>OY757249.1:22963209-24213209 GCA_963583935.1 Diaperis boleti
ATAGCTACGTAGGCAATTTTGCATGATATAACTGTCAGAGCCTTAAGACCGAGACTTGCTTGTGCTAACAAAGTCATTCCTTTGCGGAAAAGGACTGTGATGTTTTGAAGAAGAGCATGGTCGCCTTATTCATATACCACACTCGCTGGCAAGAAATATCTTCTTCCAAAATCTCATCAGATAGTATTCGACCAAATCGCACGAGAAGGGTCTAAAATGTGAAGAAGAAGTAAATGTGCAAAAACTGGATAGGCCAGCAAGCTCGCCGGATATGATTCCAATCGAGTACGTGTGGAATATGGTTAGTAAAGCAATATTAAGAACACAAAACTGCAGTTCAAATCACTAGTCCAGAACAGACGAAGCCATACTGAGTCTTAAATTTTCAATGTTTTTTTTACTCCATCATTGTAGAAAATATGGAGGGGTCCATATTGGCCCCATATTGAGTGCTGACGGTGTGTGTATTTTTAAGACAGAATACTTGTGTGTGTTACATAATGCTGACATAAAACATTACCATCTTATTTAAATCGTTATTTTCTAATTGCACAGCCTACATTTTCATATTTCCATATCCGTTACAATACCGGTGGAACTCAACAATCTTACCAAGAGAGGTACGGTCTATGTATTAGTTTGTCGGTTTGCATACTAGCTCATAAAGTTGCAATTAAAAATGTAAGCTCAGACATTAAATTCATATAATCCTTTCAACTGTTAAATGTTTTGGGTATTTGGTTCGAGGAAGCCCGCGCTATATTATGTCTGGTCTTTGTAGACGTTACAGTTGCCTGTGAAAAATATGCATATAGTTGAACACCCTGTATTAAGCAAGTTAAAATTCCTTGAAGTTGGTCCAATTTCCCAAATGCAGCAGATTATTAATTAAATCAATTAAGAGTGCCAAATTATTCCCATAAACATTCTACTTGTTATTCAGAACCGGGTGTGTGTGGCAGTGAGTATGCGTCCGAATATCCATTAAATTGCTATTTGTGTCAATAAATAATCACTCGTGTCAATATGAGGCAATTTGCGCCTGTAAGCACGTCCCAAACTCGCCTAATTGCGATTTATTGGCTGCACGTCGAGAGAATGCGTGTCCCAAATACATGGTAGACTAAGAAAAATGGACAAATTGTATAATAGTAATGAATATGCAAGTCCAAGAGGACGCCAACGCACACAGTCCGGGAATATCGTGAATAGCATATGTATATGCATGCACGTTCCCTGCCCACCGTCTAACTGTTTATTACAGATACAATGCAGCTTGACGAGTGGGCTCTTGTATGAATTACTTTCGCTACTGCTAGTTGGTGTTATGAATGAAAAATGTGCCAGCGACCAACGCTCGTACTTGTTGGTAACACGATATACCAACAGGTTGTAACAGGAGTGTGATTAGAAAATGTAAATACTTCAACATACACAGGAGATGTCTTTATTTTTTTGTAACTCTTGCAGGCGACAGGGGGACTAGGTGTGCTTTATGACCCAAATTTCCTCATTTGTTCTCGCGAGTTTCATCACTTTACGTGAAGCAAAATTCATCATCTCCATATTTGTCGTGTAAGGTTTCATTGTGAACACACGATTTGTCTATATGCGGGAGGGATGCTTACTTCTGTGTTGAGTAACCTATATTCAAAATTATATAAGTGGATATGTACTTCTGAGATTGAACTTATGTTGGAAAACAAAATATCGGTAATCATTCCATTCCAACGTTAGCTACACTAAAATGAGTGATCTTATGTCATCTTGATTCAGTCTGCCCTACTTCCTTACACACCTACCTGGAGTTGGTTTGAAGGTTGCCTCAAACACCTACCATGCTCCATTCAATTCCATTAAGATTCGGAGACTGTGCTAGCATTCCGTAACGTTAATTCCAACCTTCTAGAGAGAATTTTGCAATATCCTAGTAATGGTCTTGCATTGAAACTTTGGATCGGTGGGTATTATATGCCCACTCATGATTTTGAAGAACGCACACGATGTATCGATGAGCAGTTCCATTGAATCTGTTCGAGGCGTGAAAAACTGGATACAGAGTATGCGTGTATTCGCGCTTTTTTATTTCTTCGGTTCGTTGTAGTTCGTAGTATGTAATCGGTAAATCAAAGACTATTCGTGAGTTTCTGTACTTAATGCACGTTGGTGTTATTCGTCATGTTCGCTGGGGTTTGTTAACAAAGCATGTAGGAAATACTGTCGATTAACGTTTTCACAATTTTTTGATCAATGAAAAACGCCTACAATATTTTCTAATCCCAAAAATAACGTAATTGTTCAATTTCATGTATGAAGTAAAAAAGACGGTCGTCAAAATACACTGAGCTCTTGTAGCATTGTTATTACAAATTAGTAAAAAAAATACAGTCTTTCACGCGGGACTAATAAAGAATACGTAGGTAGCAAAGCGGTTTCAGCCCAAATCCACGAAGCATTTGCAAACAAACAAGAAGTGTTAGCCATCTTTTTTGACTCGGAAAAAGCTTATGATAGATAGGTGTTGAGGGGTGTGAGGGAATTAGCTCCCCTCACCGACACTTAGACCACACCGCGACATGACCATCCGACATTGTCGAAAAAAGCTAGAATGTTTCCAGGCGAGGTACACCTCGTTTGATTTTTGATAAAAATCTTGCTTGGTTTGCAGCCTGTTGTTGTTTCCCATCTAGCACAGTGTCTAGAATGGGTGTCAGTTTTGATCAGGTTTCAGAGGTGGCTGTTGGCCAGTCGGATGGGCGGTTCGGTACCATCCGGTGTTTCCGTCGCGCCCTGTCGAGCCAGCTCTTCTGCCCTCTCATTTTCCTCATTTTCGTTATGTGCTCGAAGCCACTTTGGCTCAAGGACATTGTTTAGTACTATTTTCGACAGTGCCAGATGGCAGTCATGTACCACTTGAGAGGTAATCCTGCCACTGGCCAGAGCCCGCAGAGCTGCTCGACTGTCGCTGAAGAAGCACATTTTTTCTCACTTGCGTCCAGTGATTTCTGTGGCATTCCTTGGAATGGTCGAAATCTCCGTCTGGAAAATATTGGCACATTCCCCGAGGGTTGCGCTGAGATTGCAGTTCATTTCGGGGTTGTGAATTCGCGCTCTAGAGTCTGTCTTCGTTTTTGATCCATCCGTGAAGATTGAAATGTCAAACTTTGAATGTTCTCCTGTTTCCGTATGTATCTAATGCATAGTATTTGTCGAAAGCATATTATGTACAACGTATTATATATAACATCACTATCTTCACTGTCCCTGTCGCTTCCTCTTCTCTCAATGGCGGGAATTGGAAGGTACCGGGATGTTACCAGGAACTTGGACGGGAACCGGGAGGATGGTCGGCTGGGACTTCCTCTTCGGTAGAGGTGCGACTCACATCTCCCTTCTGCGGCTGAGTGGAGACGATGACGTTAGCATACGCGCGCGGCTTGTTGCAAATGTAGTAGGGAGAAAGTCTTATCACAGCATTCTCCTCCGGACGGAGCGGCACCGGCTCCGGACAAGTTAGCGATTCCGGAGCGGCGAGGTTCGGAGCGCGCTTCCTTGCTGATCAAGATGATGTAAGTCCCATTCCAATCCGATAATGGGAAGCATTTTTTCTGGACGACTTCCGGAAAGTTGCAGAAGCTGCGCGCTATTTTTCCGGTTACAACGGTGAAAGTTTCATCCCGATCGGAGGTCAAGAAGTATTTTTAAGAAGGGGTTAAAGATGTCGATTTTGGGCGTAGGGTGCTTGACCTTGTCGAACAGTGGGAGAGCGGCCTGCTAGACTGCGGAGAATTTTCGCTTCAGAGCGTTGAGCCTCACTTCCGACACTCTTTTCTTGGAATTCTTCAGTGACTTCGTCACAATATTGAGGACAGATACGGTCCGATCCCGCACTCAAAAGAATCTGTGGAATCCCCTAATTGGATTAAGTCAAAGACCGCAGCCGTGTAATGATTCCAAACCTCTCCAAGAAGGTCCTGGACCCCTTCCGCTGAAGAGGCTACAGCCTATAGCAGCGGGTGGGCAATTGAAATGATCTGTAATTCGAACATCTTAGAATTGTATATTCATACTCAAATAACATAATGATTTGTATGTAAACTGTCGTAAATAAAACTCTTTATCTGACTATCTAAGATGAAATAAATAACACCTTCTTAACTCGAAAATACCTAGAATGGAACTCTACAAGGTTTAGTTCTAAGTACTACATTGTTCTTAATCGCCATTAACGAAGTGACAAAACAAAGTATCTCTACCTGCAAAAATCATTTTATTCGCCAACGATATGGTACTCTTCCTCAAAGGAAAATAATTATATAAATCAAGTACAAAAAAAACTTCAAGTAGTAGCCCGGTTTTATAAAAATGGTTCGAAATTTTCTATACAAAAACAAAGTGTGTAATATCATCAAACCTAAGTTGACTATCCATGGAGGAAATATAGATTGTTTCAAACAAGCGTTTTTTAAGGAGGGTACTCGGCGAAAAATTAAATTGGGTAAAACATATTGACTGTATTAGAATCAGCTATCAGAAAAGCGTTAATGAAGATACTAGCCCACAACCAATGGGGAGTAGACACAACAACACTCATGAAGTATACCGAGCGTTAATATTAGATCAAGAATAGATTATGGCTTCTGACAGCAATTTCCATTACCCTACTCTGATCCCCTCTCCACAAACATCATCCTCCTCCCCGACATTCACCTACAACTTGCGCAATAAAAAGACAACACCCTGCTCCGAACTCCAAACTAAGTTCGCGAACTTTATAGAACTTTACAGCGACGCGTGCAAAAACGACAATGGATTTGGATGTGCAGTCGCCTGTTCGAGCACTACAAGAACTTTCGAATCCATGATGGCGAACTAACAGCTGTTTTCCAAGCCATGAACATTATTCATTTGTTCACAGTGCTGTAGGAAAAATTCATCAACAATTACCTACCAAAATAAGGCGATCTAGTTGGTGTGGATATCGTCACACATTGGTATATAGGGTAATGCCGACCAAGGAGCAAAAGAAGCCCCTGTGGAAAGCCTACGCGACAAAGAAGCCGTTTTCGAAAAGTGAAAACAAGAGTGCAAGGACTCGAAAACCAGGCTAACACATAATAATTATGGAGTGCAACATCAATACGTGGATAACAACTTTTTGTACCAGGCGACAAGCAATTGAACTAACCCGGCTGAGAATTGGGCACTCAGTGCTCGAGCTGTACTGGACCGCCTTCTCTTCGAGTGTCAGAAATACTCTTAGCTGCGGCACCAAATAGAGCAATAGCACCAGGAGACCCTTATGTAATTCCAAGCACCATTGACTAAGACAGGACTAGGAAATTTGTTATAATATTAATGTATATTATTATACCATGTACTATTCCACGTACTACACCAGTTTCGATGTACGTAAAAAAGTTGCTTTATTCGCGTGCGAGAGTTGGCGGACAGGGAAGCATTCCAGAATTTATGACATGCTCAATTCTACTAATAACACTTTCAATATATGCAGTGCCATTGAACGTTGTTTTATTAAGTCTCAATTTGAGCGACACTTAACTTAAAGTGTAGATATGAAACTGCATATCCGATCGAAATTATAATAAAACAATAAATCAAAGACGGGTTCGTCTCACCTGCACCTGCTAGTCAAGTAAAACCAGTTTTTTTGCGCCCCTTCTCGTACGATATAACAGCCCAATTTCATATTGATTTGCGACTGGTCGCAAGTGCCATTTTACATGAAATTGAGCCTTACTGCCTGGTCCTTAGTTAAGACGTTTCCATAGCAACCGGCTCACCATTTTACATAATTATCGCCGGTGATACTGCTAAACTGCGTATAAGCAGTTTGTAAATACCGTTTAAAATAAATATTTTAAAAAAGATTTTAGCCATTTCAAGTGATTTCTTCATCTGAACTGTTTTGGTATGCTACCATGCTCCTTTAATTAATAGGTCATTAATCATCAATTAGCGATATGTATTATTGGGATCATTGAGTAGTTAACACTCAAATTTATCTAGAAGCTATCTTTCTTAAACTTTATTCAGTGTGAAGTTACTTTAATGTCCAAATGATAATAACAGTGGCACACATGAATTTATATTTTGACACATCTGACATTTTTTAAATTCATATAAGCCGCCACTGATGTTGTTTTAAATAAAATTATGATAATAGATAAATAAACCATTTATAAACTTTTAACACAACTTAAAACAATCTTTTAGTTAATATTTGTTCATAGCCCCATTTCTTTCCAAAATTTCTTGCAATCTATGAGGTATTGACGCATATAGATTTGTTGATAAATTAACATCATCGCTAATTTCCTCCCACACTCTAGAAACTATTTTTTGGTCGGAAATTTCGGTGATTCATTTTGTTAACCATTAATCCCCACACATTTTCAATAATGTTGATATCTGGACTTTTGGAAGGCCAAAGCAGTACCTTAATATTATTATCAACAAACCATTGATTAACTAGGCCTGTGGTATGAATAGGCCAGTTATCATGCTGAAATATAAAATTATTTTCGAAAAAGTGTTGTCTTACTGACGGCAAAATAACATTTTTTTAAATATTTCGAGATGTTATGGCATTAAATTTCTCTTCAATATCCCAACACATCCCAAGTCCGTGGATACTTACCCATACTCAACAAATCTTCCTGTTTTATCGTCGGTGATAACATATTGCTCATCAAATATCTTGTATTAAGAAAGGGTGAAAAATGGTGGATGCGTCGTTTAAAAAAAAAATAAAAAAATTCAGCCTGCTTTTGTAGTCCAAGAGCCCGCTGCAAAAAACCTGGCCGATCGGGTTACAGGATGGAATGTTTTTAAATGTTAGTACTCACATCAACCTTAAGAAAAACCATGGTGTGCCTGGGCAGAGTCTGTCCACAAGTTTAAGGGGGCCAAGAACTCAAAGCTTTTCCCTTGTCAGTTGTTGAACTGTCACAATCTTTGAGTTCTTGGCCCCTTAAACTTGTGGACAGACTCTGCCCAGGCACACCATGGTTTTTCTTAAAGTTGATATGAGTACATTTAAAAAACATTCCACCCTGTAACCCGATCGGCCAGGTTTTTTGCAGCAGGCTCTCGCTCTATTGAGAGTGTATTCTGTCAAATTCTGTCATTTTTTTCATCATTACAATCTCACATTTGAACAGAAAAAGACACTTGGAAATCTTTAGAGGAAGATTGAAGAAAGGGTGAAAAATGGTAGATGCGCCACTTGAAAAAAAATTGTAAAAATTTTGCCTTTCTTTGAGGGCTGATATTTGTCGAGTTTGGGCATTTTTTTCATGATTACAATCTCACATTTGAACAGAAAAAGACACTCGGAAGTCTATAGAGGGAGATTGAAGAAATAAATTATTTTATTTCCAGAACTTCAAAATTTTAACCTCCAAACACGTAATTTTTTGTTGCTTTGGTTTGTGCAAAAACACCATCCTTTGCCAAACTTGAGCAATAACAACTTCAGAAAGAAGTTTGAATTTTGGATAAAAAAAACTGGTTTTTCAAATTTTGTCGCCTCTTGATTTTAGGCTCTCGCCTAGGTTTAAAAAAACTAATTTGCCAAAAACAAACACTACTTCGGACATTGTAGCATTCACTAGTCATGAGGTATCTACATATATTGTGTATTACCGAATATAATGTGGAACTTCATGGTCCCTGTGGTGTTCTAGGATTTCGGGTCTCAGAACGTATCTTCAAGGAGCGTGTATATCCGATATAGAGAACCATGTCCCTTTCGCGTGACTTATTTCTAGTAGAAAAAATTACTAGAGGTATCTGGCTGCTGTTGTTTAGTTGTTTTTAAATAGTATCTCAACGTTGATTATGCAGAAATGCGTTAAATACGCAAAAAATCAGGAAAAAAATATTGAGAGTTACAGATAGCTTCTGTTTATTAAACCTAAAAACTAACGAAAAAACTAACGAATTTAGCACTTAATTAGATTGAGACATTTCCGTTTAAATCGCCAGTCATTGTGAGATTTCAATTTGTTTACTCATAATTTCCTATCAACGGAATGTCAGAGAAAGGTCTGGTTGCGCTGAGAATCTCAAATTTGGATTTTCAAACTTCCGCCCATGTCCAAACAGAGCATTGGGTCGACACAGTGTGCCACGATATGTTACCTACTTGATAACTTTTTTTATTTGAACACCCGATACATATTATGTTCCAGAACAGAACATTTTCGTTGGTTATAATTTGATACTTTCACTATTGCATCCTCTGCTGCGAGGAATTTTTTTGATAATAATAGTAAAGAAAAAATATGATATTACAGTAGAATCCCGATTATCTGAGCTGGTCGGGGGAAGTACCTCAATACATATTACGTTAAGTTTCATTAATGCTTAAATATAAACAAGAAGAGTATCAAAAACCTGTTTGTAGTCGTTTGTTTTAATGGTTTAATGATCCTATAGTAACTTCCCTAACGCCGTTAATTTCAGCAACATTTCTTATTGAATTCCTCAAGTCTATTATTTTTGTTCTTACACTCGTGGGAAGAGCATAGTAAAAAACCTCGTCGGATAAAACTGACGTACATTTTGTAACTAGGATAATACGAAAAAATTATTTTCTCCACGACCATTAGTGAATGTAATATGTAATTCTGAATTCATTTTTAATAATAGAAACGAAACATTCTCACTTTTGGGATAGAATATTTATTCCGAAACACTTGCTCTTTATTTGTTTTATCGTTCGACACTGTCAGAATTTTCAAGTTTTCGCTTGTGTAAACGTCACACTATTTTTATGGATTTTAAGCAATTTAAAGGCTTTCCGGGGTTGTGTCGAACGATAAAACGTTGTATTACACTCGTTCCTGCCTAGGTCGAACGCTTTACGCCACTCGGGGCTCACAAAAGCACTCGTTTCACTCGTGCTTTTATAAACCCCTTGTGGCGTAAAGCGTCCAATTTACACAGTAACTCGTATAATAAACTACTATTACGTATGTATTTTAGTAACTGAATGAATATTCTATAATTATGCTAAACATTGCTATGGATTTCAAAACTGTCAGTGTCAGATGTGAATGGGGCGCCCTAGTTTTGAACTTGTTTTTAATTGTTTTTGATTCATACTTTCTGGTCGTGGAAGAAATACGGTCTGTTACTCGGTTAGAGTATAATATTAAAGTGTCGACCCGGATAACCGGTGTTTTACTGAATATTGTCAGCAGTTTCTTCTCCTGTGTCAAAAGCAGGATCTTTGAAGTGTGATAATTTGTTTATTTTAGGCAACAGCTTTTCCTGTCGACATGCGGCGACCAAGTTTCGTCACTGACATAGAGCAAAATTGATGACCATCCATTCCATGTTTGTTGATGATTATTACCCATGATCATGTCTCATAATTTATTTTAATTCCACGAAAACACGACTGAAAATCTGGATCAGTGGGCAACAGCCAAGGTCCCCGGAGTGTGAAAGACCTATTGCAACAATTCGGAGCAAAGTTCCGTTCCCTTGTAGGCGTCCCTGTTGGGCAATTTGGCCCCGTTATTACAGCGCAGCCAGTCGACGTTTTGGCCGATTCTTCCCACGGTCTGCACTTTTCCGCACTCGTTTTTCGCGCTTTTTACGTTGAAATAAGTAAAAGGTGCTCGCGGACACAGATGCAAAAGCGCAAATGAAACGGACCCACGTTCGCCCTTCGGCTAAACAAATAATCGCATTCTTGCTATTTTTGCTACGTTTATAACCGAACGCCCATATTTGGTAATACACGCGCTTTTATGGAAGATTACATATTTGTACCCCGTCTTTTACGATAGTAAATAATAGGAAAGAACCTCGGATGCTGGCAATATCTTTGTGATAGCGGCCCCAATGCGGAAATGATGTTATTTGTCTCGTTTTAATGCGATTCATGACGCGATGGCGGATCTCATTTTACTAATAAAGAAGGCCGAACGCGTTCTTTGAATGTGAAAACTGCATAATTGAGATAACACTACTGTACTACTTATTATTTAAGAAGGGGCTAAATTAATATTGTTACGCGTCGCATCGTCCCATTCCGCGCAAATACGTAGTTTTAGTTTTTGAGAATAAGAATTAATTAAGATACGAAGCGTGTGATGTGAGTACTGGTCAGGTCCTGCAGCACCTTCGACATCTCCACGAGAGCCCCCTTCTCCATCACCCCACAGGCCTTCGCCGAAGCCCTGGTAGTGCGCATCCGTCTAGGCATTACCCCGGCGACACCGCCCCCTTGCGTCAATATAATAGAAATTTATATGGCACTGTTTACTTTACTATAGTACATTTTATTCCATCCATCAAAAAATGGACAAAACTACATAATATATTAAATTTTTTATAAGCGGACATAATTACGGCATTGTCGTTGGGGAAATGTGAAATTTGGTTAAGCCTAGAATTTTTTTTTTTTTTTTTTTGTACATTTCTGTGAACACCAAATGAAGGACTTCTAGGCGTTTATGACAAAATATACGCATTATTTCTGTTTAGAAATTGTCTACATGATTGCGAAACCTAAATTCCATGACATTAAAGACGGACCACCCATAAGGGGGTAACTTAGAAACTTGAAATGTTGACAAAATATTAGTTGGATATTTGGAACAAGTTAGTGGTAAAAATTTCAACTTAATTTTTAAACAAGCTTTTAAACAAAATTACCAGTAATTATCTATTCTATTAAAAGCCGTGTTCAACAAATCAATTCAAGTCTATTCAATAGCGTGCCAAGTGCGATGGATTCTATGAGAAAGAGCAGTTAAAACGTATATTGTGGAACAACTTTGTTTTCAGCGTCAAGTTGCCGAATGAGGACGTGAACCGTTCATTGGGATGATTGTAGGGCTGGTGCGCAGTGTCCAAAAAAAAACATCCGTAAAGTTTATCGCCTTATCACATTTTTTGATGCTCATTATTTTTATCGAATTTGACGACTCCCATTTAGTCCAATTCATCTAATATCCCGTCTGGAGCAGTTCCAAGAACCACAGCACAGATTTTGTTGATGATGCAGAATTATACAGGGTATTATGGAAGTCCTAGCAGAAAATTTAACCACAAGTAGAATCCGTCAAAATAAACATTTTTTACATTTAGCACTTTGCTGAAATCCGCAATCTCTTTTAACATTTTTCTGACCCCTTATTTCACCCTCCGCCTATGACTACATGAACTTGAACGTATCAGAATTTTTTTGTCGAACGAGGTAAAGACCTTCTAACTTTTTTGGGACACAAATTTTGTAGTAAATTTTAGTTATCAGCTATGTAATGGCCTAAGAAAATACTAAGAATTTCCACGAAAATGTTTTTTTCTGTGGTGCAGTTGTACACGGGGTAATGTTAGTGTTAGCTAATGCAAACGAAGCCCGCCGCTTGTCTGTGCATGGAACGTTTTTCAAATCCCGAAATTCCAACGTGAGGTCCTTTTGTGATGAGAACAGTGCAACGTTGATTATGGCAAATTTTCTTCTCCAACTCCAGATTTCGGACGTCCCAGATGTAATCGCGTTTTGGAAATTGCACCTGAAATTTTTAAGTATTCGATGATGTGCTTCAAAGTGTATTCGAAGTGTCGGTGTGTCAACATTTATTGTTCGCCAACAAGGATTATCCCTGATGTAAGTTAGAGAGTTTATTAGGTACAGGTTGGTACATGTTTCCATTTAAACAGTTTTTATTTCGATTCGTTTATGGGGTAAAGTTTTTGTGCATTGTGATGGTTTTAGGGGTCAAACTATTCTTAATTTTAACTCCGTAAGGGAGCGTTTGCGAAACAAATGAAAAAAACTTGATATTGCAAATGATATAATTCTAATGCATAATATTAGTAACAGAATCATAGTAGGTATTATTATCGCTATGTATTTAATATGAAGTCATGGTTATCTACTTAATTGCTCGGTAAAAAAATCGTGCCCCATGTTTAGAACCCACACTGCCAAGTATAACATGTTATTCGCATAGTAAAAATCATGGACGCTCGATATGAAAATCTGAATGTTAAGTACTTTCGGAAGAGTGTTCAGTAGATTACTGGACGCTCGGTATAAAAATCTAAATGTTAAGTATTTTCTGAGTAAAATGTTATTCGCATAGGAAAAATCATGTTATATATATTTACTAGCTGACCCGGCGAACTTCGTACCGCCTCAGAATCAATAACACAGCCCCCCCCCTGGGCCCCCATATCCATGTTTTAATAGTTATTCTGCTATTCGGGTCAGAGACCAATCCAACAAATTAAAGATCATAAAACCGTTCTTGAGTTATAAACCCAAGGGAGCCCCCTGGCCCTATGTCCATATTTTAATAGTTATTCTACTATTCGGGGCGAAAAAAATCCAACAAATCAAAGATCATAAAAATTGGTCCAGCCCAAAGAGGCCCCATGTCCATGTGAAAAATACTTTGCGAGCCATTCGCATACCTGCCAAATCTACAAAACAAATTTCATAAAAATCGGTCCAGCCCAAGAGGGCCCCCTGGGCCCCCATGTCCATGTGAAAAATAGTTTATCACCTATTCTCATACCTACCAAATATACAAAAAAAAATCATAAAAATCGGTTGAGCCGTTTCGGAGGAGTTCGACCACAAACACCGTGACAAGAGATTTTTATACAGAGTGATCATAAAGTTCCGCACAAAATTCATAATTTAGTTATGTACCCTTTTTGTGAAAAACAGTTGAGGGTTGCCATTTAAAAAAATTGATCACGGTGTCATAGTTCAAAAACAGATGATGTCATCAACAAAATTTTTATGTCGAAAGATTGCTATTTAAAAACAAAAATCGACGTGTTCGAGCGTTTTTCGCGAAAACATAACATAACTAAATTATGAATTTTTGTGGGGAACTTTATGATCACACTGTATATTAGAATATTGTGTGCAATCTGTAATAATTATTGTTCTTATTGAATTGTACCGGACATACATACATTTTTTATATTGTGCGTGACGCAATTAAAAAACGTATTAAATGATGTTATATTTTATACCGAGCAAACATTTTTTATACTGTGCATAAAGCAAAAAATACATAGCAGTTCTGCTATATTTTACTATGCAAACATATATTTAAATACTGGTGTAACCTACCGTGCAACTGGTTACTATACTTACAATGACAATTATTTACTGTGCAAAAATGCATTAAAATACCGAACAGTTAATTACATGCCAAAAAATATATTTTGACGAGTTCTACTTGTGGTTAAATTTTCTGCTAGGACTTCCATAACACCCTGTATAAGGATAATTGTGAGAACATATTTCATTGAGAACATCAAAATTTAGAAGTTGCTGTTCATGGCCACGGGGGTACGCAGCACTTATTGTCATGGTAGGGGGTGCTACTGATTTTAAATATAATGTCATCCTTAGTTTTTTTTTCCATTGCAAACTAAATGCAAACCTCTATGTGGAGGACATTTTAAGACCAGTAGGCGCTAGACTTCATATTACATATATTCGTTGAGGGTTTTCCAACAAGAAGATGTGCAAATTCTTTTTTGGCCAGTGCTCTTTAGGGATTAAAATCGCATAGAACATGCGTGGTTCGCCGCATAAGGACTGTAGGCGTTCGTCTGATCGTTTGTTTCTTAGTTTAGATTTAGTGTGTTCTAAGACGTGGTGAATGTAGAGGTAGACGTCCAGAATGAAGACTAAAGAGGAACTTCTTTCAAAGTTTATGGAATTCAACACCATTATGTTAACTCTCAGCCCCATATGCTGAGAAAGTGTTCAGCAATAAATTGCCAGTCAATTCCAAGGCTCAATTTCATGTTTCATTTCACATGAAATTGATTCTTACTGCCTGGTTTTTAGTTAAAACGTTTCCATAGCAACCGGCACTTGCGACCAGTCGCAAATCAACATGAAATCGGGCTGTTAGTCTTAAAGATAACCTTTTTGCGTCAATCTGATAGAACCGTTATCTCTACTTACTTCTTGTGACTGCTGAATTTAGAAATCTTGCAATTTCACTACCTTCCCTCTGAATCCCTTTGCCCTTTGTAAAAAAAAAATATTTTGGTTTTCTATCCCATTTTGTAAGAATTTTGAAGATATCTGCTCGATAAAACTTAGCCATACGCAAAGTGATTATCAATTACCATAAATTTGAGTCGGTGGCAGATTCTTAGCTGCTAAAAATCTGACATTAACATTACGTTTGCCTACAGCATTTCCTTCTTTGACATAAAGCTATTTCGAAGCAATAAACTGCGACCAGGCTAACTAATAAATATAAGATTAATGCATAATGCAGTACAACGATATCGTTCAGATCTCATTTCTTACTTTGGAAAACCAAATTCATATTTGTACCACTCTCTTAGAAAAAATTACATAGTTATAATAAAACAGACCATATTTTCTTAAATAGGCCAAAGTATAAGATGTATTCTTTTCTGGTACAGCCTTTTCGTATCGAATTAATAAAGAAGCATGTCTACAAAAGAATTGACATGTATCGGCTGGCAAAATAACCACTTCCTTATGTCAATTGTAAAAATATAAATCAATTTAAACAGCAGTTTTTTTATAATTACCAAAAAATATCCTTAATAAGGTTTTGTCTAGAGATGACTTGGTCATAATTAATATATGAAATAACAGTTCTACACTCGAATGATCAAAGAACAGAAACAGTGTGAGGTCTTCAGTTGAAAGTTCATATAGTTCATGCGGCGACTAAATAAGTAATTGTTCATTAACAGCCGGCAATCAATCAATGCAATGTTAGAAAGCGTTGTGAATTTCTGAATGTATTTTTTTCCAACACCTAATAAGAGTTAACCGCGCACCCATGGAGATGATGCCACACGTACAATTTATTGATTGTTCCAGATTCAAAATCCATTATAATTCTAATTATGTTATAAACGAGTGTTTCTTAATTTAGTTCCGCGGATTTCCACATGCCATCCGAAGGCACCAAGTGCTCCTGCTGCTGTTTTTGATCAATGATCACCATCCACAACAGATCCCGTTATGCATCTGACATGTTTATGCATCCAATATTCAATAAACAGCGATTTTATGAAGCCGATTGCGTCGAAAGGTGCTCACGTAGGCTTGATTTGTTAATTTAATTGCATCAAAAGACCTGAACTGCACCACTCACATGCAACAACAATCATACATAAACATTACGGCACAAGTGAAACCGTAAATTCCGTACTCCGGGACATCCCACACGCTGCGAGAAAATCTTTAATTATATCGTTGAAGGTAATTGCACTTCATGACAGGAAAATTATTCTAAACGGCCATTCTCTCCTTCTACAAAACCCGCCGAGATTAATCTGAATACGTCAAAGTGGACTCCGTTAAGCGAGAAGAGTAATGGCGCGAGAAAGCACAAATTATTCCTCCTAGCTGCTAGTTGAAGAGTCAACGCTTTCGATGTTTGTTCACGTTTAAACGCAGAACTACCTTTTTTTGAACGGCTCGACTAGTGAAATCGAAAGTTCCGTGAGATCAAGTGTTCTGCAGGATCGTCCGTTTCCTGAGAGTCGAACGGCGGGCTAATGTTGAAAATCGACTGCAAATATTTACTCGATGGAGGTCTGTCGAGAACCAAAGGATGCTGCAAATATTTGCCGTGTAGCAATCATAAAAAAACAGTGATTTGTTCTATTCAGTAGCCACGAGTCATTGACTGGTTATTTGGATATTTTGATATCTGACCAATTTAGAACAGACGGAAATATAAAAACTACAGTGGCAATTCAACGCAGAGACGATAAAACCGGAACGAATCTTTAGAGCAAAATTAATAAGGTAATAAGGAAAACCAAAAAAGCTCTAAAAATGGAGAAAGCCAAAAACCAATTCATGACCCCGTGTCTGGTTTACCATTATTTTAGAAAATATTGCAAAAGCAACTACTGTTTTTTGCGGATCTTGTTTTGTCTCGAATCACTACTAATGAACCCATATTTTTTTGTGGATTTTATGGTTGAAGTTCTTTATAGCAATCGACCTCGCATTTGAACCCGCAATTACTGCATCTTTTTAGCATTCTCTTATGCACCTTCACTGTACAAATTTTTATGTACATGGAGGTAAATTATCAGTGAGCGTGTAAAATTTAAGAATCGACATGAGCAAATTACAATTAACACCTTCACTTATACTGTCGTATTTAATATTTGACAGGTGTATTCGCACGCGAACCTCCAGATAAGCGTTGATTAATCTTGCAAATATAATAACATGGATAGCAGAGACTGTGCCAATATGAAAACATGCAATTGTGCAATTAGCAGGTTGTTTATCTGTTTATTAGTACAGGTACCGGTGGAGGAAGTTTATTACAGAAGATAGCAATGCGTGAAATGTTGTCTGGTTGCAAAATCTTGCTTATATTGTTATGCTTTCACAACATCGCTGTGGTTATGAATTTTTAATCAATTTTAGTGTCTTCTCTATTAATAACCTTTGTTTACATTCTTCCGATTACCGTTTTTCGCATTGTTCCCAAAGCACGTTCCCAGGCTTTTTCCATGTCAAGAGACTTAGACTAGTCCCTGTAATAAATCATCGTATCATAGATCGGTTGTGAATTTCGAAAACTGTAACCTTCCAAATATGGACTTATCAGTTCCATCTTTGTTAATCTTTAATGTGCAGACCCGAACACGACATAATTTAATTAAACATCTCCGTAAAAGTTCAATTAAAATGATTTACGTTCATGTGCAAGCTTTAACAGCAATATTCACCAACAATGATAATTCCATGGGAGTTGCATTGTAAAGATTTATGTTGACATGGTCTTTGCACAGTAGAAATGAATTATGCATGTGATGGAACACCCGATATGCGGATCTATTATTGATTTGATATTTGACCATTAAGGGCCTGGCGGAGATGACAATGAGTGAATAGAGACCGTTTGCGAGAAAATCAAACATTAATTCGATCGAAATCCTAAGAAAACACCCCGCAATGGTTGACGGCTGCACCCACGTGGGAACTACTCGTCGACTTCCGTCTATTGGGATTG
This sequence comes from Diaperis boleti, assembly GCA_963583935.1. NCBI lineage: Eukaryota > Metazoa > Arthropoda > Insecta > Coleoptera > Tenebrionidae > Diaperis > Diaperis boleti. The sequence goes on from OY757249.1 coordinate 22,980,261, forward strand.
GCGACAATTGTTTGGAAGTAGTGACTTTTGTGAGGACATATCGAAAAACGGTGGAACTAATTGTATTTGTCTCCAATATTGACAGTGTGGCATATGTCGGCGGTGTTTCATTTCGGCATTGAATGGATGGGAGGACCCCCTTTATGACTAGACCTTTTTGCCTTTTGTGATTTATTCTATGCGTGATTTTAAGGGACCAAATTCAGTAAATGTAGAAATATCTCGTGGTATCATCTAGATTTATTGTGACTATTCCATTCGTTTGTGAAAATATTATTACAGTGGTATCAAAGAATTCGACCGAATATCCGAAACTATATCGGATATACCACTAGTGATCCCAACGAATATTTTTAAGAAGTTCGTTTTCCTGCCCTGCAATTTTTTCCGCATCCCGAGCCTCTCGTTGATTTAAATATAAATATATGTAATATAATATAATATAAATCACTACCACCCTTTTCTTCATGTTGCAAACCCTCATTTTTAATATTATCTTTAATGCATGGTGTGGTGAATTTATGGAATTGTTTCAAAATTAACTCCCGTGTCTTTTTGTCTTGTTCCGAACCTTTTTGTTCAATTTCTGCTTAAATTTCTTCTTTTCTTTTTTTGCCAAATCATTTTAGTTCACATTATTAAACTTGGGAAAACTTCACAATAACAGCAGAATTTAGTATATTTCGGTACAGGTGGGTTGAAAAGTGACAGCGCACGAGTATTGACACTACTCGTTTTATTAAGTACATAAAATATGATTGTATAATTCATCATAAATTAAAATCATAAAACCATGTATTGATAAACGGATATACCCTTCACGACGTGGTTTAATCACTTCGGTTTTTCGGCTGGGTCCAACAAAGCAAAAATAATGCAGTATCACTATAGCTAGCTCAGGCTCATAGACAGACAACAATGTTTCAAATATTTCTTACAATAATTAATTGTACGTTCAATATTAATACAAAATAAATTTATTCATTACAAATATAATCGTAACGAATACCACTCGAACAAACGAAAACAATCTATAATACTAACCTCCTCATTCGACGTATATCCTTAAAACACCACTCCAGCTAAAGCTTCCCGAATGTTACAAAGATATGCACGTGTATATCTAACCTTATTTTCTAAATAAAATAAAATATTTGTGCAAAAATAAAACTCCAACTAAGCTGTAACAAGACGTATTCTATATGCGTAGGGTGTGTCGACCAAATATACTTATTTGAATGCATAGGTAATTGTAAAATGTTTATTGACTGTCGTACAATTAAATAAGTATTTTAGCACTTGCGGTGGGCGTCGGTAACAGCATCATTGAAGAAATAATAATAAAGATACAATCTAATTCGCTTGTCGAACATATAGTTTTGTTTCTCTCTTGTAGGCTCTTGGAATCTAATTATTATCTTTAAATTGACAAAATGCAACACCAAAAATTTGTGAAGAGCTAAACCCCTGGACTACGCTCCACGTTCAACAACAGAGTCAAACAAAAATTAAATCTATGACCAACGCAACAAAATAATTTTAAAACAATTATAGACACCACCAACGGTTTTTAAGCTCATTGTCAGTCGAAGCTCTTTTTTTATGGCGACTCGGCCTTTCTGGGCTTAAAAAATGTCCACTCACTACAGCCTTATACGGGATGATTATAAATGATTAAAGCAAATTAAGTGGATTGTCAACACTGAGCAGTTGGCAGGGGCAAAACTCGTCATGTCATCCAGTAATGTTAAAATTTTTAAAGGTTAAAAAACACTTTATTTAATACGGTGTTAGACTGATAATTAATTATTATTAGTATTAGACACAACCACTTAGCTCTTAGCACGTGGTCGTTAGGGTTAAGGTCGGTAGGTAGTAGCAGGTAGATACTGTCAAGATACTGCTCTTCAATGAACGGTTCACGTTCTCAGTCGGTGCAAACAAAGTTGTTCCACAATATACGTTTCAACTGGTCTTCCTCATAGATGCTTCATATAGCGCTCTCACTTGGCACGCTATTGAATTGAATTGAAATAATTGTTAAAGTTAGCGCAATACAGTATAGGAGCGAGTTAAAAAAAACGTTGATAACCATATGAGAATAAGACGAAACAAAGAAAATAGAATAAATCTGAAGATCAATTAAAAAAAAAAACGCTTATAAAGAAAATAGAAGAAAGGCACCCCAAGTCCAGAAAATTCCAAGACGATATCGAGTCGGTACGTCATTGTAATTAATAATTTTTTTAAAACAATAAATTGTTTATAATGGACCTTCAGGGTGGACGTAGGGCATATATAAGGTGTTCATTTAAAAAAGTCATCAAGTTGCTTGTGATTTTTTGAGTGACGAACACGAATTGAGAAACGCATGTTGATTGATTGCTTCATCTACAAGTTGAAAGTCTGCAACCACCAATACATACTACATTATTAATTTGCCAAATGTTATGTCAAATTCATAGACGATTTGATGACTTTTTTAAATGAACACATGATATTATCTCGTTAAAATAAAAGGGCTTTTCGTGGAGATCACTTCTGCAAAGTAAGTCGAGCGAATGCGTTTTTTATGAATGTGCCTTAACGGTAAAAGATATCTATCAAAAATTTGTAGCTTAAAAAGGCCTAAAAAGTCGGCGACGACATATGTTAAGGTTAAGTGACACCAAAAAAAAATGATATTAGACACCTAAAATTGTCAGCAAAAAAATAAAATTTTACACAAAAAATTTACCAGCAACAAAATAACATTTGAAACCAAAATTTGACACCAAACAAAAATAAAATGTGGCCAAAAATTTACAATAATAAAATTACATTTGCCAGCTTTGACAATCTTGTGAGCAAAAATGGAATTTACGACCAAAAATTGTCAGCAAAATATGAAATTTGACACTAAAAATTGTCAGCAAAACATGAAATATGAGACCAAAAATTGTCAGCAAAAAAAGACATTTGACACCAAAAAGTGTCGGTAAAAAAAATGAAATATGCCACTAAAAATTGTCAACAAAAAATTAAATTTGCCACCAAAAATTCTCAATAGTAATAGCACGAGAGGTCAAAATATTGCCGACAATAATTTTTATTTCATACTGTGTCATATTTGTTAGTTTTACGTCCGAAAAATGGGACTTTACAGTAGAAGTCCTGTAATAGTAATTTACGTTATAATTCCGGAAAACTCATTTTTACAGTAACGAGTCGAAATGTTTACAGACGAGGCGACGAAGGAGCCGAGTCTGGAATTTTGAGACAAGTTACTGTAAAAGTTTCCCGACGTATGTCGTAATTTATTTCATGCTACAGATACTATTTTGTATTTGTGTTTTTTTTTTACAGGACTTGTACTGTAAAGTCCCATTTTCCGGACTCAAAACTCTGACGTAAAACTAACAAATATGACACAGTACGAAATTAAAAAAATAGAACCAACAAATCAAACTGTTGTCATAGATACTCAATTCATGGATGTTTAAATTCTGAATTCCAATTTCATTTTTTAAAATAAAAACGATTTAGTATCTGTAGCATGAAATAAAACGCATTACGACATACGACCGGAAACTTTTACAGTAACTTGTCTCAAAATTCCAGACTCGTTACTGTAAAAATGAGTTTTCCGGACTTATGACGTAAATTACTATTGCGATTCAGATACGAGTTTCTGTTGCGACGAAAATAATGACGAGTGCTTGCACGATTGCACGACGAAAATTGGCGGCAATATTTAGACCTCGAGTTCTATTTGGCTTGACAATTTAACTTGTAAATTATAATAGCTAATAGTTACAAAAAAAAAATTGCCGCTGGGATAAAGCTTGTCGAAAAATTGCCACTACAATAATTGTCCTATTGGTTGTTTATTTTGAAATTGAGACATCTCATTGGTTGACAAAAACACAAGTTAATTTGTCAGCAAAAAATTAAATTTGCCACTAAAAATTATCACCAAAATTTTCCGAGGAAAAAAAGAAATATAACACCTAAAATTGTCAACAAAAAAATGAAATTGTCTACAAAAAAATGCAGTTTGACATCAAACTTTTGTATTATTTTTTTATGAAATGTGACCAAAAATTAAATTTACTATCAAGAATTGTCAACAAAAAATTAAACTTGACAACTTTGACAATTTTGTGAACAAGAATTGAATTTTCCACCAATTTTTTGTCACCAAATTTGACACCAACAATTGTCAGCAAAACTTAAAATTTGCCACCAAAAATTGTCAGCAAAAAAGGAACTTGCCAGTGAAAATTGTCAGCGAAACATGAAATGTGACACCAAAAATTTTCAGCAAAAAAGAAATTTTACACCAAAAATTGTCAGCAAAAAAAATAAATTGGCACCAAAAATTGTGAGCAAAAATGGAATTTGCCACCAAAAATTGTCAACAAAAAATTAAGTTTGACCCCAATAATTGTCAGCGAAGAATGAAATTGACACCAAAAATTGAAGAACAAAAAATTAAATTTGACACCAACAATTTTTGGTAGCAAAATGAAATTTGCCACCAAAGAAAAAAAAAATGAAATTTGCCACCAAAAATTGTCAGCAAAAAAATTAAATTTGGCACCAAAAATGGAATTAGATACCAAAAATGAAATTTGCCACCAAAAATTGTCAGCAAAAATTAAATTTGCCACCAGAGAAAAAAAAAATTTTGACCAAAACTTGTCAAAAATTTTTTTTAAAAATTCCACCAAAAATTTAATTTGACACCAAAGATTGCCGAGCCAAAAAAATTAAATTCCTCTCCTGTCCATGATGTCAGAACTTGTCGAATTTCCAGAATATTCGAGCAGAATATTTCTAAAATTGTGTAAAATTTTCTATTTAAATTAGCCCAATAAATTAATTATACATATTAAGGCGGAATACATCTGACGAATGTTACCATTCGTTCGCATTCGCACCCATTTCAACCATTGCTACTGCTCGCAGAGGTTCTTTTCCGATGGCATGACACATTTGAACGAATCATCCGCGTTTGCACCATTCGCAGTATTTCCACCCATTCTCGACTGTATCCGGCAATCCATCCGGCGCTATCAGCGGTACGCTGCATGAAAGGATAAATTATGCAAGCCGAATGAGGTGATCAACCCATTTTCAGCCAGAAAGGTGCTTTTAGGTTGAATAAGTATGAAATGGAACTATTATATTTTTTACTTAACTTATGTAACTTTGGGTTTTTTGAAGTCGGTTTCTTCTTTTTTTAAAAGTTAATTATTTTACAATTTTAAGTGATGGGTAGATCTAGTAAGGACGTTTGTCGATTGAAGAAACGACAGCTGGTTTAAAAGGAAGATCAAAGACGGAAACTCTAAAAAATAGAACCAGATTGTCAGATATATAAGAGCATAAGTGTTAAATAAATTAAGAAATTAATGTCAAAAAGATCGAGACCATCAATCCAAATTCAAGAGTAGATATTTGAGATTCAAGATTCGAAATTATATTCAAAAAATTCTAGATTTTCCATTCCCGATTCTACAGGGTATTAAGTCCAATATCAATGAAATTAACATGGGACCATCTTGGAGCTATACTGAAAAAACGCAAAAAGAATCACTGAAATCAAAGAATTATGTTTGAAGTCGGTTTTAGTTAACACACAATAAATCAATTATTCACTGTATTTATCATGTTATCGGGAGCTAATCAGGTCCTTGACCACAGTTTGGTACCTACTTTATTCTGGGGTTTTCATAAATTAACATTGCAGGTAGCGAAGACTGAAATTATTGTCAACACGTTCACACTCCAAGTTTCCAAACATTCGTGCGTCTCATTTTCATTTGATCTCTTCATTTTTACCGCCCAGCTGTGGATAAAATTCGTTCGCATTCGTTTGCGCTCCATCCATTCGTCCCTCAATAAAATACGCTGCGAATGCACATCTGCCTTTATATTCCTGCACCTGTCATTAGATTATTTTATTATTACATATTGTTACTATTTTTTACTAAATTTCGCATAATTCCTTTAATTTTAGCCGTTTTCAGTTTTTCTTTTTTCAGTAAATGTTGAAAAAATCTTAATGACGGCATCAACTTCTTTCTTTTTAATAATTATTTATAAAATTTTTAAATAAAATTGGGTGATAGTGTCATTTTACCATTTATTCTTTATTAGAATACGAAAGCGTTTCTAAATTGATGCATTATTTTGAAAGTTATGAGAAATGACAGTCCTCTTAAGGGTTTTGACAAATCTTTTTACTCTTCCCTCTTCCATTTGCTTCACGCCAACGGGGTGTAATCAAATGATGTTGGATGTTAAGCTTGCGCAAATAATCTTCTAATTCGTTACCGTTAAAGAGTGGTCCATTATCGCATTTGACACATTTGGGTAGACCGAATGTTGCCAAGGTTTTGTCAATTATTGGTTTAAGTTGCATCTTACGCGGGTGAACGTCGAAGGTTTATTAAACTTGGAGTATGTAAAGGTTTCACAATTTTTGCAAGTTGGTGGTTTTCTAAAAAAGTTATTTCTAAAACTTTCGTTCTTAGCCTTTGAATTTCATAGAGTTTGGTTTGGGGTAGGAAAAAGAATTATAATTTTATTATACAATGTAAACTGATTCGTACAAAATGATCCGTTACACTGTATGTTCGATATTCTTTTTACTCAAAACCGTGAAGTAGTTTAAGTTTAACAATTCTTGCTCGATTTCACGATGAATGAACTTCATTGCGTGCCAACGAGAAGCCCCTCTAGTGCACAAATCTGCTTCGAACCTCTTCACTCTCCTACATGCAGATGGCCTACATTGTTTCTCCTAAATTAAATATCGCAATAATCTTTAATCAAATTACAAAAGCAATTAATGTCACTCAAGCAATTATTGTGATGTAGGCTTTATTAAATAATAAATTCTCTGCGTAACCCCTTTGTAAAACGTCAATCATAACTAAAACACAGCTGTTTAATTTACAATATGCATATTGACTCACTTCTTGTAAACAACAAGAGCTTTTAGTTTATATAACAGAACAATACCTCCAGGACCTTGATGAATTATTGCTGGTAGAAGTTTTATATTGAATAGCGATTATTATAAAGCAATAAATCATGAGCGGATTGTTAAAGAAAGTGTTAGGGACTGGTCGTTGAACACGGCAAAAATCGACAAGGAAGAGAACTATTACTGTAAATGTCGTGTTTGTTGCAGGATCTTCAAATCGAAAGGTAGAAATAGCCAGGCCGAAAAGGATAACGGATCTGCCAGACAAACTTCTCATGTCCGGAATCAATTTGCCAGGTAATTTAGACATTAATACTGCCCAGAAGTAGTCGTGTTTCTCATGGGTGGGTATACGAGTATAGTGACATAATTCATAAGAAGTGGCAATTATCGTGTAATTACGTGACCATTAACATGAAAAAAGTGAATGTACCTGTGGAATTTCTCTTTTGGAGTTTAAACGGGGAGGACCACACTTGAGATTGTTGGTCTGATTGTAGTTTGCTAAAGGATGTGAGCTGTTTTCCACTGCAGCAAATACCACAGTATAGCTTTTATTCCAAACTACAAGACATACACCAGAGGACAAAAGTAAAAAGTACATAAAAGCATAAAATACATTTAGTTCAGTAAATCTAGTTTTTTCCCAGGAAAAAAGAATCAAATTCGGATTCAGCGACCCAAAAAACATATAGAACCGTTGAGAAAAAAACTTCCGGAATTTTTTCCTGGAAACGGGCTTATCGAACTTTACTGGACTAATTTACAATAAAATTTTACTTAAATAATGGGGTCGTCCCCCCAACTGAATTTGACGACTTCGCCTATAGCATCTCATAGACTATATAATATGAAGCCCTAAAACGTGTTCTGTTGTTTAATAAAGTTCTTTTGTGAGATAACAAAGCGTATCAAAAATAGCAATTTCGGCTTTCATTTTCAAACGCTGTACATTTACCGCCTTTTGTGACGTCATTTCGGGGGAGCCTTCTTATTGGTTAGTGCACTTCTCATTAGTCCGCCCATCAAGAACTGTCTGGTGAATTTGTTCCCGTGTTGACGTCACAGAAAGGCGCGCGTTTCGAATAAGACAAATGTCTAGGATTTTTTTTACCTAGTAAAAGCTTGATTTCGAACAAATAAAAAAATAGGAGTCGTTTCTAGAAAAGCTGTTTTTGAAATTTGTGGGACGACCCATTACCTCAATATTCATTCTAAAAGAGCATTATTTCCGTTCTTTTGAATGAAGAATTCCTAAAATGAATTTGATCTAAATGTAGCCAAAATTAACTAGAACATTCTATTCGATTAATTAAAAACCATAATTTCGGACTTATTATCATCAATCATAATAAATTTTATTTTATTTTGTGCTTTAATTTTGACATGTCATGAATTAGCTATTATCAATAGGTGAAGGATTATTAAGTGAAAATCTAACTGCTGTCAAGATATTTACAACATTTAAAAAGAGGATTTTTTAAACCTTTATATAATTTGGACGAAAGAAATACACACAGGGAATAATAGCTATTTTCAGTACAAGTGGGCCGCGTCTGGAAGAGACAAGTGAGAAAAAGGCATTGCTCACGTGTGCCAAACATGATTTTTTCCACAATCGTAAAACATAATTTTACTAAAAAAGGATTTTTTTTATTAATGAAAAATTCAACAGTACAACAGTTGAATTCAACGTAAAAGTAATTGCAAAAATTTTCTGTTGCTTCATGTGGAATGGTAGATATTTATTGTACAATTGGTAACTCCACCAAAATTTATTATTACTCCTGAAGTAGATGGATTAGATAGATAGTCATATTTCTATTGCTTTCTTCAAATGTAAGACTTGATGATATTACATTAGAAGTTTCTATCCCATCATCGACGTTATCAATGAAGTTGTATTTGCTCACTTGTGATTCAAAAGGCCGCTTTACTCACAATTTTGAGTTGAATTTTGCTAACGATTGTGGAAAAACACAATTATCACTTATACTTGATTGAAAGTTGATTGAAATTACTTATTTACATACTATATGCAATACTTTTACTCTACTGTATGTATAAATAAAAATTGGGGCTTTCAAGCAAAGAGTTTTAACAATTAGTACGTTTATGCTCTGCAATGCGGATTCTATATTTAGTATTAGCTGCTAACGCTAGTTTCACAAGGGTGAATTTCTACCTGAAATACCCGTTTGCGGCACGTAGAAAATCGTAATTTCGACTAGGATTTTCAAACGCTGTACATTTACCGCCTTTTGTGACGTAAGTTCGGGAGAGCATTCTCATTGGTACATGCGTCTCTCATTAGTCCGCGCGTCTAGTAACTTTGAATTTTGTCCCGTGTTGACGTCAGAGAAAGGCGCGCGTTTCAAATAAGACAAATGTTTAGATTTTTTTGGAAAATTGTGGGACGACCCCATTGTAACATATGACCATTTAAAAAATGCATTCTGTGGAGTGATATACATATTCTTACTTTTGTTTTCCTTATATTTCGCAAAATTTTCCCAAAAGAAACTCGATATAATTACAAACTTCAATTCGCAAAATATTACTCAATAGTTACAAGATGCACTGTTGCCAGAAAACCAACTTATACTGTTGCAACAGGAGAGCTGGAATTTCATAGCTTTAGTGTAATTTCCGTTGTCGGGCTGGCTCGTGGACAGCAGCTATAAATGGGTATTCTTCCGGGTGCCGAATTAGGTATACCTCCAGGTGAATTTAAACTATCCCACTACAACCTTTGGATCGTTTGGGATAAATGCTTTCATGAAGATGGTGGAGACAAGATTTGGACGATGATTATTATGGTAGAATTCTTGAAAATAATTTACAATACCCACTGTGTTTATTTTTTACGCTCGTGCTTGCACTCCCAGCAGTGCGCTCTGTTTATGTTTTTATAGAGCAGTCTTATCTTCAGTGATTTAAACATGTCGGCAGGTGGTAAACTTGTGCATTTCCGCGTGGGATTTCTGGACCCAACTCCGTTTATCTCGTAGGAAGCCTTTATTATGTTCAACAAACCCATTATGTCGTACTGCAGCACTTCCGAAGTCATTCTTCCATCAAGGAATCGTTTCTGTTTCCCAAACCTATTATCGATAATCTAGTGTGATGAAACGGACCCCTGTCGCGCAATCAGATGGATCGTGAAACCCGTGCCCATACCCATGCCCATGCCGCAATAATATGTAGGCCGATCGATTCACAGTTACCCATCGCTGTGAAAAATCATCGGCGGCACATGCATGAAGTGAACTCGCGGATGATCAAAGCTCTAGCATCCGGTCAATTGGCTATGGGTGTGGATGAACTCTGACATGGCGCCGCTTCCGCATAGCGGTCACCATATCTGCCTGCCGTACCATCCCTGGTGAACTGGGTCGAATTCGTCATGTTTGACATGCTCCGTCTGCATCGCGTACGTCTCAATCAAGCCGCTTGCACCTGACCTGTGCCTATCATATGGGACACTGGCGGATTTGATTGAAAGTAAGTTTGCGAAAGTAAACAGCTTAACAATACCTCACGATCTTAAGGGCGTGACGCACGAGTATATCCAGTTCTTATAATTGATTTCAAAATGGTGCTGCCTTTACGACTATACCACCAACCACTGGCGAGCGGATATTCATTAGGTTAAGTAAGAATATTTGACATTTCGGTCATAATTAGATCGTTCATAGCTCAGTCGTGATCGGAGATGACGGAAACGTGAGTTTGTTATGATCTTTTCGGTACTTCTCGAGGATCTGTACGCCACTTTTTAGAATTGTTATAACCTCGCAAAGAGGAAAATTATACGTTACATAATCAGTACTGAGAATTAATCATATCCTCTCGCGCGTATAAAGACTTTGAGCGATGGTGACAAAAAAAAACAATCAATCAATTTTTATTAAAATTTAAATATATCTAAGTCGAACTCCACAAACTTTAATAACTGTAAAATTACTAATGGAACATGTTTCGGCAGAACACTTCTGCCATCGTCAGCCCTAATTTAACAAGAGATTAATGATACAATTGATGAATTACAAGAGGGGTTCTTACCTTAAAGAATATAAAAAATTATGACATTGACGTAATTTTGAATTAAATTCGACGTTTTCAAAGGGTTACATGATTTTTAAAAGATTTCGTTAAAACAACAATTTTATAAAATGTAAAAATTAAAAATGGATCAAAGAGAATCTGGTAAGTTTGTTTGAATGAAAAATTAAAATAGTGAATTAATAATGGGATTATTGAAGTTATTCTGTTCATTTAAACAAGATCTGTTTTCCAGTTTCAAGGCTTTCCTTATTTCCAAAGTCTCAAGAAAATCTAATTTCCGGCCTTTATTGCATTTATGAATCAATTTGGAATTTGATGGTGAAAAACTATGTTTCGTTATTAATATATGATTGGCGAAAGAAGAAGGTGTTGATGGTGGAGGATCAAGATCTGTGTTGTTATAGATGTGCCTGAAATGTTCTTTAATACGGTCTGATATTTTGCGACCTGTCTGACCTATGTAGAATGACTCACAAGAAGAGCAGCTTAATTTGTATACACCTGATGATGATTTGTAATCTAATGGATCTTTATTTTTAATAAAAATTCTGGATAAGTTGTTATCTGTTTTAAATGAAACTTTAAAACCGTTTTTCTTAAGTATTTTAGAACATTTCTCTGAGACGACGCTAAAGTATGTTAATGACTTTGAAAAGGAAATTGTTTCTGAAGGATTTTTAACCAAGTAGTGTGTGTATTTGAATTTGTTATAGTATCTATAGTATAATTTATTTATAGTTTTTAAAGAATATCCATTATTTGAAGCAATTTGTTTAATGTTATTAAGTTCTGTTTGAAAAAATTCAAATACACACACTACTTGCTTAAAAATCCTTCAGAAATAATTTCCTTTTCAAATTCATTAACATACTTTGGCGTCGCCTCAGAGAAATGTTCTAAAATACTTAAGAAAAACGGTTTTAAAGTTTCATTTAAAACAGATAACAACTTATCCAGAATTTTTATTAAAAATAAAGATCCATTAGATTACAAATCATCATCAGGTGTATACAAATTAAGCTGCTCTTCTTGTGAGTCATTCTACATAGGTCAGACAGGTCGCAAAATATCAGACCGTATTAAAGAACATTTCAGGCACATCTATAACAACACAGATCTTGATCCTCCACCATCAACACCTTCTTCTTTCGCCAATCATATATTAATAACGAAACATAGTTTTTCACCATCAAATTCCAAATTGATTCATAAATGCAATAAAGGCCGGAAATTAGATTTTCTTGAGACTTTGGAAATAAGGAAAGCCTTAAAACTGGAAAACAGATCTTGTTTAAATGAACAGAATAACTTCAATAATCCCATTATTAATTCACTATTTTAATTTTTCACTCAAACAAACTTACCAGATTCTCTTTGATCCATTTTTAATTTTTACATTTTATAAAATTGTTGTTTTTACGAAATCTTTTAAAAATCATGTAACCCTTTGAATACGTCGAATTTAATTCAAAATTACGTCAATGTCATAATTTTTTATATTCTTTAAGGTAAGAACCCCTCTTGTAATTCATCAATTGTATCATTAATCTCTTGTTAAATTAGGGCTGATGATGGCAGAAGTGTTCTGCCGAAACATGTTCCATTAGTAATTTTACAGTTATTAAAGTTTGTGGAGTTCGACTTAGATATATTTAAATTTTAATTTAAATTTACTCCACTTGGATTTAAGAACATTCTTCTTGTTTAATCAATTTTTAATCTTAAAATAATGCAAAATGCACCTGTTTTTAAGTGAGTACTAAAAAAATGTATGAATTCAACAATGTAATTATCACAAGGATCCAGATCAAACGGTACTTCAGAATTTTAGCTTTTTATGTCTATATTATAATAAGACAGCGAAGAATTATTTGCTCATGTTTTTTTGTAAATATAAAAAAGTGATGTCACAATTCTCAACCCACATTTGATTTAAATATTTTTTCAATTCTTTGGTAAGTTTCAGCATAACATAACATAATCAGAATTATGTTTCTGTAATTAAAATGCAAACTTTGGAATTTGATCATGTGTGAATAAGACAGGAACAATTATTATGTATCACCAGAATTAAGAATTATCGAACCCAAAGTATATTGTGGCGTTTGTGGAGTTCGCTTATTTATTTACACATTATGTACAATTTATTTGTACACGTCTTATAGATAATATTTACATTATTTACACTATTTACTATTTCACCGGCGCGTCTCGTGTTATTTATTTATACATCGCGCGGCACTCCGGTTAGATAAAGGCAACTGTCCGACTCGACCCACTGATCTTTAAGGCTAAACAGGAGATCAAGTGTGCGACAAAGACAACCCTGTCGGAAAAATATTTACGCATTTATATGGAAATTATTGAATAAATTGTTTAAACAAAAACGTACTTAGAATCCATTTATAGGTAGAATTTGCGCCACCATTCCATTTTTCTAAAAAATGCACACCACAAATAAGGAATCTTGTACCGCCAAAGTTAATAATTAATGCATCGTAGGAAAATCGTACTTTTTAAAATAAAGCTAAACCATTTTTGTAAAATATTTTAATGCTGTTGAAATGCGCCAGAATCATAGAGGTCAGTATCCACATGATTATAATATACAACTTAGGGTAGCACAGTCCATCATGTTCAAAAATAGAGACAACACCTGATTTATCTGTTAAAATGATTAATAGATATTCAGTTCCATATTCAATGCGAAATCTAACAAATAACAAACTTCAGGAAAAAGATTGTCCTAAATATAGAATTAACCATTACGGGGAATCCTAAAAACACAAGTTAATTGTCGTAAATTGTGCGTAAAAGGTACAAATAGTGTTACCAATAGTAGATTATACATATTACAAGTGACAGAAATGCTAGTGAGATTTTTCAATTATGACTGCGATAGAGCTGCTATATACAAGTTGTATTTTTTCAACATCAAAAAATCTTAAAAAGATATTTTGTGCAACAGTTGCAATTTAGGTGTTGTTTTAGGTTGGTTTTGAGTGACTAAAATATGCAACTTTTGGACAAAAAACAACGGGGAAGCCTAAAAATTCATTGTAGTAAATTATACGTAAAAGGTGCAAAATATTATTATCAAAATATTTATCTTCCAACAACAGGAAAAATAGAATGCACCAGATAATATAAACAACGGGGAAGCCTAAAAATACAGGATAATTGTAATAAATTTGGTAGAAAAGTAACAATAATGTTACCAAAAAAGGAGCCTTTTCAGAAAATAGTTATAATTTTGACACATCAATGTCTACCAAAAGTTTTGATCTGGATATGTCCAATCTATTTTCATGTCTTTAGGAGTCCACACAATAAAATCGCACAATGAAACTCCTTGCTTGTGACGTGGAGTTGTCCTTGGATCTGGTAATAGTAGTCAGTGCCTCGTTTTAAATGACCATTTTTGTCTAGATAATTTTTTTTAAATTAATTTATGGCCTTTGATATGGTTTTATCCCTAGCCCAACACGGGCATTTAAAGAAAGCCTCAGGGATATAGTGATATCGAACAAATAAACGAGTGCAAAATAAAAAACCTGCTCTCCGATTTGTACACGTGCTATTCAAAGATCGGCCGCAAACAATCAAAGAATGCCGCCGCTTGATTGTCGATGAGCAGGTTTTTTATTTTGCACTCGTTTATTTGTTCTATATCACTATTTCCCTGACGCATTCTATAACTTCCGCGATGCTATTTTCCCCAATAAGACCGTCAGGTGTAGCTCCAATATAACAATATTGTAGATCCACAAAAAGCCCCATCAGTCTGGTTCCCTTTTTCCGAAATTCGAGTTAAGAAGCACCAAAAATTATGATTGAGGTGTCATGTCATTCGATTCGTAATTGCACCAAGAATCTTTTCGTAGAAAATCACTATCCGTATTATTAATAGTTAATAAAATATTTAAGTTAATAAGTCGTAAATATTTTTTTTTCAGATTTAATAAATAAACAAAAAGTTAGTAAATAATAGAGTTAGAGCTTCAATTTAAAGCTAAATTTGTTCATTGATTCACGGAGAATAAAAAACATTTGAGTGTTCTTGTCGTATCGTCAATAGTTTATAAGTTATTTTAAGAACAATGATGAAAAAAGTGCACGAAAATAAAAAAAATTAAATAAAAAATAGAAAACAATCTTTTTTCATAACAAACGATGTAGGGTTGTTTTTAGTATTTATTTTTAAAGATAAACAAATAAAAAGTAAAAAAAATCCTTCCATAATATAGAATAAGAGCAATATAAATAATAATAAAAAAAAACGGTTTCTTAATTTTAATATTTAGCAATAAAAAAAACCTTAATTATCAAAGGAGTTTTTCACCAATATTTTTTTTTAAGAAACGATTTTATTTAAATCATTTCTATTACGGATTAGATTTCAAAAAAAAATTTGAAAATCATAAACAATGCATTTGTTTATAACAATTTTTTAAATAATACGAGTTAAAAATAAAAAATAAAAGAATATATATATTGCTTTCAGCAATAACAAAACATTACACTAACTTAAAAAAAAATAGTTTTTTTATTTATGTTTTTAAGCCTTTGATTGTTAATAAAAAAGTAAAAAATCATTTTTTTTTTATTTTTCTAACGGATTATTGTTTATTGATAGGTCCAGATCATACCTAAAAGTTTAAGAGTTAAAATATTTTTTTTTGGTTCATCTATCAGATTCGGTCGGCGCGGACGGTAGTAGAGCCGCGCGTTTTTGCCTTTTTTCGACGCTAAATTAAAATTATAAATTAATATTGCCGAGACAATTCCGGGAGGTAGGACTTTTTTTTGGGAAATTTCCTGCTCTTAAAGGATCTTTATACCGGACTAACATCTAGATGATTAGTTTTGCCACGCAGTATTTCTCTCACAAGTGATATAATGATAAAAAGGGGTGAATTACTATAGTTACACAATGGTAAGACATGAATTATTTTTTGAAACGTCATTTTGACACTTTCATTAATTTTTTGATTTTTAACTTTTACAAGAAATTACACGTCGTGCATAAAACGTCGTATCTTACACGTGACCGAAATGACATTGAAACGACATTGCTCTCGCACTCGTGATTCAAAGATCTCACTCGCTGACAATGAAGCATTTCTGTCACTTGTAATATAATCTACTATTTTTCAAATTTGATAATCGCAAATAGTTTTTGAAATATTTGCAAAAAGCGCAACTACTTTTTTTTGTTTACTTAATTGTTTATAAATTTTGTAATTTATATTTGGCGATATTGATTTTCAACTAAAGAATTCTTGGTGCCTCGAATTTCGTAAAAAGGGACTTGTGAACCAGACTACATGGTTTAATTTCTACGCCGGGTTGGTTCTTGAAGACTTCTTTGACTCTTGATTCAATGAGTTTGCCGTATTTTGTGACTGCATTCTCGAATGAATCTTTATAAAGAAGTGATCGAACCACAGGTCCCCATAAAGAATTTGTGCGACGTTTACAAATTTATTAAAAATTCGATATTTTTTAGTATTGAACCAAAAATCTGTTCCGCTTTGTTTCTTCGAGTTTTCTTCTATTTTGTCCCGCTCTAAAGACGTCACTTGGAGGTACTAAATCAAACCGCAAAAAGTCTAACAATAAGTAACGTGCTGCTGTAACGTTTCGATAAAAAAAGTAAGCGTTCCGATTATTCCAATTGAAACATTTAATTTTAAGTCAAATTTACGAGTATTAGCTTTTGTTTGCAATAATTTGAAAAAATAAGTTTAAATCTTTAAGTGTTATTTTCTCAAAAAATAGTTAACTAAGGTACAAATTTTTTTACACTAACATTTAAGTGGTTTAACTAATAAAAATTGAGGTTGTCATTGAGAAAAACCAATGATAACGTCATTGTGCAAAAATAGATGACATCATAAGTAAAATTTTTATGTCGTAAAGTGGCTAATTAAAAAATAAAATTGACCTGTCCGAGACTTTTGCTTAAAAACATTAAATAACGCAATTATAAATTTTATTCGCTACTTTATCATCACATTGTATTTATAGTTGTATTTATATTGTATTTATATATAGTTGCCAGAATCAAAAACTAGGGTGTCAGGAAGAATAATTTACCTGCAGAATGATCATATTAATGTTCTTTAGGCCAAGGTCATCAAAATAAAAGTGCTTGCAAAGAATTCAGTTTTCTCTAATTGGAAATCCTATATCGCCTACAGACAGCAGTCCGGCCAAATACTAACTTATGCTTAGGCGCGGGGAAGGGACCAGCGCGCGGCGGCTGGATCAAAGGCAAACTTAAAAATCCTGTTTCGATAGGGTTGCAATTGTTAGATTTTAAAACAAAAAAACGTGTAAATTCTTAAAAAAAATCGCTCTTTCGTCGCTGTGTGCCACTTTTTTGAATTTTTTATTGTAAGTATAAGTTTTCAAACTTTTTTTCTTAAATATACATTTGAGAAAAAAATTTACTTGGACGCGCAAATTGTACGAAAAATGTAAGTACAAATCAATGTTCAAATAAAAAAAATAGTGTACCGTTTTCTCAAAAAAGCGTTAGAACTTTTGGACTTTTTGCAACGACATCTTACGGATCAGAAACACACTAAACCACCCTCCGGTTTAGCCTTAACTGTGACGAATTCCACTCCACTCCAGCTGGAGCGTCCTCGAATAAATACAACGGCGCCCCAATCCTTCTAGGCCCCTCCAGATAGTTTCATTGATTCATTGGAGAAACCGCATAAACGATTTATGTGTTAAGAAAAATGACCACATCAAAATATCGTGTAAATAAAATTTTACTACCAATTAATAACTTTTTTTAAATTTTACTGTATTTGTCTATATTTTTTTAATACGAAATTTGAAGAGCTATGAACACAGTTTTTTGTTATGTTCGTTCGTGTTATGAATTCTGTCGAATTGAAAATTTGACTCTATTTTTCAGTTTACTCTCCTGAAGTGAGCATTATATCACCCATATTTCACTTGAAAAAAGCAACCTTTTATTAATCGTACATTTTAAGATTTATAGTGAATCTTCATGGACACGGAGATCACATTTCAGAGCAGGTGTTCGCTCGTGTCATTGCTTACGAGAATTTCTTGTAGTTGATACCTACAGGTGTTCCATTGCAGGAATTTGTTATTTTGTAGATTGTATTATGCTGGTTGGATCAGTAGTTATTCAAGCTGAAAAAATAATTGAGATAATTATCACTACAAATAGCACTTTTAATCACAAAATAGTGTTTCAAATTTTTAGTGTAATTCCAAGTTCTTCAAGTTACGAAATAATTCGAATCATACTCATTTTATATGACATTTGCACTTAGATATTACTTTGCAAATAGTACGTACAACCATACCTTTTAGGCATATTTGATATATTCCTTACAAAATAGCTACATCATCTAGGGAAAAGTTTAAATTACAACAATTTCATATTCCATCAAGGTTTTTTAAGGGTTAGTAGAAAGGCCTTTTGTACCATAAAATTTTTGTCGTAATTTTGATCTTAAACATATGCTCAATTGGGTTTCGTACTGTTAGCTGCAGATTTAATCTGTTTTACACTTGTCATATTTAGTCGAACATATTGTGCAAGTTTAAATTTTTGTCGTGTCTGTAATGGCAAAGACCAAAATTGTTCTAATTATGTATTCGTATTTGTGTTAGCCAATGTCCCAGGAAATACTGTACATCTTAGTCACGAATGTGTAATAATGGCAATTATTCATGAGAATGAAAGTTTGATCCCACGAGCCGTTAGGTTACTATATACTATACTTTTTCTACGAGATTACTATTTTCATTTCTTTGTATATGTGGTTCTAGACGAGGGGGAAGGTATATTGTCTATGCACATATTTGTATTTTGATTAACCGATTGAAGAAGTTTATTTGCCGTATCCACTTTGTTCTTCATTGATTCGTCTATAATTATGTATATCCTTTAGCTGTTGTGGTGGATTTCCATCCGCCATCGCCATGTTGTTTTAGTGCTGTTATTATCACCTCCTGCGTCAACAAGTGGGGTGGCTGACGATCTAAAACTGTGTCCTGAATACAGTTCTGAAATCGGTAGTTAAAAGAATGTAGCTATTTATTTATAAAAGTGTCTTATAAGGCGAATAAGTCATGAAAGAAATGTTTAGCCACGAGAGCTTGCTCGAATGGCTCATTTTTCTTGAGTGACTTATTTGCTGTTAAGATACGTGTGTAATACATAGTTTTTTTTATCCAACACCGCCTTCTGTAACAGTTCTTAAAACATTCACCAAAACCCAAAAAAATTTCACGTTCAAAACTGTTTTCTGGTTTAGCCATTTGCTTAGTAAGTCTATGGATGTGATTACGGGTCGTATCGGTTTACATCCTTTATGGATTTTGACTTGTCTGTATAGTCTCGGAATCATTGGGTTCATGGAGATAAACTGAAACAGGGATCCTTATTGTAGGACGTCTTGACAGACTATCGAGCCTAATTCATCAGAAGATTATTTTGTATATCTTTAGTACATTTCTATTGCAAACGAGACATTTCAAAAAAGCAATAAATACCTTTATAAAACGTTTGCATTCGGATAAAATTTACGTCAAAACCGTTTCTCTTAGCCTCTCTTTTATTTTTCTTGTGTATACTGGCAATGTGTCCTTATTGATTTGTTGCCATTGCTGTTGAGTTATGAAATTCTCGACTTTCTCTATGTAGTCTTCTTATTTTACCTACAACAAGTTTTTCTTGTCTAATCTTCTTCTGTAGGTATGGAATTTAGTGTTTTTTGTTCATGGGTGTTTGCATGTGTGTTATTATAAGAAGATGCCGTTCCACATGCAAATAATAATTTCCAACATATTACGGCAATAATATAAAAAGTTGTTAGGGCGAAACATGTTCCTTTAAGCAATAAATGCAAAATTCCACAGCTATAGATTTCAAATTTTAGTGGCAACAACACTCATGGACAAGTTTCATTTCTAATTTTAACCGGCTTACTTCACTTTTCATGCATCTTTTGTTTTTTCTAATGTTATGCAGATGAAGTAAAAGCACATTGCATTGTTGTTGTACTCAGCAAGATCGTTGATCGCCTTTTATTAACTCATTGAACCAGTTTAAGGCCGTGCACGGACTACGTGCTTTTCCCATTTTCTAATCGCCAAGTCTTTGTACTTTGTATAAATGTAGATACAAGTGCCGCCCCCGCTCAGTGTACATTCATTTCTAATTGAGAGTAACTGGAATTAGCAGTGCTAATTGCCGTCTTTATCTGAAATGTATTGTGTTGCTTGCACGTTGTTTTGCGGTCGAACACGATATTGTGTTTCACTTAGACGGTTGTTGTCCCATATTTTTTATAACTACACCCCTTATTGGTGCTACGCGTCGGACATAGTCAAATATCAAATTTACCGTTGGACCACTTCTTGAACTTATTAACTGGATATTTAAAAATTTTAATCAAATTTGTGGTTTTACAGGAACAATTTTTACGGCAAAATTTGGGAAAACACTTTGTTGAGAAATATTTGCAGCGGCCGTCGCGTCGGCCATTTGGGAAACCCAAAGGATCGTAAAGCCTTTACCTGACTGGCGGCGCTCACGCCCGCAACTCAGTCAAAATCCAACACTCAATCCGACAACAGCCGGAAGGGCACACTTCAGTCTAAAACCAGGACAAAGTTCCTTTATTCAAATTCAGTACAAAACCAAATCGGGAGAAGAAACGTTCACTATCCATCTCCAACTATTCGTAATATACAAGTTCATTAAGTTCGCCAGTGTTTCAATACAAATTCAAAACATATGGCCCTTCGAGTAACACAAATCTACCCCCGATTCATTATACACTTACTATACATATTTGAAACTTAAAAACTTTGGTCGTATTTTACTTTACAAGTCGCCAGTGGAATGCTAATTATCTTATTAGCATTTTTGCTAAATATAACAGCAATTAGACAAACACGATGTATAAAAAAACACGGTTGTTTACACGTTCTATTATCGTATTTATAATAGTTTAAAACTTACCTTGAGTAATAGTTAAATCGTTTAAATTTAAATCTGGAAGTGCAAGTTGCAAGTTCTTATGATTTACAGAAGAAACATAATCACAACTGTCAAACTAAACTAACTAAACTAAACCAACACATGTTAATATGTATGGGGTATTTATAAATGGTTCATACTTACATCATGTTGTCTGTGGAAAACAAAATTTACATGTGGTTAACTGAAGAATTTTGACATGTAAAGCCTACTGGATGATTAACCATTATGATGAGGTTATAGACAAATTATAAAAACAGTTTAATTATAGGTTCATAAGTTCACTAGTGTTTTATAGATCTCAAAAATCGGCATTATTATGACTTCATAATAAACAGGTGTTGCATAGAATATTTATAGCACCAGTATCTGAATTGGCCATAATATCCCTAACTTTTTTTGATCAGTTTATTTCAAGCCAAATATTGAAAATTCTTGATGTGTAAAAAAATATGAAAACATTTTAAATCGACCATATTTCACTACTTTTGCACACTGCTGTAAACTAGTGTCAGAATAATCGCTATTGATACATATTATTTTCCCATACTTCCAAACTGTAAAACATATAGATATTATCTGTTTTTGCAATACTGTCCAAAATATAATATTATATAATCCTATCCAAAATATGTGCTTATTTTTTTTCTCTTTGATCTTGTATAATAGCTACGAAGTTAATACTGTATTTAATAAGTACATTTTTGAATTATTTGTTAATGGATTTCAAATTGGTTAAATGAAATGCTTTACTTTCTCAGTCGGCAACTTGACGGTGAAAACAAAGTTGTTCCACAATATACGTTTCAACTGCTCTTCCTCATAGATGCTTCATATAGCGCTCTCACTTGGCACGCTATTGAACATAATTGAATTGAAGTGTTGAATCTTTAGCGCATGGCTTTTAGTAGAGTCGATTGGTCTATTTGATAAGATAAGATTTTTTTTTGTGAACATGTGTAATTTTATTATCGCCATTACCGCTAAAGCTTAACAGCAATGAACTCTCAAAACAACATTTACAGATAGTCAAATATCATCTTTCTTCGATTTATCATTTATTCAATTTACTTCTGATTTTTTTTTATCAGGTCTTGGATAACATCTAAGTCAATTTTTTTGCAGAATTTGTAACTTGCGATTCAGATGCTTCCCATATTACATTACTATAAATTAGTCTACATAGAAACTAGCAAAGTTCGGACGTTTTGAATCTGTACATAAAAAAATCACTGCATGTTTCTTGAGTCAATGAAGCAGTCATGAAGTAGTGGCATCATGGAAGATTCGGTCAATTTATCGATGAACAATTTTTCAAAATTAAAAGCAGTTGATTCAAATAGCACTAAACAATGTCGTTGAGCTAAGGTCGGTTCGAGGACATAACGGTAATGAGGGGAATGAAAGGGCCGACGAACTGACTCGAGAAGGTGCGACGGGAACACCGGATGGTACCGAATCGCCCAACCGACCGGCCAATCGCTACCTTTCAAACACTGTGCTAAAGTCTATATTGGGGGAGACATGGCCCAGCTGGGCCAACTTGAGGTGTACCTCGCCTGGAATCATTCTAGCCTTTTTCAATGATGTCGGATGCGGGATGAGAGACGGGAATGAGTGACACGAGGGGTTGACACAATGGGTCCGCGGTGTGGTCTAAGTGTCGGTGAGGGGAGCCAATTTCCTCACACTCCTCAATCTAATCTAATCTATACGCGTGTCTGTGTAAATGCTTCGCTTTCCGACACAAGGGGTGCCGAGTGCCGGAAAGCGCCCAATCTACACAGGAGCGATTGTAATACAACGTTTTATCGTTCGACCCAACCCCGGTAAGCCTTTAAATTGCTTAAAATCCATAAAAATAGTGTGGCGTTTATCTGACATTTTTATTACTTCATGACAGAGAAAGTTTAGTTTACACAAGCAAAAATTTGAAAATTCTGACAGTGTCGAACGATAGAAATTAATACAACTGTTGTTTCTTAATAACATGATAATAAAATAATTTATTAGATTAATTTGCCATAAATCTGTCATTTAATTTTATTCACCAACCAACGTTTGATTCAGAACTGAAATAATTATATCAATTTAAAATTTATTTTACACTTAAAATACCGGCAAAATTTTAAATCTGGGTTTTATCTTGTACTTGCAAAACATTAATAATATAATAATAATAATGGACGTCGCCTTGGAATTAAACAGTTACTTGTTTTAGATCTGCAAATGTCTGACAGCACAATAGCAAACAATATGAAGGTGATAAACCCTAATCGTGATTATGAATTGCCTAGTTAGTATTCATTGTTGAGTAATTTGTGATTTTACATAGTTGTTCCAATGACGATATTAAATACATATTTGATCTGATGATAAAAACTGAAAGGCGCACACGTTTTTAAAGAAGAAATAAACGGCTTCTTACCGAGTTATAGGTACCAATAAATATTCAGTCGCATTTTTTTAATTTTGGGTATTTGCAATTAAGAATCTTTTAATAAGAGAAATTAATTAATCACCTCTTTCACTTACTGGACATCAGACCATGACCAGTCATTATTATTGGTTCATAAGGAGGCTTAATCACATAATCAATTAATTGAGTTTTTTTTAACAACCTCCTTCATTATATAAGGTGTTCATTGAAAAAAGTCATCAAGTTGCTTGTGATTTTTTGATTGACAAAAATTGTTTCATCTACAAGTTGAAAGTCTGCAACCAGCAATACATACTACATTATTAATTTGGCAACAGACGTACGTTAAAATGTTATGTCAAATTCATAGACGACTTGATGCCTTTTTTAAATAAACACATGATACTATTATTATGAGGTGAAAATATAAATCAAATGTCTGAATCTTCCTGGTGTGTATATTTTGTTCTAAGATACTTGTTCTTAATAAACGAAGTCTAAAAAAACAAATATGTAGCAGAAATGTAGTGTGTGTAATGTGCAAAGATTGTTTTTGTGCAACCTAACCTTGCAAATCGCCTGAAATTGCATAGAAAATCTGTGTTTCTTTGTGATTTCGGGTACATTTATCTAATAATGTTGGCAATTCCAATAATAATAATTATTAATAAAAAAATTATTTTCATACGAAAAGCTCATTCATACATATCTGCTATCTGATTTTGTAAAATACAAAATTACACAAATGTCGCAAATCGACCCTAGATCTTAAAATTATCACCATTTCCTGTTATCACGTTTTCCACATTATTTCACCCACTTACAAGTAAGGATAGTTATGGTGTTCTCGGTTTCAATTACTGACCCATCAACTGCAAAAACAATACACCGATGGCTTACAAGTGAAAACCTAGCCATTACGACGTAGCTAGAGGTGATAAATCACTAGAAACTTGAAAATCTATAATCTTCTTCAAAAAAATTTGCCAATTATTGCCGGCAGCGTCTTGACATGCGACAATCTCTCGGTATCGGTGTGTAGATGTGCACGGGCTGTTTGACTTTTCTCACGGCCTATATATACAACAGCTGACCTCAAGCGACTGATTACCATAGATCAATCTGTGTGACTCCTGGTACTCCCCGTCACCCGCCGTCAAGTACCACTGTCGAATTTATAAATCGATCGTGGTACTTGTAATTATTGATTGTTTGCAGCAGTTTTATGAGTCTTCGGCTAATGAACCTATTGTTCGCGAAGCAGAATCTGGACTTGATGATCTTCGCTAGCTATGAAAATGGAAATCGTTTTCCAATTAGGGGGCAGAAAAGATGGCGCAAAAGGAAGTGGCCCAAATACAGATAGTACAAAATTATATTAAATAGATTCATCCAGTATCTCGTTACACCCGCGAATTTGATTGACTTGTATTGATAAATGTTTAGAGGTGATAAAAAAAGTGGCGAGTGGAACCCAAAAGGCTGCTGAATACAATATACCGGCGAGTACTTAATCAACCATTATGAATTATGAATAAATCGTCTATTCGTGATTTTTTCAGTATTTTGATGCAATTTCATAAATTTTATAATACCTAATATTCTTCTTATGGTTCTGGTTATTAGTTAGAAACGAAGCAGAGCAGAGGAAAGCGAGTTGTCCGTGGTTATGGCAATATTTTCTGTAGTGATTCTGAATCTAAAACTTGGACCAAAATCATTGAAATTTTGAAGTCGAAGAAAATGTTGTGTAATACTAAAAAATCAACACCATTATCAGGGGCGGATGAAATAGAGTGGGCCTTGGAAATAAATGGCCGTATTTCATTAGTCGTTATAGAGTCTCGCTATCTCTGATTTCTGAATAAAATTACCAGAACAATAATTATTATTGAACATAAAAATGGTTACTTTGACAAAAGTCGTAAATCGCACAATACGTTATTAGCCGTGCGCGCCAAATTCAACAATTCAATTCAATTTAGTTCAATAGCGTGCCAAGTGAGAGTGCTATATGAAGAATCTATGAGGAACAACTTTGTTTTCATCGTCAGGTTGCCGACTGAGAAAGTAAAGCATTTCTTCGGTCGATTATAACCAGTGTGTAAATAAAAATCTGGTCAAGATTGCCATGAAACAAATTAAATCGCCATTTAGTTGTACGTTGTAAAGAAGCAGAGGGAGGGCGTTTTGAACACCTTATTTAATTTAAAATTAAAATTTAAATATAGCTAAGTCGAACTCCACAAACTTTAATAAGTGTTAAATTACAAATGGAACATGTTTCGGCAGAACACTACTGCCATCATCAGTCCTAATTTAACAAGATACAATTGAATTACAGAGGGGTCATTACCTTAAAGAATATAAAATCTAATTTCCGACCTTTATTGCATTTATGAATCAATTTGGAGTTTGATGGTGAAAAACTATGTTTCGTTATTAATATATGATTGGCGAAAGAAGAAGGTGTTGATGGTGGAGGATCAAGATCTGTGTTGTTATAGATGTGCCTGAAATGTTCTTTAATACGGTCTGATATTTTGCGACCTGTCTGACCTATGTAGAATGACTCACAATAAGAACAGTTCAATTAAATTTAATTCAAAATTACGTCAACGTCATAATTTTTTTATACTTTTTTATATATTTTTTTTATATTCTTTAAGGTAAGAACCCCTATGTAATTCAATTGTATCATTAATCTCTTGTTAAATTAGGACTGATGATGGCAGTAGTGTTCTGCCGAAACATGTTCCATTTGTAATTTTACGCTCATTAAAGTTTGTGGAGTTCGACTTAGATATATTTAAATTTTAAATTTACTCCACTTGGATTTATCGGCTTTATTTAATGAAAAGTTCTTCGTTTGTGTTTCATTTTTGATTTTTTTTTTTTTGTTATTTCTAGGACACGTTCAATGTGTGTAATTTTTACCAAAGCAATCTTGACCAGATTTTTATTTAGACACCCGATAGGATGCGTAGCCAACACAGAACTCGCATTTAACAGATGTCAAACCTAATCTAATTCGCGTTTTTCTTATTTTGGGTGAACGAACACAAAAAACATTGTTTTGACAGCGCGCTTGTATCTATTTTATTTTAAATCAGGTTAACCATAGGACCCAAACGTTTCAAAGGATAGACGAAGAGACACCAAAAACAATATTAAAAAATTATAAAATAAATAAGGAAGCAAAAAAATTGAAACGGCCACAGTGCACTGTCACATGTAATACTTAAAATTTTAAAATAGAATAGTCTATAATATCTCGTAGCCATAATCAACAATTAATGCTTCAGAATTAAATGAATTGAACCAGCTGTCATCGGCTGACAATCAAATCACAGGATTACCAATTTTGATGTAAATTGTATTGTTGCCAACTCAAATTTTTAATCTTGATCACTCAGTAAAATACATCGGTTTTATAAGACGCCTTTAGATTATATAGGGACATCTTTGCAGGTGTCTGAATTGGTCTTGTAATTGGATCATTAACTTGCTCTTTGGGCATACAAGGCAATCAAAATTATCAAAACAAATTTTATTACCGGAATAGAATTTAGAAAATAAAAGTAAAACAAATATAGAAAATAAAATTAAATATCTCAAGTATCCATTATTTTAATTATTTCTGTTAGGTTTTTCAATTTCGTAGAGGAAGTATTAACATCACCATATTTATATCTTAGGCGAGTTTTAAAAATTATTGTTTTGATATTATGGCCACGTTATAGCAAACGTTTTACAAAGCGTTTACAATATTTAAAATGATCTCAACTTTATGGTGATTTTGGAATTTGGTCGAGGTTTACAAGTCTAGTCGGTTTTCAAAAAGACGGATTTTACATGATAGCTACGACATACACATACTTATATTTATCAAATTGAAGCTATTATAATAGCTAATTAGAGTTTTTTTTTTTTTGTAAAAAGTTCCTCTGTGAACTGTTTGGAGCGTCTCGTGTAGACGTGGTTTTTTGCCTGCTTTGATATAAAAACGTTCAGAGCGGAGCAGAGCGTTTGATTTGGACCCGCCTTTACAGATGAAAATGGAAAAGCTGCAACGCGCATTGTGTAAGTCCTCATTTGTCCGACGACCCACTAGACTACTCGGATAAATAAACGATCGTTGTAAAAACGGCAATCCTTGCGAGTTGTATACAATATTTTATTGTTCACTGGTACAAATGAATACACATAACAATAGTTTAAAATTTATTATCAACTTGAACAAATCTATTTCGAAATCGTGTTTGTTGTGCATGTGCATTGATTGGTACATGCCTCAGTGCAACTGTTACCTCTATTAGTGTTCCTTGCTACATTGAGTCTGTTGTTTTTGGGATTCTAACTACCGTCGCCCAGTCTGCATCAGATAATTAGATTACCGACGATCTGCAGGAACAGTGTCCTGGAAACGGGTTGATGTTTTCCAGATTCGATGTTTTATGATAGCTGCAAATTTACTGAATAATTTAATGTCAACTGGTAATTGCGCATTTGCCTTTTCTCTATGTTTAACTGAAGACGACAGCAGTACAATTCTAGTAGGGTAATATATTTGAAATGGAACAAATTTTACAATTTTCTATATATTTTTTATCAAAGGCACGCACAGTATGTTCCACATTTTTATCTTGCTTTTAAAAGGAAGAATTATGCAGGTAACGTACATGTAACGGAATTAGTCCGTTAAATCCATGTTTAAAACAAAGATATGGTATATTGTGTTATCAGAGAATAGCGGCTGATATAGCTTTCAAAACACCACTTTGATGAATAAACAATTTTTTTTTTTTCATTTTGTGCTTTTCCGTGCAAGAATAAGAATTATTTATGATTATTACCATTTATGTGCACAAAGTCTGTTGTAAAAGTTTGTTTGCTTTTATTATATCAGTTTTGATATCACCAAAGACAGGTTACTGATTTCTAAATTCTTTCATTGTAGATAGTGAGTTGTAGTGTTTTTCTTCAAAATTATTTGAACAATATAATATTATTTGATCCTTGTATTACAAAATGTATCGTTTCTTAATAGAAAAATGGTTTAACGGTTACATAATTGCTTGTCAAGTTTCCATATACTACGTTTATACTTTCCTTAAATACGTATTCTCTAATTCTTCCTTTTGCGATCTCTATGTGTTCTCTGCTTCTAAGAATTCTAAAGTTAAAAAACTTTTGTCACTTTTGGTGACGAAATTGTTTAAACGTCATTACAACAATGACAATGATCACTACAACAACATACGCGAGATGGTCTTACGTCATCGTCTGGAGTATTCCGTACACATCGAGAGCATGACGTTATTGTTCTGGAAATGGAAGTGTGAACTAATTGTTGAGAAGATTTTGTGTATCTAGAAAACTCGATGACGGCATTGATGAAATTATCTGGGGGCATCTAGAAGGTGTAGCCGATAGATTTATTAAAGGATGTTGTAGTCGCAGGAAGCAGTGGGTCGAATTGGTCAGTTGCCTTTATCGCTCCGCAGTGCCACCCCATGTAAATAAATAGTACGAAACGTGCCGGTAAAGTAGTAATTTGTAAATAATGTTAATAATGTAAATATCGTAATATATAAAGTAGAAAATAACTAATTATACATACTTACTTGAAAGAGATAGACCTGAACTAGCGTGACTTATAACTCGAAGAAAATCGGGGAACACTAGGACATTAGGACAGAATAGAAGTTCTGGAGGCACTCGATTGCAGAGTACCCCGTGGGTACTTGGAAGTTGGGAAACTGCGAGAGCAGTTTTCCTTGGATAATTGAAAGATACTGAGAAGTGGAACAGAAAGTATGTAACTGGAGCTGCAAGGGTGTATAAAATTGTAAATAATATGTCGAAAATAAATTATATGTACATAGTGTGTAAAGAAATAATTGAACTCAGAAACACAACAATATGTTATGGTGTTTCTATTTTTAAATTGCTATTAATGTAAAGAGGCCAAACCGGCGGAGAGAATGGGTAAATGAAAATGCATCCGCAGTTTTTTTTTGCAGCTTTAATTATTCCTACAAAATTGATAACCAATTCAGTTAATTTCACGCATTAAATACTCTCATTAATTATGTTGGTATAAGTATAATGGTCTTAGCGACTCTGCCATACGATACAATTTTTGTCTTTTTCTATTTCTCTCCCTTTCGTATTTTCAACATCCTTACCGTATTGTTTTTTTCAGTGTGTATGTACTGTATTGTGAAATTTAGATGTCATTGTTTAAATATTTTTGAGTTACATTATTATATCTAGAAGGAAAATGTAAAATATTGCAAGCCGTTGTTTGTGTATGTCTTTCTTATGGTCTTATTATTATTCATTTGAGATTTTTTGGGTTTAAACGAATTTTACAATTTATCAAGGAACGGAGAACTTTTTTTTTGAAATTTTGAAGTTTTTGCCCCGTTTTGCCTAGACCATTACACAACAGCCTAGCATGCATTCTTGACAAAAATAAAGCCGTTAATTTAGCATTTCCTGATGTACATGTCAGTCACGTCACATCTAAATCATCCTATACAGTAATTCCACTCCGACATGTCATAATTGCTTTTTTACGATGTTAAATTGCAAGAATGCAACGGAGTCTTTGACATTTAATCAAAACAAATGATTGTGGCAGCAATATATTACGCACTATATGCGGCAGAAACAAATTAACAACAGGGAAACAATGGCCAATGGCCATGAATCTTAACCCAGTGCTGTAAAGATTAACATTTCTCGGTCACCGAATGTGGGTTTCCTCTGTTGTCGTTCATACCTTAGGGTTAAAGGGGGACAAATGACTATTGTTTATTCAAATGTCATTACGCCGATAGTGGAGTGGAATTTAGTTCAAAAAATTCACAAGTGCACCTCGTATAGTAGCATAATACGTATTAATTGTAAAGAATGCGATGTCTTGTCAATGTACCGTTCGAAAACGATTTGTGAGAAATGTTATCGTATTTGATAGTTGGTGAGACACGAGTGCTGTATTTCTTCAGTTAATTGGTTTACGCAGTTGGGGCGATAATTTAATGGACGATTTCTTGAGTTTTTGGAAATTGAGTTTCATGCACTGTGGGAGAAATTATTTTATAGAATAAAATGGTATAATCTGTGATAAAATCGAAATGATATAGAAAGGCGATTTTTTTTATGAAATGTCAAAATTTTCATACTACACTTTCCTATTTCTTAGGATATAATTGGTTACACAGATTGCGCCCAGGCGCTGATATCACCAAACTATGCGAAAATGTCGTTTTTACATCTTGAAATATTTGACTTTTATTCAGAGGTTGAAACAAGCATTTTAAAGGTGTGGCCGAAGCTTCCGCTCAACACAATAATAAAATGTGTTTTACACTGTTTCGTAAAACAATAACATTTATGTCCAAGATAATTTGTATGACATAAGGTGTGCTTTTTACTTTTTACACTTCTTATTGAAAGATGATTTTTTCTTCTAATTGCTAAATGCCTCGCCTGAATGATTGAATGGATTTCTGACACACAACATTTTGGCATGTGAACCTGAAGACTTCCTTATCAAATAATTGACTCGATCTCCAAGGTGACACAATGAAAAAGTCAGTTATATGTTATTCAGCAATTATTGACAGCTCAGGTGGCCATGACAATGTGATTGCAGCTTTAGCAAAAAGTAAAAGTCCCTAAAAGTGTGAATCACCTAGAAATGCAAACTACATCAGGTTGAGGCTATTGTATTAAATATACGCATATCATTTTCTCGATAAGATAATTTTTGTATCTATAATTTTATTGAGAAATTATGCCAAACCATTGTTTCTGGTGTTTTTTAAACGTAGGTAACCTATAAGACGGAAATTTGCAAAATTATGGATTTTGCAACCACATCTTACTGATAAACTGAATTCTCAAATTTATGGTATTTACTTAACGGATATGAAAGATTAATTATAACAAGATAGCAGAACAATAAATTTAGGTAAAATTTTGAGCTGTAATAAATATCGATGTACAACAAATAGAAACTGTGGTGTTGACAATTCATGAAGCAAAAAGTGCTAAGAGGCAGGCAAAAGAAACATTGCAAGCCAGAACCAAGATAGAGCTTTTGAGAAACTCATCCAGATGCACGATAAACTTCGGCAAAAACTAAGAGGTCAAAATACGCTAACAAAACTGTGGGTAAACAAAGCAAGTAACTAAACAGAACCAAATAAGGTTAGGAATCATGAAGGCAACCTGAACAAGAATCATGTCCCCAAAATGCTTGTATCGCCAACCTAAAATTTAGGGAATACCCAAATGAGATGTCAATAATATCTGAATATAGTATAGTAATTTGTGCTTGATTTTACTATAATTTATGGTGATTTATGACTTTATAGTCAATTGCATCAGGTTCAATTACTATATCTATCAGTTGTGAAATCGACACTACTTATTTGCATTAATTTCAAGAATTTTGAAGATGACACATTGGGCACACGCCCTATTTCTCCAGGAAGTGCACATTGCATGATCTTCCTGAGGAATCTTAAATTATGTGGTTAAATCAACAATTTGTTGCCATCAAGCTTAGAAAGTTAATTGTAAATAACAAGACATCTTCATAAGTACAGGAGTAAGCAGTGATTTACCAATCTTCTAATATATGTATCTAATGAAGTCGTTGGGATAATAACGTGAACGCTCACCAGGCTTATTACACACTCAATTAGATTCACACTGAGCGAACAGTTGTCATATTACCATAATATTTAAATTTGTGTACTGGTGCGAGTTTATTCAAGTCTTTATCAGTTTGGTCACGGTTTTGTCTTGTAAGAAAACAGAAAAAGGCCGGAGAAACGATGACTTGTGGCGACTATGATAATATGAATGAAGAGATGTAGTTAGTAGTCGGCTTCATGTCTTTTTTTATTGCAGGCACCGTGGATAATGATGGAAGACCAATTGTCTTGTGTTACGCTGAGTGTGTTGCCAGAGCCGCGCTCAACAAATACGAGATTGCAAAGTTGCTGTTGTATTATTCTTCAATACCAACGTAAGTATTACGTCCATAAGCCCAATCAATTTTAAAATGTGCAAATTCCACTACCAAAGCGTCGATATCGTCTCGTTAACGGCTAGTTAAATCCCCATTACAAGAATCCTCTATAATCGTCAATAAATAAAGGCAATGCGAATGCATTAAGTGGTGCATAGGTTCGCCGTAATTGCTAGATTGCCGACTGGAAGTCGTCTTCGACTTCTTCACCTCTATCCGCCATTTACACGCAACTGATAAGAATAACAAAATTGCAATTACATACTTGTAAATCCGAACGTTACTCCGTGTTCTTGTTTATCTCTTGTTCCATATCTTCTTAAATAGGATTGGTGCTCATCGGTGAATTTCAATCCGTTATGCTGCCGCGTGCTTGACTGGTTTATGGATGCAAGTGCAAAAATCATAATCGAAAGGGGTCAGCGATGCCGACCAAACGATATTACTGACCTCTTGAACTAATGAATGCACTAGAGATGGTACTATATAGATAGATAGAATATGCAGAAAGAGGTCTAGAAAGGCTTTCAAAATGCGTACATACGTAATGAGCAATTTATTTGTGTAGTAAAGTTTTGTATAAATAAGTGCTAATTAATTTATTTCATTTTATTAATTTTCCGAAACATGCACGACTAACCAGTACTGTTCAGATTAATCTATATTTTATTTTTATGATTGTTTTTTAAATGAAAGAGGTACAGGCCGAGATTACTTTTCATTTTCAAAAATTTCAGTTTCAATAGTCACCGATTTAAATGAGCGTGAGTCGTTTTGAGCAAGAAGCTTTCAAACTACCGCTAAATATAACTTGGCCCCTCCCTTAAGGTTTGGGTGCGCAATTCAAGGTGGTGTAGGGAACTCACTCATCTTATACCATTTACCTCGGGATTTTATGAGTAAAATATAAACGTTCGTGGAGAATGCTGCGACAACAGTTACTTCAAAGAAAGACATCGCGGTACTGCGCCGCACAGAGAAATACCCGGTATAGAGGACCTTTACAGCAGTGATTATGTCTTTTAAGAGCCAGACTTCATATGACGTATTCTGGTACATTATTGTTATTTTCCTTGAGGCGAACCCAATTTCCAGTCATGTTAGCATTCGCTATGATAAATTAATAAATCACAAGGGCAAACCTTTGATAAGGGTGGGATTTTATTACAACAGTCTTCGTACATTCGATGGTCTGCGTTTCTACATTGCCGAGCAATTTAATCAGGGGCATCTTATAACGCACAATAAGTATATCAAAAAATTTACTTTGCTCTGGCGTGGTAAGAAAAAGACCTTTATCTAATCATTAAAAAGGAACAAACAATTTTCAATTCCTTCAAGTCCCACCATTAATTCTTGACTGTCGACTTTCTCCAAAAGTTTGATTTAAGACAAGTAATTACACAGACATATTGAAACGTATACAACTAAGTGAGTCTTAATTAAGTTTGGTCTTCAGACACTTTGAACCACCACTGAATGTTGTCCGTACGGTAGTAAAAGCACAGCTTGAGGCGCCACGCCAAACAGCTTTTAAACCGAAAGTGATTATGAAATATCCCAGACGTCAAAAATCTCGTTTAAAACGTAAATTTAACGTACTTTGAGTTATCGATACATTGAGTAAACACCGCGTGGGCAATTACCTCTTTTATTGAAAGTAAGAGCCAAGTTTAGGTGTCATTTTCTTTTCTTTGGTTAACTAATTATTTATTTGACACCGTTTTATTTTCATTATTATAATTTCTGACAGAGAAACCAGTCGTTTCAAGTAGCCGTTTCATTTCTCTTTTGATTAATTATAGCAAGGTTCATAACACTATTCATAAATCTAATCGTAAATTTTGACGTGTGATTTATTCTTCTTTTTGCAGTTTGGAGAGTACCAAAAAAGGATTCACCATTTTACTCCTCGCCGAGAACGAAGTCAACAATAAAGTTTTGGAGCTTTTGGACAAAGCCGTTGCTTTGATCACAAATTCTATGAAAGTAACCAGGTTCCTGGTATGGAAACCAGGAACAGAAAAGAAGAGTCATGTTGTAACTAGTCGCATTCAGGTGAGTACACAGCAATGATTACCTACAAGGTGAACGTGATTTTTATGGCAAGCAGAATTTTTCTGGCTTTGTTTATGTAGATGTATTTTGATTCTTTTATAGGACCACACCTTGAGTGTGTGTGTGTCGATATTGACTATCTGGCACCGTTATTCTTCTGTCGGTCGTCACTATCATTTCTTGAATAACATTATGTACGTATGTGGACAGTGACTGTCGTTTCATTTCAAAGTACTGTACCTCTTTGTACGAGTAATGGATCGTGAACTGATAACATTCCCATTGACAGTGTCGCAGTTTTATATATTTGATTTAAACTTGAATAAAAAACATTTTAAAAGATTTATTAATTACGAAAATTTTATTCAAAAAACTAATAATAAAAAAATCCAAAGCAGTCCACATCCTCTCTCAATATATTGAGATTGCAAAAGTATCGTTTTTGCCATGAACCGACAGATGTGCGCTCAGTAGTAATTTTACTTTACCTATATTTAACTCGTGATATATGGAAATTTTACCGTTAAAAACCTCCATTTTAGACAATTATAACATAGTTGAATAAATTAGTTGTTGTAGACTCGTAAATGGTCAGGGATTAGAAACCCGATATAATAAAAACAACCACGAGAAAGATGTGTAATTTTAACGAATCAAATATATAATACGGCTTTTTAATGACGTTTTAGTTATTTGTAAAAAAAAATTCTTTGTTTCTTGTTGATAAAACACAGATTAATAATAACAAGTAATCATTAATCTGTAACTACAAGTAATATTCTATATTCTACGTCCAATCGGCAACATTTTTCGACGTACTTTCATTACTGCTATGATATATTACGATGAGCTGCAGAATCAGTGCTACATTAATATTCGTTCATATCTACCATTACGAAACCATATAATTGCATCTGCTAATTAATTGGCACTCATACTCTTTACCACGACCCATACGGACCCACCTAGGTTCGATTTAATTGGCTCGTGCATCATGCTAACTACTACAGAAAGCAAACTACGGCGTTGGACATAATATTCCAATTACCACGACAAATTGCCCGTTAACGTCGAATAATATCTATGACCTTTCGGATTTTATGCACCGTCAAAATATTGATCTTTATATGTTTACACTTTAACACTCGCATTTCAATCTTTTCTCTGACTTCCGGCAGTCCTCAAAAATTGAAGTTTGAAGTGCAGTGAAAACTGAAATATTTACAGGTTATCGTCATTGCTGACGAGCCAACTCTCCTCCAATACTTGTCCAAGGAAGAGACACCGGCAAGTTGTGGAGGCCTCTGCAACCACGACCAGCTCGAATGGGTGGAGTTCTTCAAGCAAGTTGAACCGTTCCTCGCCTTCTGTAAAACGGCAGGACGCAGCCTACTCACTGCGTTATCACAGTTGCGGCATGAGGAGATCCCCCACCAAATAACTCGGCGATTTTTGAATCATCAGTGCAGGTGAATATCTTATCTTATCTAAACTCACACAATTAGTTTTTGTTTTAATTAATGTCCTCGCTAATATGTCCGCCAACCAACGAGAGTAAGAAAATTCATTGTTTAAAATATTCTCTTCCCAATTTCTTGCAGGCAAATCACCAAGGCATTAGAGCTAGAGCATGTTCAAAAACTTCGTCGCGAGGGTCCCAAAACCCTGGCCAGCGTAAAGGAGCGTTCGCAATGGTTGAGTGGCAGCAAGGATGTCAAACGCAACGTGAGTTTTTCGGAGGCGTCCTTCAATTCGGTGGAAAGGGTGAGCAGGAAATTGGAACAACTCAAGCAGGAGCGGCTGGAGAAGCTGAAAGATCTAGCCAGGTTCAACACTCTGAAAGAGGAGGCCGAGGAAGTGAGTGTACTATTCTGCATTGTTTTTTTTTTTTAGCTTGAGAGAAAATCAAAAGTGCACAACAATGGATATTATGTTGTACGATTTTTTCTAATCTCGCCGATTTACAATGACTGAAGCGTTGTACAAACGCGAATCTCACTTTTACCCGAAATTTTATCTGATTTCGTTAAGATAGCGTGAGCAGGTGCATTGTTTACGTATTGCCATGGTTACGTTTGCGTGTGCGTCGTAAACATGCAGAAAACGAGGTAAACGTAGCCAATTACCGGAAAAAATTTCTACAAATTAGCTGAATGAGAGCAACAACGTATTTTGTCTGTAAATGGAAAAAACTCGATGTCCGTATGTTTATTGCGACATCCTGAGCTGGATGCTAAGAGTTATTGACGTGGAAATTTGAAATGTATGGCGCGGGGTTAGTAATTACTTCTATTTGAGAAGACCGCCTTAACTTTTAAAAGAAAAGCCCTTAAATATTAATATTGTCATAGGACGTTAAGCCTATCGTTGTTGGCATATTGAGCATTAATTGCAGTTTAGCAGTATCTACTGTGCGATTCGTTCAAAGCAATATATTCCTGCTATCGTTTTAATAATATTAAGGTCAGATTTTAAAACGAAAATTGACTCATCAATCAATAATTGACGATTAGAACATGGAAACGGGTTTCGCTTAATTTCGTCAACTTGCCTACAGATTATATTTTTTAGCTAATCACACTTTGTTGCAATGACAACTGTATTTCCTGTTATTATATAGATTTTATAAAATGCTAATTGGTAAAAGCAATGCATTTATAATTCAGCAATAATAACAAATATAAGTTTCGTAGTACATCCGTCGTCTCTATTTGTAATATATCGGGTGTCCCAACTAATATTTGTACCACAATCCCCCCCCCCCCCCCCAACAAATCCAATTTCGAAAAACTCGCACAGGTCAATTTTGTTATCAAGGGGGACCTAATTGTACCAAACTTTCAAGTCTTAGATCTCACCCCTTGAGTCAGGGGAGCCACCCCTTAAAAAATGAAATGGCATGGGGGGTCGTGTGATACATCATTTTAAAGCTTATTCAAAGCAACCAGATCTACCTTTTGAATCCCGATTAACTCACTAGTATAGCGTACAGCAAATTTGGACTAAATCTTAAATTATGTTTATCTGGAAAACAAAAAGACTTTTGCTGGAAACTTTTTTTGTGTTCTACTCATCGTCACCGTATTACTGAATTTTTTTGGCAGGTTATATCGGGACCACGCTGTATAACTAAATTAAATAGTTAATCGACTAAAGCAAAGTTTCAAAAGCAAATTTTAAGTGTGAGAAAGTTCCACAACAACTGAAATACGCTGTAATGACAACTGGCAATATGTATAACGTTCAGTTTGTTTTTGGCAAATTACTGATATACAAGTTGTGTTAATAATTATGGTTTCATGTAGGTACTTTTATACCTTCCCTTTCCAACGATATTTAGGAACGAATAAAGGAGAGAAAGATCCAAGCTCAGAAATAACATATACGGACAAAATATTGCAAGAGATATGTGGAGATACTAACTATGGTCTTCTAATAACTCAAAATACTTCTACTTGGCTAACAACTGTACACAAATATTGATCGACTTAAATTCAACAACAGCTTCGGCGTGCCCTATAGGAGAACCAAATGTGGCAGATATATAGGGGTCTATAATATCTACTTGTTGTAATTTTTTCATAGCTGCACCGTCATTTGTTTCCGAGATACAAAACCAACTTTTTTTTTAAATAGCAACATAGGGTGAAAATAACCTTTTTGGAAAGAGCATTTTTTTTCTGAATTTAACGATGTGCTATAATAATTCTACTTTTTGGTCTTTGTCTGCAGAAAAAAAAAATTATAAAGTAATATTATTATTAAACTCACGGCTGCAAATATTATCATTTGTACTGTAAGAAAATAATATGCCATCAAACCTAATAGTATTACTAAAAAATCGTGTTTTTTTTAATGAATGTTCAAAATGTTAACCATTAATTTCTTGAAAAAAATGAATTCTATTAACAAAACTCCTCATCCAAAATTGTTCCTGGTCTTACACAGCTTTTTCCAAATTATGACGGACGAAATGTACCTGCCGTAGCAACCTGGTTCCAGCAAGATGGAGCTCCACCCCATTTTAGTCAACAAGTCCGACGTCACTTAGATGAGGTGTTTCCTGGCAGGTGGATCGGCAGGAGAAGGGCAATTGAATAGCCGGCCATTTTTGTCAAGAAATTAATGGTCAACATTTTGAACATTTTTTGTAAAAGACAGATTTATTAGTAATACTGTTAGGTTTGATGGCATATTATTTTCTTACAGCACAAATAATAATATTTGCAGCCGTGAGTTTAATAATAATATTAATTTATAAAAAAAGTATTATTTTTTCTGCAGACAAATGCCAAAAAGTTGAATTATTACAGCACATCGTTAAATTCAGAAAAAAATGCTTTTTTTAAAAAGGTTATTTTCACCTTATGTTGCTATTTAAAAAAATATAAGTTGGTTTTGTATCTCGAAAACAAATGACAGTGCAACTATGAAAAAATTACACCAAGTAGATATTTTAGACCCCTATATACCTGCAAAATTTGGTTTAGATGGGACTAACAGTTTTTGAGATATTCAGGTGTTTCCATACTTTTGCGCTACCCTGTATATTATATCGTCCCCTTAATAGTCGCGTCAATGAAGTCTTTTTCTCGGAAGTCCTCAGAAACAGCTCCGATTTTGATGTTTTTTTTTTTAAATATTTGCTTTTTTTATATTATTTATAATCAGAAACCTTTTGGAGCGGGGACATAACTATTAATATTATTTAAACAATATGTATGATATTTATCTAAAAAAAAATAGTTTTGCGTTTTTTTTTAATAGACTTCAAAAAGGGAGGAAGTTATCAATTCGGTTGTATGTTTTTTTTTATGCTTCTTACCTCAGAACATTTATATATTTATAATTCATTTCTGTTCACCGATTTCTTCGTCAATTGGGGACCGATTTTCAAAATTATTCTTTTATTTGAAAGGCTATACTCTTGAGGTGGTTCCATTATCAAAAAATCAGGATCTGACCAGGGAATCTTATGGAAATCGAGAAAAATACTAAAATTTTCGCTCCCTTTTATTAACCGACTTTATGTATGTTCACCGATCTATTCGTCAATTGTGGGCCGATTTTCAAAATTCTTCTTTTATTTGAAAGGGCATACCTTTAAGGTGGTTCCATTATCAAAAAATTAGAATCTGACCAGGGAATCCCATGGAAATCGAGAAAAGTACTAAAATTTTCGCTCCCTTTTATTAACCGACTTCATGTATGTTCACCGATTTATTCGTCAATTGTGGGTCGATTTTCAAAATTCTTTTTTTATTTGAAAGGGTATACTCTTGAGGTAGTTCCATTGTCAAAACGTCAGGATCTGATCAGGGAATCCCATGGAAATCGAGAAAAATCCTCAAATTTTCGCTCCCTTTTATTAACCGACTTCATATATGTTCATCAATTTCTTCGTCAATTGTGTACCGATTTACAAAATTCTTCTTTTATTTGAAAGGGTATACTCTTGCGCAAGTTCCTTTGTCAAGAAGTAAAGATCTGATCGGGAAATCCCATGGAAATCGAGAAAAATCCTCAAATTTTCGCTCCCTTTTATTAACCGACTTCATGTATGTTCACCGATTTCTTCGTCAATTGTGGACCGATTTACAAAATTCTTGTTTTATTTGAAAGGGTATACTCTTGAGGTGGTTCCATTGTCAAAAAGTAAGGATCTGATCAGGGACTCCCATGGAAATCGAGGAAAATTCTCAAATTTTTCCTTCCTACAAGTATTGATGAACAATTTTTAATTATTTTATTTATAAATGTCTAAAATAAATAATCCACAATTCATAATAATTTTATAATTTACTTTCGTATATTATTTGTAGAATAAGTATTGAAAAACTAATTTTTTATATAAATATAATAAATAGTGTTTAAACAATATAAATAATTATTTCCCCACTTCAAAAGGTTTCTGATTTTGAATAATATATAAAAACAAACATTCACAAAAAAAGATCATTAAAATCGAAGCTGTTTTTGAGGACTTCCGAAGATTGCCTGTTTTATGTATTTATTGACGCGACTATAATAATACTACAACTAGGTAACTCTAGGTACAACTAGATATCTTTTTCAAAAGCAAAAATTTTTCAAAAAACGCAATTCTAATAAATGAAAGCATTATGGACGTGCAAATTGGTCCATATTGTTTTTTAAAAACAATATTAATTTTTTGGCGTAAACCATTTTTTTTGCTATGCAAAATTTAAAATTGTTCTCTGAAGTTTACATTTTCAAGTTACCTAATTGTAGTATTAAGGGGACGATATGCTCTAGATTGTGATAGCAGAAAAATGTCTTCTTCCTCGATGGACAATTTTCTACGAAGGCGCTGAACGGACATGAATGGAAAAATAACTGCCAACGATTTTTTTCTAGCAATTCCGACTTTTTTTGGCAATTCTGACTTTTTCTGGCAATTCCGACTTTTTTTCTGGAAATTCCGACTTTTTCTGGCAATTACAACAGGGGTGGGACGATGGTGCTGTTTTGTTGTCCAAACTTAAAATATGAAATACTGTCCGCATTTCGAGTTTCACGGACAGGGAAATATGACCTTTTTGGAGTACGTTTCTTTAAGGGGTCGAGCGCGTAGCGCGAGGCATCAATTTCAGTGATCCACGGAAGTTACTGTTTGTGAAAATTGGTAGAAAAACAAATCGTTGTCATTTATTTTTCCATTCATGTCCGTTCAGCGCCTTCCTAATTTTCACATCGTGTACAACAAAAACTTTTTACACTTGTGGCATAAATAATAATTACAATCTAATTTAGCTAATAGAGAAATCTCCATGGACAAAATGTTTTGAACAGTTCATAAATAAATTAAGAGTTAATCCAAATATATAATAAATAATTAAATAATAATAAATCACTGTACGAACAGATATTGAAATTGGTGCCTCGCGCTACGCGTTCGACCCCTTAAAGAAACATGCTCCAAGAAGGTCATATTTACTTGTACGTGAAACTCGAAATGTGGACAGCATTTCATGTTTTGAGACAGGTATGAAATCGGCCGTTGGAGTTTTGTTTGTGTGCTCGACGCGTTCTGGCAATGCGACGAATGCCAGAATGCCGTTCTGGCTGATTTGGGAAAGCCAGTGAGCGAATTTTTTAATAAGTCTACCGCAAAATATCACCACAGTAGCCACAATAATCGCATAAATAAATTACTTTCGTCCAGTTAGTCTCATATCGCCGCAATTCTCCTTTTGCTTGTTTCAAGTTCTGCAAATGATCTATGATACGATTGTTAATGATAATATCAAAATAATGTATATGCAAAAAGTGGCAGGTTAGAAGTTTCTGGCAGCTTGATAAATCGCTGTCATTAAGTTATCAACAACCGATTATGTAGCAATGTATAAAGACAAATGCGAGTACTTCAAGTACATTAATTTTACTTTACTTTTTGCAGAAAAGTTGATTGAAATACAACCCGTTTTACTTCCTGACAATCCAGAGAGTAGCTCGTGTTTGTGTAGTTTATGATATTTTTGTAACCAATATTTTAAATGTTGGCGGTTGAATAAGAAACGAAAAACTCAAAATAGTCTTAATCCAAAATTGGAAGAAATTAATGTAAAAGTTTTTGATTGGGGGAAAAACTACGTAAATTTTTTAATTGTACG
Source organism: Diaperis boleti (assembly GCA_963583935.1). Lineage (NCBI taxonomy): Eukaryota > Metazoa > Arthropoda > Insecta > Coleoptera > Tenebrionidae > Diaperis > Diaperis boleti. Next base: position 23,022,510 of record OY757249.1, read on the forward strand.
TATTGTCGTTTCCCACGCTTTTCATACTAATCAAATTAAAGTGAAACATTATAGGTGTTCGAAAAGATTTGCATTAACTGTGCAGTACTACTTTCCTTGAGCTTTATGGACGTCAAATCCATTTTTACTTTTTCTTAATATTTTTGTTTTATAAATGAAACTGATCAATGAGAATGATTATTAAATATTAAATTTCTTGGCGAAGTTATTTATTCAAAATATGGTAACCACAGAACTGTTGGAACTTTTTTCACTACTAGCTGTAGAATGTACGATTATATAGTTTGTAGAGGATGTGTGAAATTGTTTTTCTTTCCTAGTAGTTAATAATGAAAATACCGGATTTAATGCAAAATGCATATCTAATAAATGTGGTAATATGCTTCGCATATATGCAATATGCTTCGCATCGCGGGAATTAATACTGCTCAGCTGAGAAAAACGACTTCTCGACCTTGATATATAATATACTATTATCTACCAGCTTAACAACAGCGCCCTTCCATTTTTACAAATTGGACCACTTGTAAATATTTCGCATTAATTAACTGCAATGCATAATAAAAAAACAAAGAACGAAGTGTTAAAGTGTTACAAAATGCATTGTGTAATTTTGCATGAAAATCTGACAGAGATGTCGGTCACAAAAAATACATAACCTCAAATTCTTTGTGATTATCATGATTATCATTTGAGGAAAAGTTAAACAAATGTGCTAATAGTGCGAAAAATAGTATAATATATTTAAACCACGGTTGAGAAGCCTTTTCTTAGCGTCGCGCTATTATTGCCCGCGATGCTTCGAATCTTGGGCAATAAAATTGCTTGGCTAAGAAAGATGGCTTCTCAACCTTGGTGTATGTTACTATTAATGTATTTGATATTATACGAAACCTGCTGTAGGATCTGGGGTTAGTGCCTATCTTTTGAGACTTTCTGTGTAGATACAAAAGAAATAATTTTCCATATGAAAATACACATTTGTAAGTAAAGTAATCAGGCTCCATTTAAAAAGATTCAAACATTTAAGGCTGGACGATGCGGTTTTTGCACCAACATTCCCTAATTTTCGGATGATATTTTGAGCATTAAAAGATTAACTAATGACAGACTGCGCTTGTTATCTTGTTTTTGATGAACATGGACAATGCTTGTTTTATTCCTTTTCTCTTCAAATGTAAATAAAACATAATTTCCAATCCTGAGGTCTGCTACTAATTGACAGACTGTAATCCAGCAAAATATGTTATCACGAAGTGCACTTGAACTCATCGTCGCAATCGGTGCATTGACAACTTAACGCCACATCCATTCATAAGTTATATGGACCGTATCGTCCTATAATTATTGTACAACTTTATCTTCTGGTTGCCATGTTTACATTTAATTGCAATCAACAGAGAAGAGTAAAATTTACGCGACGGTCTCATTCTGACCGCTACCAATCCTCATAAATACCGAGTTTCTCATTTAAATGCCCAGGAAATAACAAAACTTATCGGTCATTTAACGTTGACAACAGCCCATATCTGAATAAGAACGGGATGTTATACCTTCACATTGGAGCTCCAAGTGCAAGTGATGGGTGTTCGTCCGTGGCCACCCACTTTGCTTCGTATTCCGTGGTGGTTTCACTTACAAAATGACCAAGAGGAATATTGATGAAGTTCTAGCGAGGATGATCACGTATACAGACTTGTGGAGATCGGGGGTTTAATGAATGCCTAAGTAATTTTATTCAGACAACCAAATAGTTGCGAATATCGCATAGATGGCTTTTCTTGAATTGCTTTGAATTGGAAGCGTAACTGGTAGGAATACATTTTTGTAGTGGCATCTGGAATGATGCGGACATCAAAGAGCTTATTATCCGGCTGGTTATACTAAAGATGTTGAATTCCGTTCCTCTTTATATTGTAGTCATGAAATAGCAATTAGAGGATCAGTCTGACATGTTCCAAACAGACTATAAACGGGTTGCTTCTAAAGGCCCTAGAAAACCCTATCGCTACATTATAAGAAATACAAAAAATGGGAAAAAGAAAGGCAGCAAGACAAAAAATTATTTAATAAAAATTCAGGACCAACCGCTGGACCTCTTTGGTAAAACCAAATTCTTAATAGAAAGTTAGGTAATCTTTTGTTATACATTGCTGTTCTGGAGCGTTAGTACTGATTAAGAATTTACAATAGTTAATGTACTTCTAAATGTTAAAAAAGGAAAAACAGGGACCTCCAAAAATTGGACGACTTAGAAATCTGTTCACCTATCTTGAAAGTTTAGACCCATGATCATCAAGAACTAATTTCTATAGAAAGCTTTGAACTATACACTCTCGCAGAGTTTTTTTCGGGACATTCCCATTATATTAGATGCCTACAGAATATTTTTCAGATGTAAAACTTATTACAGAGAAGAATTGCGGTATACGAAATGTGCCTAGAGGTGCCAATAATAATTTATATTCTTTTTTGCCCGTCTATCAGCACTTGAAACTTTCTTTTTCTCGGCCCATGCTTTTATGTAAGTCCGACCGGAACTTTTACAATTTTCGAGCGCTACGAAAATTCGAGTGTCAGCGATGACGCCACTGCAAAGCATGCACACGCGGTCTTTCATTTCTTAATTTTATTATCTAGATTGGATTCGTTCATTCGTTCCATTCATAATTTGAAAAAATAAAGTTGACTGTGATCTGTCAAAAATTGACAGGAAGAAAAAATATAAAACATGTAACTAGATACAGGGTCAAAGGTTTTTTATATAGGTCTCCCTGTATAAAGCATAAATACGAAATAAAACAAGGAAAAAAATCAAGAGTCTTAATAACTGTGAAAATATTTTGTTTAATTTTTTGTTGGTCGTTTCGTCTAGTCTTTACGGCAGTTAAAAATTTGTTATGTAATTTTTTTCTCACTGGTTTTACACTGGGATGTAATCAAACCCATTGAAGGCAAAACTATTTACAGAAATACAATAATTGTTTACATTTTCGCATCTGATTTTTCAGAGATACCTACTCTTTCATTTTTGTGTATTACATTCTATGGTAATGAATGGTACACCTACATTTATTTTTATTTTAACGACGCATAGAGAAAACCATTAAGTTCCATTTGACTGATTCTTATGAGGAAAATCTATATAACATTTTTGATTAATTAATGTATTCATTATGGTGTGGGAAGTGCCCTCAGATATGCAGTTTTCACTTGAAGGATTAATTATACCCACCTATTTTTTATTGTACCGAGATTAAGTATCCGTGAAGTACTTTATTTTCAATGTTTCGATGAGAAAAATAGTTCTGTTCGTCATAACGAATTTGTCTATTGAAGGCAATGTCATTTTAAAGTCGAGATCTGATCCGGCGATGCAGAACCTTCAACAAATACATCTAAAACGTAAAAATAGTTGTAGTCGTTATACATCCTAGAAAATGAAAAAAATTAGAACGCAAATTCTTTACTGTAAGGTCGTAATTGTTATTTCTAAATAAATTGGTAATAAACACTCCTTCCAGCCACTGCAATGTAATATCACAGCAATTAGTCACCCGGAAACTGTTTCTCATTAATAACATTAATTCACTTGAACGATCTTATAATTGTGAGCTTGCGTTATTAATTTTATATACAATTATCAACAATAACCGAGTTTAACTTTAATTATCGCAATTATCCGACTATCATTAAACGACTTATCAGTTTTAATAATCTCATCGCGTTCGCGCCACTCACGATCAATTTTTGAATGCAATTGAATACGTCTTGTATTGGAAAATAATTACAAAATACCACCTGTGCGTCGTTTTGACTCCATAAAAAATTCTAAAAAAGTACACAAGCAACGTGCAGGTCAAAACGTGGCCATTACGAACCGACGTGTAATTACACTAAAATGAAAACTCAATACCGAAGACGTTCACGACTGATTGGCGTGAAAATGACGCATTAAATTTAATTAAGTCCTCGCAATGGTGTTGTCAATCTGGCGAGATCAAAGAAGCGAAGTTTGCAGTGTTATGGTGGAAAGTGATTTAATTAATAAGCGCTACAATGCTGCAACGAATAAATTTGCAAACAAGAGAAATTTAAATCGGGTCCAGAACGTTTACTTTCTTTCTAAATTCATTTAATCTATTATATAGTTCAAAGAGTTTTTCCTCCTAGAGGTCCAAACCGAGCTATTTTACACCACATTATTATGGGTATCACTTCTATGACATTGTTATCTATACTTACTTACTTGTCCAGCCGTGCAGGTGAGACAGGTCTTTGATTTATTGTTTTATTATAATTTTGATCGGATATGGAGCTTTACATCTACACAAGTTTAATAGCCCTGTATAAATCGAAAGTGTTATACTTCCCTGTCCGCCAACTGCTGGCACGCGAAAAACCGGTTCGGCTTCCCTTTCATCAAGTTTTTTATGTACGTGAATAACTATTTCAGTACTGACAATAGTTTCGCCCATCTAGATACGTGGAGGAAATTTAAAAGTTCCCCTTTTGTTCTTTCTTATTCCGATAAAAGAGTATTAACAATAATATTTAATTGATCTTATAGGACATGCCAAAAATTATACGTGAATATATTCCGACCATATGAATAATTCTTAGAAATATATAAATGTCTACAATTATAAAGTATTGTTCTGGGATCCTCTGAAGTGCCGCCCCAATTGTGCTCATTTAGCCGTGCCCATCACTGCTCTCAATCATTTATTATTGTTCCTCACTCCTCGTTCCCAACTCTTCATTTTTTTTTTCATATCGGCAGTCTGACTTTCCTCTCATTACAAATGTAGGGAATTGGGTTCCCGTTTTTTCATCGCAAATACAAATTAAGTAGCTCCGTTTAACTCTCGGTGACGTATTGTTGTTAATGGCAAAAAAAAGGAAAACCAACCTGATTATTCTGCGAAACGAGCTCAGGCACTTGATTGTTTTGGAACGTATGGGAACTTGAGTGTTTTATTAATTTTTTTCAGCTCCTCTCGTGGTTTCGCAAGGCCGGAGAAGACAACCTCAACAGTCTTCTCTTCAAGCTGAGGGCGGCGGCTGACGTCGACGGTGTCAAAGAAGTCGGCAACGATTTTGAAAAACTGGATTTCATCGCGTGGGTAAGTTTATAAAAGTCTTTAGACTTAACCGCTGTAGAAAGTTAATTTATTTTAATTAGAAGACAACAGTGCTTCTCGATTTGTGCGAGAGTGGCGCACCGTGTCTGGTTGTCAATTATTTTTTCGTGAAAGGTGATTAGTGTTGAATTACCAACAATGTTTATTGTAAGATTTGAACAATTATTGTTAACCTGGGACACTTTTACGTTAAGACTTATTGATGCGATCGTTATTACTGTTACTTATTTTAGCTATAATGGGAGAAAGCTCTAACAAAATGGGATGATGTAGATTTATTCTGGTATCTAGTTTCATTGACCATTTTCATAATTAAACTCGTTTGATGTAAAATATAAGTAATGGGCAATCTCGACTGGCTGGCGACAACACTGTTCCTTAAAAGTTAAGGAATGTCATAAAAAGTGAAAAAGCACTTTGGCGAGGTGAATAATAAACAATAATGGATCACATACTTCAATAAACTCCGGATTTTTACACAGTAATCTACTTTAATAAATTTAAATTTAAAAATAATTATAAAATGAGTTACATACTGTAGTTTTTCTACCACAATAGCGCCCAAACGAGAACCGATGAAATTTATAGATTTTTTCGCCCTCCACCAGCTGTCAGCTTATTCTCATTTCCCGTTATGTCGTGACTAAGATTCTACAATCTACCCAATTCTCGGCTCTCCATAATCACTCTTAGGAAGTGATTTCGTTGTCAAGTCACCGGAAGGAAATATCAACGCATGCGATCATTATTAATATTATTATTTATAAGGAGAGAAACCGTTTATAGATCGCCGATAATTCTCGCGTGATTATTGGTTTTCCCAACGCCGATATTACCACCAACAACTGTTTACAATCACCTCATGTTACAGAGGCAATTCGAGAAATCTACCGATTTGCTGGAAGAGTGCAAGGATATCAAGGACCCCAAGGAACAAAATCTGAAAGACACGACTAGCAACCGCCACCTTCAAGACAAGTACCAGAGTTTGAAAGACTCATCTGGAAATCTTCAAGTGCAGATGAAATTATTTCGGGAAAATCTCGAAGATACAAGAGAAAGGCTGGAGGAGTGCACGAGATGTTTTCTTTTGTTGAATTCCTGTGGAGAAGTTCCAGAGGACGATGGTGGTAACAATTTGCGGGAGTTCGTTCGCTGGGCTGAGAAATCATGTAACGAGAAACTCCTGCAGAAATGTAAAGTGAGTAGTATATTGTTTATAAATATCGCCAAAGAATAACATTGTTTTTACAGGCCATTAAGAGAAAAGACAAATACATACCCGTCCAACCTCCGGACAAACCTTCGAGTGACCTTCCTTCCGGCACTAGCACCCCCGTTAAATCTTACAATACTCAAATTCGTCGAAGATCTGTTAGTTCGTTAGCTTATATTTATCATTGCAACCACCACGCGGCCGGTGAATTGTGCAACTGTTATGAGTCGGACACTGAAAATACCGTTTCATACAAACTAAAGAAAAAATATATCCAAACTCTCCAATCGTGCGTCTGCAAGGATACCCTCGAACGTAAAATCAGTGCCACTCTGGATGGAATCAAGGAAGAACGGGAAAGTGTGGAAAATCTTCTGGAAAAACTGGACGATCATCGATGCGACAGCGGGTTGTCAACGGCAGACAATTCAGTGGGGGAGGAGAGTGTTTGTAACAAGAAAAAACTTCAAAGGACATGTTCGTGCCAGTATTATCGTGAAAGTTGTACCGTCTGCAGTGCGGGAAGTTCCAGTGTAGGTTCTACTCAAGATCATACAGATAATCAACAAGACAGTATCATCGAAGAAGGGAGTGATGGCTTTAATAAGAGTAACAGCAGTGATGAGATTGAGGAAGAACATTTTAGCGAAGAACGAAGAAAAGTGCCTCCGGTTGCAGCCAACAATCATCTGTACTGTCACGCGTCGAGTCTTGACTTGCCTTCAGATGCCTTGTACAGCAATATGGACCCGAAAACCCAAAAGTAAGTCTACGGTACGATTAGGTAAAAAAACTTATTTCTTTTTTTTAGGACTTTAACTTTTATCATCAAGGAGATGATCGAGACTGAGCGCGATTATGTTAAATCTTTAGATTACATCATTGTCAATTACATACCTGAGCTAATGAGGGAAGACATCCCACAAGCGTTGAGAGGACAAAGGAATATCATTTTCGGCAATGTCGAAAAGATCTACGAATTTCATAGCCAAGACTTTCTTCGAGAACTTGAAAGTTGTGAGAGCAATCCTTTGCAAGTTGGCCAGATTTTTCTAAAATACGACAAAAAATTCTACTTGTACGCGCTGTACAACAAGAATAAACCAAAGTCGGATTCTTTGATGTCAGAGTACGGTTCTCTCTTCTTCAAGGTAAGTGGTACGTGTTATACTTTTTCTTTCTCACAATATATGTTTTAGACCAAACAAATAGAATTGAAAGATCGAATGGATTTGGCAAGCTATTTGTTGAAGCCAGTGCAGAGGATGGGGAAATATGCTCTTCTTCTTCAACAGATGATGAAAGCTTGCTTAGGAGCGTCAATGGAGCGAGTCCAGGAACTAGAAGATCTAAAACAGGCCGAAGAAATGGTCAGGTTCAAGCTAAGGCATGGCAATGATTTGCTTGCAATGGACTCAATAAGAGAGTGTGACGTAAGTTAAAAAAAAAATATATCAGAATTATTTTATGTTATATGATTCTGAACCGTTTATTGGGTACATCCAATTGATAAATATCTACATATACAGGGTGATTTTGATAATGAGTCATTCTTTTAATCCAACCATTAAAATGATTTTTAATTCATTGTTTTGAAAAATTAGGACAGTGCTGTATTTACTCTATAAGGTACCTAATACTGTTCTCCAACGTTTATTGACAGAATAAAATTTCAGGGTCAACAAAAACTATACAGCTATGCACAAAAAGTGTTTATTTACATCCGCCTCTCAATTAATTCCTGTAAATAAAAACCTTCCAAAATCTCCTGCCTTATTTGCATTACTATCAATTTCGAACATTTATACCTCCAAAATTAACAGACTTTTATTATTGCAAGTTTTAGCGATTCGTCTGTACTTCTCATGCACTATTTGGGGTTTCATGGAATGACACTGGTTTAAAGTCACCTTGTAACGAGTGAGCAACAAAATTCGTGATCGCAGTTGGCTAAACGTATATTATCGGTTCTTTTACTTTACTGTTTACAATTTACATTACTCGATGACTTTTTACACAATCGTATCGATCAAGAATCGACTCAAAATTTTGGATCCAGAGGCTCCTACGATCACGAATTTTGTTGCTCACTCGTTATGATTGTATTATATTACAGCAAAATAAATTAAGTCAGTATATTTGGTGGAAGTTAGTATTCATGATCTTCTAATTCCTGCTAAATTACAATTTGTATCTACTTAGGTTTGATACGTTTTGAAAATCGTGGGTTAGATATTATATTTTTTACATTTAATTTATCGTTTTTCCAGGTGAATCTCAAAGAGCAGGGAAGCTTGCTGCGTCAAAACGAATTTCTGGTGTGGGAAGGTCGCAATGCAAAGAAGTCGTTGCGTCAGGTGTTCCTCTTTGAAGAACTGATACTGTTCAGTAAGGCCAGAAGGTTTCCAGATCGTAAGGTACGTTCAGAAATGGTAAAATATTTTAACGTTTTTGCAACCATTAACTTTATTCCAGAACCTTGATTTGTATATTTACAAGAACAGTATCAAAATGACCGACATTGGTTTAACAGCGAAGATCGGTGACAGTTCTACCAAATTCGAAATTTGGTTCAGGAAGAGGAAGCCAAACGACACTTTCACATTACAAGCAATGTCTGAGGATGTGAAGAAGGCTTGGATTGAAGAACTTTCCCAATTGTTGTGGAAGCAAGCTATCAAAAATAGAGGTACTTATAGTTGTATTACATTCCTTTTAACTCAACAGTTATCTTACAGCTGTTAGGATGGCTGAAATGTCTTCAATGGGAATAGGGAACAAACCTTGCTTAGACATTCGTCCGAGTGCTGACCAAATTAGTGACCGCTCCATCAGTGTAGACCAACTTAGCAGAAGTGAGTCTTGCACCACTTTTTTGACCTCTAAACTAACCCACGGGCTTGTGTATTTTAGCCATAACTGCACCTACGCATTTTGTAAGACTAGTGGAATGCGCCTGCTTGCGATGTTGCAGCGACTTTAACGCTTTTTTACACAATACTAACACTGACAGCTTGCCTAACTTGCACGATGATGATGGTAGCACTAATTTAATGTCATTGTATTTAACTGTATTTGTTCAACTGTTTTAGCTGCTCCAAGGTTCCGAAATTCCATCCTTGGTCCAGTCACAGAGTCGTGTAGGAATGCCAAAAGGCCACATTCGGTGATTTCAATGTCTTCAAGTGTTTCTTCAGGGAGCACCAGTTCTGCTAATAGCGCAGGACAGAATAACTCAATGAATCTCAGCTTCGAATCTGCTTGTGATAGTCCTAAACCTTACCATAGATCTGCAACTTTGAACAGCCAATGTTCTACAGGTGTGTAATTCTTTAATTTGCTTATGTTTCTTTAAAACTTTATGTTTCAGAGAGTGGGATAATAGCGGATATGTCCATGGGGTCCGACGAGTGTTCCGAGCAGACCCACACCGGCCTTTAGAGAATCAAATTTGCTGAATGCATTAGGGAATTTTGGCTGTTTTAAGTCAACACACACACCATGTGCCAGATTATGTACCAGTTAGCTTTAAGTTATTCTACATTTTTATTATATGAAATTATAGGAATTATTTAAGCACTGTTTTGTGTCATAGGATGTATTATTGTTATGGCATTAAAACACTAAATAGGTACTGTAAATATATTTTAAAATTTATGTTTATTTATATAAAGTAAATAACAGAAGTTTTCCACTATTCAAGGAAGAATTTGGAAACTTAACTCTCATTGTGTACGTACTTTGTACTTAAAGGTTTTTTTCATGAGCTAACACTCTGCACATGTATCTTTAGTTTACCACAACACTCGTCATAGATCAGGGATTTTTCATCTGCTTTTAACAGAATCTTTACACAGTGTGTCTACTTTAAAAATGAAGATAACAAAACTACAGAAATTTTGCGATAGAACTATATAATGAAGTACATATGCATGTATGATTTTTATATTAAAGTTGTAGTCATAAATATGTAATAAATATGTATAAAAACTATTTCTTTATCACTTTCATACTCACACACCTGTTTACTTGCCAAGACCCGGAAGATTTGGCACCATTTTTTGGAATATGTTTGAACAACGTCCTACCTTTGAGCAAAGCCTTCATTCTGTCATATCAAATGTAATATCAGACGACCGAGTAGATATTGTCTTTAGCAGCGGTAAAATTGACACAAGCATTCACATATCCCCGAGAGATAAAAACCCTTCACTAATCAACAAACACTGATTGGATAAGCTTCAAATAATGAATTAAATCTGAAAAGAACCTGGAAAAAGACGTTGAAAAAAGAATTCAAGAAAGACATCTTGAACTGTACATGTGTTTAAAAAAAATTACACGGATATGATTGTGTTTGTGTGTATACGTTATTACACGCTATTGAACGTATGCATGAATTTCGGTGTTTTACCCATCCAATACATATAGGTACCACTCTAATTTCGAGTGACGGGCGGTCACTAGTTTAAATTATTACAGTGAAGTAATGTGCGACTATTCTGTGTGACTAGTCAAGACTGTTCTTCGAGTCCGTTTTCGGGCTTGCTCAACCCGATTTCCATTCAACCGGAGACATCCGAAAGAGAGTGACGTCTGCACTTCCGCAATCCCGGGGAAGTCCCTTTACAACAATAAATAAAATTATTAGAAGCAGATAGAAACATATGTCCGCGGCTTGTTTTATAAGACAAAAAGAACTAAAAAAGCAAGAGTATGTTATGTAGACTTGGAAAATAACAGATTCATGCTCTTTTTGTAGAAACGAATCGATAAAAGAAGGTCTGGATAGAGAATTGAATAAGCCTTAAAATAATATATCACACGACCCCCCATGCCATTTGAAGATTTTAAGGGGGTGGTTCCCCTGGCTGAAGGGGCGAGATATAAAACTTGAAAGTTTGATACAATTTGGTCCCCCTTGGGAGGTACAAATTTTAGTTGGGACACCCTGTATGTTTTCTTACAAAGGCGCATACTGTGAAATACAAAGTGTTAATTCAAATATGTATGTATGGAGGTCTTTGTAGTGAGCAGACAGGAGGCAGAACGTAAATGAATAACACAAAATTATGATTTTAAAGGTTTATTGGCTTTAACAATTTCTTGATTTCACTGTATTTTGATTAACAAGTTCTAGTGATTTTGTCGTTGGTTGGTAACGGTTTGACAATTTAATAACAATTTACAGCCAATAAATTCCAATTTAAATTTGCAATACTTTCAACAAGTGGACCATTTAGTTCTACGGAGAATAACATGCATTAATTAATACAATACTACAATTTTGGTGAACAATATGGGTGATGTTAAATTATCTAATCTTTATTCCCATTTTAAGTTTTTCGATTTCAATTTACATCAAACCGATGCAATGAAAGGTGTGCATATTTTATATAAAACTGGGACAGGTGCAAGTATATTGAAAACCATAAAGTTATTTAATTGTGAATGCATAATAGGCCAGAGACCGATTGGCAATATTTATATCTGGTGAATCGACTAAAGCAAAAAAATTTATATGACAATGTTATTAAAGGTCCACCACAACTGAAATGTTTTACAAGCACAAACGGACTACAAGATTGCAAGAATTGCTATTCACAGATTGGTGTGCGACTAAGGAAACTTTCATTGTATCAGAAACATTATTCCTAGCACCCGCATTAAAGTCTCCAATGAACGCCTGATGTGGTCTTTATAGAACACCACTGTTATTTTTGTGAAAATAATGTGCATCTTGGTCTCTTCCAAATATATTTTCATTTGAACACCCGTTGCCATTAAATTAAAAAAAGAGTGGTTCCGCCCAGGATCGAACTGAGGACCTTCTGCGTGTAAAGCAGACGTGATAACCGCTACACTACGGAACCCAATAATCGTTGTTTTTAATCGCCACTTGAGTTGTGCCGAAACGGTAACTTTTGGTGGTAATATTTTTTTTTGTCAAGGGTAACACCAAATTTCAATTCAAATAAATGATAGGTAAATGATAGGCTTCCATACAAAATTTACACACATAGTTCTGTTAAGTAAAATATAATACTTTTACATTGTAACACATTATTCTGTTTATTGTATTGAGACGACAGCGCGACGGCATAGTCGACAGACCGCGAGAACGTCTGTAAGATGCCGTCATACCATACGACGTTCGCACAAAGAGGATGATCTCATCCATCAAGAATATTCGGTCACGCCGAAAGGATGATCTCATTATTCCCGGAATAGAAGGAATCGAGAAAACCAGTACGGGTCTAAGAAGGGAACCAACGACGGAACGAAACATTGTACTGAAAGCATCGTGAACCAGTCGGTCAGCGTGTTATCGTGAAAGTTCGTACATAATAAAACGTTAATTCTTTTTTAAATAAAAGTTAGTAACTACGGTGTGCAGCAGAACTAAAAATTACGTCACAAACCTAAAAATTACGTCACACGTAGATCATATGTGTGTAATACAATTTTACGTCAATTTGATATAAAACTGATTCTTTTCATGATCTCAGTGTGATATCATGTTGTTTTATATCACTGTGACATCATGTTGACATAAAATCATATGATGTCATTGAATATTTATATCATATCGTGACGTAACATAAAAGTCGTTATTTTATGTAAAGCTGACATAACAAATTTGTCATAGTGTTATATAAGTTATAAGTCTTTCGCTTACGTAAAACTGACATCACAAATCTGTCATAGTGTTACATGAGTTATAAGTCCTTTTCTTACGTAAAGCTGACATAACAAATCTGTCATAGTGTTATATAAGTTATAAGTCTTTTTCTTACGTAAAATTGACATCACAAATCTGTCATAGTGTTATATAAATTATAAGTCTTTTGCTTACGTAAAACTGACATCACAAATCTGTCATAGTGTTACATAAGTAATAAGTCATTTTCTTACATAAAGCTGACATAACAAATTTGTCGTAGTATTACATAAGCTATACGTATTTTCTTTTACATAAAATTGACATAACAAAAACATCATACGGATATGTAAACTACAGATCACAACATTTTTTTTATTATGTATGAATATGTATTAGATAAGTCACAGTTTTATGTTCACTCAATAATTAACTTATTATTATTAGAAAATATAATTAAATTGCAATTTTCCAACCAAAAGAACGACAAATTACCAATCTATAAGTTAAATTCGTCAAAAACAAGGTAAAAAAGTCAACGAATCCTTGTGTTACACTTTAGCAACCTTGTTTCAGCACAAAATCTCTTTAATCCAAAAAAAAAACCTTAATCCATGAAAAGACTAGGATAGAATACCAACGATTTGTTGAAGTGCTGCCGACACTCGCTGGATAGCGCTACGCGTTATACTTCACTAACGCTTCACCTTCGGCTCCAGATAAAAGGGTATTTTCGCACGCCAGAAGACGGGAAGAACCAGGAGGAACATGATTGTTCCCAAGTTGGTTTATTGTGTGCAGTTTGATTTCTTTTTATTTGCTTTTAGTAACTGCTCGCTGCTTGCACTTGTGCCCCCTCGTGAAAGCTCGGGGATCCCTTCCAACATTATTATGTCATACTGACTTTGGTGAGTTACGATGATATCACATAGACGTCATATTAATGTCATATTCACGTAACATTGACGAAAACACTTTGACGTCATGATTACATCATTATTATGTCACATTGATATCAATAAGGTCAGGATGATGTCAAATACACGTCATATTTATTACCTCAGAGCCTGACGTAAAAAAGTGTGAAATAATGACTCTTCTATGACTTATATCTTACGTAAATTGAGACGTAGCATGATGTCATTCTGACATCATTTTTACGTCAACGTGTTCACTGGGTAATAAGGTTTCGTTTTATTTTAATAAACCTATATTTTAATGAAATAATTTGTAACGAAGTTCCAAAGAATTTCGAGTTTCCAGTGCGGTTTCACTGTTAGTTCAAGGCCGTGCAGCCCACCCCCAAATTCAAATTTTTAACTAGTCAAAAAAAGTAATTCACAGTATCGTAACGGAATAATTATTTCACTCGCGTAATCAGAAAGTTAGCGCGCTGCGAATGAAACTATCCCGGAGTCGCTACGACCCTCCCAGCCGCCACCCTTCCCAGGCGGCACACTGTCGTCATAAAGTCGTCAATTATTGGTCATTATTCGTCGGCGACGTCATGGGCCCAATAACTGAGGTACATATGACGTGACAACCGTGACGTTCAGGACACGTCAGCAAAGAACGTCTTTTGGACGTCTTTATTTGGTCATTTTTTTATGGGTCAATTACAGAGTCACCAATTCATTACTTTATAGTTTTATAATTATTAAATTATTTTATAAACGCGCAGTCCCAGTGACTGGCTGTGTTAGATCTGGGTGAGTGTTAGATTCTGAACAGTTGGTTTGTCTTGATCCTGTCTCTAATGTGTAATTCTGAAGATACTTTTGTAAACAAATGGTGTGAAAATTTGAGAAAATATGTAATTACATATTAAAAAATTAAATAGTCCCATCATATTTAAATTACGCGCATTTCCAAGTACTACAAATGGCCGTGCGACGTGCATGATTCGTGGTGATTCGTGTCGTTCGTGTTTGCCTTAGCGCCTTTTCTGCAGTGCAGGTCTGGTGCAGGTACGCAGGTAGTTTGCCTTCATTTGGCCTTGCTCCCTTGTTTAGCAGACAATTTTATTCTTGTTTTGTAACTGCAACAGCTGTTGTAGTTGTATATAATAATGTTAAATATTAATGTTAAATTTACTAAAGATTTCTTTGATCTTATAGGAAAGAGGGTTGTAGTAGGGTAAAGTGAAGTATTGAAGGTTGTTGGAAGGGGGAGAAAGAGTGATGTATTTGTTAATATTAAATTGTAGTGATTTTTTCAAAAAAAGGTTGTGAACTAAACTGAAGGGGTACTTATTTAATTTGGCAATTGACATTATAATATTATATTCTGAAGCAAAATCGGCCGGGGATAATGGGGTCGAGAGGAGTCTATGGAAAAAGGAATTGAAGGCGGCTAATTTGTGTTGGATAGGTTGGTTGGAATGAAAGGGAATAACATGGTTAGTGGTGGTCGGTTTACGATAGATATTAAAAGAGATTTTATCAAAAGGTCAAGGAAGGGGAGAGAATTGTTGGTGGAAAGTTCATGAGTGAAAGGCAAAAATGTCGTCGACATAGCGTTTATAGAAAATGATGTGTTTTGAGAAAAGTGGATTAGAGGAGATATATTTAGTTTCTAGATTTTTAAGGAAAATTTCAGCTAAAATGGGGGAAAGAGGAGAACCCATACTCAGGCCTGTTTTCTGAATAAAAATTTGATTATTAAAAATGAAGAAATTTTGTGAAAGGCAATGTTTTAAAAGGGTAATAATATCTGCAAGAACTAAAGGTTCAAAATTAGAATTGAAAAAAAGAGACTACTAAAGGGATGCATTCGGAGGAAGGTATAGATGGAAAAAGGTTGGAGACATCAAAGGAGGCGAGGAACGAGCCCGGGGGGATGTTGTGTAAGGAAAGGAGGTGTCGTGTGAGTTCGGCGGAATTCTTTAAAAAAAAGGGTGAGCTGTAATTGAAATTATGTCTAATGAAGTAGTTCAAAAAGGACGAAACGTAGTAAACTGGGGAGTTGATAAAGGATACTATAGGTCGGATTGGGACGGTTAGGCTTATGGATCTTGGGGAGGCTGTATAGGATTGGGATTCTAGGATTGGAGGGTAATAAAAAAAAGGGGTCTTGTTAAATATGGAAAGAGTAACAGTGTATTTGTTGACAATGGATCTAGTAAGTTTCATAAAAGGAAGTAGGGGGTTCTTGGTGGAAGTTATAAAATCATCAGAAGAAAGTGTTGAAGGGGGTGCAAAGGGGGCCCCGAGTAAAAGGGGTGAAATCACCTGAGCCCCGATCGTCGAGTGTTTTTTGGTGATGGTGAAGTAAGAGTCGAAACTAAGAGATGTTTTGTATTTCAGACCCCAGGGTGTACTGACCTTCGAGGGGCAAATAACCACCCTAAATAGTTTTACAATGTACCGTTAGAATTACCATTTCGCGGTCAGTTTTTTCCCTCACAACTAAATGTAGAACTACAGGAAAACTTACAAAATAAAATTACAATAAAAACCTAAAATATTAATATAGCGGTAAGAACCGCCTCAAAATGAGCTCCGGTAACACACTCCCCGGTCTCGAAGGCGGTGTTTTAGCGCTACGCACGGCCCGTGCCCCCTCAGGTGGCTTTCCTCTAGGTCGAGTTTTCGAACTTCTCCAGGCGTTTTCCTTCTGTTGGGGATGACTGAGGGCGATAGGCACTCCGGGATACTGGCCCGGTAGTGATAACCGGCGTCGGTGACGGTGAACGTGATCGGAACCGGCGGAGGGATCGTGTCCCGTGGTGGCGGCGTCCAGATGACGAAATCTCCCCATGTAGACGGGGTCGATGGCAGGCGGATGCGAGTTGATGTCGACATATCCTTAGGCCACGTTGCCTTATTTTCAACCCGGTGTTGTTGCCGCGGATGGTCCGGAGCCAGCGAAAGGTCGCTGGTTGGTAACGGCGGCGTCGGGATGGTCGCAGGAGTCGTGCATACGGATGGCGGTGCCGTGAAGGCGGCTGGTGGCCGTGTGACCGTCATTGTTGATGTCACATCGATACGAGCTGGAACCAGCTGGATTTTTGGTGTCTGTCCAGGGTGGACCAGGGATGTTCTCGTTTCAGTTTCTTCGGGAACGTCACAGGGCTGCAGGATTGCTTGGGCCTGTCCTGGAACCGCTGTGAAAGCATCTGCGTCGGATTGTCTCGGCTTTGGAATGTAGTCTGCCTCGTGATGGACGTCTGCAATGACCACGAACGTGTGGGCCACAGACTCGGCACCGGCGTCATCTTCGGTTGTCCTCTGGATGGCGGTGCTTGTCGTGGTGGCCAGCGTCGGGACGCTGACGGTCGGCGTACCTAAGTCAGAGCAACATTTTTTTTGGACATTGACAATCGCGCTTGCTTGGTTCTTGGATGCGAAGCTGACATCCTGGTCGGGCTCGTCCGGGAAGACGATGCTAGGTGGTGGCACAATCTCCAGGTGCTCCGGGAGGTTTTCGAAGTCGGCTGGCGGTGGCGGGATGACAAATAGGTCGATCACCTCGTCCCCAGTCATGTGGCCGAGGTTATCCCGGGACTCGGCAGCGGTCCGCCAGAAATCGCACAGCTCCTGCTGCGGGCTCTGGGCGGCGGCGACTTCTTCAGGCTCCGGAGAAGTGGTTTTGATATATTCTGGTGTAGCCGCTGTTGGTGGTAGTGCGGCGGCTTCGGTGACGCCAGGTGCTTGACTCTCGCGAATCAGGACGACAGGAGGGGGGATCTCCGCCTGCGAGGGAGTCTTACTGGACCTACGGTTCCGCTTCTTATTTCTCCGCTTTCTGCGGGTACCGCGGCCGACCTCTGGCTCGGCCACCATGGCATAGCAGAACCCCTGCCGTTGGTTGGAGCTGCCTTGGTGTAGGTACCGGTCGGGAACCTCCTTGTTGGGCGATCCATCCTCGTTGTAGAGGTCGCCTTCTTCGTCGTCGTAGTACTCTGGACCCGGTCCGTGGAAGCGGGAGTCGACAGGACGAGTGGAGGTTGTGTAGTCTCTCCACGTGTCCATCAGGTCTAGGTCGCGTTCGCTGAATTCCATGTAGGGTTCTCCGTCGGTGTCGTACTCCAGGTCCTCCGGGTAGTCATAGCCTTCCCAGTGGCTTTCTGGAGCGTCCTTGGGGAACTCCTAGTCCTCGTCGCTGTACGGCGACTCGACCCGTTGTTGTTGCCTGTCCCGTTCCTCCATGATCTCCTGGTCGTACAAGCCGTCATACGCCCTTCTCAGAACGTCCCAGATGTCCTGGACGTAGGGGTAGAACTCCATGTCTCGTCTCAGACTCTCCGGGATGTCATTGATGAATCGGAGGGCGAGGGCGACGTCGTCCTTCCGGTCTATCGGATTGGTACAAAGCAGGTAGTAGTCACATTCCTCGATAAATGACTCGGGGTACTCCCCGAAGTGCAAGCGTGTAGGTGGGTCGGCTGGTGAGTACATTGTTGCTTTGTCCGGCACCTGGTGGAGTCGTTGTCGTCTTCCTACTTGATGTTAGGCCGCAGGTGGCCCCTTACTGCCTGGTGTGGATGGTGTTTCTTGTTTTTCTGGGTGCTGTGGCTGACATCTCCACGGAGGGGTGGTTGAGCCAGAGCGGAAATGGGCAAGTCTTAGCAGCCATGCTAAGATTGCCGCACGTTGGGCGCCATGTGTTGAGGGGGGTGCAAAGGGGGCCCCGAGTAAAAGGGGTGAAATCCCCTGAAGCCCGATCGTCGAGTGTTTTTTGGTGATGGTGAAGTAAGAGTCGAAACTAAGAGATGTTTTGTATTTCAGACCCCAGGGTGTACTGACCTTCGAGGGGCAAATAACCACCCTAAATAGTTTTACAATGTACCGTTAGAATTACCATTTCGCGGTCAGTTTTGTCCCTCACAACTAAATTTAGAACTACAGGAAAACTTACAAAATAAAATTACAATAAAAACCTAAAATATTAATATAGCGGTAAAAACCGCCTCAAAATGAGCTCCGGTAACAAAAGGAATTGGTTGGTCTTGTCTATATAAACTTTCCTGTCCAAAATGACAGTACAGGAGCCTTTGTCGGCCGGGTGTAAAAAACTAGAAATAGAAGTATGTAAAAACCAAATTTTGAGATTAAGAAAATACCTATGGGAATATAATGATTTCATTTCGGATTTTAACCAGGAACTGATGGCAAGATGTTGGCTGATGAGGGCGGCTCTCAAAGTGCTTCTAATTTTAATATTGATGAATCTCGGTTGAAGTTCTTGCTGAAGGTATTGTCTTAAAAACCAAATTTTTAACGATGTAATCTTGAAATCTAGGGTGTAAGTCTTATAAAGATGGAGCTTGTTGCTTCGACTAGCATCTGATAAAGGTTGAAGAGGGTCCATTTTCTCAAATTTGGGTTGATGATGATGAAGTGATGAATGAAATAAACAGTCAGATAGGTCCATTTCCGTTTCATTTTTCATCCAGTCGACGACCATGTGGTCAAAGACTGGTTTTAAAAGTTATCTAATGCCATCCACGATTATGTAGCTAGTATTTCGTTAAATTTTCTTTTTTTCTTTTTTAATTTTATATAAGGCTTGAGAATGGCCATTTGTGTTAATTGATATGGCCGAAACGTATACAGGCTGTCCCATTTAAAACTCCCCAGTCCAGATTTCTCGGAATTGATTAGTGTGATTGTCGAACAGGTCGATTTTGTTTACCAGGGGCACATCTTATTAAAAAAATAATCGTGTCGCATACTCTACATTCAGTTTTAGCTCCTTCGCGCTATTTAGCAATAAAAATCAACAACCTAATGACACAAAAATTTCAATAAATTTAATTTAAAAAATTACATGTTGGTCTTTGTGGTTTCTGTGGGACATAGCATGCGAAAATCTGGATTATCTTGAAAGTAGAAAATTATTGTTTTTACGGTCAAAACTGCATGATATTGAAAAGTAAGTGGTTAATTGTAGAGAGGCCTTCAATACCTTTCAAATGAGACATCACTCGACCCATATTGCCATTTAAGATTTTGGGGCTAACAGCCCCCTCGCAAAGAGGTCGAAATGCCGGGAGTTGAAAGGAACCTGAAAAGATGTGCCCCTGGCAAACAAAATCGACCTATCCGAGGATTTTTTAATCACAATAATCAATTCGGAGAAATCTGGGCTAAAACTCAAATGGGACAGCGTGTATGTATGTCGCGCATTAAATAAGTAAATTAATTTAATTAATTTTTTATTTTGAGAATGACTTTGTTTATTTAATTCATCACTTCATCATCATCAACCCAAATTTGAGAAAATGAACCCTCTTCAACCTTTAGTAGTATACAGGATGAACGCCTGTAAATATTGTAAATAGCTGTATTTACAGTGAATAATATTATTATCACTTACATTGCAATCTGTTGTCATAGCTATTGTTACTTTTTTTATTAATTGTTTGTTATTTATTATTGTTCAGTATAATTATGTACCTGTACAAAATTGCAAGAGTCTCAGATTACTCAACTGGTAAATAACGCAGTGCTTATTAAGAATATTATTAAGCATCTGAAGTGCAAGACAGGCAATGTTTAACAACCAAATACGAACTGTTGCCTGCGCACTGGGCCTACAATTGACCGAACTAATGGTTCACGCTCTCAGTCGCCAATTCGGCGGTGAAAACACAGTTGTTACACAATACGCGTTTCAACTGCTCTTCTTCATAGATGCTTCATATAGCGTTCTCACTTGGCACGCTATGCGAGAACTGAAAATTGAACTGTTGAAATTCGAAGCGTTCATGTTTAATAGAATATAAATTACATATATTAAAATTTAAATAGCAGTAGTGTTCTGCCGAAATATGTTCCATTTGTAATTTTACGCTCATTAAAGTTTGTGGAGTTCGACTTAGATATATTTAAATTTTAATTTAAATTTACTCCACTTGGATTTATCAACATTCTTCTGGTTTAGAATATATTATGCCTAGAGTTTGTGTGAGCGCTTTTGGTTTTTCCTTTCTTACCAATTCAACTAAAAGGCGGGAAAATATTTAAATTTGTCGCATTCATGTTCAAGCAATAGTAAATTAACCAGAAATGTGTTATTATCTTGTTACTAGACTAAACTCTAAACTTGTTTAAAAGTTACTTTGCATAAAAGTGATCATCTAGTATGTTTTGTCGAAATGATCGTGCAACACTAGAGTATGTCTCCAACACCCGCGTTTCGTGTAAGATGTTCGTTAGTAATTGTAAGACGTACACAGTGCATTCCGAATTTAATTTCACTAATGAATACAGTGTAAGAACTGGAGACAGAATTTTAGTGCACTACCAAGTCTTTCTTCAATCTGAAACTAATTTCTTAATATAACACCTTGCAGAAGCACCTTTTATATTCTTATTCTATTCAATTTGTCTTGAATGCTAAATGTACGGAACCAGCAGTTGAACCAATTTATTAGCAGTTGCTTCCATCCGAACGTAATATATGTAAAAGCGCCCCATAAAAAGTTAGATGGTTGTAATAATAAAAATACGTCTGGTATGCACTTTATTCCTGTTCTTAGATAGAGACAGTGGCGCATATTGCGTTTGAATATATGAGCGAGGTAAAATTTAAAGTAGGATGTATATATTTCCTTGCTCATATTGGTCTTTTGAGAAAACACTCGGCATTCGTTTCTACTTAACTATGCATTAAAACACCCCCGCTTTCGTAGTGTTTACAAGGCGTTCAACAAATTGTGAATAAATGATTTATTACACGATTGTATGATAAATTTGGCACGATTAGATACTGCAAATACAATGTAGAAACACAACCAGCACAAAGAGTGGGTCAAATCCTATAATGTTTAATAATTATTATTGTCCACCTAACACCTAAACTTAAAGTATTACAGAAACGATAAATAAAACGTCTTTATTGTTTAATCCAATGAAGGCGTAGAAAAAGCATGGCGTGCAACACGTGTGAAAGTGCTCTTTCACACTCGGGTTGATGTGGTATTCGTAAGATGCAACTTTCGACACTAATAGTTACAATACTAGTAATATACAGAGTGATCATAAAATTGTGCACAAAATTCATAATTTAGTTATGTACTGTTTTTGCGAAAAACGCTCGAACAGGTGGATCATTGTTTTTAAATTGCCATCTTTTGACATACAAATTTTGTTGATGACGTTGATGAGGAATAAAAATTTAAAAACTTTTTCGAAAAAGTTAGGTAAGGTATCACTTTTTTACTCTTGTTGAATATAGAATTGAAAAGTGCATCTAAAACACAAAAAAATGTTGGGGGTTGCTATTTAAAAAAAATTATGACGGTCATAGTTAAAAAACAGATCACGTCATCATGAAAATTTTCATGTGAACAGATGGCAATTTGAAAACAAAAATCGACCTGTTCGGCGTTTTTCGCAAAAACAAATAACTAAAAAATGAATTTTGTGCGTAACCTTATGATCACTCTGTATAGATATTACAACATCTAATATATTTAAACGAGCAAAATATATTTAAAGGAGCAATTCTTGTAAATTTATTTATATATAAATTTATTTCGCGGATCTCGGAAACGGCTCTAACGATTTGGATGAAATTTTGTATGTAGATAATGTTTGGCTTTTTAAGTCTACCTGTCTATGTAGTTGTATTTCTTTTAGAAACGCAATTTTACACAAGAAAACGTTTTTTTAAGAGCCTTTATTTGCTGTCATTCTGACAATTTCAAACACTTTGGTGGTGGGGATGAATGAGAGTGGGGACGCGTGTGAATGAAACGAATAGCGTAGGTAGTAGGTATTACGGCGGTTTATATGGTAGTTACGACTCCCAGTTCCAAGGATCTCTCAAGGGGCCTGTCTGTCTCAACGGGGCTTTTTCAGGCTCCCCTGTCTCAGGACATCAAGTCAATCTGATTCATATATAATTCCTACTTTAGAACTAAACGAATTAAACTTTCGACTTCTGGAAAGATGTTGATAACGGAAGGGGCTCGCATGTCTCAAGTGAGCCCCATGTTTCAAATTGGCCCTTCGGGCCCCCATGTTTCAAGTGGGTCCCCTCGGGCCCTATGTTTCTAGTGGCCCCCCTCGGGCTTACATGTTTCAAGTGGGCCCCCTCGGGTCCCAATGTTTCGACGGGGGCCCTCGGAACCCATGTTACAAGGAAGCCACCTCGGGCCCCCCGGTTTTAAAGGGTTGCCTAAACTTCGGAGTCATGAGACGTATTATAAATGACGGATCTAAATATTTTTCCGAAAAAACACGATTTTACAAAAAAAAAGTATTGAGAGAAGCTCGGTCGCCAGGTACTTAGTAATTATACACTGACGTTGAGAAGACATTTTTCTTAGCCAAGCAATTTCATTGTCCAAGATAATAATGCGAGGCTAAGAAAAGGCTTCTTAACCGTGGTTTATATACATCACATTTGTTTAATTTTTCTTCAAATGATAATTGTTCAGGCTCCAAACCCTTCCACCCCAAAAGTGGGGGTTGTAACACACACCCCAAAGGGGTGGGGGTGCGGCCACGCACCACTTCTAGTTTGTAGTTTTTAGTGAGAATAAAGTAAGCTTTGAACCGAGCAACATCGTCTTACTTCTCCATGTTCAAAAACTCTTGAACATTTTTTGGTCCTTCGAGCCGGATCTATTCGCGCGGTTTGGATTCGAAAAGCAGTTCAGTTTATTGTGAAATCAATCAATCAAAGGCAGTACCACATCAGTGAGTGCATCAGCAAATTCATCATCTTCAACAGAAGAAGGTCTGCATCAGGAGACAACGCATCAACAACATAATCGCTCATCGTAGTCATCAGACGAACACAACAGTACCCACTAGGACTACAACTCGAGATTCAACATCGCAACGCATCATCAGCAGCAGCAACAAGAGCAAGTTCACGGCTACAAAGGTCAGACCCTTCTTTTCATTTCTATTCCTCTCCGTATATGTTTTGATCCTCGTCAAAAGAGTATAAACAACGTCACTTTTCTTGCAATCGGGTTGATTATGCGAAACAAAATGTCGAAAGTGAAAGAGGTAAAGTCTCTCAAAAGTAAGCGCGGTCTCGTAGAGGCACGCCTTACTCGATTTACAAATTTTTTCAACGACGCTGCAAATAAAACCAAATTAGTTGAAATCAAAAATCGATGCATCGACCTAAAAACGTGTTTATCAGAGTTTCAAGATTTACATTTTCAAATTAAAGAATTAGATGAAACGCAAGCAGTAGAGCAAGAGTTAATTGACTTTGAAAACGATTACTACAAAATTGTCGCGGAAGTAGAAACAATGATATCGAAAGCAAATAAAAATCAAGTCGAGCCAGCGCCAGCGGCAACATCTCAGGTAAAACTCCCCGACATTCAGTTGCCATTCTTTTCCGGATTGTTCACGGAATGGGTCACTTTCAAGGACACATTTTCAAATTTGGTCCATAGTAATGCAAGTTTAGCACCAATTCAAAAGTTTCACTATTTACAATCAAGTTTAGAAGGTGATGCACGCCAAAACATCGAGCATCTAACAATTTCCGATAATAATTACGCCACAGCATGGAAAATTCTAACAGATCGGTATGAAAATATTCGATTAATCACGTCGCATCATGTACGCGCACTTTTTAATCTAAATCAAACAAGCGCCAAAGACCCTAAAACGTTACGTCAATTGCTCCAAACAGCCACCACACATTTAAAGGTATTAAAGTCATTGAAACGACCCACCGATTGGGATGATTTGCTCATTTTCATCATCACCTCCAAATTAGACCACAACACGAGTCTCGCATGGGAATCTTCGTTGACGAACGAAGTTCCTACTTACAAACAATTAGAAGAGTTCATGACACAACGGTACCAAACTCTCGAATCACTTCAATTACTGACAAACACTAGCATCGTCTCGCAAAAACCTGAACAAAAACTAAAATTTAGCATAGGTAGTTCTCGTAAATGCATATTCTGCAAACAATCTGAGCATGAAATATTTAGGTGTAAGGAATTTCTCGCGTTATCAGCTCTCCAAAGAGCAAGTGAATCAAAGAAATTAAAGTTATGTTTAAATTGTCTTCGTGAAGGCCATCGCGTTGACACCTGTCAGTCCAGCGGCTGCAGAAAATGCAATAAAAAACACAATTCACTTTTACACATTGATTTCGACAACAACCAAAGACAAACGACTCTATCAACTCCAGGTACTTCCAGTAATCACTCACAATCAAATTCTCATATAGTCATTTTGTCAACGGCTCTGGTAACAACATACGATATTCATGGTCAGCCTTGCGAATTAAGAGCTTTACTTGATTCCGGATCACAAGCAAACTTTCTAACTGAAAAAGCAGCAAACAAATTAGGTATTCCAAAGAAAGACATTCATTTGCCCATAACAGGAATAAATCAAAGTTCCAGCATTGCAAAACAACTTGTCAATCTCAAAATTCACTCCAAAAGCATTTCATTTTCGACAACTTTATCATGTCTAATTTCCGGTAAAATCACAGAAAATTTACCAATCGTTTCTTTCAACCCATCAAATTGGAAAATACCACACAACATTATTTTGGCCGATCCACAATTTAACATTTTATAAGACATCGATTTATTAATCGGCAGCGAAGTATTTTGGAAACTCTTATCGGTCGGACAAATAACAAATCAAAACGGTCCAGTATTTCAAAAAACCAAGCTGGGTTGGATTGTAGGAGGTCGCATTCCTTCATTTCAAACCTCAAATACACGACGTGAAAAAGTTCTGGGAAATCGAAAAATTCCAAACATGTGTAACTTCCCAAAATTCAGGTCAAAATTCCTGTGAACAGCACTTTCAATCGTCATACTGTCGCCAATCCGACGGTCGGTTTATGGTAAAATTACCATTTAAGGACGAAAAACGCTCATTAGGATGCAGTAAAGCAATTGCCATAAAACGATTGAAAGGGATGGAGCGCAAATTTTCAAACGACCGGAAACTACAAGTCGATTATACCGCCTTCTTATCAGAATATTTGAGCCTGGGCCACATGCAAGCCATAAACGAACGCAAAGAACCCGACAATTGTTATTACTTACCCCATCACGCTGTTTACAAACAAGATGCAGGTAATCCAGTTCTCGGGGTTGTATTTGATGGTTTCGCGAAAAGCAACAACGGATTATCAATCAACGATAATCTTCTCGTGGGAGAACCACTCCAGCAAGAGTTGAACTCCATATTAATTAGATTTAGAACACATCGCTTTGTATTTACGGCAGACATTGCAAAAATGTATCGGATGATCGACATTCATCCGGAACATCGCGATTTTCAAAGAATAGTGTGGAGATTTCATCCAAATGAGCCAATCAGGACTAAAAACGATTATGAATTTAAATGTATCCGAATACTTTTATTGGACCGACTCACAAATTGTTCTATCGTGGATCAAAAATGACGCACACAAATTAAAAGCATTTGTCGCGAATCGGATCATGCAAATTCAAGAGGCTACAGAAGCATCTGAGTGGTATTACATTAACACCAAGCAAAATCCAGCAGATGTATTGTCTCGGGGAACCACCCCAAAACTATTACGGGAATCATCTGTCTGGTGGTCAAGGCCAAGTTTTTTAGTAAAAAACTAATCCGAATGGCCAATTCTAGAAACATGTGCGCCAATTCAAACCATACCGGAGTTAAGGACGGTATGTTTAAAAGCAAACATAGTTCCCAACAAGATGGAATTACTCACGAAATTCTCATCGTTCACTAAATTAATTAGAGTTTTTAGTTTTTATATTTTTTTTATATTCTTTAAGGGCTGATGATGGCAGAAGTGTTCTGTCGAAACATGTTCCATTTATAATTTTACGCTGATTAAAGTTTGTGGAGTTCGACTTAGATATATTTAAATTTTTTTATTTAAATTTACTCCACTTGGATTTAAGAACATTCTTCTAGTTTATTTTTTAGTTTTTGTTTACGTTTCATTCACAACACGCGAAATTCAGTAAAAAACGTAGGGCACTTGTCCTGCGCAGAAATGCAAGCAACCCATAATTTTATAATTAAATCAATTCAACAAGAAACATTTTTCGATGACATACACGCCCTTAAAAATTAAATAAACATTAAATCCTTTTCTCGATAAAAACGGTCTTTTGCGGGTGAGAGGAAGGCTACGGCACGCGCCCGTTGCTTATGATCAGAAACATCCCTTATTATTGCCCAAAAGTCATCACATAACATACTTAGTGATCAATCAAACACACAGATCAAATTTGCATTCAGGTTGTCAAGCCACTTTGGCAGCAGTGCGAAATAAATACTAGCCCATTGCCGGAAGAGACGCAGTCCTTAAAACAATTCACATTCAATGCATAACTTGCTACCGAGCAAAACAAATCACCAGTGAACAGCTGATGGGAGATTTACCTGAAATGCGTGTAAAGCCAACGCGCCTATTCTATTGTACAGCCATTGATTATGTAGGCCCGTTTACACTGAAAAATGGTCACGGCAGGACCAATCGAAAAATTAAATCATACATAGTTATTTTTGTATGTTCCGTCACACGCGCTATTCATCTAGATTTAGTTTGTGATTGTACCACTACATCATTCTTGAATGCCCTTAAAAGATTCATGGCCAGACGTGGCAAAATGTCGGTAATCATGTCCGACAACGCAAAAACCTTTATAGGAGCTGACCGCGAATTAAAAATGTTGCACAATTTAATCAAATCAACGGAATTTGAAGAACACATAATCGATCAGCTAGATAACGACCAGATTACCTGAAAGTATTTGCCACCACCTGGCCCTAATTTCGGAGGGATACATGAAGCGGCTGTAAAATCGACAAAGTATCACTTAAAGCGCGTCGTACAAGATAATTTATTGAACTTTGAAGAAATGTATACTCTTCTGATGATGATTGAGGCATGTCTCAATTCCCGTCCGATGTCCCTTCTCTTCAATGACCCATCAGACCTGCAGGCACTAACATTTTTTGATTGGAGAACCTCTGACCTCACCGGCGGAACCAAACCTTCTAAATACGAACACCACGAGGCTAACGAAATATCAGCATCTTCAACAAATGCGACAACATTTTTGGAAGCGATGGTCCGCAGAGTATAGGAATCAACTTCAGCAAAGGACAAAGTGGACCAAAATCCACCCACAGCCCGAAGTGAGAGCCCTGGTACTTCTCGAAGAAGACAACCTTCCACCCCTCCAGTGGTCTTTAGGGCGCATCACTCAACTCCATCCCGGGGCCGACGGATTAGTTCGTGTTGTGTCAGTGCAAACAGTTTGCAGTGAAGTGAAAAGGCTAATTTCTAAAATCTGTGTGCTTCCGACCAATTAAATTTCGCAACATATCTTTGTACATAAATCTTTTTGTTTTTATATTGTCTCAAGTTTTATGTCACATTGTCTCATATTTTGTTTTATTTTCTCATGTTTTGTTTTGTATTCTTCTCATCTCTTGTTCTATATATTCCACGTTTTGTATTTATTGTCTAATGTCTCACCTTTTGTATTTGTATCATATTATTAGTTAAGGACAACGCCTTAACGGGGGGAGCAATGTTCAGGCTCCAACCCCTTCCACCCCAAAAGTGGGGGTTGTAACACACACCCCAAAGGGGTGGTGGTGCGGCCACGCACCACTTTTAGTTTGTAGTTTTTAGTGAGAATAAAGTAAGCTTTGAACCGAGCAACATCGTCTTACTTCTCCATGTTCAAAAACTCTTGAACAATAATCATGATAATGCCAACAGTCGGAACAAATTTGAGGTTATGTATTGTTAAGTTGGTAGATAAAATAATAAACGATATACATTTTGCATGAAATACGGTCTCTTTATTATTAGCTACATAATAGTCAATAATGAAATGATTATTAACTACTAGGAAAGAAAAACAATTTCACACATTCTCTACAAACTACATAAATAATCATGCATCTTAGTTTCTTAAATGAACTTGGGTTTTGCATAAAATCTCATGGCAACACAACAGTGTCAAAATATATAGATTTTATTTTATTAAATACATATTTTTTGCAAATTTAATGTTATACTCATGTTGTGTTCAACATAGTTTTTTTGCACTTGTACTAAAAAGATCTATTTTCTGCCTGCCTTTTGTTGGATTTAATTAAGCCGCCATCCTACTCACACCAACTGCTACCTGCATTATTACGAATTAGGGAGATTTTAATAAATCTTCTACAAAAATCCTAGACGGTGCCCATTAATTTCGACGGAATTTTATGGTTCGCAATAAAAGTTGGACAAGTTTTATCCAAAAGCCAGAATTAATGTTAAATTCCAACTATTATATACTTGGCACGTTTTGTTAGTGTACACAGTAGCGCACTCCGCTTTCTGCAGTTAATACTCACTTTGATTAATTTCTGTGTTTAATCTCGAAGGTTACGAAAACAAGGCAAACATTCGTTAAATGAACAGTCATCTACACGCAACATGCTACCAAGCGCACAAAAATTCGAAGTTTAGATTAGTTGGTAAAATTTACCTTTGTTTTAAATGAGTAATGCCTAAACTGTTCTTGAACTTTGTGATATTATTACGACTTGCAAAACAAATAAAATACAATATTAGTTATAAAGGTCTTTTTATGATGGCGAAACGGCTCATCGCATGACAATTAAAACATAATTTCCAAGATACCCAATTACATTGACAGAAAAAATCATCAGGCAATAACTGAAATCAGGGATGGGGCTTATGTAGAATTAATGCCAGCACTATAGTCGTCATCTTTACATATTTGATTCACTCTGATACTTTTTTTTTAGGGTCGACAGACAACCAGACAAGTGGTCCCCCCGGAACCTCCCCAGCCGCCATTCTGTCCGGCCGGGGCTGTCTTTTCCTCCGACCACTCCCCCCCCGGGATCACCTCTCGGCATAACTTCAGATGGGGGGCTTGTCTTGCCTTTCGGCTACTCTGGTACTTAACTACCTTCAATAACCGCAGTTCGGGTCCGCGCGATTTTGACGTAAAAACGTCGTCGGGATAAAATCGCACTTTGGGTCCCAGTAAAACTTCGCAAGCTCTTCACAATGGCACCTAAATCAGCGTTCTAGCTAAAGGTGTTTTCACGCTACACTAATTTATAACTTTATGGAACGCTAATTTCCATCAATCACAAACATGCATCTACACCAGTCCGAGGCACAATAAATGCAGCACCTACAGAAATGCCCTACCCGTTGTGGGCTCAACCGTTGCTAACGCATTATTAGGCTCGTAGTTATTAGTGATTCAAATCTGACGATATTTGTAATGCAATATAATGTCATAGAAATAAAAAAAAAACAATTTTGAGTAAAGCAGTCGCAGAGAGAGTGGAAGAAAAATAATAGAGTGGTTTGGAGATGTCTACGAACGCAAGTCAACAGATAAGCAATAAAATCTTTAAAGCGAAACAACCAGACAAAGAATGAACCACTAGGAAGAAGCTTATTATAAAAAATATATAATAGTAATACACCAAGGTTGAGAGGACATTTTTATTTTTCTTAGCCGAGCTATTTTATTGCCCAAGATGCGTGGTTTAAGCACTATTTTTTTCACAACTAGCACATTTGTTTAACTTTTATTCAAATGATAATTATGATAATGCGAAAGCCGGAAAGGTTGGAACGAATTTGAGGTTATGTATTTTTTGAGACTGACATTTCTCAGTCAGAGACCGGATTTTCATGCAAGATTGCATAATGCATACCTGTTGCTTTGTAATTATTTAACTTCGTTCTTTGTTGTTTTTTGCTAACATTTGACGTCACTTTTGCGAGTGTTATTACGGCTTGATAATCTTGAAAAGAGTGTGGGAGACTTCGTTGATACTTGAGGGACGTTCAAATTTAGACCATCTACGGTTTAGGCCCTTTAGACCAAGTTATAAGATTCGTAATAACTTTATTTGCAATAATCTACGAAGTACGGTAAAGTAGACAACCAATTCTACCATGTCACTCACTAACTGGTCTCAATGGTAGACCAATACAAGTTTTTGTAAAATTTATTTAATTTCGAATATTAAACACTGAAATTAAAATGATGAAGTATAAAGTTAAATTGCCCAATCTCACCCTTCCATCATCGTCATAATAAAACTTTTTAAATTCCTCTTGCATTTCCTATTTAATCCACAACCTAAAGCCGCCTGCAGACAATTTTTAATTTATATGTGGACAGTGTTAGGAAGTTAGAAGCTAAAAATAAAACTGGGCAAACACTATTTCGTCTTTTTAATCAATCAACAATAAAAAGCGCACCAGGCGGCTGTATTACTGGCTGCCTACATCACATGCTATAATGAAGAATGCGCCAGAAGTTTTAATTAACGCCCGACACACTCCGGCTACACTCATTGAAAATTAAAAACTATAAATCCGAAAGCAATCCCAGATGTTCTAGTGCGAATTGTTCCGAGCACACCACATAACTTCCGCCTGAGATTGTCACGTAACACAATGTTACATAATGAATAAGTGCATAATTTTGGTATAATTGCAATCATAACTTAGTGTGCTAGTGGATGTAGCGACTGTTACAGAAACTGGCAATTAATTTTCTATGCAAACAATGCCTAGGCTTGCTTTTGATATCTATGGCTGGTGTTATGACGTCTTTTAACTGTTGACACTCGGATCAAAGGATGAGTTGCGACGCCCAAGTTTCGGGGAGAATTAAATAAGGATATTTGGTATAAAGTTTAAAATGGGACTGATGGCTTTTGAATGCTTTAATCAGACAGAAGAAGTGGTAAATTAATTACGACAAATTCCGCATTGCGTTAGCGGAATTAATCGTAAAATTGCAAAACGTAAATTTTATATGTTAGTTTTAATTTTTGTAATGCACAAAAATGACTAGCACTGACTTAAAATGAAAATCAAATTATAAAGATTTGATTGTGAAGTGGGTCGAACATTATTGCTTATGAAGCACTATCCAGTGCTGGTTCTCACTTTTTAGAATGACGCGTCAATCTGATTCGCTCTCAAGCAAAACTTGAAAAGTTCACTTCAAAAATAAGACCAAAAACGCATTTCTAATACTTTTTACCGTAAGAACGTTTTAGTAAAGTGCAAAACAGCATACCCACATTTTTAGAATACAAAAACTTTACTACTACCCAAACTTTTTTTTACGACTAGCTTCAGAAAACAAAATAATATGTCGTGTTTGATGCTTCAGATGTTGATTTTCTGTACCTTACCCAATAATGGATTTTTCTCTCCTACTGGCAGATTCTACTATAGTAGATCATTATTATACTGATAGCTCAACAATGTGGAACTGGGGAATTGATTTAATTTCAAATGCTACTTGCCTTTCATGCATATCTTAGTTAAATTCGTTTCGATCTTTCCCATTATCATGATTATCATTTGAAGAAAAGTAACAAAATTTTTTTTCTCAACATTGGTGTATAATTACTATTATCTACAACTGCTGTATAACGTTCTTATTATAGTGTAACGGACGTGGACCCGAGATGACTCATCGCTGTGGCGGCGTCATCAACTATTACTAGAATGTGCTTGATTTATACTACAACGTACTCGAGTATGACATCATCTTTTGGAATATCCGGCACACAAAGAGAGCGCCATGGAACATCTGGAAGCGTCTAGAAAGATTTAGCCGGTATATTTATTAGAGGACGTTCCAGCGGGCGTCAGTTTAGTGGAGTAGTATCATCGAGTCTAGTCAGTCGAAATAGTCGCATCGAAGTCCAAGATAAGTGGGTCGAGTCGGACGGTTGCTTTTATCTATCCGGAGTGCCGCGTGACGCGTGAATAAATAATACGAGGCGTGCCGTGCCGGTGAAGTGGTAAATTGTAAATAGTATCTGTTATGCTTTTGTTGTACAAGCAGTTTCTTTTTTATAAACGTCTTTTAAGAACGAAAATTTGTGTGAATTTTTACCGCACTGTGACGCGTAAAAACCATCACCTCCTTAGTTACAGTTCACGTTGATTTTCATGTTTACAGTTCACGAGGCCAAAAATTTTTTTCCCGGATAGCAAAAAAATTACTTAAAAGCTAACCGTGTCACGGGTTGCATAACCAAAACCTATACCTCCTCTTACTCTTTTCTGGTAATAAATTCCCCGCCACATTTTCGGCCGTAGCCCGCAGGTCGGGTGGTGTATACGTTATATTTTCTTGGCCAGTCGTTTTTTATCCAGTTTTTTAAACTTGTCGCTTTGAAATGAGAAATGACATTTATGAATTTACATTATAATTATTTATGTTTGGGTTACTATAAACTTTCAACAAACAAAAATTACAAACGTGAAAAAACCTATTTTTTTTTTTTTTGTAAAAATTGACGAATGTGAATAAAATAGTATACAAACTTCGAAGAAAGGCTTGATTCCAGCCTCGTGAATTTATCTAACTTCGACGCTTCGCGTCTCGGTTAAATAACAATTCGCTCGGCTGTAATCAAGCACTTCCTTACTCGGTATGTAATATACTATTTTGTGTAATTAAGATACATACATTAAAAAAGATGATTCCACCCAGGATCGAACTGGGGACCTTCTGCGTGTTAGGCAGACGTGATAACCGCTACACCATGGAATCGATGTTCGGTTTTGTTGAAGAAAAAAAAGTGAGAGTATCATAATTATTATTGCGTGAAAAAAGTGAAAGTAAACTGGAATTTATTTGGGTACCCTGACCGAATTAATTCGCTACAATTGATAAATTAAAATTTGGACATAATTTTAATAGATTTGGCATTTGATGACTTTTTTTTCTTTCAAAGTTTCAGTTCTTGCTTGTTTCCAACTTCATTTGAAAGTACATTATATTAAATAAAATAGGGTGGGCTGTCTCATCTACACAGCCGTAAGTAGGTATTTACGTGACGGCTATAGATGATGAAAGAAAAGACTATCATACATACAGCTTCGTCATCGTTTCATTATGTTCAAAGTAAAACCCTGGTCCTTTGACTGGGTATTTGTATTGTATTTTTTGGCGACGTTTCTATCGATTTCTTTATTTATTTCATATCTGCTTTTTGCTGCAATATGCTTTGTTGTTTTTGCATTTCTGATTGTGTCGTTGTTCAGTTCTCGTCACGCGGTAATAACATTAGGGTTTGGAGGAATTATCAACTTCACACTTCTATAACTCAGTGGATTGAGATAGCTGCGTCATTTTTTCAGAATTTCTCTCCCCAACGACGTCAGAAAATATAGACCCGGTACTCTGGGAGCTTCTAGGCGAATGTTTTGAAGCCAACGTAATAGGCGAGTGGGGTGAGTCGTGGAGGGAGTACAGTTGATTCAGTGGAATTTAGACCTTAAATCCCTCTGCGCTGATTGGTTGATTTTTAAATCGAGATTCCAACTTCTCGTGGTTTCCCTTTTCTCCTCAGTTGGATGTTGCTTTCAAACAAACGGAATTAGTAGTGTGTCTAGAAACTTTATGGTCGAAGTCTCTTCCCCTTTACCTTTCGCTTACAACATCTCATTCCATAGATATTATGTCTCACTTTGAAATGTGACTTACCATAGTACAATGGGACTCCACAATTGCACCCAACACCTATAGTTCCAGATTTCAACCTATAAATCAGAAAAACACACCGTTTCTTGTCTCAGTAAAAATACTGCCACGATCTGTCATTATTTATACTCAAAAACTACCTATAAAATCAGCGTTTATTGTGTGCAAAAGTCCGAGTCGGTTTTGAGTAAATTAGATGCCCGTCAAAAATATGCATAATGCGGTTGGGCCCATATAGTGATGACTGAGACATTATTTGATGTTTAGTTTGACGTAATAGAATTTGAAATCAGATGTGCCAATGTAAGATCAATAAAATATAACCAACATTATAAGAATAAATCGATATTTTTATCATAGGACTTTGGTAACATAAAATATCGCATTATGGTTTCTTTAATTCGAACAAAGGAAAATGATAATTTCAATAGAATTAGAGTTTTATGATCAAGTTTGTTTTCAATTTAATTTCTCTGATCAATCGTTTTAGCATTTTGAATGAATCAAAAATTATACTAAATAGATAAACTATTATGTAGGTATAACAGCTTCTAGGACTTCATAATACTAATTTATCTTAAACACCAATAACAAACTATGAATGGGCAATAACATTATTAACCCTGAGATATCCCGATTCAAAATTAATACCATCCAAGAGAGCTGCAACCCGTTCACCGCCAAAGTATGACAAATGCCCTGGAAGCCTAGCCTTTAGCGACCGGTACCGCCCGGGATGGATACGCTAGAGGGAGCTGTCGGAAGTTTCGGTGTGCGAACGAGGAACCCCGCTTAAAAGGGCAGTGGGTGTTCTGCTTTCGTTGAAGTGACACCACGTTATTTTTGTTCACGAAATTCGCCATTTTGTTAAAGATAGTTATCTCCACCGTTGAGCTTCCTTTTGTTGTAAAAGAATTGTACGCGTTCGTTCGACTTCGGGCGGAGGTTCCAGTTTTGTTTAGTCCGAGTCCGTTGAATTTCCACAGTCACGTCCCTAAGCCAAGTGTGGTGATTGTATTCCTGGAAATAAGGTAACCATTTGCTCTATATTTTTCTTCCGACTCGCCGTCCGGAGAGGCCAGGAAATTGACCGACGTTTATTCCATGTGCATATCGGAAATCCTTAAGGAAAACCATCTCCAATTTTACCGTTAGCCGCCATTTTGGACGCTAGGACGTCATAAAACTCGCCATCTTGAAAATGGAGTCGTTCCGACTTTGCACCTACATTACTTGTAAAGAATGCTAGTCTTTGTTTAAAATAATGTTCACAATTGTCCCTGGAAGTATTCCGTGAGCCCCCAATTTCGTATCAGTTGCCTTCAGCCCTGCTTTTCTTGGCAGTAGCATAAATTACCAAGCTGATGAGTCACAGGCACCCCGAATAACTTGCTAAAATCGTTGTTGTAATTTGTTTTTAGTTATTGTTGTAAATTTCAGAAAGTTACAAGGTGTTGTTGACTTCTAGTTACAGGGCTCGCGCGTTCAATTCGAGACAAAGTGATTTCCTAACTCAAATTAACTCGATCACCACTCAGATAAATTTGTTAATAACTACCTGTCTTTCGCTATGAGGCCGACAGCAGCTTGCGGTTGTTACAAAGCTATTTTGTACTCTGTTGACTTGAATTAACTAACACTGAGTAAGAACCGATATACCGAATAAAGGGCAAACAGCGGCAAAAAGCCACGCCGAATGTCGGAGGTTCCAAAAGGTGTCTTATCGTTGTTTTGCGGCCCCTTTCGATTTCTTGTCGTTCGCTGTTAACTGACATCTAGCGCTTATTCGACATCGTGGAAGCCAAAGATCGGTTTTTAGTGTAGTTTGTGCATGTTGTAGTACATAGTGCCCCGTTCCGTATTGCGCCCGCTGATGTCATCGCATTGTATCCGTGTCAAAATGGCTTCCAAACCAAACGTTGCGTTACGGTATATTTGATTTATTGTGTTGTTTGTTCGTACATGTTTCGAGACAACAGAGTGACCAAATAGTGTTCAGTTCGTGGTCCGCGTTGCAGGCTGCTGTTAGAAGGAGTTAGGTGGCCCTGCTTTCGGGGATACCTATGCCCATTTCCCTTGGGTGCATAGGGGCCTAGAAAAAGGGAGTTGCCACGAATTCCTTGAACCTACGAAGTCCAAGTTGCAGTACTGTTTTCGAGTTCCTTACTAATTGCTTACTTCACTAATCTTTAAAATACTAAATAACTACAAGAATAGTCCCTGAGAGAAGTGCCGTTAACTTGGACTTGGTTGGTACATGCCTCCCAGAAAGATCAACGTAACCATGTCTAGGAAAAATTCTATCATAAACTCATTTCTCTTGGTCCGTTGGATGTGCAAGTTTTGCCCCCACGATCGTAAACTCTCTCTACAATCTGGCTTCACTGACAGACATTTGTCTTGTTCGCTTCGCTTTAGTCTTTCCATTGGATCTACCTGTGGTCCACCACTCTCCGACTTACATGCACTCCACTTTGATCACTCCCCATGTTTCGATATTCTTGTGTTTCCCTCTCAGATGTTTCATTGTATCAGTCAGTTGTAAATTCCTGTAAACTACAAAAGCTCAAGGGTGGAATGTATTTAGCTGATCTAACCTCACTCATCATGTACCGCAGGATTGTTAAATTATATTAATGTTTATTATTTTTCT
Organism: Diaperis boleti; assembly: GCA_963583935.1. NCBI lineage: Eukaryota > Metazoa > Arthropoda > Insecta > Coleoptera > Tenebrionidae > Diaperis > Diaperis boleti. Next base: position 23,059,665 of record OY757249.1, read on the forward strand.
TAAATTGTTACTCTGACAAGTCATGTAAACTTGTCCGTTGTTATTTATTATTTGAAATCATTATTGTTAACATTATGAAATCGCATGTGTACCAACTTACTTCGAAGACACCAGAAATTGTTAACCACAGTACGCAATCACTAACCTCAAGACACTTCAAGTTGTTCAAACTGAATAAACATTTAAAACCATAATTTTTGTGTTATCAATTTGCGCTCCACTCCTGATTAGCTCTCGCCATGTATCCAAAGAATTTGGGGTTTGTTTTGTTGGGTAAGTTTGAATGTCCCGCCATTGCTTGTCTTGTAAAAAAATCACACAACGTAGGGTTCTGCTTTTTGTTCCATTGTCTGACGATCATTGGCCAACCTTTCCAATTTCGCGGTTTGTTTCAAATTTGACGTTTGGTGACGTCATTGACATTTCATTTCATGTTCAAATTCAAAGTGTGGCGGTAATGTAAAAGGGGGGTTATCACAACCCGATTAGTGCTCAAGGCATCCTGTCTCGGTCTGCTCGGGGAATTTACCTCTCTCTGCCCTAATCCCCCCTCTTGACCACCTCAGGTGTGCGCGATATATCAACCGCGCTAACAGGTACGTGTCGCCGGGATCACAGGCTACGTCATATTTACTTATTACATTAGAGAATTTTATTCACAACTTATCAGGAGGATATACTACCTTTATTAGTTTATGACTTTCAAGATAAAGAAGTTGGTTCATGAGATTTTGTATCTGCTGCAACATTATTCGCTTTTCAGATTCCTACATCGGTTCCGTAGTGTAGCGGTTATCACGTCTGCTTTACACGCAGAAGGTCCTCAGTTCGATCCTGGGCGGAACCACATTCAGTTTTTCATTTTGATACGATTGTGGCAACATAACCTTTCATAAACATTATCAGATTTTAAAGTAGAGCAACAAGCATAAGGATTCCATGGTGTAGCGGTTATCACGTCTGCCTAACACGCAGAAGGTCCCCAGTTCGATCCTGGGTGGAATCAATCTTTATATAGAGGTAGCTCACAAAAATCTACCGAACTATATCACCTTTATTGACTTTTTTTTAACAAAAAAGTGATACGTGTCTAAGATCCCGACCTGGGTCCACCTACCCTCATCCTTTTTTCGATCAAATGTATTTTTTATGTAAGATAATGTATAAAAGAAGAGAATTTGAAAGGGTTGCCGTCCCATATCCTGGCAAGGCTCTCCCCCTTTACCTTTCGCTTACAAAATCTCATTCCATAGAGAGCGTATTATCCGGTCTCACACAAACATCACTCCTCTCGTCCCCTATTTCGTCCTCATGATCCTCTCCATCATTCTGGTGATTTCACCCATCAGCAACAACTTATCATGTTTCTTATCCTTGGTAGCCCGTTAGCAGAACTCCATAAATACATGAATTCTTTCACACTCCCATCTCTCACATAATACCAAAGTATGGTCGGAGTAGTCGCCCGCCTCATACTACCTGCATGTCCCGTTCGTTCTCTTCCCGATCCTTCGGAGATAAGTCCCATGATGCGTTTTCCGTCGTTGCTTAGCGGCTCTTCCAATGGGCCAGGGTTCCCACGCGTTCCCCGCTGGTGCCTATCTCCGGATCACTCTCTTTTTCCCCTACGTCCTGTTCACTCCTAATATAAGCATTCACCTCTGCACGCGGAGCAATTTCTCCTTTTATTTGTTAACGCGGTAGCCGTCTATTCATGCCTGTACGCCACACAGCATAACAGATTAGATCACCGCACACATCTCTCTCCTCTTACCTTCCCGTGGTGTCCCACACTGGGTAAAAGTCTCCTAAGCGCTCCTGTAAGAACCTTGCCTTTCGCAGCACCCGATCGAGATGCTCGGCGACCCTTGAGGCACCCCAATGTAACTCACTGTGTCACAAGTCGGTATATTGGCTGTCTCCATCCTCACATTCTTAAGTTGCGTCTGCCCACTAGCAGTACCGCCTCAGTCTTCTGTGGTGCAAGTGCTAAACCCTTGCTTTGCAACCACAAACTGATTTCTGTAATCGTTCTATTCTCTGTAACACAGTTCATAAGCTGTTGTGGTGACAGCCACCACCATAACATCTTCATGATTAAAGACATAGTCGTAATAGATATTACACAAGATAGACCTTAAAGGTTCGTTTTCCTCGGTGCGACTATCGCGATAATCGTTCAACGATGATCGTAAAACGATAATCGTTGAGCACTATTTCTTTGTATTTCTTATGGAGCTGTTTTCCTCCGAGCGACTACCGTTAGAGTCGTTAACGACTATCGTACGTCTTGAATAGTCGTTCAGGTGAGAGGTGAATATAATCGTCAGTCGTCAACGACTATTGTTCGTGCATCATGTCTCCCGGATTTTCTGACATTTATGACAGTTTGGGGAGGAAGTCCATCAATAGAATTTTTTATTTATTTACTATTTGTATTTCATTTACCTTTTTAGTAAATTTATTTGATATACATTGCGTTTTACTAGCAGTTTTTTATTAAATACTAGCTGATCCGACAGACGCTGTCCTGTCCAAATATCAATCCCCCAATCAGTCCCTTGGGACAGGGGGGCGTAGCTACAATCGGAGGCCCACTTGGGACGGGGCGCAGCTACCATACAGGCCACCTTGGAACAGTGGGGCGTAGCTACCATCGGGCCCCCCTTGGGACAGGGGGAGTAGCTACCATCTGAACCTCGGGCGCCGTAATAGCTACTACTCTCATTCATCCGCATTCATTTATGATACATATAGCTGTTACTTGGCGCGCGTTGCTACGACTAAAAAATAAAGTAAAACAAAGTAAGCTGATGAGTGACATTTTATATAAACTCTCACTGCTCAAAACTATATAATATAGATAGATTTGTAAGGTTTCAAAATGAAAGAACCAATTTTACAGTGTAAATAGTTACTTACCTCAATGCAATAGCAAGTTTTTGATAGGGCGTTACAGGGTACAGATTTCTGTTGTATGATTCTTTTTAGATATCATCTTTTACTAATTCTAACACGAAGTCAAACCTTGTATCAGAAAGACGGAAATTTTTTTGGGGTCTTCACGCAAATGGATTATGATCGAATTTTTTATTTGAGCTCAAAAATGCGATGTTTTTTGGCTCTTGTTTTCCCATACATTTGAAGAAGTATTTCTTCGTCTTCCAAATCGCAATCGCTCCGAGCAAAATGGGTACGAACGATTATCGTTCAACGTTTAATCGTTGTACGATCATCGTTAAACGATCATCGTGATAGTCGCACCGAGGAAAACGAAGCTTAAGCCCGACCCCTGTGGAATTCCTGCAGACATCGGAAATCGATCACCTCCATATGTTCTCAGCTATCTATTGCGAAAGTAGCTCACCACCACTCGTAAGAGGTACGGCACCACTCCCTTACGCGTCAATTTCTCCGTCTCCAAGGAGCGCTGTTAAAGGTAGGTATAGTTCCGAGAACGATATGAACATGTTCTAATTTCTCGTACTAAAACGGCGCGCGCGCATCAAATTTTCAGTGCGTAATTTTAAGTACGGAATTAAGTATTGAAATAAGCATAGTGTCAAACGGCTCTAAGACATATTTCTTTGGTTCTGGTATTGTAAGACTGGAAGGAGCTTAATGTTGGATACTGATCCAGATTTTTTATAATGTGTTTTAAACAAGTAAAAATGTACAAAGATGGTGAGGTCAAAATTTTTAGCTCGATAAAGTTTATTCTGCAATTCTCGCGGTATCCAACATTAGCAATTAAACAAACGTTGCAGGGAGGACGAATGACCCTAAGTCAGAATAGCGTACTCAAAATGACAATTTAACATTGCAAAATAAATAGTGCCCAAATATTTCAAAGAAAGGTTATTAGCCAAATTCCTGAGTAAAAAATATTCTTTATTTTTTCTATATAATCGCCATGCTTTTTCCAATTTAATTCAGGGTCGATAATATAAACTCCAAGATATTTTTCATGCTGAGATTTGACAGATTTTAAAGAAAACAACATAAGTAGTGGTAGTTTTATCTTTGTTTAGACATAATCTGTTTGAAAGAAACCATGATTCGGCAGCTGACATAATTTGGGTCATATTATTTTTCGCTATGTTAGGGGTTGCATCAGCAGCACCTACAGTTGTGTCATCTGCGTAAAGAGTTATGTCCACATTGCTTAGATAAGATGGCAGATCATTTATATAAATTAAGAAAAGAACTGGCCCGAGTATTGATCCCTGGGGCACTCCAAAATTGATGTCAGAAACATTTGACTTTGTGCTAATTAAAAGTTACTTGTTGAGTCCGGTTATTTAAATAGCTTATTACGAGATAGTTAGTTAATTGGTACATCGTGCCGACTTGAGCCGTCTCCGCTTTCTACCTCCACCCAAAGTGAGAGTACCTTTCAGTCGGTTTTTAGTCCGGATCAGAGTCTCAGCCCTCAGATATGAAACCGCTTGACTTTTTAAGGCCGACTTCCAGAACAAGACGCAATGGTTTTCGCCGTTTCAACATTGGCTTCCGATCGTTCCCTTTAACTTCAGACCCAGTTGAGCCTCAGTCGGTCTTTAGGCCGGATCAGGGCCTTAGGCGGGATCTTACAAGAAGCGGGTTTTTAAGACATGGCGTAGCAGCGCTAGGCCCTTAGTAGATACTCCAGCCTTCGTTTCCGAGATAGAAGGTGGGATCCATCGCCTATTTCTATCGGGAACCATCAACGGAGAGATGTCTTTGGGCACATCGAGTATCTCCTCGCTCAGCTATGTCACCAAGGAATTTGCCCAGGCAACTCTGTATCATTGGTTTCGTAATTAAATTCCCTATTTTTTCATATACGGTTCAAAAAACGATGAGGGTAAATTGCTCATTTTATATTAACTTTTTACACCTGGAAACCAAGAAAAAGGTAAGCAACCCTATTTGGGCATGTTCTTTATGCCTTAACTTTTAAATAGAAATCATTTTTTTGAAAGAATGAGGTAAATTTCGAAAAAAAAAAATCAGCAATATAATTTTTTATTAAGAATAGCCTTCCTTGCCTGGATATGGTGCGGGAACCCTATCAAATTCTCTTCTTTTTTACATTATATTACATAAAATATACATTTGATCAGAAGGATAAGGGTAGGTGGACCCAGGTCGGGATCTTAGACACGTATCACTTTTTTGTAAAAAAATATTTCTTATTTATTTATCAGTTATAATATAATAAGAGTTGAGATTTCGTCGGAAAAATTTACCGATTGTTACGAGAGTTCGCCTAGCAATTTTGCGAATGACATTGTCATAAAAATCACGAAACGCAGTTGAGTGATTTTTGATCAATGTCATGAGCAAAATTGTAGAACTCGAGTCCACAATTGGTAAATTTTTCCAGCGAAATCGCAACTCGAATTATATTCCTCAGACTATTTCACGAAAACGCCCAAATTATTGATAATGTGGTGGAAAGTGACAGGTAATTGAGGTATTTGACATGAAGTATGCTGCCACAGTGACTGCAGCAATTGTTATTTTTTCGCTGAAAAATGAGGTACGTTGTGTAATAGCGACTGTTCATTGGTCCGTAACCCCCGATAAAATTTTGACAAGTTGATTTTTTCAGTTATAATATAATAAGAGTTGAGATTTCGTCGGAAAAATTTACCGATTGTTACGAGAGTTCGCCTAGCAATTTTGCGAATGACATTGTCATAAAAATCACGAAACGCAGTTGAGTGATTTTTGATCAATGTCATGAGCAAAATTGTAGAACTCGAGTCCACAATTGGTAAATTTTTCCAGCGAAATCGCAACTCGAATTATATTCCTTAGACTATTTCACGAAAACGCCCAAATTATTGATAATGTGGTGGAAGGTGACAGGTAATTGAGGTATTTGACATGAAGTATGCTGCCACAGTGACTGCAGCAATTGTTATTTTTTCGCTGAAAAATGAGGTACGTTGTGTAATAGCGACTGTTCATTGGTCCGTAACCCCCGATAAAATTTTTGACAAGTTGATTTTTTCAGTTATAATATAATAAGAGTTGAGATTTCGTCGGAAAAATTTACCGATTGTTACGAGAGTTCGCCTAGCAATTTTGCGAATGACATTGTCATAAAAATCACGAAACGCAGTTGAGTGATTTTTGATCAATGTCATGAGCAAAATTGTAGAACTCGAGTCCACAATTGGTAAATTTTTCCAGCGAAATCTCAACTCGAATTATATTCAGCAGATTATTTCACGAAAACGCCCAAATTATTGATAATGTGGTGGAAGGTGACAGGTAATTGAGGTATTTGACATGCAGTATGCTGCCACAGTGACTGCAGCAATTGTTATTTTTTCGCTGAAAAATGAGGTACGTTGTGTAATAGCGACTGTTCATTGGTCCGTAACCCCCGATAAAATTTTGACAAGGTGATTTTTTCAATTTAAATTTTGATTCCATTGTTGAATGATCACATATGATTGGTTAAAATATGTATGAGTGAAATAGTCAAAATAAAAAAATCAATAAAGGTGATATAGCTCGGTAGATTTTTGTGAGCTACATGTCCATAAAAATTGATTCCACCCAGGATCGAACTGGGGACCTTCTGCGTGTTAGGCAGACGTGATAACCGCTACACCATGGAATCATTATGCTTGTTGCTCTCGTTTAAAATCTGAAAATGTTTATGAAAGGATATGTTGCCACAATCGTATCAAAATGAAAAAGTGAAAATGGTTCCGCCCAGGATCGAACTGAGGACCTTCTGCGTGTAAAGCAGACGTGATAACTGCTACACTACGGAACCGATGTTGAAATTTGAAAAGCGAATAATGTTGCAGCAGGAATCAACTCCTTTATCTTGAAAATCATATATGTACTAATAAAGTTAGTATATCCCCCTGATAAGCTGTGAATTAAATTCTCTAATGTAATAACTAAACATGACGTAGCCTATGATCCCGGTGATACCTACCTACCTACATAATATTTTATCTATTTAGTATAATTTTTGATTTATTCAAAATGCTAAAACCATTGATCATAAAAATCATAAAACTCTAATTTTATTTGTTCGAATTATAAAGAAACCATAATGCGATATTTTGGATGTTACCAAAGTCGATAAATATATCGATCACGTGGCCGTTTATTCTTGTAATGTTGGTTATATTTTATTGATCTTACATTGGCACATCTGATTTTAAATTCCATTACGTCAAACTAAAAGTCAAAAAAATGTCTCACTCATCACTCTATGGGTCCAACCGCATTATGCGTATTTTTGACGGGTATCTAATTTACTCAAAACCGACTCGAACTTTTGCACACAATAAACGCTGATTTATCAAGTAGGTAATTTCCGAGTATAAATAATGACAGATCGTGGCAGTATTTTTTCTGAGACAAGAAACGGTGTGTTTTTGTGATTTATAGGTTGAAATCTGAAACTATGGGTGTTGGGTGCAATTGTGGAGTGCCATTGTACTATGGTAAGTCACATTTCAAACTTGGATATATTATCTTTGAAGATCGCGGGTGAATTTCGTAAGAGCATTTAGGGCTTTTAAAATTTATTTTGTCATTTTCTATCACCATTAAATCACGAGTCTATGTGTCTAGAATAATCCATTAACTCTTTTTGTCCCCATTAAATTAAACACCGAAATATTTTTTCACTTCCATCGGACAATTTTTGAATTAATCAATGACGGGCCCAACCGCCGTATGCGGTTTTTGACGGGTATCTAGTTTTCTCAGAACCGACTCGGACTTTTGCACACAATAAATGTTGATTTAGATCAAGTAGGTAGTTTCAGTAAAAATGACAGATCGTGAGAGTAAGTTCTCAGTGACAAAATTTATTTTTATTTTTAAAATTCATCAAGAGGATAGTTAGAACCTTATAGTTCTCAGGTCGCGTTATGCTTCTTTTTGATGGGTGAGGTTATCAGAATCGACTCGAATTTTCGCACCCCGTAAGCGGTGACTAAATCAAGTACATAGGTAGTTGCAAAATATTAATGACAGACGCTCAGGGTAATTTTTCTGTTACAAGAAATGGTGTGTTTTTGTGATTGATGGGTTTAAAATTAATGGTGTTGGATGCAAGCGTGGAGTCCCATCGTACTATGGTAAGTTACATTTAAAAGTTAAAAATATCATTTTACATGGTTGCGGAGAGTAAATTTTGTGAGACTTCCATATGGGTATTTAGGGCCTTCAAAATTCGATTTTTCCTTCTGTATCAACATTAAAATATGTATTTATGCGTCTTTAAGAATAAACCATTAACTATTTTAGTCCCCATGAACTAAACACCGAAATATTTTTTGCCTTTTCATCTTTAAATTTTTGATTTATAATTGCACCCAATAAACGCTGAGAAATCTAAAGAAGTACAGAGAAATCTAAACGTAATTTATTCAAAGTGGGCCATGAACGAAAAGCGGCTTGTCGTACATACAGAGAATTATTTATTACATGCGATGTTGCTTAACGTGCATGGCCAACTTTGACTAACTTAGTCCTTGGTCTCTCTGTGAAATAAATGTTAGTAAAGTTAATACAATGAAGTAATTACACCAGAAGAACTGGTTTAGTGGTATAGAAAATAATCGGTGATAAAAGGAATGAAAAGCTGCAAATTTATGGGAAACGGGGTGACCACTATCAGATTCATCTTTTCAAACAGAACTTAATAACATTAAACAAATTGCTTCAAATAATGAATGTTCTTTAAAAACTATAAATAAATTATACTATAGATACTATAACAAATTCAAATACACACACCACTTGGTTAAAAATTATTCAGAAACAATTTCCTTTTCAAATTCATTAACATACTTTGGTGTCGTCTCAGAGAAATGTTCTAAAATACTTAAGAAAAACAGATTGAACTGCTCTTCTTGTGAGTCATTCTACATAGGTCAGACAGGTCGCAAAATATCAGACCGTATTAAGGAACATTTCAGGCACATCTATAACAACACAGATGTTGATCCTCCTCCATCAACACCTTCTTCTTTTGCCAATCATATATTAATAACGAAACATAGTTTTTCACCATCAAATTCCAAATTGATTCATAAATGCAATAAAGGCCGGAAATTAGATTTTTTTGAGACTTTGGAAATAAGGAAAGCCTTGAAACTGGAAAACAGATCTTGTTTAAACGAACAGAATAACTTCAATAATCCCATTATTAATTCACTATTTTAATTTTTTACCACTCAAACAAACTTACCAGATTCTCCTTGATCCATTTTTAATTTTTACATTTTATAAAATGTTGTTTTTACGAAATCCTTTAAAAATCATGTAACCGTTTCAAAACGTCAAATTTAATGCAAAAATAACGTCATAATTTTAAATATTCTTTAAGGTAAGAACCCCTCTGTAATTCATCAATAATTCATTAATCTCTTGTTAAATTAGGGCTGATGATGGCAGTAGTGTTCTGCCGAAACATGTTCCATTAGTAATTTTACAGTTATTAAAGTTTGTGGAGTTCGACTTAAATATATTTAAATTTTAATGAAATAATTGTTTGAAGAATAGTATATTTCGATACAAGTGCGTTGCCAAGGCACTTTTCAGGGGCGAGGGTGAATTTTTTAAACACGAGGCGGCCGCCGAGTGTTGCAATGACTCTGAGCCCCTGAAAAGTGACAGAGCACGAGTACTGAAGAGCGTTTTTTTATTCGTTTACGCAAAATGAGAAAGAACACGAATGAACATCAAACTTTGAGCTTAGGTTCTGCAGCTGTCAAGTTAAATACATATGGTGCAACATTTATATGTTAAGTTATATTCCACTTCGAGGATGTCACCGCAGGACCTCGTGAGTTCCATTTTTATGGAAATTTAATAATTGTTCCCACCATTTGTTGGCAGACCTTTAAACTCGATTAATCGAATAATTTATTTCTATATTACAGTAACACAGGACCTAATGAATTTTACCTCGCTTAAAAAAATGCGTCAGCGTTTTTTCGTCTCATGTAAAAAAAAAATTACTTATATGAGGTCCTGCGTTGACGCCCTCGACTTTCTGCATTATGTATTTCGCAAATGCTTTGGAAATTCTCTAAAGTCACTTTGACACCTTTGATATTCAAATATTAAACCAAATTGTCAACAGTTAGTAGTGCCAACCTAATTTCACAACCTATTCTAATTTATAATTGAAATGATCGCACGGTACAAAGAATTGTGTGTTTTGTATGCTGTGGTCTCAGTCTTATACAGTGTGTTTCGTCAGTAAACGGCAATACTTAATACACTAACTCGTAGCACCAAAATTTTTAAGAATTTCATAAACGGAAAATAAAGCATGACAAACATTTTAAGCAGACGATTTAAATTTATTTTCATTTAATGTGTTGTCAAATTATAATTCTACAAAGTTGAACTTCGTTATTTCAATTTGAAGCAATTATTTTATTTTATTTTCCTTTATTTCAGTACTAAAGTATAGGAAATAGAAATGGGGATTTATATGGGCTTTTCAATAACCTGAAAGTTTTGCGGTAATGTAATTAGGGTAAGTCAATATTTGAGGAGATTATTATGTATTTTTCCATGTAAATTCCCTGTGCCTACAGCCAATTCTTTCCCGGGTATATTAAAACTGATTAAAAGTGTCGATATTCATTTATTGATAGTTTTCGCAAATAAGTAAACTGTATCTCTTTTAATATTTAATTCTTCTTTTTTGGCATAATCGGCGTAATCGGTGTATTACCAAAATATGAAATATTGCCTTGTTTTATTGCATTACGCTCGTACAAACACGTGTAAAATAAAAAATAACAAGATTTTATACGGGATCGAAATTATAATTAGAGAGATTTATTGCTTGCTACTATGTGTACCTTTTTTAACTCATGGATTTTTGCAGTCCTGCGTAAGCTCATAGATTGTAAATAAATTTATGTGCAGGTACATTACATAGAAATCTGTATTTATTGCTTATATAGGAATATTTCGAAAAATCCAAGTTAGTTCAATCCTTACCGTTTCTAAAAAATGTGCTGAAATTATAAATATACATATTTATTTGTTTTATAAATTCTAAAATATCAGACGGTGAACATTAAATAATTATTTACAGGTATTTAATATTATTGTATGTACTACCTAGTAAAAAAATGATTCCACCCAGGATCGAACTGGGGACCTTCTGCGTGTTAGGCAGACGTGATAACCGCTACACCATGGAATCGTGTTTTGTCACTTCAGTTTTTGAAAGTGAACGAATATTGTGGAACGGTATAGTCAGAATCAAAAAGTGAAAGTGGTTCCGCCCAGGATCGAACTGAGGACCTTCTGCGTGTAAAGCAGACGTGATAACCGCTACACTACGGAACCGATGTGAGAACACCAAAATAGTATAAAAAAGTTACAAGCTGCAGGTAAGATATCCGAGTATTTATCTTTTAATGTCAATTTTAGTGGCATAAGGTGGATAGTAGATTTTCAATAAAATAATAAAAGCCGACAATTTAGAAAGATTACCGACTTAAATTTTATTACAATCGTAAAAAACAAACTCTATCTAGAGATAAGTAAATTTGATGAAGGTTTAGTATTTACAACTAATCGAACGAAGAAGTACTGGTTGCCGGAAAAAAACTATATTTTCTTCATATTATATACTGTGACATAAACGCATCATCCACGGAAATATTTCGCTCGTTCATAAGTACAATTAAAATTTAAATATATTGAAATCAAACTCCTAAGGACTGAAGATGTGAGTAGTTTTCTCGAGAAACATGTCCTAAGGGGGCCTCCGCTGTTAGTCACGCCACCCCGTCCCAAGGGGGCCCTCTTACGAAGATAACTACGTAGGACCACGGTATGCTTGGTAAACCGGTTCATATGGTAGATACGCCCCCCTGTAGAAAGGAAAGTGAAAATTTGGACAAAATGCAAAAACATAATTTTTGTAGGCATTCTCTATCATAACTGACGATAGGAACGACATATTGGGTTAATTCCTTTTTTTTTAATTTTGGCTCCCCGGATACAAATAACTCAACTGAACGGCTTGAATTAAAAATAAAATTCGGGAAGATCTGGAGAAAAACAAAATGGTCAAAATGGCATAAAATATAACATTGGTATACATAAATTACTAAGAATAGAATACTCTGTATATATAATAATTTTAAATTGTGAAGGTATCGTGTGGCTATACCGTCTCGCGAAAACGACGCTTTACTATCTTTTGAAAATAAGGGCGTAAATCATGGTCCACACACCTCCGCTTACCTGGTATATGTATTTATACAAACCGTTTATAATAGTTATTTATTATACGAGTTCCTGTGTAAATTGTGTGCTTTCCGGCATTAGCCGGAAAGCCAAAATGTATACAGGAACGAGTGTAATACAACGTTTTATAGTTCGACACAACCCCGGCAAGTCTTTAAATTGCTTAAAATCCATAAAAATAGTGTGACGTTTATGTGACATTTTATTATTGCATGGCAGAGAGTGTTTACTTACACAAGCGAAAATTCGAAAATTCTGACAGTGTCGAATTATAAATAAATTTATACATTAGCTATTATACACTCATTATTATCTTCCTCCATTCCACTGACATTGACACTAGTCAATAATCTGTGTTCAACGCATAATTATATACATGTATTTCAAGTAGGTACAGGATCTTCATAAATGATTCATATATCCAGTATCCCAATATTTGTGTATACCTTCATTTCCAAAATCTCTATCTGTTAAGTTTTACTTTTAACGCGCATGGCGGTCACACATCAATTGTTTTTTTATTTTTATTAATATTTTAATTTATACCTACTTTAACGAATGTTTAGTATCTCATCTCTACCAGAACATGCCTGTATTTTTTGTTTCCGCACATCGCCATCGGTGCTCTGCAGTATAGCGGTTATCACGTCACACGCAGGAGGTTCTCAGTTCGATCATGGGCGGAACCACCACTTTCACATTTTGATTTTGACGCTACCGTTGCACGATACCCGTTCGCTTTTACAAACGAGAGCAATGAAAATAACGATTCCATGGTGTAGCGGTTATCACGTCTGCCTAACACGCAGAAGGTCCCCAGTTCGATCCTGGGTGGAATCATTTTTTAAAACTTTTTTTAGCCATAATAATTAGTACAGTTTGACACACTTAACAAGTGGTTTTGTAATAAATTTAAAGTGATGGATTAATAATGATTAAATTTTTTGGTATTGTCTTAATAATTTCATTCAAGCTTCGATGGATTATTTATTTGTATATTTATTCTTATTACGATTGTTGAATTCTTGTTAGAAACAATAGATTGAAAACTAGTTACTAAAACGGCGAGAATATTTCTTTTGTGCCTTAGGAGATTTAGGATTGAATAGACCAAATGGACCAAATCATTTTTCACTTGAGCTAAGATCGACGACAGTAGTGTGGAGTCGAAATCAAAATAATTTATGAAATTCGTCACAAAAAGCTCTGTTGTTCATTGTTGCAGGATTAATATCGTTCTCTCATATCCGTAAAAAGAGGTCGCTGGAGTTTCGAACAAGTTTCTCCATTTCGCTAGCACCTTTTTATGGTCCAAACCGATGGCGACAGTTGTTTGGCAAAACCTGCAAAATGCAGATGATTGACTTCTCTTCATTAGGGCAATTTGTCCGAAAAGTTCGGTCGGTATTTTTCCCAGCTGTGACCGTAATTGTTTAAATTCATGAACTGGCGGCAACTCGGTCCAAAACTTTGTTAATTTATAGTGTCTGGAAAACATGTGGAAAATTTAATTTGGTGTTGATCCGGTTCAAGATTAGGCAGCCTGTGCTAAAACCGCCGAGCGATAATAACAAAAGGTAAACAAAAAATTGATTGTGGGTTAAACGGAGAAAAGGAACAAAATAAACGGACGGATGATGGTGGAAATGAATTTTATTTTATTCCTTTCGTGGTGTATTTGTTGCTGAACGTTATTTTAATCGAGTGTGCTGTTTTGAATTTAATTAATTCAGTTTGTTTCATCAATTTTTATTGAAGAGTTGGAACTCGCCGGAATATAAAGATTATTAATTCCGATTGTGATAACGACTTGCAGTTCGGTTCCACTTTGACGACGCTTTAGAGCCAAAGGCATGAATTTATCGAGCGATTATGCAACGTAACAAGATTAAAAAAACATTGGAAAGCAATTATTGCAGTGATATGTGTCGAATTTTGTTTCTTCTTCTGTTCTTTACTCGCAAGTTATTGGTGAAAATTTTACAGGTAAAAAAGTTATTAAAAAAAAAAATCAAAATAACAACCATAGATAAATCGTAATTGTTTAATAAATAATTATAAAACGATTTTATTTATTCGAACAAGGTAAAGTTTGAATGCTCTTTGAAGCTTCTTGAATATGAATTCGAAGATCATTTAAATTGTTCGAATACATGTTCGATGGGCGACAAATGCGAAGACCGTGATGGAGGGCCAAGGAAAAATCTCCAAGTTGGCTTCTTCAAGGAAGTCTATCTAGTTACCCTCGCGCGTTATCTTGCTGGAAGATGTGTTACAGTTGTATGAGATATAAAAAAAAAATACCACAAATCGTTTACTTTTATTACCATGAAGCTGTGGTTAAAACTTTTCGGTCTATTTCTCAGTCACCCTGTATATACGAAGCAATTAATAAAATTGTATCATAGGTCGTATAGTCGCGCTGCACCGAAATTTTGAACAACATTGTCATGTGTTATTGGTAAATAATTTTACAGCATGCCTTTTTATTAATTTGTAAACTAAAAATTAAAAAATCAGTCTTCACATCGAAATATCTGCGTACTAATTTCTCTACATCCAAATACATGCATTTAAGAGCATTCCAAGTTTAGCAAGGTTTCAGTTTACAACCGATGCTCGTTCAGTAATATTTTCTCTGTTTGTCCATTAAATTTCCAGTCGAGCAAATGCTGAGCGAACAATTATGGAATAATTTTCCTGTCAAGCGATTCTCCTAGCAAACAAAATTCCGGCAAATAGCTTTCCGGTGAAATAGCGGTAACGAATCAAACTCGGGACATCTTATTTATTTTGCGACGTGAAAAATCGAAAATTACCACGAAGAGATTGATGTAGTACGGTTTCAATAATTTTTATTTCTTTACCGTCGAGTTGTATAATAATGAGAGCAATAGTAACTAACGCCTCCGATCGTAATTAAAAAGTACATAGTTGTTGGTGTAAAAAATCAAGATGTGTAAGCAACATATTAAACTAAAATAAAATGAACGACATGGTGAATAAACGGTGAAATTTGCAGATTCTTTAACACGACGATCAAACTTGTGTCCCACAGATCACTTGCAATATTTTTAAAGATATTTCCAAGAATGTCTAGTCTATGTACAAAATTTCCGATTTAAAACTAAAGCATAAAAAATAATTTGGTATGCAGTTTTTCACGAAAGAAAAATTATGAAAAACCTCTGGGAATTCCTAAAACTCATCCGAATGAAACCGAAGTGTAATTAAAATAAGTGCGCACAGGGTTTTATATTTTATTTAAAAATTGCACAAAGCAATATCGGTAATGGAGGATCCTGTTGACATGTGTAAAATATTTACGAGTCAATGGTACGTGGATAACAGTTTTCACGCTTTTTGCTCCGAATTCATGAAGTTTTTAATTTTATTTACGTCGCTGCTAAAATTTCAATGTTTAGATTCTCCCAGCAGGAGCACTCTGCCGAATTAGTATGCGGGCTTGTCATATGTGAAAAAAATTGTAAACCGAAAAAATCTGAACCTTGATCTTATCATGATAAGTTGCACACCACCCAATACGCTGAAACGGATTAATTGTTCGAGCCATTTCGACGACTTTGGTTTAATTATTTCCGGTCTTGCATTTAGTTCTATGCTAGATTGGCTCCTTTGCCTTCCTTGCAGAGCTTGGCTTTTGTGCTGTTATTTTTGTTCGTATTTTCTACAGTTTTTTGTTTGCACGGCTGGAGCAACGTCGTTTAGAGATAAAGATTTAGTACAGTTTTAACGGATGTTCGCAATAAAAATTTTATGTATAAAACTAATTTAATCTCACACTCGAAGTGCATAAAAGATGGTTTTGTTATAAAAGGAAACAATATAAGCTTCAACACAGTAGAATATTTAATTTGCAAAAAACTACAATATGTCAAATAAAGTTAGATTTACCCTGTGGTAAATTAATAAATACAGTGACGCCATAGTGCTGAAAAATAGTCTTATTTGATTAATTTAATTAATATTATTATTATTTATATTATTATTTATTTATATTATTTAATTAATAGTATAAGCATTTTGTCGCACGCACGGGTTTAGGAGTGCCCTAAATGAGTAAGTGCGACAAAATGCCTTATAAACGAGTTATCATACAGTATTTTTTCTACATTGCCACTTTTTATACAAAATAATCAAATTTCACAATCTAGAGAATTTTGTGGCGGTTGGCCACGTTTGCGAGGTGCATTAACGGCGGTCATGAAAAATAATTAATTTGAAACGACAATACTGGTATTTTTGTCCTTCCAAACTTCTGAAGTTCTTCAATGTACGCCCCCAGAAATACGGGTTTTGGCGAAAATATGATGTGCGATTTGCTACCTTTTAAGTCACGCGAGGTATACACTGACGAACGCGGTATCTTTCTGGCCTTGAAATCTCAATCTCCACATCCACAAAATGTTTAGAATCAAATCCCGCCGTACAAACAAGTGAATTCCCCTTATCCGCGTCATTATCGGAGACCCTGAACCATCTCCTGACCCACGGCATCAGTGACCGCCAGCCTCCGTTCCACTACAATTTGCCAACAAAATCGAGTGCCCCAAAAGCACGCAAAACCATGGACTTGACAGCGAAGTATTATAGGTTAGGATTGCTCTGGGATTACCAATATTAAAAAATAAATTATATTATTTTTAGTAAAATTACGATAACACCGAAAAGGATTTCGTAATAGCCTCAGTACGAACGCAATGTAGAAAATTGTAGAAAATGTAGAATTTTGTCAACTTATTATTCTATCAAATAAATTGACCCTTTGAAGTATACAAGGTCGTTCAGGTTGGACACTTGAAAATGCTGAAATTTAGAAGCACTGAAGGTGCAAAAAGAGGTGATACGGTAAGACTACGAGGCTTCTATTCCTCCGCTCGTATACATTTAAGCGCTATAAGCTGTTTCCCAATACATACTAAATGATATTTATTAATTTTTAACCAACAAGATGTCAACAGTTCTTAATAGCTCACGTGGAATCGTAACTGCTATTAATAGGTAATTCCCGTGTTCAGTATAGCCACTGCAAGATTTATTAAATTTATTCACAGAAGCAAGAGACAGACTACAGCACCACCTGTCAATATCAGGTGGTGTTCTCAGAAATGTAAATAATACATCTTGTATTTGTTAAACCAAGTTTTGTCTTAATTTCCAGAAACGTTTGCCATCAATCAATCCTCGGGTATTCTTCCACAGGCGCCCTTGCATAAATACGTCAAGTGATCGCGATCGCATTTAGCCTGTCACCTTCGTGCAAATTTATTGATATCAATGGAAATTCGATTTGTAGGACAACAGATTTTTCACCTACGATTTATACGTAAGGGCACCGAATTCAACAGAATTCCCAAGCCGTTTTCACCTAACTTGATGAAGTACTCGTCGAAAAATACCGAGCCCCATCGTGGAAAATCGCCGGCGCGATGCGCTAATGTTTACAACCGGCGTCGCGACGCCGCTTCCTTCAGTTTGCCGCAAAACGTCGCTTTAGGTCGACGGACGTCGCGACAGTCGAAGACAAATTCGTGCGCGAAGTGGCTTGAGTGTGACAATTTAGACTGTTTTGGATTTTTGGTTTTTAGTTATTTCGGTGTTTTTCGGGCAAGATTTAGTCAAACGGTGAGTAGAAAAAATTTTAAATTTCAAATTGCTTGTTGCCAACATTAGCGGTGGACTCGATTTTAGTTTTCATGTGTAACTACCATTCAGCATGGCAGGTATTTTTTAAGTGTTGAGGTTAAAATATATAGAAATTTTTTCAATTGATAATTCGACAGGCCAAGTCAAGTTCAATCATTTGGAGAAAATACATATTTCCATAAAAATCCTATGTGTAATAAAACTTTGATTCATAAAGATTTCTCTAAGAAAAGCACGTCTAATACCAGGAGCCAAAACAAAGTAAATGGAAAGTAAATAATTGGATTTCCGCATACGAAAATTTAAATTTTGTGTTGGGAAATAAAAGGAAAGGTGAAAATCCAGAAAATCTGATAAACAACTGCAATCAGTAGAGAAAACTTAAATAATTATGGTAACTTTGCAGGATGAAAGGAGAATTCTTGGTTGAAAGTTTAAAAGCTCTCGCTTCCTGAAAATATTTTGTTTGTGAAGTTACGATTCTAGAAACTACATCTGCGATTCCAAAGTTTTTCAACAAAACATTAATTTTATTTGAACAATTATAAATTACCGCAAACTGAAAGTGCATCAGTACAAGAGCCTAAACATTTCTCCTATTTGCAGAACTATTTAAAAAAAATGTTTACTGTTAAGCATTTGAAATTTTATATTTTTTGTGAAAGACACGAACAGATGTAAACGTTACCTGCTCAATGTAATTTAGAGCTAATGATTTATATTATAAGATCAAAATACCAGAGAAAAACAATAAACATTCTATTTTCGCTATAAAGCTGAGTTTCCGGTATGCGAGGTTAGTTAATATTGTAACGACATAATAATATGCAACATTTAAACTGGTTTTGGAGTGATCTTTTCACATTTCTGAAATCCAAAACGATGCCAAAGGGAAAACACTCTCGCTGTTGATTAAGTATTCCAATCATTTTTGAGATATTTGAGACTAAAAATGGTTAAAAGTAAGAACTAAGTACACGATTTTAATAAAAAATATGAGTACAGTCATGGCATACAACATTTTATAAAAAATATCAAAATCTATTAAAATCTACATTGTTTACTTTTTATTATTTATTTTGGTTGAACAAAATTGTGTGTATTTTATGCAAATAGAATAAAAAGCGCAAATAAATATTGGCAACATTTTCCAAATAATTAACATTGCAGTTTCACGCATGATTCTTGTGAGGTATCTAAATAAAATTAATGTTTTTCCTACTGAATCAGGTAAACAAATCACAAAAGATTGGAGTAAACTTGATAAACATTTATGGGACAATATTATGGGCATTAACACAACATAGGTATCTATGGTAAAAACAGTTTCCAACATAAAAACATAGTATGTGATGGGGCTTTTTTTTTATGTGACAGGTTCATTTATTAATTTATTTATTTAATTAAGAGACCTCAAAAGGATTATCGCATTCAAAGTATTTACAGTTTACTTCTCGAAATTGCTTAGGCGTGATCGACAAGTAGGTATGCTATATTGCCGGTAAAGTATGAAAACACATTTTGAATTGCTATTTGCAGAACAATGCAAAAATATCGATTCGCGTGTTTTTAAAATTACAGCAGGTAATAAAACTGTGCTGGCTGCAATGCAACATAAGATTTATTACGTCCCGTATATTCGCTTCAAACTATAAGGCATTCCACTAAAGTAAAGAATCTAAATTGTGTTAGAAGTAGCCAATTTCGAAAAGAGTCGCATATTTTATTCCATAAGTTACAATCGACGATGATAGTAATTTACGAAATGGGAATGGTTATGATATTGATGAAAGATTCTGAAAGTCGATAGTGGTGTGAGTGCAGGTTGTTTTCTAAAGAACTGTTGCTCGTTGACGCCCCTCAATCCGGCCCTGCACACACGCAACGTCAGTTATTTCACACTGAGGCTAGTAACTGCATTAAGCTGTTTTTTTTATTAAAAATAGATTTCTACATGTGAAATGATTAATTTTATTTCGCATTACAGTGCATAACAAAAAGGAAAAATGACGGGGTTGCATTTGAAAAGTACAATTACTGCGTTTCTATTTTGAAGTATTGTTCGTAAATGGGGTTGAGCAGTAATTTGCGTCCACTCGAGCTAAAGTTTTATTATATTTTTAGTTTCAAATTCCTTCTATTGGATACGTTTCAGCTTAATGCTTCTTACCACTGTTGCATTGAAGTACCTTTTTTGAAAACTGTTATTTTAGATTTTTTAGATTAGGCATTCAAGAAAATTGTGTGTCGGGAAACTTCTTGGACGAAAAAACTTCCCTGTTAGTCCAATATGATGATGGATGTTTGTTTCGTTCGCGTAAAAAAAATCCCATTCCTTAACTCCGATGGATTGGCCGCAACATTATCTACATTTAAAAAATAAATAATCAATCACATCAAACTCGGCACAACAATTTTCCGCAGAACTGCCGCCGGCTGAAACCGCTCAAACACAAATATTTAACCTTTCTCCCCAAACAGTTTCGTTTTAAAAGCACAAATCATTTTCACATTGAAAACAAAAAGCACGCTTTTTAATCGCGTTACGATTCAGAGATTTTGGAACGGAAATTGCGAGTTCGTCTATCGATCATGGAACCACGTTATGGACAATTACGATGCCTATACGAAAAAAGGTGCCTTCGGCTAATATCAAATTTGATTCAATAACTTGGAAATGTTAACTGATTGAAGGGTCTGATGTTCAGCACAGTCATGGATAATGATCTGTTTCGGATTGTTATAGAAATAGGAAAAATGAAAGACGTGCAGATAACATTAAGGGCACTAAATGTTTTTCAAAATAATCAAAAATTTTGTTGCCTTCAACTCCAACTGTCTCGTTGGTCGTGGAAAACTACCAAAAAATATAATAAATTATCTTATATCTAGGTACATGACTGCTTGAGTATTCCATCGGACTTACAAAGATTCCAAAATAAAATACAGTAAACACTGTGCTTCCTTTTTACACTGGTTTTACTTCCCTGCACAAGTTTGAATGACTTCATCCTTAGGAGCCTTCTCTGGATTTGATTGTTTTCCAGGAATTACATTGACGTGTCCGTGGAGTCTCGTCTCGTGCCCTTCTGCGTAGTTCTTGATTTCTTCTTCCAGTTAACAGTTCCCTTTAGCACTTTATTGTGGAAACAGATTTGTGTTTTTTTTGGTACATTCTCATAGTTGTATCCCATAAGTCCAAATAGATTGTAGGATTTGTTTATACAAAAGTAACTTGCTATGTTTGTATTGCCATTCGGGACTTCCGTCCTAAAAGCCAATACACTTTTAGTATTTGAAGTCTAGTTCTTTTCTCTTCGTTTCAATAATATGTTCCTTCCATTGGAGTTTTGCGTCTAAGTTCATTCCTCTGTATTTGGCTGTTTGTTATATACGCGGTGTTATGGAAGTCCTAGCAGAAAATTTAACCACAAGTAGAATTGTGTCGCGCCGGTCGCTATGTTATCAACTGTGCTCGATTCCTTAATTTACAAATTTCAAAAAATCGCTCTGTAGCTGCAAAGATCTATATTTTATCAACACGCCCACAAAATTTCAACGAAAAATATTCAAAAATAAAAAAGTTACATTCAACGGCGGACAAAAATGTACAACAATGTGCGGCGTTGAATGTAACTTTTTTTTTTGAAGATTTTTCGTTGAAATTTTGTGGGCGTGTTGATAAAATATAGAGCTTTGCAGCTACAGACCGATTTTTGGAAATTTGTAAATTAAAAAAAAAAAAAGATTGCGGGAAAATGTACTAATGTTAGTGTTTTTATGGTAATGCAAATGAAGTCCGCCGCTTGTCTGTGTCTCGGACGGAGATGTAATCGCGTTTTGGAAATTGAACCTGAAATTTTTAAGTATTCGAAATTGTGTGATGTGGGTGTGTCAACATTTATCGTTTATCGCGTACAACAACAAGGATTATCCCTGATGTAAGTTAGAGAGTTTATTATTACATACGAACCTATTTCAATACTATGCATATTATGGTAGAATAGTACATGTTTCCATTTAAACAGTTTTAACCGTTTTTATTTCGATTCGTTTATCGGGTGAAGATTTTGTGCATTCCTCACAATCAATGAACGTGGGACCATAGGCGGGTATTGGTTTTAGGGGTTATACTATTCTTAATTTTAACTCCGTAAAATGATAGATCAAAAAAAAATATTTTGACGAGTTCTACATGTGGTTAAATTTTTTGCTAGGACTTTTATAACACCCTGTATATTCTGTTTGTAGGCGAAGCCAATATGTACTCATTCCTTTTCGTTGATTTTAGCTCTCCACTTATTCGTCCATGCTGCTGCATGCTTGTGGTAGTTTTTCCGTTGTTTCGAGAATACTGTTCCCAACTGCTACCCAGTAAACACAACCACGTGAGAAAAACGTAAAAAAAAGACGAGTACCAACGGTTGTATAGACGTTACGATGTCGCTGACTTCAACGTTACTTTCGACGTGTAAATATGACGTGTTTATAACGTCTAGTAAAACACGTTTTGTTTACGTGATTTTACGACGTTGTTAAGACGTACTGATTTTGGTTTGTCGTGCGCGAGTGTAAAGCGGACGCGTCACGTGGTCCACAATGGTAACCTGTTATTGGTTTGCTGAAGTCCCTATCTTTCACAATGCTTCCTTCTTAAAAAACGGACTATATATAACTATAATTATTATTAAAAAAAAACTAAAAATAATTATTATGGGCTAATTGTCCTAATTAAATTAAATCATTTTTTTCATGACTCGGATTGTGTGTTGCTCGACGTGCTGGGTCAGTTTTGCCAATGTTTGCAGTACAGTTGCCTCAAAATCTATAAGAAATAACTATAAGTAACTATTGCAAAAAGAAAGAAATCCTTACTAGGTATATGATTGTCGTAAATGATATAAAATGACACAATTTACCAGGATATGTTGAAGCTGGAGAAAATGCTGACATTGGCGATGCATAAAACGTCGTCGGGGTACAGCAAAACCCCTCTCCAAGGTTTACAGTTCGACGCCGTTTACCATCAAAAAGAGACTCATCACCAAAAACTTGCTTTCTTGAGAGACTTTCCACTGATGAGTTGTTTCCTCTGCAGTTTCCCCAATCTCCTTGATGAAGTTGTTGGCCTTTTTATCGTCTGTGTCATAATCCTCTGCAAAGAAGCTCAAAAGTTAAAAAAATATATTTAATTAGAAAAATCATAAATATAATATCATATATGATGTATATACCAGTCTTAAAATGAATCTTAAAAACCTTGTAAGAAGGCGAGGTCTTACATGGAGCACTATTTTTGACGAAAGTCATAAAATCGGTACACTTGGGGAATAAATTTAAATTCTGGTTAGTAATATGCATAAAAAATTTATATTTAGTTACCACTTTTCAATAAAATACTGTACTACTTACATTTAGGACTTTTGGAAGCTACACAAATCTCAAAACTTGGTAAGGCAAACGAAAACGAAACGAACTGCACGATCTCAGACGAAAAATGAAAATGAACAAAATCGAACGAAGCAATGACCAAGCACAGATGACACATCCGGAAAGAGTTCCTTGGTTTCGTTTCGTTTGGGGTGCAAGGCGCAATAAAAAAAGCTGTAAATCACGTACATTTTGAAAGTTTTGTGACTTGGAAGCAGCATCTTTGTTTGTCGCCAAAACAAATTCGATAAGGCAGAAATTTTCATTGATAGTACCATTGAATATATATCAATACTCGAACTAGAGTATTGATATTCAATCATAGTACTGATCTATACTTTTGGTTATTATTTATTTTCCACAATAAAATTACGCTCGCGTCGTCGGTTCCTCAACCTTTAGCCCCCATCATAAACCAATATCCGTTCTTCTCAAAATTCCAGCCCCTAACCGGTAAAATTTCTCAACGTATGTTTCAAATTGTGCCTTAATTATACCTGCTTTCAATTTCGTTTTTAAAAACTATTCGTTCCCTGACCAACACTAAACTCTTCTCCGGTCAAAGACACACTCAAACTTCGCGACACGACTCTCAAAAGAGATTCGTTGTTTTATTTTTAATCTTTTCGCTGGTTTTTGACACCTTCATTTACTTCACAGCGTTTCACATTACCAGACATTACCAATATTTATTAATTTCGTTGATTAACCGTAATAATTAAAGATCTTAATTTTAGTTTTCAACTTTAACAAACACATTTAAATTAATATTTGTAAGTACCTATCTACGTAAGTAAATATAGTTACCTACATTGAATTATTTCTTTGCGTTGTGTTAAAAAACTTTTGTAATTTTTTATAACATTAACACCATAATAAAATAGGGAATGTCAATTTTATTTTTTAATTTTAATTTAATAATAATTATATGACTACTTTTAATCAGTTTTCCATAAAACACCAAAAACAATTTTTATTTTAACTACCGACGCACGTTTCGCCAACAATGTTGGCATCATCAGGGTGATGAGTGAATCGGAAAACTGATTAATAGTAGTTATCTACCACCAAAAGTGATCCAGACAATTGTTTTGTTTTTGAATAATTATATGTATTTTCAAAGAGCGATTGTTCATCTCGAACTAGGCGGGCGAGATGATTCTAAAACATTTCAACCACGAGAAAACGTCAAACTTTCAAGGTTGTTTGTTAAACTTCGGGGTGCCAAATGTTTACAAGAGCTAACTTAGTTGTTACCATGTTTCGTAAAAATTATGAAAGAAATGCTAGCCTTACTAAATATTTCTATTGTTTCTACTTTTAAATTCTATAACCATTCTATTTTATTTAAAATGTGATTTAACAAAAATAAAAAATATAAATTAAGTAGGATTATCATACATTATGTATTTTAAAATCATAATTTTTATCTTTGAAACCCCTTAGTGACTTATAAACTTGACCACAAAACACGCCTAATAATATATGGATATGGAATACGTTCTTTCTAGTGTTTATTTGCCCAGAAAAACACGTATATTTAACGTGAACATTTCAGGAAAAGTAAACGGCTCCAATACACGCCTCGAATGCGTTTTTATTTGTAGTATAGATGACTAGAAAAACACGTGTATTTAATGTTAAAATTTTACGAGAAATAATAACGATTTAAAGAATAAATATATATTTTTTAACATGATTTTTTATAAAAAAAGTAAATTGAGATAAAGTAAAATACAATAATAAAAAAAATAAGGGAAGTAAACTGCACGTGGAAAATAACTTATATTTTATCAACATTATGTACCTTTCGTTGATTAACAATATTGATTAAACGTCTTTATTGCGTCATATATAATATTTAAAAATAACGTAATTTTTTAACGCTGAATTGTCGTAATTTATAGATACGTAGTCAATATTTTATTGTAAATCAACGTTGAATTTACGTTATATAAAATACGTTGAAATAACGTTGAAGGTATTACCAAAATATAACGTGATATTTTCAACCATAAACGTGTTATCAACCACATACACGGCTTTTCCACGTTAAAACAACGTGCATGTGTTTACTGGGTAAGATCTCCGGAAAACGTTGCAGTCATAGTATTTTCTATCTGTGGCAAGTCACGGGTACAGGGTCCCAGCGCACTGTCTTGTGGAACCTCTGGTTGTATTTCCTTCATTGTCGAAAATGTATCTTCTTGTTTGACTCAGACTGTCCTCCCTGTGATATAGAATTGAAAAATCTCGGTATATGATCCGGGGAGCATCCTTCAAAGTTTACTAATAATCTCCGCTTTCTTTTCTCAGTTCTTCTTCATCCTTCTCATACCTCACACCTGGAGTTTGTTATTTTGGTTCTCATCAGTCATATTTGAATGGAGTTTTTTCATGGTTCTTTTAAAAATTCTGCATTTTTTTCTTGCAGCCACACATTGTACAGAAGCTGTTCATTGTGAATTCTTTGAGTCGTTTCAGTCGTGTAAAACACAAAATTTTGTGGCCCTCATTTGAGGAAATTAATTTTTTTCTAAATCTAATCTAATTTTGTTGGTTGGAAGACAACAAGTTATCTTTATTATTTTAGATTTTGAACATTAATTTGCATCCTTTCATGCAAATACCCCACAAACTATTGGTCGTAATAGAAACTGTTATTAGTGACATCCCAGAAGTATTAAATAATACATTGCGTAATTGTACAAATTATGCCATTATGGTAATCAAATACATATATTATGAGGTTCACAGAGGTGTGTGATAAGTTGTGCAAATTAATTTGAAATATTCCTATTGAATCATCCTATTGAATACCATTCATTCTATGTAGCAAACCAATTTTGAAGACTACAATTCCATGTAAATAATATAAGATAATATTATATAACACATTGGCCTCAACGTAATTTTTGTCAAAATTGTGAATAGTGTCGTGTGAAATAATTTTGCACACGACCACATACGGTGTATCAAAACGCACAATCTATTAAAAAGCCGATGTAATTGTTTCAGTTTAATTTAGAGAGAGTCATATTCATTAGGATCTCTGCTCGAAAAATAACGAAAGAAAAATTAAAATGAATCTTAGGATTAATTCATGAAAACCGGAAAACATCAAACCAGATCTGGCAATTATTATTATAAACACTCTTGAAATGGATGAACGGTGGCTACTCACTGTTCCAAGAAATCACCTGTACATTCACTTAACGATTTATAATGATAAATTTTAATGCAGCAATATGAAAAATAGTCTACATTAGTAACAGAAACTCGTGGGATTTCCAAACTTCATACACCGCTTGTGTTACAATGCCACTCGTGCGAAATAAGACACTTTCGGAGCTCGTTATGTTGATGGTGAATCTGTAGAGGTTTGAATGATGAGCATTAACGAGTCCGACATAATTATATAAATGTGGCACAAAAAGACTCTTCTCACATACTATATGAGGTTTTTCTAATGTTAAAGAGGAAACAACAAATTTTAGAATGTTCAACTCTTCTTGGCAGCGTACTTGGTGAAGGGAAAGTTTCCAGTTTTCTGGTAATGATTTTCACAAGGAATTCACTTTTTTAATGCACCTCTCGGCGTGTATTGTCTTTCTTTGGTAACGTAACAGTCGTTCTTACTGGATTATAAATTAAAATGGTAATATTGTCAAAATTCATAAACATAACATGACATAATTTTGAGCTCAATGCTTAACTGTTTGCAGAATGTCTTATTTGTTATTCCAAATAGAGTGTAGTATGGACGCCTTCATGAAGGGTAAGTTCTGACATACTTGGGACGTTTATTGTTGTTTCACAGTCATTTTGCCCTTTTAGGCTGGCCGCACACAGGAAGAGCAAAACAGTATTAGTCAAAAACGTTTTGGACTAAATCATTTTTTTGTGTGATGACTCAAGTTGTATTGGGCGGTCAAGGTTAGTTTGTGAAAATTATTATTATTTACCATCTCACATGATGTATCCGCATGTATGATGTTCGTCGGTCAATAACTATTCCCCTGATTTAAAAGTTTTTACAATTTTACATTATGTATTTCCACCGCATTACCCTTTAAAGATGAGATCTGGAAATTAATTTAGTTAAATCCTAAGCAGAGGACGAAATTATAACAGACTTTACGATTGAAAATAACATTTCGAAATTGTGCCGCAAGACCTTACAAAATCATTTTATATACTGACATATTATATCGTTATCTTTATACAGTCAACTCCTACGTCGAGATGTTACTTACCACCGAAAAAAGTTTGACTTAAAAAAATTCGAATATAAGGTAGTAGTGAGAATAAAGAATCTGTTTACACTGTTTCTGTCTGTAGTGTTATACAGTATTTTTCGATGTCGTGTAAATTAGAAAAGTGTTCGTTAGTGTTTTCTAAATCTATGCCTACCATTTTGAATGTCTTTATATTGTGGTTTAGCAATTTCGATTATACACCACCGAGATCAGAAAATACTGGGACAGTCAAATTTTGAGCTGATTATTTCCTTCATGCAACCAAAAAGTTATAATTACTATGGTTTCTGCCCATTTTACAGCGATTAATTGCATGTCAAAATTTTGCCGCGGTTAAACATGTGTCAAAATTTAATCGCTTCTGAATGCTCCGCATTCGGGATTTTGTTACGTGGAAAATTTACTCGACATATTTCTAAGCAAAACATTTTGACAAAACGTCAAAATTTAATCGGTTATTTTCATGCACTTGGGATATTACTGTTGATTATTTCCTTCATGCAACGAAAAAAGTATAATTACTATGGTTTCTGCCCATTTTACAGCGATTAATTGCATGTCAAAATTTTGCCGCTGTTAAATATGTGTCAAAATTTAATCGCTTCTGAATTTATTAGTCACTGGGCTTACAACATGCGAAAACAATGTGAAATATCACAAAATTTATTATTTATTCCGGAAATAATCATGCCGAATATCACGTGTGCATGAAAACAACCTGATTAAATTTTGACTTTTTTGTCGCAACGTTTTGCTTTAAGAAATATTTCTCGTAAATTTTCCACCCAAAATCCCTCATGCTCCGCATTCGGGATTTTGTTACGTGGAAAATTTACTCGACATATTTTTAAGCAAAACATTTTGACAAAACGTCAAAATTTAATCGGTTATTTTCATGCACTTGGGATATTACTGTTGATTAATTTATTCTTGAGGAACTGTCAAAAGTGACAACTGTTTGAAAGTGTCTACAGGATCACGCTAGTATATTTCCGCTCTTGGTGGTACATCTGCAATATAATACATATCTGATATTTTTGTTTGACTTAGAAAGTAATTAACATTGGTTCGGAGATGGCATGTTTACAAATGTGAGTTCGACTTAGGAAATTCGAGTTAGAGGTGGTTGACTGTATGTTTTTTATTACAATTCTTCAGTTGTAAAAGCTTTGAAATTAAAAGCACTTAGTCAAGAAATTTAAAGTTTTAAGTACATTCATATTAAGAAATTATGATATAAGATTTAAAAGGTAGATTTTATTTTTGAGAAGGATGTTTACAAACAAAATAAATCAATCATTTTACTTTTTCTATAACTGCTTCTACAGGTCCAGAAAGAAGATGTAGAAATTAATGTTAATTTGTTTAACGTCTAAATCTAATCGCTTACAGCTATGTGGACTAACTGGCCATCGCAAAAACCTGAAGAAGGAAAATCTTATATCACAATAAATTTGAAAGATTCAAAATCTCTTTAACCGCTCTGTCAGAATTGAGCAGCTTTTGCAAGGTAGTCTTTAGAGCTAAAAGTATACCATTTTTAGTTCATGCAGAACTTGACGTTTAAAGCAGTATCAAGCACTAAGTCCTTATAAGGCATTATTTCAATGCAGACAAAAAAAGGTTTGGGAGACGAAGATCTATTTTTTTAAACGGAGAAGAATATACGGGGTGTTTCATAAGTAAACGGCAATCTCCGAGATTATGAATATCAACGATAAGAGAAATCTCTTGGGAAGTCTTTTTATTTTCTAAATCGTCTGGTTTAAAAATGCCGATAGTTTAAATAATATATCAAGCTATCGATGTTAGACCATGGCGAGAAATTTGTCAAATGTGACGTTCACTCAGTGGCGTTCTATTATTATTACAAATATGTCCTGTGTTTTACGAAAAAATTGCAGAAAAATTGAAATTTGAATTTTTTCAGAAAAAACGCAGAATAACGTTTCTTTAGCTTTTACGAGTTAGTGTATTAAGTATTGCCGTTTACTTACGAAACACCCTGTATTCAGTTAGCGATTCGTCACCCAAATATTTTCATTTTGGGTATAAATATATAAAATCAATATCTAGCTTTTGTTTCATCGCAAGCAATTTACCTTACTCGCGAAGCGTTGTTTTATTCTTCGTGTTGTGGACTTTTGGTAACAAAATACGTTTATGATTAATTCTTTCAGTTACATACTCCCTAATTTATTTCGGAAGAAACTTACAACCATAAAATTTATATAATACCTACCAAATTGTATTGAATTAATTCATTTAGATTTTATGCAGTGTTTCAGCAAATTTTGTCTGTTTGTGATGTCCGTCAATATAGTGCAATTTTTTTGTATTTGATAGAAGGAATGGTCATAACAGCAACAGGCAATACATTAATTAAATGTTTGGTTTTTGTGTGCAACATGTTTACTAAATACAAAACAGGTTTTTTTAAATCCCTCAAGCTTTACGTTCGTAAAAATATTGTTCTCACAAAATAAAAACTCCAATTTTTAACTCTTATTATCTTATGTTACATCATTTTATAAACTTTATTTTTTATTCAAAATATAAATATTGTTGGTGCTTAAAGCTGCAATGTTTACTATTCATAAACCTTCTCTTAAAAACTAAAATATACAGGTTCATCCCCATAAATATTCGGTCATCCGTAGGACAGCCTGATCCTAAAATCGCCGCCACCAAAAAGCATAATAAAGCCTTTTCTAAATAAACCTGCGTTAGCCTTGTTCATTTTTCAGCGATGCGAGGGGGTAACCGTGCGTGTTGTAACGTCGCACACCCTCCTTCACGTCGAATGTATTATTAACCGCTCCCCGAATTTTGATATTGCACGACACTTTTATATTTTCCGCTTTGATAACGACAGATTATTCAATTATTCGGCCGTTAGCGGTTTTTGATTTACGTGCACTGATTGCGTTTGGCTTTTAACATGGACGAAAAAATGTGTCGACAAGTTGGAAAACTTTGTTATCGACGGAGGTTACAAACAGCGATTTGTCGAAATGAATTTGTCGACGGTTATCGCGCTCACGATCAACGGAGCTTTCCAGGTTACACTTGTTTTACTTAAGGTTGGGACAAGGAGAGCTCTTCTTATCGATGTTGGGTATTAATATTGGCTGTTCACTGGCGGAAATATTCGGAATTCGGAATAACAAAATGCACCGAGAGTACCTAAGATTAGAACATCTCGGAAACAGTTAGAATAACGAAAAGGAGGTAAATGCGAAAGTGACGGGTCTATGAAACTTGAGGGGTTGATTCCTTCACCAACAACCGTTCATTAGGCAAATGATGGTCCAAATTCATGTATACTAAATTATAAATTAATATAGGAGAATCTTCCACCCATAGCAAGAAATCAAAGCTGAACTTATTTTGGAACGAAGTTATATAATTATGAAATCATCACGTAACACGCATGCCCAGTGCCGTAAAGAACGAACTGGGGGTCTACCACTGACATCGATGAGTGAGTGACATGGTATAGTTGGTTGTCTACATTACATCGCTGACCTGTCACCATCCCTGCTTGTCACAGATGAGAAAATTTTGGTGCATTTTTTTTTATAAAAGTGCAGGAGGAGTGTTAGATCAATTAAATAGTGTAATTGGATCATAGAAATAATGGAAAGTGTGATGAAAGGTTGTTTTACAATAACTTAGGCTTAATATCAACATTTTATTTCTTAAATCTATAATACACACAATCATAACAGCGTTCAAGCATGAAAAATAAAACGGCGGAGAAATAAAATGTACAATACTGGGTACTCCATACTCATTGTTAAATTAAAAAAAAACAATAATTTAAGTACTTAGTAAAAAGTGTATGTTTACTTACTTTTCTCTAACTTTTCTAAGGTGTTCTATATTATTCAGGAACTTAACAAAGTCATCCTCCATTTTGTCTTTGGCTGTTTAAGGGCACAAACTATGCAACGAACTAATTTTAAAATAAGGTTAAAATGCAATTAATCCAATGCACACTACCACATAAAATAAACAGACATAACCTCACTCTTTCTTAACGACTAGAAGGCGGGGAATAAACACACAATCCTTTTTTAACTCAATATTAGAGGTTTAGTTTATTTACAACCCTCTCAATGCTTTATTTGAGTATTTAGATATTGCATTTTCCAACTCACGCGAAATATCAAACACTTGCTACACGTTAAAAGTCATCGAGTGTTATGCCAGTTGGATCTTGTTGTTATCAGTGTGGGAAACTTCGTTGTTTCTTGAAATACGTTCGAATTTAGACCATCTACGGTTTAGCCCTTTTAGACTAAGTTATAACTTTATTTACAATAATGTACGAAGTACGGTAATGTAGACAACCAACAATACCATGTCATTCACTCATCGATGCCTATGGTAGACCCCCAGGCAATTAACCGTGTGAGGGGTCGCTCAAATTAAGTAACTAATTGCATAACTTGTTAATTTTACAGTGTCTTACAGGAATGAAATTTTTAAGAAACGGTTTTTCAAAAAAAATCCATTCCTAAGGGGGGTAACGGACTGAGACAGTTAATCTCTGCATTCACGAAACCAATTGCAATGACATTTTGCACACTTACTTATTTTACCACGTAGGCGCTCACTAAGAAACGGTTTTTCAAAATTCCATTCCTAAGGGTGGTAACAGGGTGGGGGGTTGATCCCTGGATCCACTGAACCAATTACAATGAAATTTGTTCACCACTTAGGCGCTCACTAAGAAAAAGTTAAAATTCCATTCCAAAGGGGGGTAACGGGGTGGGAGTTAATCTCTGGATCCACAAATCCAAAAATGTTTGCTAAACTTATGTTCTGAAAACAACAATTTATTTAAAATATCCAGATATTCAGGTCGCCAACGATAACAGAAATTTTCGAAAACGTGCTCACAAATTTTTTAAACAAATCGACAAAATGTGATGCATTATTTGTGTTTGCAGACAAATCATTTGTTAAGCTTTTAAAATCAATGTTGAATTTTTTGCGCAATAAATTATTAAACTAAAATTCAACAGATGTTGCCAACACTATCCTGATAAAACCTGTCCTATTGCTATCGACCAACTATACCCGCGATTATTTATTGGAATTTAATGAACTTTGCTGAATAAAATGCTAATTGCGCGGCTTTGGAACGTTAATTATAGCAGTATTGGTGTTTAATAATCGAATGGCGGGAGAGGAACATGTAATGTTGGAGTGGACCACAAACACGACTCAAACTATTCGTTTGCAGCGTAAAGTGACTCATCTAAAATTAATAGACCAGGATAATCTAAATAAAAAACAATGGAAGCTAGCCAGCGAGAACGTTTTTGTGTGTCTTTTTCACGCGTATACTTTGCAATTTTCCACAGTGTTTTTAGCTTTTATCCACGGTAATTCGGTTATATGTGATATCTTTGTATTTAATTACAGTTTTGGGGGGCTTAATCGAGTTAGGACAGAAACAAAGACTTGAGACAAGTCATTGTATTATTACTATTTTATACTTGGTTTTTATACTGAGAAAGCTCATTTAGTGCTATATTGTAAGTAATGTGGATTTGCTATTACTATTTAGTCTTAAAAATATTGTTGTAAGTACTAATACCTACGAATGTATCAGATATTGAAAAGTATTTTAAACAACGAATTTGAAAAATTGGGAACCTGAGATATTAAAACTAAACAGTGAGAACCTGAGAAACTAACTAAGAACCTGGAAGCTTGAGTAACTGAAAACCTCCAAACTGAGAACTCGGAAACCGAAGAAAATAAGACCTTTAGAAATAAAATTCACAACCTGAGAAGCAAAAAAACATAAGAAATAGATGAGTCTGACAATCTGAACAACGGAATTTAGAAACTGAGAAAATGGGAACTAGAGAAACTGAGATCTCGTGACAAATTTGAAACCTTTTAATTGTGCATATATGTATAATATTATGTTATGGATGTTATGATTTTATCGTCGATGAGTTGGCGTTTCAAAAAAAAAAGATCGATTCTTAAGCGTACCACGAATTATATTTAGGAAAAGAATATATGTAATGAGACACACACATTACTTAACAAAGATCTTGTACTGGGGGCACAACCAAGGCATGGAAGGGTGATTTTACAGGTTTTCCTTTAGTTCTCCATCTAGCCTTCAGAACTTTCCTCATTTTTTTTTGTATTATTGAGAGGTCTTTAGAATTCGTCAGTCCACATAATTTTTCAGGATTTTGAAAACTTGTAAATTTGTAAATTGAAAAATTTAGAACCTGACGAACTAAAAACTTAAAAATTTGAGATACTGAAAAATTAAAAGATTTAGGGCCCTATTCTTGAACATGTGAGTGTGTGAGTGAGTGAGTTGTGACGTCACGTCGAGTAGTCGAGTATTTAATTCAAAGTAAGCGCTCGTCTCATACCGCGCTTAAAAACGTGGGTATCAAAGATGAGAACCTAAAAAGTTAGACACAGAAATAAGAAATTTTAGTTTTTAAAACTGAACTTAAAATCATAACAAATGGGAAAATTGAGAAAATGAAAATCGGAACAACTTAGGCAACTGACAACCTGATCAATATTAAGAGTCTGAGAATTGTGGAATTGAAACAGTGAGGAGCTGGGAACCTTTTAAACTGAAAACTTAAAAAGTGTGCCTGAAAAGTGACAGTGACATTTTTTGTATTGGTTCACGCAAAATGAGAAAAAACACGAATTAACATGAGATTTTCAGGTAAAGTTTGATATCTGTGAAATTAAATACATAAATAATGAGGGAATATTTACATATTTAGTTTCACAAAATGAATACAAAAATACATATACGTACACTACCTTCCATTAATTTCAATACACCAGTTTTTGCAAATTAAATGAAAATTTCACTTATAAAATAATAATTTTCGTGATATAATTTGCAGAAAATTTAAAACTAATGGATGAAAAAGCAAAAAATGATTTAAAAGATTTTTGTCCAAAAGTTGCGTATTTTAGGTGTTTCTTACGTTGGTTTTGAGTGACTAAAACAAATTTCAATCACTAGTGACTAAAATTTAATTTTAGTTTAATTTTAATTTTAGTCACTTATACTGCAATACCATGATTGATTGACTATGTTTTAAATGTCAATGTCAAGCAATGTCGCTTCACAAATATCTTTTAAAGATTCTTTGCTGTTGAAAAAATACAACAATACGTCGTGTTTCACACGTGACCGAAATGCTATTGTAAGCTTATGAGATGTGTATCACACGCAGACAATGTAATTTTTCAAAAATCAGAAAAATTTAATTTCTTTCACTGTATTGAAACTAATTGACGGTGGTGTATATATGTATGTGCATATTTTGGAAAATAGTTAGTTTTTCAAATCTAGATACCGGTGTCCCAGAGGTGTGTGGACTATCAATTACGCCCTTATTTTGAAAGATATAAAAACGGGGTTTTCGGGGGACGATAGCCACACGATACTTTCACAATTTACAATTATTAGAAATCATATACAGGGTGTTATGTTTGTTTAAATGGAATGCCTTGTATATTAGTTGGTGAATTGAAAGAGCAGTTAATGCTGAGCAAAATGATATCAGGTACTACAGGTTTATTATGGATGGTTCTTGAGTTATGAACAATTTTAGGTCAAAAGTAGTGCTTTTTTAAAAAATTGCAGAGACCATTCCAACAGAGATAACTGAATACTTTTCTGTCAATAATTTTTTTTAGACCCAAACTTTAATACACACTGATTGAAAGTCATCTAAATTGATATTTCTATACAGGGTGTACAATTTTGCAAAATGTATATAAACTTTTTTTTTTCAAATGGAACACCCTATATTCCATTATACCACCAAATAGAATTCTTAATAAGCTTTCTGTCAATATCTAGTTTGCCTCGGCAAATGTTAATACTTTAGATAATTTTTACAAAAATCGTAGTAAACTTTCCCAAATGGATGAAATCGTGTACTAAGATCAGATCGCCTTGGACTTGTTGCCATAGAGATATCATTTTAGACTGGTTACCGTTTGTTCTTGTTGACAGTAAGTTATCCTGTAACAAATAGTTTCACTTTTGTGATTTTTTTACAAAATGAATTTTACGAAAGAAGTAATGATGAATATGGTACAATCCGTTAGGAGAAGCCGAAAGAAATTCCTTTTTGGCCACAAAGATGTACAACGTTTTGAAAACACTGGAAACGTGGCCTACAACAAAAAACAATTAATTGGTAGAAGAGTAGGTGAAAACACTGAGCTAGAAGTTTTACTAATCTTAAAAGAAAATCTTTACTCCAGAACTAAAGAAATTGCTGCCCAATCTAATACATATTTCGAAATCTTCAGTAAACCGTGTGATCAAAAAACATCTGCTTCATCCATACCACATTGAACTCCATCAAGAATTTGCAAGGAGCTTACTTTGCAAAAAGAGTGGAATTCTACGAAATAATGGACAATCTTTTAGAAAAGAATGGAAACATGGTAATATTATGCCACTGAAAATCCCCACTGCATGCGGACGATTGATTATCAGAATCAGTGGGCCTTAATGTGGTTGCAACAGGATGGAGCTCCTGTACATTTCTATAGGAATATTTAAATGACTGGTTCCTGAGACGTTGGATTGGTAAGGGCGGCCCTGACAAATGGCCCGCAAGATCACCAGATTTAACTCCTCTAGATTTTTTCGTTTGTGGTTATGTAAAGGATATATAGTCTATCGAATTCTTACGTAAACCTAACCCTGTCTACCTCTCGGTGTCATTTCTGAAGTAATTTAATAAATTAGAAATTGTGAAGGTATCGTGTGGCTATCGTCTTCCGAAAACCCCGTTTTGATATCTTTCAAAATAAGGGCGTAATTGATGGTCCACACACCTCTGGGACACCCGGTATATAAATGCGAAACTGATTTCTCACTGATCACCGCACAGCCCAGACCGTTGAGTCTTGAAATGTGAAATTTGGTAGGAACGTAGTCTTTAGGGCGTATAGGCGCACTAAGAAAGGATTTTTGAAAATTCCGTTTCTAAGGGGGTGAAAATGGGGTTAATTGGTGTCTCTAGACTCCAACTAAGTTGAAAACGAAAAACGGTAGAGAAGTGAAAATTCGTACCCGAACTCGCTTTTGAAAATAACTCGACCCCTTTTTGATGATTTTCTAAAAAAAATATTCACAGACGCCGGTTCTTATAAAGAATTTCATAACTCGACAACTCGACATGCTGAAAACGTTAAAATTGGGATTTAGACTCAGCTTTGAAAATAACTAGACCCGTGTTTGACGATTTTGCAAAAATTTCTCTACCGACCGAGAAAAAATTAGGGCTGGTTTACCCAAAATTCCTATAACTTGAAAACTGACAGTATTGCTGTCGTGAAAATTGGGATCTGGATTCTCCTTTAAAAAATACCGGACCTGTGTCTGACGATTTTCCAAAAAAAAGTTTACCAACGGCGGGAAAAGGGGAGGGTGGATTTGGGGGGCTTTTTCTCGAAATTCTTATAACTTGAAGGTCGAAAATGTTACAAGCATGAGAATTGGCACTCGGACTCTCCTTTAAAATTAAGTAGACCCGTATTTGACGATTTCCCAAAAAAATATTTACTAACCCCGAAAAAGGGGCGTAAATAGGGAGGGTAGTTTTCCTAAGAATTCTCATAATTGGAAAACAAATAGTGTTACATACGTGAAAATTGAGATATATGTATATTCTCCTTTAAAAAATACCGGACCCGTGTTTGACGATTTTGGAAAAAAAATTACCAACGGCGGGAAAAGGGAAGGGTGGATTTGGGGGTGCTTTTTCTCAAAATTTGTATAACTTGAAGGTCGAAAATGTTACAAGCATGAGAATTGCGACTCGGACTCTCCTTTAAAATTAACTAGACCCGTATTTAACGATTTTCCAAAAAAATATTTACCAACCCCGAAAAAGGGGCGTAAATGGGGAGGGTAGTTTTCCTGAGAATTCTCATAACTGGAAAACAAATAGTGTTACATACGTGAAAATTGGGTTCTAGATTCTCCTTTAAAATAGACCGGACCTGTGTTTAACGAATTTCCAAAAAAAAAAAAAAAAAACAACTGCGAAAAAAGGGGAGGGTGAATTTGGGAGTAATTTTTATCAAAATTCCCATAACTTGAAGATGGAGAATGTTACAGACATGAGAATTGGCACTGGGACTTTCCTTTAAAAATGATTAGACCAGTGTTTGACGATTTTGAAAAAATAAAAAATAAAAATAAATAAAAACGGCGAGAAAAGGGGAAGGTAGATTTGGGGGTGATTTTTCTCAAAATTCTTATAACTTGAAGATCGACAATGTTACATGCGTGAGAATTGGCACTCGGACTCTCCTTTAAAAATAACTAGAAAATATTTAGAAACCGCAAAAAAGGGGCGTAAATGTGGAGAGTAGTTGTCTCCAGAATTATCCTAGCTGCAAAACAAACAGTATAGCATTATAATATTATGTGAAAATTTATATGTAGATTCACATTTTAAAAAGACTGCTCCCGTGATTGACGAAAAAAAAATTACTTTTTATTATTTTTTTTATTAAAAACTGCTTTAAGCAGTTGTACCAATTCCAAATATAAGCGCCAGTAAAGCCGACCCCAACTTACGCGTGCAAAGCTGCGGGTACCTGCTAGTCTAATATATAAAAATCTATTGTCACGGTGTTTGTGGTCGAACTCCTCCGAAACGGCTCGACCGATTTTTATGAATTATTTTTTGCATATTTGGTAGGTATGAGAATAGGTGGTAAACTATTCTTCGCATAGACATGGGGGCCCAGAAAGCCCCCTTAGGCTGGACCGATTTAGCTGGACCGAAATTAGTTAGTTTCTCAAATCTAATATATAAAAATCTCGTGTCTCGATGTTTGTGGTCGAAATCCTCTAAAACGGCTCGACCGCTTTTTATGTTTTTTGCTGGACCGATCTTTCAGATTATTTTTTTGTATATTTGATAGGTGTAAGAATAGGTCGGAAAGTATTTTTCACATGAACATGCTGGCCCAGAGGCCCTCCTTAGGCTGGACCAATGGGTGGATATGGGATCCCAGGGCCCCCCCTGGGCCCCTGTGTTATTGATTCTGAGGCGGTACAAAGTTTGCCGGGTCAGCTAGTATATTTATATGTTTCAGTTATTTGTGTCGATATTATTTTTCTGTATTTAGAGACGCTTTTGAAGTAGGTACTGTTTTTAAGAATAATTTGGAGATAAAGATATTTTGAAGGATTAGGTTTACATTTTCATTCTGCTGTTGGTGTTGTTTCCAGATTAACATATACCAGGAATAAAAGTAAAACAGTTGCTAGAGGAGAAGAGTATGCAATTATTAGTACAATAACTTTCGAAGTTTCTTTATGTTCAGGTGAGTGGTATGTATACGATGCGTAATCGATGCAAATCCAATTAAGTCTAATGGTGTAAACAGATAGCACAAAGTTAAGTAATTTACTAAGAATTAAATTACTTCCTAATGAGGTTCTAATATGTCGCTAACAATGCCGTGACAATATGTCAATTTTCTGATACTCGCGCCCCAGCAGTATAAGAAAGCATTCTACACACGTTTATATTGACTTCGCCAATGATATAATTTATTCGTAGGATGACTATGCTTTTAACTAAACCAAAAGTAGGTAGATGTATTAATATTTAGATAGTATGTATATTACCTAGACGTAACGACATAACAAAAACAAATACAAAGTTGTGCTTGTAACTTTTCCTGATTAATTTCTTCGGTGATAAATTTTCCGGGCCATTAATTTTTTTCGGCACAAATAGTATACTCTCTTTAACATATTTACGAAAAATCGCCAATAAATCTTACTATTTTGAATCGGACCAAGTAATGAGGAATTTTAAAATAGACTAACCTTAATATGACCCATATTTTCCAACATCCGTTTTTATAATAGCGATAGTGACGCACATTTGACTACCTGCGCATAATTAATAGTTTTCAGCAGAAATATTTTGGGTCGTATTTTATAAATAACGGCCGCTTGTCCCAGTACCTGCGTGCCTGTCGCGTATATTGTTTCATATTCCCAAATTGGTTGAGAAAGTTTTTGATTATTGTGTAAATAGTATGACAGACAGCAGTAAAAGTAATAAAGTTAAGTTTTCGAACGAGGATGATCCGTAATTACCACTATTACCAATATAAGTTCCCACTGGATGTAGACATGAATGATATTCAATCAAGTCACAGTCAAATGTAGGGTAATTGTTTATTAATACAGCGTTGAACAGTAATCAGAATAGCACGCAGTTTTATGAACAATTGAGATAAATTTAAGGAATTAAATTTAAAACCGGGGAGTAATTCGTCTCGCTGCCAAAAACGTAGTTGAATTACCAAAAATAACCACACAATTCGATAATTTAATTAAATTAGGCAATAGTTACAACAATTTAGAAATTGGTTGAATCACATCGATTTCCCAACAGACGTTTATTTTAAAAATAGCCTAATAATAAATTTTACAACGTATATGTGCCACTGTTTGATAAAAAGCAATAAACAATTGTTTCGTAAAAGTTGAATAACTGGTGATTGAGCACTGACTGATTGTTTAAAGTGTGATGGAGGTTACTGGAGTAAATATATTTCAGGATTTAACGGAAATAATATAATATGGGCTTTTTTGTGTTTGATGATGTATTCAAAAATTACCTGTATGTATTTATTTTGTTACTTACACGTGTGCAGTCTAGGGGAGTAGGCTATAATTGAAGAAATAAATAATTAACGTAGCTCAGCACTTTAAATTTAATCAACGTGGGAGTACTAATTATTTTAAATTTAAATTGATATAACAATAACATTTCGTTTTATACGCGCTGCATTTCTGAATTGTTAGGTAACATACTAAAAATATACAACATTTTGTGCTTGGCTAAAATTGTCTTCATTATAATATAAAGTATGTATGAAAATGCAAGGCGCAAATGTGATATAAAAATATCGTACTTAACTAATATGTAGTGTCATTAAACGCTGACTAATGATCTTCACTCCAATTTAACGTTGATTCTTGATTAACAATATAAATCCTAATTTGCTATTTTTTATGTGATATATCATAATTATTTGCGATTCTTCCGTCTTTTAGTCACGACTGCATCGTAAAATCCATTAAACCTAAATTTAGCTCATCTTCAGTAATTACAATTTAAGAAGATGACTCCGCTTCGCACCACCATGAGGCCCATAAATTTTTCTTACGGTTGGTTAGTGGAATCTCGAATTTTTAATCCCTCTCGTTTAAATTACATCCGTCGACGTATTCCTCAGCGTGGAAGTGAAAGTAGCAATGCTACATTAACCGCGCTGAAACTTTACTATTATTTTTAATTTTGAATTTAAAGATACATATAAATTAAAATTATTTAGAAAAATTTTCCAGGTAGCAAAATATAATGTCACAGCATCATTTATTATGAAGCAGGGGGAAAGGGGGATCCAAACACGTTTAATTGGTAACCACCCCAGGATTTGAATTTTCAAACTGTTATTTTGTAAAATTTAAATTCTCTCGCACTTTTTCCAAATTGATTATTGAAAACAAATTTTGCAACGTAATCATTCAATTTATTGGTTCAACTTCGATTTCACCCTTTGCTTTCATTTATGGTATCGTTTTATTTTAATTGATAATCGTCACTTCTTGCCCTCAATTAAAGATGATTGAGGATTCGGCTGCGACATCCATAATGGAAGTACTCGGAATCAGAATCCACAGTTCCCACTGCCGAGAACCAAATCAATACTTTATTATATCCCTCGTCAATAGTAATTTAAGATGTCAAGCGTTCTGTCAATATTCAATTAGAAAATTTTTTGTCGAGCGCCTCCGGCGCAAAGTCACTTTTTCTCTATATTGATTCAACCACAATAACCGCTTACCACTGCATTCACGGGGTGCAAATCTCGACAAATAATTAATGATTGAGGAGTGAATCGACGATTTATTAAGAGGTGACGTATTTCGGACCATTTATTTGATTGGAAATTTATTAGTGGATGTTACTGAAACGAGAAACGCAAAATTGATTCTGCTTATCGAACAATTTATTTAACACCGTGATCATCCAAACTCCGTCACAATTCAAAATGTCAGATCGAGAGGATCGCGAGATAACGGATTATTCTTGCAGCAGAGTAGAACTTAATAAAAATGCAAAGAAAGTCACTATCACTTTGTAGATATTGGAGGAATAAAGTCAACAAACGGTAAGATAATTGGATTCGGTTGTTTTGACGACTGTTTTCCAAAGAATTAATGCCATTAAAAGTTAATAACGTAAAATTACTTAACAAAACTGATCCACTATACCGTGATGATATTGTAGATAATAATATTTTCTGAAAATTACTGTTAAATTTTTATCGATTATTATGAGTTAGGACGCCTACACCCATTCTTGTGTATCTAACATATAAAAATCAATGTTTGTTCGTATTATGCGCTCCTGTATCAGTCATCCCATCGTTACGGATTTTTGACCACAAATAATATTCGCAATGGGGAGTAACATTGGGGAGTTCAAGCCGGGCGAAATTAAGTACTCTGTCAGATAAAATTGTCACAGTAATAGTTTTAAACATAATATGTCGACCCCAATGTGACCCCTTTTTAGTAAAAAAATATTTAAAGTTCAAACCGGGCGAAATTGAGTACTCTGTTATAGATAAAAATGTCAAAGTGACCAGGTCAAATCGGATGAGACTTATGGCTTCTCGACATAAGTAACTCTTAATTATACTTGTAGAATTCCGGAAAAAATTTGAAAAATTTTGAAACACCGGCACCGGCCAATTTGTCAAAACAGGCGGGAATGGACAATATCCCGCAACTTCTATTTTGTAATTTCTTGAAAAAATATCGAAAAATATTTTTACTCTGACGTCTAATAATAATTGAAGCTCTAGGTCATGCCTGCAGCAAACCTAAAACTTTAACGCCCCACTTGAATCTCCGATTACGATCCCGGCATCGATTTCTGCTTCGCTTCCAGACGATAAATAAAGAATTGCATCTCATCCTTCTGCAGCCTTCTGCAGAAACAGCAACGTCATCAGCTGCCGCGAATGTGTACATTGTTAAACTTAGGCCATTACCAACTCCGAAATTACAGACTCTCAACAGTTAGGATAGGACCTCCAAGTACCTCGCGCCGTAAGGGGGCCCTACATCTGTCATCAAGCGTATGTGAAGTTGTGCATAAAACTACCTACGACTACTTCACGTCTTCAACGCAAAAACTGAAGCCAGCTTTTCTTATTAAAGTACCTGAGCTCTTGGGAAATTCGCTAAAAATAGAGAAACCTGAATCTCCACGTTCGATGAAACGGCATTTCAGTCATAAATTATGATTTGTTGTCGCATTTTCGTTAATAGTTTCCTTTTGGAACGCTGGCGTCTTTCCGAATTGCCCTATAAACAAAATAAATGTCCCCTTTACTTATTAAGAAGAGCCAATTTTATGGTTTGTTTGTTTAACAATTTAACTGAGAAATACCTGCCTAGTCAAACAAATTAAATGAAGGAATTTGGACAGAAGTAAAAATAATAATTAGTGGTATAATTAATTAACATATTGTGATACAGCAAACGTGAAAGTAATGAGGGCAAAAACTTCACGGCACTTCACATTTCTTATTTTTAATTTTGCATTTAAATTTGATAAGTATAATAACAATAATACAATAAATCACTGGTATAACCTGTATTCTGGTGTTGTTTTCGTCGAGGTTTCTCTTTTTACATTGAATAGTGTGAAACAAAGTAATAACGCGGCGATAAGGAAGGTGTTTA
The DNA here is from genome assembly GCA_963583935.1 of Diaperis boleti. NCBI lineage: Eukaryota > Metazoa > Arthropoda > Insecta > Coleoptera > Tenebrionidae > Diaperis > Diaperis boleti. The sequence goes on from OY757249.1 coordinate 23,103,117, forward strand.
AAGTTAGGACTTTACACGGTCAACGGAGCTTACTGATGTGAAAGCTTTCAGCTTACACAGAGCTTTCGCGCTGATGCGGTCTTCCTGCTGACATTGCTTTCAATATTCTCGAGGGACTTTCAGTCATTTAAATTAATAGACGGGTTTACTCGCTATCGTGGGGTTGGCTTTTTCAGGTAACAGAAAGTGACAGAAATATGAGTCATTATTTACCATCTGTTGCATCTTAAATCTCAATTTACGTAATTTTTAACCGAAAGGTAATTTTTAAAGAGTTTCCCAAAAAAAGTGTGAAGAACAGTTTGGCAAAAATCACTCTTTTTTCATTCACTAAAAAATAAATTGGTAAAGTCCCAAACTAATTTCTTCTGGCAGCTCGTCTGTTATCACTGAGCTGAACACATGCCAATATGTTATCATCAAACAATTAGTTTTGTTTGCAAGTTTCTACTGCTGCTGAACAAACAAATCTAAATCAATGGTGTTTTAGTAGTATCTTTTGCCACATTCAAGAGCCTAATATGTCTGTAATGTCAATCAATACACCCAATTACACGTACCTTTTCACTTCTTCTAAGTTCAATATTCTTCCCTCGACCACCTTCACTTTGAACTCCGTATTTATTGCTGTTGATTTCTGTAAATCTACTATTCCCTTTGCTAATTTGTAGTTTCCCTTTTGAACACTTTTCTCTTTTTCTCTTACGTCAATGTCTTTAAAAATGTAGCATAGCCTTGGATGTAAACAGGAGAAATGGAATAATGTGAAATCAGTCAATAATATAGGCGGTACTTAAAGCCATACCTACATAGAAAACAGTGTTAGTCCCCGTACAGTTTTTTATATTCTCATATAATTGCTATTTCTTAATAAGATAATTATTACAGATCGTTTTGGATCAATTCATAATTGGATCGCAGCATTGGACGTTAATTTGCCGCTGCAGCCACTTTATGCCAATCCAAGAGTATGATTAACACGAGTTTGATCCTAACAAACTTAATTATATTCGCTGTATGTGGCGAAAGAAATGGCCAATTCTGCTTGTTTACAAAGTTGGAGCGTGAGGGTAGCACAGCGAACGTCACCCTTGTGCTTGTTTTGCCGCAGTAGGGTAACCACATATATCTCACCGTGAGGTTAATTTGTAACGACCTCGGTTTGTGTTAACACTTGTTATTTGTTAGGAAAAAACTATAGCCAATATATTCTCTTAACTATGTGGCTACAATTTATTCAGTGACAAATTGAAAAAAGGGTTGGGTTTCGCGGAACGGGTTTTATTTCGTGAATAGTGACATAAATTAATGACTGTTCAGTCGATAACACATTTGCGGAACATGTTGTTTGTGTAATTTGGATAGTTATTGGGATTTTATCAGGTTCTACTAATCAGCTTTAATTAAAATGATTGCTATGTTAGTCGAAATAAAGAATTTATGTGCATGTATTAATGATGAAATAATATCGATAGTATCAGTTGGATTATTTTAATAATTAATGACGGGAAATATTAGAAGTCAATTCCTAAATATGCAAATGCTAATGAAAATTGACATAAAATGTAAAACTCCAAAATGCGCCGATATTTTTAGTTTACTTCATGGTTTCTTTTTAATTTACAAATAAAATATTACTACACATGTAGCGTTTTTAGTTGTACACCTAAAACATTTGTGATTGTTGTGTCACACCTTTAACATGAAGAGTTATATATATTTATAAAAAAACACTATTATCGGAAAAACTATAAAATTGAATGCCTTTTTTAATAATTGTTTTCAGAAAAGAGAGTCAAAGACCTAAATGGTCTCAAAACTCAAAATAATAACAAATCAAAAACAAACCAACACAAGAAAGACCTAAATGGCCCAAATGGTCAAGAGTACGAAGAAACTATTAGTTCACTAGGTGAAATAGGATAAAAATTATAAAAAGAAAAAAACTTAAAAAAGGACTAAAAGGCCAAAAAGGATGAAAAGGATAAAAAGATAAAAAGGTTAAAAAGGATAAAGAGTGATTATAAACACGTTGTGAACAAGTTTAAAAAGAATAAAATGGGTTAAAAGAGTAGAGAACTAAAAAATAAGAAATAATAATAAAATATAACAAATAAAAAATATCCACTTATAAACAGGATAATTATGTGATCGGACGAATTAAAATAAACAATAATGTAATGTGTAATTAATGAGTTAAAATATTCAAGCGTAAAGCAATCAATAAACACTAGTGGTCGTCCAGTGGTCGAAATTCGACCGTAACATGAGTAATCCCTGCAATATCTATGAAAAAGCAACATTTGAAATTACTAAATTCACAGCTCGAAACTCATTCAATGCCCTGTGCGACTCTTTGACCACAGACTATTTATTATTTAATATATTTGGAACACGTATTACATTATATAGATTTTAGCCTTCTGCTCTATTTCTTCATATAAATTTTAACTATGCTAAATCTCACTCCTTCGTGCGCGCAATATGGTTAAAAATGGGAACAAAAGTTTCTCTTCACGTATTAATATACAAAGTATGGAATAAAATTCATTATATGTTTATCCCTATGTGTATATGTAATCCTCGGACAGGTCGATTTTTATTTGTAAATTTTGACGTAAATTACACCTTCCTTCTTACTCTTAAGGGGCGCGGTTTTTACCCCGCTACACTGAAGCTTAAGCTTATTGTGCTCCACTAGTTGCTTTACTCCATAAGGCCTGTGCTATTGCTGTATTGCAGTTCTATTACAGTGTTGAATTCCCAAACATTGCTTCGTGAGATTGTGTGACCCTAATGCATTGGAAACGATTGCATTGATTTCACAAATTGTAATAAATACCAACAAACATCAAAAATTACTGGTACTACTAATACTATCGTGGCTGTATTTAAAGATGACAGGTTGCAGTGAGCATCCCTTTGTGCGGGTAGCCCGGGGGGCAAACGTTCGAATTTTGCCGCGGCGGTGGTGACGCTTCTCTATCGGGCGCTCGGAGTACTACTATCTTATTACTATAATATAAATATTAATTTAATGTATTTGTAAGGCATATTAAATATAAATCTTAGCATTGTGCACTTTTTCTGCATATAGACTTTAACTATGCCAAATTTCACAATCCTCCGTGCCCGCAATAGACTTCAAGAAGTTTTCTCTTCACGTATTAATATATAGATTATCAAAATAAGGAAATATTTAATGAACATTTTCAAAAGGATCAATACCATCAAAAAGACCCTAAGGGTTAGAAGATTCAGAATACAAGAGGATGCAAACGAACAAAAAAAGAACTCGAACCAAATTGATCAAGAATCGAAAAGATCAAAATGGTCAAAAGTTGAAAGAAGATCAAAAGTTTCAAAAAAGTCGAGAAACCGAAAAGAATAAAAGAAATAAAAACTTAAACAAAAGAAAAAATTTATTAAGTGGTCAAAAAAGCGTTAGGAGGTTGAAGAGAATCAAAAACATGAAAAATATCAAAACTGAGTAAAAAGTTAAACGAGATAATAATAATTAATAGGAGCTAAATATAATTAATAAGGGCTAAATTTTCAGAAAGATCAAAAGGGGTCAAAAAGTCCAAAAAATCAAGAATATAGAGAGAGTTAAAGGGATCAAAAGATGTTTAAATGATTAAGAATGAAAAGTTTTGAGATGGTCAAAAGTCAAAACGTTGAAAACGATTAGAAGATATAAAATAATCAATAAGATGAAAATAATAATCAAGGGTCAAAGAAGTGAAATTATAATATGAGTCAAAAGCGTCAAACACATACGGAAATCAAAAGATTTAAAACAAGATTAAGATTAAATGGTGGTCAGCAGGATCAAAAGGATCAAATGAAATTTTCTTTATCTCTTTTGTTTCTTTAATCTTTAGTATTTGTCTTTCACTTTTTGTTTCCATGTCACATAACTGTTTAAACACTCTCCAGGTGAACTCTAGGTGACATTTTGGTACTTGGTGCTTACTGACTATTAAATTCCCATGTTTTCCAAAGCGCTGAAGAAGAATATTGTTTTACTAATAGAGAACTGTAAATTGTAAACGTACTTTGACACGTTGCTGTAAACACAACAATGAACAAACTTGCACTAATCTTTGCTATTGAAAACTACAAATGGCTCATGGCAACGCAGAGCGTGAAATAAGTGACAGATCAGGGAAATAAGGAAAACTAAAGTCACGACAGTTAACGTCAAAGAACAACTTTTTGTAGTGATTGTGGACAGAAATTGATAATGGTGATAAATATAAAAGAAAAAAAGCTGTTTTTTTTTAAGTGAAAACTTCTTTGGTTACGGTGAGCACTTTTTGGGATGGGTAAAAATTGTTAAACTCGCGTCAGGACGTGGCCTGATGGAAAATTTGTAAGACGGAGGGAAGGTAGACCGCTGCGCCGGCGCGGCGTAGGAGAGGAGGTAATATCCCCCTCTCTTTGTTGCGAGTTTCAGAAGAAATAATCGTCCAGCGGGAGGAATAGTTATTTATCAAAATATGAACACAGTTCATTATTGCACAAATTATATGGATGTTCATGCGAAATACACCAGCATGTTTAAGGGAATTGAACGCGGCTTCATTTGACTATAATTTGTCTGCACAACAACATTCCTAAACGTCATACTAGGCCACTCTTTTATCGCATAACTAGACGTGAATATGAAGAAGACGCTAGATGGTCCAAAAAATTATTGTTTAGTTTTGGAATTACTTAATAATTAACACACCCAGCACTTCAATTTTTGGTTTAACATTTGAATAATGATCAATACTAAAGTAGAATGTTCCTCAAAATAAAATAAAAATATCTTATCTGATAACAGGTTGAATCCGTAATGAGAAGACCAAAATCAACCAAAACTTGAAAAAGTTATGAAATAAACTTTGTACGAAGCTGCTTTCGATTATAAAAACAAATCCTTAAATCTTTGTTGAAATAACCGAATGGTTTCTTTGTTTTTCCAAAATTCTTAGTGCGATGCAAATTTCCTATCTCCGTCGGACATAAATATAAGATGCAATAGTGTTATTTCTTACCGTTTGAACTAGAGACGTACAATCAGTCCGAGGGTTACTGAACAGAACGTCGCGTGTTCATGGTAAAAATTTCTTAGATCCACAACTTTCGGCGCGAAGCAATACAGGGTGACACTCGTCAGAATTATGGCCTAGTGATCTATGGTCACTTGAGTTTTAGATGTCAGTGTCGAAACTGGTTTGTCCTGAAACTTTTATTAGTTTATTTTTTTCTAATAAAAATGGGAGATTTGAGGAAGAATACTATAAAAAAATATCCTTCCGCTCATCGAAAAAATAGACCTTTAGCGCAATTAAAAGCAGTGAAAAAAACACAGCTAAGGTAAAACTATAAAACCATGTGATTCATTTTATAATTATTATTTGTAGTGAAAACACCTACGGTCTCTTCAGGCATCAGTTCTGTGAGAAGTGATATGTTGGAAAAAAGGTAAATGATATGATTTTAAAGTCAAGTAAGGTATGTTCAGTTATTTGTATATATTATTATTTAATTATGCATATAGACTTGACTTATGATATTTTTTTTAATATGAAATAAACTAGAACTGTCCCATAATAATTTTAATTGCAATATCTATTAATATTTGGGGCAAGTCCGCCCCTGTCGATTGCGCATGTGGACCCTTAGTCGGTCAGTCATTTCTGAATGGTCACTCCGCTGATTCATAGCAACAACTGCACTGCAGTCATCTCTCTCCTCGCACTGTGTAGCAATTAATGCGTAGGAGTGAAAAAACCAATGTGACCTGTGAAATAGATTTTTTTAAAATTTGACGTGGGCAAAACTCTCTGTCTTATGAAGTCGCGACCAATACCCTTAATGCTACTGATTTCGGCAATATGTGTATAAGTCGCTGCCACTCTGGTGATAATCAGTTCATTATTATGGTTGCCGTTTACATTTCTCCAGATAAGTCATTGCGTGCTATACGAGACTTCTTGTACGAAAATTTATTCATTTATTCTCATGACGCATCTGCATTGCTTCAAAAAAAATTGGGAAAAGCTTTGATGATTTGCCAATGATTTTTAGTGGAGATTTCAACATAAACTTTGCAGACGATAAAAATCAACAATTAATTGAATTTTTAAATAATGAATTTGGTTTAACGATGTCAAATGATCGCAATCTTAGCACAACGAAATACAAAACTACTATTGATGCGGTCTTTATTAGACATTTAAATAGATTCGAATCAAAATTGTTCGTTTCTTACTTCAGCTACCATAAACCTATTGTATCAGTTTTAGAGATTGGCGATGATGATGCTGGTAATGATGATGGTGAAAGAGTCGTTGAAATTATGGATGAAAGTTGATTTTTCTGAGAGATAAACTTTTTAATGTAAAATAATAATTGTAATAGTTCTGAAGTGTTAAATTTTTAATGTAATATAAATTGTCATGTTTGTGTACGATAGCGCAATAAATGAATACTGTATTTTACCACATAAATGATAGTACTTTTATACTGATAAATAAAGCAATTCGTGCGAAATTATTCCCTAACCATTCCAAAATATTCAAAAATGCACAACGTTAATGTTCAAGTTTTCACTTCTGCCGGCAGTGCAACCCGTTGTTTTTTTATTTTTTTTATTTTTTCGTCATTATAATTACGAACGTACCAGAGAAGCTGCTCCACACAGTTGAATACTGTGCGATTGCCAGCGAAGGTTACAGATTCACTTACAGAATAGAAGAATTAAAATGAATTAGACCGAACACTTTAATATTGTAATTATTAAGTGGGTTTTTATCAAATAATTCTACAAAGGTGATTTTAAAAGCATAGTGTACAACACGTGTGAATAAGCCACGAGCGTAGCGAGTCTGTCACAACTCGTTTGAAATATCCGTTGTTCGTCACTTGTTGTACAATATGCTATTAACACACTGTTTATGATGATGAATTTGGATATGGTTTTGGGATTGTATAGTTGAAAAATTCTTTCTTTGTATTTCCAGAGCACCTCCGCTTGTAATAAACTGGAGTACATCGAAAAGAATTGTTACAGTTATGTTGAGTTTTGAGACATTCCTATAATTGCGATATCTACTTTGCTATATTGCTTATTTTATATCATGCACGTGAAAGCCTAATAAAGATCATTTGTGTAATGACGTACATTAGACTCTCATATATCTCTGCAACCTACTTTACCCTAAACCCTCGTCTGTGGTCTATTACGACCCCACCTAATGCACTTTAAATAAAGAATACCGACGAAACGAGGCTCGATACATCGTCTGCATTATTTATGTTAATACCATTTTGGAAATCATCGCAGTCACGTGACGTCATAAAATCCTTACGAATCCGAGAAAGAAGGGTGTCTTTGTTTACGAGTGTGGGAAAGCGCGGCGCCTTCATCGATTCCCCTTTTCGGAAAACTCAATAACTGAAAGGTGATTTTACAAATCAGTAGAGCGGCGAGTAATTACTTTATTATTTAAAACTTTGGTGGAAATTGTTCCATGGCATGACCCAGTGGGAATCGAATAACATCTTCTTAACTTTGTAGTTTATATTAAAATTTAAGTAAGCGGAGTTAAATATGGTGGAAATTTCAAACGAAGAATATTTGAGGCGGGATTTGTTGTTTCACAAAAAGTTGATGTAAACACGTCTGGTGCACTTTGGATCTATTTACATTAAATCGAAGTTTACTTTGTAATAAATTGAATCATGAATATGTATACTGGAAAATTGATACGAGAGCAAACTTTGTAACAATTTTAAGATAATACGATCCGGAATATGCTGGACGTCATCACAATTTGCTGAGTAAATATATCTTTCATAAAACTCGAATAGAAAAATCTACTCTATTTTAATAACATAATTATTAGGTTATTTAACAATTTGAAACCTGCAGATAAAAATGTATGCAGTATGTGTGCATCTTTTTTACTTTATTAACGAATATTACAGTTTCACAGAACGGAAGAAATTAATGTCTTCAAAATTAGTTCATTGTTTCACGCTCCCTGTCGGAGTTAAAATTAAGAATAGTTTGACTCCTAAAACCAATACCCGCCTGTGAGGCTGCACAAAAATGTTACCATATTTTATCATATGTTCAGAAGCACAAGAGGTTTAACAGAATCAGTTGTTTTTATATCTAACCTAAAATGGATGAGGCGTAGATAATGCGTTTTATAGATTATTCACAGTAAATCAATAAATATAATTAGAAGCATTTATATCTCATGGAAGAGCAGTATAACCGTGAAGCAGAGAGGCATCTACAATGTAGGTATTACTTCCACCGGCAATAGTTATCACAGTTAAAACCTCTTGAAACACAATCATCGAGATTAATTCAAACTTTGTGAACAAGATATAAATGGATCTGTTAAACTCAACAACATAAGTGATTGTCTTGTATGTATATTAAGATATATAATACCAAATGACATATCAAGGATACTCTCTCAATATTATGCATGACAATAATAATTATAATTATCTCCTATTGATATTAGTTCGGTAACTAAAATGGAACTGTGTAATAGTAGTTTTTGTAAATAATGTCGAAAGTGAGACATATCATGCGAGTGTGAAGTTTGACGAACGAGGCAAAGCCGAGTAAGGAAAATCACACGAGCAATTATGTCTCACTTTCGACATTATTTACAAAAACTACTATAACTACTACTGTGTCGTAATAGAAAACCGGAAGGGTTATGATATAAAAATAAAGCGTTGCGATATACTTTTATTGTAACTGTAGTTATAATGTTAACTTCCCACAAGTAGGTTGTCTAAAATATTTTCTAATTGTGAAACTTGGTTTCAATCAATATAAATTTGACAACATTTAATGAATCCCGATAATGATTGTCTAAACCACATCATAGTATGTTTAGACAAATATTTGATAAATATCTGGTAAAAATTGAAGCGTTTCAAAACTTTTTCCATGAATTTTCTATGGATAAATACGCAACATTTACGACTGAAAATACATTTCAAATATAACTGGTGCACCCTACCGTCACTGCCTTCCTGTTATATATCTTTTTATTATGCATCATTTTCAGGTCTTTAAACTTATCTCTCTACTGATGTGCGGTGAAATTGTAACCAAATTGTTCGTTAGAGTAAGGGTAACAACATTTCAGGTTTTATCAAATTTGGTGGGTGGTGAGGTAATCAAGTTAAGAGTAATAGTTTCAAGTACATACAAGAATAAAATTTAATGAGATGTCTATAGGGGGAACGAAGGAATGCGCATAGGAAAAACAGAGGAATGCTAATTAATGGACTGATTTCTATTAGCGGCAAAACATCCGTAGTCATTCTGTCGCTTGCAGATTTTATTAATCGAGATTAGTTAAAAGCGATGATTACTAATGCGATGTATTCAGTTTGGCTATTTACATGTTAGGTAATATAACACGTGACCACTATTCACCACTATTGCGTTGAAATACACCATTTCATGTTTAGTGTACACGGTATGCAAAACACAAAGGCAACAGCTCTAAATGTCGCAGAATAATAATTTATTATGCATTTATGAAGCCCTCCTAACCCTTGCACCGAAGACCACTGTCGCCTCGTCTGGCGCATTTGCCAACCCCCCGGAAATTTGTGATTTGTGCGTGTTCGTGTCTCTGCCACCAACCATCACTTCTTCTTACGTGTCTTCAAGGCAGACATCGATTCGGTAAATAGATTCATTTCTAACATGGTTTTGAGTCATTCTTTTTATTTCCACTTGTATTTGTATAAAGGGAAAGTAGGACGGAATCCGTAAGCATGTCATGATACGTTTCGGATTTTCGAAGGTGGCTTCCAGGTTTCCAAGTAGAGAAGATTCAACACACGCGAGGATAAGATAAGCTGATAACACAACCATGATTCACCCTTAAACATACAAGGGAGATCGCTTAGACACGATATACCTCTTCACAACTTTTGCCAGGGCCGGCTTCGTTTGTCTTTTTGATAATTATGACGATAGGGGAGATTGCAGTGTGTGCTGAAGGGAAATTTACGGATGCGCTACAAAATTGTAATGCGGTAGTCGTAACCAAAAACCATGAAGTGCTTTGTAACAAAAAGAGTTAGGAGTAGGCTAGATATTTTAAAACTGATATTCTTTATAAAACTGACACGTTAGTTTGTCCTAGAAAACATTTCAACCATCATAGCAAAAAAGCCAAGGAAAGAATAGCAGATACATTATTTTAAATTATGCTACCTTAATTCTGCTAAAAAAAAAATTACAACATACAAAAGTCCGGAGCTTGTCGTCACATTGATTTTCTTGATGCTTCCTGAAAAAAATTCACTGCCGTTTTGACGGTTCCATCTATTGCGAGAAAAGCAGTTAATTGGCTTCAGTTTGTTGCAGTTTAACGCGACATTTGGATCGTATTTTATCCGGAACTATTTGGTTTGTACTGTATTGCTTTGCTAATGCAATAGTGTGGCTCCCGACTTGATTTATTGAATTTTTCAGTGCTAACTGTCAGCAACAGCAGCAAACTTTACGGATAAAGATATGGCGACTTTTGGATTATAATTTCAATTTCACATGCGAATGGCACATAAAATATTACAGCTTTACGAACATGTGAGATTTTTACTTTTCTTGTTTATGACTTTCACCCAAACAAAAGGACAACACTCATTATCCGTAGTTTTTTGTTTTCTAGAGTTATTGCTTGCAATTCGTATATTAGTGACGTTGAGATATTTGTAGAACTTTACAAATACAATGACTAATAAGTAAATAAACTAACAAAATTGATCAATATAATAATAAAATGTGTTTTTCTACTTTGGTGTCATAATTGAGTTTTTGTGAAATTAAAAGTAGTGTCACAAAGGAACTTTTTGTAAAAACAACTCGTCGAACTCAAGGCAAATGTCAACTTTCCAGATAAAAACATAACCACAATTATTTATCAAATTAATTTATAATTTTGGTAAAATCAAAACATTTTTTAACAAAGCACTTTATCCAATCAACGGAACTTAACCTAACTGTTTCTTTGTTCCTACAAAGTTGTTGTAATAATTAATTGAAACATGAGAAGAATATTGTTAAAAGAAAAACCGGGTAAGTTTTGCGCTAGACAACTCTATTGAAAACTGGTACCGGTAGCATTTTCTAGTACAAAAAAAAAATCACCCATATCCAGTGCAAAAAACTCTACTTTTTCAAATTTTGCGAATTATTTACACTAACAAGGCTGACAACAACCATACAATCAATACCTTTATTTTTTTGATTTGAATTGTGGTGTCAAAGTTATTGTAGCGTTTACGGGTTCACAAAACTGTTTATTAAAACAGTTACTATTTACAATTTATTTAAACACTAGACTATGTGCAGATCACAGTTATAACGACGGCATAATTATTTGTTTTAACAGCTCGCACGAGTCACACGGATTATGTCGCTCAGTAGCTTATCCAGACTTCGACTTCGACTGTTCGGCAGTCGTTCTCCCGTCCTATTTAAAGCGGGAAGCCGCTTTCTGGATTTGCCGAGAACTTCAAAACCTAGAATATTCGCGATCGTACGAATTTACGATGAAATCATCACGCCGCGATTCTTCGAGAACGTAACTCATGAGTAAAGCAATATTCTCCACTCCAGAAAAACGACCAACTCAACAATATCGTGCTTTACCATTTTGTATAATAACTAGACTTTCAGTAGTAAGTTGCTGAATATGGGTTTATACATACAGCTTTTATGTAAAACTCCATCCTAGAGTCTCCTACTCTTTATGTGTTTACTACGACTATAAGCTCAGTTTGATGACACGAGCAAAAAAATGCTTCTAACCAATGCTGTACATAATTCCTTTAAGCACACCATTTCTGTATTCGGAAAAAGTAGCGCTTTAATTAAAATTTTAATCTTTGGAATATGCCTTTGTTTTCATACCCATTTAATCAACTGTAACAATTCCATATTTTTCCTAACATCATAAATTGGGATTTGCTGGAAAATTATATGAACTAAATTTACGAAACAATGTGCCAAAGGATAGCCTGTGCTTTTATAATTTTTCCTTAGGTCATTATTGAATTAAACGAATTGAGTTTGTTTATCGTTTGTGGAAAAAGGATAACAGTATTTTTTTTCTATCTATTTATGTCCTAAATAAACATAGTCCTTCAATGCATATTTATTGGTTTTTCCATATATGTACTCCTTTGTGAGTGATAAACATGGTACCGGACCGTATCTATTATAACAAGTTATGATAATAACTATTCAGGTTTAATATCACAAGAGTATAGAAAATAATCGATTATACTTCCGACTCATATGAAACGTATTCCGTGTTTTAAGGATATACGTCGAATGACGAGGTTAGTATAATCGGATTATTTTCGTTTCCTCGAGTGATATTCGTTACGATTATAATTATAACCAAAGCGATGCAAAAAAGGCGAAAATCTGAGCATAGAAAGTAATCGATTAGACTTCCGAATCATGAGACGTATTCCGCCCAAACACCACGACTGCGCAGCTGGTGTTTCGGCGGAATACGTCGAATGACGAGGTTAGTGTAATCGGATTATTTTCGTTTGCTCGAGTGGTATTCGTTACGATTATATAACCAAACCGATCCACAAAATGCGAAATTTTGACGGAACTTTTTTCTGACGTTTATTAACAATCATCAAAAAAATTTTCAATGTTGGACTTGCCGAACACGAGTGATTATACCACGTCGTCAAGGGGCTAATCGTAACTAGGGAAAATCTGTAATTGCCATTGGCTCAATTTATTATATGTCCACATATTGACAATTTCAGTGGAACATTAAATATAAACTGACATCCTTTTATTATAAGACTATAAACAACCAAGATAATGTCATATATTCTTTCTTGTATAATTTTTGTAAAAACTGTTGACGGATCTGTATATTTCACAGTATAGAAGTATTAAACAAAACTAGCTAGAAAATTAGAGTACAAATTGAAAAAAGAATCTAGCGTTAATTACTGCAATTAAAGTAACTATTGAGAGCTAATTACAGACGCCTTTCTTGCACGAGAGTTAAGCACAACGATTTCAGACAGTTAATAAATAATAAGCACTTGTTTCGGGAATAAAATATAAACGTAAAGAGCATCGGCGATCATTGGGGTGCGTCACAATAAACGAGTTCATCTTCACTTCATAAATGTAGAACACATAAAAGCAATTAAAGGGAAAAATTAATTAATTATTTGACTGATTCGAAGCCACCCTCTGTAGATGATTAAATTTATATTTGATTTTACACAGTTGAAAGCAGTTTTAGAAAACGAATTTTCGTGTATAATTGTCCATGGGGATGTCCACAAACGAACGCTTGATATTGTCCTCGTTTTTCAAGCTTCCGTGCACTTAAAGAGGTACAAATTTAACTCTAATCTGATATGGAATTAAATTTGTTTAACATTTTAAAAAGTTGCGACTTTTGTTAACATCTAATCAATATATCTCTTCCTACAACTTTGGTTTCCGGTACGTCGAACATCGATCGCTTTGAGTAAACCTACACATGTTATGTAAAGTGGGTGTTTCCTCAAATTAGTAGGCAAATGTTGAAAGACAGGGCTTCCATGTCACATGATAAGATACACTTAATGATAAAGATAGTACAGTGTGATAATTACATTTTTCTCATACACAGGTTAAGCAGCTAATTCATAACGATATAGCCTGTAGATCACTCTGCAGTGGTTATATGACTTATTAAATCAGCGTGCAATAATAATACCGCAGAGTGCTTTTGTATAAAATTCATTTGTAAGTCTGAAGCTGTTATCAATTGGAACAGTTTGGAAAGGGAATACTCCCATTGTACGAATTGTGACGCAGATTAGTGCAAAATTCGATACATTTTAACAATTTATTTCTAGAACAGTTTCGAGTTTCAGTGGGATGATTATGTAGTCTGTCAACAATTGTGGCAAATTAGTAACAAATTTAGAAAACTCATTTTCAATTTTTAATCAGTTTTCGGTTATTTTAGGACGTTTTACATTAACGAAAACACTACGTTGTTCTAATTTTGTTTCTTGGTGTTTAAATAACTAACGCAGGCTGTCTGAAATAAAAAATATAAATAGTCCTGCATCTGTATTTAATTGAAGAGCTGTCAAATCTAACCTTAAAATTTGGTGTTGATTAAGTTTTTTTTTTTTCATTTTGCGTGAACGAGTACAAAACATTTTGTTCCATACTCGTCACTTTTCAGGGTCGAGGTCCCATTTTTAAAGCACGAGTGTCTAATGCATGGTGCTCACCACGTATCACCTTGTGGTCGGGGCATTCGATTTTCAAAAGGAAGAATAACAAAATGTTGTACACCTCATTATAAATATGTACAAATAGGGTGATCTTGAAATAGGTATACTAAAATATATTCATTTTTCAAATTAATTACTACGAGAGAAAATCCATAAATGAGATTTTTTTCAATATTTCTCATCATCAATGTACTAAATAATAACTGGTCTTAACAAGACTCTACATAATTATATTATTTGGATTGAATATAGTACTCTTCAAATCATGTTTACATATAACTTTAATATTTAATCCCCTTACCATTTAGGTTAAAAGTTTTTGCAGATACTTTTCATTACCTGATTGACACAACAGTGAAACCCGTTACAACGGTCAATCTTGCTGTATAATTCACTTTCTCCCCTAGCAGCTGACATTTTAATCCCCGTTTGACGAATTGGGGTGTTGCTGCCACTCTTATCTATTTTTTATTAAAAACTTACAGATTTTAATATCGTCCTATGACAAGAAGTAGTTTGTTAATAAAAAATAGTAACTAAACTTCAACCCTTGCAAAAACTGGTTCTCATGTTTCGCGCATCCCGCAGAAAATGTACACGTGTTTAGCAACAGTGTGTTCACCTACCGCATAAATAATGCAAGTAAGCCCTTTCGAAGTTGTGTACAAAGTTGCTGGCATATTTACGTACGTTCAGAGTCATTCCGGGGTCCACCAGGGTCAGACTCCATACACCGAGATCGTCCTTTGGGACGTCGTCCGTTTTAAATATGCTTTGATGCATTGCTACGCCGATAATATGGAAGAAGAGTAGATCTGCACTATGATCTGCACTTGTGATTTTATTTAGCAGAAGAATTAAAGATTTGTGATGCTATAATCAATGCTGGTAGTGCAAATGTTGGTCGTACCGTATGGGTTCAATTTCAAATGTTTTAAGCGTTGAAGTGCATTGTATTGAATTGAAAACACATTGTATTGTGAAGAAATATTTCAATTAACACCTTAGTTTAATATTAATTATTGCACATTGAATAAGTAATTTACCATTTTACCATTTTTGGTGGATGCGCCGGGAAAATCATACATCTCATCACTGCCTTCTTTAATAAATCAACATGCCTTTTTGGCAAATTGGAGGAATGTACGAGTGCGATTTTTCGAGAAGAGTGTTACGGGTTAGGAACAAGGCTATAAAAGTGTAATTAGGGCTGAGGGCAATAAGCGGGTTTGCGTTATCGGGGGTGTTGGTCGGGGGCGGCTAACAAATCTTGGCTGTGTAGTTGTCGGACGCATCCTGTGTTTGGACAAGGGCCTTGTTTGTCGATGTTATATTTGAACAGCTCACGGAACAGCCTGCATTTACATGTCTACTGTATATATAACGAATAAATTAATTCCACTTAATCTATACAGTCATAAGTCTTTTACGGGACGCCGCCAGAATAAAATAACTATTAATTTATGCGATTCACATTTTATGTGTTGCATAATTACACGAACGATAGAGTAGGGCTGTTACAGCCGCTAAATGGAGAACATAAAAATGATGAAAGGGTCCTTTATTCATTACGTTTTTTTTTTTTTTGTAATTGCTAGTATTTGCTCTCTCCGGAATTCACAGGGATTAAATTATTTATTGTTATTGCACCGCTCCATGCTCTGCGGTTTGTAACTTGTCTATTAGCGGATGGGTTTTAAATGTGTAACTTGGTTTTTATTTGAGGATTTCAGGATATATAAATCAGTGAATTATGTCCTAGCATGCAACCTTTTTGTTGCTATTTTGCCTATTAATGTCTACATTTTAAAAAGCACACTCTTCTGCAAGACGGACCAATGATAATATTAAAAGTAAAAGTCAAAAGAGAGTTTCGATGTAATTTTGGTTGTTGATCTTTTAAAGTTGTCGACTTAGCGAATTGACCGAATTACTTTTTGCAGCAACTTCACTCTAGTATAAAAAAGCTTTTAAAACCTGAGAAGCAGTTTAAGCCGCTTTTTTGATTTTAAAGCTGTGAATGATTGCTTTTCAGGGGAAAAATAAATTCAGGCTTTTGCTATTTTTTGTTTAGTTAAAGCATTAGATACGTAAACGTGTATTAAAATAAGAAGGAGCTTTTGCATTAATTAAATGAAACTCTTATATTATGAAAGAACGAATAACGTATTTAAAAAAACAAACAAATATTTTATGTACCATTTCAGTTATAGTTATATAGTGCGCTTTAATCGAACTTTATCTTTTCAGGTGAGTCCGGATTACTGCACTTCCAATTTTCCACGCCACTGACCCAAGTTTCTACGAAGGTAATACATTATTATTAGATTCTATAAGGCGGTGTGGGTCCGTAAAAATTTATGACGGTTTTAATGTGTAGGAATGTTTAATCTTGGAAGAATTGCAAAAAAGCTAATAAAGCAGACAATAAATCATAAAAAAACCTAAAGGAATACAAGAATAACTAGAATAAATTCTAATTTCCGTATCCGAATGAATTACGACGCCGAATATTTTCTTTAAGGCAGTTAAGTTTGTACGTTTCCGCAAATTGCCTTGGGGAATTATCGACATGATTATCCATTCTTTTTCCCATTTGTTATCATAATTTATTAAAATGCGAATTTCTGGCTGTAGAAATTCAAACAAAAAGATTGTATGAAGCGAAAAAGAAATGATTTTTTATTTATAGGAGTCAAAGAGGTTTTTTTTAGGACAAGAACTGATTTTAATAATAAAGATGTAACACAGGGTCCTTATAAATGGTTGTTACATCATGTTGCCTGTGTAGAAAATAATTTACATGTTAAATGTCTTTTTCCAGAGATAACCTGATATAACAATCGTTTATAAGGACCCTGCATTAACGGAACACATTTACCTCTCAAACCAAATTTTATTTGAATTCTTGGGACATTCAAAGAATCAAAAATTAATACATGACAATGAGTTTTTCAATGACGTTTATATAACAGCAAACGCTCTGCGACAAATTGAAAACAGTATTATGTGTCAGCAAATCAATTTTCCGGCCTCAAAGTGTAAATGTCATGTTATAGGCTAACAAATATACAATTGTATTGATTTGATTTTTTGCTTCACAATCCAAGCGTCAAATTTCCATTTAACGTATTAGGATAACTTAATTATTAATTTATTAAGATGTGTGCTAACCATAATCGTATTTATGGTATAAAAACATTATAGATACAATATACCGGGTGTTCCAATTAATTTTAACCAGTAGTAGAACTCATCAGTGTCAAAAATAATTTTTCTTAATAAAATTTTGCCCTAAACCTCGTTGTTATCGAGTTAAAATTAGTGGAAGTTTTGACGTTAATTTCGGTACACGCCACTGAATCCCTGAACGGTGATAATAACACAAGACAAAAAACTTCGAAAAACACTGGAAATTATTTTAAACCTCTTGGCGTAAATAAACAAAAAAAATAAAAATTTATTAAAACTGACCTACTAAACGTCTTTACTTCTACATCCAATGCTATTGAAAATTGTGGGGCCTAATAAATAACATGCGGATTTGCCCATACGTATTAGTTAATTTGGAAATACCTTCTCTCTTCTATTGAATCGTCAGGCTGTAAAAATAAATTAGACTTTCTGTATGTATTCGATTATTGCTCTTTCAAAATTCAACAAATTCGATTTGCTAACCTTCGGGAACTGGCGGTTTTTTGCAAAATACAATGCAAAACGTTAATGGAAATTAGGCACACGAGAAAAATCCGGCATCTTTTACGATAATAACTTTAAAAGCGAAAGTAAAATATAATAACACGCCCGATCAAGTTCGCCCGATAAACTGTTATTATTGTTTCTCAGCAGGCAACTGCACCCAAATTTGCAAAAAATTTAGAAACTTTATAAGGACGCTGTCGTTTCCGGACAGCAATTGATTGTCTGTAGGTCAAGTTAAAATGAATATCCATAGGCGGTTCGTGAATTTGAAGGGTTCCAAAAATGCTAAAATAAAATGATATTTCCAAAAATTGGTAGATAAAAATTTTGTTGCTCTCGCCGAGTTCTGCTACTGGTTAAAATGAATGTAGTTATTTCTGAGACACTCTGTATAATGAAACCTAGTGTATTGTAAAATTTAAAGGATGTTTGGGTTTGCAGTAAATTTTAGCGCTATAATTTGATATCAAGATTAAATTTTCGCAAAAAATAAAAGTTGTGGTACCACTGTATTTATTCTTTTATTTATAATGGGGTAAATATAAAGGAATGCAGGTCCGGAAGCGGAATATCTTATGGTTACATTCGGAGAATTCATATTGAACAAAGTTTTCTGTTTAAAATGGTATGACCGTGGTGTGAGTATTGTATGGTGTGCTATTGCGCATCGTGTGACGTCAGGTTGGGAGCACTTGCCTGGGAAATTACACGGCTACTCGGTTAGTAGTTATATTATTACTAGTTATTATATTATTATAGTATTTTTTTTTACCTTTCGGTTATTTTAGAAATTGGTGAGAACTTGATTATGCTTTCAACGACAAGAAACTTAACAAATAATACAGAAAATACTATAGAAATATGTATTATTGGATAAATATGGAGATATTGTATTAATTTATAATACATATTTTTTCTATAAGAAAATAAAAAATAACAAAAAATAAAAGAAGTATCTACCTATAGTTGAAGAATATATGCGTACATAATCCAGGGTGTCCCAACTAAAATTTGTACCCCCCAAAAATTCCAGTTTCGAAAGACTCAGAAGCAAACGCTCGAACAGGTCAATTTTGTTATCAAGGGGGACGAAATTGTATCAAACTTTCATGTCTTAGATCTCACCCTTTTAGCCAGGGGAGCCACCCCCTTAAAAAAATTAAATGGCATGCGGTGTCCTGTGATACATATTTTAAAGCTTATTTAATTCTCTATCCAAACCTACTTTTATCGATTCGTTTCTACAAAAAAGATCGTAAGAATTTGTTATTTTCCAAATCTACATAAAATACTCTCGATTTGAAAAATAACAATTTTATGCTTTTTTGTAGAAACAAATCGATAAAAGTAGATCTGTATAGAGAATTAAATAAGCTTTAAAATGATGTATCACACGACCCCCATGCCATTAAAAACTTTTATGGGGGTGGCTAGATCGATATCAAAGTCATGCTTTTTTTGTAGAAAAAAAATCGATGAACATAGGTCTGGATAGAGAATTGAATAAGCTTTAAAATGATGTATCACACGACCCCCCATGCCATTTAATTTTTTTAAGGGGGTGGCTCTCCTGGCTAAAGGGGTGTGATCTAAAAGTTGAAAGTTTGGTACAATTTGGTCCCTCTTGATAACAAAATTGACCTGTTCGAGTGTTTGCTTCTGAGTCTTTCGAAATTGGAATTGTTGGGGGGGGGGGGGTTCAAATTTTAGTTGGGACACCCGATATATTGGTATTAATTTATTAAAATGAATTATGTACTACAACACTTTCTAATTAAGTTAAAAAAATAAAGTGGCATTTTAGCAGCCACTGCCATTCTGTAAACTCAATTATGCTGAAATATAATAACGGATTGTTAAAAAATTATCTACAATTCAAATTTAAAAATTTTAGGCATTTCAGTAGAAATTATGAAAACAGGATCTTAAATTTAAACAATTTAATTTAATTAAAATACGAAACAAAATACAACATTCAAACAACATCCAAATAAGAGAAAGAAAAACCGGAACACTAAAACAACACGAAACAACATAATATTTTATGTATAATTGATAATTATAATTAGTTGTACATAACTTAACATTTACATATTGCAACTCTGAAAGAGAGAATGCAATGTAAAAAACATTACAACAAAATAAAACAACAAATAAAAATTTCATAGTTCGAAACCGTTAGTTTACCGAATCATTTTTTTTTTAATTCGGACAATTACTATTTATTAAAATAGATTCTGGAGTCGCAAAAGAAAAAAGGTAATTGTTCGTTCATACCCATAGGTCGCTCCCGTTCTCCTCAGTTCCGTTATTCAGGAGCCGGGAACCATTATTCTCATTACTAGCAGTAACAATTTTTACTACGTTGCTCCCAACGTGACGACATGCGCGCATCCGACGAAAACGCGTCAGAGCTTCGGCACACCATACAATTCTCACACCACGGGTATGACGTTGATGAACAAATCGAAGTCGAACCCACAATAATTAACCAAAGCAGTTTTTCGAACGATGCAGAGCGCTTTCGAGATATAAAGACCAACAAACTTGTATAAAATGACACTAACATGTTAAAACATTGTTAGCTCTAATGCGGGCTCCAGACGGCATGGCAAGTGTCGGTTTGTTCCAACGTTGGCGCATCGGGTGTATGGGACCAATCAAGGGCAACGTTGGTAAATTTGTATACTATCGGTTTTCATGGCTGCAAGAGTATACAAAATAGCGAATTTGTCAGGAGTACTGAAACAGTTTTTTAAAAATTTTAGTCAATTTTGTGATGGATTTTCAGTGTGCATGTTATCGTATTAAATTTTAACTTTTCCAACGCGCTAGAAATAAATTTGTATATTCTGTGTGGGATATAATAAAAGAACGGCAAAAATCTACAGGCACACCTACGATCATCAATTATTTGAAAAACAGTAAATATATATTTTTTTAATTTGTTCGAAAATCATAGAACTTTCGATTATACAGGTTAATTTACTGTTTGTAACATTGTTGATGCCATTTTTGCGTTTTACAGAATACAGTTTTGAGGAATATATTCAATAAAACACTAACAGTTTGCGCTGTCTCTCATAAAGGGAACATATTCAAACACAAAACATATTCCATAGACCATTTAACTTTACGCTTATCTGCAGAGAATGACGCGAAAGGTCGACGATCTTTACATGAAGTTTCTTCCACTCTGATACATTTATGCTTCTACAACACTCCCCTTTTTGTAAATCTACAGACTTCCTTCGAAACATACCTCTGAATGTGTTTAGAAATTCATTTAGGCCAAACTACTATGAACAATTTCAAAAACTGCTTCTTTAATTTTTTAACAACGTCAAGGTGATATTTGTGCGATGAAAGAGCAATTGAGAGTGGACTCACCACTTTAATACTGTTTATTGGACTTCTATTGTGCTCTCTCTTCCACTTCTCCACTGTGAAGGAGTTTATTATCTGATTCTGAGTCGAAAGAGCAGTCGTCGACTCATTCTTTGTCGTTCTTGCAAGTTTTTAGGGAGGGTTACCTATTAGCGAGGTTAACGTGTAATTAGCGGAGCTGAATGGTTGTGTCAAGGGGGGTCCTAATATCGAGCTGCGGTGAGCTGTATTATATTGCTAAACTTTACTTTATTTCCAGATTACTATCACAAGCGGCACTTATCGAATTTGTTATAGGTGTTATCAAACTAAGCTTATATTGGATGGATACAGAGTAATATATTTGGCTAAGCTTTAATTAATAATCTATTAATCGCTCTGATTCCTTTGTGGTCATTGCTTTAGGTACGTGGCTACATTGTATCGATCTCTTTCGTTGGTCTCAGCTGTTAAATTATAATGGTGCCTAAAATGTTGACGTCACGGTATTTCGTGAAACAAGAAATCACTCGACATGCATTTTTAATTTCGTACATGGCAAAATAAAAAGTTGGTGGCGTGGAAATAATGTTGAAATTGATGTTTAATTTGCAGTGTCTACTACTTCTTTATTTGAAGCAAAAATTAAATTACAAGCAAATTGTTTCTCTTAATTTTAATTAAAAATATGTATTTCAAAAGGTTTTAGTACGGATGTAACTGAGTGATCTAAGAAATGTGAACCTTACAAGCTCTAATCCTTTCAGTAATGTAATTACCTCCCTCTTGAATACGACAATAGCTTCATAGACATGTCTCTATTAACTCGATTTTTCTCTGGCAAAGAAAACAAATTAGCGAAACTGCGCCAAACTAGTTTCCTTCAATCAAATTATTCATACGTATAGTTCCTATTAAGAAAGTTTGTTTCCACTCGCCTTATTCTTGTTATATGCAAATACTCTGCATTCAATTTAGTATGGATCAGATGCAAATTGTTTTATTACCATAATAACGCATAATATTAGGATTTTTATTGTGGCCGGACATCGTACCAACTTACCACTTTATAAAGGAATTAGTAAGCTGGAGCGCCTTAGTCTAATTACTAAATTAGTTACTTTTAGTTGGGAGAAAATGGAATGTGACCTGTGGCCACCTTTAGTCGAACAATTTGGGCAGTCTGCCATGAAATTATCTAGGCATGCGTTTGACGGTTGCTTCTGCCGTAAATGCAATCAACAGACTGGGTTACTGAGTTCAGCATAGTTAAAAATTTCTATAATTACACTTATTTGTTTACTTATTGATATTTATTTGTTTTATTATACAACATATCATAGAAAAAATATAAAATATAAAATTATAAAAAAACACACCTTAACCCTTTCAGTCACCGCGTCGTCAATTGACGACATCAGTTTTCTACCTCTACCAAGGAAACTAAAAGCTCTTAAATAGCGATTGTTCACCACTGTCCACTATACTCATCGACTGACTAAAGGGATGAGAAATGACAACCATTTATTGAATTGTTTTTTCCTTTAAGAACTTCAAGAACTCACTGTCATGTTCAATCCAATTTAAAAATTTTTAAGTCAAAAAATGGTTGTGATTCCAATACCATTAGTCAATCAATCAGTTGTGGATGCGGCGGACCACCCGTCCACCACGTTCACATGTGGTGCCATGAACGAAATGATTTTTTGTCATAAAAAGCGACTGTGAAATACAAGAAACGGAGTGTGGATACAATAGGAAAATGGTTGTCATTCCGAACCAGTTTGTCAACCATTCAGTCAAAAATGTAAATTTTAGTTTAATATATTTTGGTGTAAATCTCAATTTGGATTTATTCTCATTACTGGTATAAGGTTTATTTGTGACTACAAAGCGTATGGTTTTGGCACCGTTTATGAGTGCGGTGGGCGGGTGGACCACCCTGTCCACTATACTCATCGACTGACTAAATGTATGAGAAATGACAACCATTTATTGACTCTCACTCTCGTGTTCAATCCAATTTCAAAATTTTTAAGTCAAAAAATGGTTGTCATTCCAATACCATTAGTCAATCAATCAGTTGTGAATTAACTTTACATACCCTAAGTTGTATTGACATCTACAGATTGCTCCAATGATATTGTAGAGGGGTCTGTGAAAATTTTTACCATTGGTATTTCATCCATCGTTTTGAGTTTATAAAACCAATCTTATGTTCTAAAAAGTGCATAGTTTTGTGTGTATTGAACAAATTAAAATTCGGTCCAGTGACTTTTGATCAATAATTTTATGAAATTGAGTGTCGTCAATTGACGACACTGTGACTATCTGGGTATAAAATTAATAGGTAACATAACCTCCAATTTAGTTTGAAATTTTAAATTTATTAGAAACATGTATATTGTCGGTTCGAGAATGAGCCACAAACGTCCTCTCACATACAAGGAGCTTGTTGAACTGGCAAACAACGTTTCTAACTTGAAATATCTGAGCGAGGAAGAGTCCGACGAAGAAATAGAGGAAGTGATGTGTCTGGAGATGAATGTAGATATTCCAAATTTAATTATTACTAAGCACAAGTAATAGTATATTACATTATAAGTGTGGTAGGTTCAATTTTACATCACGACGTTTTAATATTGAAACACGACGCAAAGCGTACTTACCACACACATAATGTATAGAACTTTTTAGCCGATGACGAAGTTTTCCACTCGGCGCCCCCATTTTACAAAAATTATCGTTGCATCGAAGTTACATTCACATTATTGACATAAAAATAGGTACAGGATAGTGTGACGGACGCGGATTATGCCAAAAAGGATGCGGAAGTTGTAGGAATGCATAATAGGAAAGCACATAGGGCGCAATTCCTAAAATATGAGAGAGGTTATGTTTTTGAATTATGTATTTTGTTAACTTACCTTGACTACTTCATTATGATATTGTTGAGGTGCTTTACTTTTAGTTCAATGACGTCACCCATTTTGCCATATTATTGTAGTTTATGAGAGTAATAATCGCAGTAAATTAAAATTGATAAGGTAAATAGGTAACTGTAGAAGCTTACTATTTATAACACAAGATGGTGCGCCTTCGAGAGTGTCTTCAAAGCCAGTTGATAATATAAAGTACCGACACGGTCTCATCTAAAGGGAGCAGGAGGTCATTGAAAATCTCGCGTCAACTTTTTACATTAATGCATTAAATATAAAAAAAACATAAAACTTATTATTTTACCTTTTTAAAGGTTTTCTATTTTGTCCGCAAACAATTTTTTTATTACAATAGCAATGTATGGGATTCCCCGAATTGAGACAATTGTGGCACAATCGATTGTTTCGGAAATTGTTGCTCTACTGAGGATACTGGGGGAGTTACCAAAAAATCCTGACTAAGCCTCGTCCCTTTCCTTCATTCACTCAATTCATTATGTTCGACGTTCGATGTTTTGTTTTGTCTGTTTCTTCAGTATAAAAAGGTTTCCACGAAAATCCACTTTATTTTTTTATTGAGACAAGCTTAAAGAAAAAATGTGAATCAGTTCTTGTTTAAAAGAAAAATGCTTAAATTATTCATTAATTTACAAACAATCGAGCTTTGTGGTGTCTCCGTAGTTGTATTTTATCAAAATTATCAAATTAAATTATTTTGTGCTTAAATAGTTTATTCAGGAGTGTATTGTACTGAGGTAGATCCTAAATTGTCACTCTTAAAACCGTTATATCGATCCTAACACGATTATTCCAAATTTAGTGAATGTTAGACTATAACAGTAATACCAGACATGCAGATTTCTCCACGAAAGAACTAAACCAGGTTTTCTTTCTTTTGAAGGATTTTTATGCCCAGGTAGATTATGCGGAATGGTATATTTAACGTCTATCTAGCTCAACTATGTATATTAAACGGTAACCCTCGTCTCTTTTGCTTGCATCCCCAGAGTTTAAAATCCCCGTTCGAACATATTTTAAACCAAGCAGGTGTATTGTGGCAACCCTTTCCTAAATACGCACTTCCTACCGATATTTATTGAGCTTCTCTTCTCTGCATATCTAAAAGCATTGCGTGTACTCCTGCTGCGATCGCTCCATGTAATACCAGTATAATAATTGTTCTCGGTCTATCCAGTATCAATATGGGAGCACCTGTTACTCGAATCCAGACAGATATTTAAGTGAAATTTAGTATTGGACAGAGCTAGACAGTTTTTAGCTTTTGCCTTGATCCTTCAGCATCTTTCACGGTTTCATTTTTTACTATTAGCGTGCATCGGAAATTGAATTTAAAATTTTGAATTACAAAATGTGTACTATTACAACCTAAATAGTTGTAATGTAATAAATAGTTTCTCTAGAATTAAAGAAAATTAAAATAACCTTAAGATTTACAATTTTTAACTGACGCGCTAATAAAAGAACTAGATGAATTGTTAACAAAAAAAAAAAATATCTACTACTTATCTTCTGAGCCGTTCAACGGTTTCCTGCTGGTTTTGGAGCTGACGTGTCCTTACAATTACTTTTCCTGCGATCCTGAGATCCTGAGAGATTACCTTATGGATTATTCGGAGTCCACGTGTTTATTACGTCAGTACAGGAAGAAGTCACGAGTGGAAATACTTAGCAGCTATTCCAAAAGAAGGTGATACAAGAAATAATCCTCTGGTGAATGCTGGTGTATCTGCCTATTTGATTGAAAGAGAATAGTCAAGGTCTGCACGAAATAAAGTAGTTTTTTTACCTCTTTTTCCTTCGAATCAATACCTAATCGATATATCCGCTAATGTGATTTAGTTAAATAATAATTAACTGAACACCCCAATCGTATTATCCGTACTTGACGCAATTCCTAGACCTTACTCTTTGTCCAGGACAAAAATACGACGGAGATGTTCTTCGTTCAGATGTCGATCGAAAAAGAAGAATGCAGGTTCGTCGCGTGGTATGCAAGAAATTTTCGTGCTTTTTTGTACGTACCGGTTATCTCTAAATGCGTTCCTCAATCTCTCGGTAAAATTAAATTGTAACAGTACCTATTATTGTTACTGGTTCAACAAAAAACCTGGTAAGAGCAAGGTTTGAAATTTCGTTTTTGTTTTAAACTTAAAGAAGTGTTGACGAGTGTTTTAGGCTATTACGGACACGATTTGGGGGTTTGGGCTGCAATTTCCTGTAGATATCTCGAAGATTCCTATAACGGTTTTTGACAGAAGCATGTTGTATTCACCAATATTAATTCAAGAAAAATTTTGTGCGTTATAGTTGGTAAAAAACTAAGGTAAATGTAAAGTGCATTTAGGCCTTTAGGTGTGATGTTAATTGAGTTAATACTTTTAGATATCGGACACATTATGATGTGGTTCTACGCCTTTATTTCTTTAAAATGTAGAAATTAACAAGGATATGACTAACTCACAGTCTCTAATCAAATTTCTACAATTAAAATTTAAATATATTTAAGTCGAACTCCACAAACTTTAATAAACGCAAAATTACAATTATAACATGTTTCGGGAGAACACTACTCCCATAATCACCCCTTAAAGAATATTTAAAATTCTTAATATTTAATTTTAATAAAAAAAATTAAATATTCTTTAAGGGCTGATGATGGGAGTAGTGTTCTGCCGCAACATCTTCCAATTTATTGTAATTTTGCGTTTATTAAAGTTTGTGGAGTTCGACTTAAATACATTTAAATTTACTCCACTTTGATTCATCGACATTCTTCTGGTTTATAAATTTCTACAAATTTAATGTTTATTGAGAATTTTACATCCCTTAGAAGGACACACAACAATTACAGCAAATTAATGGTGAAAATGTTTTCGATGTTTCTTGTAGTTGTGCTATTTTTCTGATTCCATTAAAAACATTTTGCAAAAAATTTTCAGTTTTATATTTTTTGTTGCATCGGCTACGGGTGCTTTGAACATGAAATTTTTAATATGTGGCCAAAAGAAGAAATCACAAGAACTAGGAAATCCATTGTCAAAAGTATGTAAAATTACTAACAGTAGTGGTACAGATATACGTAAATCTTTTTTTGATGTTGTCACAGGCTCCAACAGAGTCAGTCTGTTCTCAGTACATAGAATTTGATTGACATGCAAAAAATATTTTAGATAAATTTTATTTACCTGTACGACGTGTCTTGCTCATTGGGTTTATAATAGGTATATATTTACAACAAGTGCTGAAAGTGTTCTCCATGTTCTTGTACACAAAGTTGTGTTTCATTCCGGACATCTCTAGACAACAACATAACCGCAATGTTATGTAAACAACGTAGCTGAGGGGGTGATCAGTGACTATGTACTGACTGTTTTCTCATTTATTTTCTGTTTATATTTATGTAACAGTTGCATAATATATGGAAATATTGACAATGTTGTTTGTGTAGATTCACACTGATATCTTGAGGTTTCAGTTTGGCAGGCTTTCTCTTCACTCTTGCAGAAAATCATGTCTGTTATTGTGTACCAGCATGAATACAAAAGATTGGAAATGTTTGAATTGTCATCTCATGACATGTTGGTGACTCATGACTGTTAATTCAGGGAGTAGTTTCCTCTTTTCTGGGTCAATATCCATAGGTTCACCGAATAACATGCTGTTTACTGATGTTGACACTCCAGTTTCACTTGTTACTTTGCCATATTTCACACTCAAACTTATTCTCTTAAATGCGCAAATCTGAAAAGTACGGTTAGGTAGAAGTTTTTAATTTTTGCGTTTCAGAAGCAAAAGACAAACCTTTTCCTTTGCAGCTTTGCAGCTGTTATTGGATCAGGGTGCGCCTCACTAGATCCACTTTCATAAAGAAAATGTAGAGAGCATGATATGTAACTGTCTTTAGGGATATGTTCTATGCTTCGGAAATTCTTTCTTTGATGACACCGTTTCACCCACCGGTCATCATGTTTGGACATCGTTTTGACCGTTTTAAATTCATGTTTTCATACCATTTCATACTTGCAAACAAGGTTTAGGAAACGACAAAAAGTAAAACGTAGTTGTGTAGTGCTTTGTGGCACCTTTCCGCGTCTTTTGATCACTCACCATCTTGCTAGTTTAGAATTACGACGAAACAACTTCCATTGACAAAGCAACAACGTTTCAAATATAAAATTCAATATAAACACAATACTGGACCATTTGTTTCGTTCCACCTTTCCTGAAAATTATTATCTAACCACTCTGACAGTATGTGTGCACTATGGGGAGGAACTCCGTCTTGTAGGAACCACATTTTTTTTATGTTCAGAGGAACGTCATCTAGTAATTTTTCGAGTTCATTGTTCAAAAATTCTAAATATTGTGCACCTGTTAACCGTCGTGGTAAAATATGGGAGCCAATCAAAAAATTGTTGACAATTCCGATCCAAACATTAACAGAAAATTTTTCTTTGATTTTCCTTTGGACAACAGCGTGGGGGTTGTGAGTGACTTAATTAAGCAACCATTTACCAAATTGAACTCGAGGAAAGTCAATAACACGAGATCCTGGGAAATGTCTATTCGGAAATCGCACTGTACAACTCCCGAGTCGCATAAGCGTTCCCACGGATTTCATTGTAGGTCTTAATCATATCGGTCATGTCACTAATTAAAAATAAAGGCATTTCAAGAAAACTTAATACAGCTCAAGTAGTAAAATTAAATATAATTATGTAATTGGCAATCGTTCTACGGCACTCAATGCAACAAAATCGTAATTTTTTGTTTAAGCCAAGGGATAACAGTAGAGCTATGCCGCGGTCGCAGTTTGGAAGTCGCAGTCAGCATCCACCTTTCTCCTGAAAATAAACCCGAAAATAAAACTTAGATAGAAGATGTGATAGATACATGATGGCCGTCCAGTGTGGGCTCGCCATGTTGTCATATTATACACTTTGATCTTTTAAAAATAAATTTAAAAATTTTTTTTTTCCAAATATGTAGATATATGTGTAATATAAAAAAAAATCGTTGAAATAACTTTATGACAACGTGACGTATTTCAAAAGACGAAAAGTCACCTGTCATCTGTCGTTATACTGCTACTTAACCTCACTTCTGGAGTACATAGCTGTTTCATCGGCTTTGTTTGTTTCAGTTCATGTTCATTTTTTGCTTTGTTTTCGACTTTGTATATTTCTGAAAATCTATCTCTTCCAATTTCAAAAGTGAGGTTAATTTAAGTGGCATATTAAGTGACAGGTAAAGCTGAATTTCAATATCGAAGTGGGAGCAAAAAGAAAATTGGTTTAGCACCTTCAGCCCACGGTTAGCCTGCGCAGCATAGGTAAATCAAGAAAGATCCATTGATTCCTCTTCTTTCAGAATATTGTGTCAGATTTACAGTTTTTGAGAACCTTAATTTGTGTGTAACTTTCGCAATTGTTAATTGGTTAATTTTATATTTTCTACAAGTTTTTGAGCTATGGGCCATACCTTAATTCATTTTACTTTTAAATAACACGTTTTTGCATTGGCATTTTACGTGATTTTTGCTTTTCCAGGTTTCTCAGTCGTTTTTTGTTGAAGTATATCGTGCGTTCAACAAAAAACGACGTCAAGTGGGCCATGGATTGCATCTCATCTCTGTCGGTTAGGTGCGTAGTCCTGACTGACCGACAAAGATGAAATAGAATCCCTGACCCACTTGACGTCGTTTTTTGTTGTACCCATGGTACAATACAACGTTTTTACTTTTAATCATATTTTTATCTTATTGTTAGTTACCAACTCGTCTAACACGAACTCTTCTCTTTTTGAAAAATTTGCTTGTTGACAAATGTTTTTATCTATTATTTCTACGTACTGAAAGTTTGTAATTTGAAATTAGTACCTAAATTAAATGAGCTACTTGTCAAGTTATTCCTGCTTAGTTAGTAGTAAGGGTCCTAAAAGTTGTTACTCGATCGCTTTGTATTTAGATTTCTATCTTTTAAAACCTTGTAAAATTTTATGGGACAAGCTTTAATTAAGGAACAAAATGACCACAGTTCCTTTTGTTGACATTTGTTGTCATGAATAGAGTCTTTCGTAACTTCTTTAATATTTGATGATGACAAGAATATTTAATGATAGTAGTAGGTTTGTTTGTGGTGAAATGGTTTTATATTATGCTACTCCCTCATTGATTCGACGCCATAGTGTTCGTTTAATAAAAGTGATCGTTAAAAAGCAGTTGTCGTGTATGGAAATGCAGGAATGTTTGTATGTCAGATTTCTGTTAAATACCAGGCAGCTAGTAATTAGAATTTTTTTCAAATGAAATTTTATATTACAGTCTTTATAATCCTTGTTATTACACATAAAACACTGTAATCTTGTTATGTCATTTTCTTCACTACTTAAATTTTAGTATTCCTTTTGTAGATACAACTTTTCCAACAAAAGTTTTATCACTGTTATTAATAAACCTTTCACGAAAATTAAATTACTTTACTACTCACATTTTCATTTAAAATTTCTTTATGAACACGTTTGATGTTAGCCACATAAGTCGAAGCCTTTTGCATACAAAATATGAACAAAGAAAAGAGTAATTTTTTTTCATCATCCCTTCGAAGTTCGCCGCTCTCCACATCAACTGACAGCTGGCGTCATTGCCGAACCAAGTACATTTTTAATTATACATGTGGCATAAAGCATTATCTTGTTTTCAGGACGCGCCAGAACTTACGAGCCGTATAAATAGTTAATATAGCGAGTCCTGCATGCTGCAGCAGGAGCATTTGGCCAGTCTCAACGTCAGATTATCCATGCAAGCATTGACCATTAACTGCGCTCATTCTGTGGTTTTTGCCCCAATAAAGTTCAACTAGGTTCGAGTGCATTATCCTGCAACCCCAGTGCGACCTTGTAACTGTTGAAAACGTTCTTCAAATATGTACGATTATTGATTCCAGTGCGCAAAGTTTCGCCTTTCATTCTGAACGGGCGGAAAAATTTATTGTTAGATGTTGATGATTACGCTGATTATGCGTATTAATTATAATGAATTGTGGAAGAATGTTTCAAATTGCTAGGGAAAGACGTTAACCCCGATATATTAGGTTAGAAATGAAATGATGAATAATTTTGCTATTTAAATTAATGAACCATTAACTTGAGTTGCTGCTATCACAACCTCCATCGTCGTTAGCACCAGACATATTAATATTCTCTATCATAATGACAGCGGTTTTAGAGTGAAAGTGCAATGCGACAGTAAAAAAATCTTCCGTTGAATGAACCTAACGTGTACAAAAATGTGCTTCTACAATTGTACGCTTTTTTTGTTATATAGGTCCCTTGTATTGTGTAATATAAACCGGTTATCAAATATACGTTGGTGACGACGCGTCATTTATTTGCACACACAAAGTAGCAGGCAGCTGTTAGATATAGGACCAGTTTAGGGGTTTGAAATCATAACTCTCATTTATTTTTTCTTAATTTGGCTCAACAAATATGCTTTCTCTTTTTCAATGGATTGTTCTTCTACTCTTCTCACTACTGTCTTATGTTCTATTTTCTGATATATCTGTCTTTTTATCTGAACATATTCTTGTATTATTATCCATATATTTAATCGTTGCAGCAATCTTTATATTTTTTTTTTTATGAAAAACATTGATAAAATACACCAGGAGATTACTTTTCATTTTAAAAAATTTTAGAGGTTTATTCATTATTATTTACATTTCCTTTTTGGCGCACACCAGTCCGTTACAGTCACCGACTTGAAGCAGCGTGAACGACCCAGTAAAAAACTGGCCAACTGGGGGCATATTATTTAGTTTCGACGGACCTCTGAAAACGTTAGGAAATATTTTTATTTCCTTTTTGTTCGATTTCTTTGTAATGTTTTTATTCAACATTATTTACTTAAGTGTCCACATTTGTAATTTTTAGATTGATTCAATTACCAATCCAATACGTATACAACTCGAATTTCGAGTGACCTTATTAGTCCTAAAACGATACGATATTTTTTCATATTTCTTCATTCCTTTTTGTGGCTACTTTTGATAACTTTCTTTTTGTTTGTTCTAATTATTTATTCTTCAGATCGCTTATTTATTGCTTCAACTTCTTATAATAAGCTACATAATGTTGTAAATGGTTGCAACAGTCAATTGTTACTGTAATATTATTTTACTTTACTTTTCTTTTTAAATATAGTAGCCGGCAGATTTACGGTATTTTAACAAATCCTATATTTTCTTCATTTATACTCTTATATCTGCCGTAGAAGAAATGGGGACTCTATTCTGACCGGCGGTTCCTATAGCCTCACTGAGGTTCGAAAGGAGTAAAGATTTGACTGAGTTCAACGTTATTGTGACAAGACTGTCGCTTTAATATTTAAAAATATTGTATTATTACTATTGAGAAATAGCAATGGCAGACATCCACGACGATTCCAAAGTCATGATAGGAATTCTTTATGTTCATCATTTAGGTACTCGATTCTAACTATATCATATATCTATTGCTTGGTATGCTAAAAGCATGATTCCTAATGGTAGGAAGCTTGTAACCAAGATGCGCTATTTCCAAGCAAGTATGTTTTGATTACATTACCAATATTCAATTAATTATCTCCTCGGAATTATATTACGTTACCAAATCGCAGCAATCTGAGTCATAACACACAGTAGATATAATATCAGATAATCAAATTTTGCAAATTAATGTGGATGACCTTACAATTTTATTCTAAAATGCAAAATCGACTTAGTAATTAGAAGTTTAACGACACGAGTAAACATCCCCATTGTCTGAAATCCATTTTCTAGCTCATCCTTGTCAAAGCAACACATCGATTTAATACCTTACAGATAGACCAAATAAACTGCTTGCCTCGTAAACTAGAAGAAGATAGTTGATTAATTACACGTTGGGGTTGGATCAGTCCATCCGGCGGCAGTTTTATTTTTACGAAGTCCCGGCTTCTTTACGATCGAAACGCATTTATTATGACGTTTTAATGAGTCCAACCCATAAATCCAATAATTAATTGTTTCTCCAAATAAACTACACACGATTTTATGGACGGAGCAACCTCCTAAACGATCAAATAAGTATGTATTTGTGTAGGGGAGACTAGGTCAATATTAACCCGTTTATCTTTATAATTACCCTTAAAAATTAATAAACACATCAGTAATAGAATATTTGGATACAAGTGCACTGTAAGATATTTTTCAGGGCAAGGACAAATTTTTAAAGCACGAGGGGTTAGCCGAGTGTTGCAAATTAGCCCCAGCCCCTGAAAAGTGACAACGCACGAATATTGATATTTTTTTTGTATTCGTTCAAGCCAAGTGAAAAAAAAACACAAATTAACATCAAATTTTGAGGTTAGATGACAGCTGTCAAATACATATGCTTGAATATTTATATATTAGTTATATACCACTTTCTCCATTATGTATTTCACAAAACGATTACAAAAATGGGTTTTACGGGCATGTGAACTGTATGTAGTAAAATAGTGTATTAAAATCTCCGGTTGCACAAAGCTCAATAAAAAATTAATCATTCTTTAATTAACAGTTATTCAAGTTACTCATGTTAAGATGTCAAATGATATATAAGTAGCGATGACGATGAAGCTTCACATATGAATTTATTGGACTGTGCGTTGACCTATACCATAACTGATTGCCATGATGTGTTTACTTTTCCGGCCTCAACAATTTTTTTGTTCATTATGGGATCAAAGCGTCTAAATATTACCCCAGTAGAAGACAGCATTAGGAACGCATAAAAGGAACAAATACGAAAAAATCACGAAATCACGTTAAAAATGGAGTGGAGTTGTACCGGAGTAACAGCCGTACGTGACACAATGTAACGTTAATAAATGTGCACTCGCAGCGTCTTTGTCTTCACCTGCGCATTGTAGCTCCGTGTATTTTTCTCTTTCTCTCCCATTTCTGCATTTCTAAATGTCCCTGATGTTGTGTATCGTCATCACATATTTCGCTCCGCTGAAATGTTTATGGGCGAACGCCATACAGGGTGCGAACTAAAGTTTATTAGGTCACCAAGTTCTGGGTCATTACCGACGATTTCCACCGATGTCTGAATAAAGTCGAGATATGACCGATGTCTGCTCCTTATTTATACTTTCAGAAATTTATCAGCGAATAGGTGCTTTTTCATATTTTTATTACTTTTATTCCGGGAGACGTAAAACTCTTTTCCATTGTGTACAATGTAGACAGTGCCGTTATATTTTAAGGACTGAACCTGTTTTTAGTTTTTTCAAAGATAATAATGAATAATATTTTATTTTTTGAACTACTAGACCAGTAGTTTTAGATGAGAAGTAACGACATTGTACAGTAAATGTCATAGGAAGAAAGAATTGGGCAGGGAAGAGGAGATATAGTCAGGAAAAAGAATAAATCGGCGAAGCCGGAAGATAACGACATCTACGAGGCGCCACAGGAAGCGAATGAACAAAGACGATAGAAACCGCTCGCTCAGTCAGCGAAGCCTGGACTCTTACCTGGAGGAAAGGAACAGAAAGAGAACAGGGGAGGGTAGAACAGAAAAACAAGAAGATAAGGAAGAGAATTTTTTTCAAAAAAGTAAAAAGACGGCGAGGTCTCCTGGAGTAAAGAAAACACAGAAGACATCAGAGAAAGAGAAGGAAATGGACACAGAGATGGAGAAAAAAATATTGGAGCTGTTGCAAGAGTTGAAGGAAGAGATGAAAGAAATAAGACGAGAAAACAAGGAACTCAAGAGAGAGATAGAGAGGCAGAGAGAAGAGTTTAAAGAGAAGGAGAAGAGATGGGAAGGAGAGAGAGACTGGTGGAAGGAGAGAGTGGAAAAGCTGGAAGAGAGAATGGAAATCGAAGAGAGAAGAAAGAGGAAGAACAACATCTTGGTAACAGGATGGGACGGGTAAAGAAAAAGTCATGTAAAAAAAGAGGATGTAGAGAAGTTTTTGAAGGAAAATGTAGAGGATAGTAAAGTAAAAGATTGTTACAGGATTAACAAGGATCAAGTATTGGTGGAGATGGAGGGATGGGGTGAGAAGGAAAGAATAATCAAGCAGGAGAAGAGGGAAACAAGGGGGATATACATAGACAACGACCTCACAAAGAAAGAAAGAGATTAACAGAAGAAACTAAGAAGTATGGCGAAGGAAAAAGGGGAAGAAGGGAAAGAAGTAAGAGTGGGATACAGGAAATTAATAGTGGACGGGGAGCAATGGAGATGGAATGAAAAGGGAGAGAGACTAGAGGTTTTCCAATAAGAAGAAGAAGGGGCGGAGGGAAAAAGGGGGACAACGGCAAAGTAAAAAGGACAATGAAACGGGAAAAAAGAAACAAAGAAGGAAGTAGGAGGGAAACTAAGGAAGGAAGGGGGAAATCAAAGAAGGTAACGAGAAAAATAGGGGTGAGGGCACTATTTTAAGATTATAAGAAGATTTTTGGGACTATGTGAAGGAGTTCGATATTGTTGGATTAACAGAAACATGGTCAGAAAGCTGGGAAAAAATTGAAAACCTGTTACCAAAGGAGTTCAAGTGGGAATGGCAAGGGGCCAGAAGGGGAAAGAAAAAAGGAAGAGCAGCAGGGGGAATAATAACAGGGGTAAAAAAAGGAATAAAAGAGAATACTAAAAAGAAGGGAGAAGAGGAAGGTCACATGGTGAGAAACGTTACAATAGACAGTAAATGGTGGAAAATAGTGACAGTGTACAGCAAAGAGATGAAAGAAACAATAAGCAAGATAGAAGAAACATTAAAAGACAACAGGGAAGAATGTCTGCTTCTGGGAGGGGATTTTAATGGGAGAATTGGGGAAAGAGGAGCCAGGGATTGGGAAGAAGAGAGAGGAGAGGGAAAAAGAAACTCCAAAGACAAGAAAGAAAACGCGGAAGGGAAGAAGTTGATGGAATGGATAGAAGAAAAAGGATGGGAAGTGCTGAATGGAAACAAACATGAGGACGAAGAAGGAGAATGGACCTACATAGGCGATAGAGGAGAGACGGTGATAGACTACGGAATAGTAAACGAAGAAGCATGGGAAGCAATCGAAGAATTCAGAATAGGGGAAAGAGTAGAAGAGGCAGAGGAAGGAGAAAGAGGAGGAAGAGATAAAAGCAATAAGAACAGAGAAGGAGGTATGGAACTATATTAATAGAGAGAGAAAGAAAAAAATGGGAGCGAGGAGATAACGATGAATGAGTGGGAGGAGTACTTCATGAGGCTGCTGGAGGAAGAAAAGGAAAAAAAAGAAAACGGAAATAGAGACGAAGAGAAACCGAGTAGAACCTGAAGGAGAAGAAATTACAATGGAAGAGGTGGAGAGGCATGTGAAGAAATTGAGGAAAGGGAAGGCACGAGGGAGGGATAGAATACAGAATGAGTCGTGGATGTATGGGACGAGAAGAGTGCTAGAGAGGCTGGTGGAGGTAATGAATGGGGTGTGGAGAGGAGAAGGATTCCCGGTAGGGTGGAGAGAGGGGGTAATTTACCCCGTTTACAAAAAAGGGGAGAAAAAACTACCGAGGGATAACTCTCCTAAACACAGGGTACAAGTTGTATGCATCAATTCTGAATGAAAGGATGAGCAGAGAGATAGAGGAAAGGGAGCATTACCAGACAGCCAAGCAGGATTTAGAGAGGGGAGGGGAACTATGGATAATGTATACATCCTGGACTATTTGACGAAGAGTGAGTTAAAGAAGAAAGGGGGGAGGGTGTCTGTTTTAGGTAGAAAAAGAGTGAACGAGAAATGAAGGAAATGATAAAGAGTTTAGGAAAATATGTGAAGAAGAAAAGAGTGATTGGAGGTGGGAGGGAGAAGTAATAGAACAAGTAAAAGAATTCAAATACTTGGGGTATGTGTTCAATGAAGGAGCCACAGATAAGGCACATATTAGAGAACTGGCAAGAAAAGCGAACAAGGTGATAGGATGTGTATGGGGAATAGGAGAGAGAAGGTGGGGAGGCGATTTTAAGAGGAGAATGATGATGTTTGAAAGTCTTATTGAAAGCGTGTTGTTGTACGGAGCAGAGGTATGGGGATGGAAAGAACAAGAGGAGATAGAGAGGGTGCAAGAGAAATATCTGAGGTGGGTGCTAGGGGTGGAGAGAGAAACGCCAGGGTACAGAGTGAGAGAAGTATGCAAGAGGAATAGGTTGAGAGTGAAAGCGGGAAAAAGAGCGGTCAAGTTCGAAGACAGGATGGAAGGGAGGAAAGAATGTAGGATACTAAAGGAATAATACTAAAGGATACTAAAGAATTCAGAGGAGAATGATATGGAGAATTACTACAGGAGGAATGGGTATGCAAGCAAAGAAATAGAGAGACTGAGAGAAAGAGGCGTGTGGATGAATGTAGAACTAAGTGAAAGAGATAAGGATACGGATAGACAAGAGAGGAGAGAAAGAATTAGAGAATTAAGATACAACGGGAAGTACGGAAGATGCATGATCGAGGAAGTGCCGAAGTATTTGGGGAGGGAGAGCGAGAAAGAAAGAAAGATGATGGCGAGGTTTAGGTGCGGAAATGAAGAGAGGGAAAATAGGTATTGGGCAGAAGATGGAGGAAGAATGTGTAGAATGTGCTATGAGGAAAGAGAGGCGATTGAGCATATGTGGAACGAGTGCAGTGAGATGAAACAAAGAGAGAGGAAAGAAAGAGAGGAAATACTGAATGTAGATGGAAGGGAAATTAAATGGATGAAAGAGGAATGGAAGAGGAGGGAAAAGGGAGAAGAGGAAAGGGGAGGGGAGAAGAAATAGAGAATTTTATTTAGTTTTTTTTTATTATTATAATTGTTAAGTTTACTGGTATATGTATAGGAATCAGAAAGCCCGTAGAGCAAATAAAGATTATTATTATTATTAATAAATATTACCGCTTACAGTAAATGTCATAGTTCTTAAGGACATGAATTCGCAATGCACAAGCCTTTCAGATTAAAAATACAATAATTGAAGCTATTGATGCGATGTTATTGTAATTTTTAAAACGCTGCTGCAAATAGACACAATTAGCAAAATATCTCCATAAAATCAACACTTTTTGCACTAACAGCTTTAAGGAAGAAATTTAACAACAAGTAATAGACATAAAAAATATATTATATTGAGTGGTACGTTAAACGAGTATACACAACTGTAACTTCTACGAATTAGTACTTTTTACTGCCAACTCACCTCTTACTATAACTCACTATAATAAAAATAGATGCAGGTCCTAAATATAAGTTTTTGAGTTGAATGACTAATGTCAAAAAGTAAGCAGTAATTGAGTAAACTATGTACGTTGTTAGAGCCACTTATTTCTGAATTTCATAAACAAAAAAGCTATTTTTAGAAAGATAACTCTTAAGTTTGATTTGCGTTTTATAAATTTTATAAATTACCTACTCCAAGTATCAGAATGAAGTTACTATTAAATACATATGAGTGAACTTCCCTTTCATGAAACTGAGTGTTATTCTTACTCAGAACTCTAATTATGCTTTACATTGTATACTCTACACCTTGTTGCGACACACCAGCTACAAATTACACCCCACGTCAACTCACAAGCACCACCACGACGCGTCACCCTCCTCTAAAAAACTTTCCTCCTCAGACAAAGTCATAAAAGAATCGACAAAGTGTAGGAGTGGAGCGTACCGTCATGCAACCGCCCCCAACTTTGACTTATAATCTAACTTCAAAATTACTCAATCAAAATCCACCGAAGCATTGTTCCGATATTCTCCCCTTGATCCCGTGCAGCACAGAACTTAGGCATCAGAACGTCCCGTTATCCACCGCAGGATTAATAAGGGTGTTGCGAAGCACTAGAGCCTCTTCGCGGGAGATAAAACAAATCTGAGAACTTGACGTTGTTAAGGGTCTGTGTGTTCGTTTTTGTGTGTCGGCGATGTTTACAATTACCTGAACTTTGCGTCCTTGATGTATAATTTAACGTGTAATTAATTCCGGGACAATCACTGCTTCGACGTTTATTGTTCAGCAATTTTGCCGGATTAAAACAGGATGATAGTTTTGGAGACGAGATGACAAAATTCGAGGAGATAAATTGCAAACGAGAAATTAATAGGCAGAAGGGAATGGTCTTATTAAACGCAGGTATTAAACAAAGGCTTACTTAACTAAGGAAGATTAATTTTAAAGATTTTGTTCCCTCAAATCAGAAGCAGGGTAGCTACCCAAATGTTATACAGGATTGTTTACAAATTGCTGAAGCAAAAACTAAATTTACCGACCGTTAACAAATTATTTAATTTTGTTTGTTTGTGGCCTCGTAAGTTCCAAATTTTTCCCCTTCATTAGACTTTTACTACCTTTGCAAGAACTGCAGCAATCGTTTATTTTGTGAGATTGTTATTCACAACATTCGGGTAACTGGAATTGGAGCATCACTCTAGCCTGTTTCTATCAGATTAGCACACCATTACCGTATTTCCAACTAAAACATTTATCACCCGTTAAACTCTCGTTTTCCAGATTCTCCAGAAACAAACCGAAGCGCCGAATTAAAATAGATAATGCACTTACTCTGCAAATTTGGAAGCGCTTCTAACGTGCAGACTGACTAGACATTCTTAACTTATCAAAGAAACAATTAAACATACGTTTTTAATCTAAATAAGCGCTTTATCACTCTAACGAAGCACTTCTGCGATGGAAGTAGATGGCTTTGAAGTGGCATTTCACATAACTTCCTTATGCTTTCTGTTGCCATAAGACCTTCTAAATTGAAATGCCGTTGCGAAATTTTCAAACATCGCTGCCGTAAAATTAATTATCTAGTTAATTGCACACCCAATGTTTACCTCTGAATTTTCTGACGGTTTTACGTTTTGCGAGTTGGGAGAACACGTTGGATAAATAAATATATTAATGATAAATAAATGCCTAAAATTTGGCCAAGTAAAACTACCGCTTCTAAACATACGAGTGGCGTAAATTAAGTATACATACTCTTGTGGTTTATGGCAATAATAAAACGATATATTGGTATAGATCAAGTTATGACTTCCGACCCATTTCACCAAAATAGTGTACGTTATTTTTTAGATAAAATGTGATGGATGACTGGAAGAGTGTACTAATGTTGGGTAATTGTTAGGGTGCCAAATCGTAATTATTTTAGGTTGGTATGCAGCTACGTCCCAAAAAATAACGTGCTCGATGAATCACTAATTGTATATATTATTTTTGCTACATAGGAGCATTGAAGTGTCTCAAATACCCGAGCAACATTAGAAATTGAAAATAAATCCCTAGAAGCATCTTGGTAAGTTTTCACGCTTTGTTTAGCGAACATCAGCGAAATTGCATTAACGCTAGACGTATATTAAGACAAATTTTCAGTACAAGAAAGGCAAAACCACAAGCATTTAGAGACACGGAGACAATGTGCACACTATTATGCTAACAGCAAAGCCAATTCCTTGGATTTTATTTAGGAATGGTGCTTCGTAATAATAATCAGAATGAGCTTTGAAAAGCACGGTGAAAATAATTTTACGAAGGAAGTTGTGGCGAGTTGTGGTTACATTAGTGTCTATTGCTTTAGAGCAGAAGAGATTATAGTGTGAAAATTTTATTTTATTATTACATATTTATATCCCGTATAATTTATTAAGCCTAAAATATAATGTAGATACATAATTTATTATAAAAGCGCAGATTTATTCCTAAATTCATGAACCAACATTATATTCATATTTATATCTATATATTGAGGATTCTTTTCTCTTGACGTATTATCCTAATTTGAACGTTTATTTGGTACGTTTAAGCACGTTAAGAAAAATTTACAAAACGTGCATTACATCAATTACTCGAGTGTAGCTGAATTAGAAATTCTCTGCCATCAAAGCGAGACTAATGGCGAATCAATATGTAGATAGCAAATGTAGGCCAATTTAATCATTTCTAGATTTATCAGTAGTCATTTTGTGGATTTTACTCTGATTTGCTCTGAAGCATCTTTTAGAAGTATAGATTGTAAAAATTAGTAGTTTGTTACATGTTTAATGATTGGTACCGACAATAGTATAAATAGGCCGAAGTACCAATAAACGTAATTTTAAAAGCGTAAAGTGTCCCAGATACATTAAGCTTTTGATTACAAGGGGCGAGGCCGTTTTTATTAGGTTCCTTAAAAGTTTCTTCAGTCCGTTTGTTGGAGAACGTAAATAACGAAAATCGAAAAAGAAACAGTCAAATATAATAAGTTTGTTAGGACTACACAATTATTATAATATACAGACTCTCCTATAAAAAATGGATTATGTTGAGGACTTAGTAATATGCTTTACACACTATAGCGTTTCGTGGTTCCACTATTTATTTAAACACTATGTACAATTTTATTTATTCTAAACTTCTTGTATTAAAATGTTTACATTATTTACACTATGTATTTACAAATCACTAAACGACCTGTAGCACGTTGGACAGATAAAGGCACCTGACTTGACCCACTGGTCTTCAACTCTACGACGACAACGTCATCCAATTAATATATCAGCTAGATTCTTCTAGGCGCCTCTAGATAATTTAATTGACGACATCATCAACAGTTCTCGCGACACAGAATCTTCTCGATGATTTTTTCAGATTTCTAGAACGTTATGAATGACGTCGTAGTGAGTCATTGAGAGTCCGCGTCTGTTACAGTACATTTGTTTTACAACACATTATTATTGATGTCTTTTTTAAAAACAATAACTGACTTTTCCAATAATGAGATTTATTAATTAGTTTTTTATTATTGTTTACTGTAGTTCACTTTCAGTTTATAACTTTAGAGCCGAAGTAAATTGTTTCTTACAAAAGTAACATATAAATAAATGCCAATAACCCTTTCAAAATATCTCAGATATTTTTCAGACTATTCCTAAAAAAATTGTCCCTTGGAGTTTTAGTTGTGCTGAGGTCAGTAAGTTCTCACACGTATTAAAAGTGCGACAGAATATGAGCTCTAGATTAACCTTTTCGTAATAACACAAGCGTGGAAGAAACCTATCGCAGGTATTATGTAGAATAAAAATCTTCAGTTCTTTCAAGATTTTTATTTTATATTAGACTAGATGACCCGTCCCGGGTTCGCATTATTTTATTTAATACTTTAATAATTTTGAAAAACCGTTTTTTAATGAGCGCCCACGTGGTAAAATAAGAAAGTGTGCAAAATTTCATTGCAATCGATTCAGTGAATCCAGAGATTAACCCCTGTACCTCGTCTTCCTTATGGAATGGAATTTTGAAAAACCGTTTCTTAGTGAGCGCCTACGTGGTAAAGTAAACAAGTAATAAAATTTCATTGCAATGGGTTTAGTGGATCCAGAAATTAACCCCCTTAGGAATGGAATTTTGAACAGTTTTTGATGACTATGGGAAGTAGACCGTCAGATCCGGATGGCATTTAATCTATAAATTTTTTTAATAAACATTTATTTTGACTAAGTTTCCTCAACTATTATAAATTAGTGCTCAAAACAGAAACACGGGTGGTAGTAGATTTGGTGAAAACCGATGTAAAAAGAGTGGCTAAAACTTTTGTAGTTTCTGAATAATTGTCATCAGTACACAAAGAATCTGTACTGTTGCTATATGCCTACGCACATTACTATAAAAGACCTTAAGATTTTGTTCAAGCGTATTCTTGGCAACTCTCGAGTCAATTTGTAGGTTGTTTGAAAATTAACGATGTTTGTTGTAGTCGTGGATATTATTTGACAATTTGAATTGCTTCCAAAGCTGTTTTTCAAATTTTATTCTATTTAATAGATGATCTTTTATTCACGGTTTATTCAACTGCGGTTCAGATCTATTCGAGGATGTATGACATTTTATGATTTATTTATTTTATTTTTTAAAATAGTGTCCAATTAAATGTAGGTACACAACTCGGAGTTTAACCTGTCCTGTGATATCGAACTGTATGTTACATGTTCTGTTTTAGGCAAATTATATAATATAACCTGATCACCAATATTAATCGTAACAATAATAATATGTACCTATTAGGTCATTAACTATTACATTAGAAATTAAGTTAGTGTAACTAACAAGAACTATAGATCAAACTGGGAGCTGGTATGCACTAATTCTATAAGATCCTTTAGTAATTATTGAGGTTGTGGATCCGTCCTGCTCACGACAGAGCCATTGGCCTGTTTATTATTGTTATATATTAGCAGCAAAATGTTTTTCAATTTCATTACGACCAACGTATGAGATAGTGTCCCATTTGATGGGAAGAAAGTTAAAAAGTCTCTTAGTGAAATGAAATTCAAGGGTATTAATTAATGCTACCCTAAGTTTCAGACTTCGGAAGTGTAATGCTGAATCAGCAGGCTAGACTATTCAACGTACCGTCACGCTATAGCGCAATGGACCTGTTTCTGAACACCTGGACTGCGCGCGCACATGGATAAGTAAAAGTGGCAACGTTGCTACAGGTGAATGTCATATTTGGCATCTATGGGAGAGCTTTGACAGTTGTCAACTGTCATAGAGCCAC
Source organism: Diaperis boleti (assembly GCA_963583935.1). Lineage (NCBI taxonomy): Eukaryota > Metazoa > Arthropoda > Insecta > Coleoptera > Tenebrionidae > Diaperis > Diaperis boleti. The sequence goes on from OY757249.1 coordinate 23,147,029, forward strand.
CTGGCCATTATCGATATCGATATAATATGATTTACAACTTGCAATGCAGACAATGAATACTGAAAAACGCAAAATAAATACCGAGTTCAGCAAAAACACAAGCTAAAAAATCGATAGCGATAACACTGTGACAGTGATATGACAGATGACAGGTCTTGGGTAACTACTAACGTTACTATCCTAGATCAGTACCCTAACGAAAGAAAATCCCTAGAATGTCGAATCGCGCAGCATTTGTTATCCTCCTTTAGAGTGTTATATGTCATAAGTTATACTTTGTCGTTATGTCGGGGTTAGGTCTATTGGTAAAAAGCGTCCCAACCGAGCGGTGACGGTGTTCCAACCAAACTCGTGATCGTTCACGGGAGGGTTTCAGGACTGTCATTTCGGTACATGCTCGAATGCAGGAACCGTTTGCACTGACTTGTCGATTGTGCTATTGCATTATGTTATGTTACTCCCCATTGCGAATATTATTTGTGGTCAAAATTTCATGACGATCTGTTCACCAGTTTAGGCGCCCACAACATACGAACAAACAAACAAACAAACATTGATTTTTGTATATTAGAGGATATAAACATAAAATTCACCTGCGTCTAGTTTCTCACGATTGACATATTTTATAGTGAGATGCATCACCGGCTGATAACATAAGAAAATTGAGAGGTAACTGCTGTGTTTTTGCTAAGACACATAGATGGAAGAATTTTAAATCGAATTTTTAAAGGTCTTGACTTATTTCCCTTTTTATACAGTGAGCGGCAAAAGTATGGAATAAATTAATTAAAAATTAAACAAATTTTTTTCAATTTTTTTTTGGACGGTTCAATTTTGGTTTATTAATTAAATTAAATTAAATTTCAAGCAGTCATTTGTTTTCGAGTGATGACGTCATTGATATTTTTTTTTTAAATAGAAACCCCCAATTTTTTTTCTTGATTCAGTTAGCCCTTTTAATTGTCTAAACGTCAGTATACAAATTTTGTTATCTTACATAATGAAAGTTTTGAGATTTTTTTTTTATGACAAAGAAAAACAAGTCAAAAAATCAAGTAGGTAAATCAAACCAAACAGTCAATCTAAAATAAAAATATTACTTTTTATAAACCAAAATTGACCCGTATAAAAAAAAAATGTAGAAAAAAATTTTGTTTAATTTTTAATGAATTTATTCCATACTTTTGCCGCTCACTGTATAATTATGTTAACATCTAAATTAGCACAGTTTTCCTCAACATTATATCCAACAATTAAAGCAACAATTTTAAACCTGGTAGTAGTTGTTATCATTCTTTTAAGATCAGAGAATCAAAAGATGCTTGTCAATTATTATTGTTAAGTGAATATTTAAATTCTGAAATAGGAACTAAAGTAACATCACATCCATTGCAGAATATGTTTAGATTTTTTTGGATGACCTTTTTTGAGCTGTTTAATTAGCTCCTCATGTCGTCAATATATTAATAGTGAATATCCAGTCTACAGCCATCACACACAGTGACAGGAGACTTTGACGATGGTTGAACGATCTTTTCCGCCCTTGAGGTACTTAGGGTAGGGGGTACTACGCACCCCCACCTTACCTTTTCTTTTGGGGTGGCTCCAGCCACACCAATCTTTCAAAATCTAAATCTTCACTAAGACGGAGCTTGCTCCTAACAATGTCTTTTTTTATGAAATGTATATAGTGTAATTATAGTGTGTTAAAAAAACGGGTCATCACCCAAAAGCGGATCTTACTAGTACTTTGTGTCCACAATTCAAAACAACATACAATGGTTTAAAACAATGACAATTTTTGTCCATAATGTTTTTGTGTGCCACAAGCTAAACAAAAAACTTACCGGGCGCTGCCGATAATCCATCTAATTAATTCAATTAATGTGTCAAACTTTTTTGCAAAAAAATATTCAAACCGGGCGAAATTGAGCACTGTTAAATAAAAATGTCACATTGACCAGGTCAAATCGGATGAGATGTGATTTACTTTATTTTTGGAGTGTATTAGCACGTCCGGCATAAAACATCGTATCTCACACGTGACCGAAATGGCATTGTAAACTTGTGAGATATGATATCACTCGCTGACAATGAAGCATTTCTGTCACTTGTAATATAATTTACTAATTATATGGTAATAATTAATAGGTTTTTAAGTTCCTGTTTTTTGTTAATTTATATGCATATTAAACGCTTCAATTTTGAGGGAAGCGCTGAACTGGTTTCAGAGTGTTGACGGTTATATTATAGCAGGGAATAGTGCAATCATCAGAAATAAGCTAATTAATGTAATATCACGCTAAAGTTGATTGGACATATTATTCGATTCGAGTGATGTGGACACTAATTTGTTTCTATAAATCATTAGAAAATATCTTATTTTAACGTTTCAATACCTATTTTATAAAATAAAGAGTACAAAAGCATAAACTGCATTTTTTTAAAAATAAAACATTAGGTATTGCGTATAACCTGAAATCCCTTATGGAATTTCAGGCATGAAAATGAAAGAGCAGCACGTACGCCTCTGTGCGTGCTTTTTGCTCCTTATTATTCATTGAGAAGCTGGAAATAAATCAGTATATTGGTTCTCTATTTTAATAAAAATCCGATGCCGTAGTTGCTCGGAATTGAATATAATCTCCGTCTAATCTTTACTTAATTTTTCTCGTTCTTCCATGCACTCCTTAGGTGTTTCATGGGCATATTTTAAAACACAGTTTGTGTGATGTTTCACGATTATGAAATAGATTTCAGTCCATCATAAATCCATATAGTATATCTGTACCTTGCACGGTGTAAACGAGCGCATCGGGTTGAGCGTAGACGACATCATGCGACCGAAGGATAAAACCAGGAGTTATGCGTCCTCCGAGATTCCCGAGTTAATTTGCTTTCCGTTGATGATATCCCATAGGAGTTGCCGCATTCCTGCGTCCCGCGCACCCATCGCGCGACTTCGTTCACTCGAATGCAATGTAACTTGCTCACTTATTGATAGACTGGTTATTCCCTTCTTGGGAATCCCACGAGAAAATGGAACAAACGCTCCAAATTAACCGGGCTCATTTGCATTCATGTTGTACAATGATAAATACGCGGAGCCAATGTTCGCATCATGAGAAGTGGCATATTGATGGAGGGTTCGAGGTGTAAGCTCCCCAAATTTGCAAAAAAACAATGAAGCTCCATCCAAAATTTATTATATATTTCTACAGTGATTTATTTAATCAAGCTCAAACGTTTCATTAAATATTTCACTAAATGTTGTAAAAATATTCAATGGGAATTTGCTCAATAAGTTTCTCTTGTAATAACATCGTTAATTGAAGGGGGTACAGGAAAAAAAAACAACAACTTTTGGTCGAAAATGAGGTGGTGATGCCATGCAGTGTGTGTACACTACATAACAATATACATGTCTTTTTCCAGTGTCTTTTTACAATTTAATTAATTTATTGTAAATTAAAATGAACTATGCACCTACAATGTGAAAAATAACTATAGTTAATTTCTGTACAATACCTTTTGCGATTATAAGGAATTTCTCCACTGACAAAATAACGTAACCGGCCGTCCAAAGGTGCATACATTTTTCACTCGGCTAATATTGCTTTATCAATTTTTTATCCAAGCGCAAGGAATATCTCGATCCGTGCATGCAATATTCCGAGTAATGCAGCTGATACTGCATAACACTGCAATGAAAAATTTATTTCGCTTGGAATAAATTGGTTCCTCTTGGAAACAGGGGTTTAATACCCACTGATATTTAATTCATTCCTTTATGCTGTCTGTTACATTATACTCCTAATATCACTGCACCGCACTAAGCTCGTTGTGAATAGGCTGCAAATAGATGTAACTACTAAATATTAATACAAGGACATTTTTTACTAAGACGTTCGTCCTGAAATCCGGATCCGGAAAAATCGTGTACTCGCAAATTTATTTATACCCGTCACTCAGTTGACGTTGACATATAAATTGCTTGCTTAAATCAAAGAGTTTCTTCAATACATCAAATCATATATTTTCATCAAAATTCTTAGGGTGCCTCAATAAAACTGATTTATACCGGACAAACTGCAATATTGATCGAGCTTAGGTGCAGTATATACATTTATTACTTTTAGCTATAATGATTTACTGGATGTGAACACCTGAGTAATTTTCGGGATCTTTGATGTTATATGACTGTAATAATTTTAAGTTTTAGAGGATGGGTTTGGGTGCTTTATTGTTATTTATGTGAATTAAATTGACTGTAACAAAGATTAAAATTATATGGCAAAACACGAGGCAGTCTAACTCCAAATATACCTACCCCGTTTCTTTTCCTTAAAGCTGTCGTTCCACTTGCTCTTAATTTGTGTTTCTGTCTCCATTGTTTTACGTATACCAGCCCTGTGCATAAGAAAGTGATGCAAACTCTGGATGTGTATTAATCGTGGAACTGTGGAATGAATATTTATTAATAAATATTATTAAGGCCCGGTTTATACTGGGTTATTCACGAAACGGTACGACCCTGTCGAAATTTTCGATGCAACCAACATTGCATTTGCACAGTTTACATGGATTGAAAAAACAATTTCTTTTAAAACTAAAACATAGTGTGCACATTAATATATTAGATGACATTAGATACTGTCAGTGTCAACTATTTTGACCTTATTGTTGTTTTGGTAATAATGTATTTCAATGGCGAGAAAACCGACATGATTTTAATTTATGGCGAATGCAGAAAAAACGCTTCTCTTGCTGCTAGGGTGTATGCAGACTGAATTGGCCTCCAGTTACTACGCCTAGGGAAAGGACTGCAACTGGGGAACATAATGAAGTAGCCGTTTTAGAGATGGTGGCACAAGAACCACATATTGACCAGAAGGAAGTGGCACGAATAGCTGAGATAAGAGCCGTTTGACACTATACTTATTTCAGTACTCAAAATTCTCGTACTGAAAATTGTAAGAGCGCGCCGTTTTAGTACGAGAGAAGTTTCGTCCCTGTGTGCGACTATTATGAATTTTCAATACAATTTTTAGTATATGCACATGCGCTCTAGTTCAGGTGCAGCTGTCAATTTTGTGGCTGTCAAACTACAAATGACGTACTCCTGCCGGTCTTACTGTTGTGGGATTCTTTATTATAATTATTTATCTACGGTGTATTGTGGGCGAATCATGAATACATCAGATACCGTCAGAACCAACTTTTCTAGAGCCCCGTTTCTGGCGTTGCGATTTTTACATAATAAATTATGTTTTGGGACATAAAGTCCGTTTAAAAAAAAAAAAAAACATTGTGGTGCAAATAATTCACACCCTATTCTGGTTTCCATAACAACGTAATGCTTTTGATATGGGGAATTAAATTTAGGGTGTTACCATTTGCACCACAATGGTTTTTTAAATAAAAAACGGAGTGTATAAGCAGTCGTTGTTTCTAAATAAAGAGATTAGCATGGAAACTTGCTTTTGAGATTGACATTGTTACGACAAGACACAACAACAAATCATCAAATACCGGATATCACCCGGATCACCCTAGGCAGGTACAAAGGAGAGTAATAAAATTTGGAAATTTTCTAGACCAAAGTCGCATTTGAGAAAACAAATGGGCGAGATGGGTGACCATAGTGACTGCAGCAAATAATTTTGTGAGTGGTCGTGTGGTCGGTATATCAGCTGATTGGTGCAATGCGCATCTGATCTGCTCAATTTGAGTACGAGACGCAAACTTGTATACTAGAAAATAGAACATGTTCTAATTTCTGGTACTAAAACAGCGCGCACATCAAATTTTCAGTGCGTAATTTTAAGTACGGAATTTAATATTGAAATAAGCATAGTGTCAAACGGCTCTAAGCCAGGCATCAGTATGCCGAATTTTAAGGGCCAATAAATTCCATCCTCATTTTGGTTCAAGAACTAAAAATGACCGATTTTCCCAAAAGGTTAGAGTTATGCCGTTTCTTCAAGGAAAGAATCCAATTTAATGAAAACTTTTTGCAAAATGTTTCGTTTAGCGATGAAGCTACTTTTAGCAATAACGGGGGTGTAAATTAGCATAATTGTCATTACTATGCTCAAGACAATCCACATTGGATTCGGGAAGGACACTTACAAAGTATTATTTCGGTTAACGTCTGGTGTGGAATTTTAGAGGTGAAATGTCCTTACAAGTGGAGAAACACCACAAAAAAATAAAAAAGTACTTTATCGAATTTCATGATGATGACATCAAGATCATGATTACTACCACCAAATTCAATGGCAATTGCACTTTACGTCCAGAAATAAGGCTTTTCTGATGATCTGGACACCAGCAGACAGCGTGATTGTGGAGATTAGTAGAACTCAAGCGTGCGTAAAGAACATCCATGGAAGTGTTTTATTATACTTATACATTTCTGATGAATTAAATCTACAATAAAACTTTATGTACAAACCTGTAATTACTTATTTACTACTTATACCTAAATATTATTCTTTGTTCAACTACTCCACTTCTCTTATTAAAAGAAACTGTAAATTAGCAAACTTAGAAAACAACGGATGGGGCATCAAGGAGGCAGGTATGCAAAACATAATTTTCTGCTTTATTCATAACAGTAAATATTGTCTTTGTTGTTGCCACTTGTGGAGGCTGTTGTATTACAGAGGTCCTGGTTCTGCATGTGAAACAACAATCTGCTGAAACCTTTCAATTTCGGCCTTAATCGTCTCCTCAGGAGCACTAGCTGCTTCTGTTACAATAGTAGCTGTTAATTTATTTCATTACACTAAATTCTGTAAATACCCACTTTTTAATTGTTTTTCTCTTCTTCATTGGGCTCTCACAGCTAAATTGCTTCCCAATATTATGTTTAAATATGGTAGGACCATTAGCTCTTTCCTCATCTTTGAAGTGACAACTACATACGAGGGAATGATTTGGTTCTCGATCAGCTCGTCTAAAATTTAAATAATGTTCTTGCAAGATGCAATTTAGCGTCAATCCACCTTTGTTTTGACTCCGTGACGTATCTACTAGTTGCATAGTAAATTTTTAAAACTGATTGCAAATTTAAAATTTTGACACTGACAATATCTATTGTTACCTAATTGCGCACACTATGTGTAGTTTTTGAAGAATTATTTTTCTTAATCCATGTAACCTGTGCAATGTTGGTTGCATCGAAAATTTCGGTAGGCTCGTATTGTTGCGTGAATAAATATTGGTCAGTTTAGTTAATGTTATATTAAATTATTATGTGGTTAACTTTATTGAAACCAATAAAATTAGAGGCACTTATACTGAGGCTGAAACATAATATTTTATTTCATGAACACATAAATGTAATATAATTTATTGTAACTTACATAATATATTATTGTAAATTTTAACTGCTTTAATAGCTTGTTTGAGCTTCGTAATAGAACTGGTGCAATTTCGGTTTTGAAGATAACAAATTTCACTCTGCCAAACCTCAAAAACCGAAGTGATATTTTTAATCTATATATTCCCAGCTAACATAGTGACGGGATATTCACGTCTCTTTTTAGTCAGTCATTACGTCATATGACCAAAAGATTTGAAGTGATAGTTACGTAAAAATGACGACAATATGACACAGCCCAACCACGTCATTGAATGACGTTTTCATGACGTGATCACTGACCAATATCTGACGTATCTAGATGGGCGTAATGGCCCTAATATTCACGTCTAATAGACGTCATTATTGTCGTCAAGTAGACCTTGTTCCCGACGTTTATTTTCATGACAATAGAAGCAGAATAAAAAACAAGACAATGGTTTAAAAAAATTATTGAAAAATTAAAAGAGACAAACGATTGTAAAAAAAAACAAAATACTAACACTATTTTTTTAAATTTTAATTTAATTTTTGTCTAAACACCAATACCTTTCTTATGGTATATACAAAAGTAACATACTTTATGTGCTAAAGTAAACATTAATAAGAGTATATAAATTTTTAAGCAATAACAAGTATTATGTGGTATGCAATAATGGAAATGTAATACATGTTTTTCCATCAACCTCAAAAACTAAACATTTTGCTACGATATGAACAGTGAAAAAAAAAGCACTAAAATTTATTGAAGTTAAAAACTTACCAGAATTTATTGCTGTTTGTACACTTGGGAAAGGCGGTGAAGACGTGGCACTGGAAGATTCTTAGAAAATTCCCTATTCCACCATTGTTAAAACATGAAGAATTACGGGTTTATTCGTTTTCTCTAAAAAAATGCGACTATACTCGATGATACGACTGATGCGATTAGACTCGATGATACGACTAAACTGACTCCCGCTGGAACGTCCTCTAATAAATATACCGGCGCCTAAATGTTTCTAGAGGCTCCAGAAGTTTCATGGCACTCTCGTGCTGTACCGGATATTCCAAAAGATCAGTCATACTACCTCGAGTACGTTGTAGTAAATTCCAGTACAGTCCAGTAATTGATGACGCCGCCACAGCAATGAGTCATCACGGGTGTACGTCCGTTACAATATTAATACGTGAAGAGAAACTTTTGTACCTCTTTTTAACCATATTGAGCGCACGGAGGAGTAGAGTAGATTTAGCATAGATAAAGTTTATATGAAGAAGGAAAGTAGAAAGCTAGAATCTATATAATGTATTATGTTTTGTTACGAATACACAAAGAACACATGTTAATGACGTATTTGTACACGCTCGCAGCAAACGTAATAGAACAAAATTCAAAAATTATATGCAATGAATATAGATGTGTACTATTTGGAAAAGATCCTCAATAGCGTTCAAGCTTACAAATTTAATTAATTACGGTCGAATTTCGACTACTGGGCGACCACTAGTAATAATTAATATACCCAGCGTTGAAGGTATTGTTGACTAATATATTGTAACGTAGCCTGAGCCGGGCGGTTTCGAGGATTTAAAGAAATATTCTGATGCACACCGTAGTTACAAACTTTTATTAAAAAGACTAACTTTCACAATAACACGCACTGACCATTTGTTCACGATGCTACCAATCGACTGACTTGCTCTGTCGTTTGATCCCTTCTTATACCGCTCCTGACGTTCTCGATTCCTTCTATTCCCAAAATCATGAGATCATGTTTTCGGCGCAATGGATTATTCCCGAAGAATGAGATCAGTCTCTTGTACGAGCGTGGTATAGTATGAGATCACCGCTACAGAGTCTTCTAGACTCATGAGAGCATCCTATGTGAACAATTATTCCCAGACGTTCTCATGTGGACTGTTCCAGATTAATTACGTTACCATACGTGGTGACATCATCATGACATCATTCACTTCCGGCGCCGTATCGCCGTCGTCGCTGATTAAGATTTTATTTCATTCGAAGACTGTGAAGATACTCAGGAACCTACAGATATCTAACCAAAAGGGGATGTTTATTCTAGACTGAGTGAAATATATAAGCGGATTTGTCGCAAAACAGGTGTAAAAAAATTATTCCCAATTATGCATGTCTGCTGTTCTCAATAAAGCTCCCCTGTTTTAGCAAAACGTAAAAGAAAGAACGAACTTACTTATGCATCATCTAAATGTTCATGATATAAATAAACCTGTTAGACCGTGCGGGTAATCAATTCTCAAAAGATTTTTAAAAAATAGACAGAATATTTTTTTGGACGAAATCCACTAAATCATCACTTGCTTCTTCTTAATTTTAAAGTGTATTTTCAAATTGTCATAATTTCAAATCATCGGCTGGTGCTGCAAAAATTCGCCCTCGCCCCTGAAAAGTGTCATGACAGCGCACTCGTATCGATATGTACTATTTTATAAAAAATGCTACCATCCTTATTCTGGATCTTAGTTAGACTACAATAATAAGAAAGAGAAAGTGTCAACCACATAGCTTAACAAAAGTTATTAAACAAAGCTCTCAGCATTAATAAGAACCCGTGACTCATAACTATTTAACTTATTTAAGATTTCACTGTCTCCAATAACAGTTATTGCGATTTTTAAAGATCTTATTGCTTTCTCGTTCCTTCGTCCAAGATTCGAACTTCCTTCACGTTTGGTCTAACAACACCTTTGGCGATGCCCTACCCGCTCTTACGGTGTACAGACGGACTCAGGAGAGTTAAAATTTCAGCCAACTAAAGCATCCTCTTTCTTTGGTCGTCTAAACGCGTTCCATTATCGATTGCTTAATTTGTGTTTCTATAATTGTCTATAGCAAAGGCAGAGCAGTCCGTCCAACCCTTTTCCATGTCAAAGACTTCACTGTAGTTCAACATCTGATGTAATGAAATATGGTCAAAGTAAATCACTTCGGTCGTTGATCATTCTGCATATCGGTTTGCAATTTCCAGCGACCGCAATTGAACATGAATTGCAATGGAACATGTTTGGCTAATGTAGCGGACATATGGGCAAATAGCCGCTTGTCTAATAATGATCGAGGAGTCAACATATCGGGAGTGAAACGTTCGTTATTTATAGATTGCAAAGTGGAAAATTGGAGTCTCATGAACGATGGCGACATTAAAAAAGTCGAAGTTTGTGGTAGCAGCGTGCTACCGATGTCGTAAATATTTATTATCGTGACTACAGTGAAGCGTTCTCTTAAAAAATACACGATGTCGGTATTTATTTCGGTTTTTCGGGTTGGGATTCGTTTAAGAGAATTTTATGAGTCAAATAAAAATTGTGGTATAAATAACTAATTTTTCAACTATCAAAAAATAAAACTGTTTTCCTGGAAATACAAACATTTCGGGAATATTAATTTAGTAATTGTAAATGTTTGTTAGTATGTTATGTACTGAAATAGTAAATATTATCAAATTCATTTGATATACCTAAAAGAGACAGAGAATATAATGTTAATATTTATGCAAATTTACAAACCTACAGTTTAATAACTGGGTAATTAATTTATCATTTATTATTCGTGGTCTATCGACAACGTGAACATTCAAGATCGGACAAGAGGAGTGAAAATAAGGATAGTGAACCCGAAACCGCAACAGTATCGTAGGACTTGAACTTTAAATGAAAATTTAACACACATATTTAAGAGCCAATCAAGAAATTTTATTTGAAAATGTCCAATCACAACAACACTCGTGATTTTGTTGATGCGGTTCAAAGCAAATAAACGATTATTTTTTACTCTATGGGAACCATAAGAATGCAAAAATGTTTTTGTCAATTTGTTCCAGAAATGCATCCATAAAGATGGGGAACTGCATCAACTTCAGAATTTAATCATAAAATCGAAGAAACAACCCCTACGAATACAAAAAAAAAAAAACTCGTTGCACTCGTTGTATTTCAGGTATAATAGCATCTCAATAAATTCAGGTCGAATTATAATCGGCCATATTTATGCCATAATTTGTTGTATTATAAGTTATATATTATTTTTTTATCACAATGAATCGTTAATGATTCATAAGGTGTTTTAATGAATCACTTGGCTAACCGTAACAAAATTTAAAAATGTTGTTCTAAGCACAAGGAAGATATTAGATTTAACATTAATGTAACCGATAAAAGTCACAAACATAACACACATAACATTACTGCCGGTGACATCAATCTTACCAATTTCAGAACGGCGACTACAAAGGTTCTGGCATTTGGGTGAACTTTCATCCTCACAATTTTTGTTAGCAAAGTACTTTTTAATTGCTTTGATGACCTTTTGGGTACAAACGATGTGATGACCAAGCACCACGATTTTGCATTTACATTGTACACGTAACCTACAGCAAACAATCATTACTTCGTTACTCTATGAGTCGATATTAACAAACCCATTTACTCTATATTCCCCCATGATGAAAAACGCGCAAAAATGCTGAATCGAAGTGAAAATCCAATACGAGTAGACCAAATACCTCGCTTTAACAAACATAAATACACATAAAGGTTCATTAAGCAATAATTTAACGTAAAATTAGTAAAAGCAAATCAAGGGTTATTTTCATATTTCCACATTTTTGCACCACAGAATGCAATCAATGTGGCGATTTGATGCATCATTCAAAAATTTCAAATAACTTTCCAATTTCCCAATGGATTTTCCTACGTTTTGTAATATTCTTTGCGAATTTCACAAAACCAAACACAATAGCCGTTACTTTTAGTTCAACGAGTGTTCATTCTCGAAACACTGACATTTCTTGATCCGTATCTGATTCTCGGAATATAATTTTGCCTGTTGGTAAAATTATTGAATTAAATGAGAAACACGATGTTGTCATGAAGTGCGATAATGAAGACAGACTAAGAAGATTTGATTATCGCATTTGAGGACAAAACCCAATGTGAACGGAGTGACAAAAGCCATCTTCTGGGGGATGGGTGCCGTAATTGTATAGGAGAGGGTTCACACGTCTGTAACTAACTGTTGAGTTTACAGCTACAGCACTTAAAAGGCGGATTCGGATTTAGTTTTACTGCTTTTATTCATCGGAGAGTTGGTGAGACGAAAGACACTGCTTTTTTCGTGAAAACAAGACTTTATAAGGACTTAAATTGCTACGGTGATTTATTCGTTTAAGTTGTAGAGAATTTTAGTTTAGTTTAATCAGTGTTTCAGAGGAACATTTATCAAATAGTCATACAATTGAAAAAAAAAAGTTTACGCCATACCCTTCAATCATCACAAAATGCTACGAATGTTTTCCGTTATGTTCTAAGCAAAGTCGAACTCGTTTCTTCATATTTTAAATAAAATTTACAAAACATTGGGGTGGAATGACTTGAATGAAAACTTCTGTAATTGAATTCTTCAAGTCACTGAGATAATTCCTAAAAACAGTATTTTTAATCTGGCCAATTTAATATGGTAGGTCGCACGATCCTGTGGAAGTATCCATATTCTTCATCATCCAGTTGGTTTACAAATTGCGCTAAAATGATCTGCTGATATCGCTCCGAATAATTTAGGGTTGTTATAAGCCCTAATAGTACAGGATCCGAAGAGAGGCGTCCTTCACCCATCTGCTTATCAGATGAAAATTGTTTTTTATCAAGTCTTATAACACGTGTTCATTTAAATTAGACATCAATTTGCTGATGATTTTTTGAGTGACGAAAAAGAATTGAAAACCGCATGTGATTTGTTGCTTCATACAATTCATACTAACATAACCTAAAATCAAAGTGAAACTATTGACAGTTGCTGGCGGTTTTCAGTCTAGTCTAGCTCGTGGTACTGCTTACGTCGAAACGATGGCGTATAGTTTAGAACAAACTGTTTTTACTAAGAAGCTGTTTCCGAAATGGCACTAAAGAGGATGGAGTTTCGGTACAATCGATACAGGACTGTCTCCAAGAATTTCCAAACTTTACTCTCTGTAGGAGAAGAACCCCATCATCAGGCAGAAGTGGCAATACATATACACAAATAAGCCATAACACATCAATAAATGTTAACATTGAACAATTTCTTTTTTGCAATACAAATGTTCATCCCTGCTGGACAACAATTTCTACTCATCAATAATTATACGCCGAAATTACTAGCTTGTGACAGCTTTGTTTTTATTCGTCCCATCATCACCAGCTTAACCATCTTAGACTAGCAAATAGTAAAATGTCCGGTACGAATAAACAAGCACGTTTTATAGAGGTAGGCCATAAAGTATAAAGCGATGGCAGCCACGTAGTAGTAATAGTAGTAATATGTATATTTATTACCTTTAGAGGTTTATAAAGTATCCGATACATTTCCCATAACTCAAATAAATAATAATAATAAATAAAACTAAATAAATCAACACAATAACTAGCAGCTTTATCTCTTCCCACTTATTGTCCCTCTTCTCCACTCAACCTTCCTCATCCATTCGATCCATCTTCCGTCCTCATTCAAAATTTCTTCTCTACTCTCATCTCTCCCTCTCAATTCTACGCATTCCTTCAACAAATGCTCTATCGTCCCCTTTTTTTCTCCACACATCCTGCATAGTTTATTTATTATTATCCTCACTCCAATATTTAATCTCTCTCTCCTCATTTCCACATCTAAATCTTGCTATTATCACTTTCTCTTTTCTACTCTCTCTTCCTAGGTACTTTGGCATTTCTTCCGTTATTATTTTTTCATACTACCCATTGTACCTAGACTGACTAATTCTCGTTCCTTTTTCCTGCACTTGCACATCTCTATCTCTCTGCACTAATTCATCTGTCATTACTCTGCCTCTCTCTCGCATTCTTTCTATCTCCGCACCTGCATACCCATTTCTTTCAAAATATGCCTCCCTCTCTTTCCATATCCCCTTTCCTATTTCTTTCCTTTTTTCTTTCAAACACTCTTGCAAAATTCTGCACTCTCCTCTCTCTATCACTCTCTCCTCAAATCTTATTGCTCTTTCTCCTGCTTCTATTCTTATTCCATCTCTATTTGTTTCCTCCATCGCTATATACCCCGGTGTCTCTCTCTACCACTAGAACCCATTTCATATATTTTCCTTGCAACCCCTTCTAATCCTTCTTGCTCTCACCATCCCCATATTTCCGCTCCATACATCATCACGCTTTTCACCAAACTATCAAACATCATTACTCTCCTTCTAAAATCATGTCCAAATTTTCTCTCTCCTATTCCCCATACACCTCCTATTATCTTATTTGCCTTTTTCACTAACTCTCTCACATGTGCTGTTGCTGTGTTTCTTTCATTCATCACATAACCTATATACTTAAATTCTTTCACTACTTCAATTTTCTCTTTCTCCCATCTCCACTCATTTACTTTTCTCCTACTACCCCTTTTTCTGAACACCATCATCTTGGATTTCTCTACATTCACCGTCAACTTTTTCCTCCTCATATATTTCTGCATGTTTTCTATCATTTCTTTCATACCTTTCTCCTCTCTCGCTAGCACCACCAAATCATCCGCATATGCTAAAGACCACACTTTTTCTTTGCCCAACACAACCCCCCCTGCCTGACCCCTTCCTGAGCATCTCCTCTATATCTCCAATAATAGCTGCAAACAGGCTGGGGCTTAGTGGGCACCTTGTCTTACACCCTTATAATTTTTGAAACATTCACTCACCCTTCCATCCACTCTCACTCTACTTATCGTCTCTTCATATATCTCTTCTATTTTTGTTACCAGATGCTCATTTATCACTCTCTTTCTCAAGCATTCCCACAGTAAACCTCAAGTCCACAAAGAATGCATATATCTTGCCACCCCTCTTTTTTATCTCATTTCCTATGTGATTCAAGATAAATACATTATCCATGGTCCCTCTACCTTTGCCTGTCCGTCTGGTAACACCCCCTCTCATTCATTTCCTTCATCAGCCTCTCTTCCACAACCATCGCGTATACCTTATATGTTGTTTTTAGGAGAGTGATCCCCCTATAATTACTGACTGTATCCTTTTCTCCTTTCTTATATATGGAGCATATTATCCCCTCCTTCCACTCTTGGGGGAATCCCTCTCCCTTCCACACTCCATTCATTATCTCTAACAACCTGTCAACTTCCCTTTCCGTTCCATATATCCACGCTTCATTCTGTATACCATCCCTCCCCGGTGTCTTTTTTCTTAGTTGTTGCTCTAGTTCTTCTCTTGTTATCTCTTCTATTTCTTCCACTCTTTGTTGTCTCTTTTCCTTTTCTTGTCTGTTTTCATCACCCAGCAGCTCACTGAAGTACTCTCTCCATTCCTACATAGTAATTCCATCACTCACTCTCTCTCTCTCTCTCTCTTTTTCTTTCTTTCCTTATTTATGTATCTTCATACCTCTTCTTCCGTCTTTATACCCTTCATCTTTAGCTCTTCTTCCGTCCGTTTCTTTTGCTTCTTCTCTTTGCATACTAAATTGTACCTCTTGCGTGCTCTCTTGTACTCTTCCTTGGTTGCTGTTCTTTTTTCCAATTTCTTAGATTCCTTCTTGCTTCCTGCTTCCTTTCCCTGCATTCTTTATCCCACCACTCGTTCTTCCACAGCCCCATCTTCTCTCTTATCTCTATATCTCTTTTTTTCTGTTGCGTTTCTTATGTTATCGCTCAGTTCCCTCACCTTTTCGTTTATTTCTGTTTCTTCGTATTTTGCCTCCCTAAGTCTTGCTCTATAATTTTCTTTTCTTTCTTCCGTCCAAATATTCTTCACAATTTTTTTTCTAAACTCATTCACACTTCCTCTATCTTCCCCTCTTCCTTTTGTCTTCACTTCTAAAGGCATATGGTCCGACTCCATTCTTTCTCCCACCTTGAATTTCTCTATTTCCTCCCATGCTTCTTCATAACATAATCAATAACTGTCTCCCCTCTTGATCCAATATACGTGTACTCCCCTTTCTCATCTCCTGTGCAGTTCCCATTAAGTATGTCCCACCCTCTTTCTTCTACTAAGCTAATCAGTACTCTCCCTTCTGCGCTTTCTGTTCCATCTTTTGTTGCGCTTCCTTCTATTGTTTCTTGTTCCTCTTCTATGCGTCTTTCTTTTCCCCAAATTCTTGCATTAAAATACCCCCCAATCACCAAAGTTCCTTCTTCTTGCTTTTTTACTCGCTCTTCTATTATTCTCTTCATTTCCTTCTTACTTCTGCTGTACACTGTTACAATTCTCCATTTTCTCTGTTTACTTTTCACCGTTCTTTCCATAATCCCTCTTTCTCTTTTTGCTCTTCCACCCCCATTATTATCCCACCTTTAGCTCTCCCTTTCTTGCTTTCCCTCTCTATTGGCATTTCCACTTAAACTCTTTCGGCATTCTCGTTTCCAATTTTTCCACCCCTTTTCTTCCACCCACGTTTATACCATTCCCACTACGTCAAATTCTCTCAAATACTTTCAAAATTCATTCTCTTTGTTTTTTATTCCCGCTACGTTCCAGAATACTATTCTTATTTGCTCCTTTTCTCCTTTATTCCTCTCCGTATTCGTTTTCCCTTTTCTGCCCTGTCGTCTTTTTCTTGTGCTCTTATTCAAAAATTTTCTGTATCTAACTCCCTTTTTTCTTCGTCTCACCTACGCCCTTTTTCCTGTATCCATATCTTTTTATAACCCACTTTCACGCGCTGTCCTTTTTGTCGCTCTTCTTTGGCTATCGCTCTTAATTCCGTCTATCTATCTCTTTCCTACTTTGTCAGATCATCATCTATGTATACTTTCTTTCCTTTTTCTTCTCTTTATTTTCCATAACTTTCCTCTTTTCCCCCCAGCTCCCAAGTTCCGCCAAAATCATTTTTCCTCCATTTATTTTATACATCTCTCTCACAGTCAATTCTACGTCTGATTCCACCTTCATCCATTTTTCCAGTTTCTTCTCGCTCTCGCATTCCTCTTCGTTCAATCCCGTTACTACAATATTATTTTTTCTTTTTTCCTGTTCTTCCATTTTCTCCTCCAATTTTTACCATTTTTCTTCCTTTTCACGCATCATAATTTTCAACTGTTCCAGTTCCCGGCTCATCTTCCGATTCTCTTCCTTTATCTCCCCTACATCCTCCATCATTTTTTTCAGCATCTCTTTCATTTCCTCATCCATTGCCTTTTTAACCGGTGATCTTTCTAACTGCTTACTTTTCCTAAAGGGGTTATTCCTCTCTTCTGATTCTCGTCCTTCTTATCTTTTTCTTTTGTAATCTTCTTCTCTCTCGCTCTCACTACCACTTTTTTTCATTTTATTTCTTTTTAACTTTTTCACGCTTTTTTTATCCGCTTATCTTATCGAGCACCGCAAAACACGTCCGCTCGTCTCAACTGCTCGAATTGGAATCCGATGGCAGCCACGTTTACGACCTGATGCCATCAGAACATATGGTCGGAACAGACGGTAAAATTGGAATGAATATATGAACCGAAAGATAATCGTTTGCAAATTACATTGACCAGTACTTATAATAGATTTGGAAGAAATATAAAGATAAAGATATTTCCTGTATTTACGGTGCCCCAAACACGTGACACGTGGTTTTGGAATCGGCTCGTAATGTGAATTATTGACGATTCGATTTTTAAATTGAATACACGCAACTTTATATACTAAAACAAAAAATAATGGTACGAATAAAATTAGATTCAATAAGATTCAACAAATATTAAGAAAATACTGAGAGATTGCTGCGAAAAACGTTGTCGGCTCGAAGCGATGGCTAAAACAGTAAGGGCTGATCTATCGCATCTCTTCGCCTGCTACCAAACCCCTCTTTGGAACGGTGCTGTCAAATTAGCCTCAGGCCGGGTAGGCAATCCAAATTTCTCCTTAGTAAATTACAGGTTCCGTACTTCAACGGCAAATTAAAACATGGTCAAATTTGGTATTTCTCAGAACTCCTGATTAATGTTCCTCTGAATCTCCCGGTATATGCACCTTGATTGGATTTCAGTTTTATATTTTGTGGTTCACTCACATATGAATTAAGTTGGGCATGGATAAGAAAGAAATTTTTAACAACTAATGAAAATTAAAATTTAAATATACATAATTATGCAGGGTGTTTAAAAGTTGCCGCACCAACGCAATCGTACGTTAATTAGAACCATTTGATAAGTCAGAAAAAAATATTAAAAAAAATTTTGGTGTTCATTTCTTCTGTGTATGTGGGTTTCTGTTAGGGATCTTCGAATGTTGATTACAGCTATTTATTATCAGTAAATTACACCCAAAATGCTGCTAAAGTATGCGAAACAAAATGTAGATCAATAATTATTTGACGCAATGCCTGTGGTCTTTAATATAAATGTATTTAAACGCATCTTGAATTATCGAGATTTATGCAAAAATCAATGCGGCAACATTTTAATATAACAATGGATATGTTTATGCAATAATGGGATTGTATGCATAGTAACAAATTTTTCAGATTTATTTTAAAAAAGTCGCACTGACATTGTGGAATGGATGACCTGTCTCTAACACTTCTATTGAGGGATATGTGAATTCAACTGGATGAAGCACCAGTTCATCATCATCCGGTCCTGTGATGGCCTGGCCATGCTTAGCGATGAATTGGGCGAGATGGCCCCAAGCTCCCCGTTCGCCCGACCTTAATCGTTTAGATTTTTTCTTTGCGGTCATTTTAAATCGTTGGTTTACGTAACACCACCTGAGAGTCGCGAAGACCTTCTCGCAAGAATTTTTGGACCCACTGATACTGTAACCAAACAAATACTCGAACGAGTACAGGCCAATATTGAGAGACGGGCAAACGCTAGTCTTACGGGCAATGGTCGACAATTTGAACATTTGCTGTGAATTGTATTTTAATGTTCTGTTAAATAATAAATTGTTTCTTCAATTATTGTTATAAAAAATTACAAACTTCAAAAATATTTGACAATTCTCAACAATTATTGTTACAATTAATTCCAGTACCTGAGAAAAACATTGCCTTGGTTACTTAACACCAGTACTTTAATTGTTCATTGCAATTTCCTCAGTTGCCAGATTTACTATAAAAAAAAACTTCAGTCACATGCGAATTTAACAGCAAATTTTTTTAAAATATTTTTCTATGGCGTACTCTTTGCTTCTGACCACTGTACCATTAGTTTGGTGCGGCAATTTTTAAACACCCTGTATTTAAGTCGAACTCCAGAGACATTAATAAACGCAAAATTACAATTGGAACATGTAACAATTATTGATAATTGATAATTTTAAATATTCTTTATGATGGGAGTAGTGTTCTTCCGAAACATATTCCAATTGTAATTTTGCGTTTATTAAAGTTTGACTTAAATATATTTAAATTTTATTTTAAATTTACTCCACTTTGATTGATCGATTTAACTAATGAAAAAAACTGAAATTCGTAAATCTTTTTAAGTGAGTATCAAAAATGGTTCCAACAATTAGGTGATGTTATTCTATTAGAGTATAATATATATAGTACAAAAACTGAAAACGTACTATCGATAACACACATTGAGTTTTGAGAAAATGAACTAGAGCCAGGTTATTTCGCTCCCAAACGGGAATCTATTATATCTCATAAGTTCAACATGGTTTAGAAACCCAATATGCGGTATCAATATACAAACCACAAACTAATGTATACACAAGTGGGCCTTCCAGTTTACGAATTACCATACCTTGAGACCCCAATATGACAATCAACTTGACGCAATCGATTAAAATGGAATTATATTCCACTTGTCGACATAAATAATTATCCAAACTCTACTTGGAATTCGATTTTGATATTGCCTGGTGGTTTGAGCCCATTTTATTTTACATTATTAAATTGACAATTTGAATACGTCGACAGCATATTTCGCTTTTACTCCACATTCTTTTGTTATAGGTATATACTGTAATCTCACTACTTGAAAGCAGTTTTCCTATTTCATAAATGTGAAATACTTAATATGCAAGTTATTGTTTTAACAGTGGTCGTAAAGCGCCCAGACGTAACCATTTCTACAGTGTTATTAACTAGAAGTTTTCTATATTCCACCACCGTTGCATCATCTTGGGGTATTTTACACACAGGCTACGGATGTAATGTAATCATGAAGGAAACCGGCAGTTTTCCAATAATTACTCTTTGGTATATTATTCCAAAATTAGCCCCTCTCATGTTTTAATTAATCCTCAAATTTGGCTAGAGTAACGGGCATAAATTTCGGTCAATACTATACCGCCTTTTACAACTGTAGTAAACGGAAAATGTATCGAAACGTGTCGTCGTAATGTGACAAATAAAGAATTTTATCAGAAGTTTTACTGCAATGGATGCTGCGAATTCCTTTTACCTTAACTTTAGCAGACATTTACGACGATATGTACGATAGGAATTGCCGTCGAAGTCGATAAAAACTTTCAGGGACACCGACTTTTATCGGAAAGAATTTTTCAGTGTAATTAGTTTCTGTAAATTGCCGCGTTCAAACAACAAAATAACTAATAAAATTAAGAATCGGTTACAAAAAGTAAAGAAGTGTAATGGATGTTGGGGATTAAATAACAACGAGGGCGAATCGGATATATAATGCTTCTTTAAAGGCTGCAGATTTAATGAAAAATTTATTAAATACATTCTTGGCAGCTTTTGTGTAAATGTATATTACCGTTAGAAAGCTTGGAAGGAAATATATTGTTTTGATTATTCTAGTATTATTTAAGTAAATTTTGGAGTTATGTCAAGGCAACGTATGTTTTTGATAGTTAAATAATATGCGGTTAAACATACATGACACTAAAAAAATAAACGAAAATAAGCTTTAGTTTGCAGTGATTTTATACATTCTTAACAATAAGTAGATATCTACATTCTATCTTCAGTGTTCGCTTTTTCCACGTCCTAAACAGAAAATTGCAAGTATAGATTTATAGGGACAAATCCCACATAATCCGATACAGTTCTCTCTATATGGCATTTTCCAGTACGAGTCCTACCTAATCCGTTGTTGCAGTTGAAATGGGAGCTCACTTTGTTTCGTACATGCCTAGGTATTGTCGTCGTCCTACGAATTTAGCCAACCATCAATGGTAACCCATAATTACAGTTGACGTTTAATTATGTGTCTCTGCGTATTTACTAATTGTTTTCTGAAACAAAGAGTTGAAATCAACACAGGTTGACATAGTGGTTAGTCGGCATGCAAATATAGTGAATTACGCAACGACACACTTTAATTACACGAGAGTGAATGAATGTATTTTTTGGACGCATGAGAAAAAGTTCAGTACTTATAAGCATAATCTATTCATTTTTATAATTGCAATTCGGTTCAAGCTTTTCAGGGGTGGTGTTAAAAGCTCCGCTTTCGACAAACGATTGGGTTTAATTTCGCAAAGTTTTAAGTGGAAATGAAATGATTATTTCGCTTTGCTCTCATTGTATTCTGTATAGACGTGCACACTGAGGGCTTATATTCATAGTTTAATTGAATTAATTGGGTGCGGTTTATAGTTCTTTTATGTTCCAAATTTAATTACATATTGGGCATACAGAATCTGGTCGTCATTATCCTAAAAATGACTATTGATTCTAAATACTTGCCACTTTGCCAAAGCTGAGAGTCCACAATGAACTATTACCTAATTAGTTTCACATTGAACTATCTGAAATAGTAATACAATCACATTTCTATACAACAGAATAAAGAGATAAGGATTCGTTGAAACTTACGCTGATCCAATAATAACAACATAGTACTGGAACTTATTTATAATGGTAGAAATTAAAGCTACAATTTGTCTTCTTTGAAGAGAAAAGTTTCGAAGAAAACATTAAAACCTCAAATAAACATAATCTCACTATGTATAGAAACCTACAAATTTAAAATTGTTCTGATGAAACCATTCTATTCTGCTGCATCACATTAGTCCCACGTTAGAGCAGTTCTGGAAATAATAGACATGCACTGTCAAGAATCTTATTTCTCTAAAAAGAGATGATGATAAACAAGAAAAAAAGGCCTTACATTATACATATGTATTTTTTCCTTCTACTTACTACATATTTAAATATGTATATTTCAAATATATTTTAAATATTTATACATTTAGCTAATGATCTCCCACCAAGAAGTTTAATAGAGCTCACCCTCTTACGTGTTGTGAATTTAAAAGTTATGAAACTTCTCCTAATTAGCTTTTCAGTTCATTTTACCCTCATTTTCATGATAAATGTGCTGACAATTGTTTGAGTTGCTTTGATCTTTGTTCGCCGACTGGCTATTGTGTCGGCTGTTCTGCTCGCAGCCTGTGTTTGCCCAAAGAATCTCGAACATCTAACAAATATCTGTAGTATAACTGACCGTTCACAAACCTGGAGAACTTTATTATTTCTTGTCATATCTGATGTACATGGAAATTTGCAACAACGGAAAGTGCACTAAAAAATATGAGTTGGTGAAAATTGATAGTATTTACAATTAAAATTTAAATATATCTAAGTCGAACTCCACAAACTTTAATGAGCGTAAAATTACAAATGGAACATGTTTCGGCAGCTCTAATTTAACAAGAGATTAATGATACAATTGATGAATTACAAGAGGGGTTCTTAAAGAATATACCTTAAGGAATATAAAAAATTATGACGTTGACGTAATTTTGAATTAAATTTGACGTTTTCAAAGGGTTACATGATTTTTAAAAGATTTCGTAAAAACAACATTTTATAAAATGTAAAAATTAAAAATGGATAAAGGAGAATTTCGTAAGTTTGTTTGAGTGGTAAAAAATTAAAATAGTGAATTAAAAAAGGCATTATTGCAGATATTCTGTTCGTTTAAACAAGATCTGTTTTCCAGTTTCAAGGCTTTCCTTATTTCCAAAGTCTCAAGAAAATCTAATTTCCGGCCTTTATTGCATTTATGAATCAATTTGGAATTTGATGGTGAAAAATTGTGTTTCGTTATTAATATATGATTGGCGAAAGAAGAAGGTATTGATGGAGGAGGATCAAGATCTGTGTTGTTATAGATGTGCCTGAAATGTTCTTTAATACGGTCTGATATTTTGCGACTTGTCTGACCTATGTAAAATGACTCACCAGAAGAGCAGTTCAATTTGTATACACCTGATGACGATTTGTAATCTAATGGATCTTTATTTTGAATTAAAAATCTGGATAAGTTGTTATCTGTTTTAAATGAAACTTTAAAACCGTTTTTCTTGAGTATTTTAGAACATTTCTCTTAGACGACACCAAACTATGTTAATGAATTTGAAAAGGAAATTGTTTCTGAAGGATTTTTAACCAAGTGGTGTGTGTATTTGAATTTGTTATAGTATCTATAGTATAAATTTATTTATAGTTTTTAAAGCATATCCATTATTTGAAGCAATTTGTTTAATGTTATTAAGTTCTGTTTGAAAAGAGGAATCTGATAGTGGTATAGAAAATAATCGATTTAAAAAGGAATGAAAAGCTGCAAATTTATGGGAAACAGGGTGACAAGAGTCAAAAGGTATTACGCAATCTGTGATTCTATAAATGTCAAATTTAAAAGTATTATTATTTCCAGTGATTAACATGTCTAAAAAGGGAATTTGGGAATTGATTTCAATTTCAACGGTGAATTTAATGGATTGGTTTCTGAGTGCGTTATCAAGTTCAGAATCAGATCTTTTGAATAAAACAATTATGTCATCTACTTATATATCTGTACCAAGAGAGAAAATGATCTTTAAAGAGAGAAGAACTTAAAAACTGATCTTCTAAGTTATTCTTGAATATTTCTGCTAAAAGAGGTGACAAATTGGAACCCATTGCTAAGCCTGAGTTTTGTGAATAAAAATTATTATTAAAGTGAAAGAAATTTTCATCTAGGACAGTCTGACTAAGTGAATGTAAATTTAGTGCATGTATGGTTGGGATATTAGAATTAAATAGTAGGTATTTTAAAATTAATAAGCAAGATTTGGGTGGGATGCTGGCGAATAAATTAACTACGTCAAATGAAACAAGTCTAGTGTGTGATGGAATTTGGAAAATTATAATTTTGGAGCAAAGGTCTATTGAGTTTTTTATTGCAAATTTGTTATTTAAATCTAAATGTTGTCTCTGATTTGCTATGTAAGCTTGTCATTCTTTGCCCTACAACGCATAGAACAGTCTTGCAAATTTTTCGGAATCTCCTCTAACATTAGCAGCTGCTAAATTGAGCACTTCACGCGAATTTACTGGCTCACTCCATATATTAAATAATGATCCACTAGCTAAATTTTCGTCGGTCCACTGGGTTGTGAGGTTGTTAGGATTGAAATTTCTGGACGTGGTATTCATGTTTAATGCTTGATCCATCAGTATGGCAAGCAAAAAATTGTGAAACTCCAACTTGATGTGAAATTCGAACCGTTTCCGATTAAAAAGTCGGGCATTTTTTATTCGGAATTAGAACATTGTCATGATTTTTATTTTGCCAACCACTGTAATTTTTGAAAAATAATTTCAAAGAGCTGAATATTTCCTACATATCGTATTAAGGTCGGTTAAACTGTTATGGGTGGGATCCTTCCGTGTTATTCTTCCATAAAAATTATGAGAACCAATGTAAGGAAAACGACTGAAGCAATTCCAATGAAATTTTGATACAATAAAGAACAGGACACACTTTTTACTCTATGCTATTTTGAAAATCCTAGTGCTAGTGGTTTTTCAAAAAACAATAAAAAAACACTCAAGTTTGGAAAAAATTGATGAGATTGAGACTTAATTTATGAAAGCCGTTATGCTGATTCCGAATCCGAAAACCAAAATAAATTTTGACTTAAAATGGTGCTGAAAAATGAGGATCGAGAGGGTGTTTCCAATAGAGACGTAGACGTGAACTTACTTCACAGGGTCAACCAATCGTCCTTATTGCGTCTATTGGTACCTACTATTTATTAGGAGTTGCCATAAATTATTGAGATTCAGGAAACTTAAAATATATAAGGCATTGGTTTGTCAATCTAGAAAAATTTTGCTCCCCATTATGTCGAAATTTTATATTTTAGTGTAACTTTGCTGATTACTTTATTCATGGAACTACTTCATGGAACATTGACCACTAAAAGAGCTTCATTTTTAAATTATACTGAGTAACAGGGGGACTACTAATTTCCCTTTGATTTAATAGTATATTACTCTATGAGATTGGTAAGTGCATTATTACAAAATTGAGAAAGTTTGTACACATTTTGTTAAGGCATTTAACAACAGCCATGTGGAGTACAACGTATTGCGTACAATCTTTTTGAAATAAAATCATACAAAGTTTAGATTAAATTAAACTGACATTTTTGGCAATAACATATTCAAAGTAGTTACAGCACGAATTCGGTAAGTAATCAGTCGTAACTTTCCCACTGATTACTAAGTAATTAACAGCACTGTCATTGTTTAATTTCTATGGAAACTAGCCATAATTTTGTATGTTCGACTTACAAATTGTGTCAACAATATAAGTATAATACATGTAACAAAACGATTGTACGACAAAGTAGTATACGTACCCTCTTCTGAAGTACCTAGCTTTGTTTAAGGTATCACTATAACTATAATTTAATATCGAATATAACGACTTAAAATAATATTAGTAATAATTTGTTTTCGTGATGGGTATAGAGGTGCCGAATGCCAGTTGTGCCGAATCTATTGGAATTATTCGTTCTCCACCGTCAGGCAGATCACAGCGAACAAGCCTGACGTGGTTCTTTTGGACCACTTCCCCAAGCAGATGTTTGTTATTGTTATATTTTCCTGCTGAAGATTTGCATCAAGGAGAAGGAAAAGCGGACTCTGTTAACTTAGGAGACTGTACTCAAGTTACTCAGTGAAGTTGGTCGTTTTGGTAATTGGGTGCGTGGGAGGCATGAAGGATTCTCCCGTTTTCAATCTGAAAATTATTCATTCATCAAACCGACAAAGACCCTTGCGGCTAGAATGTAGAAGGTACTCTTGGGGTTATTGTGTTTACATGATTTACGGGATTTGTAGTTTTAAAGCTCATGGTTGGAATCACGAGGAACTCCATCTGGTCAATACGTAAAAAAATATCTTCTGCCGGTAAAAAAAATAATTTTTAAACAGACAATGGTGCCCCCATAAGAAAATCTTCCAGAATTATGATGAATAAACCTCATTTCTGGTAACAGTAAATTTATATGAGTATTTAATAATTAAATCTTCAAATTAACCTGACTGTCCCTGTTTACCGTAATGCAATGTCATGTAGTAGTAAAAGTAAATTATATGCTATTCAGACAGTTACTAAGTTGTTAGTCGGTATATACATACCATAATATAATGTCTGGGTTGCGCGTTGATGGGAAAATTGTATGTGATTGTCGATCAAGTAAATACACATGAGTTAATATAATTATCTAAAAAATAACTAATTGCCTTTACCTCGTGTGTAAACTTCACCCTTAGGAATTAGAGCCCATCAAGTACTAGCTTAAACTTGAACTTTTATAGTGTTTAAAAATTTATGGTTGAGTAAGATTGTACTGCTTCTTAAAGCCGATATCAAATTTTCACACATTTATTATTAGGATTTAATAATTCAGGAGATTTTGTGCCATGTACGTGTTGTGCAGATTTCTTTACGGTATGCTTTGAGGAGGGGTACGTTTTGTGTCGCGGTTAAATTTTAATGAGTTTTTGAGTCGCCATTATTGCATCTAAATTGTAAATTTTTGATATAGCACCGTCATGATTATTAACGTGTTATTTACATAGAGTTGCGTGCAGACGACCCACAGGATTTTTTCGACTTGTTAGCACATTAATCCGAATTTATTATCACCCGAACAATGTTGTTCTAGTAAATCATTAGAAAATCGGTCTGCATGAATGTCTCTTTAAGAATTCAAGCGGTGCGATAAGTACAATATGTTCGGACGTCCAGACACGATAAGCTATCTCTATAGCCCCTGCACGTATCGGTGTACAACTTCCTTAGGGGTTGGTCAGACGGCACGCGAAGATGTGCATAATAATTACAGAGGGGTGGGGTCTAGGCTTCCTGGTGAGCGACTGTTCGCGTGCAAGAGCTCGCTAACCATCCGACAGAGAAAATTGCACCCCGAGAATGCAGCCAGGATCCTAATAGATTTCCCTCCGGTTCTAAAATGTCTCATGCAAAAAGTTATCTGATGAGACTTCCTTCGACTTTGGCGTGTTTCTCTCTCGTTGATAGCTTCTTTCAAACATTATTAATTGCCTCTGGTTTTTTAACGCTTCGAGATATTTCCTAACTGACGAGTTCACCACACTTTCCAGACACTTTTGCGAATGCAGTAAATCGATCATTTGATCCAGATCGTAAAGCGGTCATCTCCCGGTAAACTATGGGGTGGCTACATTAAATCCGCTGCTGAAGATTAACATCGCATTTTATGAGTCCCACATAATTTGTCACCAAATTTATCGACAGGTAATCTATAAATCAATGTCAGTGTAACATTGTTTCGCACGACTGACTCCGATTGTAAACATTTTCATTCAAATCAATAGGTGGCAGTAATTTTTGGGTCTAAATTTGTTTGCAACGCTAACTGAAAGAATAAATGTACTTAAATGTACAAGGAGCAAATAAATTTATACAGGGTGTTCGGTAATTCGACAGCCATCGCTTTACTGTGGCCTCACAGCATTCAGAGAAAGCATATTTTGCAATTGACGGCTAAAGTCAAGCAAAAATCAGTGGCGTATACTCGGAAAGATACTAACAAAATAACTAACATTCAAAGTGGTTTATTATTAAAGAAAGGTAACTTAAATATTTAAAATAATTGTTCAAATCGGCGACCGTCGTTCTGTAAACAAAGACGGGCCCGTCCTCCTGGCCGCCCACAGAAACGGGCCACGTCTGCCAATCCATCTCTCCGGAAATGTGTTGTTTAAATATTCTACAACATCTCCATGCGTATTAGCGGGGGCGCCATCTTGCATGTACCACATTTGGAATCGCTGTTGTAGAGGCAATTCGCCTAAGAAATTTTGTACTTGAGTTTGTAAAAAAATGAAATAATTATTTCCATTTAGACGATTCGGTAAAAAAGGGACCAACTAAGATATTTTGACAGATTGATTCCAGCCCAAACATTCACTGAGAATTGCTGCTCTTGGTCTCTAATTCTAGTAATATGGGGATTATTCACGGACCAATAATGCATATTCCTCAGGTTTAAGATCCCATTGCGTAAAAAGTTTAGATTCGTCCTTGAAACAAATATTTGAAATAAATTGGGGTTCTTCGTTGTTCCTCTGCAACAACCATTCACAAAACTGCTGCCTCCTTGGAAGATCTTCAGGCACTAAAGCTGGGATACGATTAATGTGGTATGGATGCAGATGTTCTTATTGTTGTCCATACCGTAGTTGCTGGAACATGAATTCTGCAACCAATCTCGCGTACACTAAGATTGGGATCAGCGGATACCATATCCAATATTTGCTCTGTCTAAATTCATAGGCCTTAAATTTCCAAATTCTCGAATACGCCGATCCAAATTGGAAAACACACCGCGATACTAGACGTGCCGATTTGGAAATCTTTCTGGGTACTATGGTGAAGTTGAACACTAGATTAGCACTCTGGTCGCCCCTACGATTCCTAAAGAGATGGCTGTCGAACTACCGAACAGCCTGTATATACCTAATTCTATATGTATGTCTCCGATCCATATAAGCTGTAACAATTTTATGAAAAACTACTTTATTGGCATCGACTTCAAAGCAGTGAACAACAGTGCGGTACATTTGAGAATTTATTATTAATTTCATCAATTTTGCTATTGCCTCACAGAACTCGTCAAGGTTATTTAAGAGATGCTGGAAAATCGAGTACTTTAAACAGGGCCAGTACAAATTAATGGGAAATGAAAATTTATTTCAACACAAAAGTATTCTTCTAAACAAGATTTATGCCCGGTTTCTCCAGCATGTTTCAAGCCCGAATTTGACCCAATTCGGGATTGTAACTTTTGTTATTATTAAAGATCGTGGACCTCGAATGTGAGGTTATGTGTGTTTGTTTATATGCGACAGTTGACCCTGTCGTTAGGGGGAGAGAGACCTAATCGATTGGTATCACTGTTTTCGCCTGAAACGTGTTGACGCCATGTCTTGTGTGGGTTGACGCTGAGTTGGCCAAGATAGCCACCTAGCACAAGGGCCTTTCGCTGGCTTCTGATCGCTCTTTTATAGGGTGCTCCTGACGAAATAGTGACGTTATTCCCCTACGTGAACGGCCGCGCGTGGGCGACTCACCCAAGGTCTTCATCGCTGGACGATGCGGCGCCTTGTTCTCCCGGAACGGCGGTGAATCCGGGCAGCGTACAAACTCCGGAGTGCGGTCTCGGAGTGCGGTCTCATTCCGATTACCGGAGTGAAAGAATCATCCCGATATGTCAACATTAAGCATTTTATTTTTACATTTGAACGGCGCTTTGCGGGGTGACAAGAA
Source organism: Diaperis boleti (assembly GCA_963583935.1). NCBI lineage: Eukaryota > Metazoa > Arthropoda > Insecta > Coleoptera > Tenebrionidae > Diaperis > Diaperis boleti. The sequence goes on from OY757249.1 coordinate 23,176,911, forward strand.
CGGACACTGGGAGTGGTTGTAGCGACTCCGGGATAGTTTCATTCGCAGCGCCCAAATTTTCTGATGACCGGAGCGAAAGAATTATTCCTTTCGGTTGTTTAGAAGTATTTTTCCGACGAGTTGAAAGGCGTGGTGCGTTTGGCTTTGCTCTCGCGAGACAAGCGGCTTTGCTGGCTGCACTCGAATCTCGCAAAATTCGGTAACATCGTTACAGAGTTATTATATCAAATATAATTAAATGGAAAATTTACATATTATCCAATTATTGTTGTAGTTTCGTGTGATGTCCCTATCTGAAAGAGTATAGGTTCCATTCTGTTGTAATTTTGGCTTTGTGGTAAAAAACTATATAGAGCCGCTTTATTAATGAGAGCAACTGCTTGTGTTAGGTTCTGATGCGGAAAGACTGACAATCTAAGGTTATCGGAATAGTTCATTATCAGTCTCTCAAGATCTATGTAAATTGCAACATTTTGGCTCCAGTTTTACATTTGCAGAAATAATTACTGTTTTAGCAAAAGCCAACTCACCACTATATTAATTTACAGACCGTGTCAAACTTTGTAGAAGTAGTTAAACGTACGAAATAAAACGATACAGCTATAATTACGTATATGTACAGGTTTGTAATATTTTGCAAACAAAGGGTCAATCCGACAGAACGTTTACCTTAAATGTGGATCTCGGATTTACTATGTATTTTTGACAAAAATCAATTCATTCCCCGGCGTCAAAACAGCGAAATACCAAAATGAAACTCCAAATGGAAAAATAAAATTAATGATGATTTATTACTCCAAAACTTACTTTTCGTTTGACATTGAGTAATATGAAGTTTCCAGCAGATTCATTTCTTCTCGGAATTATTTAGTATTGTGGATATGACTCTTTTAATGCATATTTCAGTTACATCGATCGCATGTTTCAGTTTAAAATGTCGGTTTTTCGCCGAATACGTTTCGTTGCCGACACGCTAGACCGAAAATCGTCATTTTGAATTAATAATTAGATATATCCGATGCGACAGCTCTCGATTATTCAGTTTTGCGATCAGCGCTGCTATAAAAAATTAACGTTCGCGCTGGTAAAAAAATATATTTAGCATATGTCACAGTCCAAAGTTGTTTCTTGTGCGCCGTCAATATTTTATGCTGGTAAAATAATGACATTAATTTGTACGCTATCAAACTTTAAGGTGGATTTGAAATTTTATACACATCGTAAATTTACTTTGACATTTATCGCGTACGGTTGCAAGGTTTCCGTAGATATTTCAACGCAATTTGGATCTTATTATTTCAGTTTCTATTTGTTTGCATCTGAGAATATCAAACGTAAGCGTTGGAAATAATCTTCGTCAGTGTACGATACGAAATGCATTGTGTAGACAAAAACGGTTCTATATATTAGTTGATCGAATTTTAAAGCGGTAAAGAAAGATTACTGGAGCGTCTGTGTCTGCAAGATTCCAGTGTTGTAATTGGTATAACATGTAACATGTTGTAAAGTTGGTGAGTTCTTATAAAAGGTTTATTGGTGTTCTACAAAACGTTGATGATATCTGACAACTTGGTATCTGCTGCATTATTTCAAGTTTCAAAGTGAAATGACTTCTTTATCACTCTATATTAGGCAATATTTCCTAAGAGTCTGCATAAAAACTAAGTATCTTATTTGTTCTGTTGCCTTATCTGTCAACGAAAACTTCTGTAAGCGCACCTCGTATAAATGTTTGCTTCTCTGTCACTTTAAAATGAAAAAGGGAGCTAGTACGTGCATATAAAAATCTCGTGTCACGGTGTTTGTGGTCGAACTCCTCCGAAACGGCTCGACCGATTTTTATGATTTTTTGTGTGTATATTTGGCAGGTATCGATAATACCGTGACATATCGATAACATAACGATATCGATAACACTGTGACAGCAATATGACAAATGACAGCCCTTGTGTAACTACCACCGTTACTACCCTGGATCAAACTAATCTACCTAAAGAAAATCCCTGGAGTCCGTGGAATCGCGCAGCATTCGTTATCCTCCTTTAGACTGTTATGTGTCGTTATGTCGGGAATATGTCCCTATATATATAGCGTGTCCCAGAATGACCGCGCCAAATCAAGCTGGTGTATAGAGGATAATTATTACATTGTAACGCTGTTTAAATTTTTTCAGGGATTAATTTAAAAGATATGGAGCTTCAAAGTTAACGAATCAAAGAGATGCCGTACATCTGTGAATAATGAAATTTTTGGTTGCTATGAAATAAAAACAGAAAATATCAGCATGTGTGTGGGTGTCTGTAATCAATATACGAGCCAGCTTGGATTAATGTCAATGTCAAACATTTCAAATTTAAATTTCTATTAATTTCGAATAAAAATAAATGCATCAAGATATGCGAGACATACTCTATGGTCTTTTGCAATAACACTGTAATAACGGGTAACAATATGATGGACGGGTTTTTATTATAAAAAAGGTTAAGCAGCAATGAACTGTAGAATTTTTACAACACAATATAATGCTCGAATAGAAAATATAGAAATGCATAATGTGGTGCATCTAGAAAGTAGATAAAAAACTTTTCCCATCTTTATATGTACAAGGTATTTCAAGAAAAACCATGTATACGATAACACTTGATGCATCAAAAGACAAACAAAATATTTAAAAAATGTCATCTTATGAGAATAAAAATTAAAGCTTTGAAGAAAATCAAAATAATTACATATTTGTACACAAAAGATATAAGATCATATTAAGATTATCCCTTAGGATTTACTTGTCAAGACATCAAATAAAACATTCATAGTAAAAATTCATCATCAAATTAATCTTCTCCTATTTACTGTTCTAGATGCATCGGGTGCTCATTTAATAATCCGGTAGCATTGTCTTACGTTTTAGCGGTCGTCGTGACTATATTGCATATCATTGGCGGGTGATTTAAACTACGACATGCCTTCACCGAAACAAAAGTTTGGCAAAGACAATACGACTGGATTATTAAATGAACACCCGATAGTTGCCGAATTAGTGTATCTGGTTCGAAATTCCCACCTGATCGTGGGACAATGTTAACCTTAATTATTCGAAGCAGACCGTCTGTTTATTCTCGTCTACGGTTTACTCCGACTCAAATGATCAAAAGAAATTAATTAGTCCGTGCAGTTGGTTTGTTACAAGCAATTTTGCTGAAAGCATTTTATTTCAATGCAAATGGATTAGTTTGAGGCGGCGAGCCTGCGGAGCGATTTAACTTTCTGTCGTCAGATGGCAGACCGGAAATCAATTATTCTCGAGTATTGCGAGGGCCCCGAATGATCCCCGTTTTGACCCTGTATCAGGTGTCGCTTACCGATATTGCAAAAAGTTCTTTGCTCTTACGTGTTCCAAATAACGGAACTAAACATCACAAACAGGAAACTACCTCTTTAAAAATGGCCTAGATTCATAAAATGGGGATAATTTTGAGAAGATATTATTTCACCACTGTTTAATGTTAATTGGTGATTTTTAAGTTTGTTTAAGATATTGCATATCGTGACATTATTTGGGTCAACAGACAAATAGATACGTTACGCAGGTATACATATTAATAACGACAGATGTCGCATGTTGTTTTCGTCCGTCGATACTGAGCGTGACGGATATAAAACATCGAAAAAATTCTTGTTTAGAATGTTCTAAACGAAAGTACTCTCCATTTATAACACAAAGTGCGCCGTCTTATCAACTTATTCGAATAATTTTCCCCTTTGAATATGCAAAATGCCGCATGAAGAATGATCTAATTATAATTCTTGAATATTTTAACTTGTACTTTTTTCACATTCTATTAATATTGCATGAAATTTTCCGGAGAATAAATTACTTTTGACGGGCACTTTGCATTCTTACTTGCTAATAGACGGATTTTGTCCAGATTTTCGACGCCAAAATTTGTATTGTTTCCAAACACCGGAATAAAAATGAATAAAATATGGTTCTATATTAGAGTCATGAAAGTAAAATCGTAAACTCAATATTTTTAGCGGTATTTGTAGAAACTTTGTAACAAATGCCACAAAAGTTTTCAGGTAGGAAACAGCTTCCACATAATAGATCTGTTGTAAAGTTAGAAGACTGGTGGTTCTCCTAGTTTTCTGAATGAAGTCGTACAGTAATTAAAGTAATAGCCCACACACCAAACATTTGTCAAGATGTAAAACGTAGCATGGAATAATATTAAGAAATGTTAGCTCGCACTTTTTTCTAATTATTTCTAATACAGTAGATATAATAACAAAATAGTTTATTCAGTAATAATATCACAAGAGCATAGAAAATATCGATTAAACTTCCGAGTCATGAGACGTATTTCGCGGCATTCGTCGAATGACGAGGATAGTTTAATCAGATTATTTTCAATGCTCGAGTGGTATTCATTACAATTATATAACGAAAAACTGCGAAATTTTGACGGAACTTTTTTTCTGAGGTTTATTAACAATCATAAAAAAAAATCGTTCCTAAATCGTTCATTGTTGGAGCCAGCCGAAACACCGAAATGAATATACCCCGTCGTCAGGGGTATACTCACTTATATACATCGTAACTATGAAAAATCTGTAACATTATACACTCAAGTTTTCGTTTAAATAAATATTATTACATATCACAGTCACAAATTTTTGCCACATGCAAGCAGCCTCTGATGTTGATTTGAAAACAGGACAATACTGATCACAGATAGTTATCCAGTGTTTTCAGACAATTCAACGATGTGTATTTTAAATTTCCAATTTTATGTTATCAAAACAAAGTGAATTTCACGACAAAGTAACAAATATCAGCATCGGCTTTTACTTACATTTACATTCAATTCCGCAAAAAACTTGGTAAAAATCCGTTGTCTTCTGAAAACAAAATCATGAATTATTATTAGCGACAAAATAATGTTTCCAAAGCAATTTCTCTGCGCATTACGTCTTTACTATCCGGAAATCTCTTGACGTGGAGAATAAAATTTGCGAATTTAATGCCGACTTTTAACTCGAACTGTTTATTCTGACATTTATTATATTCTTGTCGTAAATACCGATGTCTCACTACGACCTAATGGAATTTACGACTGAACTCGACACAAACCAAAGAAGAATAAAATTGGCCCTAATTGAATTTTGATTATACGACAAAGACGGGAACGGTACGAACGAAAAAATAGTTGAAATAACTGAATTTTACGGGAAATTTTCTTGACAAAAATATTTATCAATTCACGAATTGGTGTTACATTTCTTTAATCAGACTTCATCGCACGTGTTTAAAAAATGTCATCATAATTTTTCCTCAGTGTCTTATATTTCGGACAGCGTGGGCACACCTGAAGAAGAGTTATACTGACATTTGTATAATATAAATAGCTCTTGAGATTAGCAGATGTTTTGTCGCCTGGTCAAAATTGGAAATTTTGAGTATTTTTAGAAACGTATACTTGAACGACAAACGAACATCTTACACATGTTAAAAAATGATATGCCAACCATCTGATTCTGATTTGGTTTCATACATGGAACATCACTGGCATACTGAAGCAGGCTGTCTTTGAAAGACAATATCATTATGTAGTTTTATTTTTGTAAGCGATAAATAGTGCGGCTTTATTGTAACTGTTGTTTACTTTATTTTCCGGGCAGCAATATTTCACTGGGCCAGGGCAATTTAGAACTCGTAATTCTGAGAGGCTATTAAATCAATATATACCTATGTGACTAAAATAAATAGATTAGTCCATAAAGATCTGGTTATAGCTACATTTCTTTACAATAAGTTATGGTTACAAGGTTATTTTAACACTTCCTGGAAGAGAGATCAGTCGTGACATAATTATCGATAAAAATTACCGTTCTTCTGACCTAGTGAATTGTCTCATCCTGTGCTTGATTTAATTTTATATAAATCATATATTAAATTCTTTTTAAAACGCGTATTTTAATGGTCCCGAATCTGACGCTGAAATCTATCAATTGATCTCTGGAAACTTCAATCGCGCAATCAGCATTATTTAATTATTGTCCATCCTCTGATTTAACTCCATAAAGGCTTCTTCATCGAACTGCCTCCATAAAACAATAATAGGTTGTTAATTGAAATTTACACACTATGTATTCCGACTGTCTCATCACATGCGAAATCTTCATTACGAATGTGAGAATGTGCCAACACCCGAGGCTGTTATCTTCAAACATTTAATAGCTCTTGAAAGAGCACGTCTGGCATAAAATGCAAATCTTAGCGTCACGTCCTTTTACACAACAAGTGCTGCGACCAAATGGCGCAAAAAATGTGCTAGTCATAGAACTTCTCTTCTACACGTTCTTTCCTTTAGAAAGAATTTCCCCGGTTGTGAAATATTGAGAACGATTTTAGGGTGAAATCGCAAGGTTTCATAATTCAATTACTTGAAAATGAATCAGGATTTAAATAAATTTTCCGGGCTTTTACAAAAATAAATGTACATTAAGGGGTTTTATAGGTGTTGGCTCGCTTTTTGTCTCTGGCAACACGTACTAGGAGGATTATATATCCGATTCAATTAAACTGAGCTTGATAAAAGTTTGTCGAGGAAAACTGTAAGGGATGAACAAATTTTGTTTTCAAGGGATGTTTAAAATCTTGAATTTCGTACACTTGCGTTCTTTAAAACCCACCAGTGCCACAGGTAGGTTATCTTTCAGTAAGAACTGAAAAACATTTCAATCATGTGTGTTTATTGATTCATGAACTTTATTGGTACTTTGTTTATAATTGAGAATTTATAATGGACATTGTTACCCACGATTCAGTGGTGAATTGATATCAATATAATAATAAAATTGTAAAATGTAAAGCATCGTTTAGTTTTAGTTTTACTTTTAGGTTTTTAAGGTGTATTTTACACGTAGCTATAGGAAAATTGTAAAAAAGAATCTGCAATATGTACCTACACATTGCACACACGCCCAGTATCAATATGTAGGTACATTAAACATTTCACTACCTACTCCTTTAAACTTGTAAAATACGTCAAAATTAATGGTTCCATCAGTCAGCTACAAATTACACTCAATAAATGCACAAAATGGAACATTAAAAATCTGCTACATTTCGAAACAATACAATAAATACAATGTCGACAAGCATTTATGTGTACCATTAAATACACTTAATTTAACACCAAGTGAGCTGTTATTGACGTTTCATTGAAAAATATGAACAGAATAATTTTGCGGAACTTTTATTTGAAAAGATAACAAAGATTCTAAATCGTTAAATTAATACATCTATTAAATCGTCACGGGTGATTAGAATACGTTACGTTTATCTTGTCTTTTCAGTGTTCTCGCGCGTAGAACTTCTAAGACTATAATAATTAGTTTTATGCAAGTCCCCTAAATGACAATGCATCTCATCATTCTAATTTCTCTAGTTAACAGCAGCATACTTTGGCGCTCATCTCTTGCATTGTTGCATTTAGAGATAATTTTAATTTCATTCTTATAATTACCCTCACTAACCAGAAGAAAATTCTTAATTTTTATTATAGCCGTAGTCACACGTTCTATCTACGTAAATCGTTGGCTTCACTTTATAAACCGCACTCATCTTTTATCGTGGCGCCCTAAACCCCTCACAGCAGATGTAAGAATCAAAGTGGAATGTCAAATTTTATTGAAAGAATCAATGTGTGAAAATGTATTTTTTAGAATCTCATTTTATTGGTGGATTTATGATCGATAAAGTGCTTGTATATTTTATTAGAGGAATTTGCATACGTGGTTCGCCACTTCAGGGTTTAATTGCTTTCGCAGAAGGGTGCTTACAAAATGCTTCAAATATAACTGATTTAGGGCCTGTTATTGTTCTTTGTTTCAGAGTGTGATAGCTTATGAAAACTTTTTAGTTCTATCATAGAGAAAGTTTGGACAGTTAAGGTTGTCATTTAGTGCGAGACAAATTTCTTCCGATGTTGAAGTGAGATAAAATTTTGTACATTCGTCGTGAGATGCTGTAACCTGGTGTAGAATAGTGGAACTAAAGTGTCTCGGTGAGATCTGCTTTGTGATATTACAGTGACCTGTTACTTTTAGGGACCAAGAAAATACCCAGTTAACCAAAAATTATTTTCTGTGTTATTCCGTACGTTCAAACTGAATATTGACCTGGGTGACCATATCTCTTTACAAAAGGTCCAACAATGTGGGACGGGACACATCTTGTACCTACCCTCAATAAAACTAAGTAATAAATACCTCATTTATTTTAAACGTTGTTGAGCGAATCCTTTTTCGCTTGGTGTGTAGTATTTATTGAATAAAGAAATTATGATAAATATAAAATAGCAATATTTATGGTGGCGTAAAGAAATGTATTATAAAAATATAGGACTAATATTCTGAGAATATAAGTTCGACAAAAATCAACAATGTGGATTCAGTGTTGTCGTTTGTTATTGATAAGTGACAATTCAATACTGTGGTATTGTCACTGTGTAATGCTAGAGTTTAAAACAATTAATTATTAATTAATTGCGTTATGTAATGTTTTTAACACGTTCGCTACGGCCATTTAAAAAATAATTAACTTTAAAAAAAGAAGGTACTTCAAAAAACCCAAAGCTAACTAAAAAGTTAAAAATAAAAATGTTCAATTTCAGAGTTATTTGTAGTTCCGCTTAATGTAATTATTTATTGTTCCGTTTAATGAAATTCAGGAATTATTGTTTATTATCTAATTATTTATATTTATTTTGTATTTGCTTGGTCTCATCGTTTATACAGATACAAGCAACTTTTTTTGATAAATACTGCAAAGTATTTTACTGGTCTTGGGTCGGTCCGTATTTTGAGAGTTTCCGAATATCGGTATTCCGGAAGCTGGACAGCATCATAAAAAAAACCTGCTGTGTTTGTGGGCTTTGTCTTCGCCGCACAATTTTATGATTTTGTGGCTGAATGGTATGAATGGGTTCTATCTTATACCTGACCGTTCCCCTGTAAAATGCGACATCTTCCGCTCCAAGGCCACACCAAATTTTAAATTTTCTACACAAGTTCCTACCCAATTATACAGCTTGTATTTTTCAAGCTTACTTCAGAAATAATTTTCCCGACAAACATTATTGAATTTTATAGACGAACAACAATGCTAAGACACGTGAGTTTTTTTCTAACGAAAGTTTAATTCTTGCTACAGGGTAACGTCAATTTGAAATTTACGAATTGTGCGTTGTTTTTCAGGAATAAAATTCCAAAGATATTCATTTATACTCCTGAAAATGAAGCAACTTTGTAATTTTTTTATGAATAAACAAATGCTAATATCGGCTTTGTAATACCGTCTTACCCTAAATTAAGATGTCCTTTATCGATTTTTCATAACCGCATAGTCAAATAATCAAAACTAAACTAAAACTAAAATGACAACCTTAATATGATAAAAATAGTCACTCTAAAAGAGTGCTTTTTTAACAATATGCAGAGTTGATCCTCTGATAAAGCCCTTACTGCTTTACTGCATTGTTTAAGCAATCAATATATTATTACAGTTACATGTTGCGGAATTAGTTACGCTTGGGCCATTTGGTCCATTCGTATTTTATGAGATTAGGTAATATTATAGTAATGAATTTGTTGCCGTATCATACCTGGAAATTAGAATCCATCTCATCGTATCATAAACATCTATCATGGTTTCGAATAGAATTCAGCATATAATAACGAGTCTATTTCCCAACATCATACAGCATAAAAATTCTCTCTATCCCTCACTTAGTTTCTTATAAAATTTAGGAAGACGTTCCTGAAGCCGAAATTTCCCAACACTTGATTTTGATAAAATGAGTCATTCCGTGGAAAGCCTGGCCGTAAATCCAGCATCCTCTTATAATCTGAAAATTACAATGTTGAACTGGAATGTTTCCTCATTTCAAGACTCGCGATGCCAGAGGCAAATAGACACAAAACCTGGTTGGTATAGGAGACCGTTTGTAGAGTATCAAAATACTGCTGGAAGTATCTATATTTATTGTAATTCTTCATCATCCAGTTGGTTTATAAATTGCTCTAAAATCTGGGCCGTATTAGTCGTTGAGGACCCAAATACCAATTTCTGCAAACAGACGAGGATTTCAACTGACCATACCCTCATATTTTGGGAATTTAGTTAGAAGTGGAGAGACTTTAGATATGCAAAAACTAAAGTGGCTTGCAAATCTTAGTCGAATGGATAACAAAAAACTTGCGAAGAATATATGGGAAACCAGAATAGAGCACAGAAAAACCAGAGGAAGGCCAAAGATAACATGGGATACACATGTTAAAGAGTTACTGAAATGGGCGAGACCTAAAATGAGAGGCAGCAAAGAGGATCGCTAAAGATAAGCAAAGTCATTAGTATAGAATGCAACTAGTAGTAAGATTAGACAAATCCTGTATATACCTTTAAGGTAGAAGGGTAAACGATTATGAATTGTATATACAGTGTGTCCCTGGATGGGGTGCCCATGAGGTGATTTTCTCTATTAAGTTGTTTGGAGAGGAATATTTTTGGTCTAGATTGGTTTTGCTTATCTTACAACTGTAGAAAACTAGAACAGTCAAACATTTTAATCAACCTGTTTTAAATTAAGCGGTTTTTTCTTTAATTTTGAAGATTTAATTTAATTTTGAAGTCCATAAACTGAAGGCAAAGTTGCCTAGCAACCTGAACACAGTGGCAGTCACGGCTGATACCTTATTTCGAGTAAAATAATGAACAAAACAATTTGAACAATAAATTGCGGCTGAAATGAACGCCAGAAATTTTTTCTTGAAATTCTTGGATTATGTGTTGATATTATAGGTCGCCAAGACCGTAACACTGAATTTAAAAAATTCTTTGCTGATGACTTAGTATTCCGATTTTTTTTGACAACAATGAAGTTTCATAAAGTTTCAATGGTATTTTTTAGGCGTTGCTAGGCAGTGTTCGGCTTTAAATACTAGATTTATCAAAAATATTGGGACTTAGACAAAAATTGGATCCTACTCGAAGAAAAAAAGCCCCCAATTAAAACATATCAACTATGATTTGCAATGTTTTATCTTTTTTTGTAATTTTATAACAAGCAAAACCAGTCAAGACCAAAAATATTCTTCTTTAAACAACCTACTAGAAAAAATCACCTCATGGGCACCCCATCCAGGGACACATTGTATGTATATCATCCCAGCAAACACAACCACGTGAGAAAAACGTAAAAAAAAGACGAGTACCAACGGTTGTATAGACGTTACGATGTCGCTGACTTCAACGTTACTTTCGACGTGTAAATATGACGTGTTTATAACGTCTAGTAAAACACGTTTTTTCACGTCATTTTACCACGTTGTTAAGACGTATTGATTTTCCGCAAACAAAACAACGTGAATAAAACGTAAAACAAACGAGTACCTACCAACCGTTGAATAGACGTTACGATGTGGCCGAAATCAACATTACTTTTGACGTGTAAAAATGACGTGTTACAAACGTCTGATAAAACACGTCTCTTTCAGGTGTTTTTGCCAGGTTGAAAGGACGTGTTGATTTTCTGAATTAAAACGTTCTGTAAACGTATTTTAAAGCTATTATAAAATACGTCTTTTTTAGGTGATTTTAGGAAATAAGTATATTAAAAAAGTGTTGATTTTCATGACAAATATTTATTATGAAACAAACAAAAAAATTGTTTTACAAAAGTTCAAATCTATTATAATGTATAAAGGTGAATAGAAAATATGAAAATAATTACTAAAAACTATAATATCAACTATGTACTACTAATATTATAAACTATATAACTATAACTATAATTATTATTATAAAAAAAAACTAAAATAATTATTATGGGCTAATTGTCCTAATTAAATTAAATCATTTTTTTCATGACTCGGATTGTGTGTTGCTCGACATGCTGGGTCAGTTTTGCCAATGTTTGCAGTACAGTTGCCTCAAAATCTATAAGAAATAACTATAAGTAACTATTGCAAAAATGGCAATGGCTAAGCACAGATGACATATCTGGAAAGAGTTCCTTCCTTTCGTTTCGTTCGGGGTGCAAGGCGCAATAAAAAAAGCTGTAAATCACGTACATTTTGAAAGTTTTGTGTCTTGGAAGCAGCATGTTTGTTTGTCGCCAAAACAAATTCGATAAGGCAGAAATTTTCATTGATAGTACCATTGAATATCAATACTCTAACTAGAGTATTGATATTCAATGATAGTACTGATCTATACGTTTGGTTATTATTTATTTTCGACAATAGAATTAGGCTCGCGTCGTCGGTTCCTCAACCTTCAGCCCCATCATAAACCAATATCCGTTCTTCTCAAAATTCCGGCGCCTAAACTGTAAAACTTCTCAACGTATGTTTCAAATTGTCCCTTAATTATACCTGCTTTCAATTTCGTTTTTAAAAACAATTCATTGCCTGACCAACACTAAACTCTTCTCCGGTTAAAGACACACTCAAACTTCGCGACACGACTCTCAAAAGAGATTTATTTTTAATCTTTTTACCGGTTTTTTGACACCTGCACTTACTTCACAGCGTTTCACATTACCAGACATTACCATTATTTATTCATTTCGTTGATTAACCGTAATAATTAAAGATCTTAATTTTTGTTTTCAACTTTAACAAACACATTTCAATTAATATTTGTAAGTACCTATCTACGTAAGTAAATATAGCTACCTACATTGAATTATTTCTTTGCCGTTGGGTTAAAGAGCTTTTCTAATTTTTTATAACATTGACACTGTAATAGAATAGGGAATGTCAATTTTATTTTTAAATTTTAATTTAATAATAATTATATGACTACTTTTAATCAGTTTTCCCTAAAACACCAAAAACAATTTTCATTATAAATACCGACTCACGTTTCGCCAACAATGTTGGCATCATCGTAATCAATTATTAATCAATCAATTAATCGTAAAACTGATTAAAAGTAGCTATCTACCACCAAAAGTGATCCAGACAATTGTTTTGTTTCTGAATAATTATATGAATTCTCAAAAAGAGCGATTGTTCATCTCTATTGCGAACTAGGTGGGCGAGATGATCCTAAAACATTTCAGCCACGAGAAAACGTCAAACTTTTAAATTTTATAACCATTCTATTTTATTTAAAATGTGATTCAAATAAAAAATGTACATATGTTCTATAACCCGCAACAAACAATTTACAGTGGCTTCTAAACTTGGCGCAAAAACCGCCAATATGGAATCTGTAAAAGGCGCCAATGGAATGCGTTCCTTTGTAGTACATACATGTACTATATAATTATATGACTATATAAACACGTGAATTTATTGTAAAAATTTCACGAGAAATTAATGTCAGAAGTGAACGTCACAAATTACTTATATTTTACCAACATACCAACCAATTCCTTTCTATGCTTCTATATTTGATTTTAATCGTAATTCAAATAAAAAATATAAATTAAATAGGATTATTATACATCATGTATTTTAAAATCATCATTTTTATCTTTGAAACCCCTTAGTGACTTATAAACTTGACCACAAAACACACCTAATAATATGATCTGGAATACGTTCTTTCCAGTGTTTATTTGCCTAGAAAAACACGTATACTTAACGTGAAAAGTAAAGTAAAGGGCGCCAAAACTAGACTAGAAAAACACTTGTATTTAATGTTAAAATTTAACGAGAAATAATAGTCAAAAATAATAATTTAGACTTCACTGCCATTCGTTTTTTTCTATTTTATATAATTTGATTTAAGTTATGATTTAAAATAATAAATATATATTTTTTCGAATTTGGTTTCATAATTTGCAAATTATAACACCAAAAACAGAATCATAATGATCTAAATTATAATTCTGTTTTTGGTAACTTTTCTTGTCTTAATGTTGCCTCCAACTTTGGAACTGTACTGCAATGTGACGGCGACACGACGTTATAAACGTCAAGTAATCGCGCCGTAGGACAGATGTGAACCAGATGTGAACGAAAATAAAGCAAAGAGAAGTAAATGACTTTCGTTCCATGATTAGATGTAAACATTGGTAAAAACAAGAATTTAAAAAATGGCAATCAAACGTGAGGTACAGCTTGTGTCTACATAATCAAAAGTTTCCAAATCTAACCTCCAAATCAGAAACGCCATTTAGCAGAAATAACAATTATACTGAAATACCACTCGTGTTATTCAAAAGTCCCAAACTCATCAATTTAGCACAAATTTTCAGTTTTTCTTAATTAAATAAAGCCAAATTCGAAAAAATAGTATATTACACGTGTTTCACAAGCCGAAATTGTAGCACTCGTGCCTTTGGAGCACCCAAACTACTCCTGCTACAATCAACCGTCTTGTGAAACTTGTATAATAATATACTATTTTAACATGAGTTTTTATAAAAAAAACTAAATTGGGGTAACGTAAAATACAATAATAAAAAAAATAAGGGAAGTAAATTGAAAAACCTCCTTTTAAACCCAAAAACCTATAGGGCTACACCATGATGATGATTTTTTATACTCTGCTGGAACTCTTTCACTCCTTAGGTATTTTTATTTGATTAGAAAAACACGTGTACTTGATGTAAGAATTTCACGAATAATAAACGACGACAAACACGCCTATATGACACTAGAAAAACACGTGTATTTAATGTAAAAATTTCACGAGAAACAAACGTCACAACTGCACGTGGAAAATTACTTATATTTTATCAACATTATGTACCTTTCGTTGATTAACAATATTGATTAAACGTCTTTATTGCGTCATATATAATATTTAAAAATAACGTAATTTTTGAATTGTCGTAATTTGTAGATACGTAGTCATTATTTTATTGTAAATCAACGTTGAATTTATGTTACGTAAAATACGTTGAAATAATGTTGAAGGTATTACCAAAAGATAACGTGATATTTTCAACCATAAACGTGTTATCAACCACATACACGGCTTTTCCACGTTAAAACAACGTGCATGTGTTTACTGAGTGAGAGTGTATTAATCCTTCACTAAACTACACAAATCCGATCGAACATCAAGTATTAGTAATAATTGTGCCTGTCCTTAGTACTTATCTCCAGTATACTTCTGCTATGTACAAACTGGCAACGTATTCCACCTATAGCGCTTAATAATTAAAACCACTACGGCAAGGCCTTCTGATTTACAGTGAAGACTGATAAAAGTGCTCGTAATTAAAATTTGAGCGAGACCATTAATTTAATTAAAGTAGGTTCCATATATTTAACAGTCACAATTAAACACTTGCACGATGTTTACTAATTGCAAATAACAAACAAATCTTCTTTGTTGCTGCAGACCGATAAATCTGTCGTCGAAATTTGGGCCGTTCTCCAATGAGCGTCAACTGGAGCAGCGGCAGCTCGTGACACTTTTTTGAGGGTAAGCAAGCTTAGGAGTAATATTTTAACCGAAGACAATTATAAAATTAACGTAAAATGGAAGTAATAAGTGAATAAGTGTAGCACACTAGTTTGTGGCGTTTGGGGACCTCACCAACGACAGACAATAGCAACTGTTAACACGACTCATTAACGCGAACCTACGATCCCATATGTAATAGTAACATAATTATCCTATATGTTAGTTACACCTCTGCGTATAATTCAAACATACCAAATTTTATAAACATTCACAGACAGACAGTCAATTTTTTTTTGGTCCCATTGGTTTCTCTTAGTCCTAAATAGTCCTTATGAACACTTTTTTCTCATATGATGTCTAATGGCTAGTGTTCGCTGTCCGAGCACTTTAATAGCTCAAAAGGAATGTTTTTTTTAGCCTTGACAGTTGTAAACTACGTTCTACCACATTTTAGACAGCCATCGTAACCCATTTTTTACACATTGAAGCTGTCACCTATCGCCTTTAAGCGGTAAAATAGTCCAAAATTTTCTTCTTTAAGAAACGCGCAAAAAAAAAGATCCTTTATGATAAATATTGGTCGTATATTTTGAAAGAAGATACCGCACTTAACTGTCTTTGAATAAGTTTCTAAGATATAATAATGACCAATTTAAAGACACTTGAAGGCGGACCATCTCGTGGTATAAATAGTAAGCATCTCAGTTGCCTATTTACGTTGTCAATTTACACTGTCGCTCAATCTAAAAATGTTAATTTATTGCGATTATTACTCTCATAAAATACAATAATATGGCAAAATAGGTGAAGTCATTGAACTAAAAGTAAAACACGTCAAGAATAAGATAATGAAAAAGTTAAGGTAAGTCAACAAAACACTCGAACAACATAACCTCTCTCATATTTTTAGGAATTGTGCCCTATTTATGCTATTTATGCATTCCTACAACTCCCGTATCCCTTTGGGCAAAATCTGCGTCCGTCACACTATCCTGCACCTATCTTTATGTCAATAATGTGAATGTAACTTCGGTGCAACGATAATTTTTGTTAAATGGGGGCGCCGAGTGGAAAACTTCGTCATCGGCTAAAAAGTTGTATACATTATATGTGTGGTAGGTATTTTACATCACTTAGTTTTATTAAAACACTCCGCTGTGCGTCGTGTTTGGATATTAAAACTTCGTGATGTAAAATTGAACCTACCACACTTATAATGTAATATACTATGTATTACGATGTGAGACTCACGCTAAGAGGAAGTTTCTATAGAGTCATGGCTTGAGTTTTTAGAGCTGCAGAAAGTCTCGCCTTATGTTCTTCCTCAGATTCTTTAGACTGAATTTGTCTGCTGTACCGAGAAAGGTTTGATTTTCTTCGAGACACTGTAAAGAAATAAACTAAAACTATAAAAATATTGTCAGTATAGCCTCTGTACTTCTAGGAGCTTTATCACTCGCGACAACACTTCACTTCACTGTACTTATTCATTAATTGTATATCAATCAGTGATTATGACTGGCAGTGACTTTAATAGTATTTAAATTGAAGATTTAAATTTTCCTGTAGATAATCTTTAATTTTAATGTGACGCCGGGATCGGATTTGAGAGCTCTAAATTTATAAGTAAGCGATAAATGAAATTATTAAGTTCTAAATACAACGTCAAAATAAAATAGGCAAGACGCTATACTCACATGTTGAAATTGAGTGCAAACCGGCCACAAAATTGACATTTTTAATATTTTGAAAATCAACTAAAATATTAATGGTCGATGAATGCTGCCTCTGGAGGTTGCTATCAACTACAGTAATTTAACATTTTCAAAGCAGTTGTTACAGCATCGTCGAATGGATAAAATTAAAGCCGGCAGTGTCTTTCACAAACGTCCTCGACAATATTGACACGGTGTTGAGATAAACAGTGTAGATGCCTTTGTTACGGCCTACGGATGTAAGAGGCGGGTGTTGACTATAAACAAATGCTCGAAATAAAGGCGGTGCCACCCGCTTTTCTCACGCTAGGGAAAAGTTCTTCGCAAAGGATTGAAATGTGCCCCTCTGGTCTTAAAACCCGTTAATTTGCAATTTTGTTTGTACACAACTTTAAGCTTAGTTGAACCAGATTATCCACTACAATCTATGCTGTAATGTAAAATTCTTGTCGCCTGACGTTACATTTTTCTCTTAAAAATTATTTTGCTCTTAAACTTAATAAGTGGCCATGTACTGCGTAGATTGTTTAAAATTTATAAGTTTTTTATTGTTTATTTTGTTGTTTTTTGTTATACACTCTCGTCTTCATCTTATGGAAACAATCGCAAATGTTTACATGGCTGGGAATACTCTACAACGTCTTAATAAATGATACATCCAGTCGGCTTTGAACATCAAAATTCTCCATCTGACTACTGAGTGATCAATAAAAACTTTAGTTGGCAACAATACAATTTACATCAAAATTCGTTATCTTGTGCTTTTTTTCAGATGGTTGACAGCTACATTTAAATTTGCACCGAACAAACACAACCTTTCATTTACTTAATTGAATGCCATTGCGCCAACTTAAAAACAAAAATAAATCTGCATTCTTATCTAAATCTATTATCTACCAACTACAACATTAACTGTCTTTGAATGTAAATTGAATCCACAAAATTGTTCATTAAGTACGGGTAACTGTAGAGATCAACTGTGTGTGACCTTGTCAGATTTTTTAGGTTAGATTAGGTGAAACAAGAGTGAATGGTCTTTGAGGTGAAACGTTTTTCCATAGACGCTCATAAAATCAAAAATTTTCTGGATCATAATTATGGTGATATTTCTACCAAGAATTAATTCGTGAATTTCTGAATGAAAATCTGACATATTTTTTTTTTTACTTTAAAACATTATTTTTTAATAGTATATTATGACACGAATTTTATAAGAAGCATTTTGTAGCACGGGTTTCAATGCCTTATAAACCATACCGTATTTTTTCTACTTTGCTACTTTTTATACAAAATAATAAAAATTTATTTTTGTCCTTCCAAAAATGAGTTCTGAAGTTCTTCAATATACGCCTCCAGAAATATGGGCTTTGGCCAAAATACGATGGGCAATTTACTATATTAAGTCTTACAGTACTATCCAGTACAGCGTCTAGAGCACATGCTGTTTGTATACGAATGTATTAACCGCCATTATACATGTTTTCACACTTTTAGGATCTGAGATTACCGAATTTTTCGAAAATGTCTTCACAGTTTCGTTGCCAACACCCATCACATAATTTCAAAGCTGAAAAGATTTAAAAAATTTATTCGAAACTATATCGTAAAGAAAAATCTTTATTGTTTTTAAACTTCACTGAAAGTTTATTTGCACAATATATTATTTTTTTGCAACTGAATGTAGACTTTAATGATGCTTTAAGAGAGGTATTTTTGATACTACCTTGTACTAATTTAGAGAGCCTATAAATTATTAGCCTAAATTTATTTCTATACTTTCATTAAACTCTGGTATATTAATACGCAAACACATTGGTACACTTTTAAGCTATTTTCGCTCAAAATACCTAAACAATATAATATTATGTATACCGTTGGAAAGGTCTTGACTTGACTGTCTTCTTGCAAGAAAAGATGAATACATAAGATGGTTTTCGATTAAGTGGACCTTTTTCTATTAATAATATCACATTTTCTAATTAAATCTGCAGCTTATAGCTCAGTTTTTAAATTGTTAATTTATTAGTGTTTAGAAAATACTATAGGGATATGTGTTCGTGTGTGTGAGTTAATAAAGAATCTAAAGCTTATTTTACTGACTTGATTTAGGTGGAAGCACTTAAAAATCACTGCGACGTCGTACAAGGTTTCGGTTTCAGTAAAAATCAAATTGGTCGAGCGGAAAACTTCGTATCGTTCTTTATCTAGAGACAAATTCATAGGGAAGACGGTAGCGGGGTTGACTTTTTAGTGGTTGCACTTTTTATGTCGGAAAGGAAAGAAGGGACACGGTTGATTGTTACGTTAAAAAAAAACTCGAATATACGACAGAAAGTAATTTTCTTTAAACAAAGTTTACATTTTTATAAATTTTTGATTAAACTTTGCAGGAATTAAAAAGTATGCCGAGACTGCAACATAATTTTCTTCTTCCATTCTCGTGATGATTAAATAAACCTAAATAGTATTTCAGCTTCTTTGTTAGAAAGCAGTTCTCTTGTTTTTTTTTCCCACGGAAAATGTAAAGTCCGTGGAGCTCGACGACAATCCTGTAGATTGTCTTCTATTGTTGAGTTCAAATACCTAACCTCGCTTAACCTCATTCTGACCTCACGGCATGTCTTGATGCAGCCCCATTCCTCTTTCACTCTAATTCAGAATAAAGCCATAATGAGAGTGCTTGAAGAGTGATGCCTTCATTTATTAGTCTTTATAAAATTCTTAGCAGAGCTTTTTGTTGAGAAGTCGACAACAACAGGAGCTGTAAGCCGAGCAGATCATACCCATTCATGAATTATACCCAGACATTAAAATAATTGCCAGTCCCTTTAATTTAAGTCATAACGTGGACATTTAAAACACCATATCTAATCCATGAATGCTGTGAGCTAAATTACATTTATGTAAATATACATAACATCGAAATCTCTCCGCTTTGGGAAACAATACATACAAGCAGGCCACAGACAAAACAGTAAATTCGGTCGTTGCTTAGTGAACTGTCATTGTCATAAGTTAAATTTGCACCGAATTCAATGAACGAGAGGGAACAGAACGTTGCCGTCGCGTCGCATCCTGTCATGTAGAGAAGGGGGCTTTGAAATGATACTCAGATAAGCTTAGATAGTTAATAACCTAAGATGTTGATTTTAGCTATTTTATACATAAGTATATGCCTGGTAAAAAATTAAAAAGCGAGCAAGAAAGAAAACGTCGCATGCGGTTCGTAAAATATAACTGGCAACATTGCGCTGACTTTGATAATATTGGAAATTAATTTGAAATACATCATACATTCTGTAAAAAATTCATGACGAGAAGACCGCGATCTATAGAATACTTCCATTCACCATACACATACCGTTTTTTAAAGTCACTTTGACACCTTTGACATTCAAATATTAAACCAAATTGTCAACAGTTAGTGGTGCCAAGCTAATTTAAATTTCACAGTCTACTCTAATTAATAATTTAAATGATCGCACGGTAGGTATTTAGCGGTATGAACCAAAATGCATGAACATTTCAAATAAATTCAATTATGTAAAATTTATAAGGTTAATCTGCCAAGGGGGAGGAGGGATCCAATTATTTGTTATAATAATATTTAAAGTATGCCGACGTCATTTGAATGAATGACAATGTTAGAATGGTCAGGCTCCATCTTCAAAATTGGGAACCACGTATCATCTGCATTTTTTAAACGCTTGGTAAAGCTGACGGTTCTTTAATTAAGAAGACTATCTGAGAATGCAAAAATAACAAAATAATAATATAAAATAAGTCACAATGTCACTAATTTATATTTTGATGTGGTGTGTGTTTAATTATAATTGAACGAAATTACTGTAAACACGATTTTGACAATCGATAATATCGCCCGATAGTGCTATACTTGTCAATAATAATATTTGTTAAGCTGTTCCACATACAGGATAACCCCTATCCATTGTACTTTTCCCTAACAATACCGAAATTTATTTCTTGTATCATGAATGATATTCAGCCATGCAATCAAACAGCTAGGCAAATGACTTGTATCGATAACGTTTAACTACTTGCCTAGCCTTATTTTGCTCAAACCTAAAATATGAAATACTGTCCACGTACCTACAGGGAAATATGACCTTCTTGGAGCATGTTTCTTTAAGAGGTCGAGCACGAAGCGCGAGGCACCAATTTGAATGATCCACGGAAAAAACAAATTTTCATAGATGGAAACTTGGATTATTGAAATTAGTGCCTCGCGCTATTAAATTAAATTAAATTCTGTTTTGAAGATGTCACCTGTCAAATTCATCTGTCACTAGGGTGGGAAGGGATTTTTATCCGGAAAACAAAAAGACTTACTAGAAACTTTTTGAGTTCAAGTTCTAATCCTCGTCATCTTATTACTAAATTTTTTTGGCAGTTTACATCGGGACCAGCCTGTATAATGAAATTAATTTACATGTTACAAAAACTGGGTGAGTAAATTAAAAAATTAATATGTGAAATTCTATAATGTAAAACAAAATTTTGGGAGATTAAAGAATTTATAATTATATTTGCCAAAATGTTTCAACTTCACTGTTTTACTAAATTTAGCTGAATTTTTTAGGAAGTTGGATTTATAATTTACACTCGTGCGCACGTCCAGGTAAAGTCTAGTTGGAACCAGCTGTTAAAAAATGTCCGCAAATAAACTGTCCATTATTTTTTCGGTGCTACATATCTACCTGAAATATGTATTATGTACTTGTGGTATATACTTAATGAATTTTGGACTAAGAGAAAATTTTATCTTAACCTTTATAAAATGTGGCGTCACTTGAACGCCCAAGTTCATTACATCGCGGTACATTTTAGTGTTCTGTGTTATTCTTAGAAATCACTTGGTCACAAATAGGTGCTCGAATGTTTATTTTGGGCCAAAAATAGGGCATGTATTCTATTAATTAGAACTAACGACAAACTGAAACTATTTTGTTCTTTATATGAAAATTTAAGAAACTAATTATATAAATAACGATTTACTTTTATATTATGTTAAAAATAATATGGCAATATTAGTGCTTAAATTCGTTTGTCATTTTAAGTGTAAAAAATGGTTAAAAAGTCAAAAAACAATTTCACAGGAATTTCTTCGCTTTCTTTTCTAGTGGCCAAAATCTGGTATTGTAAAATAAAATTACTATGGAAATGTAATATCTTCGGTGGGTCATTATGAACCAGGATCGGAGGAAATAATATCAAAGTTGTACGGATGACCAGTTTATTGCCCACTGGCGAACTAAACGCTTATCTTCTTCAGAATATAAAAACTATATAAAAAGTTAACCCTGAAATTCAGATATCCTCAGGAAACAACTGCTTAACTTTTTCGTATTATTTTGCAGAAAATGGATAAAATTATTTCTAATTTGCATCTTTAATGATCCAATTAAAACACCAAAAGCAGTGTCTTAATAACGGCTATTAAAATACTGTTTTTATACACGGTGATTCAAGAAGTGTAGTAGGTATTGAAACCTCAAATTATTTGGCCCCTAAACGTAGGTTTGACGGTGTTAAAAAACTCTTAATGTAAAGTTGAAAGTTACTGCGGGAAAAATTGTAATGAGAGTGAATATTACTGATATAATCCGACAGTGCGATCGTCATGATATATGTTTTGATAAATTTGTTAATACAAAAGCCACAAGAACTGTCGAGAAACCAGAATCAATAAGTGTCCACGCATAGATTCAAAACGGTTGCTTCAAAATGAAGGGAGGGGATATTTTGACCATCGATTTGACACGAATAATGAAATGTTAGTCATCAAGTGGAAGGACAGTAAATCTGTGAATGAAGGTAGTAATTTTTGCGGCATTCATCCCTTGGAGTCAGCTAAACCCTATTCGCAAAATGACAAAAATGTTATCAACATACAAGTCGACCTACACGATAAAAAAATTAAATTAAAAGTAAAAATACATTTTGTGTTTATTTCTTCCAGTTTCAACACAAATTTACATTGTTTTTTGATCAGAAATTAAAAGTGGTAGGTGGTGGGTTAAGATGTGGCTATGTAACTACCGTGCGATCATTTAAATTATAAATTATAGTAGGCTCTGAATTTTAAATTAGGTTGGCACTACTAACTTTTGACAATCTGATTGAAAATTTGAATGCCAAAGTGACAAGTAAATCAAATCAGAGGGAAGGATCAGATTGTCAGTAGTGCCAACCCAATTTAAATTTCACTTAAAACTTAAATATATCTAAGTCGAACTCCACAAACTTTAATAAGTGTAAAATTACAAATGGAACATGTTTCGGCAGAACACTACTGTCATCATCAACCCTTAAAGAATTCTTTATCAACCCTTAAAGAATTCTTTAAGGGCTGATAATGGCAGTAGTGTTCTGCCGAAACATGTTCCATTTGTAATTTTACACTTATTAATGTTTGTGGAGTTCGACTTAGATATATTTAAATTTTAATTTAAATTTACTCCACTTGGATTTATCGACATTCTTCTGGTTTTTAAATTTCACTGCCTAGTCTAATTTATAATTTAAATGATCGCAGGGTATTTGATGACTTGTTCGGGATTGTCTAATTTCAAAAATGTGGCAAAATGTAACTTCTGCATCTGACCAATTTTGTTAATGCCAATTGGACTCCTTATGCAACTACTACGATGTGTCAAAAAATGGAAGTTTGATTGTTCCATCTGTGGGGCGCAAATTTTCATAATTTTTAATCAAGTCCAGACAAATATAAAACTAGTAACAAGATTATCAATAGTTATCAATATTTACAAAAGAGATTTTTTTCTTCTGGCATTTACATTGTCCGCGAACACCAGACAAAAAGTTAGTCCAATAAATAATTAATGAAAACTAGATATGAACGACATTATTTTGTTAACATAACGTGCAGAAGCTAACGATTTTAATTTTAGGAATAACAATGAAGCAAAATGGAATCATTGTTGAGTTTTAGGAACCGTTCAAAATGCAGCAAAATTTCGGAGCCTCATAACTTTTCTAGCAGCGTATTCAGCACTTCAGCATAAACCCTGAAAAATTACAAAGAGATTTCCGGGCGCACGAAATTTTCCAGGATTCCCTATTAAGGTTTCCTCGACTAACCCATTCCAGAAGTAAAGTATAAATATGGAGAAATTTAAAACTTTACGTAGTGAATGAGCCCTTCTATTGTGTACTCCATTTTCAGGACAATACCGGCATTAAATCCTCGCGGGAATAATGGCGGCTATTGTTATTTTTTTACTAACCGCTGAAACCACGATCTTCGCCTTTGCATAAGACCTGAAACTAGTTGAAGATGTTCAAAGTGCATCGATGAAAGTTCTAAACTAGCGTGTGTCCTATCAGCCTTTGTGTTCATCCGAAGCCCTAACCGCAGTTTTATTGCCCTTTGTTAGATTATAATGCCTTTATAACGGAAAATTGCCGAACAACTTTGGTTTGTAATGAAGTTGGAAGTTGGCGAAGAAATTTATGTAGTTGATATATTTCAGCTTCGTTTGAGCAGGCCCAGATTCCGGAGACAATGCGGGACTTTTCAACGCATAAAAGCACTTCTACCTTCATTGCTATTTATTTTTAGGGATTAGATATTTGCTCCATTCGACTTTTCAATAACTGGTTGTCGTTCAGTGAGCGTTAAGCATATTTTACGGGCTTTCGGTGCATAATACCTATCGATTCTCCATTTACTAATAATTCATCGATAAAAATAAACTAAACGACTCTTTCCGCATGGAGTGTTTTCTATAAAAATGTATTATTTGTTGCATCGAATATCTCAACATTACATTTTCTTCATAAGTTTTTCGTTGCATTGATGTGAATAATGAATATTAAATAATTGAATTTCTCCTCATAGGAGACAGCAAATTACCACTACAATTTTGTTGATTAAAATATTCTTTTTTGATACTTTCGACCAATATGTCCGGACTGTATTAATTTTTAAAGAAATTAATAAACAGTTAGTAAGCATGCTGGATAAAAAATCACTCTGTATTATTTTTAAAATTCTTATTATACTTATACTTTTTCAGAAAATATTCACTAAATTTACCGCCGCGTCCACAGTCGTGGAAAAATACATGTTTTTAACACATACATTTTACAGTATCACTCTGTATTATTTTTAAAATTCTTATTATACTTATACTTTTTCAGAAAATATTCACTAAATTTACCGCCGCGTCCACAGTCGTGGAAAAATACATGTTTTTAACACATACATTTTACAGTATCACTTCGACGAAAGGATGGTTATGCTTTTCATGCATACTCATCTGCTCTCTCGTTAAAAGCTCGCAACTTTCTGACAGTTCGTTATACGAAACTACATAATTACATTTCACCTCGTCATTGGATCATTATTTTGCATCAGCGACATGCCGATGTTAAAATGTTTTTTTAATCATCGTGAAAAGCGCGTCACTGGAAAAAATGTCAATTAGGAGAAATGCGACCTACGTAGAAGTAAAATATTTTGGTGCAGTGCCAGACAATAGACTACACTACACAGAAAGTTTTACTCCTTGCATAATTTGGTCACACATTTTATCCAAACGCAAATGTGCACATGTGATAATATTTTGGTGCTTTATGACGTTTAATTATTTATTCTCAAGAAGAAAAAGAAAATAATTTTATTAAATATTCTGCAAACATTTAACCTTTCAGCACCGAAACTCAACAATCAGCTTGATTGCCGATGTGATGGGATACGTATGTGTCCCATGCAGTATTGTCAACAAATAATCTGTGTCTTTGAAAACAAACTTTATTATTAAGTGTACAAATGTAATAATTTTAACAAATATTGTGATTTACGTTGGCTTCTTTGGGAATCAAAATTTTTATTGCCTCTGCCACTCGTCTTGGTAAAGGTAAATGTGGATTTTCAATCTTTCTTTGGGATTAGGTTTTATAATTCAGGAACAAGTTCGAGCAGGTAATTTCTTCGATATTAATCTGCAACCATTTTTAAGTCCAAACAATATCTAACATAATATTATTTTTAAATAATTAAAAGGCCAACGTTTTGTCGGCCTTTTCACGGAATACTCGTTGACCATTTTATCCCTTGTGTCAACGGACCCCCTCGTTTCGTTGTAATGTTGAATTATTATGTGGTTTGTAGTCATCTCTCTCGTTACCAATTTTATCATCATAATACTCACTGCTTAGTAAGACAGCGGCTTTATTATTATTATTTTTTTTTTTGGATGTAAGATGTTAATGTAATTTTTACTAAATCATGATATTGATAACTTTCCTTCTCGATTTTTTTCATTTTAAAAAATATGGGGTGGTGAAAATTGGGGTTCTCGTTCTGATTTGCAATATCTTAAAGAAAAATTAAAAAAAATAAGAAAATTACCCATTCGCTCTTCGAGCTCACGGGTAAATTTTTTCTTGCGTGCCTAATATAGTACATTCCACAATCGTATAATAAATAACTATTAATTTGTATAATGATCTACACTATACTATACTACACACGACAATATTTATTTTGTTTTCTTGTGTTTGTTCTAATAATATTCATTTACGCTTTCCTTTACAGATTCGTGTAAATCTCATGGATGGATGTCCTGGAACTTAACAAAACAGCCGCTTCGCAAAAGATCAAGGCTACTCAAAAGTAGGTAGTAAATTCACCACAAAGTTGTGTTATATCCATTTTATTTTTTTCTGAATTATGAACAAAGTCTAAAGGCGTTTTTTAAAGAATAAATACTCTTCAATGGAATTTCTAAATGAATATAATAATTCTTTATCTTTGTATTATACCAATTATACCGTGGTCTTAGGTAGTAACCGTCGTAACAAGGTATACATTCCAGCATAATATGTATTTAATTTGACAGCTGTCAAACCTAACCTCAAGATTTGATGTTAATTGGTGTTTTTTCTAATTTTTCATGAACCTGAAAAGTGTGCTGACAGCGCACTTGTATTGAAATATATCGTGTGAGCAACAAAATTCGTGATCGTAGAAGTCTCTGAATCCTAAATTTTGAGTCGATTCTTGATCGATACGATTGTGTAAAAAGTTATCGAGTTGTCAAATCTAATTTGAAATAAATAGTATATTATAAACCAAGGTAGAGAAGTAATTTTTCTCAGCTAAGCAGTATTAATTCCCGAGATGCGAAGCATCGAGGGAATTAAGTTGCGAAGCTGAGAAAGGGCTTCTCTACCGTGGTTTATATATTATTTTTTTCACTACTAGCAGCTTAAATCGTTAAATAAATGAAGCATCAAAAATACAATCGTCTAGCGGGTGCCAGGTCACAGTTAATCCTGAATAGACGTTGACGTCTCTGAACATTTGTTTCTTCCGTGGATCGTTGCAAATTTTGGCTCGCGCGTCACGCTCAACCCCTTAAAGAAACCTACTCCAAGAATGTCATATTTTCCTATACGTGAAACTCGAAATTTGGACAGGATCGACTGTGACTGGCATCCGAGGTTATGTATTTTTTTTCTGACATTTCTCCGTCAGAGACCGGATTTTCGTGTAAAAACTTGCACAATGCATACCTGTGCTTTTGTAATAATTTAACTTCGTTTTTTGTTTTTTCGCATAAATTGCAGTTAATTAATGTCTAATATTTGCAACTGGTGCAATTTGTGAAAATCGAAGGGCGCTGTTGTTAAGTAGGAAGATAAAATAATCGATATGCATTTTGCATCAAATCCGGTCTCTGCCCATTATTAACTACTGGTCAATAATGAAAAAATTATTAACTACTAGGAAAGAAAAACAACTTCCCACCTCCTCTACAAACTATATAATCGTACATTCTACAGCTAGTAGTGAAAAAAATCTGTTCTTTTGCACTTGAGTGGGACCCGTACAACCTTATTTTCACAATGCAACAAAAGTAAACGGGATTTGAAAACATTCTAGTCCGGATATCTGCACGATGACGAACACTAACTAACTACAGTGCACACAACAAGAGCTTCCATCAACTTATGAAGAGAATTTCGAAAATTCGAATTTCGAGAATTTAGAAAACGTAACGTACATAATCGGCGACTGCAAAGACATCACAGTCAAAGGATTGGAAATTATAAAACATTGCGACAAAGTCTATCTGGAGGCCTACACGTTGTTCCTAACATGTGAAACCGAAGCGCTAGTAACTCCCAATATTTCAAATTCAGTTATTATAATGCCTCTTGGAAAGCCAGGAGGACTTCTACGGCCGCAAACTCAGCACCAGGGCAAAAGAGCGTAGGGTTGACACGAGGATGGTCCACAATGCTTGCATTTTGAATGCTGTGGATGCAGTTGTACAGTTTTGAAGAGACTGTCTTAATTTATTATTGGACTGAGGGTTGAAGACCAGACAGTTTTTATGCGAGGATTGTTATTGAGAGTATGTACTGGAGGGAAATATTGCAGATATAATGGTCAAGCAGCCCACATTAGAGAGTTTAACAAAGAAGAAGAAGGAGTATATGCCACCTAAATTCATGTCAGTGAGTCAGGCTTCGCAGCAACTGCTGGGAGATACTGAAGAACAAAAGACAGGACAATTTAGATAGATGTCAAAATGGTGTAAAAATGACTCTTATTGGATTTTTAGTAATTGAAAACACCCTTTGCATTGGGCTTGCTAGAGTAGGATCTGAAACTTGCACATTCTGGCTTGCAGACTCCAGGAGATGTCCGAGGTGGATTTGGGGGAACCCTTACATTCTCTCATTATTGCAGGACCTGTATTACATCCTCTTGAAATAGAGTATCTTAAGCATTGTAGAGGGAGAATAAATTTGAATTAGTCACTTGTTATTTCAACATTATGCAGTTATAATGTCCTAACTTTTTTCTCTAAAGCTTCGTTTTCACTGAAGAAACATTGAGCAACTTTTGTGTTTTTGTTGATAGTTTCCGAAAATGTTTCTAAAAGTTCCCAAATGTTGATTGTTCCTATTTCTAGCGGTAACATGAAAGGAAAAATCGACACGCGATAATAACACGTCTCCTCCTCCATTTTGCTACAACTTTTCACATCAGTGGAAACACTGAGTTACGCTTTCTCAAGCTACAACTATAGGCTACTTTCAGTTGCTCAGATGGAAACACAAAGTTTATGTATGTTGCCAATTCCTTAGTGGTTTGCCAAACATTTCCTAAACACGCGACAAAGGGAAACACAAAGTTCCTCATCGTTTCTTCAGTGGAAACGGGGCTTGAAAGGGACAACAGTTTTGACGCAGAAATTCAAATTTTTGACAGGCAGAGAAAATAGGTTAAATGTTTGGCAATTATTTTAAACAGTGAAGTGAAAGAACCGATAGACGTTTAGCCAACTGCGATCACGAATTTTGTTGCCCACTCGTTTTCTTTTTAATTATATATGTTAAAATCTACTCAGAAACGGTCAATGTATTATACTGAGTAGTCAGTAAGGTAGTTTTTAACCACTTTTTATAAAGAATAAAATATAGGATGAATTTTTGCATTTAAATCGAGTAAAACACCATATGTCCGAATTTGGTTGAATTAAACTTTCCAACTATGCTGTCGCATGCTACTTTGGCACAGATTGTCGTCGACCTTCATTAAAAGTGATTTCAAACTTTCCCTATCATAACTCACAAACTCCCACAGAAAACTAATGGTATGCCACAATTCTCCAGTAAAAACTGGGAAGCGCAACGTGCCGCTGTTTCCACATTTTTCACATGTTCTGCTTGTTGAAAATTAAATCTACCACTGTGGTTTTAAAGACAGCTGATAAAGGTGGTGTTCTTCTTCTATTTTTTAAGATCAAGACTTAACATCTTTCAATTAAAACGTAACTGTTCTAGTATGTATACATTTAAAATAGTGTCATGAAAAAGGAATTATAGACGTGATACAGAAAAAGCTTTCAGATAGCGGGTTAAACTAATTTATATTTTTCGGTATCTGAAATTAAAAAAATAAACAGTACTTTGTTCGCTTTCGTGTATATTTTTTACAGCTGTGGAGCATTTTATTTTATATATAAACTATAATGCTAAAATTAAACCGCTCCATAAAGCACATTGGGTGACAAAAGATCGTTTGCTATGCGTTTCACTCCCTCTTCTCACACCTCAATAAACGCAATAATAATCCAGCACGAATGATATTTAAAATTGCGATTTCCTGTGTTGCCGTCCATATAAAATCGAATTGAATGGCTCGTCGAAAACGATTGCTCCGTCTATTTTACAATTACCGAGTCCTGGAATGGTATTAAATTCCGTTGCCGCCGAATCAATTTAAACAAAAGGCTATCGGAGATGTCAGGACTTTTTGCGCGCCTTTCATTCCGTCTATTGTTCCTGCCAGGATGGAGCATCGTAGTCTGTTCTGCCTGCCTGTTCGTCCATAATGAAAAAAATCAGACTCCGATATCGATTCATTTAGGCTCGCCTTCCGGTTTAATGAATTTAATTAGGGCAGGCGACAGACGTAAATTACAATTTGCTGTTGCCGTGTTCTCTTTTTTCACCGGGCTTGTGTTGTCGGTGCGGCCATTGGGGGTAATGCTGGTGACGGGTCTTCCAATAAATACAAGAATAAAAAGACGGAGTTGCTAGATTTTTTATTTCAGCTGACCAAATCACACACTATTTGCAAAGGTGGCGTCAAGCTAATGTAGTAGTTCATTTGGAATTATTGTATAAAAACTAAAATAGAGTACAGTAGATGTTACGGAAACTTTTCTGGTTGTTTCGTAGACTTTCTCAAGCCTTCTTTAATGAATACTTGTTCTGATAAATAAAATATTACCATAGAACATATTCATCGTCTACTTCAATAATAATAATTTTATACATCTACCATCAACCGAATCAAAGCTTCCATGTTTGTTGTTAATGCAGTATTGTAAATTCAATACAAATATTGTATACGGAGGTACATAAAAAACTTGATCAAACGGACGCCGCTCCGGTTTACTCACGTGCCAGCAGTCCACGGACAGGGAAGTATTCACAGTTTCATTAAAACACGTGCTCGATTAAGAAAAATGTGAATCCGTTTCCGTCAATTGCCTGTGTATTATTTTTATTGTTGGAATTTCATTGACCTTATAGCCGTCGTAATAGTTCTTTCTTAAAAGTTTTGTCGTTGATAGGTCCAACTTCTGACTTATTCCAGCACATGCGCGTTTCTTTCTTTAGCAAATTTCTTTTTTTATTATGTCCATCTTCTTGCATTCAGTTCGTCTGCTTCTTCCTGACTTGTTCCAGTACGAGGTTCTGAACTTTCCCAGGGACGGAGTATTTTTTAATCAAATATGTACTACGTTAACCAAAAATAATACGTTGAACTAACTACACCTATCTTACTTTATTGGAGTTTTTTTGAAGTTTTTTTTTTTTTTTGGGATGGGTAAAAATTGTTAAACTCGCGTCAGGACGTGGCCTGATCGAAAATTCGTAAGACGGAGGAAGGGTAGACCGCCGCGCCGGCGCGGCGTAGGAAAGGAGGTAATATCCCCCTCTTTTTGTTGCGAGTTTCAGAAGAAATAATCGTCCAGCGGAAGGAGTAGCTATTTATCAAAATATGAACACAGTTCATTATTGCACAAATTATATCGATGTGCATGCGAAATACACCAGCATATTTAAGGGAATTGAACGCGGCTTCATTTGACTATAATTTGTCTGCACAACAACATTCCTAAACGTCATACCAGCCCACTCTTTTATCGCATAACTAGACATGGATAGGAAGAAGACGCTAGATGGTCCAAAAAATTATTGTTTAGTTTTGGAATTACTTAATCATTAACACACCTAGCACTTCAATTTTTGGTTTAACATTTGAATAATGATCAATACTAAAGTAGAATGTCCCTCAAAATAAAATAAAAATATCCTATCTGATAACTGGTTGAATCCGTAATGAGAAGACCAAAATCAACCAAAACTTGAAAAAAATCAGTTATGAAATAAACTTTGTACGAAGCTGCTTTCGATTATAAAAACAAATCCTTAAATCATTGTTGAATGGTTTCTTTGTTTTTCCAAAATTCGTAGTGCGATGCAAATTTCCTATCTCCGTCGTACATAATATAAGATGCAATAGTGTTATCTCTTACCGTTTGAACTGGAGACGTACAATCAGTCCGAGCGTTACTGAAC
This sequence comes from Diaperis boleti, assembly GCA_963583935.1. Taxonomy (NCBI): domain Eukaryota; kingdom Metazoa; phylum Arthropoda; class Insecta; order Coleoptera; family Tenebrionidae; genus Diaperis; species Diaperis boleti. The sequence continues at coordinate 23,209,215 of OY757249.1, forward strand.
AGAACGTCGCGTGTTCATGGTAAAAACTTCTTAGGTCCACAACTTTCGGCGCGAAGCAATACAGGGTGACACTCGTCAGAATTATGGCCTAGTGATCTATGGTCACTTGAGTTTCAGATGTTAGTGTCGAAACTGGTTTGTCCTTAAGTTTTTATTAGTTTATTTTTTTCTAATAATAATGGGAAATTTGAGGAAGAATGTTATAAAAAAATATCCTTCCGCTCATCGAAAAAATAGACGTTTAGAGCAATTAAAAGCAGTGAAAAAAAAACACAGCTAAGGTAAAACTATAAAACCATGTGATTTATTTTATAATTATTATATGTAGTGAAAACATACCTACGGTCTCTTCAGACATTAGTTCTGTGAGAAGTGATATGTTGGAAAAAAGGTAAATTAATTTATGATTTTAAAGTCAAATAAGGTATGCTCAGTTATTTGTATACATTATTATTTAATTATGCATATAGACTTGACTTCTGATATTTTTTTACTATGAAATAAACTTGAACTGTCCCATAATAATTTTAATTGCAATATCTATTAATAAATGGGGCAAGTCCGCCCCTGTCGATAGCGCATGTGGACCCTTCTTAGTCGGTCAGTCATTTCGGAATGGTCACTCCGCTGATTCATAGCAACAACTGCGATGGTAGACTGCACTGCAGTCATCTCTCTCCTCGCACTGTGTGGCAATTAATGCGTAGGAGTGAAAAAACCAAAGTGACATTTGAAATAGATTTCTTTAAAATTTGACGTGGGCAAAACTCTCTGTCTTATGAAGTCGCGACCAATACCCTTAATGCTTAATGTTTCTGATATCGGCGATATGTGTATAAGTCGTTGCCACTCTGGTGATAATCAGTTCATTATTATGGTTGCCGTTTACATTTCTCCAGATAAGTCATTGCGTGCTATACGAGACTTCTTGTATGAAAATTTATTCATTTATTCTCATGACGCATCGGCATTGCTCCAAAAAAAATTGGGAAAAGCTTTGATGATTTGCCAATGATTTTTAGTGGAGATTTCAACATAAACTTTACAGACGATAAAAATCAACAATTAATTGAATTTTTAAATAATGAATTTGGTTTAACGATGTCAAATGATCGCAATCTTAGCACAACGAAATACAAAACTACTATTGATGCGGTCTTTATTAGACATTTAAATAGATTCGAATCAAAATTGTTCGTTTCTTACTTCAGCTACCATAAACCTATTGTATCAGTTTTAGAGATTGGCGATGATGATGCTGGTAATGATGGTGGTGAAAGAGTCGTTGAAATTATGAATAAAAGTAGATTTTTCTGAGAGATAAACTTTTTAATGTAAAATAATAATTGTAATAGTTCTGAAGTGTTAAATTTTCAATGTAATATAAATTGTCGTGTTTGTGCCCAGGCAGCACAACAATATTGAGCCAATATTGGGCCATTCTCGAGGATATATTGGCCCAAACTTGTTTCTCTACATTGGGCCATTATATAATGTGGACATTTTGCAATATTGGTCCTACAACGTATTTCAATCAAGGCCCAATGACGTATACCAATCATGGCCCAACAACGTATATGAATCATGGTCCAACAACGTATACCAACCATGGTCCAACAACATATAGCAATCTTTTTCCAACAACGTATGCTAATGTTGATTCAATAACTCAATATTTGTACAATAATCTAATCCGATGCAAACTGAATAAAAATGTAATGTATATTTAGCTCATCATCGTGATACAACTGCATATATGTATTACTATAATTATTATTCATAATTCTAATTTACTACCAATTTAAAATATTTTACAATAGACTAGTGTCCGAACTAGTTAGAAAATACCAAAAAAATACTAAAAGGTATAATATAATCAAGGGCAATATTATCTAAAACCAATCTTGACATTGATCCATTTAAGATGAAACCTTTAATAAACTTAAAATTAAACAAGAAATAAGAATAAGATCGTAATTTATTGTAAACTTATAATTAATAAAAAGTTTATATTACATACTCGTGTGTACATACTCATGTATATTGCTTCATTATTTAGTGATTTATTTTCTGTAAAAAAAGTTTAGTTAATGTTTGATAATAATAAATAAATACAAGCCTGAGACACTCTTAGTTCTTCCACCGTCGCGATCCCCAGCGGTTATTTCCAACTTATTGTTAGTCAACTTGAAGTTAGTCTTAACTGCTTCTAAAAAATAAAATTTAACGTAACGTAACTTATTTGAAGTATCAATAAATAATCTATCTATATATATATAAAATCCAAATACCACTCACTGATTGACTCATCACGAAATCTCCGGATCCATCGAAGGGATTGCAATGAAACTTTGCACGCTTACTTATTTTACCACGTAGACGCTCACTAAGAAACGGTTTTAAAAAATTCCATTCCAAAGGGGGGTAACGGGGCCCCCCGCCCCATTAATCTCTGTATCCACTGAACCAATTGCAATAAAATTTTGCACACATACTTATTTCACCACGTAAGCGCCCACTAAGAACCGGTTTTTCAAAATTCCATTCCAAAGGGGGGTAACGAGGCCCCCCGCCCCGTTAATCTCTGGATCCGCTGAACCGATTGGAATGAAATTTTGCACACATACTTATTTGACCACGTAAGCGCCCACTAAGAAACGGTTTTTCAAAATTCTATCCCTAAGGGGGGTAACGGGGCGGGGGAGTTAATCTGTAGATCCACTGAACCGATTGGAATGAAATTTTGCACACTTACTTATTTTACCACGTAGGCGCTCACTAAGAAACGGTTTTTTAAAATTCCGTTTTTAAGGGGGGTAACAGGGCAGGGGAGTTAATTTTGAAATCCACTGAACCGATTGCAATGAAATTTTGCACACTTACTCATTTTACCACGTAGGCGCTCACTAAGAAACGGTTTTTCAAAAGTCCATCCTTAATGGGGGTAACGGGGCGGGGGAGTTAATCTCTAGATCCACTGAACCGATTGCAATGAAATTTTGCACACTTACTTATTTTAGCACGTAGCTGCTCACTAAGAAACGGTTTTAAAAAATTCAATTCCAAATGGGGGTAACGGGGCCCCCGTCCCGTTAATCTCTGTATCCACTAAACCCATTGCAATGAAATCTTGCACACTTACTTATTTCGCCACGTAAGCGCCCACTAAGAAACCGTTTTTCAAAATTCCATTCCAAAGGGGGGTAACGGGCCCCCCCGCCCCGTTAATCTCTGGAACCGCTGAACCAATTGCAATGAAATTTTGCACACATACTTATTTGACCACGTAAGCGCCCACTAAGAAACGGTTTTTCAAAATTCTATCCCTAAGGGGGGTAACGGGGCGGGGGAGTAATCTCTGACCGTGTTTGATGATTTTCCAAAAAAAAAACAACTGCGAAAAAAGGTCAGGGTGGATTTGGGAGTGATTTTTCTCAAAATTCTTATAATCTGAAGATCGACAATGTTACAGGCATAAGAATTGGCACTTGGACTCTCCTGTAAAAATAACTAGACCCGTGTTTGACAATTTTGTTAAAAATTATTCACAAACCGCGAAAAAGGGGTGTAAATGGGAACGGTAGTTTTCCTGAGAATTCTCATAACTGGAAAACAAACGGTGTTACATACGTGAAAATTGGTATCTAGATTTTTATTTAAAATTGACTGGGGGCGTGTTTGAGGATTTTGCAAAAAAAAATACCAACTGGAATAAAAGGAGGGTAGATTTGGGAGTGATTTTTCTCAAAAATTTTATGACTTCAAAAGCGACAGGAATGAGAATTGGCACTTGGACTCTGCTTTAAAAATAACTAGACCCGTGTTTGATGTTTTTGCAAAAAAAATAATGTTTTTTTACTGTTTGTTATTTATTATTAAATCTGCTTTAATTAAGTGGCTGTACTAATTCCAAATATAAGTGCCAGTAAAGCCAAACCCAACTTACGCGGACAAAGCCGCGGGTAACTGCTAGTATTATATATACGGCAAGTACTAGATTTTACTTATTAATCTTTTATGTCCATTTATTCCATGCAAGTGATAAACTTAAAGTTTACAAATTCTCTTTTAAACACCATTTTCTCAAAAAATAAGAGGAATTAATCCATAGATAAAGTTAAAGACAAAAGTTAATAGTAAATAAAATTAATAAATAAACAGATTCATATTATGAATAATTAATTATGTACAATCCTATGATTTTTTTCATTTCCTCATTGGTGGCATTCTTTTCACGTTTTCTTGTCGCCTCTAAATCAATTCAAACCATATTAAACCATATATAATATAATAAAAGATATTCTCTTACCCACGACCACTTCATATAATTTCATACGAGAAAAATTAATTTTGTTCGACCTTGTCCGGAATATAGAACGGCCTCATGGGGAATTTCCGATTTAGCCATAAATAAATGGTTTTGTGAGTATTCTATCTACTCAGTAAGTAGAAAATATAGCAAAAAGTAAAAAAATCAATAGTACAAAAAATAAAATCAATAACTACTATTACCGTACTTTCGGCACACTCCCGGTCAACCGACTGAGAGGGGTGACAACAAACTTGTTTATCGCTTCAAGGACCGTAAAAGACTGACAAGGGCTTGTGCAGGTACTCGGAAAAAGCTACAAGGTTACAAGAAACTGACCGGCTTTCTCGCATGTCGAAGGAATGTTTATTATAAACAGTTACAAATATGTAAATCCTAAAACTACCCTAATCAGTATTCACTATAATACAGTATAGGCGGTGTGCACATTTTAAATTCCGCGTGTTTTACAGTGCCTTCAACGGCCTTTGGGGCATTTTTAGTGGTAAAACAAATAAACATCATATTTGCAATATTAAATTTGTCTAAATTCTTAAGTACCATTAATAAAAAAGAAATGGCTATGCAACAAACTATAAAAGGCTGATCTCTGATTGTGATATATTAGAAGTTTGCACAAAATCTAAATGCAAATTGTATCCAAATCTGCTGTCTTTCGTTCTCATACGATTTGTTCGGAACGGTGTAAAATTTTACAGACGGTTATATATTATTATAGTATTTATTAGGACAGCCAACAACACAACAACCGATTCTCGATGAAGCATTTTCTCGCACTTCAGACATTTGTTGAATTAAAGAAATCTGTCGAATCTGTTAATTCGGTTCGTACCGTAAATTACGTACCACTAAAAATTACAAAGATGCGCGGCTTTTTGACCCGGGGGCAAAGTTTCGGCGCTTATAGCGTGGAAAAAGGGCCATTCATTATACAACGCAAGATATTGTTTCCAGCATAGAAAAAAATAGTAAGCAATTATCTACAATAAAATATAAGTAATGCTTTCACATTTTTTTAATACAACTAATATTCAAAAACGATTCAATATTTTCTAAATATTAGTAATATATGACATAAATAAACTTGGCTACTAGGGAAGTTAATTCGAAAGGAAAGTTTTCTTATTATGTCAAAATTCTCATTAATAATTTTTATGTATATCTGAATTAATTATAAGTCATTTTTTATTTAAAAAGAAACATCCCTTTAATAGTTATTTAATAAACAAGTGTGTTAATGAAGGCGATTAATAATCGAGGCTGTTTAAAGCACGAGCGACCGTAGGGAGCGAGTGCCTTTAATTGTCGAGATTATTAATCGCACATTAACATACGAGTTGATTACAATATTTTTTCGTTGACCGAAAGGCTTTTAATCTGGGGATAAAAATCCGTTTCTGAAATTTCAATTCATTAAATAATTGTCACTTATGCCAATAAACACAGTGGTCTCTGAAAACAAATGAAGTCGCCATATAAACAACAATTCGCCATTGTCAAAGTGCCGTTAATGTGTGGAAATTTTAGAAATGGAAATAGAAAATCCAGAATTATTACCGTCTGCGGTGTTGGAAACTGCAAATAATGCATGTTTAAGTTTGTTGCCGGCGAAAAGTCGATGCCTCTACGACAAAACGTACAATGAATTTGTTACCTGGTGTACAGAACAAGAAATCACAAATTACACCGAAACTGTGTGGTTGGCGTATTTTTCAAACATTGCCAAAGTATTTTCTTATACACCATCTGCATAATTATAAGAGATAGGTACTTTCAACTTAATATTCAGAGCAGTTTTCTCCGAAAACATAAAAATAAATAAAACCAAAAATTTGTCATTATGTCAAATTCATGTGTAGCGACTAAGATAAGTACCACAATTGCATACAAAGCTGACACACGCAAATGGCTGAAAGGAGAAAAGCACGAAATCCCATCCTAAAAGTCGCGGGTTTGAATCCCGTCAAGGCAAAAATTTTTTCTATGAATTAATTATTGCAAAATCGTGCATTAATGAAAAATCATGCATTAATGTAAAATCGTGCATTAATGAGGTCCATTAACGATCGATTTGTTAGTCAAAATCAAACGTTAAATTGGCTCTTAATAATCGGTCAACGAAAATAGTAGTTTATTATACGAGTTCCTGTGTAAATTGGACGCTTTATCCCACAAGGGGTATATAAAAGCACGAGTGAAACGAGTGCTTTTGTGAGCCCCGAGTGGGATAAAGCGTTCAATCTACACAGGAACGAGTGTAATACAACGTTTTATCGTTCGACACCACCCCGGAAAGCCTTTAAATTGCTTAAAATCCATAAAAATGGTGTGACGTTTATCTGCCATTTTCATTATTTCATGACAGAGAGTGTTTACACAAGCGAAAATTTGAAAATTCTGACAGTGTCGAACGATAATAGTATATTATTTATCTAGAACGAGAAGTGAAGTTTAAAGTACGAGCAAGTTGTTTACGGCCGAGGCGCCTAGCCGAGGCCGGAATTACTTGTGAGTACCTTTAAAAACACTTCTTCGTTCGAGGTAAATACAACGTTTTATTTCATACTGCAAGTTTAATGAACTAAGTCAAAATAAAAAGAAATGTTGTGTGTTTATCTCGCACAAATTATTCGTAATAATTAAATATGCAGGAACTAACATTCCTATAGTAACAAACGTTTGTCAAAAATGACAACGAAAAAACTGGGTCACGGTGAATGGTTTTGGATATTTTCTTCGATTATTCCGTTAAAAAAGGAGAAAATTGAGGTGCCTCAAGACATTGTAGATGAAGTACATCACGTGAAGAGCAATTTGATGCCACAAAAATCTCGGGAACAATGTAAAAAATGATTGACGTATAATTTTAAAGTCCTAGTACTTTCAAATTTTTCTTTAAAGTACTAGGACGTTAATGTTCCACTTTTGGTATCAAAAATAATCCGAAAAATGTCACTTTAGATACAAGTATGAAATAAAGAAACTTTGCACAATGTCATGAAATTTTATCAGTATAAATCATCGAATACTGCAATGAAAATTGCAAAAGACTAAAAACACAAAATTTGAAGAAAATGAGCCACACCTGAAGAAAAATGTTGGCATCATACAATATTGGCTGAATCTCGTAAAAAACGATATAACAAAAGCGACAAGAAAAACGTATTGGACCCATATTGTATTACAATATTGTAAAAGAAGATATAAGGCCAATATAGACAATTTCATCAATGGCTAAAGGAAGTATTTTTATATTGGCACAATGTTGGTTTACAATATTGTAAAAACAAATATTGTACCAATATCGGTGATACGTCGAAATGCCAATGGAAATGAAACGAGAATGGGCCAATATAAAAACAAGCTTTAGCCAATGTAATGTGCTACTTGGGTGTACGATAGCGCAATAAATGAATATTGTATTTTACCACATAAATGATTCACCAGCCTTGGAGTATAGGCCCCCTTGATGAGGCAGCTAGAAGATATCATATTAATTGTTTATCAACTGACATTTTCATTAACACATAAAAAAAATATATGTAGATATTGATATTTAAGAAAGGGAGAAATAGGCAGATAAGGACTATCGTAGCCTACATTGTTGTCACAGGATGCGAAGAGCATACTCGTAAAAAGCTTTTATCAACATTTTATAAAACTGCCCATTCGTGTCAAAAAAAGCCACATTTTAATTAAAATCTTGGAAATGCTCTACGGAACTTGATCAAGTACATTCAATTATTTTACCGTTATATTTTAGAACTTGAGAAATATTTTTAGATAAATAATGTAAGTGGGACGAAATTCAAACGTAGTAAAAATACGTCTTTCAACTTCTTAAATTACTGCTTGTTTGCATTATTAAATCAAACTTCCAAACCGTTTGGCTTCACATTGTAATTATGATACCCCTTACTTTCTAACTTGGTAGGTATAAACATTAAAAACGCTACTTGGTCTTGACGAACGATACCATTTTTTTATTAAAAAGTGACCTATTAGTACTTTCACTTTTACAAATTTACTTCATTGTTCCGTTATTCTGAAATTTTAGACTCTAAAATTTAGAGTAATGAATTATTATAACGTATATTACAGTCATTATAGGAGTAGAATTTTATTCTTAAGATCTAGCGCCAATTTTCAAATGTGGATTTATGGGTGGGAGAAAAAACAATAATGCTTTTATGCTATATCCTCCTACAATATGCAATGTGTAGTATAGAAAACGCTACCTATCTAGTGACAGAAAATAACGAAGTTCTCATAAAAACCTGTTCTCCGACATGCACACATGCTATACAAAGCGAGATTGCCGACTGCTAGTCAGAGCCACATTAAAAACTATTTGTTTAGTTACAGAGGACATCATTCTGGACTATAATTTGCTCGATTTAGCCAAAAACAATTTATTTTGATTATTTTGACATTTGGTGTACGTTACAAATTATCCAAATAATAACACGATTTACATTTAAATACATTTAAACATATCTGTTTCGCTTGGACATTTAAATGAATTCTACTCCTTGGAATGTCCGGTTCTCTTCCAGCTTCATGATTACTACTACTCAAATCCGATTCCGTAACTGTAGTATTTTCCAATATTTCTTTCTAGATCCTAGTTTCTGCACTAGTGTTTGGTCTAGCATTTTTCCAGGGTCGAAACATCATTACACCAATACAGTAAACCGAGAAATATTAATTTAGAATTTCAAAACACAACACACTTAACGGACTTAATTCAACGCGCCTTTAAAAGGCGCGAAAAAAACAGTGCGATCCTGTTCATCAAAGTCGCGTGCCGACACATTATTCTCGATAATCAGGTTTCTTTCATAAGAACTTGTTTATTTTCTGTAAGTCACTAAATAGGTGGCGTTTGCTTTATTGCTGTATTTATCCGTAAAATTGACTTTCCGTTGCCGCTTTAAAACCAGACAGAAAGAATTCGACGCAAGTTTTAAGCAGCTTGTCTGCATGAGAGTATCTGATAATGGAGTTCCTGATAATAACTAGGGTAGAGGTTCTCACGCGTTGGCTCTCAAGAGCGTGTCCACTTGATAGTTCCGTACAGAAACTAGCGTATAGCTTACGGGGTCCGGGGAGCCTTTATAGTACAAGGTAAGCTCCGGATGAATTAAACTGACCCAAAGATTGGAAAATCCGACAATAATAAAATGTTCATACCTGTACAAAAAGCGTTTACTAATAATTTACGTTTAGTTAGTGGGCAAATTGATTCGTATAATACAATATTAGTTGCATGGCGCCGTAATTATTTCGCCAATCGAGTAATAAATATAATGACTATAATGAGATCATTACGTGTTCATTATAATTGGGTGTGTCAATAACAACACATAATTATTGTTTTAAATTTTCATTTAAACTTTTTCATATTTTTGTTTCAATGCAAAAAATACGTTTTACTTTTATAGTGTACTGAACAGTTTGATAAAAATAATAAAAGCAACGTTAATTATTTATTATCTGCCAAATACGACGCAATTAAAAATAGCCACAAAAATAAACATATATTTTCATATTTAGTTTCAACTAGGAGCACCACCACATTTTTAATAAAATCATTTTATCGTTCGACATTGTCAGAATTTTCAAATGTTCGGTTGTGTAAGCACTTTCTGTCATGAAGTAATAAAAATGTCACATTAACGTCACACTATTTTTATGGATTTTAAGGAATCTAAAGGCTTGCCGAGGTTGTGTCCAACGATAAAACGTTGTGCTACACTCGTTCCTGTGTCAATTGGGCGCTTTCCGGCACTCGGGCCTCAAGAAAGCACTCGTTTCACCCCTTGTGTCGGAAAGCGCCCAATTGTCACAGGAACTCGTAAGTATAATAAATCACTATTATCCAGAATTCTATTCAAGTATGATCTAAATTTTATTGAGGTACATTTTTTATTTATAAAGGTATATTCCATTTATTTTATATCGGGTTAGAGCTCTATTGCAGTGTTAAATATTCATTTGGATTCTGAATATTTTATTGATCTTCTTTTAATAAAACAGTTAATAGTAATACCGGAATGTATTTTGAGACATAAAAATTTAACATATGAAATCGTGGGGCGCGGCCGTGTTAGAAATAGAAACTCAGCTGGAGATGAGCACAGCAATTCAATTTATTGACACATATAGTTCTGCAGAGCAAACCCTGGTGGTCGAGTCTAGTTAATGATGTTACTCCAAGCAAGCCTAACAGCCTAAGAGCCTAAGAGCATCTGGAGCGTGGTTCGGTGTTTTTTAGAGTCCAGCTTGCGCAACCGGTGATACTTCGATGGGGTAGTAGTACCCTGCTGGGGTGAGACCAGGTCAAGGGTGGTGGGGCGGCGGCTCGTAGGTACGAGCGGCGCCTTGTAAGGGTATAAGCGGAGCGCGTCGGTACTATTTCCTTTACACATATAAGAATAAAAATATATTGGCTCCCCTAATTGAATCAGTGAGCTCGAAAATCGTACATGTCCAAAAACTTCAATTTGAGAAATTAATAAAACCTAGAAACTTTTAAACTACTTTTTTCAGAGTATTGGCATCCACAGACCTGGTGGATTGGGGTTTATTTGTAGCAATAAATTTTCCGAAAAACAAAATGGGCTTTCTTGAACTCAAACAAACAAAAAACAATTGATGTAATTTGAACATTTTATTTAATAATTATTCAGCAACAGTTAAAAACTAATCGTCATTTTGTCGTTTGTCGTTTTCCAGGATGTTACATGGTAGTAAAATTCAGTGTTCACTAGTGATATATGACATAACTTTCTTAATATCAGCGATTTCCTTTTCATTGATGGGAACTGGTTCTCGATATTCTACACTATTGGGTAGAGTTTTCTCTTTATGTTCTTTTTGTAATTGAAAAGTGTGGGAAATTAAACTATTCATAAAATCCCACCTTGTCACATATCCAGGAGTAAAACTTTCATTGAGGACACTAATAGTTTTTTTTTTTTGTAGAATTTTGTAGTAGGCAGGCCACCGGTTGGGGGACTAGCTATATATGACGCAAGTGGAGTTACATTTCAGCTTGTCCACCACTTTTTAAAGGCATTAAATTTAAGGGAGCGGCAGGAACGAGTGGTGTAAGACAGTTTCTGGTGCCACCTGTAGAGAATTCTCCCGTGGAGGTAGACGACGATACCACCCCATCAGTATATTTTAGTATTATATTAAGACGTACAATTAGGGGCTGCTGTTATGAGTGTCCAATCCGAGAAATATGATTACGGGCGGTGTCTGAAGGAATGCGAATATATGAGCAGTTATGGATTATGGTTACTTCTAATAAAGAAGTCATCAATTTTGTTAAGGAAATTTTACACAATCTACACTCGGTAAAAAATGTAATCTATTTTTCTATCTACGGAAATGCTGTTGCCATCAATCAAGGTTAAATGCGCGATCAACGTACAAGCATTATTCCATGTATGCTGCTTCACTAATAGAAGGGCTGGTCCAAAGATGTCTTGGCATTAGCAGTTGAGTCTCGGAGTTCGATAGACAAATACAATTTTATATATGCATGTGCATATATTATCTCGAGATAGCAGATATGAATAAATAGTATTTAACGTTACAAGTCCGGTAGGTTACTTGTAACGAGTTAGACATTATGGACGAGGCGACGTTAGGAGTAACTACCGGACGTGTATCGTTATGTATTTTATTTCATACTGTAAGCCCGTTCTTCATTATTTGATTTCAAAAATCAAAAAAATCACACTATTTTGTGAAAATCGCATCACGTTTTTCCTGTGGCAACGGCAGTAGTTGTTATATGTACGGTTGCTATTGTTTGTTTACATTCAATATTTTTTACTTTAAAATGAACGCCACAAACGTTGCGGATTGTTCTGCTGTTCCCGACATAAAAATGTCGAAATCGCATGAAGCGAGTGAAAAATTAATTCCTGCGAAGTCGGCAGCAAGGTATGAAAAAGAATACCAAGTGTTTTGCCAGTGTAAGAAAGGGCATAAGGTGAAACAAATAGAGGAGAATGTCATCTTGGCATATTTTTTGGACGCAGTAAGGTTTTTAATTGAGATCTTTCCTTCTGGGTGATCATTCTCACTAAATTATTTACAGTCCAAAAAAGGAAGTAGTTCATCATTATGGGCGAGGTACTCCGTGTTAAAATCGATGCTCCTTGTTCAAGAAAATATAAACATAGCCCAATTTAGCAAACTAATACCGTTTTTAAAAAAATGCAACGTTGGATACTGACCACCACAGTCCAAAAACCTCACCAGGGAAGAAGTAAATCGATTTTTAAAAGAAGCCCCTGACAGAGAATATCTCTTGGCAAAGGTATGCGTAATAATTAATATCGATTGAAGAATTGAATTTGCTATTTTTCGTAGGTGGTTGCAATGCTAGGAATTCTCCGTCATAAATGAAGCGGGGGGTATCAATTTTTTGGAGAAGTTTCGAAAATACACCGCTCTACGTCCGAAAAGTTTGCAAGAAAAGATGTTATTTGTTGGATACCGCCAAGGAAAATGTATTTCTCAAATTGTGGGAATTCACAGCATTGGGAGCATACCAAGGAAGATTGCCGAATATCTAAAGTTGCAACATCCTGAGAGGTACACAGGACACTGTTCCCGTCGGACGTCCGCAACTTTACTTGCAAATGCAGGTGCAGATGTGTCGGTGTTAAAGCGTCATGGGGCATGGAAAAGCTCAAAAATACGTTGAAGACGCAGTAGATGGGAAAGTTAAGATTGCCCGCATGATACAAGGTGGGGAAAACTTGTTGAAGTTCTACAGCAGAAGCAATTGAACGGAATTAGTGTTACGGGCAATACAAATTGTTCAATTACGTTACATATTAATATTCCCAATACATAATTTAAGGCTAAATTTATGTTTGCGTTTCTAATAATTTTTTTTCAAAATGTAAGATTTTATTTATAAAAAGGAAACTGTCCGGTAAGTGTTGCCTAGCGACACTTACCGGCTCTGATACTGTAATAGCTCACCTACCGGACGCAAATTGATCCTTTAATAGAACATCTACCGGACAGTATGAAATAAAATTTAAAGCAGTATCGAGCAAAAGCTCGAGCTTAATTTCAACTGAAACCGATAATTTCACAACCCATCATCGCATTTAAAGTGGACCTATTACACATCTGTGCATTTCTACGACTGATCGCCCTCCAAATAATAATTTAAAATCCTCGCAATCCATTTCAATCATTGCGAGCCAAAAGGGCTTCAGTGCTAATTAATTCTCGATACCAGAATTAACAAAACCCGACAGATTATCAACAGTCTATTTTGTTCGTTTATTCACTCCCCTCAGCAACTCCGAAGAGTCGTCATTTCCTCTCTCGTCCCGTCCGCATTGTATCACCACTTCTACTACTGTAATTATAAAATCGTTTCTTATCGGTGAAGCGACTCCGTTCCATCACATACCCCACCCTTAACACGAATTTTGTATATTTTTCGCAAGAGTTTTGTTATTGATAGTGGCGTAATAACGTGTCCACAGTGTGAGACGGCCAGCTGCGTTTCACGCTTGATGATTGATTGCCTTCTAATTACATTATTCATTGGTGATTGACACGTTCTGGTCCTCCAACGCACGACAACATGCACGTGTCACGTACTCACACCACTATGGAAATTCTTGCCCTACAGGAAAGGACGAAACATGTCATCAACATGGATACTCTAATGGACACGTCGGTAGGGACAAAAATTAATGGGGAGCGACTGGAAATTTAAATTTTCTGCTAGTTCTGTATGTCGCCATTTACAGTGGAGGGGTTTCTGATCTTTATTGATTTTTTTTTTCAATTAAATTTTTTAATTTGCAAATTTATTGGTAGCTAGGGCTTCTAGTAGCGTTCGACATTTTGTTTCAAACTGTTACCTACAATTAATGTTCTGGTATATCCCCCCTTCATTAATAGATTTACATCCAGGTTCTAAAACAAACATATACTACAAGCTATAAAAATAAGCTTTTTCTTAACATTTAGCAATAAAACAACATAACAATAATAATAATTAATCGATTACCTACTGAATTATTGATGCTTTCTTGGATTTTCTGGACGCCCTCTTTGCCTCTCTGTGCCTACAGGAAGCGATTCTGCTTCTAGTGGTGGGATAGTAATTTTCATACATAACTCGAACAACGTGCTTGCAAAAGCATTAGCTTGTATTGCAGTGTTCAGTCATCGGCCATCTCCAAATAAACAACCTATCATTTGAATTTATTTACCGTGCATATTCAAAATTAAGATTCAAATATAACTTAACGTACATTTCCTAAATATGTATCAGGTAGAATGTGCTAGTATATCTATCAACATTTACCGAAAAATCCTAATTTTGAGCGAACAAAAGTTTTCTATCAATTTCTTTTTTTAACGTGCAAAACCTATTTCAATATCAAGTATTCCAATCTTGCGTTTACAATATTTTTTCTACTTTGCGTTCGTACTGAGGCTATTACGATACGGTTTTGCGTGTCATATCCCAGTAAACACAACCACGTGAGAAAAACGAAAAAAAAAAACGAGTACCAACGGTTGTATTGACGTTACGATGTCGCTGACTTCAACGTTACTTTCGACGTGTAAATATGACGTGTTTATAACGTCTAGTAAAACACGTTTTTTTTACGTGATTTTACCACGTTGTTAAGACGTACTGATTTTCCGTAAACAAAACAACGTGAAAAAAACGTAAAACAAACGAGTACCTACCAACCGTTGAATAGACGTTACGATGTCGCCGAAATCAACATTACTTTTGACGTGTAAAAATGACGTGTTACAAACGTCTGATAAAACACGTTTCTTTCAGGTGTTTTTGCCAGGTTGAAAGGACGTGTTGATTTTCTGACTTATACGTCATTTTCAATGTCTCAACAAAACGTTCTGTAAACGTATTTTAAAGATATTATAAAATACGTCTTTTTAAGGTGATTTTAGGAAATAAGTATATTAAAAAAGTGTTGATTTTCATGACATATATTTATTATAAAACAAAAAAAAATTGTTTTACAAAAGTTCAAATCTATTATAATGTATAAAGGTGAATAGAAAATATGAAAATAATTACCAAAAACTATAATATCAACTCTGTACTACTAATATTATAAACTATATAACTATAACTATAATAATAATTATTATATAAAAAAATATATATATTATGGGCTAATTGTCCTAATTAAATTAAATCATTTTGTTCATGACTCGGATTGTGTGTTCCTCGACGTGCTGGGTCATTTTTGCCAATGTTTGCAGTACAGTTGCCTCAAAATTTATAAGAAATAACTATAAGTAACTATTGCAAAAATAAAAAAATCCTTACTAGGTATATGATTGTCGTAAATGATATAAAATGACACAATTTACCAGGATATCTTGCAGCTGGAGCAAATGCTGATATTGGCGATGCAGAAGACGTCGTCGGGGTACAACAAAAATCCTCTCCAAGATTTACAGTTCGACGCCGCTTACCATCAAAAAGAGACTTATCACCAAAAACTTGCTTTCTTGAGAGACTTTCCATTGATGAGTTGTTTCTTCTGCAGTTTTCCCAATCTGCTTGATGAGGTTGTTGGCCTTTTTATCGTCTGTGTCATAACCCTCTGCAAAAAAGCTCAAAAGTTAAAAAAAATATATTTAATTAGAAAAATCATAAATATAATACCATATATGTATATACCTGTCTTAGAATGAATCTTAAAATCCTTGTAAAAAGGCCAGGTCTTACATGGAGTACCACTTTTGACGAAAGTCATAAAATCGGTACACTTGCGGAATAAATTTAAATTCTGGTTAGTAATATGCATAAAAATGTATATTTAGTTACTACTTTTAAATAAAATACTGTACTACTCAGCTTTAGTACTTTTGGAAGCTACACAAATCTCAAAACTTGGTAAGGCAAACGAAAAAGAAACGAACTGCACGATCTCAGACGAAAAATGAAAATGAACGAAGCAATGGCCAAGCACAGATGGCACTTCTGGAAAGAGTTCCTTGGTCTCGTTTTGTTCGGGGTGCAAGGCGCAATAAAAAAAGCTGTAAATCACGTACATTTTGAAAGTTTTCTGTCAACTAGGTACAAAAGTAATGCCCGCTCGCCGAGTTCCATGTATTGGAAGCAGCATATTTGTTTGCCGCCAAAACAAATTCGATAATGCGGAAATTTTCATTGATAGTACCATTGAATATCAATACTCTAACTACTCTAACTAGAGTATTGATATTCGATGATAGTACTATAATACGTTTGGTTATTATTTATTTTCGACAATAAAATTACGCTCGCGTTGTCGGTTCCTCAACCTTCAGCCCCCATCATAAACCAATATCCATTCTTCTCAAAATTCCAGCCCCTAAGCGGTAAAACTTCTCAACGTATGTTTCAGATTGTCCCTTAATTACACCGCCTTTCAATTTCGTTTTTAAAAAGTATTCATTTCCTGACCAACACTAAACTCTTCTCCGGTCAAAGACACACTCAAACTTCGCGACACGACTCTCAAAAGAGATTCGTTGTTTTATTTTTAATCTTTTCGCTGGTCTTTTGACAATATTTATTAATTTCGTTGATTAACCGTAATAATTAAAGATATTAATTTTTGTTTTCAACTTTAACAAACACATTTAAATTAATATTTGTAAGTACCTATCTACGTAAATATAGCTACCTACATTGAATTATTTCTTTGCCGTTGGGTTAAGCCTTTGTAATTTTTTATAACATTAACACCATGATGGAATAGGGAATGTCAATTTTATTTTTAAATTTTAATTTAGTAATAATTATATGACTACTTTTAATCAGTTTTCCCTAAAACACCAAAAACAATTTTTATTATAAATAACGACGCACGTTTCGCCAACGATGTTGGCATCATCAGGGTGATGAGTGAATCGGAAAACTGATTAAAAGTAGTTATCTACTACCAAAAGTGATCCAGACAATTGTTTTGTATTTGAATAATTATATGAATTCTCAAAGAGCGATCTCTATTGCGAACTAGGCGGGCGAGATGATCCTAAAACATTTCAACCACGAGAAAACGTCAAACTTTCAAGGTTGTTTGGGTAAAATTTGGGGTGCCAAATGTTTACAAGAGCTAACTTAGTTGTTACCATGTTTCGTAAAAATTATGAAAGAAATGCTAGCCTTACTAAATATTTCTATTGTTTCTACTTTTAATAAATTCTATAACCTTTCTATTTTATTTAAAATGTGATTCAAATAAAAAATGTACATATGTTTTATAACCCGCAACAAACAATTTACAGTTGCTTCTAAACTTAGCGCAAGAACCGTCCATAAGGAATCTGTAAAAGACGCCAATGGAATGCGTTCCTTTGAAGTACATAAATGTACTATATAATTATATGACTATATAAACACGTGAATTTATTGTAAAAATTAATGTCAGAACTGAACGTCAATTACTCATATTTTACCCACATGAATTCCTTTCTATGCTTCTATATTTGATTTTAATCGTAATTCAAATAAAAAATATAAATTAAGTAGGATTATTATACATTATGTATTTTAAAATCATCATTTTTATCTTTGAAAGCCCTTAGTGACTTATAAACTTGACCACAAAACACGCCTAATAATATGATATGGAATACGTTCTTTCTAGTGTTTATTTGCCTAGAAAAACACGTATACTTAACGTGAAAATTTTACGAAAAGTAAACGGCGCCAAAACACGCCTCGAATGCGTTTTTATTTGTAGTATAGATGACTAGAAAAACACGTGTATTTAATGTTAAAATTTTACGAGAAATAATAGTCAAAAATAATAATTTAGACTTCACCGCCATTCGTTAATAAAATAAAGTAAATTGAGGTAAAGTAAAATACAATAATAAAAAAATAAGGGAAGTAAATTGAAAAAGCTCCTTTTAAACCCAAAAACCTATAGGGCTACACCATGATGATTTTTTATACCCTGCTGGAACTCTTTCACTCCTTAGGTATTTTTATTTTTTATTTGATTAGAAAAACACGTGTACTAAATGTAAGAATTTCACGAAAAATAAACGACGACAAACACGCCTATATGACACTAGAAAAACACGTGTATTTAATGTAAAAATTTCACGAGAAACCAACGTCAGAACTGCACGTGGAAAATAACTTATATTTTATCAACATTATGTACCTTTCGTTGATTAACAATATTGATTAAACGTTTTTATTGCGTCATATATAATATTAAAAAATAACGTAATTTTTTAACGTTGAATTGTCGTAATTTGTAGATACGTAGCCGTTATTTTATTTATTTTTTAACGTTGAATTTACGTTACGTAAAATACGTTGAAATAACCTTGAAGGTATTACCAAAATATAACGTGATATTTTCAACCATAAACGTGTTATCAACCACATACACTGCTTTTCCACGTTAAAACAACGTGCATGTGTTTACTAGGGCGCAAAACCTATTTCAATATCAAGTATTACAATCTTGCGTTTACAATATTTTATAGTTTGACACTGTCAGAATTTTCAAATTGTCGCTTGTTTAAACATTTTTTAAACCTTTAGGGACCGAAAGCGCCCAATTTACACAGGAACTCGTCTAATAATATACTATTATCCGACATTTTAAATAGTTTATTCTACAAACCAGATTAAAATACCGAGCAAAAACGATTAAATTTGAGTAACTTACAAAATACTATCAGAAAGACAACATTAAGATGAGATTGGACACTAATCTTAATACTTAACGAAGACGTCAACCACGACAAAATGGATGAAAAACTAGAAATAATTAATTCTGTACACAGTCCCGCTTGCTCCGGATTGTATATTTTTATTAAAACTTTGCAAAATTACACCACGACTCGAACTTTTTAACAACGTAAATTGCGTAGGATAATAAAACTTGGGACGAGATAATTTTAGATCGTTTACGTATTTTGGAACATTACTTTGGTAATGGATGACATTGTCCACGGCACGTGTTTACAAATATTTTTTTTATTTTATAATATATTTTTCGTTTAAAAATAATTACTTTTCTGTCGGAATTTTTTCTCATAATTTAAAATGCGCCGTAGCGAATGATTTATAATGTTAGTAATTCAAACATGATTTATTAATTCTGTGTTGACAGTTTAAAAATGCGATTCGTTTCGGTTTTTTATGGAAATATGTTAATGCATAAAAGTCTTACCGTTTGAATGCAAAATTTGTGAGAACGTCGATACACAATTTTTCCGCTTAATTTAGTTCAGTTAAGGTCAGTATTTGTTTTTTATTAAATATTTTCACACACATCTAATAGCTCTTCAGAAACTCAGAAACAGTGTCCATAGATGTATAATTTCTACCAATAAAATAATAAATATAAAAAAGAAACAAACGCCATGTTTTGATATTTTAAAAAAATTTATGTGCAACTGCTGTATAATGATGTCATATGACGTAATTTGAGTTGACTAATGAAAAATCGCCATAGCAAATTTGAGTGGTTACCATCATAGTTGTAGAAAAAATTTTGAATCCCATTTGACTAACGACCTCGTCATCTGCAATCTTCACACTCGTTGCTGTAATGATGCTTCTATCCCCTAATAGGCCAAATAACTATTATTTAAAACCAATTTTATTTTGTATCGCATGTGATACAAAAGTCGGAGCCGTCAGTAACTTGTCCTTCAGTAGCGTCGTCCATTCGTTCAAAATTCTGATTACCGAAGCACGCATGCAAATTTATACAATAACAAAGCAAGTCCCGGAGAGCTAACCGGATTAACCCGGAACGGTGCGATTAGCGCGGAAATTGACTGTTACAGCCCGGAAAACGCGCACCCCGACAGATGGCGCTCTTTCATATGCCCGAAATTAATACAAACTTAAAACGAAATTAAAAATTGCGGCCCTGGCGGAGGAGACCATCCGAGGCAATTAATTCATTTTATAATCTTGTATAAATTTGAGGGCTGCGTTTGTTGCGAATTCGCATGTACAAAGTCAAGCGAGATGCTGTAAAATATATTTTTTGCGAAAAGTCAGTGTTTGGCAGAGAGCCGGATTAGTAAGAATGATGGATGATGGTACAGCGTCCGTTGAAAAGTAGAAAAGCATAAGCAACGAGTTGAAAAGTTCACAAAACACAATCCCAAGTTTTCCACCTACAGTTTTATGAAGTTGGGAGACGCGACTTTATAAACAAGATGGTCAAGTTGTTGCCTCCAAATAGGAAATAATTAAAGGAAGTTTGGAAACTCCAAATAAGAGAAACTTTTAAGATGTGGTTTAGTAGTGAGAGGACTGACGTATTATCTTGGTTCTAAATAGAAATTTTAAGCCTTTACTGAGTAACGCTGCAACATAAAGAATACAAAACAAGTGCCGGTAGTAAAGTAACAATTATTATGTGAGCATAAAAAATCACTGACGATTTAGATTGATATTACCAATTTTTAGAGAATATTGTAATATCTTCAGTTTTTTTTTCAAATAGAGACTATATCTTTAGTTTTAGAACTCAAAAACAAGTGATTAATGCTTTTTTAAGAATCTTTGATTCCGGTCAGTTTTAGCACAGCTAGTGGTTATATATGGGGAACACACTTAACATTTGTCGCAATTCTGAACTTGAAATTGACGCCTAAGGTGGTATTTACAAAAATATACACAACAGCATTTTTAAGTAGGTAATAGAAAATAAAATACCTTTTATCGAAATGATTCACAAGAAAATATCCACAATTTTTTTCTTTGGTTTTAATTTCTCCTAGTTCTATTTTAAGCATGCCTTTTTATAAAGTTCCTAGAGCAAGAACAAAGCGATGAAAAACAGTGTAATAAAAATAGAAGCTTACAAATCACAGACAAAGCGAAAATTAGCGTTAAACAGTCACGCAACAGTTGTACCATGTCATGCAATTTTATTAATAGGTAATGTGAATAATAAGTAATAATGCTAGAATACGACTAAAAAATGCAAAGAGGTAATTTGCAATTCTCACATATGGCAGCCATGCGCTTATTGTGAAGTATCTAGACGAGAATAAAGTAATGTGCCAACAGATTTCCAGTGATACCTAAAGACGAGACTATTTAATCATCTTTATTAGAAAATCTTTTTACAGTCTTTGACCAGTTCATTTACACATACTTAATAAATTATTGAGGAAAGATCTATAGGTTGGTGACAGATAGAACAACAATGTTGAAATATTTTCCTAGAACATTTTTTTTTACATTTAATTTAATCGGCGATAAAATGCCTTTGGAACTATACACCTTTACCCATACAAGGGGAACAATTGAATTATCTAAATTCAATTTTGTGTTCGTCGCATAGAAGTTTTACGTCCTTGCATATATTTTATTACATATTGCAGTTAAACCCGCCACCTTTCAACAATGTTTCCGGACCTCAAAACTTACAGCACCACTGCGAGTTGCTGCTGAAATTAAATTTAAATAAATGTTTCTCACAATGGGCAACGTCCGTAGAGAAAATGAAAGTTTCGGACTAGTAATATATCCATAGCATCGGTCAAGAGAGCGCCGGCATTTCCTTTCCAATAATAATTATTAAAGCAAAGTTGAACGCACTCTATTTTTTGTTAAACGAAGATAATGAATAACGCTTGGAGTTGACAAAGAAATTCCAAAGACGTTTCTAGGCCAATAAGTTTCAATGTTTATACCGAGTAAAATTGCATATTCCCTCTTGAAATGCTCACTGATATGATTGTAATTATATATATTTTCCTCTTAGGTTTTGTTTTGACGAAGCTCCGGAGTTTCTGCCCTAGAAAGCGATTAGTAAGTTAGCCAACTCACTCGACCGTTTGTCTGAGAATTCAGTGGAAATACTACATTTAAAATTCATTTTAATACAAACGTTAACACTACACAAAAGCTATACATATTACTTTTTCTTTCTCATGCGCACAGGCAATTTTTATTTTCATGGAGAGTCGGATGGTTATATTGCATTCAATACTTCCAGCCATAATGTTTATGTATGATTTTTTGATTATGAATATTCAATTAATCTTTACGTGAATGTTGCCATGATGGACATGGTCTGATGCATTAAAGCAGGTGTGCTAAAGGCAGCTGAATCAGATTTAGATCGATTGGTATGAGATTTTTTATGACCAGCAGAGTTTTTACGATTGATGAATAAATACTTTAGAAGAAAACCTACCCTCTAAAACGAAATAAGTACGTATAAAAATGTATTAAAAAGCAGTTTAGGTGAAATTGTGTAAGGACCGGAAAAAAGTTCAAGTTGAGGTAGTTTTTTCGTCAAAAGAGACGATTTTTGTGGAATACCAACCGCATTTTTCAGATTACTGAATGCGTTATATCCAACAGAATACATAAAAATATAAATTAAATTATAATTTATAATCATTTAGTCCAAGCAAATTTGACTTTTTAGAAGAAATAATTTATAAAGTTTTGAAATTTTGGTTATGAACTTTATGAACAGGGATCCAAATAAATAAACGAAGTGTTCCCACCCCACTAGGGGGTGCCTTTTTCCCAATAAACCGCAACCGAGCGTGACCTCATGAAGCAATTCTCAATTTTTCTCGTAAACGGTCACTCTGACGAGAAAATTATATAGTTCTTAGGTTCTCCATTAAATTCTGCATAGAATTGGTCTCATGAAGTTTTCGCATATCTTCCACCCAACGCTCATAAATGACCTTGGAAAATGAGTAGTTTTCAGCGCAAATGCAACCCTCGTTTATTGCAGCGATTATCTCGAAACCATTAGTGGGAACAAAAAATGTATAAAAACGAAATTGAAGAGCAGTTCTTTCTGTACAATGTATTCTTGTAATTGGACTAATTTTTGCCTTCCCACTGAAAACTATACTCATTTTGCAACGTCATTTATGAGCATTGGGTGAGAGACCAATAGTATGCAGAATTTAAGATGAACTTAATAAGTTTTATAACATTTTCTCGTCGGAGTTACCGTTTACAAGAAAAATGCAGATAAGATTCATGACGTCACGCTCGGGGCGTTTTTTTCGGATGTTTATTTGGGTCCCTGTTGGGAATTCATAACGCATTTCTTCTATTGGTCGTTTTTTCGTTTAATTTGCTTAGACTAATTGCAATATAAAAGAACAGTAGCATAGTCTAAGAAAAACTATAAGAGTAAACAGACTTCATGAATATGCAAATTATTTCTTATGAAGGCTATATATTTTTTAGATTTAGTGAATTATTTTGTTTATTGTATAATTACTACAGCGCTGTTAAGTTAAGACAAATATATAAATACATTTCCACCAATCAAAAATGGTGGATTCTGGAATAATTTAGTAGAAAGTATAAATATTGTTTTCTAGGATTGTTCAAAAACATTTCAGGTCAGGTCATTTTGGGTATAAAAGTGTTTATAGTTTGACACTGTTAGAATTTTCAAATTTTCACTTGTGTGAACACTCTCTGTCATGCAATAATCAAATGTCAGACAAACGTCACACTATTTTTATACATTTTAAACGATTTAAAGACTTACCGGGTTTGTGTCGAAGTATAAAACGTTGTATTACACTCGTTCCTGTGTACACTGGGGGCTTTCCGGCACTCGGAGCTTTAAAAAGCACTCGTTTCGCTCGTGCTGTTTTAAACCCTAGTGCTGGAAAGCGCCGAATTTACACATGAACTCGTATAATAAATAACTATTTATTATGGGGTCGTCCCCCTCAATTTCGACAAGCATTTTCAAACGCTGTACATTTACCGCCTCTTGTAACGTCATTTCGGGGGAGCATTGTCATTGGTTCGGAGTTCCTGATTATTCCGCGCGTCTAGTACCTTTGAATTTTTTCTGGTGAATTTTGTCCCGTGTTAACGTCACAGAAAGGCGCGCGTTTCAAATGAAACAAATGTTTCGGATTTTTTTTACCTTGTAAACATAATAATCTTTTTTCGTCTAGTTTCTAGAAAAGCTGTTTTTCAAAGTTGTGGGACAACCCCATTGCAATATAGCAAATGTGTTCATTTATTAAGCAAGTTATTTAGTCATTATTATAAATTATTGGTAATGTGATCATTTATCTTGCAGCTTAAGTAATAGTGATAATAATGTGTCTTTTTTTTATACGAAATTAGAAATTAAATTTTATGTTGGTATAAGTAAAATATTTATTAAGTAATAGCTGACCCGCTGAACTTCGTATCACCTACAATCGCGTTCTATTAAAAGTAAAATGACATTTTTGTATATCATCTGATAGTTCCATCACGAACGGCATCTATTAAAAGTAATCTGAAGTAGCGATTTGCAACCAAAATTTACCCATTTTTCAGCTGGACTTTAGGGTTGAAACCCAAGAAGGCGCCCCTGGGCCCCCATGTTCATCTTTTAATAGTTATTCTGCTATTCGGGGCGGAGACAAATCCAACAAATCAAAGATCATAAAAATCGGTCCAACCCAAGGGGGCTCCCCATTACGACCTATTCTCATACCTAAAAAATATAAAAACAAAAATCATAAAAGTCGGTTGAGCCGAAAAATCAGTCCATCCCAAGGGGGCCGCCTGCGTCCCTATTTCCATGTGAAAAACAGTTTACGACCTATTTCCATACCTACCAGATATAAAAAAATCATAAAAATCGGTCGAGCCGAAAAATCTGTCAATTCCAAGTTGACCCCATGGACCCCAATGTCCATGAGAAAAATTGTTTACCAGCTATTCTCATACCCACCAAATATCTAAAAAAATCATAAAAATCGGTCGAGTCGAAAAATGGGCCCAACCCAAGGGGGTCCCCTGGGCCCTCATGTACGTGTGAAAAATACTTTACGACCTATTCCCATAGCTACCGCATATACAAAAACAAATTCATAAAAATCAGTCGACCCGAAAAATCGGTGCAGCCCAAGGGAGGCCCCTGGGCCCCCACGTCCATGTGAAAAATAGCTTACCACCTATTCTCATACCTATCGAATATACAAAAACAAAACATAATAATTGGTTTACCCGAAAAATCGGTCCAGCTCAAGGGGCCCCCTGGGCCCCCATGTCCATGTCAAAAATAGGTTTAAACCATCCCTGTATTATGACGAACAAAACAAAAAGAAAATTATTCAAATCGGTAAAGCCGTTTTTGAGTTTTAGCGTGACATACGAACGGCGATTCATTTTTATATAATTTGGGTGCTTTCCGGCACTCGTATCTTAAAAAAGCCCTCGTTTCACTCGTGTTTTTTGTATATGTAAATATACAGGGTGTCCCAACTAAAATTTGTACCCCCCTACAATTCCAGTTTCGAAAGACTCAGAAGAAAACGCTCGAACAGGTCAATTTTGTTATCAAGGGGGACAAAATTTTACCAAACTTTCAAGTCTTAGATTTCACCCCTTTAGCCAGGGGAGCCACCCCCTTAAAAAACTTAAATGGCATGGGGGGTCCTGTGATACATCATTTTAAAGCTTATTCAATTCTCTATCCAAACCTATTTTTATCGATTCGTTTCTAGAAAAAATAGCATAAGAATTTGTTATTTTCCAAATCTACAAAAAATACTATTGATTTGAAAAATTCAGGGTTTTTGAAGTAAAACTTCTTTACGTACACTTGACTTGGGCAGTAAGCTGGTGAATGCCTGACGAGAGCATTACGAAAAGTGTGATCGGGCGAAGCGAACGGAAGTAATTAATTCATAGAAAAAATGTTTGCCTTAACGGGATTCGAACCCGCGCTTCTAGGTTGTAAATTCGCGCTTCACTTCATTCAGCCATTTGAGTGTCAGTTTTGTATGCAATTGCGCTACTTATCTTAATCGCTGCACATGATTGCCGACTTTTCGTTGACGACAAACTGAAACATGCATTATCCAATACTGCGGACGGTATTAAGGTTGTCATTTAGTGAGAGACAAATTTCTTCCGATGTTGAAGTGAGATAAAATCTTCAATTTTGGCCGCAAGATGCTGCAACCTCGTTCAGAATAGAAGAACTAAAATGTCTGGGTCGGATTTGGTTTATTACAGTGTCCTTTTGCTTTTGGGGACAAACGAACAACCCATGTTATTTGGAAACTTTAAAATTGAATATTGATGACCTGGGTGACCATATTTCTTTACAATAGGGACTTTCGCCGTAATAAAATACCCGTAATAAAGGGGTCCACTCGTGGTTCACTCATAGGTTTCTGACAGAAGGTTCTCTTGCGCCATGTACATTTCTGCCCGGCGTTGAACATAACTTTTTGGTTTCTGAAGATTATCGCTTGAAATTTTGATAGATCTTTGCAGCTAGAGAGCGATTTTTTGAAATTAGTAAATTTGAAAAAAAGAACGGAGAACGGGGTACAGTTAATTAAAACTTCTTGTCTGGTAAAGATTGTGGAATTCGCAATTTATTAAGTCCGCTGGAATCAAAATTGTCCTGATTTTTTACATGTGCAATTAAAAGCGCGTAGGCATGTTTCACTGTGTGTGGAGACAAGTCGTTGCAGCTTTCATTCCGATTCATTAGCGGCGTGTTCAATATTTACAAACGTTTCTAATTGCTTGCCATAGAATTTCATTTCTATAAATTATTTCAATTAATAAATCATTTTGATCCCCGGAATATGCAATGAAAAAAGAAACATTTCTTCGACAAATTGCTAATTGTCCTTGTATCTGAAGGTTCTTTGTTTATTTGTATTTGCTTGGTCCCATCGTTTATAGAGAGACAAGCAACTTATTTTGATAAATACTGCAAAGTATTTTTACTGGTCTTGCTTGGTCCGTATTTTGAGAGTTTCCGAATTCCGGAAGCTGGAAAGCATCATAAAAAATACCTGCTGTGTTTGTGTTCACCGCACAATTTTATGATTTTATGATCGGGTTGGTCCAGAGCTTTGATTCTATACATGATCACTGTAAAATCCGACATCTCCTGCTCCAAAGCCCACTGTAAAATGCGACATCTTCCGCTCCAAAGCTACACCAAATTCTAAATTTTCTACCCAAGTTCCTACCCAATTATACAGCTTTCTGTATATTTCATGCTTACTTCAGAAATAATTTTGTCGACAAACATTATTGAATTTTATTGACGAACAACAATGCTAAGGCACGTGAGTTTTTTACTGACGAAAGTTTAATTCTTGCTACAGGGTAACGTCTATTTCAAATTTACCAATTGTGCGTTGTTTTTTCAGAAAAAAAAATCCAAAGCCATTCATTTATACTCCTAAAAATGAAGCAACTTTGTAATTTTTTTATGAATAAACAAATTCCAATATCGGCGTTGTAATACCGTCTTACCCTAAATTAAGATGTCCTTTATCGATTTTTCATAACCGCATAGTCAAATAATCAAAAATAAACCCGTAAAATTCAATGAAATGGTAACATGTTTCCCGTGCATTTGGTATAGGCTCTATCGCTGGTAAATGACAACCTTAATTCAGGATTCTCAAGCTCCGTTTATAAACTTACATAAATTAAGAGCACTTTCACAATGGCGAACTGAAGTTTTACTTCAGTCGTGTGGTCTAAAGCACAGTCGTATTTTTTTTTGTAGAAAGGAATCGATAAATGTAGGTTTGGATAGAGTATTGAATAAGCTTTAAAATGATGTATCACACGACCCCCCATGCTATTTAAATTTTTTAAGGGGGTGGCTCCCCTGGCTCAAGGGGTGAGATCTAAGACATTAAAATTTGGTACAATTTTGTCCCCCTTGATAACAAAATTGACCTGTTCGAGCGTCTTCTTCTTTCGAAATTGGAATTGTTGGGGGGTACAAATTTTAGTTGGGACACCCGATTTATAGAATATAGATATAGATATAAAATGACGTAGTAGTGCTGGTTTCACGGTTGTCAAGTAATTATTGTTAAAACAACTTGCGTTTTTAAAAGAACCAAAACACTATTAATAATTTTCCTGAGAAAATTTAAGTGTTCTCAGTCCAGTTTTAAAATTTTAAATTCCAGCCACGGAGCCGGACAAAAGGAAGAGTTCATTACCATAAGGTTTTCAAGATTTATTATTACTTGTTGGGAAGCCACGTCCTTTCCTTTTTTTTTTAATCGTTTTTGGTCTACCTGCTCTCTTTCTTCTTTTGTAATATCGAGAGATCGAAAACTATATTAGCCAAATGGGTGAAAAGCCACTTCTCTATGACATGTTTTTTCCTTTCTTTACCTCAGCTTGATTTCTCAATGCTAGTCGAACCATTGTTATATAATTCCTCATTTTTGAACATTCGCTCTTACAATTTTAGTGTGCTTATTTCTTTTGACGTTTAGCTATTCCTGACAGTAGTACAAATCACACATGATATCAATTCCCAGCTTTTATTACTATATAAACCTGGTTTTCTGCATCTTGCATCTTTTCTTAGTCGTTGTGTCTTTTTTTGTCTTTTTGTTGTTCTATGTTTAATTGTCTTAACGTACCGGAATTATGGCAAGAACGTTAAAATAATCTATAGATTGGATACTACAAAACATCAACTTAAACTGAAAGCCTATGTGTTTACACTATACGATATTACACAGTGTGGAAATTAAGTAAGGAATAAATTCAGTAACTCCGTTATAGCGCATCCGAGGAAAGTATACTAATTTTTTTTATTTTACATTTGTATTTGTTTTTTATTCTGTTTTCAACGTTGTCAAATACTTAATAGGTTATATAAGGAAAAAATTAATCAAAACGACGCTAAATTCAGAATAGTAAAATTTCAAAAAAATAACAGAATTGTCGGAATTTAAGAAAAAACCATAGAGATACCAATACAATGTTGACAAGTTCTGAATTGGTACAAAATAATTGTGTCTGAACCGTTTTTCTCTATTTAATAATAACTGAACTTTTAAATAATAATATCTGGTTGCAACAGGATGGTGCTCCAACGCACCAAGTCCGGTGCGGCCTTATTTGGACGAAGTGTTCCCAAGAAGATGGAAGAAGAGGTCTAATAGAATGGCAGGCTAGGTCCCCAGATCGAACCCCATGAGATTTTTGACTGCAGTTTAATAACTCTCCAAACTATTCAAATCGTATTGGCTGCTTTTTATGATCGTCTTAGATTTTGTCAGATGATGCAGGGTCATCAGTTTGAACATTTGATGTAATATCTTTAATTTATAAGTCTCACATCAATAGTCTTTTTGTTAATTTTGTTAATTTGTTAGCCCTACTTTGAAATTTAGGGTTGTTTTCTTATTTTTTGCTTTTAGGATCTTTATATTGTTTGGATTTCTATGTTTTTTTTCCTTAAATTCTGATCAAATTAGACAGCTTGGTTAATTTTTTGAAATATTCTAATTTGAAATTTAGTGCCGTTTTTATTATTTTTTTCCTTATGTAACCTATTGAGTATTTGACAACGTTGAAATCAGAATAAAAAACTCTATAAAACATAGGTTGATATTAAAAAAAATATTGATGACGTCATAACTGTCAAAAATTGTGATGAAAAAAAAAGAGACCTACCACATGCTTCTTAAGTTTAATTTCTAGCGCAAATACTAACGGAGTTACTGAATTTATTCCTTACTTAATTTCCACACTGTAGGTATATTAGAAACCTTGGAATTAAACTTTCTATTTCAACTTAAAAAAATACTAAACAAAACGAATATAAGAAACAATATTATGTTGCCATTCTTTTCCCAGATTGGACTGCCGAAATTGTAATAATTATCTTACTAGTGAATTATTTTCCAATTAACAGTTACATTATTCAGCTTTTTGCACTTTAATGTTTGTTTGTTTAATTTTATGTCTGGTTTACTGCTGCTAGTCCTATCTTTGATATTGTATCCTACTTTGTACTAATATTTGCACCATTATTTCATGCAACCAATCGTTTGCGAATAAATTAATATAGTTTATTTAAAACCTCGATCTAGAAATCTTAAAACAACGTTTTTATTCAATTAAAAAGTTAAAAAAACCTATCGGTTTTAAATTATTTTAACTGTGATTTGTGCTGTTGTTTCATTGGACGAGGAAAAAACATCGTTTGAAATTTTAATGAAAGTAAATTTTGTATTTAATTTCTCCAGATTGAAAAGTCATTTGATTCATTGTTACTATAAATATATCAAATTCTCAATAGATGTTAGATTATTGAATGATTATTGATTATTATATATGTACATATTTACATCTTAATTTTTGTAGTTAGTAGTATAATATTAGGTAGTATTAAATTAATATTATATACAGTAAGCATTAAAACTGCTCTAATTACTGAAGCAATATAGAACAAAACTTGTCATATAAAAAGTCTAATGAAATAATTTCATAATGTTTAACACCTGAATCTTACTTCCCTTTATCTTTTGCCAAAGTTTAAAATAACGTAATCCAACGACATTTAATGGTTGGGAGGTCCCAATCTGGCGATGCACTAAAAAATAAATCTCTTTGTTAGTAGCACCTCTGAAAAAATACACCTTGGCGAGAGATGTCCTGATCATGAATCACCCGACGGTGAAGCCTGTGCCAAAATAGTGTGGAGCAAGCCCACACACGTATGAGTAAGATCCAACGTAACTCAAACGAAGTTATGGAGGTCGCGTTTTATTTAAATTTATACATATTATAACCAACCACCATGATGTGAAATCATACAAATTGGTCCGAATTTATTCTCATATTATTGTGTTTGCGCTGCCTGTGATTTACGAAGAAAAATTTAAAATATTTAATAAAACGCTGTGTCGACTTCCGCTACCTAAATAACAAAAGAACAAAAATGCGGGATCAAGGAGGTTTTTGTGACTCATGTGTGCCGGAAAAGTTTATGGAAATTCGTCACAGAAAAAAACAAATGAGGAACGACATAGAATAAGGTGTCGTTGACAGTTTGGCACGTGGCCTATTAATAAATTAGTCCAAAGAAGTTCGGTACCTCGCTAGTTTAAGTGGAATACGGAAGCGATAGGCTCGTGAGTAATGCTCCACTGTACTAGGTTGTTTTTTTTACTCATGTGACTAAGTAGCAGATGTTTAAGAAGGTCCAATTAACGTTGGATTGGCTTGAGTTGCGTTGGCTGACAGGGACGACTGAAAAGCTGCTGAAAATAATCTGGCAAAGCTAATATATTTTGATCATACCTGTTGCAATTTTAAATGACCAATTATTTGAGGAAAGAATGGTAACTATTTATTATGGGTTTGAAACGTCAGCACGTAATTAATTCGTATGGGAAGGTGGATCAACGTGAAGGAACGTAGTTCGACAGAATCCTCACACGTGGCGTAATATGCTATGTAATTAGAAAGATTAGAAAATTATTATTAAATCTTAAATTAATTAAATAATAGAGATGCAATAAAACTTCCACATAGTTGTTGAAAACAAGTTGAGTAGAAATATACAATTATTTAGCTTTATTTTTAATTCACGCACTATTTTTACAACGAAAGGTAAATGTTCAAAAACATTCAGTGTCTGAAAGTACGTGTGATACAGGATTAACATTTTAGCAGCACTTTGTCCTCAGATCGCTTTGTTTTCTTCCTATTCCATCTGTCATAACGCAGCGTCAGAAGAACCTCTCATCAACATGCTCATTGGCACTGAAACGAGTCCAAGTCTGTATGAGGGTAGGTCTCTAAAAGGTGCAATCAGCAGCTGATCACCGGTTGCGACCAGTGCAGTGGGTCGGAGACTGCTATCCCAGATAAAACATCGCCCGTGTTAAATTGTTCCACTTTTCAAGACGTGCGACTGTACCAGCGAAAAATTCTTAACAAACAGCACGCCACTGCATTAAAGCAAAGAACCTCCTAATGGTCACACAGGTACTTCTGTGCATAGACGTGCAATGTTATTGTGCACATAGATGTCATTTTTGAAGCACGAGACGCAGCGGAGGGTTGCAAATGAGCCCGAGCCCTTGAAAAGTAACACCGCACGAATATATTTAAATATGCGGGAGTACTATATTTAAATATTTAGTTATATACCACTTTTTCCATTATGTTTTTCACAAAACGAATGCAGAAAATTCATAATAATTCAATGTCCCAATTAGCGCAGTTTTTTTATTATTTAAATTAGGAGAAGTTAAATTTTGGTTTTAATTTTGAAGTTATCAACTTCAACAAGTGACATCTAAAGATGTTTCACGATTTTTCAAGACTTTATATCCTTAAGAATTTATCAGGTTTCTTAAAGACTTCCAGATCAGGGCTTTTCAAGGAATTTTTCAACACCCCCGTTTAGGACTTTACAGGACTTTTCAGAACTCTTTAGGTCTATAAAGGAATTCAGGTCTTTTACTTTCTTTCGGGACTCTTCAAAAATCCCTCTGGTTCATTAATAAATTTGTGGATTTATTTGGTGTTTTAATTTTGAAGTTATCAACTTCAACAAGTGACATCTAAAGATTTTTCACGATTTTTCAAAACTTCATATCCTTAAGAATTTTTCAGGTTTCTTAAAGACTTTTCCAGATCAGGACTTTTAAAGGAATTTTTCAAACCCTCGTTTAGGACTTTCCAGGACTTTTCGAACTCTTTAGGGCCCTACAAAAATTCAGGTCTTTTACTTTCGTTCTGAACTCTTCAAGAACACCTCTGGTTCATTAATAAATTTGTGGATTTATTTGGTGTTTTAATTCTGAAGTTATCAACTTACTTCAACAAGTGACATCTAAAGATTTTTCACGATTTTTCAGAACTTCATATCCTTCAGAATTTTTGAGGTTTCTTAAAGACTTCTAGCTCAGGACGTTTCAAGGAATTTTTCAATACCCTCGTTTAGGACTTTACAGGACTTTTCAGAACTCTTTAAGTCTATAAAGGAATTCAGGTCTTTTACTTTCTTTCGGGACTCTTTAAAAATCTCTTTGGTTTATTCATAAATTTGTGGATTTATTTGGTGTTTTAATTTTGAAGTTATCAATTTCAACAAGTGACATTAACGATTTTTTACGATTTTTCAAAACTTCATATCCTTAAGAATTTTTCAGGTTTCTTAAAGACTCTTCCAGATCAGGAGTTTTAAAGGAATTTTTCAAACCCTCGTTTAGGACTTTACAGGACTTTTCAGAACTCTTTAGGGCCCTAAAAAAATTCAGGTCTTTTACTTTCGTTCTGGACTCTTCAAGAATCCTTCTGGTTCATTAATAAATTCGTGGATTTATTTGGTGTTTTAATTTTGAAGTTATCAACTTCAACAAGTGACATCTAAAGATTTTTCACGATTTTTCAAAACTTCATATCCTTAAGAATTTTTCAGGTTTCTTAAAGACTCTTCCAGATCAGGAGTTTTAAAGGAATTTTTCAAACCCTCGTTTAGGACTTTACAGGACTTTTCAGAACTCTTTAGGGCCCTAAAAGAATTCAGGTCTTTTACTTTCGTTCTGGACTCTTCAAGAATCCCTCTGGTTCATTAATAAATTTGTGGATTTATTTGGTGTTTTAATTTTGAAGCTATCAACTTCAACAAGTGACATCTAAAGATTTTTCACGATTTTTCAAAACTTCATATCCTTAAGAATTTTTCAGGTTTCTTAAAGACTCTTCCAGATCAGGAGTTTTAACGGAATTTTTCAAATCCTCGTTTAGGACTTTACAGGACTTTTCAGAACTCTTTAGGGCCCTACAAAAATTCAGGTCTTTTACTTTCGTTCTGGACTCTTCAAGAATACCTCTGGTTCATTAATAAATTTGTGGATTTATTTGGTGTTTTAATTTTGAAGTTATCAACTTACTTCAACAAGTGACATCTAAAGATTTTTCACGATTTTTCAAAACTTCATATCCTTTAGAATTTTTCAGGTTTCTTAAAGACTCCTCCAGATCAGGAGTTTTAAAGGAATTTTTCAATTCCCTCGTTTAGGACTTTACAGGACTTTTGAGAACTCTTTAGGTCTATAAAGGAATTCAGGTCTTTTACTTTCTTTCGGGACTCTTTAAAAATCTCTTTGGTTTATTCATAAATTTGTGGATTTATTTGGTGTTTTAATTTTGAAGTTATCAATTTCAACAAGTGACATCTAACGATTTTTTACGATTTTTCAAAACTTCATATCCTTAAGAATTTTTCAGGTTTCTTAAAGACTTTTAGCTCAGGACGTTTCAAGGAATTTTTCAATACCCTCGTTTAGGACTTTACAGGACTTTTCAGAACTCTTTAGGGCCCTAAAAAAATTCAGGTCTTTTACTTTCGTTCTGGACTCTTCAAGAATCCTTCTAGTTCATTAATAAATTTGTGGATTTATTTGGTGTTTTAATTTTGAAGTTATCAACTTACTTCAACAAGTGACATCTAAAGATTTTTCACGATTTTTCAAAACTTCATATCCTTCAGAATTTTTCAGGTTTCTTAAAGTCTCTTCCAGATTAGGACTTTTCAAGGAATTCTTCAATACCCTCGTTTAGGACTTCACAGGTCTTTTCAGAAGTCTTTAGGGCTCTAAAGGAATTAAGGTCTTTTACTTTCTTTCGGGACTTTTCCGAACTTTTCTCTACGAAAGGGCGCCGTTCAACAAGCAGCTTGAATGATATTCAGCCTTAGCGTATAATAATACAACATTTAATTAATTGGCTGGCTGATGCTTAGGCCATTCATACAATTGAGTGACCATGTGACAAAAAAAAGATGCAGTATCTGACATTAAAGGACTACGTAACACCAGTAACAGATGAATTTGACAGGTGACATCTTCATTTTAGAATTTAATTTAATTTAATTTAATAGCGCCAGGCACCAATATCAATGATCCACGGAAGTTACCGTCTGTGAAATTTTTTCCGTGAATCATTGAAATTGGTGCCTTGCGCTTTGCGCTCGACCTCTTAAAGAAATATACTCCAAAGGTCAAATTTCCCTGTACGTGAAACTCGAAATGTAATAAGGCTAGGGAAGTAGTTAGACGTTATCGATCCAAGTTGCCTAGCTGTTTGATTGAATGGCTCAATAGGCCGCTAGTTGAACGGCGTCGTTTAGTAAAGATTCTAGCCTGTCAATTGAGCGGCTAATTAAGCTAGTGGACTGCGAATATACATCCATATATCCATGGATAATACTGTAAAGAGGGTTAAAGAAACTATGAATGTTACCTCAGGAATAAAATTATTGATTTAAAGCTCTAGTTACAAAATTGAATAACAAAAAAGGATTTTTCAAATTTAAGGATTACACTTATTATTAGTTACGGCTAGACATTAGAACTGTAGTCTCAAAACTGGTATATAGATATGAAGTTTAAAAACTGACCCGGTATTAAGTTGACTTGTCTTCAAACTTATTATCTGCACAAGATGCGACAATGCCTCGGCACAAACTGCTAAGCAGGAAACTTTTGATAACACTCACTCGCGCCTTTTTCTCAATAACAATTTCACATTACCATAAATTCAAAACAAATCCAGACAACCAAATACCATTTTCACACAACAGCAAGTTTTTGTTTAGTCTGGCCATTTACGAACGATGAAGAATAAACGTGATTTTTTTTTTATCTAATTAAAGCACATGGTTCTGCAATTTTCCGCTGGTTGAATCCGCAATTCTTTGGACAGGTGGCACAATTACAACCCGGCATGTTTAAGATTTTTGTTCTTGCGTCACCAACTACCGAAATAACTCCCGACCTATTTCCCACCAACAATCCTGTTTACATTTAAGTGTCTTACTTTGAGGACGATAATAATAATAATGCAGACACACACACTAACAAATGGCAATTTCGGTTTACCCGAAGACAGTTCACACCCCGTAAATGCGCCATCTGGAACTCGACGTGTCTCTGTTTCATGGATTGAGTTTGCCGAGCTAAGTGAGCTGAAAACTATCTCTGAGAAGGGGTGGTAAAGTTTAAAATGTTAACCTTGAGTAAAAAAATCTGTTAGGTAACTGTGAGGCGTAAGCCGTTAAACTTGTCTGCAATATGTATTATCTTTATTTTGTAATTAGCTAACGGTACTTCTTTACGTTGTACAGCTCTCAAAGTGCCCAAAAATATATTCCAAATATATGTATGGCTTTTCCACTATTGCCTGGCTAAATTATATAGCATTCGAATGGTGTAAAATTCTTGAAGTTGAAACCAAATATTTCTGCTGTGTCACCCAACATAATTTTTAAAATAACTCCTCTGAAGTGACAGTGACAGAACAGTACTGTTTTTAACAGTTGACGTAATATAAATAAATTCTTGTTTAATATTTCATTGTCGTTTATTGTGCAGCATTTTAAAATCACATACATTTTTAATCAACGTCAAATAATCAACGATGAAACTCTACGATTGTTTTCACATGCATTCAATTTCTATCAATAATTTACATTGACTACTACACAGCTTTTACGTTATTACATCGTTGAAGCTTCGGAGCAAATATTTTCATATCTGGAAGGATTTTTCCTCTAAACACATCTAAACTTTTGTTGATACTGTTTCTCTTGATAGTGAGCTCAAATTGAGTTACGTAAACTAACGTTGAAACTGTACTTTATAACTTGTGTATATGAACTATTACGCTTTCACATTCTTAGCCCACATGGCGAGACTCTTAAAGTAAATAGATTCTCTCTACTCACGTTGTCCATCGTAATAATAATTATTATTTTAGACAGAGTTACGAGTATGTGGAGTTATCCATGCAATAACCGAATAACTAAAATTAATTTAGAACATTTGGAGCCTTTGTTTTGTATTCATCATTAATAAATTGTAAATACATAACACATATTTTATAACAAGCACAAACAATAGTGCTAAAAGCACTTATGCAAATAACCACATCATTAATTTATTTGTGATATGTTTTTTCCATTAGAATCTGAATCGGTAGGCTAGAAATAACTGAATTGCTGTGGTTGTTCGCCTATGAGAACAAAAATTTGATGGAATGGGATTTTTTTATAATAATAATAATCATAGCAAAGAACAGATATTTTTAAGAATAACAATTATTCAGTAAATTCATAAGAAATTTTCATTAAAACTCCGGAAAAGTAAAGAAAGTACCATATGGTTCAATAGGCTGTAGTGATTCTGTGTGCCATACTGTGAACCATAAATGGACCGAAATCAGGGTATACTGCGCAGATTCGACACGACGCGACGTCTAAAAAGAACTATTTGACGTCAGATTTGTTGCGAATATTATCGAGCTGAAACTAAAGATTCTTTTGTTCGTCTTGGAATATTAACTTTACCCTACTCCTATATTTTTCATTGTTTGGTTTTCTTGAAGCAGAATTCTGATAAATATTCGGCTTGAAGGCGATGGATTTTATAATGTGCGTTTACGTAAAGCATAAAAGTAGTAAATTAATATTTTACATTTTAAACTTTTTATTCGAAGTTATTAAATATAATAAGGTGTATTTTCCTTAATTTCTAGCAATCTGCTATAATAATTGTTTGCAGTAAGTCCTTTATTTTTTTGTCAATCATAAAAATATGAAAAAGCATCAGCATCAGAGAACATTTACATATATCGCCAATATAAGTGCCCAAAGTCATAAAGTTTGAATTAAACTTCTTTTCCTTATAAGCATGTCGCCTTTGAGTAACCTGATATTATATTTTTTAATTGAAACTAAAGACGATTTTAATGAAAAGAAATTCGTTCGACGTCAACGACATCCAAGAGCTAGCGAATGATTATGAACATGAACCCCTCTTTGCATCTCATTTTCGTCACTTCCCTCCGGGCTTTCTCTCGATAATTTCACAAAAGTGCAGGGAATTTCTGTGCCTTCGCTAAACCGATAGTTGAGTTAAAGAAAAAAGTCGTCGTTCTGCCTGACGTATCCTTAATATTTCCACAGACATTTTCCGTGATACAGGAATTTCATGTACTTTAAAGGGATAAGCCCCTTATGTGCTTCAAGAAGGGGCGCGGTAGAAAAATGTGAAGAAGATTATCTTTTAAAGGGCTTACTTACACACTGCTAAATTAACGTGGGGAGATTAACCTTTTGCCGTT
This sequence comes from Diaperis boleti, assembly GCA_963583935.1. Classification (NCBI taxonomy): domain Eukaryota; kingdom Metazoa; phylum Arthropoda; class Insecta; order Coleoptera; family Tenebrionidae; genus Diaperis; species Diaperis boleti. Next base: position 23,247,506 of record OY757249.1, read on the forward strand.
ACGGCTGTTAGGACTCTGGAAAAGTATTTACATTTTTATTGTTATTGGCTCCAGGAATGAAGTTCTATGCACTGTTGAAAACTAAACGTATTAAAAAGTCATAATGTGGGGTAAATAAATGGGGATTTTATGGTTTCATGGCGTTGTAAAGATATACACTTGACGAGTGATTGTAATTTACGACGGTGTAAATGAAGGAGAATCGGTGAACATACTGATTGATGAGTACTACAGCTCCGTTAGATTGTTCACATACTATTTGACCTTAAAGCTTATCTTTTTACTAATTATTATTTTCTTGTAGTTAAATGAACAGTTTTTTGAATTCAATAGCAACATATTTGTAGAAATGAATAGAAATTAGATATCGGATAGACAACTTTAAATGCATCGTATATTAAATACTGTTCTTCCGCAAGTAAGCTTCTGCAGAAAGATGTTGGCAACACATAATGTGTGGAACTGACGGCCCGATAACTCTCCTGAAGGCACGTTTAATGAGTAAAAAACACATCAACATCATTTTAAAAAATAATTATAAACATGACAGCCCCTTTCTATCTAACAGCAGATATGAAACTGTAACAGTAAGTGAATGGTAATTTTAAATTATGAGACACTACAGAGGTTGATCGTAACTATATTCCACATTTGATAATAATTATAATTTTAAACAAAATGTAACAGTGGTTTTGTGAAATTCACTTTTACTTTGGTGAATTATCAGTATTATCATCACTGGAGTAAAAATGCTGCTGTTGAAAACAAGCTGCTAAAATTTGATTGAACAAGTTTACATTGATTTATTTCCACAAAAGGGGAACGCATCTGGGACTTCTGTTGATCCTTATTTTATTGCAAGCGAGAAAATCTGCATAAAAAATATATGGCCTAGGCATTTTATTGATAGCATACTCTCAAAATTTGTTAGGGTTAAAAGTCAGTTTAAATATATGAAACATGAATGTTGGAGGATCGGATTATTCTAAATATTTAGGTTGCAAACTTAAAATTCATCCAATGGGCCCTTCTCTACGTAGACCAATAAACTTCACAAGCTCCGTGCCTTCTGGGTAGAATAAAATCAGTGGAATTTTGTTTATTGGTTTACTGTCTTTCTTTTGGAATAAAAACTATAGACGTTTCGTCCTTTTTCGTAATACATAAATACCTAAGTACATAAATGAGCAGTTATTCGGTATTCCAACCATACTAGAGCCGAAACTCATCTTATGATGTTTTACCTCGTCTTAGCTTTAGTCTTATATTAATTCATACATTTATAGTTCGACACTATCAGAATTTTCAAATTTTTGCTTGTGTCATGCAAAAATAAAATGTCAGATAAAGTCAGATTATTTTTATACATTTAAGCAATTTAAAGACTTGCCGGGTTTGTGTCGAACTATAAAACGTTGTATTACACTCGTTCCTGTGTAAATTGGGGGCTTTCGGGCACTCGGGGCTTAAAAAAGCATTCGCTTCACTCTTGCCTTTTTAAACCCTAGTGCCGGAAAGCACCTAATTTACACAGGAACTCGTATAACAATGTAGCGTTTCTGGGTTTCATTTATTTATTTATTTGAACATTATGTACAATTTATTTAAACTTCTAATATTACACACTATTTACAATTTACTACTTGACCGGGACGTCTCGTATTATTTATTTACACATCACGCGGCACTCCGGATAGACAAAAGCAATTGTCCGACTCGACCCACTGATCTTCGATGATACATACGACTGACTCACTAGACTCACTAGACACATACGACTAAACTGGGTTTCGCTGGAGCGTCCTCTAATAAATATACCGGCGCCTAAATGCTTCTATGCGCCTCCAGATTGTTCCATCGCCCTCTCGATCTGTACCGGATATTCCAAAAGATGATGTCATACTACCTCGAGTACGTTGTAGGTTAAATCCAGCACATTCTAGTAATTGACGACGCCTCTACAGCGATGAGTCATATCGGGTCCAGGTCCGTTACACTACCCCTCCATATAGATGTTTCGTCCCGAAACGTCACAACACATTCTACTGATGTTTACATCTTCCTTCCGATGTCCTTTCTGGTTGCAGCAGTACAGCATTCGCTTAAGCCAACTGAATTGAAAGACTCCTTCCAACATGCTTCTGACTGCTCTCCAAACCAAACAGTAGAATTCACAGGTGATCTTCACGATTGCCAAGTTCCTGATACCCTGGGACAAAACACTCTACCTCGACCTCCACAAAGTATCCCAATCACTTTGGTACGTGGCCTTCTTGTACACAAGTCTCTTCGTAGTTCCTGTCGGGTGTCTGCCAGGAGGAGTACGCTTTCAACTACCACACTGTGTTGGCGTATCGGTTCCCCTCGACATTTTGATGGACTCTTGCTTGCAGCGCAAGTTACACATTGCCTGCTCCACTTCTCAGTTTCCTCCAATTCTCTATGGAAAACTTCTCTCGCAGCTTTCCAAACTTCTTTGACACTTCCAAGTGTCCACGAGGTACTCCGCAATTGAATGCCTCCAGAACTTTCGGAATTCTATCCGTTAACTATGGGGACGAAATAAAACCTCTCATACAGGTCCACAAACATCGTCGACACCCCCAGTTGTCCACCAGGTACTCCCAGATGGAGTTCCTCCAGTACTTCCGGAATTCTAACCATGGGAGCCATCAGCTGCTCACTTTCCATTTGACCCACACGCTTCTCCAGCACACGTGTCCAGACTCCATCTCCACATCCATGGAGTCCCATTGGACCCAGCAGGATTTTCCTCAAGGTCATTACCGTGCAACTTACACTTCCGTTTGCCCGTGGTCTGCATTCTTCCATCCAAGCACCAATCACAAGTCCGGGTCGTTCTTCGGGTCTCTCCAACTTCCAGTTCAATTCTCGTCCTTCAGAACGACGATAGTGGCTGCAGTCTTCTAGTCAATACCTTCCGGGCACAGTCTCAGCGTTCCATAACACCTACCAGTATGATTTCTGCGTCGAAGTAAAAACTTTTTCTCCAATTTGCATTCTATTGGAACCTCTTTTCTGCCTCAGTGAGTGAGTTCAGTCAGCACCATTATCTAATCCGAAAGTGAGTGACACCAGCTTCCTGTCTTCTTTCCAGGTCCTTAAGCAGCCTTCTCTGGAGCCCCGATTTTACTCCAGTTATTTGCATAACTCACGTTGCTCCAACTATCTTTCAAGTAACCTTACACTCTTTCTTCGTGCCCAGCTTCGTATTTCTTCTTTTCTTCTTAACCTTTATATCGATTTATTTACTTCTTACAAATCTTCGTATTCCACTCCTGACACCAATGTAGCGTTTCTGGGTTCCATTTATTTATTTATTTATTTATTTATTTATTTATTTATTTGAACATTATGTACAATTTATTTAAACTTCTAATATTACACAATTTTACATTAATTACACTATTTACAATTTACTACTTCACCGGGACGTCTCGTATTATTTATTTACACATCACGCGGCTCTCCGGATAGATAAAAGCAACTGTCCGACTCGACCCACTGATCTTCGATGATACGACTGACTCACTAGACTCGATGATACGACTAAACTGGTTTTCGCTGGAACGTCCTCTAATAAATATACCGACGCCTAAATGCGCCTCCAGATTGTTCCATCGCGCTCTCGATCTGTACCGGATATTCCAAAAGATGATGTCATACTACCTCGAGTACGTTGTAGGTTAAATCCAGCACATTCTAGAAATTGACGTTGACGACGCCGCTACAGCGATGAGTCATCTCGGGTCTAGGTCCATTACAATAAATAACTATTACGTATTAGAATTACTTTTTACAACTTTTCTAACTTGAACTTATACCAGGGCACATTACTTCATCATTAATCCAAGAGCGGAACGGAAGACAAAAAAAGAAAGGAGATAAATAAGTAAAATATCAGCAAGATCGCCAGAAGCAGATAAGAAAATTCACAGTGAAATGGAGAGAATTATGGATAAGTTGGAGGAAATAGAAAGAAAACTAAAGGAAGAAATCAAGGAAATACGAAGAGAAAACAAGAAGAACGAGAAGAGATGGGAGGGCTGAGAGAGAAACAGGTTGAGAGAGAGAGAGAGAGAGAGAGAGAGAGAGGGTGAGAGAGAGAGTGCCACAGCTGGAAAGGAAAGTGGTATATGAGGTATGCAGAAGGAAGAAGAACAATATTGTGATAACAGGATGGGATGGGAAAAGGAAAAATAAACAGCAGGCCAAAGAAGGGACAAATAATGTAGGAGAGGCCAAAATCAACGACTTACAGTATAAATAGCGTACTAGTAGAAATGGAAGATTTGAAAGGAAAGGAAAATGTGATGAAGCAAAAAGGAAAACTAAGGGGAGATGATATTTATAGGTAATGCGTTCACAAAGCAAGTAAGAGAAGTAGAGAAAAAAATAAAAGACATAGCGAAGGAAGAACGGAGAGATAAGAAAGAAGTAGACAGAAAATTAACAATAGACAGGATTCAATGGAGATGGAATGAAACGAGAGAGAGACTAGAGATTTTCCAATAAGAACAAAAAAGGAATAAAGAAACGGGAGAAGAAGAACACAGGGGAAAGTAAGAGAGAGCGCAAGAAGCGGGGCCGAAAACTTAAACGGGAATCGGAAAAAGCAAGAACGAGGACACTATCGTGAAATGTAGTTGGACTAAGAAAAAAGGAAGATATCTGGGACTATGTGAGGCAATTTGAGATCAAAAAATTAAAAGGATGGAATGGTGAGACACGTAGATATAGGCCATAAATGATGGAAAATAGTGACAGTATACTGCAAAGAGATAAAGACAACAATTATCAAGATAGAAACATTAAAAGACAACAAATAAGAATTTATACATTTGGCAGGGTGGGATTTCAACGACAGATGGAAAAAAGAAATTCCAAATACAATGTACAAAAGGTGGAGGGGAAAAAGAAGAAAGAACACAGGAAACGTAAAAGAAGGTGGTGATAAAAATATGGGACGAACCAGGAGTGGAAGAGAAGACTAGAAAGAACAAGATTCGAAGAACAAGAAGTAGGGAAGATGCAGAAAGAATTGAAAGAGGAGCAGAAATGAATGGTGGGAATAAGTATGTCAACAACGGAAAAAAACAATAAAGGAGCTAAGATATGTAGAGAAAAGAAGAGGTAGACGAACGAGATAGAAGATGGAGAGCTATAAGAACAGAGAAGGAGGTATCAATAGAGAGAGAGAGAGAAAAAAAAAGAAACAGTGAGTTAGGAAATAACGATAAACGAGGGGGAGGAAGAAGAACCAAACAGTACCAGAAGGAGAAGAAATCACGCTGGAAGAGGTGCAGAGGCAAGTAAAGGATGTAGCTGAGGGAGAAGAATGCACCAGAGAGGGATGGAATACTAATAAATAGGCTGTGGAGGGGAAAGGGACTCCCGGTAGGGTGGAGAGAGGGGGTAATATGCCCTGTTAACAAAAAGGGGGAGAAAAGTAAGGGAGAAAACTCCCGTGGAATAACTCTGCTCAAAACAGGGAACAAGGTAGGCATCAATCCTGAATGAAAGGATAAGAAGAGAGATACAGGAAAAAGGAGCAATAACAGGCAGCCAAGCAGAATTTAGAGAGGAGAGGATAACTATTATAGATAATGTATAAAAAAAAGGGGGAGGTTGTATGTATGTATGTATATTATTCGTAGACTTCAAGGCGGGTTTCGACAAGGTGGATAGAGAGACGATGTTCCAGTGTCTGAGAGAAAGAGAGAGAAAGGTAAAAGAATGGCCGGAAAAAAAGGTGGTAGAGGAGAGTGGAAAGTTAACGGTTTGTGACAACAAAGGGAGTGAGGAAAGGTTGCCCGCTCAGCCCCTTTGGTACTTCGGCTATATGTTTAATGAAAGGGCCACAGACATGAGAGAAAGAGGCATGTGGGTGAATTTAGAACTGAGCTAAAGGGACAATTATACAGACAGACAAGGAAGATGGGAAGGAATCGGGGAGTGAGTATGAGCGAAGTATGATTGAGGAAATACCAAAGTATTTGGAGAGGAAGAATGGGAAAGAAAGAAAGATGATGGCGAGGTTTAGGTACGGAAATGAAGAGAGGGAGAATAAGTATTGGTTGGAAGAGGGAGGAAAAAGATGTAGAATGTGCTATGAGGAGAGGGAGACAATTGAACATACGTGGAATGAGTGTAGTGAGATGAGAAAAGAGAGTAAATGGATGAAAGAAGTATGTAAGCGGATGGAGAAGCCAGAAGAGGAGAGGGCAGGGGAGAAGAACTGAATAGGCTTTGTTTTGAAATTAATACAAAATTTAATGTAAAGTAGGATACTACTACTGAAAAGCCTACTGTTTTGTCACCTCCTCACATCCTCGTCATATCATAATAAATTGTAAATTAATATTCAATTTTATTAATATTTATATTATGTATAATAGTATACTTTGCAACCTCATAACACGTAGGTAGGTACTTCTGTTTGGGTAACTGCAATTTTTTTGGGTTAATGAGCCAATTGGTCAGACCTTTTTTATGAAATAATAAAAATAAAATACCGTCTAGACTGGAGTGTAGGTGGAAGATTAAAAATTCCTTACCAAGTTTAAATACACGTTGTAAGTTTAGTGTTGATATAAAGTCATTTAAACTTTGTATTTATTACCCCACAAAACGATTCTAATAAAATTTTATGTACTTCGTTCGTAAAATGGGATATAAAATGAACGAGTATATAATTTTTGGCTTTCCTACGCTACTTGTTACTTAATGCAAACATAATTCATTTTCTAAAATACCACTAACCCAGAAATTATGTGCTGAAAGATCGAATCGATACGCTTTGTTTAGTAATAGTTCTTCACAGCAAAAGACATATTTTTACTTTTGAGAAGACCTTAAACGTATTACCTGGTGACATGAACGAAATTACTAGATGAATGATAAGGGATCGAAAAGCATTGTTGGTAATTTGAATAGTAAATGGTGTCTGATATCTTTCGGTTTCAGCTCTCGTGTAAATCTAAAACGCCATTCAACACGTCCTATTTACACTTCACGAGTGCGTTTTAATCGGACGAACCGGAGCATACCCACATGCCAATTTTCACCATCCATCCGTTTGAACATATTCACATAAAAAACTACGCGCTTGTTATAATTTCCTGGCATCTAATGAAAACTGATATTGTAACGGCAGATAAGGGCGCCCAGATAGTTCAAGAATTCAAAGATATTCGAAGTCAAAAGGCGCGCGTCTCTCAAGGTTTCATTATACGCGCGGCTTTGAGAAATATTGTAGTTTAGCCAATTCCGTTCTCCGCCGTGAAACCTAATTTTGCAAGACTGAGACAAACCCCATATTTCCTGCTACATTTCTTGATTGAATGATATGAAAGCGCACTGCTCAGGTACGAACCCCAGCCGAGGCAGGCGCCTTTTCATGATTGGGATGCAGGGATTTTCGGCAGATTTGTCTTATTACCAGCCATTGAAAAAAAAAATCCGTTCATGCCAACACATACGAGCGGAAGTGCAATATTGGTTTTCTACTTGACATTCTTATGCTTATGCTAAACGAGATTTAACAAATGGTACAATAAGAAGTGTCACTCAGAGTCAGAGTTTAATTCATATTATTGATTGCGATATTTTTTAATTAAACCTAAAATATCCATCCAAGGCGGTGAAATTCATTGTTGTTTAAAAAGCGTCTTTTTCATTAATTTGATTTTCAATGTATTTTAAAAATAATTATATTAAAGTGGTACAAATTCTACTACACAGGATTTAGAAATTAGGGCAAGAGCATGTTGAGAATGCAATTGATTTTACCTACTTAGCTTTTGGCGACAGTAGACCATTACCACCCTCCATGCCCCTTAAGGGCTATTAATTCTCTACCAGCATTAACCAAAATAGCGAGATCTTCTAGGTTTGCTCGGTATACATTTTAGGGTTGGGTAACATAAGATTCGATGCGATTGGTTTTGGAACATCGCCTAAATTATTTATATCTACCAACTACCTGCCAGGTAGACACCTCTTGTTGATTGTATTGCTGAACCATACATACACCAGAAGTGAAACTTCATATGCGACATACATATAAAATTGAATGTTTTGTAAGCTTTATACGTTTTCATAAATAACTGAACATTTTAGATTGATTTTATCACGAAGTTTTTTTAATTTCCAATTTAAAAAAAATAATGATAAAATATCAATAGAAGAAGTAAAAATAATATTTACGACTGGATTTTTTTTTCTCTCTATATTCTCTTATGCGTTCAGCAGCAGTTTCTCTCTCTCTCTCCTTCTGCCTGATTGTTTTTCTGCTCTTTTTTTATTATATTTGAATTTGATGGACCAGATCTTTGCTTTTCTGCTGATAATGTGTCTTATATTGAATTTAGTCTGCTGTTGCTCACTTCCACACCCATTGTTCAATCAGTTATTCAATGAACTCTATAAATATATGATATGAATTAATTTATCTCACTCCTGAGCGCGCATATAGAAGATTTACTTCAAAAATGAGAAACGTCCAGGTTTTACTAATTATATTATTATCGTTTTGCATATGTTCCGAATTTAGGATAACTGGTCAGTTAATATCATTTTTCTGACCATTGAAGATGGCTTAAAATTACGATGTAAAAGCCATTGTCACATTTTTATCCACAATAATACTATTTTAATAACCAAATTCATATCTTTTACCTGTTCCCATAAAATATTCATGTTGAGAGCTCGCTGCAGTTACTGACTGGTGGTAGATAGGTTCTTAAGATCTAGATGAAGATTACCTATTAATATACATAGTTTTAATATGAAGATTGGCCTGACACATGATGAGGAAGTTTATATAAATCGTCAATAATTCTTCCAATATTTCTAACCTTCTGTATTTTTGATCAGTTCATGACCTAGTTTTATTAAAACATAAATTTGGTTAAGAAGTTCTACGTACTCATGATTACCATACAAAAAAAAATCGTTAGGCATACAGAACGATAAATTACAATGCAATTTATCTTTCAATATCCTCTTTATCATTTCGGAGACTGATGACTGGATGGGAATAGGCGAACTCGCAAAGGAACAGGTGTAAGACATCTCTGTAACCGAGTAGATACATGCACATTACGTTGTGCGAATTTACGGCAGTAATATAGATAAATTTCCGACAGTAAGTGAATTCTTTCAGATTAAAGCCTTTATAGAGTTGTGAAATACAGATTCCAACTTATTCAGGATGATTCATTAATTATTCTTAACAGTCGCCTACAAACATTATTTGCGCTTTAAACTTGCAGAGATATTGTCGACCGCTTCAGTTTTTTGGCGTTTCATTTATTTAAAACTGTTTATTAAGCCGAACCCACATCATAAAACGTGTACAAAGTCGTAGAAAAAGCCGACGAAATAATAGTAATAATGCAGCAGTAGCTGCAAATTCAACTAGTGTTGAAGCGTATGTAGCCAATAAGTTCAATCCAATTCATTTCGAATGTCAGTTAAAAAATAAATTAATTACTCTGCAATAGCTATCGTTATCATATTATATTATTTATGCCCCACCAACGCCTGGATGACTTATTATTCAACGCAAATGGAAGGTATAAAGTAGCATTTTACTCACAAGTGATATTTATGTTTTAAAGTTGTGAATTACTATGGTTACACAATGGTAAGACCTCCAGCACAAAATATTGGTGCCATATTACACGCCTCTAGGCCCAATATTGTATTCAGGGCCAATATATAACTTATTTAGCCAACGTTGGCCCTGTCTTGGTGTAAAATGATTTTCCAATATATCTTTGGCAAGATTTGCCCAATATTGGGCGAATATATAAGATTTTATAAACATATGGGAACTATGTGGAGTTACAACCCGATGCCAATATTGTTTGCCAACCTAATGTAGCGTTTCTGGATTCCATTTTGTATTTAGTTGAACAATATGTACAATTTATTTATACTTCTAATATTACACTATTTACATTATTTACACTAATTACAATTTACTACTTCACTGGCACGTCTCGTATTATTTATTTACACATCACGGGGCACTCCGGATAGATAAAAGCAACTGTCCGACTCGACCCACTTCGACCTCGATGATAGACTGACTGATGCGACTATACTGACTCCCGTGGAACGTCCTCCAATAAATATACCGGCGGCGGCGCCTAAATGTTTCTAGGGGCTACAGAAGTTCCATGGCGCTCTCGATCTGTACCGGATATTCCAAAAGATGAGTCATACTACCTCGAGTACGTTGTAGTAAATTCCAGTACAGTCCAGTAATTATTGATGATGCCGCTACAGCGACGAATCATCTCGGGTCCACATCCGTCACACTAATACCAACGTTGGACTTACTTGTTATACAATTTTCCAATATATATTTGCCAAGATTTGTCCAATATTGAGCGCCTCCAGTTTTTTGGACCATATTTTGAAATAGCGGAAAGATACTTTTTGGAATCTCTATAGAGTTAAATCGCTTTAAATAATGTCCAAAACTGCTCGAATAAGGAAAAAAACAATCCCAGATAGCTTTTAAGATTGGGATGTTAAAATTTCTGAGCCTTCAACTTTTTGACCGATTCTTTGAAATAGCGGAATGAGTTAAATATCCGTGTCCTTGTCGTGTCCTTGGAAAGAATGCAATTACACACATATATATTATGTAGATGTAGCGAATTTCAGAAGGACGTGCAATGTTGAATTCGAGTTGGTATTATTGGCATCTTGCTGTAACTCCATATAGTACCCAAATGGGTATAAAATCTTACATATTCGTCCAATATTGGGAACAGAAACATTAAATATAAATTTAATGAGGATGCATTTGCATAAATATAGAGTTGACACACAGATCTATGTAAACCCATTGTTTTAGACAGCAGTTATGTTATTAAAAAAGAAATATACATATCATTTGTATATTAGATAAGACCAGAGAAGATTTTATATTATTTTCCATATTGGAGCTGTTTTTGATCAAAAATGGTGGAGGCGCTGGGCGATTGTAAAACCCTAATATATTCAAAAGCCACCTCTGACTGCTTCTTTTCTTTATTCGAGCCGTTTTTTGACATGATTGAGATTCAACTCCATAGAGACTCTTAAGAGTGTCTTCTCGCTATTTTAAAATATCAGCAAACATAGTGGAGACGCTGAGCGATTTTAAAATCCTCATATAGTCAATAGTCATCTGGGACTGTTTCGAGTCGCATTTTTACAGTACTTTTAGAGAGTCAACCCCATAGAGACTCCTAAAAGTCTCTTTCTGCCATTTGAAAATATTATCCAAATTGGTGAGGCGCTGATCGATTTTAAATTCCCAATATATTCAAAAACCATTATTTTCTTTATTCGAGCCGTTTCTGACATTATGTAACAATATTCAACTCATAAGAGTATCCAAAAAGTTGAAGGCTCAGAAATTTTAACAACCCTATTTTAAAAGCCATCGGGATTGTTTTCTTTTTCCTTATTTGAGCTGTTTTTCACAATATTTTTGAAAATCAATCTCCATAGAGACTCCTAGGGGTGTCTTTTTGCCATTTTAAAATATCATCCAAAATGGTGGAGGGGCTGAGTGATTTAAAAACTCCAATGTATTCAAAAACCATTATTTTCCTTATTCGATCAGTTTTGGACATTATTTAGAACTCCATAGAGATTCCAAAGAGTGTCTTTCCGCTCTTTCAAAATATCATCAAAAATTTTAGACGCTCTGGGCGATTTTAAAATACCAGTATATTCAAACGCCACCTGGGACCGTTTTTTTCCCTTATTTGAGCCATTTTCTACAATATTTTTAGAGATTCAAACCCATTGAGACTACTAGAAGTGTAATTCCGCTATTTCAAAATACCAGAAAAAATGCTGGGCGATTTTAAAATCCTAGTATATTCAAAAGCCATCTGTGACTGTTCTTTTCGTTATTTGAGCCGTTTTTTATATTTCTAGAGAGAGACTCCTAATAGTATCTTTCCGCTATTTCAAAATATGGTCCAAAAAGTTGGAGGCGCTCAGAAATTTTAAAATCCCAATGTCTTCAAAAGCCTGTTCTGCGACTGTTTTTGAAGTGAAAATTTCCTTAGTGGCGGTGAGCACTTTTTGGAATGGGTAAAAAATGTTAAACTCGCGTCAGGACACGTGGTCTGATCGAAAATTAGTAAGACGGAGGGAGGGTAGACCGCCGCGCCGGCGCGCCGTAGGAGAGGAGGTAATATCCCCCTCTCTCTATTGCGAGTTTCAGAAGAAATAATCGTCCAGCGGGAGGAGTAGCTATTTATCAAAATATGAACACAGTTCATTATTGCACAAATTGCTTCAAAAAAAAAAAATTGGAAAAGCTTTGATGATTTGCCAATGATTTTTAGTGGAGATTTCAACTTAAACTTTGCAGACGATAAAAATCAACAATTGCAACAACTTGCTGCCAGTATGTTTCAATGTGCTGCTACTTATTGCTCATAAAATCAATTAAAATCTTCAAAACTTACTTATCGAAGTAAAACTGACAAAAGCAAACTTTATAAGAAAAGAAAAAATATTTTTTTGTCGACCTGTATAATATTATCATCTACTGGTACTGCCGAACTTTGTCAATAAATTTTTCTAAACTTTTCACTCCTATATCATAATATACAATAATTATTGAATTTTTGTGATTCACAAGAAAGTGACTGTACCTTTTGAAATTACATCCATTGGTTTACCACTATTTGCCACATTTCTGCTATGCGTTGCTGCGTCATTTCCATTGCTAATGAACCATTCAACCATTTTCTGCTATTATCGTGAAGTGTGTTCCTATAAAGTGACAAATTATAAATTTTATTTTTAACACCGGAGCTGTTAAAGCATTGAATTAGAAGCAAATTATGATTGCGTGTGTATTTGCGACGATAAATTCCTTACTTAATCAAAAGTTATGTTTATGGTTCCGGCATTGAGAAGCAATTTTTGTATATTTTTTTATGATATAAGAAAATGAGGATTAATGTCAAAATAACTGTGTAAAAACATTTCCTCGTAAAAACACTTTTTTTATTTGACATGAGGACACAGATTACGTTTTACTTTGCTACACGTTAAACTTGTTGTATGATAAGTTTATCAAAGAAACGGTGTTTTTGATCCTCAATTTTCGAAAGTAAAGCTTTTCGGTAAACAGGTGTTACATCAAAACAAAATCCTCTTTTCGCATTTGTTTCGGCAGCACCCCAATACTACTTCGTAATAATCTTAATACGCCATCATTCCGCTTAATGCGAACGTCGTGCAATCTGTTGTCAAGATAAATCCCTGAAATTAGCATCGTCGTCGTGTGCGTTATGCGTTCCCTTAGTAAGATCGTCCGTTTGAAGGAAATATTTAGAAAGCTCAGCCAACATCTTATCAGATGCTAAGCTCGTGTCGAGTGTTCCTTGCGGCCTAGTTTAAACAGTTTCAATGTGGAAACACAATATCCGTATTCTTGTATTCACGACATCTAGGTAGATAGTGCTCGGTCATACATCCGCCACCGCCATACTCGTAACATTTACACGGGTTACAGAATAGAACGATAGCGTGTCTGACGTTACTTCCGGTATTTTAAGCTTTCTGTTTGTACGTTACTGCAATACGCGCTCCACCATTGCAGATGTACTGAAAACGGCCGATTTATTGCCTGCAACTGAGGTGCATCGCGCACATGCTTCTTTCCTGAAAGCTGAACGGAAATAACATGATACAGACAATGCGGACAGGAGGGTTCGCTGCACGGAACACCGGAGGATGGTACCTGAGGTAAAACGGTGTAACGGATTTGTGGAATGACTTATGTGACACTATTCAATATCGATCACAAAAACAATGGCTTTCGTATCATTAATTGTTTCAGAAAACATATTCCTGGTAACTGCTTATTGTGATCCAAATAATCTGGATTCAAGCATTGTATTATTTTGTATTGGATTGAAAGTGTCGGAAAAATTGTTAATGCTGATATCTAAAAGAAAGTCTAATAAAAATGTTATGCGATTATGTACATCTAATAATTTCGATATCTATATTCGGGATATTTATAGGTATAAATAACACGGACATAGAATAATTACGCTTATGGTTCGTTGGGTATGAAGTTCTTCTGAGAGACTTTTACAAGTATTTATTTCAATTTTTTTGTGCTAAAAGGCAAACCTAATATTAAATAATCTTAAAAATTCTTAAGAATAGCACTTACTTATTTAAGCATCGACTATTGATGTTTTACTTTGTAAAGAATAGAATTTTACGGCTCGGTTCACACCTACAGAATATTTTCCTTTGAAAATAGTCTCGGAAAATTTCTTTTCTTCCGCTTCACGCGACTTTTCAACATTAAGTTACCCCAAACTGACTTCAAGCAAATTGTGACCTATCAGGACCCCTCTCCGCAGATGAAATTCAGCCAGACATATTTCAAATTAAGTTCTCAGCAAAGTCTCGGAACGAATACGTATGCATAGTACGCAAGTTGAGGCTTAAACGAGAACTTTATCTTCTTAACACCTAAACCAGAATTGTCGGCAGGCTTAAAGTCGATTGAATGGGAAAATTGGAAGGTTAACCCAAAGTGGAATGGTCCAATAAGCGGTTACTGTGTGATATGTTAGAAACAAGTTCGTGAAAACTTCCTTTCTTCTGGTCGCAATTTAGTCGTTTATTTTCTTTAGAAAGTTTAGGATAACAAATAATTGACATTCCGCTGTTAGTGAGGATGATGTATCCTGTTGTATTTTGTTGTGTTTGGTTAAGTTTTATTATTAATGGCTCCAATTTTACAAAAAAACCTGTTGATATGCCGAAAGCAAACAATAAAATATAACAGTCACAAAAATGATCTGCAATACTGCAAACTCAACAATATTCTATACAAATACTAGCTGACCCGGCGAACTTTGTATCGCTTCAGAATCCATAAATGTTGTGTTAACTTATTAGCTGAATTCACTTTTTTATCAAAACATAATGCACACAACGCCATCTCCTGGCATTGCCTGAACCAGCATACAACGCCATGTTCATTTTTGTTTTTGCCGTGCCGATGTTTTAATAGTTATTCGGCTCCGAAAGGAAAAAGAAAAAGAAAAATGTGTGTGTAGTCCACGCGCAACAGAAGTGAACCTTTGGAGTTTACTCCTTAAGAATCGATTTTCATTTTTAAATCCCAGCCGTCGTTATTTGTTATTGTCGTGCCAGGGGGGCTTTGTTATTGTCGTTGCCCTGTACCAAGCTCCCCGCCCCTTGTAATTTTTCCGATGTTTTAATATTTAATTTGCTCTTCGGGGCGGAGGCAAATCCAACAAATTAAAGATCGGTCTAGCCGTTTTTGAGTTATAAACCAAAGGAGGCCCCTGAGCCACCATGTCCATTTATTAATAGTTATTCTGCTATTCGGGACGGAGATAAACATAACAAATCAAAGATCATAAAAATCGGTTCAGATGTTCTTGAGTTATAAATCCAAGGGTTCCCCCTGAGCCCCCTGTCCATGTTTCAATAGTTATTCTGCTATTCGGGGCGGAGGCAAATCCAACAAATCAAAGATCATAATAATCGGTCCAGCCTAAGGGGACCCCCTGGGCCCCATGTCTATGTAAAAAATACTTTACCACTTATTCTCACACCTACCAAATATACAAAAAAAAAATTTCATAAGAATTGGTCAACCCGAAAAATCGGTCCGGCCCGAAGGCCCCCTCTGGACCCCCATGTCCATGTGAAAAATAGTTTACCACCTATTCTCATACCTACCAAATATACAAAAAAAAAATCATAAGAATCGGTCGACCGAAAAACCGGTCTAGCCCAAGGGGCCCCTCTGGGCCCCCATGTCCATGTGAAAAATAGTTTTAAACCATCCCTGGATTTTGTCGATCAAAACAAAACAAAAATTATTCAAATCGGTAAAGCCGTTCTTGAGTTATAAAATTACAACGAAAAGTGGCATTGATTTTTATATGCAGGTTGTCTTACGAAAAACGCACCACGCTATAACTCAATTAACTGTTATTAATAGTCCGATTTCAGAAATTCAAAAACCGTGTAAGACAGGTGTATAAATGCTACAAAAGAGTATGATCCTTAATTTTTTTGAATAAGTCATTTTTGTCAAGCGATAGTCAACTTTTTTTTTCAAATAGCAGCACATATTTTTTTTTATCCAGTTTGGTGGGGACTTTTTTTCTCAATACAATGGTATGTTTCAACTTGATTTTGTAACATATTCTAGGAAAAGTTTTTTTTTTCTAAAATTTTCAAGTTTGCGTCGAAATCCAATGAAAGCGCACAAAACAATAACTGTCATTTAAGATTTGTCAACTTGTTTTTATTTATTGTTGTTTGTATTATTTCTTGCAGTTTTGTTATTATTTTGTGATCACATTGTTATTTCATTACGGATAACAATCAATTAATTGATATGATGCAAGTGTTTTTCGAGTGGCACAGAAATTCTGGTCAATCAGTGCGCCTTTTGTGCGCTTTCATTGGATTCCGACGCACACTTGAAAATTTTAGAAAAAAAAAACTTTTCCAAGAATATTTTACAAAATTAAGTTGAAACATACCATTGTATTGAGAAAAAAATCCCCACCAAACTGAATAAAAAAAAATGTGTTGTTATTTAAAAAAAAAAGTTGACTATCGCTTGACAAAAATGACTTATTCAAAAAAATTAAGAATCATACTCTTTTGTAGCATTTATACACCTGTCTTACACGGTTTTTGAATTTCTGAAATCGGATTATTAATAACAGAATTATAGCGTGGTGCGTTTTTCGTAAGACAGCCTGTATATATAGATTATAAAGGACACAATAATTTGGTTGTAGAATGTCAACAGGTTATAAATTTAACAGTCTTCAAAGGCTAAAACTGCTAACTCACTACAAAATAAATCCCTGCAAGTAAATGAATACATGGTACTTATCAAGTACATTAAGCTTCGAGTTAATTGTACATCACTGGACCATGTCAACCAAGTAACAAACATACGAAATGAGGATAATGGCTACAACGCATTAATTTAATCTTTTTTTTTAAAATACAGCAATGTTTTATAACAAAGTTACCGTGCCCATTATGTTCAGTAAAAGTATAAATTTCATATACTGTAAATATGTGTGATGCTTGTTCCGGTCGCGATGCCTAGAGCGCCAGTTTTTTAACGTGGTATGCTCCACACTTGTCCACGGCAAACTGACAATGCTTTAAAAAAAAAGAGAAAGTTTAACGTCCTATTAACTTAATCTGGACGTAAAATAAAACAAAATAAGATTTTTTTCTTAAAAAATATTAAAACTACATATACTAACTTGTTATGTTCTTAGTCACTTATTTCTTCCACATCGAAATCTACTTCTGTTCCATGACCATCGATAGTGTCTTCAAAATCAATGTCTTTAAGACCTTTATAAAAGTGTTGTGCGTGTCTTTTGAGATAATAGTAATTTGTTATACGAGTTCCTGTGTAAATTGGGTGTAGTAAATCTACACAGGAACGAGTGTAATACAACCTTTTATAGTTCGACACAACCCCGGCAAGTCTTTAAATTGCTTAAAATCCATAAAAATAATGTGACGTTTGTCTGGCGCTTTATTATTGCATGACAGAGAGTGTTTACTCAAGCGAAAATTTGAAAATTCTGACACTGTCGAACTATAAATGTAGTTTTATATTTTGAAGCTTTTTAGTAGAAATTGTTGTTTCTTCTGGGCATAACAATTTTAATTGATGAGAAAAACTTGCTGATGTTGTGCCCTTCGGATTTTTATGTATTAGAACTTCTTTATATTTATCATCACTTTCGTGGTCTTCCTTAAAACAAATTTAAAAAGGCCTATCTTTCACAATCTTCAAAATTTTGATTTGAACCAATTTACTTTATTTTCCTAACATCGCTATTACGATTTGTAATATTCTTTTCGGTTTGGGATTTTGGGAAACACTATAGAAATTTTTCCTCTCCAAGTAATTTACTTTTCTTTCTACACCTTTTAGTGATATGTTGCAAGTTATAGTTTCCACCGTTTTGTTTTCTTGTGCTAGGAGCATATCCATTTTTAATGAATGTCTGGCTTTCTCCGCAAGTTGTAAATGTTCTCCTTTGATACTTGATTGAGCTGCTTCTCCAGAAGCCCTCTTTATTTTCATGGTAAATGTATTACAGACGTTACATGGATTGCTTTCTGCTTCTCAAATAAAAATTTTCGTAGAATGTTTTTTTGCACTGAAAATAAAAATATGATTTTCAGACTTGGATAATTCCTACATTTTGCTTTCAATGAAATCTGCTGATAATTATAAAGATTTGGATAAAAAAGCATGAAAAAGTGAAAAGAAATAATATGATGAAAAAAAAGTAGTAGTGAGAACGAGAGAGAAGAAGATTATAAAAGAAAAAGAGAAGAAGATGAGAGTCGGAAGAGAGGATTAACCCCTTTAGGAAAAGTAAGAAGTTAGAAAGATCACCGGTTAATAAATGCAATGGATGAGGAAATGAAAGAGATGCTGAAAAGAATTATGGAGGATGTAGGGGAGATAAAGGAAGAGAATCGGAAGATGAGCCGGAAACTGGAACAGTTGAAAATTATGATGCGTGAAAAGTAAGAAAAATGGGAAAGAGAAAAGATGGAACTACAAGAAAAAATGAAAAAAATTGAGGAGAGAATGGAAGAGCAGGAAACAAGAGTGAGAAAAAAGAATATTGTAGTAACGGGATTGGACGAAGGGAATGCGAGAGCCAGAAGAAACTGGAAAAATGGATAAAGGTGGAATTAGAGGTAGAAGTGACTGTGAGAAAGATGTATAAAATAAATCGAGGAAAAATTATTGTGGTGGAACTTGGGAGCTGGGGGGAAAAGAGGAAAGTTATGGAAAATAAAAAAAACTAAGAGAAAAAAAAAGGAAAGAGAGTATACATAGAAGATGATCTGACAAAGAAGGAAAGAGATATACAGAAGGAATTAAGAGCGATAGCCAAAGAACAGCGACAAAAAGGACAGCGGGTCAAATTGGGTTATAAAAAGATATGGATAGAGAGAAAAGGGCTTAGGTGGAACGAAGAAAAGGGGGTGTGAGATACAGAAAAATTTTGAATAAGAGCACAAGAAAAAGACGACATGGCAGAAAAGGGAAAACGAATACGGAGAGGAATAAAGGAGAAAAGGAGCAAATAAGAATAGTATTCTGGAACGTAGTGGGAATAAAAAACAAAGAGAAAAGGAGAAAAGTAAATGAGTGGAGATGGGAGAAAGAGAAAATTGAAGAAGTGAAAGAATTGAGAGAGCACATGTGAGAGAGTTAGTGAAAAAGCAAATAAGATAATAGGAGCTATATGGAATAGGAGAGAGAAAATTTGGATATGATTTTAGAAGTAGAGTAATGATGTTTGATAGTTTGGTGAAAAGCGTGATGATGTATGGAGCGGAAATATGGGGATGGAGAGAGCAAGAAGGATTGGAAGGGGTTGCAAGGAAAATATATGAAATGGGTTCTAGGGGTAGAGAAAGAGACACCGGGGTATATAGTGATGGAGGAAACAAAGAGAGATGAATAAGATAGAAGCAGGAAAAAGAGCAATAAGATTTGAGGAGAAAGTGATAGAGAGAGGAGAGTGCAGAATTTTGCAAGAGTGTTTGAAAAAAAAAGAAAAGAAATTGGAAAGGTTATATGGAAAGAGAGGGAGGCATATTTCGAAAGAAACGGGTATGCAGGCGCGGAGATAGAAAGAATGCGAGAGAGAGGCAGAATAATGACAAATGAATTAGTGCAGACAGATAGAGATGTGCAAGTGCAGGAAAGAAGAACGAGAATTAGGTACAATGGGATATATGAAAAAATAATAACGGAGGAAATGCCAAAGTACCTAGGAAGGGAGAGTAGAAAAGAGAGAGTGATAATAGCAAGATTTAGATGTGGAAATGAGGACAGAGAGAATAAATATTGGAGTGAGGATAAATAATAATAGAGTATGCAGGATGTGTGGAGAAAAAAAGGAGACGATAGAGCATTTGTTGAAGGAATGCGTAGACTTGAGAGGGAAAGATGAGAGTAGAGAAGAAATTTTGAATAAAGACGGAAGAGGGATCGAATGGATGAGGAAGGTTGAGTGGAGAAGAGGGGCAATAAGTGGGAAGGGATAAAAGCTGCTAGTTATTGTGTTGAATTATTGATTTATTTAGTTTTATTTATTATATTATATTTTATTTTATTTGCGTTATGGGAAATGTATCGAATACTTTATAAACCTGTAAAGGTAATAAATATACATACTACTACTATAAAGATTTGGTTTTACTTCTACAATAACATTTTAATGTGTTCAATAACATTGGAAGGTTTCCTCTGAAGTTCTGTTCCGTCCACCGCATTTCAAACCCCTCTGACCTTTCATGATTCCATCCCTAAATTTTATCAACTCAACCTTTTCAGAAAAAAATCCTTGCAAACTTCTGTTCCATTCAGTTTATAGATTCTAGTGTACTTTCTTTTGTTCTTTTTTTTGTGTAAAACATCTTTAGAGGAATTATTATTCTTACAGTGGCAATCATAATTTTCAAGAAAATGTTTTGCATCTTTCAAAATCCCTTTACCAAATAATATGGCCTATTCATGTCCTTCAATTTTTTTGTAGTCGTGTTGGAATTTTCTTTTTTCTTCCTTTGGGTGGTCTGCAACTTTTTTTTTCCTTGTTTTCTTGACCTAAGCTGAGTCTCTCGTATCTTGATCTACGTTACATAAAGAATCATCAGATTCCAAAGCAATCTCACGTGCTAGCTGATTGTAATTAGGGTCTTTGTCGCAGTGATCAAGATCAGAATACGAACTATTTTGTTAAGTTAAAGTAACTTTTCCACAAATGAATTGGTCCTATCACGTTTTCTAAATTCGAGTTCACTTTCCAAATAATTTGTGGTATGCCGAGGCGTTAAAGTGCTCCTCACAAAATCAATCGTTCATCATTATTTTATGCCCCTCTCCAATAACGAAAGTAATTTACTTAAAACCCATTTTGTGTATAAATAGCGGCGAAAGTCGTTGGCAGCTTGTTGTGTCCTGTGATGTTCTCCGTTTGATTTAAATTTGTTCCACTATTAATATCGTTTTATGAAGCTCTTATATAACTTTACGATAGCTTTTGTTTGCTTATCGATCCGTCTAGTGCCATTTAGGTATGAAATTACATATTTAAGCGCATTTTACCTTTTCCAAGTGCACTTTGGCCCAGCTTTAATTATAAAGGTTCGAGTTGATGGCGAGGAGCGCGTTTGCACAGAGTTAACTGATTCGATTTCCCCTTGGTAATAAACTAAATTGCTGAATTCAGATGGTGTAAGTGTTGCAATGAGTAAGATTAGAATGCATGTATGTAATTAAAGGGTGAAATCCAGCGCAAAGTCGCTTCGAATACGACGTTACGTCGCTTGAATCCTAATTGGATGTTTTTTCTCTTCCTTGAATCGAAAAAATAGACTACATTGCTTTACTCTACCAAGGAAACACGTTTCTGTAGGATAACTCCAATTCACGACTAGACTGACGAATATCAACAGACCTATACATATTAATGAATTATCAAGTATATATACATATTTCAAATCCTGCTACATGCATACGTTGCAATTTTGATAGATGTGGAGCCCAAATCCGAAAACCCACGGCTATAATAAGTAAGTTAAGATCCACAAACTCTATTACGGACCACTGTAATGTCTACTTATTATTTAAATAAATCAACTTATGTTTTTATTTATTTATCCATGGAATTATTCAACCCTCTCTACAAATTAACAATAACTTGTTGCTTGGCTTTCTGCGTTAGAAGGACGTTTCTCATTTGTCATTACTCTTGTTTTATATGATAATATGAGCTTTTGTGCAAGGACTTAGGAATTTGGCGGAATGTTAGGTTAAAAGCGGAGCCAGAAATCATTGTAGGACTACCATTAAAATCGGAGTGAATCTCAAACAGGTCTGCTAAATTGAGTAGTTTGGATTTAGAGATGGCCATTTGTACCCTTCTTAAAGGACATCAGCATTCAGAGTAAGCTGGACCTCAAAGTTTTAACTGGGGTGGTGAACCAGATAACCTGCTTAACTGTAGAGTAGTATTTTGGTTTTGTCGGACGTCTACATCCGGGAAGTTTAACGAAGTAGCTGTTTAATGGAAACTGAATGATGAAAGTCATAGAAATACAAGAATCATTGAAAAAAAATTATTTGACAGCAAACTATGTATATACTATAAAAAACTAGCTGTTGCCGCGACTTCATTTGCGTCGTTTGCAATTTAATGCGAATCCATGAATTCGAATCGGTGTGTTTTTTGTGGTATTGTGGCATCTAAAGTTACGTCATTTAAGAAGTTTAAAAAATAATTTTAAGGTTTCAAAAAATGTAGGAAATAATTTTTTAAACAGATGCGAAAAAATTTTGCCTCCACAACCTATTTTTTGTTAATTTCAATTTTTCGCTAGATCTTGTGTATAAATGAAATCCCAGTTCGGTGTAACCTGAACCACTGCCATTAAATGTCAAATGAATTTGAAGAATTAATTTAACCTCAAATCTCAGTATCTTGCCGCTTGCGTCGTTGATGTTGGTTGTTGTGTTATTTTTGTCTAGTGAAACAGTCTCTCGACTCTATAAAATCAGTTCATTTAAGAACTTCATTTGTTCACTACTTACAAATGGCATTTTCATTAGGACACAAAGCGTTTATGGTTGAATCGTATTTTCGAAATGTGCAGAAAGTAGACGGCTTGTGGGAATATTCTGTTCAAGATGCATGGACAGAATTTCGTGAGCAGTTTCCCGATAATATCGTCGATTCTGCTCATTTCTCCAATACATATTAAATAATATGTAAAAATATAATATAAGAATAAACAAAAGACCAAAAAGGTTTTGAAAGCGATTTGAATCAAAATTTTGTTTTTATTATGACGGACTGAAATTTTTATTTATTGTTATCTGATTTCTCAGAGAGCAAATTAATAAGTATGCTTGATTGGTAACTTTGGATATCTGATTGGCAATATTACATCTGAGATTTCTGAAATTTTTAAATGATTGAGGCGATTTAGAACAATGCAAATTTGACCATTCGGTGTAATTTTTTTAGTAGAAATAAATAGAAAAGGTTGAATCAGTTTTCAGAACAATCAGGAAGGTTTACAATTTGATTTGTTTTTAGAATTGAAGGAACCAAATTTTTCTCAGACTTGATGCACTAACTCTGCGATATTCAAAAGTAAGATTTGTATAATGTCCCATAATGCTATTAAGTTAAACCCCTGTGCACATTTGGGATGATTTAAGCGTTGACGTCGAATATTGCATTCGCCTAATTTATAGAGATATTGGAATTATGCAGCGACCAGACGGAATAGATAGTTGCCGCCTATTTGACATTACAATGTCTCCCTAATTACAGCTAATGTTAATTGATTCTGGAATTCACAACAGCAATTTGACGTTTTCAGTCCCGAGGGTTGAATGTCTGATATTCAAACACTTGCAACACTATCTGCAAAAGTTTTGGATAAAACATCGTTAAGAGCAAAACCTCATGAGTTCACGGATGCTGTGGACTATCCTTCGCTGAGTTGATGTATTAATAAAGGAAGTAAAACTGATAGAGTAAGTTGGCCAGAGCCTTCCGGGCTCTCCGGTATATTGCATAGGATGCTCCGTGTGCATAAGTTGCATCATCGAGGATTTAGTTTAAACACTCCGAATTCAATATTAACGCTAAATTATGACACACGTAGTTTTAAATTACACAGTCATAAGAGTGTTTTATGTGCTCTCGAGAACATTTTTAACTAGACATATTTTATGGAGAGAGAATGTCACATGCAGGCTGTAAAAACACGCCATTTTGAATCTATTGGCGATGATATATTGCTACTTGTGTGCATTTATTCTAACGATGACTGCAGTCGTATTCACAAGTGCTTGGAAAGCGAAATCATGAATATTTTATTTCAACGAACGCTTTATTACAATAATGTCACCGCAATCATGTCTGTTATTAATGACAGTAATGACAACTACCTAGATTGTAATCACGAAGACACAGATATAAATAATAAGGAAACATGTACAATAGTATATTTCGATACGAGTGCGCTATCATGGCATTTTTCAGGGGCGAGGGCGAATTCTTGCAGCACGAGGCGAATTTATTTGGATGCTTACTTACATACCAATTTATAAAAAAGTATATAACGGCATTAGGCCGTTGTATGTTGTTTTATAATTTTCGTGATACAAGGGCCCCCCCTTGGGACAGGAGAGCCCCTCATGCACCGTTCGCCGCTTCGAAGCGTTTAGAACCGGTATGAATTAATCACAATTTTCCGATAGAAGTGTACGAATTATTTTGGTAGTTATTTGAGCGTGTAGCAATAGTCGCGAATTGAGCTTACCGTCGACTCGTCGACCTCCCGGTCTAAAATATCAGGATCACACTAAATCACACGGATTGTGTCGCTCAGTAGTTTCGACTTCTGATAATTCAGAGGGTGGTTTCGCGTCGTATTTGTAGGGAAGCGGCTGCTAAAAAAAACGCTGGTAGAATTACTCCTGAACGATCTCCGTCGCATGAGTTGGCAATGAAATCATCACTTCCAGAACGTAACAATAATTATGATTTTCAGAAAAATTAATTTATGATCGTCTGAACCTTTCTACTGTTCTTTCAATTGCATTGAAGAGATCAATGGAGCGTTGTTCGTTCTGTTGGGATGTCCCTTGGTCTTATGTTCTTGTTATTAAGTATGAAAAGGTGCGTGGCTCAAAAAAATATTTTGAAAATTCACCACGTGTGTGCCTAAGGTTTCTTTCGTATTATTATCAGATTTACTAGAATGTATTTGCACAGTGTGATAAGCCACATAACGTACCAATTTTAGATCCAAATCAAACGAGTTTATTTTTTTAACTGTTTAAGCAAATGACTGGCATTGTCAAGACTGCTCATTTGTTCAATTTGGAAGAATCGTCCAAAGTGGCAACTGTAAACTGCCTTCTTTCACTCTTGTGTCATCCAAAGTGAACATGAGAATAATATGTATTATGAATGGTCGCTCTCAATGATATGTCTGGGTGTACATCCAAAATGAAACAATGTAAACTCCGCTTTAGATACTGTTGCTTCATCAATTTTTTTGTGTAAAATATTGTTAAAAATTTTGTTCAACATGTAGCATTATTGGCAGTGGTAATGGTTAGTGATGATCCTGGGAGCGGTGGACATTAAAAGATTAAATTCTGGACAGAACTCCCGTTCATTTCTATCGGTTGGTTCGCTGATCGATGGAATTAGATAGAATTACTCTTAACTAATACTTTTTACCGCAAGAGATACTAGTGATTCCAACATTTTGTAAAACAATTTTATTTTTCCACCCTGACAAATCCTATCAATGTAACTAAATTTATCAGCAACTAATAGAATTAACCCACGTGTCCACGTACTCATCTAACATAATTTTCTCCCTGTCCGAGGGTCAAAATCACCACATTCATTCTGCGCATTGATAAGCGGACGTGCAGAGTTATAATTTATTCGTAACGTACATTACGGCGTTTTGTGTTAAAAATTAAATCCATTGTTAGCTTGGTGCATTTCCAGACCATGTCGCCTTGCATAACTAACACAAAATTGAAACCCATTCTAACGGAATTGTCTCCGATGTGACGGAAACGTCCCCTAATATGCGGATTATTCATGATAGAGGATGAAGGGTTCAAATTCCGGTCGTCGATGTCTAGGAATAACAAACTCCTGAAGCAACAGACGAGCCAGGTTAGGGTGAATTACTAGGTATTGATTTTAGAGAAGACGAAAAACGTCCACAATCTCTTTATACATTTTAAGTTACTTTTGTAAAGTGCAAATCTTATTCGAAGTAGCAATTCGACAACTACGGTTTTATTGTTCTGAGACTGTTTGTTCGGGTTTTATTTTATACAGGAAGCATGTCTTCATGTACTGTTCACAGCCGCCGGTTCAATTTCATTGTTTTTGCAATAGCGTTGGATTTGTTTTGTTTAAGTAAATGATTAACTTGTAGGATTACAAAGTATGCTGTTCGGAAACATGCTCTCTAGTTTATTTTTGTGTGTTTAATTTATAGTAATGTACAACTACAGCACTCATCGATCAACTGCAACAAATGTAAAACAAACATATGTTTCTTAGAGAGCGATTATATTAACAACAAACTGTGTCATTCTCTGACTTTCTTGGTTATAATTAATTGCTCAGGGTTTATTTATACTATATCAAATACGAGGTCTATTCTAAAATTATTGATTTAGATTTTGAGGAAAGACAAAAAACAAAGTTAACCCACTTTAATTTACTTTAATTCACTATATAGTTTCGGACCACTTTTAGTCCATCTTCAGAAAAAAAATCCTCTTTCCTCAAAATCTAGATCTAAAAATATGCTCACTTTGAGCAGACTCGCCGATTCTTTGAAATTAAACTGATTGAGGTATAGAAAAAATAGACGCGTTGAGAAACAAAATTATATTATAAGTAGTTCTTTGCAAAGATACACTATTGAAGGTAACAAGTCGCACATTGCAAAGTCTGGTCAGCAGGCATTCTATGACTAGTTTGTAAAAGGATTAAGGTCACCAAATATTTGTGCGAAGGAGTATTGTAATCGTAGAGTATTAAACCATCAGTTCTCAGCCTTTGGTGATCTCCAAGCAAGCAATTTTGGGTGTATGAGACAATTAAAGTCCTTTACTTTTTGACGTACGTAATTTTTTCATGAACCCCAAAGCCTCTCCTACACCTGACAAACGTTTCCGCTCGTTCGCGCTGCCAGCATTCGCGGTCGCTTCTTTTTCAAATTTATCACCTAGAAAGGGTTTTACAATTAACGTCTTCTGTCCATTTTTTCCACCGATGCTTCAATGTCATCATACCGATCTTCTGCGCCATACTGGATCTCACAATAGAACAAAGGGAAAAGTAGACTGAAAATTTTGATCTTTTACAGCACTATGCAATACTACTTAGTTTCTTGTTATATTAAGAAACTGTGCAAGAAATACAAAAGACTTTTTGTGATAAAACTGTAGGTACATAATACAATTTTCTCTATCATGTATGATAACAGGTATGTAGGAAGGTTTCACATACATACTAGAGACAACATATTAGATGCAGTAAAACGTATTTTAGTATGGTAATTACAATTTGTACTGAGCACTATTTTATCGCTACGTACAGCCTTCTAATTATTGGCTGATTTAGTAATCACTGGTTAATTTAGTACTCTGAGGGCTTTTTCATGTTAACAAACTTTTAGAATTCACATATAGACCTAATTAAGTTTTAAACGAACATTGGACAGCTACGAAAAGTGGATACCAATATACACGTGAAGAACTACTAAATTGGACATTTTCTTTTATTGATGGATTCAAAAACAAACGGGGAGGTTTAGAAAAAGTTAGCTGATTTTAGGATCAAATAAGGGGGGCGCTGTTAAACGTAGGTTGTCCGTGCGAACATAGCAGCAATTTGTAATTCCTGTTTAAATTATGGAATTATCTTTTTAAATTCAAGTCTAATTTTTCCCTCTGATTAAATGTCACCTACGAACATATCAATATACCAATATTTAACGTAGCTAACTTCACTATTTAACTTGGGGTCAACAGCGCCACCGATTAGCTTACAGAATTTGACCAAATTTTGTACGCTTTGTCCATTAGAGAGTGGCCTCCTTCGATATTTCTCGAGCATCCTCAGTTGCGTCCTCATCATCGTCATCATTATTGTTACGTCGATGTCGGAGTCTGTCAGAGAAATTATGACTGGTGGAATATCGTCCAAGGGAAAATTACCCATTTCTTTGTGTTCATAATAAAGAGTATTTGCCGTTCCACCTCAATGTAATATGTAATGTACTACCGAAAAGACGTACCGAAGTGTCCTTGTATTTTGCGCACAGTAATGGTTGTCTGGAGTGTTAATAGCAGCTGAAAACAGTTGATTAATTTTTGAAAACTTTGAAATTATTTACTGACGCATTGATCATGTGCTGATTTCAAAACTGTCAAAAAGCAAGCGCCTAGAAATTTCTACTAACTAAATGCAACAGGTGGTGAGTTTTGAAAAAATAAATAGCTTTTATATTATTTAGGTATGGAATTGTATTTTTTTTTCACCTTTTTACCGCCCTGCAGTGGATCAATACAAATGAATACAGTAATAGAGTGTCATACGAACGAATGATTTATGACTAATTTATAAAAAAGTGTCTAGCAAACCTTATCAATAATAATTAAGTCACTTCGGTAACAAAACATTCTATGAAATCTAGATAAAGCTCCTAATGTCTAACATAAATGGCAGTTTTATTCCTCTGATAATAACATTGTAATAGTCCAGGAAACAAAACGACCAGTTTTATGCACTCTATAACCAACATTATTACTTTCAGCTGATGCCTTCTATATCACATATCCCACTAAAAAACTGCGCATGCATCAGGGGATGCTTATAGTATAATATTCTACAGTTTAAAACCAAATATATATTACAAATTAGGGAAATCAGTCGCAGACGCAATTGATATCACATGACATCTTAACGCGTGAGTTGATTTCCTCAGGATTAGTAACGGAAACGATCTCATCGTTCCGATAAATTATGCTTCGTCTTAACCCCAAGTTTATGAGGTGATGTTTGTAGAAAGTACAAGTGTTCTAGTATTTAACGTTTACTTGTAACGAATTAGACATTAGGACCAGCGGAAAGCGACCAATCTACATAGCAACGAGTGTAATACAACGTTTTATAGTTCGACACAACCCCGGCAAGCCTTTAAATTGCTTAAAATCCATAAAAACAGTGTGACGCGTATCTGAAAATTTTATTACTGCATGACAGCGAGTGTTTACAAAAGCGAAAATTTGAGAATTCTGACAGTGTCGAACTATAATAGTATATTATTCAATGAGCGTGTAATGATGGCTATTACCCACGAAGATGAAACTTGCACCACGAGCGCTAGCGAGTGGTGTAATCATCTGAGTGGGTAATAGCCATTACACGCGAGTCGAATACTATACTTTATCTACAACTTTTAGGAAAATAACAATATGAATTTAATAATGTTTTATTAATTTTTATTATCATGGTAATTATAATTAATAGTAATATTAGTACAGTTACTTAAAGTTATAGGTGGATTTTCTTTACCCGTCAAATTATAGGTAGTACTTCCTGTGGTAGTTGTACTAGTAATGTTATTTACACTTTGCACGGTGCAATTATTCTTGTTAATTACTTCCACAATTTTTCTTCCTCGTTCCTACTTGTTATTTATGTTGTCGTCGATGTAACCTTCGGCAACTGCGGTTGATTTCCATCCCCCTAGTTTTTTCACGGTTGTGATGTCACCACCTCCGGTCACACAAATTGTTGCCGAAGATCGACGAAATGAATAAAGTTCAGTATTTTTATGTTTCAAAAACATAGCAATTTGTTTGCCCATAGCAGCTAACTTATTTATGCCAACTTTTTGAATGGTGCATTTACCATTCTGATAATTTAAAAATAAACACTCCGATGTGGCATGAGGTGGTCGCAGTGCAAGATATTTTCTACAAATTTCGTAAAATTCACCTGACACGGTAAACGATCTAGACGTCTTTGTTTTGGTATAGTATAGTGACTATAAGAGCTCCATTGTAATCTTTTATATCTTCAATTTTCATACAATGCAATTCGTTAGTGCGACAGGCTCCCATTAAACCCATGATCAATGCTACCTGTACATACAAAACATTACAGTATGAGAAATTTTACAATTTCGTTTTCGATCACTTACTTTGGTCAGAAGAAATGGATGATCTGGTGCTTCTTTAAGAAATTTGTTTAGTTCCTCCGGTGTAAAAGTCTTGGCTTTTTTTGGTCGACGGCCTTCGGACTGGCGTTTTAGGAACGCTTGCAACTTCAAGTAATGTTCGATATGGATGTTATGGTGAATATTCAGGGTACTTTTAAGCATTGAGTAGAAAGACCATAGTGAGGACGACTTGTACTTCTTGGCTAATTCAGCAAAATACACAAGTAACACATTTTCAGAGAAAGAAGTCGTTTTTTGTCTTGACTGCCAATTCATAAAATTCTTATATGCGACATCATACTTCCTTTTTGATTTTGTGGGTAACAGATTCTCTGTTGTGCTTGCGGCTAATTTTAATATTTCGGTAGGTGTACTGCTACGTATTTCGTCTCCATCAGAAGTATTCGTATCACTCGCGAAATAAACAGAAATAAAGATAGAATTCGCAAAATTCACCAAATTATTAATGTTTGTAAAAACTAATGTCATCGTTATAGCAACACCGCACCACCTACTTGTGCCAAAATAAGGCATATGATTTAATTTTGACGTAACGATTGAGTAATATTATTCCATCGAATTGTCAATATTATTCAATTGACAATAGTAATAACTGTCATTACTTGCCAAAATCGGTTTAGTAATCCATAGATTATGCGATAGTTGTAGATAAACCTACTTTCCCACCACTTGAAGTTTTCAGCTTTTTGTATAGACATGCGTTGTTTAGACTACAGTTTTTTTGTTTTTTACCGGAACAAGCAAATATAATGAGTTACCGAGGACGATGTTTGACAATAAAATTACAAAAGAGAAATCTAGCTTATATTATCTTATATTAGCTTATATCTAGCGACAGCCCTACAAATTAAAATATAGGAAACACGGAAACAGACGTCAATTATGCATTATCCATCAGAGAAGTTGCAAACATTATTTTAAAAGTCAAAAAGCGATGAAAAATTGACGAAACTCTTTAATTGAAGAAGTTTACGGGTAGGCCAATTTGTTCCGTGAAAATTGGAATTAAGTAATTTTTACCGAGAGTTTTCAGTCAACATTTAAATAAAGATTTGACTGAATAGACCCTCAAAGGCAGGCAGAATTTTTTTCAATTTTTTTTAAGCGACGCATCCACCATTTTTTACCCTTTCTGAAATATTCTCCTATAGACTTCCGGGTGTCTATATCTGTTCAAATGTGACATTGTAATGACGAAAACAATGCCCAAATTCCACAAATTTCAGCCCTCAAAAAAAGACTGAATTTTTAGTTTTTTTTTTCAAGTGGCGCATCCACCATTTTTCACCCTTTCTTCAATTTTCCTCTATAGACTTCCCAGTGAACACATGACCTAAAAATTACGTCACACGTAGATCATATGTGTGTAATACAATTTTACGTCAATTTGATATAAAACTGATTCTTTTCATGATCTCAGTGTGATGTCATGTTGTTTTATATCACTGTGACATCAAATTGACTTAAAATTTGATATCATATGATGTCATTGAATGACTTACATGTTACATACATCATATGTAATATTTATATCATATCGTGACGTAACATAAAAGTCATTATTTTATGTAAAGCTGACATAACAAATCTGTCATAGTGTTATATAAGTTATAAGTCTTTCGCTTACGTAAAACTGACATCACAAATCTGTCATAGTGTTACATAAGTTATAAGTCTTTTTCTTACGTAAAATTGACATCACAAATCTGTCATAGTGTTATATAACTTATAAGTCTTTGCTTACGTGAAGCTGACATAACAAATCTGTGTTACATAAGTCAAATAGTATATTTTATTACAAGGCCAGAAAATGTCATTTTGCAAGTGCGAGCATAGTTTGTGGAGGCGAGGCGTTAGCCGAGACTTCACAAGTGCAAGCACTTGCAAAACAGTTTCGGGCCGTGTGATAAACGAAACTTTTTCGGCCGACAAAAGATTTTCATTGTTCACTTTTGTAGGGGGGCCTCATACCTCAAGGGTGCCCCCTGGTGTCTCAAAGAGCCCCCTTGGGCCCCCATTTTGCAAAGGCCCCCACAAGTCTAAGGGGGGCCTGATAACGCATGGGGGTCCTCGTGTCTCGAACAGCCCCCTTGGGCCCCCTTGTTTCAAAGGCTCCACATGTCAAAAGAAATGTAAAAATGACTTAATTACTAAGTTATATTCACGTAAATTTGACGAAAACAGTTTGACGTCATGATTACATCATTATTATGTCACATTGGTATCAATAAGGTCAGGACGATGTCAAATACACGTCATATTTATGTCATATTTATTGCATCAGAGCCTGACGTAAAAAAGTGTTCTTTAAAAAGTTATCTTACGTAAATTGAGACGTAGCATGATGTCATTCTGACATCATTTTTACGTCAACGTGTTCACTGGGTTCCGAGTGTCTTTTTCTCTTCAATTGTGAGATTGTTATGATGAAAAAGATGCCCAAATTTCACAGAATACACCCTCAAAGGCAGGCTGAATTTTTTACAATTTTTTTTAAAAGACGCATCCACCATTTTTTACCTTTTCTTAACCCGGCATCCGACAGGTGAACAAATGTTACGAGTTACGACCCGTAGGGTGTGATAAACCCCAAATTCAATGAAGTCTAATTTGTTTATTTATAACTACTCTGATAAATTTATACCATTTTTTAGCTCGATATATATCCTCTATTTCCAAGTAAACATATCAAATCCATTTTAAAGTATATAACTTTTGTAACAAAGAAATATTTGGGACACTGCATTTTTTCGCACCTTCTCGATTTATATTTATAGGAAATGTACTGTTGATCAATTTGTGCAAAATACAGCGTCTTATTGAAAAATATCTACTAGTTTTACTAAAAAAAATGAAATACATAATATATTGGCATAATTACTCATCTTTGAAGTTGGTACAGTAAATGTAGTAGATAACAACATACATACAATATAAAATACACCATATATTGTTCAGCTTCTTCTCAAACCCATTTGGTCTTTCTGCCTTTCTGACGGGGTCATTCTGAGCATCTTTTTTGTTGATTGTCACTTTTTTTTTGAAAATTATGAAAAAAACTTAAATTCTTCAAATTCGAATAAACTAGAATTTTGGTTATTTTCAATGTTTGTTTATCTGATTTTCGAAAATAAAAACAGTAAAACTAAGTAAATATACCAAAAAACAACTTACTACATGAAAATGAAAAAAACACAGACCCATAAAAAGTGTCACAGAAAACGACAGGTGGGGTGTGACAAACCCCAAGCGGTTTCAAAGCCTTCTAACACAAAAAATGTCAAAAATTTTACTTATATTTCTTTAACATCGTGTTTAGTAATCGTTGTTTGAAAGCTACTGAACCGCTTAAGTCACGTTACGAAAAATTTGAATGTTTTTCAACAAAATTTTGAGCGCTGGGGTTTACCACACCCCACGTGTCGGATGCCGGGTTAATACAAAATATTTGATGAGCAATATGTTATCACCGGCGATAGAACAAGAAGATTTTGTATAAATTGTTGAGCATGGATAAGTATCCCCGGACTTGGGATGTGTTGGGATTTTGAAGAGAGACTTAATGCCATAACATCTCGAAATATTTTAGAAAATGTTATGTTGCCGTCAGTAAGACAACACTTTTTCGAAAATAATTTTATATTCCACCATGATAACTGCCCTATTCATTTCTAGTTAATCAATGGTTTGTTGATAATAATATTGAGGTACTGGTTTGGCCTTCCAAAAGTCCAGATATAAATATTATTGAAAATGTGTGGGGATTAATGGTTAACAAAATGAATCATCGAAATTTCCGACGACAAAATAGAAACGAGTTGTTAAATGAAATTGCAATCTATGCGTCAGTACCTCATAGATTGCAAGAAATTTTGGAAAGAAATGGGGCTATGACCAATAAGGCTAAACCTATAATTTCTAATTAAATGTTTTTGTTCTGTAATTTTGAAAATATTCATTTGGATAGAGCATTATTGGCATTAAGATCATTTCTATGCGAAAATCCTTGTACAACACTTTTTTGAACTCGATGAAATCACGGGGAAGTTCACACACAACAAATTCAGTACAACACTTTTTTGAACATAACTGTACCTAACGGATTCCTAACTTTACTGCAATTGATGAACAAAATGGCTCTACTCCTGATTCAACTCGATTAAGTTATAAAAAATAATACACTATAAGTTTTTTATATCCGAATAATGTTAATTTTTTTTAGCATTAGTCAATTTTGTTTATTTGTTATATAAACATACTAATATATTAAATACAAATTTAAAGTGTTGATCAGCAGGCCTAGCTTTTCCGGACAAGAACAATTGATTCTCAGTAGGTCAAGTTAAAATAAATATCCATATGCGGCTCGTGAATTTGTAGGAAGGAAAAATGTGTTTTTGGAAAGTCGTATATAGAAAAGTTGCTTTTGATGAGTTCTACCAATGGTTTGAATTATTGAACTTATTTCTGAAACACTTGTATATATATAGGTTAATTCACAAATCTTACACTTTTCTCGGCCTAGCTGTCATTTGTAGAGTCATTGCGGCTATGTTTATGACCGGACGCCAACGGAACACATGGTCGAAACAAACGGTAAAATTTTAATGATTTACCTGACAATTTCATACGTGAAATTTTCAAATTACATTGACGTGTACTTACAATAGATTTAGCAGAAATATTTTGCAAACACGTGGTTTTGGAATCGGCTGCAACCCGTCAGGATCTCATATTCATTACTTGATTTTGAAATTGAACACACGCTAGTTTAAACAACATGTAAAACTCGTGGTGCAAATATAATCGGATTTAACAAATTTTAAGAACAATGCTAAGCGCTTGTCCGTTCGACGGGCAAAACCGTAAGGGCTTGAAATCACTGTTCTGTCCGATCA
The DNA here is from genome assembly GCA_963583935.1 of Diaperis boleti. NCBI lineage: Eukaryota > Metazoa > Arthropoda > Insecta > Coleoptera > Tenebrionidae > Diaperis > Diaperis boleti. The sequence continues at coordinate 23,282,350 of OY757249.1, forward strand.
CTGCTGCCAACCTTTGTGAATCACAGGTTCCGTACTTGAACAGTGAATTAAACATGGTCAAATTTGGGATTTCTCAGTACCAAAAATGAAAACATTGTTCCTATGGTGCAGGTAGTTTTAAATGCAAAAACCCAAAAACTTTGAACAATGTTATCACCTACCTAGATACACATAAAATTTAACATTTTACAAGAGGAGTTCCGAAATATTAAAGAAATATTGATTGAAGCTGAGTTACGCAGGAGCTCGGGTAGGTGACGCACCCTGTAGCATGGAGTAATTCAACAACCAATACTCAAAGTTGTTCAGTTGCAACTAAAACATTTTATACAACTTGCAATAAGTAAACCTCTATAAACAACAAGAGTAAGAATCATATATAGTTATTCTAGCGTGTCTGCATCTTATAGCCACAGTACAAACAAAAAAAACAATCCTACTGATTCTTTTATATTTAACAATTTCTAAATGACAATAAAGAAATCATTGAAATAATTATGACAATGGAAATGAGTTGTTCATAACTACTAAAAAGATACTATTAATTAGTTTTTCCTACCTGTGATCGTAGAAAAAGTATAGTACATAAACCCCGAGCTACAAATCGTATTACACACTCCTGGAATTACACAGTAATATTCTTCTTCTCGTTATTTAATATACTACTCTTTCTTGTTTTCTTAGTTTTACGCGCCAAATTAATATCTTCCAAACAGCGCGGCGACCTTTTGCCAAGAGCATCTCAGCTGCTAGATTGTGTTAAATTCCAATCAGCACACAATGCTAACTTCATCAAAGAGGATTCAAATCAGACAGTTCAATGCACACCGTTCAAACGACCTGATGAATTTCGGCATTTATCCAATGTAGCAAGATCGCGCCATAAATTAGCATGAATTACTACATCTACTGACTGTGATGGCACAATTGGCCGTGGATATCTGTGATAGTTTCGACGTTGCCATGTAGAACATTTGTCAAATATTGTTATTATTTATGGCCCAATTTTCACGGTGTCTGCCTTGCTTCTATGGCAACAGTTCGTATAATCCACTCATCACCAATTTTTAATTTACGTTTCGTCCTCTCACACAAAGCGAAACCAGCTGATCGATTCTGTCCACTAATAGAAAAAAGAGTGTTGACAAAATCGAAAAACGAACACGGTTTTTATTTTTGCCAGTATCGTTTCATTCTACAGTATCTAAATCGAGTATCAGCTGTAATTTGCACCTATTCTTTGTCTAAAATGCCGATTAATTGAATAGTGGAGTCGATAACGTTTAAACCAGCACCAGCAAAATCTAAAAAGTGTTGATTCAGAATTCAATAAAGCTCTTGTATCGGGTTTTCATAATATTGCCCGTGGAAACCAAAATTAACATGCAGTTAAATGGGGGATTTTGACGTTCAAAACTTACTGAATGCAGACTCTTATAACATCTGTCCACTAATGAAAAAAAGATATTTCAAATGAAAAAAGAAAGAGCACGGTTTTAATCTTCGCCACTATCGGTCCATTGCACGGAATCTAAATTGAGAATCGACTGTAATTTGCACTTCCACTTTATCTAAAACTGCATATTAGAGTCATCATGAATCTTCGATGGCCTCGTTCGCTCAAGAATATATCGGGAATGAATATCAGTACCGCGAGGTCGTAAAGACGCATAACTTCTTTATATATCACCTAATAAAATTTGAATTTGCTGAGTTTTCCAACTTTTATTACCGTATAAAAGGTGCGGATTGACTTTTTACGCGCTTAAGGTTGTAAGGCAGACGGGGCAAGAATTTTCAGCAACATGTCGAGCCATGGAAAAGTCTTTAGACATGAAAAACTTTAAGGAACTTGTAGTTCAAGCCATTCACCTTGAGGTTTTTCAGGATGGTAAACATTTTAGATTTAGAAATTTCATCACAATACGCTCCGAACTCTAAAGAAATATTAAATATGAATTTAGCCTTGAGGAATAAACACGGCCGTTTTAAAATCGATGTTTCTACCAGAAAGTAAAACTCTGCTTAAAAATCTAAATAATGTCGGACATGTTCCAAGTAACTTCCTTTCCAAGTCGTAGAACAATGGAAAATTTACCATCTTCCACCTAAGAACTGTCCAAATCCGTGAAAAATTAAATACCTACAAAAGTTGGCTGTTATACTCAATAAAGTACAAAAATTTCTTTGGGCGGTTTCGGACGGTGTGCTCAAAATCAATATGAACTGGATTACCAGCCCAGCTTGACTGACCACATTATAAAATCTGTAACGAGTGGATTTTGTTACACTACTGCGTAGATGTGATAATTTCATTCACTATGCACCTCTATATTTGAGCACAAAAACATTTATTCATAATCCCATAATTCCAAAAATGTATGATATTTTACCTACGTTACATTCTGTAAAAAAGTATTTTTAATCCCCCACTGGCAGCAAGTGAAATCTCCAGATTCTTTGTGCGTAATCTCGGTCTAATTAGCGTACTTTTTCCGTTGCAGACAATCCTCCAAAATGAAGATGAGCAAGGTGGGAAACCAGACGAACTCTCAAGATCCTCAGGCGGTGAACTCGAGAGTTTTCGTCGGAAATCTGAACACATTCCAGTGCTCTAAAACGGATGTGGAATCCTTGTTTCAGCGTTATGGACGACTAGTTGGTGAGCACTTTTAAAATTAATATATTTTTTGTCGTTGCACTTTTATATGGCTGTCATTCCTCTCGCTGCTTTATTGCCTGAGCATCGTTAAACTAGGTCGATGAAATTTTATTTAAATTGCAATTTTTACAGGAAACTAGGTACATAGAAGGAATAAATGTTGAAAGCGCAATGAAAACACTGTAATTGTATCGCAAGTCATTCTCTCAGCTCGTTTTATGGACTGTAGTACATTTTTTAAAAAGTAGTGAAAAATACGACATTAAAGAGACAGCCGAATTGCCAAAATATGTCAACTTTTTACTTATTATTGATTTGTTACTCACGACATGATATTCATATCAACTACTAACATACGAAATTAATTAAATTTGCTGTTTCACAAACACGAAGATCTTTGTAATATACAAATTTGTAATATAAGCAATAAGCGGATTACAGCATAAAGCTAGACTATTCCGTGATTTAAGATACAGTGAAGTCATTCTTCCGGATATACCATACAGATGAAGCCAAATAAGACCGAAATGGGTTAATGATTTCACGATATAAATTTATTTGTATTTAAATAATTAATGTTATTCACCATCATCTGTTATTTGAAAATAAAATAAGTGCAAATTGGCTGAATTGTACCAACTAATCTACTAATCCAATACTAACCGTCGCATGTATAGAGCAAAAAAAACAACGCGTTGCACTCCGGGAGTACCGGTAGAAGTGAAAACTTGAACATTAATAACGTTGTGTATTTTTGAATATTTTGGAATGGTTAGGGAATAATTTCGCACGAATTGCTTTATTTATCAGTCTAAAAGTACTATCATTTATGTGGTAAAATACAATATTCATTTATTGCGCTATTGTACACAAACATGACAATTTATATTACATTAAAAATTTAACACTTCAGAACTATTACAATTATTTTACATTAAAAAGTTTATCTCTCAAAAAAATCAACTTTCATCCATAATTTCAACGACTCTTTCACCATCATCATTACCAGCATCATCATCGCCAATCTCTAAAACTGATACAATAGGTTTATGGTAGCTGAATTAAGAAACGAACAATTTTTATTCGAATCTATTTAAATGTCTAATAAATACCGCATCAATAGTAGTTTTGAATTTCGTTCTGCTAAGATTGCGATCATTTGACATCGTTAAACCAAATTCATTATTTAAAAATTCAATTAATAGTTGATTTTTATCGTCTGCAAAGTTTATGTTGAAATCTCCACTCAAAATCATTGGCAAATCATCAAAGCTTTTCCCATTTTTTTTAAGCAATGCAGATGCGTCATGAGAATAAATGAATAAATTTTTATACAAGAACTCTCGTATAGCACGCAATGACTTATCTAGAGAAATGTAAACGACAACCATAATAATGAATAGATTATCACCAGAGTGGCAACGACTTATACACATATCGCCGATATCAGAAACAATAGCATTAAACATGCTGGTGTATTTCGCATGCACATCCATATAATTTGCGCAATAACGAACTGTGTTCATATTTTGATAAATAGCTACTCCTCCCGCTGGACGATTATTTCTTCTGAAACTCGCAACAAAGAGAGGGGGATATTACCTCCTCTCCTACGCCGCGCCGGCGCGGCGGTCTACCCTCCCTCTGTCTTACGAATTTTCGATCACGCCAGGTGTCCTGACGCGAGTTTAACATTTTTTAGCATCCCAAAAAGTGCTCACCGCTGCCAAAGAAGTTTTCACTTCAAAAATTCTATGGTCACTTACGGGAAATCCACCAAGACATAATATTAAGTGGTTAACGATCTCATTATACCATTGAATACTTAATCGTATATTACACTATGAGGTTCACAAAATCGAGAAAAGTTTGGTAAATGGTATAATGTAAAACATAAACAATTTATATTAAATTAATTAATTTACAAGGACGTTTTCAAAGTACGGAATGAACTTCTGAGTAATTTGTAAATAATTAATATCACTTTCAAACTCTGTAATAACGCTAATACACCAACAAATGATATTACTAAAACACTAATTCGGTAAGTAGAATCAACGAAGTTTACTATGCTATTGATTACTTACCGAAATCGAGCTGTAAGTCATTTATAACATACTTTTGTTTTTATTTATATTATGCAAACTAGCCATGGTGTTCTATATTCGACTTGAATTTTTGTTCAGGCTTTTTGTAAAACGCCTAGGCTTTTTAAAATTAGACTAGATATTTTAGGCATTTTATAAAATGCCGTCATAACTTTAGGCTTATTGTAATAGTTATTTTCCGGAAATCGTCTTGGAATCAACATTTTCCTGCTTATTTACGCGCAGGAAAATTTAATTTTCCGGACTAGCAGGTACTGTAAAGACTTTGAACGACGCAAAATAATAATTTTTCGATGTTGTTTACTTTGTAACTATAGTTTCCACAAAATGGCCAAACCTGATTTTTGTGGAATTTGTAAAAAAAAACTAAAATTTGTAGATTTCGTCTTTTTTACGATTTCCGGAAAAATTTAATACAAAACACGTCAGTAAAATCTCTTACTTGACTCGGAGCTTTAATTTAGCTCCTTTTCAGTAATGTAAAATTTTCCTGCCGTTTATGTAATTAACTATTTTAGCCTTGACAGCTGTAAATTACGTTCTACCACATTTTAGACAGCCATGATAACTCATTTTTTACACATTGAAGCCTTTAAGCGGTAAAATAGTCCAAAATTCCCTTCTTTAAGAAAAGCGAAAAAAAGATCCTTTATGATAAATATTGGTCGTATATTTTGAAGGAAGATACCGCACTTAACTGTCTTTGAATAAGTTTCTAAGATATAATAATAACCAATTTAAAGACACTCTCGAAGGCACACAATCTCGTAGTATGAATAGTAAGCATCACAGTTGTCTATTTACCTTATTTTCAATGTCAGTGTCAATCTAAAAATGTTAATTTACTGCGATTATTACTCTCATAAAATACAATAATATGGAAAAATGGGTGAATTAATTGAACTAAAAGTAAAACACGTCAACAATAAGATAATGAAAGAGTAAGTAAGAACGTAAGTCAATAAAGTACTCCAAAAACATAACCACTCTCATATTTTTAGGAATTGCGCCCTATGTGCTCGTATGCATTCCTACAACTCCCGTATCCTTTTGGGCAAAATTCGCGTCCGTCACACTATCCTGCACCTATCTTTATGTCAATAATGTGAATGTAACTTCGGTGTAACGATAATTTTTGTAAAATGGGGGCGCCGAGTGGAAAACTTTGTCATCGTGTCGTGTTTCAATATTAAAACTTCGTGATGTAAAATTGAACCTACCACACTTATAATGTAATATACTATTACCTAACGTGTTTCGGAATGAGCACTTTGTGAGCATGAGCATTTACTGCGAAAGCGGGAAATTTCCCTTCAAAATAAGTTAGATACAATATTTTTTGTAAGGAATCAAGCACAAAAAGAAAAGAAAAATAAATAATTTAAAATAATTTTGAATTTTGCACATTTAAAAGTTTGTTGAATCTTTTAAGCCGTTTCGTGAATTCGGCCTTACTGTCACTTCCTGTCTTCGTTGGACTGACCAATACCCACCCTATGAAACAAATGTCCCTCCTAGACGTGGACACCCCAGTGCGGGAAATTCTTGTTTCTGCGCATCGGCGATAAACGGAAAATAGGTATCTATTTATAAACAATGAGTAAAAAAAAAAATTTTTGAACTCACCGCCTCGAAACCGTGTCCTATTCAAATGACTGACGATTTGGACGTGACCAAAAGTCATGACCGATTTTTGAAAATGTAAAAAAAAAGTGACCTTGAAATACTCGGGCGCGTCATATTTGTATACAGACGGTTCAACTTGATGCTCTAGTCGTCCTAAATGATCATCTGACAATTATATGGAGGGATATTGTAAATCTGACAATTTGAAAAAAAATATATTTTTTTATTACTGAGTGTAATAAATAAAAATATGTACATAGAAAATTTAATCATTTATTGATATAAAATAGATAAAAAAATATATTAAAAACAAGTATTTTAATCTTCATCCTCACTGGATTCGTCTTGTTGATTTCCACTTGTTCACTTTCCACTTGTTCAACTTCCTCGTCATCTCGTGTTGTATAAAAATTAAATTTATTGTAATTATTTATATGTAAGGCCAAATTCAGTGAAAATCTATCAAAGTAAGGAAACTAAGTGCAAGAAACATTTGAGACCAGTTTTTAGACCTATTTTACATATTTCATTGAATGTCAGTAGTTTCATATGCATATTATTCATTGATTTACGAGGTACCGTCGCCCGAGTCCATAATCTAAGATATTATTACTTGAAATGTTTTTTGGACCTCATTAGAGTGCAGCAAGCATGGTGGACAATTCTACTTAACCTTTTTCATGACATTATTTTTTCAATGCCAAATTAAACAAGACCCAGATGTCAATGTGAAAGGGAGTGAACTGATTCGAACTGGGGCGGAGTGGGAAATATACAGTTATCTGTACGCTTCATCCTTTATTGATGGTTTTAGCTACATCGCCCCATGAAAATCGTCAGATTATATGTTTTTCGTAATCCTAATAGGATTTCTTTCAAAAAAAAGAAAAAAAACTAAATCGCGCTCGAGTATTTCGAGGTGACTTTTTTTTACAACTTTGTGACTCGCCCATTTTCTTATGTCACCCTCAAATTGTCAGATTATTGAAATATACACTTTTCTACATGTACTTAACTTACCTTGTCTTAATCTGATGTGCTCGAGTTTTTCTGAGGATCGATTCTTTTTTTCTAATCTGACGGGCTGCCCTCAACGAACCCCTCTATATTAAGGGTTCATATTTGGTAGGGATATATTACAGGGTGCAAGGTTTCTCCCCATATGATTTTCTGACGCGCTCGAGTAACACGCAAAATCTCCGCTTGGGCTCCCCTACTATAATGATGTCCGTCATCGAAATTTTGGCGCAAACAGAACAGATAATAACGTGTTATGGCCAAATGACTGCTGGACAAGACTGGATGTGTATGTGAACTATTGTGTTAACCAAGAAAAAATCCAAACGCAAAAACGTGCCGCTGATAAAATGCTCGAAACTTCAAACAAAAAATGAAAACCTTTAACTGTGTAATAATTGAGGTGCCAAAAGTTGACAGGGGACCTCTGGATTCAAAAAATGTTTTGGGATCTATTTTGGATGTTAAGAAGGCAGATTATCAGATTGGATCAATTTCCAGAGACGAAATCAGCCCGATTGAGGATAAAAATTTAATTGAAATTCCCTGACAAAAACCTATTTAGGCAGTTGCGATGTTTTCCAAATTTTGAGGACGAAAAGTTAAAAAAGTTCAAACCCAACAAAGCTCAATGCGGAATAAAGTCTTTGACACCATCTAGTACGATTGGTGATTGTATCTTAGCTTCTCTAGTTTTAGTTCACATTTCTAGAGTTTTTACTGAACTTTGTGGTTGGTCAAGTTAGTATCCATTTTTCGTTTTTTGTCACTCTGCTTGACTTCACTTGTGGCCTATTGAATATGTGGTTCCGAATTTTGAGTTGTCTTCTTGAGTTAGTTAAGTTTAGTTTTTTTTTTTTTTGTAGTGAATCTAGCTGTTGTTGCAGGTTCAGTATTGTCGTATTTAGCAATTTAATGCTTGATCCACCCACAAGTTTTGGTAATTTAGTTCATTAATGGCTCTCCCATAATTTTCCTCCATAAGGTCCTCGTTTTGCTGAGATAGCAGCAATTTTCCTGGAGTTGATGGCTCCTGCAGAGATTGCTGCTGCTTTGTGTCTATACGATTTTTTTTTAAATTTCTGTCGCTGATTGTTATAAAAAGTTTCACAAATTAGAACGTAGAGTAAAGTTGCATTTTATAATTATTTCAAAATATACATTTACCAACTTGCATTAGCTGATATTAAATATTGCTGCACTAGATGAAAGCTAATTTATGTGAACAGACAGTTTTAAAATTATCCATTCATGCCCTGTCGCACTCTTTCGCAATGTCGTAACTGTTTCAGACAACGAATGCTTGAAATTGACATGTCCGGAATTCATAAACAGATCAAACTTATTTATTTTCGTTTTGTTTTAAACATCAGTTATTCCGATTGACAATGCAAAAATGATTTTTGTTGTTGTCAGCACTCTTACGAATAGGAATCAATAATGTTAAATTTTAATTAGATAATTAGACCACCTTGCTCAATGTGGACAAGGAATTAAAGAAGACCACCAGATGTGAATGGGGTCATCCCCCTCAAATCAATTTGACGAATTCAACTATAGCATCTAGTAAACTATCTAACATGAAGTCATAAAAGGTGTTATGTTGTTTAATAGAGTTGCTTTGTAACACGTATTAAAAATAGCAATTTCGGCTAGCATTTTCAAACGCTGTACATTTACCGCCTTTTGTGACGTCATTTCGGGGGAGCATTCTCATTGGTTCGTGGGTTTCTCAATGGTCCCCGCGTCTAGTAACTTCGAATTTTGTATGGTGAATTTTGTCCCGTGATGACGTTACCGAAAGGCGCGCGTTTCAAATAACACAAATGTTTGCTTTTTTTTACCTTTTAAGCGCGTGATTTCGAATAAAAAAAATAGGGAGATAATACTTTTTAGTCTAGTTTTTAGACAAGCTGTTCTTAAAAATTGTGGGACGACCCCATTGGAAGGACATTCTGTAATTAATCATCATGTAAAAAAAACTTCTATAAGTGTGGGACGAAGGGAGACTCAATTCTTGTTTTCCATAATTTTCAATGTTCACTCTCGTGTTATGTTCCACTACTCCTCTCCCTCTTCAATTTTTTTTATCTACGGTATCATATTTTTCTGGTTTGTTTTCCCTCCATATTTCTTGATTAATCCTTGAAATTTTTATGTGGTATTTTTTTAAGACTACCCGTTCTCTATTCAAAGAAATAAATGAGTGGGGTTCGCAGTAGCAACGGAAATAATGAGCCTGGTGAGAGCACGAGAAATAATGAGCCTAATTAACAATAAAATGAAAACGCAACCCCAAATATTTTCAAAAGTATCGTGTACTACGTTTATGCTCTGCGAAATCGGAATTAAGGCTAGATGCGGGCGGTCACTATACACCTGTAAACTTGTTGGTGACAAGATCGATTTTTTAAAGTGTCTGTCCCTCCCCACAAAATCAAGAAATTTGTAGGTTTCCACCCCCGATAAATTAAGGAAGAGCCACTGAAAGGATAATTAATTCTGAGTTTCTGTTCGTCTTTGACTTACACAAGTGTTGTCGTTATTTTTGTCTTGATTGTCACTTCGTTTAGATAATTTATAGAAACATGACTCATAACAAACAACTCCTTGTCCACCTCCGACAGAAAGAAACTTTGATTTATCAACTGCAATTTATAATTAGACGAAAACGTCCAAACTTACTACAATAATTATGCGCTTACATGCTTTTCGAGAAACGTGTATATAATTGCATAAAATTGCAGCGTATTAATTAATACAACCCAATGAAACAGTAAATTTATGTATTCTGCATTTGAAAGAAACATCCACTTTACAAGATCATTTTCTAATTAGCATTACTGGAGTTTCAGTTCTCTGATTGAGGAGCACTAAGTACTTATTTAATTCACGTTCTGAAAAGCTACACGAGGAATTTTAACATAGAATGATTTTGTATGTTACTATTATTAGAAACTAAAAATGAAATTCGTATCTTTCAACATGTTATATCATTAAAAAAATGGTAACAAAGAAATCATCATTAATCGATAATGAAACGATTAGATTAAAATTAAAAAAAAAAAAACTAAAGTTTCAGCCAAATTTACTTACAAATTCATGTACTCTGCAATTTTTAGAGGCATGCTTGAAATTATATGACCGTTATCAGAATAAAGAAGCTTATGCCAAACAAGTTCTAATTGGTGTCAAAGTTCGTCCTGAATGGTTATTGATAAATGAGTCGAGTTATAACACCTATCCAATGCGCTCTAACCGGACATGCTGTTTTATCAGTTCCCGCAGTTCCATTTGTCGGACATGTCAATCTTAGCAGGATTTGATAGATTTATGACGTCCATTGCCAGATCGACGCCTGTTCACCATTTTTTCATGTCATTGCCTGCATATCCTAGCTATAATAAAGACATTATGTCCTACTCTTATATAGCCAAAACAAAAACGTTCCCGTTGAGACAGGGATAGGTACTTGATGAAATTGTTCAACCTCACGTAAAGCACATTCAAATAATGATAAATGAAGCCATCTGTAGCTAAACATCATATAATAATCATAATTATTCTAGTGAGGCTGCATTCTGTAGCCAGACCACAATCAACAGCAAAACCAATCCTTTACCATTCTTTTATATTAAACAATTCTTAAGTGACATTCAAAAAATCATTAATAAATTTTCAGTGAAAAAATTTTATACAATTATTTACTATATTTCTATCTGTGATCGCAGAACATTATTTTATTGAAAAGATCGCCGATGTTTTCTCATAGAGAGAGTCTTTTAAAAAGAACCACACAGCACTGAACGTTTGTTTTTCTATCAGGTTCATGAAAAATTTATTATATACCAACTGCTGTGAATATATCCAATCAATAATTTTTATGTCGAAAAATAATTATCGTATTTTGCTTCTGAAATGAAGTATGATCATAACAATAACTTCCTGACAACGTTTATTTTATTTAGATTCTGCTTCATACATCTGACACCGAAATAAAGTAGGCGAACTTAAAACATGTGCTGCCAACATAACAAAGAAATTATGATATTAGTGTCAACGATTAGCTCACGTAAAGGGTGGAATATTATAAACATTGTAAAAATATAGCCATTCCCACATTTTGCCTCATTTTTTGATTTTTAATTTTATTGAATCATTTAAAGAACTAAAAGGTCTGCCCAAAGTAGGACTTACATAATACTAATAATTTATATTCCAGAACATGAAAAACGTGGCTTCGTTTAATTAGCACAATGTACGTTTTCGCACGACAGGTATAAATCGGGCTTTATACATAAGACCTAAATATACCGCGACAACAGAATATTAAACTATTCCCTAACGTGTACACGCAGATTTTTTGCACGTCCATATATCAACCGTCCTCCAGCTCTCTCCCCTTCACTTGTGTTAGGTGTCGGCGGCAACGCCCCCGGGGTGAAAAGTGTAAGTCACTCCCCAAAACTGTGTTGTACCGGGAAACCTGCAATGCTGCGGCACGATTTTAATACTTACACCTGCCAACTCATGAATATATGATTGTTCATAATGTCATATGTGCCAGTGGGACCCCTCAGACCGTGATGTGGTGACGTTATTTAATATTACTGTACCGTCCGATGTTTGTAGATAAGAACCCCGTTACCAAAGTTTTGTTTATTTAAGTTAGCTTACGTTTGGTGGCGGAAAGTAAATGTACCTATGATTACGTCCAACTGGCTATTCGAGTTTAAAATATTTTTTTTGCTATATTTTACACATTGGATATAGTTACTAACGTTATGAGGCCGATAAGTGGCAAATAACAGACAAGATTTTATAATCAAGCGCGTCTGTTATTTGCGTATCGGCCGAATATCGTTTAGTACTTTTCATAATACCGTCGGCAATACCGACAGAAAAAAACACGAATTGTTTAGCATAGTTTTGTAAATTTACATGTACTGTAAATTTTTGTATAACAGCCGTGACTGTTAGGAGTGAGTTTTCATTCAAGCTGACAGTTTTAATATAATGCAATAACAGGTAGGTATTATGAAAATTTTTTAAACCGACTTTCAAATCTACTTTTAAAATTACACAAATGTACATTAAAGTAAATATTCATAGTCAACGGCTATTCCATGTAGAATACCAAAATATTTATTAAGTATGTTCCAATTTTTTTTAGAATATCTATTTGTTTGTTTGTGGAGTAGAACCCCAGTTGCAGCGGTGAACATTACAAAGAAAGACTGACTCGACTTAGGGAATGTTTTTTTTTTTTTTAATCATGGGAACGAACTTTTGCTGATATAAGTTGGTGTTCGTAATGTCTGAGGGCCGACGTATAGATTTCCAATGGATAAGATAGGTACAAACATTGTCCTAAAGGGAGCCACCTTTCATTTATGTCATAGACCTCTGACGTCACTTCCAGTTGAAGTGATGCAGTAGGTACATCAATGAATTTGGCGTGAAAATTTATGTTTTTATGTCTAAAATAAAATAATACTAGGATGCTGCATCCAACTCAGCCGCAACACCATGGCACACAAATATAATTTTTTATATTCTTTAAGAGCTGATGATGGCAGAAGTGTTCTGCCGAAACATGTTCCATTTGTAATTTTACGCTCATTAAAGTTTGTGGAGTTCGACTTCGATATATTTAAATTTTTAATTTAAATATAATTTGCTCAATAGTTGGACTAATGTAAGATGTAAAATTAATTTTCTGCACTCTAAATTACACATTTTCCTTTATCAAGTTAATAATGTATTAGAACGTAAAAAAAACGCCGCCCATTCGACAAAACAATTATTTCCGGAGACGTTCGAGTTCGATGCAAGAATAACTAATCAGTATCCGCCTTTGTGCTTCTCCACTCGGCTCATTCATTATGAAATAAGAGTAGGGTGGCCGGCCAACGGCTCCGGGGCAACCAACAAATACTTATTAAGGGTAGGAGCGCGAGCACAACACAAAATAAACCAAACTAAAACACGCACGTTCTGTTCCTTCAAGGATAATACATCGTCGACTCCCACAATTAATATCAATAAAAGTCCTTTTTAAGTATTTACGTACTGGAATACTGCAGGAAATCGATCGTTTCGATTCGCATTTGTGACTCGAAAGGCATTAGGGACGTGTCCTCGCTTATTAGCTCTATTACCGGTACTTTTCAACTTATCAGAAAGCGATACTCGAAAAGTTTCACTAACGACGCAACTTTTCACGCCGCTCAATCCGTTCAAATCCGAGTCGATTAAATCGGTGAACAGACTGAGACCACGTGCGCCGCCCTTGTTGAACGCCGAGTTATGGAATTTTTGTTCTCTTTGTTTTGATCTTCCGAGCGCTGCAGTGACTGATGCTGTGGATAATTTGCAAAGGCAAACAGTTGTGTTGGCACAAACGACATATCTCTTTCGGGTGCAGCCGACCATTTATTCTGCCTTAAAAGAGTATATTCCTTAATAAATTACAGCCCGTTTTAAAGTGGCGGAACGCTCAAGAAAAATTATGTTAACGTGTGAGCTCTTAAACGATTAACGGACTTAGTTCAACACGGAATGACTAATTTATGTATTTTTGCAAGACGCGAGCTGTGAAAACTAATAGCTGCAGGACTTACACAATATCATTCTGTTGTCTTTTTTAAAAGACTGAATTAATGTTTTTTATACAGGCTGTTCCAACTAAAATTTGTACCCCCAACAATTCCAATTTCGAACAGGTCAATTTTGTTATCAAAGGGGACAATGTCTTTGGTTTCACCCTTTTAGCCAGGGGAGCCACCTCCTTCAAAAATTTAAATAGCATGGGGGGGTCCTGTGATACATCATTTTAAAGTTTATTCAATTCTCTATCCAGACCTACATTTATCAATTCCTTTCTACAAAAAAAACACGAAATCGATATTTTCGAAATCTACATAAAATACTTAACTAAAATTTGTACCCCCCCACCATTTCAATTTCGAAACACTTGAACAGGTAAATTTTTTTATCAAAGGGGGCTAAATTGTACAAAACTTTCAAGTCTTGGACCTTGCCCCTTTAGCAAGGGGAGCCACCCCCTTAAAAAAATTAAATGGCATGGGGGGTCGTGTGATACATTATTTTAAAGCTTATTCAATTCTCTATCACACGACCCCCCATGCCGTTTAAATTTTTTAAGGGGGTGGCTCCCCTGGCTCAAGGGGTGAGATCTAAGAGTTGAAAGTTTGGTACAATTTGGTCCCCCTTGACAACAAAATTGACCTGTTCAAGCGTTTTCTTCTGAGTCTTTCGAAATTGGAATTTTTGGGGGGTACAAGTTTTAGTTGGGACACCCGATATAAGGAAATCTAATAGTAATTGTGTATTCAATGATAATTATGTTCTTGAAACTAAAAAAAAACTTTATTTAAATTTAAAAAAAGTGCGTGAACCAGTCAACCAGTCAGTGAACAGTGAACTAAGCTGAACCGTGAGAGTGACGGTGGCTCCCACAAAGGAATAATAAGAAATGGAGTCAGCATCCCAGTACTGAACATATGCAGCGCTATGAAGCCAATTAACTGTGGGCGGGGGGAATAGTGGTTTGTTTTCTTTCACACCATAGATTGTGACCGTACCTACGATACGTGGGCGAACTCCCCTTTGGCGTGGCTAGCAGTTGAGGCACGGTCATTTTCCCGAAAATGTTCACACTCCGATTTAAGGCAAATAAATACATCTGTCTCGCGAGTTCATCACTGGAAAAAAGATTTTAATGACTCCATTATTCACACCAAAATTGGTACGCCACTGAGCTGATAATCACAGCCGTGCGTTGTACATGCTTACCTGTGAAAAGTCAAGTACGGGTTCAAGTAATCCAGTTTTTTACACACATAACACTGTATAACCATGTTTACACCAATGTCCTTAAGGTTTTCAATATTTAAAATTCAATTCAACACAAAACGATTACAATAAAAATGGCAGACATATTCTTTTTCCCCAACCAAACGTGCTGCTGCAGTGATGCCAAACCTATGCATAACCGGGGCATCAGCGTTCGGTACAATGTGGGAACAATAGCACAGTACTTTTCGTAAGACATGGCAATGTTGTAATTGTGTTAATTAGAATGTGAGGCGTCGGCGGCATCATCAGACAACAATAATAAATTACTCAATTTCTTATTATTCGTCCTTGGTGGCTCCACTTTTTTTAAGTGAAAACTTCTTTAGGCGGACCTTGCGCTTTTTCTGAACAGTGAACGAACCTGAACCGTCAGAGTGACCCCCGCTCCACTTTTTATTTTTGAAGAGAAACTTCTTTAGGTGCACTGTGTGCTCTCTTTGAATGGTGAATGAAATTGAACCGTCAAGGTGACGCCCCACTAGATAAAAACAATGTGTGTTTGCTTACGACCACACGATAGAAGTGAAAACTTTGGTATATGATTTTCTAATTTTAAAACATAATAATTACAATTACAATCATCTTATGGGCCGATATCATTACTCCTAGTAATGTCGAAATTATATGAGTTGGCAGTTCTAAGAGTTGCCACGATTTCTAGTTCAATACGAAAAAAAAAAGTAATAGATTTACCATTCGTTTCGTAATTAAATTCCCTACATTTTAATATACGGTTCATTAGAAAAAACGATGAGAGTAAATTGCTCAGTTTATATTACGTTTTTACACCTGGTAACCCGGTGTCTTGCCAAGAAAAAGGTGGGCATCCCTATTTGGGCATGTTATTTATGCCGTAAACTTTGAAATAGAATTAATTTTTTTCAACAAAAGAAATGAGGCAAAAAAACGCAATATATTTTTTTATTAAAAATAGCCTTGCCAGGATATGGGGCGGCAACCCTATTAAATTCTCTTCTTCTTACATAAAATATACATTTGATCAGAAAAAAAGGATGAGGGTAGGTGGACCAAGGTTGGGATCTTAGACTGCATCACTTGTGGTAAAGTTTGAATTTTTTCGTCGTGTTTGATTGATTCGGTTTCTTTAAGATAAGTTTTTTTTTTACGGGGTAAGTGCGCAACCCCACACAAAAATAAGTGGGGGGATATTTTAGAGCGGCAGGGGAGCGCAAGCGGCAAGGGGGGCCCTGACTATCGAGGGCCCCTGACCAAGTGGGCCAATGGGTGCTGTGACTAAGGGGCCTAAGGGAATCCATGCCCAAGGGGGGCCAAGGGGAGCCTGCCCAAAGACCCCAAGGAGGCCCATGGAGGCCCCTGTCCAAAGGGGGCATTGCCCAAGGGCCCTGTCGCAAGGAGGCCTCCTGTATCACGAAATACAAAGAAATAATACGAATCAAACAAAATAGAAGGAGCTAATACAGTTAGATAATTATGTACTTCATTTTCACTTTTGTCGGACGATTTTTGCGTTAATCATATAGGCTCTAAACGCATTTTGTGTTGATTCCGACGGCTATTTTCGCAATGTATACTCGCATTTTTGTTCCTTCTAAATTGCTTGTGATCAGGTAGATTCAGACATAAATAACAGATGGACTAATTTAATGGGTGTTTGAGTACAGGGATGGTGCACCAATGGGATTCTGGTGAGTTTATATAGTTTTCAATAAAAAGTTAGCGTTTCACTTCTGTCGCGCGTAGACTCCACACAAATTATTATTTTTTTTTTGGCTTACAGTTAAACCTGATTCGTGTTTCGTCAAAATTTTTACTTTTTGTCGCAATGTTAGACACCTATATTCCACTTTTCTGAACATTTTCTAACTAATTGGTACGCGCCGCGCTTTTACACAACACTCCAACACTGCAGGAAATAATTCCGTAAAATCTTCGCATAAGCGAGTACTTCCACGGTTCACAATATATTGTGGCGTTCAATGTAAAGATTTTCGTGTTCACATTATCGCGTCGTTCATATGACAGCAAGTTCAGATTATCGCGCTTCTACTATACTTAGAGCACTGATAAAAAATTGCACTATTTTTTTAAAACAATAGGGTAGAAAATTTGTGATAACTTTTTTAGGTCGTTTTAGCTCAATAATGTTTGCATTGATGACGTCTTACAATTAGTACAGGCATCCATTAAAGTGCATGAGTACAATAAAAACATTACCTAGAATATGAAAATCAGAGAGTGATAATAATAATAACACTATACCCGACATGATGTTTCTGACCGATCCAACTACGACAATTTCATTAGAACTATATTATGATACCCGATCTCCATATTTCATCACGTCGCATTTGGAAGTATCATAATATGAACATTTTTTATATATAATAATATTCATTGTAAATTCTTTTCTCTTACAAGCATGAAGAGCGCAGTAGAAGGTGCAAAATTAAGTAGGCTTATGTCACTCAGATTAAATTGTTTGCCATATGTCATTCAGTATTTCAAATTCGTATCAGTTTGTTAAAAATGTTTAAAGTGTCTGTTGTTCTTAGATGTGTGAATTCTCTCAACAAGTTTTGTTATGTCTGTGCACTTTACGTGACAAAATCCCAAAAAAATTTACTTGTGCGTGTCAGCCCCGACGCGCGACTGGAGTTTTACTTTTATTCATATTTATTTATATTGATATCGCCGAATTTCCCGCACTGGGGTGTATTTTACTTTCCATGCCTAAGAGGGACATTTGCTTCATAGGGTGGGTTAATTAATTTTTAATTTCTTTTCGGGCTTGATTCGTTAAAAAAAATATTGTACCTTATTTGGAAGGGAAATTTCCCGCATTCGCACTAAATGCAGCACTCCCTTCGGTCGTGCTTCAAACAAAGTGCTCATTCGGGAAATTTCACTTTCCAAACACGTTAGGTAAATAACTTTACTATTGCGTCAGTCTGAATACAAACGCGTAGTAGATAATTGGCGTAAGTAATGCCTTTACATTTGACCCCTCCTGCGAGAAATAGAGCCATTAGAATATTAGAGGCTAACTTGCGACAGGTTGACGTGGCTCAAAACTACTCAAAGCCTGAAAAACAATAATTGTTTGGATACTTTTGGTGGTAGATAACTACTTTTAATTAGTTATTTCCTCTAAAACACCTAAAGTTTATTACAAGCTACATATCGTTTTATATATGGGGCATTCCACGCCAAATCAGACACCGTTTGGCTTTTGCATCTTCGATTTTTTTCATAACGGGGAAATTTAAAAATTCGAAGAAAAAAAAATAGATCCCATCGTTATCCCATTATCGGTCCAGGCCTGAAAGTTGCGGACTGAGTGACAGTTTTTTAGAAAAAAATTCAAGAAAATTGATCAGTACGTGTTTTTTGGAAATCAACATTTTATATTAAATATTAACTTGAAAATCTTATACAATTATTTTTTTTGATGTATTTTTTCAAGTGTTAAATTAAAAAAAAGAACGTCCGAATCGGCCCATTGTTCACAAAGTTATGGGCATTTAAAAAAAAATTACGTTCTTTTTTGAAGAATCGGTATCTCGGAAACAGGGCGACAAAAAAAATGGAAAAAATCAAGGAGGCTTCTCTCCGCCGATACTACAACATAAAAAAAAGAAAAAAATCGGAGATTCGATTTGGCGTGGAAGCCCCATATACTCTAATGGGGCGCCTCCCCAATCGTACTGTTCAAAAGTGGGAATAGTGCGGAAGTGGGGATAGGTCCACTGGCGTTATTAAAAACGCAATCCCTTTTGTAAGTGTCTAGAAATTTACAAATATTTAAATGATTTATTTGGCTATTAATCATGATACTTAACCTCAACGGTTGAAATTAGACCTAAAACAAACGAAAAATACCGGCAAGTTTATATTATATCCTATTAGATCTGTTTCGCTCTATAAGGGTTCCACCGATCCAGATTGAATCTAATCCCGTTCAATGAACCATGAAAATTTGGCCAATTATACTACTTCGCCAGTGTCAGGCCGACCAATTACACGAGGAGCGCAGAGAAGCTCGGATTCCAAACGAGTCTTCAGCAGCAACCAGCCACTGAGTTACTATTCCTCTTAAGTATATTAGTTATAAGTTTCAAGTTTTATTATAAATTCATATAAATCCCTGATGCAAAATATACATAGCGGATTTACTTTGACAGAAAGTTTCTCGTTCCTTGAACGTAAGTGGGTTTTGGTTTTTATTAGTGGTTCATAGAGTCAGAAACCACTAATAAGAATCATAATAATTACTAAGATGTCACAATCTTGACCAATCCGGGAGCACCGGGAGCGCAATTTAAATACCAATTTGTTATTTAAAGGGCATTTGTGTAATCAAAAGTTCTTTTTAGTAAATTAAAAATACTATTAGATAACATTTTTCTTTGATAAGATTTTAGTCAACATACTGTCAACAATGAGCGTACACATAACAAAACGATTGTCTCTCTTAAATTTTGTAAATATCGTTTTACATATCAGTCAAGGTTTATCTTAACTAACTAACTAATTTAAATACATATGTGCGCTCTAATTTGTTAATTGATAGCAATGATTAAATTAGTTTGCAGTAGTGTTTAACCGTTAGCTAAGCTGTAATGTTAAGAGGCACGTAGCTTTAGCGGACATGATATAATATAATAACTAATTACAAAAAAGGATTATATGTAGTAGTAGAAGAAAAAAAATTACATTTGCTTATTCATGTGTATGAAAACATGGTAAACTCCATAAAAATCATTTTGTATTAAAAATTTCAGACACAAAACTCAATTGTATTCCGGTGAAAAGTCCAATCGACTCGCAGAACAATAAGTTAATAAAATCGTCAAAATCGAAGCGGAATGAGTCCTGAAATAAAGACCAGGCACTTAAGTATGAAATCCTATTCGGAGTCCCCGAGACGGCAATGAAGTTAGCGATGAGAAATGGATGAAGTCTCCAGTCAATTTATTGGCCACCCATCCAGAATCTAATCAAGGGAATTGGGTTAGTGATATGAAATTACTCGACCTTTTGCGAACACTGAACAACGATGATAAGACACTTCATTGGTTCGGTAACAGAAATCGCGTTAGCATCCACTGTAAAAAACACACTACTGAGCTTTATTGCTCTTTGATTCGTTTTTGAAGGATATAACGGCGATGTATCATAGATCGTAACGAACGAACACAATAAAAAATGTAATCAACGTTGGGTATTTACGGGTTTAATGCAATTTAACAGACGAAATGTGCCAATAAGAAATGGTACAGTGTTTACAGCTATCTCTCAGATAGGTTCTAGGTATTTTTATACTCACAATGCAAACTTACATGTAGCGCACTCCGAAACACATTGTACCATTATGAAACCATATTCGGACTAAAATGTTATCGTTTTGAAAATGATTTAGTCAAAATTACATGAGTATCTAATGAAAAATACAATTTAAGTATGTGTAGAATATTTATAGAAATAAGTCTTTATAAGATTGCTATTTTTTCTACTTCAATGGGAAGAGGCGTCAAGACAAGGTGATCTAATATTTTATACTTTTTAAGCAATAAACATGATCTAGACGTACCTTTTATTTATATACAGGATGTCTCGCATAAGATTAGCTTCCTGGAAGTGTGAAATTTGCTACACTAAAAGAATCAAACTAAGTAACAATATGGCCAAAATTTAATAATAACAGAAAATTTGGTCCCTATACTGTGTAGTTCCTTCATGTCGAAGGAAGCCAACCTTATGCGAGACACCCTGTATATTTTACGCATGATGAAAATTTTCATTCTACATACTTGCACGTGCCTACAATATAGATTAGTTAAACAAGAAAAAAATACGTGAATAAATCGTAGTGTTTTGAATTTTTGGACTATTCTGAGAGAACAAAAATAAAGCGTTGTGTTCCTCAACTTTTGAAGAAACTTGAAAATCTTAAGCAGTTTATCTAAAATATTATCGCAGACCAAAACAGTGTCATTAAAAGCCCAAAACTTCCTCCCTAATTCTATAAACGTGTATTATCCTTCTAAAAAGCAAATCCTGTAAAGTCAATAGTAAAATCCTTATATAAATGAAATTTGTATATTGACATGTGACCTAATCACATGTTCTATTATAGCATTGTTGATGTATTTTATTTACTTTATTGTGCCAGGAATATTTTTGTTTTAGTTTCACTTTTACTTCCATTTTCAAAATATTGGCATGGTAGTTGTAATATTTATTTAATTTAGTGTGAATTTATCTGTGAATATAAATATAGTAATTAACCAAATTAAAGTGGTCTAAAGCATACTTGCATAACGATAATAATTTGTGGAGCGAGCGTATAACTTTCCAGAAAATAGCCGCGAGTAATAATTCTAGCTGTTCAGAAACATTGTTTCTTCTTGTACATTCCTGAAAAGTATGTAAAAATTGTTGCATGCGCGTTTTAATATAAGCTTGCTGGCAGTGTTGATAAATAATAATTAATTAGTAATCATGCAAACAATTACTTAGACACGAACAGCAATATTGACTAACGATTAAATAACTATTTTTAAATCTACGGATAGTCTAACCACTTTATCATCGTGAAACGACCTGTTTTGTTTAATTCTAATATTTGAAAGACTTTCGAGAAGATCGGTATTTATTATGAGTTTAGTTGTAGCATTCGCAGGTGAATTAACATGTGTAATTTCAATGACTGCAAAAATATATTTGCATACATACTTTAGTACTTGAAGTATTTCATATTCCTATCCTACATAGCTAATGCAGATTTTTAGTTTTACGTTTACCTTATCTATTAAAATATTATAATGATGTGGATAATAGATATCAGCATGCTCTAGTTGCATAAGTTGTTGATGCATAAATATAACGCTAATTAACAGGCAGGTATAATGCATATTTTATGGCAGCTTTAAAGTGTGCTATATAACTCGAATGGCCAAACCAGGTTGAAACATTACAAAATTTTCAGCAAAATTACCTTATAAGCTGTTATTTGTTATATTATGTTAGCGAAGTTATTAACTAAGGTTAGAACTTTAATTTAACCTAATATAATTCTAATAAAGCATCTTACTTTAAGCACTTAAACAAAGTAGACGAATAAAATATTTCAGCTATAGAAATATTAGGTACCTATGATCTATAACGAAGATCGGTCTTGAAAGTTTATGAGTACTAAACTCTTGTTTGATGCGAATGGCTCTCAAGAAAATTAATTTAAAACCATCCACTGAAAACTATTTTACGTTCAATAAATACATCCCAGATGATACATGATTGAAGATTACAACAAATATTTTTATTTATTGCTGTAGAATATTACAATTCTGTCCCTATAGTTAAAAGTGGACAAGAACAGTGTTCATTACGAATTATGTATTTTAAACATTCTGGATTTTGGTTCCACTCCAATTAATTTAAAAGTGTTCTTTAATAGTGGGAGGGTGACAATAGGGAAACACAGCTAGCACGAAATTACCAACGAAATCGAATAAATCTCAATCGATTGGATAATGATAATGGTAATCAAAAATAATTATGTGCATCTAAAAAAAAATACACATGGTGATCATCATTTGGAACATAATGTGTGCTATAGGCCAGACTAGTCTATCCGAGGTGCGGCAGGAACAAATAGGTTTTCTTAGTCAAAACTAGTTTGGCCTAAAACGAATGCAGATCCTAGTTTAAACTAGTATGGCCCGCAATCGGCACATTACTAGTCTAGATTGAGCAAAAAGATTTGTAGCAGTTTAAATTCAAGCAAAATTACTACTTATTATGACAAGGCAAACTTTGGTGGCTTTTTGAATTACACAGCACATATTTGCATACAGCGTCTAGGTAATAAATGTCCAAAGCTACAAGCTGATGTTGTTCGTCATCCGAAGACTTGGCGTTGTCCAAAGTAATAGCAAGGAAACTACTATCAGATAGATTAAGAAAAAATAATAGTAAAAAAATTAACGGGGAACTTTCGAAGAAGCAAAAAGGAAGAATAATGAAATAAAAGCAAACGAATTTAGGGAGTAAAAGAACAAAAGCAAACACAAAAAATTACGACAGGACATTGAACACACAAAAATTAAATTAGTAAAAACTAGCCACAATTTATTGAAGAACTTACTTCTTTCTTTGAGAAGGTTGTCGTCTATCATGATCGCTAACTTTACTTTTGAAATTGCTGCTATCAACAGCTGATTTCTTTTCATGTATTTTCATATTCAATATCACATACGTTTCCTCTTTCATCTCTCTTTTTCTATGTTTTCATTCTTTTAACAGATGATTTTTGTTAATCTAATTACTCGAAATCATTTTTAAGACCTTTATCACATTATGTTTTGGAAAGAGGTGTTTATATGCTCAGCACACTTCTACACACTAATTCTCTGTTTTACATCCACTCATCCACTGATAAAGTCTCTTATTTTGGTACTCTTAAGCTGTTCGCAAGAATTTTCTTTCGCAACCTCGAAGCATTCCTCTATGCCTCTAATACGAACGTTCAAATTTATTTGCAAATAATATGTTTGCACATAAGTGATAGTAATTTGAGTGGGTGGCATTATTTGTAAACAAGCTTTAATGTTGGCAAACACATTTGATGGAATTAAAAGTTGTTAGTTGGAAGAATTTTTCTTTTTCTGGTGGTCCATATTTTATCCCTGTTCACTAAATCGAACGCTTTTTCAATATAACGAGCGATCAAAAAAAAATCAGTGCACATTACAATTATTACAAAAACTAACTTTTAAGTCATTTAATTCAGTTTAAGTTAAGCAACCAGCACTAAATTCTAACAAATTGTTATTGAAATTTATATTTGAAACGTTCTTGCTTTGTCAATGGAAGTTGTTTCGTTGTAAGTCGAGTTAAGTATTGCAACTAGCAGGAGGGCAAGTGATCAAAAGAGGCGCAAAGGTGCTACAAAGCACTGCTGTTATGGACGTTGCAGTGACAGTCGCTACAGCAGGGAAAATACGTTTTACTTTTTGTCATTTCCTAAACCTTGTTTGGAAGTACGAAAACATGAATTTAAGACGGTCCCAACATATCAGAAAATGCGTGAGTTGTGCCAAAGCTGACCGGTGGGTGCACCGGTGTCATCAAAGAAAGAATTTCCGAAGCATAGAAGATATCACTAAAGACACTTACGTATTATGCTTTCAACGTTTTTTTTTGGTTTGTTTTTTTGTCTTTTGCTTCTGAAACGCAAGAGTTAAAAACTTCTACCTAACCGTACTTTTCAGATTTGCGCATTTAAGAGAACAAGTTTGAGTGTGAAATATGGCAAAATAACAAGTGAAACTGTAGTGTCAACATCAGTAGAAAGCACGTTATTCAGTGAACCTGATGGATGTTGATCCAGAAGAGATTAAACTACTCCCTGAATTAACTGCTGGATCACCAATATGTCGTGAGAATATCAAAAAATTCCAATCCTTGCTGTTGATGCTGGTGAACTGAAGAGAAAGCCTGCCAAACTGAAACCTTAAAATATCAGTGTAAATCTACACAAACCACATTGTCAATATTTTCATATAATATGCAACACTTAAATGAGAAAAATAAATGATAAAACAATCAGTACATAGTCAATGATCATCCCCTCAGCTATTTTGTTTACATAACGTTGAGGTTATGTTGTCGTTCTAGAGATGTGCGAATGAAACTTTTGTAGAATGTTTTTAATGGGGTCAGACAAAAAGCACAACTTTGTGTATAAGAACATGTAGAACGCTTTCAACACTTGTTATAAATACATACCTATTATAAACCCAATGAGCAAGACACGTCGCACAGGTAAATTAAAAAAAATCACACTCTCTGTTGTAGCCTGTGACGACATCAAAAAAGGATTTACGTATATCTGTACCACTTCTGTTTGTGATTTTTACATACTTTTGACAATGAGTTCCCTAGTTCTTGTGATTTCTTCCTTTGGCAAGATATTAAAAAATGTATTAGAAAGCACCCTTAGCCGATGCAAGAAAGAATATGAAACTGAAGATTTTTTGCAAACTGTTTTTAATGGGATCAGAAAAAGAGCACAACTCTCTACAAGAAACATCGAAAACATTTTCACTATTAATTTGCTGTAACTGTTTTGTGTGCTTCTAAATGATTGTAAAATTCTCAATAAACATTTGTAGAAATTTGGTCATATCCTTTGGAAGAGTGTTTTAATTTCTACATTTTAAAGAAATAAAGTATCCGAGATCTAAAACTTCAACTCAATTAACATGACATCCAAAGGTCTGAATGCACTTTACCTTAATTTTTTACCAACTATAACGCACAAAAATCTTCTTAAGTCAATATTGGTGAATACAACATGCTTCTGTCAAAAACCGTTATACGAATCCTGGAGACACCTGCAAGACATTGCAAACCAAACCCCAAATCGTGTCGGTCTATATAAACCCGGTTGTGAGTCTGGTTTTGAGAGTGAACCAGATTTTAATGCTTCTTTCTGTTCGGTTCTTGTAATTTCCTCTTTGTTTTCAACTCCTGTTTCTTCTCCATTTTCCCCGATTTCTATTGTGTAGTTTCTACTTGTCTTTATAATTTTACAAAAATATTAATTCCATCTTTCTTCAATTTCTTTTTATTTTTTTAGCAACATTACAATTTTATCTTACTCTTACTTACTCAGCCCACTTCTGTTTGCTCTAAGTTTTTTTAAGCATCCTATACAGCTTTTTCAGATTTCCTTCACTTCCTGTTTCTAAAATTTTTACCAGGATTCTCTCATAATAAATTTTTTCTACGTACTGAGGCTATTACGATACACTTTTGCGTGTCATAATTTATTTTTTTTTAATATTGGAATCTTGGCAGTCCTAAAATGATCCTAACCTTACTTCGCTGTGTCAAGTCCAAGTCGATTCCAAGGGCTGTCAATGTAAATTAGGATTTTAGCGGTTTTAGCCATTCAAGCAAAAGCACTGATGGCGCTTGAAGAAGACTGTGGGTCAGGAAATGCTTGAGGGTGTCCCCGGATAAGGTTGTTCCACTTGTTTTTGCGGCGGGATTTGATTCTAGACATTTTGTAGATGGGGAGATTGAGAGTTTCCAGGGCCAGGAAATCGCGTTCGTCCTTGTCAATGTCCACACGGCGGATCACAAAGAAAAAGAACGGGCCTGTGCGAGTTGTTTGTGGTATGGGGGCGTTTGTTACGGAGGTTATTGGCTTCAGTTACAGAGTCCGACGTTTTTGGAGGTCGTTCGGGATGGGTTAAAATTCACTACCACGTCCTTGATACATGTGAAAAGGATAAACAAAAATACGAGTCACATACGAGTATTAACGTTTCAAATTAATTCTTTTTCATGGCCGCAAAAGTAACCAACCGCCGCGGAATTCCCTAGAGTGTAAAATTTTATTATTTTGTATAAAAAATGGTAAAGTAGAAAAAATACTGTATAATAACTGGTTTATAAGGCATGTTGTCGCACTTACTCATTTAGGACACTCCTCGCTACGCTCGTCGTGTGACAAAATGCTTCTTATAAAACTCGTATCATAATATACTACTTTTCTAATTGGTGTTGTAACAAAGCTATTAACGCATTCATTTTGAGTGCGTTAATAAGCCATTAACGCACCAAAATGTAGAATTTTTCTTTCCATTGATAACACACACTGAACCCTGCACTGAACGAAAGGTCAGTATGATTTTGAGGTTAAAATTACATGAACAACTCGTTTTGTAAAACTTAAGAGCACTCGTTCTTTACAGGCACGGTAGTCGTGCTGCAAACCTGATCTCGTGTCTTAATATAAGTTTTACAAAACTAGTGTTTCAACATACTATTTACCTAATGTTTCTATTTATTTCTCTTATATGATTCGTAATCCTCTTGTCATACCTCCTTCATCACTTCATCAGTTCGCACACCTCCTGTACCGCTTCAATAATAATATTAATAGACTCGTTAAAGGCTTTCCATATTGAATTTAGGTTTTCTGCTATTAAAGCTAATTCATACTTCCTCATGCTCTTTTTAAGTTCTTTTAACTTCTTAAAAAATCTTAACGTTATTAGTACCTGGAAGTACTATAGTAGTTTTCTGGAACACTTCCCTCAACCATTGTGCAATTTTTTTGTCCTTCTAGAACCTTAACTACTACATCTGTTGTTGCCTTTAGAATTTTATTGGCTATTTTGACATATTGAGTTTAGTAATAGCATTTTCTATTTCTTCTGATGTGTCCTTTTTTCTGCATATGTATTACCTTGTTGTTTTCATCGCTTTTTTCGTTTTTAATACCTAGTTTTTATCTGCTTCATTTATATTTTTTGTAATTATGTGAATTTTGTTCGACGAGTTATTCTGTCTAATGGAATTTCTTCTTCTCTTGCTTTACCTGTCCTCACTGATGGTCCTTGGTATGTTAATTGTTGTTATCAAGATGCATTTCATCAATTACTCAAAAATTTCTGAAAATAATAAATTAAGTATACTGCTAAATTATAATGCTGCGCCATACTAATCGAAGCTATTTTGAGTTCACAAAGAGCTCTCCCTCATTAAACATGGAAAGGTATGTTTCAGCTCAGTAATATTAAATAACGTCAACTGTATCAACATTCATCAGAATTGAGATGTAAAATATTAACGGACTGGGAGGGTGGGAAATCGTATACGAGTCAAAGCAGGCGTTGAAATCAGGTTATCATTTTATAAAGTCTGGCGCTATCCGTGCAAAATTTACGACCAGCAGATCCTTTACATACTCAATCGCATTCGAATTGATTTACGAGGCGTAAAATTTCGTTGTATTGCCCGAAAAATGTCGTAAATATTAAAGCGAACTGAAGTGAAAAGCGGTTTTTGTCTCATTATATAACTTTCGCGTCTCGTCTTGTATTTGTGCTATTTCAGGCCCCTTCAACAGAGAGCTTCATTTCGTTTCCAAATGAATGTGTGTTAGTGTACGTTCTTATTAATTTGGTTTAATTGCTGTCCACTGATGTAGATGAAATGTATCGCTACTAAAGTATAAATTTGAACGTTTTCATAATATTGCTCCCACATGTCGCTTCTTCTACTTTACGAAATCATATTTTCTGGTTTCATAATACCTACAAATGATCGTTCTTCTTGTTTTACAGGAATATCAATGCACAAAGGATACGCTTTCGTGCAGTTTACGACTCCTTTTGATGCTAGAAGTGCCTGTTTGGGAGTGGATGGCAGAAATATTCTCGGCCAAGTCTTAGGTGAGTAATTTTAATCTTTTTACGTCCCGCTTTGGATTTCTAATTTTGTTTTATTATTACATGACGAAAGCGGTAATTTCTGACTTTCTGATTTGGTCGAAATTAAGAAAAACGTTGTGTTCTCAGTTACTTACCCTGACTTACATATAAATACTATAGAGAGTTTTCATAAATGCTTTATACGTCCAGCAGGCTTTGAACGTCAAAATTCGCTATCTAACTACATGTAAATTTTGTTTTCCACAGGCAACATAATGTAAATCATTTATGAAGGAATTGATTTAGAAAAAAATTATCTTTGTGCGACATTTAAATAGTCAACGCGACGCCGGACATGTCCATCGAATGTTAGAGAAAAGTTTTGAGTTCGATAAGGTATTTTTTGTTTGATAGATTGGCAAACTTTTCAACCGCTTAAGTATCGATTAGACTGAAACTCATCTCAGAGTGTAGGATGTAATTCTTCTCGGCAATAAGCATGTTCTTTACTTACTTTAATCTTCGGTCTCCCTTGTACTTTTCCGTCATTTCGTCCCAAAATAATGCTCCAGAAAGTCTCAAATTAAAATTCACTGAAACTAATCCTGAGTATTGATGGACATGCAGTGAATTGGGAGTATCAACACGGCAAATTTGTTACAAATACACTCTACAGCACTTTAGATGACAAAAAAGTTTATTTAAGATTTTTTAAGTCGATAACTGCTTGTGTCAATAGCGTTTGTAGCGTTTTGAAGTGTATTTGCCTCTTAGTCTGCTAAATTTGGAAGCCATTCAGTGTTACGACGACAAAGAAATATTACTTTTGTTTTAATTTAACGGTAAAACACCAAATTTTTACACTACTAATATAATTATTCTAAAGTTCGTAAAATATATTCTTATCACATGTACATTTTAAACCTAAACCAACTTCTTAAAAACCTGAGACGATTACTCAAATTTGACCGTGCACAAGAAATTGCTTGTAGTAATTTAATATAATTATTTATTTATTAAAAGTCAGCTAACCGTTTATATTCAAGAAATTTTGAAAAATTATGAGAACAAAAACTAATTTGATAAAAACTTTTCTGAATTCGTTTTGCGGAATACATAATGCAGAAAGTGGTATAAAACCAAATATATAAATAAATCACCATAGGAATTTAATTTACAGCTGTCAAAGCTAACCTCAAAATTTGACGTTAAGTAATTCGTGTTTTTTCTCATTTTGGGTGAACGACTACAAAAAACGCTGTGCAATGCTCGTGCGCTGTCGCTTTTCAGGGGTTAAGGCTCATTGCAACACTCGGCGTTCGCTCGTGCTGCCAAATTTCGCCCTCGCTCCTGAAAAGTGCGTTGACAGCGCTCTTGTATCGAAATATACCATATCACGTGGCACTTTATACACCCATCCGAAATAACTGCTGCAACAACTTTCTGGCATAAAGAGGCATACAAGGGTTATTAAAAGCTCAAGAAAACTAATTTGACATAACATTTAATTGGCACGAATACATAGAGGAAAAGGAACATGTAAAGTATGAATGACATTTACTTTCATTAGCTCAATTCGTTCCATGTATCCGTGAAAATCTGAAGTAATGTTCAATTAATTTGGATAAACGTTCAATGAACTTGGAGTTCTATTACAAGATGAAACTTATGAACCTCAGATTCGCTGAAATGAAGTCGTTAACTCGCTCAACTACTATTTCAGGTAAATTGAAAATTTTTCACGCTTATAAGAAAGTGCGCAGTTTTGTGGAAAGATAATTAAATTGGTGCAATAAGAAGTTCTTTCGAAGTCATTAATACAAATTTCTCCTACTTTGTCTTAAGTGAACAAGTTTTTTGTTTTCATTGTGAATACTATACCTGGATCATCTGCCTCTTAAATGTCTAAAGTCGTGTTACATTTTACTTTTTACTTTTTTTAATTTTAGAATCTTTTATTCACAATCGGTCAGTAAACGCGACCTTAACGGCGGCAGTAAGCTCACCTTATATTGCCAGGCAACCCGAATTAATTATTATTAAATGTAAGATGTAATGATTGGTAATATAGGCAGGCACGTAACTATTATGAAGCCTCGCGGCAACTCGTGAGTGGTAGACACAAAAAGTTACGATTACAAATTACTGTTACTGTGATTTAATAATTTGTTTAATAGTAAAAATTCCAAAAAATCCTTTGACATTTATCTGAAAAATAATGTCAATTGTTGCAGTGTTTAATAAGTAGTACAATAATTATTATAATAGTTCCGGTACACTATAGTTCTCTTGACAGTAATGGAATACTTTTACTGCTTCTCAATTTTCGACGGAATTTACGCGTAAGAAACAACTCCGTACATTTGCTAAATCTCACACTTGAATCTTATTTATGTAGAGAAAATGGTTATCTCAAATATATGTGCCTCGATTTGATCCGGATTCATATAGCTTCGCACCACCGGCCGCTCGAGCGAGTGCGTGAACCAAAATAAAACCAGCACAAGACAATTAACTGAGTAGGATTAATATCGCAACGACTCATCAGTAGGGTGAAACTAACCTGAAAACAAAAGTGACGTAAAACTGACAGCTTTTGATGTATCGATACACGTCATACGTTTTTTAATCCATGGCCCACTTGACGTTGTTTCTTGTCGAACGGACGATATTTTATGTTAGTGGTAAACAAGAAGTTGGAAGTAAAACCACTACAATGTATCAAGTTTAATCCCATGTGATCAGTGCAGCTGCAACTGATGGCGAAAACTTGCAAGATTACGGTTTTGGGCAACTATCCCAATGTTTATTATTATTATGGGTGTTTGTAGGTATTAATCTTTGTTTCTGTGGAAATACACCGAAAAGTCTTAATACGTCTGAGATATGTACTGCTCTTTAAATAATTTTAAAAGAAGTCCACTGCTGATAAAATGATAACTGGGGTATCAACGAGTATCAACGAGTCAAGACTGCAGATGACGAGGTCGTTAGACCGAGTTCATCAGTCATAACACGAGTTGTTGTAATTAGAATGTAAGAATAAAAAAAATCTTAAATTGTGGTAACCACTCAAAGTTGCTTTGAAGATTTTTCATTAATCAACTAAAATTACGTGAGATGAGTGCTGCAGTAAGATTATTCCAATATAATGAGGTCCATTACTCAACTTAAATTTCCTCATATGGGTGGTACAACTACATCATTATACAGCAATAAGTTGTAGATAAAAAACTTTTTCTTGGCCCAAATTTTCTGGGCGTTCCTCTCTGTTTATAACCGTGTTTGTGCGGGCTTGTCCTATAATTTTCTTGCACTTTCCTCAACCATTTTATGTGCCCTTAAAACTTGGACGTGCTCCAGGCCGTCGGGATAACGTATTTTGACACGTACATCATTAACAAAATAAACAGGAAAAATTTTACAGTCCGTTAGGTTATTATTCTTTGGCATCTTTGCGGTACATATTAATAATAAAATATATTTTATAGCCAATGCACCTATGTATTTACTACAACTACCTTAACATAATCTTTAGCGGAACCTCGAAAGTATTTTTTGTTGATTTAATTAACAATAAATTCGAGAGAACACCAAGGTGAGAAATGCAGAAACACCAGTGCAGAAAAACAGACTTTTTGTTTGTTTTTACTACGAATCTACTGCAGCGATGCAATTTAAATAAACCCGAACACGTCGGGGATAATCGTACTATGGATGGTGTTTCGACTAAAAAGTTTGCTGCAATTTTCTAGACGGCGGTTTCAGCTGGAAAGTTGTAATAACACAAGATTGTTCGAGATAGACTCATCTCGTATTTTATAGGTCAAATAAACATTGTCTTGGACAAAATTAGTAACACTTACTAAGTACTTCAAACTTTGTTATTTTATGACTTTTATGCAAACCAGAGAAAATGGTTTCAATGACGCATATTAAGTAGAATAACTGGTAGATAAAAGATATTCGGAATCCAGTTTGAAGGTTACGTCTCTAAGTCTAGTATACGCGTTCAATAAAAAGGAATATTGTTTTTCTAATTTGATGTTGTAATAAAGCTATTAACGCATTCATTTTGAGTGCGTTAATAATCCATAATTCAATACGACGGTTATATTTATTTCTACCCGTGACTTTTGATGTGATGTGATTGGTCCTTGCCTGTGACGCACCACCATGTTTCATGACATTGAATAAGGTTAAAAAACTTAAGTGACATGAAAAATGAAAATAGTGAATTGATAATGACCTTATTGAAATTATTCTGTTCGTTTAAACAAGATCTGTTTTCCCGTTTCAAAGCTTTCCTTATTTCCTAAGAAAATCTAATTTTCGGCCTTTGTTGCATTTGTGAATCCAATTGGAATTTGATGGTGAAAAACTATGTTTCGTTATTAATATAATAATAATTAATATGATTGGCTGATACTCAGTTTAAAACGACATGGCGGATGGAAGTCGAATAAAATTGGAGAAAACTATATTAACAATTCGCTTAATAATAAAAACATGGCTAATGGAATTTTTTTCTAGCCCCAAGTTCTATCGCTGCGCCATCATGCCAAAATGTAACGATTCATTTTGTATCTAATTAAAAATTATCCAAAAGTACAGTGTGAAATGCGTGTGGAAGGCACTTTTCTCACTTGTGTGGTTTGCAGCTCCGTTGGGAAAAGTGCTTTTTCCACACTAGTTGCACACAGAAAAAAAGCACTTTTACTGTTTTACTTATTTGAATAAAATTACTATAAAACATGTTCTTCTCAACGCGTTCAAATAAAAATTCACACAATGAATCTGGTACTAAATAAATGCAATCTTTGCCAGGATCACATTAAATTTACTGTTTCAACTGCATATTTTTTAATATAACCTACTACTAGCAAAGTTAACAATTATTAAAAATAATTTTGAATATAGAATATTTCCGACCGTATCAATATTTGTCAGTTAATGAGCAGTTGTTTTTCCACTACACTTAACCTGTAAATACAAATAATACATAATAAATAAAAACATTACGGAACGTTAGTTTCAAATATAATTTTTGTTCCTGTTTATTTACCACAACAAGAGCTATTTTAATTTAAAATTCCAATTTACTGGAAATTAATTCAATTCAATATTTTACAAGAGGCCATAAGTAAAACTAAATATGATCAAATTTATAAGTAAGGATGAGAGGATCAAAATAACAAGAACAAATGAAGGTCTACAGTCCCAATGTTTTTCGAAATAAAAGCGTCGGGGACAAAATAGTACAAACTATTGCACTCAGCGGATTTAATAAAACCAGCATGGAGTCGCATTTGAATGCCGTTGCATCAGATAGACGTTGACACTTTGAAGTATTATCACGATTCAAACAAAAAAATCCAAACAAGTGTCTGAACATGTCATTGCGTCTCTATTGATG
Organism: Diaperis boleti; assembly: GCA_963583935.1. Taxonomy (NCBI): domain Eukaryota; kingdom Metazoa; phylum Arthropoda; class Insecta; order Coleoptera; family Tenebrionidae; genus Diaperis; species Diaperis boleti. The sequence continues at coordinate 23,316,271 of OY757249.1, forward strand.
AAACCGAAATAATTAAAAGTTTCCTCTGTCGGTACCCGCGTAGTTTTCGCCCAATTAATGAAGTTCAGGGTTGCATGTTTGAAAACGATGATATTCTGGACGGAAGGTTGAAATGCAGGCAGAACATTTTCGATTCGATTTGAAACGATGAAATTAAAATTAATAACACGTTCGCATGTTGGGATAATTGATGTAATATTGTCAGTGACGAATTTGGTTCGCTGCGACAAAGACAGGTTGTGTGCTGGAAATGAATGTTTTTATTCGTTTATTAGGTACTTACAGGAAAAATGAGTAGAGAAATAATTGCTGTCATGGCGGCAGTGAATGTGAAGTTAATAACAAAAATAATAATCTCTGTGAGTAATGTCATAAACCTTTCATAACACATCACTAATTAAAGTGGATAATTAATAGTTATATTAATTAATATATTTTATAAGCTTTAACGCAGATATAAATATTCACACACAATATATTATTTTATGGCGTACCGATATGTAGTAGTAATAAAAAAGGTCATTCCGCTTGTACTCTACAAGCTCTAAAGACTATATACATATTAAGGGTCTTCACAATTTGCTCAGTAATCAAGACGACTACAAAACGAAACCCTAAAGTTCAGCTGAAAAATCGAAAAATTAAAAATTGGTAATTTTGAATGGAAATCGCTACTTCAGATTGCTTTTAATAGATGGCGTTCGTGATGAACCTATCAGACGATATACAAAACTGTCATTTCTTCTTGAATCACCACTTCGGATTACTTTTAATAGAACGCGATTGTAGGTGATACGAAGTTCACTCTGTCAGCTAGTAATTTATATTATAATCTATGTACAAATATTTCCCAACCTTAATCGATCAATTTGTTGTAGCATAACTTACCCAACACTTTTTTTACACTATTTCACTTTTTTGAACATGGAAGTGATATGTAATAAAAATTCTTGGCTACCTTTAATTTGGAAAGTTCCTTAGGTTCTATGGAAGGAACTGGGATGAGGATACAACAAAACAAATAAAAAAACATTATTATCGCCAATCGATGTTTTAAAGTAGTTAGAAACCCATTAGAAGACTTTTATGTCCTGCTCTCTTCGTCGTTTGAGAATTTCAGTATAACTAGTAACTGTTCAACAAATTTGATAGCAGTTTGCAAAGACCTTAACCAACAACTTTAAAACATGCTTGCTATATTTTCATTCACATGACTTTTGTTTATTCATGCGGCATATTGCAGTAAAAATTAAAATTACCTACCTTTCCTGTAGAGTATACCTACTTTACAGGTCACATCTGAACTGCCTGCAGAGCTTTTAATTGCACTGTACAGCAAGGCAAGACAGTGTAGCAAATTTCCGCTCTGTAAATAGCACGCAATCCATCATCAGAGTAAAAGAGTCGTAACTTGGCGAGCGTGTTAAAAACCTCCCTTAATTTACATATTCCGTAAATAATTCACTTTATATACATTTTGGCTGAAACGCAGCGATATCCTGGCTACAATGGACTGCCCGTAAACACTCTGCTCCTGTCAGGACTCCTAACCGCAAGACCGCAACCACCTTGCACCTGAGCTTTGTCCACTTTACTCACGGCTGTTGAATACATTAGTTTGAGTGGCGGAAATAAAAACGCGTGGTAAAATTGTAGGAATTTTCTAACCGCATTTTTTGTAGACGTGTGATCGGGACAGGCGGGAGCAATAAATAAACAACAACTATTTTTTCTCCGTTTTGGAAACTCTTCACCGAAATATTAGGCGCTCAGAAAGCAATTGTCAAAAAATTTAGATCGTTAGGGATTACAGAAGGGTGTATATGCGCAATAAATTTATATCTGTAATCTGTACAGTTTAACAATAAAGATCGAATTTGAGTATTCCGAAGAACTCAGTTGCTTTACTGATCTCTCTCCTGAAGTTACCCCCAACAAAAAGTTCAAAGCAGACACGGTTTGTGTTTGTTTTGTGTAGTGTTAAATAAAAAAAAATAAAAAAAAATTTCAATACTTTGTGACCTTTTTATTAAAGTTAAAAATATTGTAATGATTTGAACCATAAAACACCAATTTAGAAAAACCGTCTTGTCATCATGGCATCTCGAAAATAACGCCCAAATTTTGCCATGGAACAAGGCAGCGACAAAGTGATGCTTTTTGCAAAAAAATAAATCTTAAATCTGTATATACATTTTTTGAAAATTAAAATTTGTGTCGATAATATTATATCAGTTTGTGTATATCAGTGCGTTTAGAAGGAGAGTGACAGCCCGATTTCATGTTGATTTGCGACTGGTCGCAAGTGCCGGTTGCTATGGAAACGTCGTAACTATAAACCAGTGAGTAAGGATCAATTTCATGTGAAATGAAACATGAAATTGAGCCTCACTGCCTAAAGCATTGCCCCTAATCGCAAATTACTACCCAGAACATGAAATCGGGCTGTTATTAATCTCTACAAAAAACGTACAACGTGTACACAAAAAGGTTTTTACACTTACGAAAACTACAATGGTTAGCGACGATTATACATGAGAACACACAAAGGGCAAAGAAAAAGGGGAGCAAAGGGGAATATTTAAAAAGAGCAAGGAAATAACTGGAACACAACATAAAAGAAAGAAGAGAGAGCAGATAATGATTATGAGAGTATTGATAGGAGATGTAAGAGAAATAAAACAAGACATGAATAGGAATTGATGGAACTAAGAAAAGAAAATAAAGCATTTAAAGAGGAAAATAAGAAAATGAAAGAAAACATGAGAAATATGAACTTCAGAATACGTAGTTTAGAGAAAGATTGCATAAAGATCAATATTGTACTGTCAATAGTAAGAATCGGAGCTGAAAACAAAACAGATTTAAGGCACAGAAAAAGTTCAGATTAAAAATGGGGCACAAATAATAGAAACAGTGTGCTAAATAGAATAGGATAATGGAAGAGATAAAGAGGCGGTGATGAAAAACAAAAGTAGAACGTGATACCCGAATGAAATTGAAACAAGTAGCAGAAGGAGGAAGAAAGAACAGAAAGAGTGTGTAGATGGGATATCAGGAAACTATAATCGAAGGAAGGACATATGAAAGGGATACTGAAAGAAAACAAATGATGGAATATAAAAGTAACGACATGTCCAACGACGGGACTAACAACTCAAAAAACTGGACAAGAAGGGAATACCGACGACGACACTGACCAAGAAAAAGGTTAAAACTACAAATCTAATGAAAAATACGAGGATGAATATGAAATCAAGCAATGAGAAGGAAAGAGGAGACAAATTTGGAATAATTGTTAGTTTGGGAACATTGAATATTATATGAATAAATGGAAAGTAAGACGAATTGATAGAAGAACTGGAAAAACTAAAATTACGCTATGTAGGAATCAAAGGAACAAAGAAGAAACGGAAAGGATTACCATTACCAAATGGATATTGGATGTACGGATCTGGAGTCAAACAGCAGAGAAATGCGAGAGCGGGAACAGCACTACGGGTAAAAAAGAAAAAGTTGAAAAAATATTAAAAAAGAAAAAATTTTAAATGAAAATATCAATAAATTAAAGAAAACGGAGGAAACGAAGAATACACCATAATAGTTTGCTATGGACCCAACCACAATGCAACAGTGGAGGAAAATGATATATTTTTTAGAGATTTGTAAGAAGAAATATATAGCACAAATAATAACACACGCCTGCAATGGTTTTCACCTTAAAAAACTAATTAGCAATTATTAGGATAGGTATTAGGTACTAAGATACAAAAAAAATAATAATAATAAAAAAATTCTATCACGTAAATTTTTTAAGAAAATTACTTTTTAAATTTTTCTTAGTATTACCGCGTATTACTAGCATTAACCGAAGAGAACGCTTGGGGTTCATTTGAAGGGGTAGTGAAAATTTTTTTAAGAAACAGGAAAAGCCCAGATTATGAAAGTACAGTGAACTAGTGATCGCCAGTCACTCGAAATTCGAGTGGTATGTATTGGATTGATAAGCGAAACAATGTGAAAAAATTAAAACTAAATAGTGTTGAATAAAGACTGGTTACCATATTACATATTACAATTTTTTATTTGTTATATTTAACTGTGATTTCGACTAAAAAAAGGTCTGATTAATAAAAAGAAATAAGACGGAATAATTTCTTTATATAAAATATTTTTCGTAAACAGTACTTGTTCATTATTGTGCGGTCTAAGATGCCCCTGATTAAATTGCTCGGCAATGTAGAAACGATGTCCGAAGACAAGTTGTGATAATTAAAGCCCAACCTTATTAAAGGTTTGCCCTTGCCATTTATTAATGGGCATAGGGAATGCTAAGATGATTGGAAATTAGGTTCGCCTTAAGGAAAATGGCATGTACCAGAATACGTTATATGAATCACGGGTATTAAAATACGTTTCCCAGTTGATCGTCCGGTTCAAATTTCGCAATCAATTGTATTTTGATGCAATCGTTTAACACGTATTCTTGTATCACCAATTTATGTTGAGGCAATGCAGTGGGAGATAATGAATTTAAAAACTCAATCGGAAACCGAATCACAACTGCTGTAAACGTGCGCTATACCGGGCATTTTTGCACAGCCGGGTGTAAAAGTTGAACAAATATCATCGTTTTAAGGGCGTAATGACATTCTTTTTCGCCCTAAGGCCAAAGAGTAGTCATTTTGGCCCTAGAACTTCTCGAGCCCAATTAAAAAAAATCATGTTAACTAATTTTTTATTAATATGTAAAGTAATGTTACAATTCATACAATTTTCTTTGCAGGTACTTGATTTTTCACTAAAATAAGCCAAAAGCATCATTTCTGAGTAATTTCTTGCTTGCTTTACTTCGCACCTCGTTTCGCACCATTTATTGACAAATTCATTATAAGCCTTTCCATACAATAACCGTGATTTCTGTTGCATTCTCCGCAGCTCAATTTCTTATGGGAGAGCATTTTCTTCACAATTTTAATTCATTTTCATATTTTTTTTTATTTGTGACACCGCTTTTTTCACTTTGTTTGCTGTGCGCTTGTTATATAGGTGACAACTTAAAGCAAAACAAGTACTGCTATTTTTGAACTTCTATTTACTTTTAATTTTTAATTTACTTTTATTTACTTTTAATTTAATTTAATTTTCAACCTTGCACCGCGGGTCAAAAACTATATTATTTGGCCCTTAATACATAAAATACATAAATAGCTATTTTGGGAGCCAAGATAACACACCGTAAAATTTCTGAAGACATAATTCCCGAAAAGTTATAAATCTTTTATCGGTAATATATTTTTATGATAATTTATTACTGTAACCCTTGATCTCTTTCCACCAACGTTTATAACACCCCGACCATCTCGAGGTAAATACTGCAGTGAGGTAAATGCCCAGTCTCTGAACCACGTACGCACAGAAACCTTAAAGGAGGGGCCAAGCTGTTAGTTCGCCAGCTTGTTATTTATAACGATTCTCGCTCATTGAAGTTTGTGACTGAAATGGACGGGCATCCGTGGAATCCGTTGAAGAATTACATGCAAATAATCAATGAACCTGTAAAATTTTTAAAAATGAAAAGTAATCTACCGATTACAAATTACAAAAGAATTATAAAAATCGGTGCCGTACCCACTGTTTTATTTGCTTCAAACAATTCATGTTCAACGATTAAATATACAGGGTGTTTCATAAGTAAACGACAATCTCCGAGATTATGAATATGAACGATAAGAGAAATGTATTGGGAAGTTTTTTTATTTTCTAAAACGTCTGGTTTAAAAATGCCGATGGTTTTAAATGGACCAACAGAAAGACAGAAAATGAATTTGCACTAAAAAATATATGAAGTTATCGATGTTAGACCATGGCGAGACATTTGTCAAATGTGACGTTCACTGAGTGGCTTTCTATTAGTATTGCAAATTTGTCTTGTCGTGTTTTACGAAAAAAATTCAAAAAAATTCAAATTTGAAAATTTTCAGAAAAAACTGCAGAATAACGCTTCTTTAGCTTCTACGAGTTAGCGTATTAAGTATTGCCGTTTACTTACGAAACACCCTGTATAGATAATAATATGTTCAGCAATTTTCATAAACAGGGTAGCAATATGAGTATAAAGTTACATTTTCTGCATTCTCATATTGACTTCTTTCCTGAGAATCTTGGTGCCGTAAGTGAAGAACAAGGAGAGCAATTCCACCAAGATACAGTAGAACCTCGATTATCCGAACCAATTGGGACCGAGACTAGTCAAAAGTTCGGATAATCGAAACGTGGGTTCGTCCTTATCTCACTTCGACAGGATTTCCAAACATTAAGTTTACGATTGGAAGTTGAGGGACTCGACGTTGAAGCCATGGCACAAATTAAGTAACAAACGAAATTATAATGAAAAAGGAACAATTCGGCATTCACCATTTCTAACTATGCGCTGTGAGAAATATAATAAAACTGCGCAAGGAATTGTTCGGATAATTGAGGGTTCGGATGATCGAGGTTTGGAAAATCCAGGTTCTACTGTATTAAGGTTATGGAGAACAGATACCAAGGAAGGTGGGACGCAAACATGATGGCAGACTACTGCTGGATGTTGAAGAGAGATGAACCGGATAGAAGCATAACAGAAAACGATTGAACAGGAGATTTCAACGAAGTAGAAAAAGATACCATTAGCCTTTTTGATTTTCTTTGTTTCTTTAGCATTATTTTTTAACTAATACGGTTGGTATTTTAAGTAAAAAATTAATTTTAAATTCATTAATCTTTGTTTTTTCATGAAAATTGTTTAAAAATACTAAAATATGCATGTTATCAATAAAAATAAATCTCGATGTGCTAAAAAAAACAAAGCTGTATTTTAATTTAATATACTTAGATATTTAAAAACATAACATAATTATTGGAAGGGGAAAAAAGTTTAATTTCGCATGCCTGTGTAATGAGAGATGAGAGACTTTTAAATGGGAGAGTGAGAAGGGAGAATGAAGGACTGGAATGATGGCTGGGAAAGCGACACAGGGAGAAATAATGAACGAATAATAGAAATAACTTGAGAAAACGATTTAATGATTGGCAACACACACCTTAAGAAGAAAAGAAATCCACAAAATCAGTAGATAAGAAAAATATAGAATAAAAGAAGATTGGACAAGATCAGAAACGTAACTAAGAGTCTGAAACTGAGACCAATAGGAGAAAAGATTGAAGGAGCGTAGCTGAGATTGTGAACGTGCGTGAACGTGGGTGGGGGGCTCGTGCTGAGCAAAACAACCCAAACGGGCGGACGTCGGGTTTTGGTTTTCATGCGTTATAACGTTGTTGATATTATTTGTATAATTACAATAGGTTACAAATTTGTACAATTATTTTTCGATTTTTGAAGTCGGTTTGGTTTCATTCATTCGACGGTCCGATATATTTTAACTTGTCTTTGTTTAACTGGCACTGTAGTAACGTACGGATTACAGTAAAATTGTGTCTAACTTTTTTTGGTGTCATCAATGTTTGAAAAAAATCTTCAAAGAAGTCTAATCTGTCAACAAAGTCATTTGAAGTAGTTCGGTAAACTTCTATAACTGAAACGTCTATATTTTACCAGTTGCCATCAATATTTCAATAGTTATCCTGACCAAACATTCGATGTGTAATGTTGCGTGACAGCTGTAATTTTTCGGCTAAGAAGATTATTTCGATTGGGGAGGTTTCGCAAATATGTAATATGTTATGCTCAAACTTAATAATAAAATGTTTTTTTCTTTCAAGGTTAAAAAAAACACTTCTGCATACAGAACCACTTATATCGATGCATAATAAGTACCTCAAAATTATACTGCAGTCTGGACTGACATCGTTCGTTGTTGTGAGTCGCCATTCACAACTAGACTTTCTTTGAACGCTATTGATGTCCATTCAAATAACATCCACAGATACGAATACGATTCTCACTATGAGCAAACTTCAAACTACATTTATTTTAGAGTAAGTTATTATGCTGTGTAGACACTTGCATAACGACAAAATATTTGATACACATTTTTAACATCACAAAAGCATTCAACGATGTCTAGATCAACCCTGTAAATTAGATTCACGTTTTCAGTTTATAAATGACATTTGATTTAGGTCTATTAAAATGTTCAAGGTCATTGCTCGCTTACTGATATAATTTTTAACATTGAGGATACATAGAAAAGGAAAGTTAGTAATTGACATTTGATTTAGGCCTATTAAAATGTTCAAGGTCACTTGTGCGACTACTGATATAATTTTTGACATCGAGGATAAATAAGAAAAGGAACTACGTGCTGAAAAAAAGCATCGCCTACTAGAGGGAACTATCAATTAAAAGTGCATGTTTTAACTAAACTACCGAGTTCTTCAGATTATACCTACTACCTTGAAATGATCTAGCCCTACATACAAATTTCTAGCGCACACTTGATTATTAAAGCCACTCTGAAACACCCACCCTGTACTATTCACGTCAATCGTGTGAGAAATTTTACTTATTTGTGTTGCTTGATGTTTCTTCCTAGAAGAAATCCGTTCGCTATTAGGTAGGCGATTAGATACTGAGTGATAAAAATTAAAAATTTGAGTTGGCAACAAAACAATTTACATTAAAATTGAGAAGGCTGTGATTCGGTTGTCAATCGATGACAGATGATTTAAATTTGGGCCAAACAAACATAACCTTGCATTGACGAATGACACTACACTTTTATTTGAATTCGTTACCAATTGAAATATTAACTGTTGGTCAGTCTGGAGATTTTCCTCTGTGTATTATGTACATCTTTGAGCTTCATCTTTTTAAACTACATAATGTAAATGACGAATATCATCCTCTTTACCCTCATACGGTGTGCTGCACTATGTCATGGATACATCGGCAGTTAAAGCTCTGCAGGGCCCTCAAGAGATAATATAAACGATGAAGTCGTCGAGCTTCCAGAATGTGTTTTTCGGGTCGGTTTCGTGCTCGCTAGTTATTATCGTCCGCAATTATCTAGATAGATGTGGTCTGCGGGATAAACACAGCCCATAAAAAATACACAGCAAGTGTCTGGAACTAGTTGGCACCCCTGCCATGCTGTGGCGTGGGAACGGGCCTACTGCAATGCTAAACAGATAGTATTTTGCTGGTTTAGACGGCGGATCTCGATGCTTAACGGGGAACGACCGGCGCGATAAGTCGACCGAGTAGTAGTCTGCAGCAGGCATGCCAACCTACATGATTTAATAAGGCGCATGATGAATCGGTCATAACCGTAACGATGTTTTGGCATGAACTGTAATTTGCGTAATAAGCTATTTGTTTCCGCATTAAAAGCAGTCTTTATTTTTTGCGTGATTTTTGTCAATATTTCAATGGGATCGAAGGAAGAAGGTGTGGACCACATATACAACAACTGTGCACAAAATTACATTTTATAAGAAGTTTCACAATGTGACGAGGAAACCAACATTACACATCACCCTTTTTTAATTTTGCAAGATTGGAGTAGTAGCTATTGTATAACAGAGGACGTATTTTCACTCTCATCGCAGAGTGGATGTTTCAACTGCTCTTCCTTATGGATGCTTCATATCGTTCACGTTTAATAGAATAGATAGATGTTCAATATATGTATACACAATTGCAACAATCCCAGATCACTCAACTGGTATATAATTTTTTTACACTACACCTATTTTCAACATCAGAGATTTTTTTCGTTGGTGGAATTATCGTACCGTCGCCTAACGCAGCTTTTATTAAGAAATGTACTGTAAGAATCCGATCGACCTAACGAACGATTCACGTTCTCAGTCGGCCACTTGACGGTGAAAACAAAGTTGTTCCACAATATACGTTTGAGCTCTTCCTAATAGATGCTTCATATAGCGCTCTCACTTGGCACGCTATTGGATTGAATTTAATTTAATTATTGAAACTGGAGGCCTGTACTTTTAACAGAATAGATGCTTTTGTTGTACAAGCAGTTTGTTTTTTATAAACGTATTTTAAAAAAGAAAATTTGTGTGAATTTTTACAGCACTGTGACGCGTTTCACTTCCTTGAAAAATCTTACAGTTCATGTTTACATTTCGCGAGGCTAAAAAGGTTTTTACAACGTACGTACTGGTTATAAATGACTCAATTTAATATCTTCCTAATGCTTTACTATCACTGTTGTCACTACAAATATATCTACTTGCTATTGCTGTCCTTTACATTCGTTTGTCTTCATATTTATAAGTTTAAACATAATTATATTAATTTAAGCATATTCATTCTAACCACAGGGGTATGAGACCCAAAAAGCTCTCGGGCAGCGTGGGAGAAAATATGGGTACGGAGTTCTCGCTGAGAGTTTTACCTTCACGGCTCTAATTAATTCTGTCCACGGGTCGACTTTGGGACCCTTTCTCTGTCCTTTGGCCAAATTGCGCTGTATTGAAATTCCAAACCGTCTCCCATTCTATTGGTGATGCTTTTACGTTTGTTTCAGCCTAGTTCATGTTGTAATGGAGCAAGAGGAACACAGTAACCAGTCCGTCTAACGATATTGATTTCTTCACATTTCCTTAATTTCCTAATTACCAATTTTCTCTTTGGAATACAGTTGCCGAGTGTTGGGGGCAGAGGTTTGCCTGTCCTTCTTAAATGATCAACAGGTGCTGCATAACGCCCTCACGTCGATTCCTTTGATGTTACGGCAAACAACCGACAATCATGAAACGCTGTAATGACCAGACAATCTATATTTGGCGTATCTGGATTTTTTGCATTTTCCAATATCCTATTTTGTATACGTCATTTTTACTGCTCCATCCAGGACCAGTGTAAATTGTAATTACTTTTCTGTTTTAATCCTAAAGTAGTCTCAAAAGGCTTCCAAATTTATCTATCTTCGTTCTAAAAAAAATTATCATCTTCTTGTACAATTGTTTTTTTTTGTGTACCTATCTTTATTTCTTAGTGTCTTCCTTACACTTTGATCAAACGCTTTTTCCAGGTCTATAAAACCCACATAAACTGTTTTTTCTTAATGATTTTTCTGATATTTGGTTCTTCTATAATATTCTGTTTCATATAATTTTTCCACCGTGGCAGTTGAGGAGGTTCCTGTTTAGTCCTGACATTCCTTGCTGCTTACCTTTTTAAATATTTATCTTTTTGATATTAACGCGTAGCCACTGGACTGGTGCCCAGACAGCACAACAATATTGAGCCAATATTGGGCCATTCTCGAGGATATATTGGCCCAAACTTGTTTCTCTACATTGGGCAATTATATAATGTGGACATTTCGCAATATTGGTCCTACAACGTATTTCAATCATGGCCCAATGACGTATACCAATCATGACCCAACAACGTATATCAATCATGGTCCAACAACGTATACCAACCATGGTCCAACAACATATAGCAATCTTCTTCCAACAACGTATGCTAATGTTGATTCAATAACTCAATATTTGTACAATAATCTAATCCGATGCAAACTGAATGAAAATGTAATGTATATTTAGCTCATCATCGTGATACAACTGTATATATGTATTACTATAATTATTATTCATAATTCTAATTTACTACCAATTTAAAATATTTTACAACAGACTAGTGTCGGAACTAGTTAGAAAATACCAAAAAAATATTAAAAGGTATAATATAATCAAGGGCAATATTATCTAAAACCAATCTTGACATTGATCGATTGAAGATGAAACCTTTAAACTTAAAATTAAACAAGAAATAAGAATTAGATCGTAATTTATTGTAAACTTATAATTAATAAAAATTTTATATTACATACTCGATTGTACATACTCATGTATATTGCTTCATTAATTAGGGATTTATTTTCTGTAAAAAAAGTTTAGTTAATGTTTGATAATAATAAATAAATACAAGCCTGAGACTCTCTTAGTTCTTCCACCGTCGCGATTCCCAGCGGTTATTTCCAACTCATTGTTAGTCAACTTGAAGTTAGTCTTAACTGCTTCTAAAAAATACAATTTAACGTAAAATAACTTATTTGAAGTATCAATAAATAATATTATATATAGGGCAAGAACTACTAGATTTTACTTATTAATCTTTTATTTCCATTTATTCCATGCAACTGATAAACTTAAAGTTTACAAATTCTCTTTCAAACACCATTTTCTCAAAAAATAAGAGGAATTAATCCATAGATAAGGTTAAAGACAAAAGTTAATAGTAAATAAAATTAATAAATAAACAGATTCATATTATGAATAATTAATTATGTACAATCCTATGATTTTTTTCATTTCCTCATTGGTGGCATTCTTTTCACGTGTTCTTGTCGCCTCTAAATCAATTTAAACCATATTAAACCATATATAATATAATAAAGGATATTTTCTTACCCATAACCACTTCATATAATTTCATACGAGAAAAATTAATCTTGTTCGACCTTGTCCGGAATATAGAACGGCCTCATGGGGAATTTCCGATTTAACCATAATTATATAAATGGTTTTGTGAGTATTCTCTCTACTCAGTAAGTACAAAATATAGCTAAAAGTAAAAAAATCAATAGTACAAAAAATAAAATCAATTACCGTACTTTCAGCACACTTCCGCTCATCGGACTGAGAGGGGTGACAACAAACTTGTTTATCGCTTCAAGGACCGTAAAAGACTGACAAGGGCTTGTGCAGGTACTCGGAAAAAGCTACAAGGTCACAAGAAACTGACCGGCTTTCTCGCATGTCGAAGGAATGTTTATTATAAACAGTTACAAATATGTAAATCCTAAAACTACCTTAATCAGTATTCACTATAATATTAAACTACAGTATAGGCGGTGTGCACATTTTAAACTCCGCGTGTTTTACAGTGCCTTCAACGGCCTTTCTGGCATTTTTAGTGGTAAAACAAATAAACGTCATATTTGCAACATTAAATTTGTCTAAATTCTTAAGTATCATTAATAAAAAAGAAATGGCTGTGCAACAAACTATAAAACGCTGATCTTTGATTGTGATATACAGGGTGATTTTTAAAAAAACGGCAGGCGCTGTAGAATTTTTATTTACGGGTCGATTTCAAAAATAAAAAAAGTAAATTAAATGGCTTTTAATTTACTATCAGCTGACGATTTTAGATTTCGTCTAAATGTCATAATATATTTTGGGCTAAAATCAACTTTGTAATTTTACATTGGGACCCATAATTTTCTTTTTTAAATTTGAAAGACCTCATTTTTTTCATACACTCATGTGTAATATGCACTACTTTTACTTAAAATTATTGTTTAAAAAAATTGAAAATTTTGAAAAAAAAGGAATAAAACTTCATAAAATCTAGTTGTCTCTGGTTCTACACGCCGTCATGCAGGTTTCTCATAGGTGTCAACTGTCAATTGAAAAAAATGGGATGGCATTTAAACTAATAGATTTAACTAAATCTGATGTTTTTTTGTCATTTCTTAAAAGAGATTTGAAAAAAATATCGTCACAATTTTTTTCATTTGCTTCTTGTCACATAATAATAACGGCAATGTCTTATTTGACACCGTTGACAACTAGATTTTATGAACTTTTATTCCTTTTTTTTTTCAATTGTTACAATTTTTTAAACAATAATTTTAAGTAAATGTAGTGCATATTACACAAGAGTGTATGAAGAAAAATGAGATCTTTCAAATAAATAAATAAAAACTATGGGTCACAATTTAAAATAAGAAAGTTGAATGGAGCCCAAAATACACTATGACATTTAAACAAAATCTAAAACCGCCAGTTTATAGTAAATTAAAAGCCATTTGAGTTACTTTTTTTATTTTTGAAATTGACCCGTAAATAAAAATTCTAGAGCGTCTGCCGTTTTTTAAGAATCACCCTGTATTAGAAGTTTGCACAAAATCTAAATGCAAATTTTATCCAAATCTGCTGTATTTCGTTCTCATACGATTTGTTCGGAACGGTGTAAAATTTTACAGACGGTTATATATTATTACAGTATTTATTAGGACAGCCAACAACACAACAACCGATTCTCGATGAAGCATTTTCTTGCACTTCAGACATTTGTTGAATTGAAGAAATCTGTCGAATCTGTTAATTCGGTTCGTACCGTAAATTACCACTAAAAATGACAGAGATGCGCGGCTTTTTGACCCGGGGGAAATGTTTCGGCGCTTATAGCGTGGAAAAAGGGCCATTTATTATACAACGCAAGATATTGTTTCCAGCATAGAAAAAAATAGTAAGCAAATATCTACAATAAAGTATAAGTAATGTTTTCACATTCTTTTAATATAACTAATATTCAAAAAAGATTCAATATTTTCTAAATATTAGTAATATATGACATAAATAAACTTGGCTACTAGGGAAGTTAATTCGAAAGGAAAGTTTTCTTATTATATTAAAATTCTCATTAATAATTTTGATGTATATCTGAATTAATTATAAGTCATTTTTTATTTAAAAAGAAACATCCCTTTAAAGAAACTTTGCACAATGTCATGAAATTTTATCAGTATAAATCATCGAATACTGCAATGAAAATTGGAAAAGACTAAAACCACAAAATTTGAAGAAAATGAGCCACACCTGAAGAAAAATGTTGGCATAATACAATATTGGCTGAATCTCGTAAAAAACAATATACCAAAAGCGACAAGAAAAACGTATTGTACCCATATTGTATTAAAATATTGTAAAAGAAGATATAGGGCCAATATTGACAATTTCATCAATGGCTAAAGGAAGTATTTTTATATTGGCACAATGTTGGTTTACAATATTGTAAAAACAAATAATGAATCGATAATGGGCCAATATAAAAACAAGCTTTAGCCAATGTAATGTGCTACATGGGTGGACATCATCCACCTCTCCAACATCAGCAGTGCCTGGTCTGGAAGTTTTCTCAACATAGCGGCAGGAATATTGTCTTGTCCTGGTGCTTTACCGCTTATTACGTTATCGATTGCTTTTTGATTTTGTCTAAGTTTATTTATTCTATGTTCTGGTTTTGATTGCTTATAATATTATCATTTTGTTTTTTGTTTTGTCAATTTCTATCATGCCAATATAAATATTTTTCTTTATTAAACTCGTCTTCCTTTGATATAATGAGTTGTTTTTGATATTTGTTAGGGTTCTTACTTTTTTGTGTCTAATGTTTTCTGCATAACAGAGACCCTACTATAAATAATAGAAAAGCACTAAGTATACGCCTACCGACGTTGTACTAATTGACCTTTTTATTGTATACATAGCTACATCTTTGCACCTAATTAGTTCCTAAGCCAAAGAGAAAGAAGAAAAACCACCGCATGTCTTTCTGTTCAGTAGTGGTTATACAATTTTATTTTTATATTGTTTGCATTCTCAGTTAAAACTTTGTTGACAGTGCTTAGAGTTTGTCAGAATGAGGTCGTCCCACACAATTGAATTTGACGAATTCGACTAAAGCATCTCGTAGACTATATAACATGAAGCTCTAAAACATGTTCTGTTGTTTAATAAAGCTGTTTTGTGAAATAATAGAGCTTATCAAAAATCACAATTTAGGCTAGCATTTTCAAACGCTAAACATTTACCGCCTCTTGTGACGTCATTTTGGGGGAGCATTCTCATTGGTTCGTGCGTTTCTCATTAACCGCACGTCTAGTAACTTTGAATTTTGTCTGGTGAAGAAAGGCGCGCGTTTCAAATCAGACAAATCTTTCGGATTTTTTTTACTTAGTAAACCCGTGATTTCGAATAATAAAAAAAATAGGGGTATAATATTTTTTCATCTAGTTTCTAGAGAAGCTGTTTTAAAAAATTGTGAGACGACCCCATTCCAAATTTTGACTATGTATTTGTCCGAGTTTGAGCGGATTTGCATTA
Source organism: Diaperis boleti (assembly GCA_963583935.1). Lineage (NCBI taxonomy): Eukaryota > Metazoa > Arthropoda > Insecta > Coleoptera > Tenebrionidae > Diaperis > Diaperis boleti. The sequence continues at coordinate 23,332,144 of OY757249.1, forward strand.
TTAGGATGTGAGTGGGTGAAATTTATATTCTAGTTAGGCATAATATAATGTTTTATGTTACCATATTGGAGGACATAGTCTGAGGAAAATGTTCATCAATAAGAATAGTAATTATACACCAAGGTTGAGAAGCCATTTTTCTTAGCCGAGCTATTTTATTTACCGAGATGCGAAGCATCGAGGTAAATAATAGTGCGAGGCTAAGAAAAGGTTTCGCAACCGTGATTTATATACTATTTTTTTCACTACTAGCACATTTGTTTAACTTTCCTTCAAATGATAATCATGATAATGCCAAAAGTCGGAACGAATTTGAGGTTATCTATTTTTTGAGACTGACGTTTCTCAGTCAGAGACCGGATTTTCATGCAAAATTACACAATGCATTTTTTAATAGTTTAACACTTCGTTGTTTGTTTTTTTACATGAATTGCAGTAATTAATGCTAAATATTTACAACTGGTGCAATTTGTAAAAATCGGAGGGCGCTGTTGTTAAGTTGGTAGATAAAATACACGATATGGATTTTGCATCAAATCCGGTCTCTTCAATTATTAACTACTAGTCAATAATGAAATGATTATTAACTACTAGGAAAGAAAAACAATTTCAAACATAGTCTACAAACTATATAATCGTTCATTCTACAGCTACTAGTGAAAAGAAACTTATAGATAACAGCCAATTTGAGTGGAAAACCATCAACGGAATTTTGACGTATAGTTTTGGCTTCCTCTACTTCTATACCCACTGTTGATTATAAATTCTTGCACCTATACTACAATAAAATTATGGACACCGATAGGATAATATAGTAAATGACAACGCAAAACTGTTATCCCATTGGTGAGTATTTTATAGATACGGGGGTGTTAGACAACGACGTAGTAAAAGACGAAATTTAGTGTTTGTGATAAAACGGCATTCTGAGGTAAACAATGAGTTATAGGTTTAGGCCGCTATTACGTATTTACGGCAGTAAGCCTTCTCTAGTTTTTATTTCCGGTAATTTAAAATAACCGTCAAGAAATGTATTTTTCATCACTTCTGACAAGTTCTTTTTTTTGTGGACCATCATGCCGGAATATGATAATTAATTAAGTCATCTCGAGAGTCTCCCGACTTGGGACTTACAGAAATACTTTTTCTATTCGTTTTGTGAAATACATATTGGAGAGAGTGGTATATAACTAAATTTGTAAAATATTTTCGCATATGAATTTAATTTGACGGCTGTCAAACCTAACCTCAAAATTTGATGTTAATTCGTGTTTTTTCTCATTTTGCGTGAACGAATACAAATAATGTTGTTCAATACTCGTGCTCTATCACGTGTCAGCCAAAAATTTGCCCTCGCTCCTGAAAAGTGTCTCGACAGCACACTTGTATCAAAATATATTATTATTTCATCACTAAAATACATATTGTACTGTGAACCATCAAACCAAATAGATGCCATCTTCTTACGCTCTGAATACACAATCGGTCCATAAATTTATTATTCAAACAAGTAGGTACTTCTGCAATCTAATTCGAAACTAATCAATTGACGCAACTTTACGCAGTATTGTACCAACACTGAGCATAGGAATCGATGTTGCCCTTGGTAACTCTCAACCTACCTATATAAGTCAAAGAATCTTTCCACACCTATCGCCATATAATACCTAGATACGTTAAAATCTTAACTACGACTATTGTTAATAAAAAGCTTGTACAGTTATTAAAAATAAGTGTATTGGAGAAATATAACTACGAGCTATCTTTGTCTAAACATTTAGAAATTGTAATCTGCATAGCATTTAAGTGTTATAAAAATAGCTACCATTACAGTCCAAACAGAATAACATCTTGGCGCATTTGTTTGGTGCGAACTGGCGCACATTTGCCGCCATTTCCGTCGAAGACAAATTCCTCGAAACTGCTATAACATAAAGCTCTTGTTCCTTTTATGCTCTGTCAAGGGAGGCACGAGGGCAGGTTCGCGCAGATCTCGTTTTGTTTAGCATTCACGAAAACTAACAAACACCCGCAGTCAGCCCACCGGTACACTTTTTAGATTCAATACATTCCAATCGGGCCTCCAATTCTACCTGGCGTTCCCACCAGACCAAACTAGAAACTAATTTAAGTTTTGAAATCCGCTTTTCTTAGATTTATAGGAACAGATTCGACCGCGAAATTTCATCCTGCACCATTATCGTTCGAATACAACGTGGAAAAGATAGAATTTTATCACGGACGTGTCTTCTTATCCCGGCTTAATACAGTGCATCGAGTTTTATCGGTTCCGCTGATAGGTCCATAAAACTATTGAGACGACCACGAAATTACCGGCTTTTAACACTTATTTTAAAAGAAATTGCTCGAAATTAAAAACAAGGCAGTATTGCCTCCTAGTTATTCTCTGGAGGAGAGATAAAACTATGTAAATTATAAATTTTTAGACAAAACTTAGGTCATGTAGGATTCGATTACAAAAGTTTTGGCCAAAGAGTGACGAATCTCAAAGTAACAGCTCATTTGAATAAATGGTGTTTGAAGATACAAAAAAACATTCGTACAATTGCTGTAAAATTAGAATGGTTTTCTAACAATGTGCAGATAAAAGAAAAACCGAAATTGAAAAAACTATGAATCCAACATTACGCCACTCCAGTTTACTTATCATCAAGAAAGATCAGACGGTCGTCCTTTGTGACAATTCCATCCTTGGGCAGCATTCCGATTTATTCCTTGCCTTCAGTTTGTTCTCTGAAGGTGTTTTCACAAGTGTTCGGAAATCTATTGAATCGCTTTACTGAAGAATTATGGTGGAAGAGACGAAGAGAAAATTTATTATTTTGGTGTAATTGTGAGTATCGAAAATTTTTTACTTCTGTTAGTTCTACTTTACTCTAAAATGTGTCTACTACATACGTATAACTCTTCACACGGTGAAATTCGTTTTTGAATAACAGGAAAGTTGTAGACGAAAACATAAGTGGAGAGGCATGTTAGGAATTTCCATGAGCAGCGCAGATTCAAATAAACACGTCGTAGAATTCATATGGGAATTACCGCCCGCCTGAAAAATACGCTGCAATCGCCTAGATTTATTGTACAAACAAAACGAACAGTAGACAAGTGTTAAACCCATCAATTCAAATATTGCTGAAAGATATATACAAATTTAGCAATCTGTCTAATCTCAGCGTGAGACAGCTATCAAGATAAATATTAAACTCATTTACCCTAACAAAGTTCGGGAGATTGCATTAACGTCAGGATCCAAAATCCATTCAAACTAGATGTTATGTATATAGGCAAGATGGGGAAGACATTTGCAGGTACTCATCTCGTGTGCGTGACGAAGCTCTAATTTATTAAGGGATGCTTCAATTCCCGACGAAGTATTTGGAGTGATAAGCGAAGGAAGGAGCAACAACATTAAATTTGTATTATTATTTATCGACGTCCGTCCAAAGTTAATGGGCTCTGGATTCTTGTATGACAAAAATTGGAGTTTGTACATAATAGTCACAACGCGTTCTGACGAAATCAAACCGGCAATCGTCCAATATTTATAATAGTTTCTGTAAAAATAAATAATTATAACCTACTTGTAATTCTCGAACAGTGAGTTAGAACAAATTAATGCTACTGAAGTAAGTTTTAAGATAATATTATTGAAGTTTAATAAAAATGAAAAAGGAAAAAAAAACAATATGCATGTTGATTGAATAGTCAACCCGTCGTAGTCAAATATTTAAGGAATAACAACTGAATAGATTTATCACCGGCGGATACTGCAGCCTCACAGTCCCAGGAATTATGGCTTGGGTCACGGTGAGGAGTTAAAAGCAATAAACTTAGAACTGGATTTATTTCAACAAAAAAAAATCTTGTATATCGGGTGTGTCATAAATCGAGGACAGCAAGAAAATGGTACTACAGTATGCAAGAAACAATAAACAGAAACAAATTTTTCATTTTGGGTTTACAGTTACGCTCTTCAAAACTAATAAATTAACAATTTAAGAACTGAGCTATTTGCTGTAGATTTAATTCAAAAATGTGATATTACAATAGAAAAAGGATTTATCTTTTCTTGCATGAAACCGAGACTAAAAAATCTAAATTTAACTAATTTTAGGACTTTTCGTGGCAAGTCTGTAGGTTTGGCAAATACAGACGAGCCACGAAAGGCCACTTTTCTCCGAATAAAACATGCTATTTTTTCTTTAAACGCCGAAAATCTCCCACATAATACAAATTTGACAGTTTACTAACCTCAATGACATTAATTAAATGACATGAAAATATTTCAAAGCACACGCTTTCTTAATTGAGGGACAGACAAAGTATTTGGCTGCCATGGCAGAAAAAATGGCCATTTGTCAGTTTTTCTAACGTTTGAAGAAAAAAAATGGTTTTTAATGCTGACAAAGGCAACACGGGAAAGTTTCAAAACGTTACCATGACAACAAAGGTATAATTTGAAATTGTCAACATTATTATTTATTTCCAAAAATGGAATTTACGGCTACTGAATATTGTGACATGTACCGTGCGATGATTTAAATTATAAATTAGAGTAGACTGTGAAATTTAAATTAGGTTGGCACTATTAACTTTTGACAATCTGATTTAAAAAATGAATGTCAAAGTTATAAGATGTTTGAATTAGAGCATACAATTTTTCTTACTGAAAATTATTTTGAGAACGCGGAATGGGCACAGAATGGTGAATGGAATTATTCTATAAAACCGCTGTGTTAATGAGTTTCGAAATGCCCACCCCAATTTTCCAGCAGATTATCAAAAATTAATCTAACAAATTTATAAATGTGTGGCAAGATTTTGTAATGTTGGGACTATTAGTCGACAAGCGGGTAGCGGAGCGTCCAAAAAAAGAACCCCTGAGATTTGAGGATTTCCATTTCTACTCATTTAAAATTCTGTGCACTACTATGTATCTCGCCTCATCTAATACAAATAAAGCCCTTTTGTTGTTAAATATGCAAACGTAAAATATAGATAAACGTAACCTGCAGAAAGGTTTTTGGGAGACGCTTCCATTAACTGCCACAATCTCAGGAGCTGTTTTTTGGGCGCTCCGCTACCCGCTTTTCGACCAACAGTCAACATCACGAAATCTTGCCTCACATTTATAAATTGGTTAAACTAATTTTTGATAATCTGCTGGAAAATTGAGGTAGACATTTCGAAAATCAATAACACAGCGTTCTATAGAATAATTCTATTGCCGTTCAGCGTTCTTAATAATTTTCAGTAAGAAAAAGTTTATGCTTTAATTCAAACATTTTGTCACTTTGACATTCGAATTAGAGGGAACGATCAGATTGTCAAAAGTTGGTAGTGCCAACCTAATTTAAATTTCACAGTCTAATCTAATTCATCATTTAAATAATCGCACGGTAATTAGCTCTGGAGGCAGCGCAAAATGATGCTGCCTTGGACGTCCATGAGTATGCTGCACGCTACCCTAATAGGAGGCACCACAACATTATTGTGAATAGGTGCCTGGACCAGAGAAAATTCGTGTTACAGTTCCAGATCTGAAAGGAAGACCGCGAACAAGACGTACGGTAGAAAATGAGGAAGCAATTATTGCTGCTGTAGATGACAACCCAGCGTACGTTAAGTGAGTCGCATATTGAAGATTCCATTCAAAACGATGGTTATCTAGTAGAATACTGTTCTTTAGTTGATCGTTGTAATGAATTGGGGTTAGATTTGTGTTACTCGAAGGACCATATGTTTTGGATTTGTATTGAAACACTCGCGAACTAAGTGAACTTGTATATTACGAATAGTTGGAGATTGATTGTAAACGTTTATTCTCCCGATTTAGTTTTGTACTGAATTTGAATAAAGGAACTATGTCCTGGTTTTAGATTGAATTGTGCCCTTGCGGCTGTTGAATGATGACTGTTGTCGGATTGAGTGTTATATTTTGACTGTTGTTTGATTGAGCGCCGCCAGTCAGGTAAAGGTTTTACGACCCTTTGGTTTTCCCAACTGGCCGACGCGACGGCGGCTGCAAATATTTCTCAACAATCGTCATTAAAGTGATGTGCAATTGTGCATCATATTCAGCTGCAACATTGCATTGAGAACATTCAAAATCCAATAAAGTTTATTTTCTATCGTCAGCGGACTTGGTTAGTAGGTGTTAGTAGGTCAGAGAAGCAAACAAGAGCTTGGATAAAATTTTCGGTGTGCTGAAGCTGTGTCTTAACAGTTGGATCTGAGATGATGTTTAGGTTTGTTGGACGTTTCTTTGTTGCCACTTGTCTTATCTTCTGAATTTGAGCTCTGATGTGAGTTCGTAAAACTTGCTGGAATTGATTTGCATTTTGATCCAAAATCGATGGTAACTTTCCAGATCATTAGCTATTTGATTTATTTTGTTTTCGTCGATTTCACTTGTTCATGTCCATTGATTGCTTATATACCTTCGTTAAGTTTTTTTTCTGGAATCGGGCAAGTTTCTTCTCTAGTCTAACTACAGTGGACCGAATGATTTTTATTTCCCATTGATCAACTTTAAAGGAAGTCTTTCAAGTTTCCTACCTCTGCTTAATTTCTGATATGTTTACTCTTTCTCTATTCAATTTTTCAGATAATTTTTAAGGCATTTATCATTATCTTTGTTTGGTGGTTTGAGGTTTTTGTTAGTTCCTCTTGGTTGTTGCTCAAACTTTCAATGTCTTTGTATGCTTCGTCATTAATTCATAACATTAACTAAAAATTGTTGTTCATGTTTTTGGTGTATCCATTTTTAATTTTGCCGGTAATAGAGGAAAGCATCGCAAAATCCGTGTACCTCCATTTTGCAGTTCTTTGTTTGGGCTATCCACCTTTCGAATGTGCTCTCTTCTACACATGGAAGTTGATCTCGAAGTTGAGTCCATTGATGCGTCCCAATTTAAATCGTGAAGCCACAGTTCCTATATTAACATTTCGGTATTCACAATATCGTTGCTCACCATCCTAATGGAAAAAAGGTGAGAGGGATCCACTTCTCACATATTGTGGTTGGTTAAACAATGGAAAAGTAGACTGAACTCAATCTACCCCAAACGAAAAAAAAAATTAATTATTCACAATCGGTTAGTAATAACTAAAGTGACCAATTCCCGACTTCCAATTCCATTACTCACCAGATGTTGCCAGGCAACCCGAATTTAAATTATTATTGAAAGTATGATTTTTAACAAAGGCGATCACACAACTGTTGCTGCAGCCTCGCGACAACTCGTGAGCAGTTGACAAATACAAAATTACTACTAATTTGTGTAATAGTACAAATTCCAAAAAAATCCTTTGGCATTTATCTGACAAATAATATCAATTGTTGCAGTGCTTACTAAATGCAAACATTTGACTGAAGTTAACCGTTGAGTTGCGATAATATTTCATGTTCATTTAATTATTAAGTTTCGAATACCTAATTGTGAATAAAATAGTATACAAACTTCGGCAGAAGTACAATTCCTATGTCTCGAGAACTAGTTCACCTCAAGGCTACGCCTCTCGGTAAACTATAGTGCTCTCGACAGGAATTTAATACTTTCCGCCTCAGTATGTAATATCCAGGGTAGCGCAAAAGTATGGAACCGCCTGAATATCTCAAAAACTGTTAGTCCCATCTAAACCAAATTTTGCAGGTATATAGGGGTCTATAATATCTACTTGGTGTAATTTTTTCATAGTTGCACTGTCATTTGTTTTCGAGATACAAAACCAACTTATATTTTTTTAAATAGCAACATAGGGTGAAAATAACCTTTTTTTGAAAAAGCATTTTTTTCTTAATTTAACTATGTGCTATAATAATTCTACTTTTTGGCATTTGTCTGCAAAAAAAAAATTTATATATTTTTTTTAAATTATTATTAAACTCACGGCTGCAAATATGATTATTTGTGCTGTAAGAAAATAATATGCCATCAAACCTAACAGTATTACTAAAAAAATCTGTCTTTTACAATAAATGTTCAAAATGTTGACCATTAATTTCTTGACAAAAATGAATTCAATTAACAAAACTTTGTAACACATTGCGTAACATGCTGGGAGTGATGCTAGCAATCTCTTCTCTTGTTCGTTGCTTTAAATCTTCAAAATCAAGTGGTCTTCTGGCATAATCTTTACATTTTACATCACCCCACAAAAAAATCTGGTGACAAATCAGGAGGCAGATCTGGGCGGCCATTCAATTGCCCTTCTCCTGCCGATCCACCTGCTAGGAAACACCTCATCTAACTGACGTTTTTCCAAAAAGGTTATTTTCACCCTATGTTGCTATTTAAAAAAATATAAGTTGGTTTTGTATCTCGAAAACAAATGACAATGCAACTATGAAAAAATTACACCAAGTAGATATTATAGACCCCTATATACCTGCAAAATTTGGTTTAGATGGCACCAACAGTTTTTGAGATATTCAGGTGTTTCCATACTTTTGCGCTACCCTGTATGTAGTATAATAGGCCCGATAATAGGTAATTTTTTTTTCGTTGAGAGTAGACACACTTACTTTTCCATCATCCTAATGGATAAAACATTTTTGTTACCCACTAGACTATTTTTCGTTTAGTTAGCGTTCCATTCTTGCAGGGTTCCACCTTTAAATTGTGTCTTGATGTGGGGCCTAATGTATTCCCAGTGATCTTGTAGTTTCTCCTTTACTTTCCATAACTGCTTCTATTATTGCTCGTCGCTTGTTGCTGGACCACTCCCGTAGATTGAATCCACAATTTTTATGTATTTGTATCAATTTATTTTTGTAGTTCGAGTGCTTCTGTTTCTGTTTTGTTCTGCTTCTTTTTCCAACTGAGGAACATTATTTGTTTGAGACTTGTGTCTGTTGGAGTTTTGGATGACACATCAAAAACTACTTTAACTTTAGAAACCAGCATTTCTCGGATGAAGGCTTGATGTGGAAAGTAATATTTCCTTAATACATACTTTTCTGCCATTGCTCTGGGTGTCCTAACTTGTTTCTGATTCTTTAAATGGTATTTGGACTTGGTAGAGTTTTCTGGTAGGGTTTTTAAAGATTTGTTTTCTTTACTTGTCATTTCCCTGGTGGTCGATACTTCTTTTAGTTCCCAAAATTTAGTCTCCATACCTATTTAGGTCTGCGTCTTTCTGGTGGATTATTTTCCAGAAATCGTAAATTGTTTGTGCTCCAGCTTTATACTAGTTCTTGCTTTGAGGATTTTTGAGATCTTTTGTCATTCCATTTAGTTCAATGCTGTGTTGAGAAATTTCTTGGTGTCTTCATGAACCTTGGTGAGCTGTTTAAAGTATCTTACATCAAAATATTTATGATTAGTGCTAATCTGGCTCTTCGCTTCACTAGTCTTTACAACACTTACCTTATTATCGAGCCATATCTGTATACACCAATTCGGTGCGTCCTTTCTGGCGTTGGTCAATTGGCGAGATTTTTTAAATTTAGTTCCCCGCTCATCTTGTTGACAGAATTATTATTTGGCTTTTTTTGATATTCTTCTTTGTTGTGTCTCTCTTGTGATGATCATAAAAAGCAGTTTTTTTCCGTTATTTTCATTTTTATTCTTTAATTATACAATATACAGTTATGGCTTGCCTATTAGCCAACACTTACGAGTGTAAACATCTGTTCAATATCCTTAAACCGATAAACTTATTTATTTATTTTTTGTTTTTGTTACAAAGTCGACTTCTATTCATCTTATACCAAACCGAATCACATGGGGACACACGTCACTGTTGGCAACTTTACTTGTCTGCATTAATTCATTACCGCCAACATTGGAACTTAAACTGTCACGAAATATTTTATCAAAGCGTCGCAACTGCAAGCCACCAAACAGACTCAACACGGAATAATAATTGACATACACAATACCTGGCACAAACTCAATTTTACTCCAGCAAATGCAGCGGAATGCATTTATGTCATCTCGCGTATTAAAATAGACACCTTGATGTTAAATATAACCATCGCGGCCTCTATTCTAACTATAGACAAACAAGTCAGTAATAATTTATTCTTGCACCAGATCTAATGCCCAACGGTATTTATTGTTATTAACCAAAAGATTTGCGCAAGTTAGGCCGAGAACACCTGGCGGAAAAGTGTGTTTATGATTTGCGCGGAAGTAGATATAAACTCTTGGGAAGATTGTTTCCAATTGACTGAGGCGTCCGTTTATAAACATTTGAACAGTTGTTGAGGTTTAACCATATCTTCAAGTTGGGATATGTCAACGTCTTTTATTATAACATGCATGGGTTGCCTTAGAAGCGTCATTACAAACCAATAGGAAATAAAAATACCTATAATGAAACAGTTTAGCGATATGGATTTGCTACACAATATTGTTTGGAGTGTCTGCGTAACAGAATAAAAATGTGAATATAAGAATAAAGGTATATGCAGTTTCGGCCAGATCCTATGTGCTGCCCTATGTTCCGAACGATATTATTGAGTCCGTTGTGGAGAACGAAAGGTGCCGAATCTTTTGGAACTATTCGTTCTCCACCGTCAAGCAGACAGCGAACAAGCCTTCTACTGGATCACTTCTCCAAGCAGATACTTGTTATTGAAAATTTGCTAATTGAAGTTATTTGTTAAGGGTTCCTTAACGCTATTTCATGCATCTCTCAGGGATAACTGAAGGAAATGCTGCATCTTACAATATTTGTTGCCCTTTTGTGTTTATTTTTAAATAGATTTTTCCCTGTCCCTCGCTATTTATTCAACAAAATATGAAGCTACTCTTATAAAAATTTTAATAAGAATAACCAACCATCATGTCCGTAACGGGACTCGTTCTCCCTGCAGCGTCAAAATTGGATTAATTTTTAATTAGGCAAGTGTTTTAACGTCCGATGTAATCAGAGATCGGGAGGTTACTGTCAAAAATAGCGCTCTTATCCAGTTACTGAGTTATATATGTAGAATTGTTTTTTATTACAGTTTGCAAAGAAGGATTGCATCATTTTTCATGCTGTTAAAAAAGCTCAAAGTAAGGTGGAAGATTGCGTTGATTGTGCCAATGAGCTTGGAACGGATTAAACGCTGATCCGGTTTACAGCGATGTCGCACACGGTGAACCAGGGCCAACAATTAAATTGTATATTTCTGGAATCAAACTTCGTAAGGTGGAATCGTGAGACACTTTTCTGAATAATGCTTTCAATCCATTTTATGTGAAGTGAATATGAATTTTATAAGTATACTGTTACATTTTTGCGTTTCTTGTGGCTAGATTGCGGCGACCAGGACTGTTTGAAAAATAAACCAGAACTCTCCGGGTGCTTTTAGTTGGCACAACGGGTTTTTTAATGTGTCCATAAAAATGTGGGCGCTGTTGCATCAAACTGCATACATATCTAGACAATGTGTGTTATTTTACACCACACCTACAGTTCCGTACAAAATAAAACATCATATGTGCAGTTGTCACATACTACGAATAAGGAGTGAATATTTGACAATTAGCGTTAAATTAACTGATATTAACGTCAGGCATTAGGTATAATTATAAATATTAATTTAATTCAGAATTTAAAAAATGTCAATTTTATTTTGCATGCAACTGTGTTTCTGAGGTCAATTTGAATTAAATTATTTGTTATATATAATATGTGCAAAATAACATTATCCACACTCTCATCTGACGAAATAAATAATGAAAAACATACATTCCTACGATTTTAGAGCATTGACAGATTACGAAGCCTACACGGTAAAATATTTTTTCGCTATATACATATTTTTTTTTTTACTTATTTTATTAAAAGAAAACGATGTAATTTTGGAACGCAATAAGTGTCAACAAACTTTTTTACACAAATAAACAGAGTCAAGCTACGTCGTGATCCAATCAGGAGAGTAAGCGTTATTAATTATCCATTTCCGGGGCGCGATGACATTAAAATTCAATTCGAATCAAGCGTGCCGTGAAACTGCCACGGCCTACTCTGCTATTAGCAGTAAACTCGTGACAATTTCAATTTACGCACCGCACACTCGCCGTTCCCTCCTCTAATCCGGAAGAAAATTCATCTGCACTAAAATGACAGTACCGATAATAATTTTTCATGCGCAGTATTGCCAGGGAACGTGTTACTTTATTGAGAGTTTTATTCAATAACAAAGTAATTTATCGTAATGTATGTTGAGTTAAAATAATAGTAATTGGAAAGTTTTGACGTTCATAGCTTACTTGATGTATGTAAATCAAACAGTCAAATGGTACTGTCAGTTTAATTTGTATGTGTAAATTGTTTTTCCGGAAATCGTCTTGGAACAACATTTTCCTGCTTATTTACCTACTTGATTATTTGACTTGTTTTTGTTTGTCATAAAAAAAAACAATTTTATTTTTTTTCGCAAAACTTTCATTATCTGAGATAACAAAATTTTTATACTGACGTTTAGACAATTAAAAGGGCTATCTGAATTAAGAAAAAAAATAGGGGTTTCTATTTAAAAAAAATATCGATGACGTCATTACTCGAAAACAAATGACTGCTTGAAATTTAATTTGGGATAAAAATATTCCTTTTTATAAACCAAAACTGACCCGCCCAAAAAAAAATTTGTTTAATTTTTAATGAATTTATTCCATACTTTTGCCGCTCACTGTATAATATTATAAACACAATTATAAAAATAATTGTTTGATTTTGAAAAGCGGTTTAATTCTCTTAGTCCAAGTTTTCTATTATTGTTTTCGATATTTTTTTTTTATCATAAGATGTTCAACTATCATTGCTTTCTCCTTTTTTCTTCCTATTGAGGCTTCCAGTTGTTTCACTTTCGAATAGACCTAGGTGTCTATCTTCTCGGTGAATTGACATTTCTGTTCTGTGGCATATTACTTCGGACCCATTCATTTAGGTCTCCATGTTGCACCTTCTTCTGAGAGTGTTGCTTCTAGATCAGATTTTTTACTTTAATTTTTTTTATAATTTACACGTGTTTTATAGGTTTCTCCGTTTGAATCATAATTTCCTGTGCTCTTTTTAGTTAATTACTAGTTGTTTATTTTGATTTGTATTAATTTTGTAATATTTTCTAGATATCTGACAATGAGTGTTATTTTTACTGAATTATGATTACCAAGAGAATATGATCACATTCCGTTAAGTTCAAGGACGTCTTTAGCATCTTAACTTAAAATAGTAATGCCAATCTTTATAAACGTTTCATATATCGTATTGGCTCTGGGTCACAAAATTTAGATGTAACTAGATGATCTATTTCGACATTCACAGCCTACTGGATCTACAAATCTTATATAACTTTTTTAACATAATACAACAGGAATATATCTAAAGCATTAAAAATTATTGTTGTTAGCTCTCTAATAATATTTTCCGCTCAAGGTGTTTCATGCACAGGCAAAATGCACAGACCGTATTTTATATATTAAATGCACCATCGTAAAAGTTACCGGTTTATTCGTCGTAAATGGGTCTAGTATAGTTTTATCAGAAAAGAAGAGAAAAGAGTTGGAACATAGCTGCGGTGGCTTTGCCTGCGCGCTTTGCACATTACTACTCCGCTGAGGCTCAACACCTGGAATTCTCTGTCTTATTTTTCTACCATTCTAAATTCCCCGTGGCTCCAAAATGCTAAAGGATATCAAATTACGTGGTAGTCATAATTAATGAAAGACTAACCTTAATAATTATAGTCTTTCATATTTGTCAATTAGATGTTCCTTCAATTAGTTGCATAGAAAGTGTTATACATTGACTTATACAACAAAGTTATAACATAAATTAGAATTCTTTATATCGTGCGATTCTTTAAATTTCCTTTCTAGGTAAGCCTTGGAATTTGAACGTAGGTCCCCGGCGAATTGTTTCGTCTGCTTATAGCTGTCAGTTTGAAACGTCAACCAGAAAACCTAACCATAACATGACATTTAAAAAATGAACTATAATCAACGACATGACTTTTTTTTCCACCACCTACTCAGAATTGAAATTTAAAGAATCGCACTTTACATAAAATTAAAGTAATTACTGTTGGTTGTCCCGGCGCATCCACCATTATTTTGATTGATTCAACCTGATACATATTCATTTAATAGGCGTCTCGTTTGCAGACATCCGTTGCCAAAATAATCTCTAACTTTGAACTATATTATATCATCTTATACTGTATACGTCGATGTCTAAAACTTAGGTGTTGTGACTTTCCGGTTGGCTTATTGTCACATTTCGGATGTTTTCCATTGTGTTGAGATGTACCTACAGAATGATGTATCCTTTAAACAGTCTGCTATAAACAATTCTAAATTTATAGAGTAAATATTTTTCTCAGAAAATATGTTATGTAAGTTACTGAGGACACATAATTTTTTTATTTTTTCTTCAACAATGGAAAAAAATTATGCTCAGTATAAATTTGATATACAGGGTGTCCAAGAAATAAGTACATTAATTTTAACAGCATATAGATTGAGTGAATAGCAATAAAATTTCTCAATACTTTTTTTCTCTAAACCTCTCTCTCTCTAGTTTTCGAGTTAAAATTGTGTAAATATTTGTTTTTTGTTTCCTTGTGGGTTATTAAAAATGAACTGAAGAGACTCTTATGTAATAAAACATGATACCAAAATAAAAATTACACATTATATTCATTGCTTAACATCATTATCAAAATTATCACTCAAAATGCAGTGAATGAAGTGTAGATGGTGACACAAAAATAAGAAGAACAAAAAGAACTTTCTACAATTAAACAATAATAAAATAACGTGGTGAAGATTGACATTATAATGACTGGTAACAAGTTGGTTAAATAAATAACTATATGAACGATGAAAATGAAATTATGACTAATGCACTACACTTAAAGATTAAATTACATTAATATGATTACTGAAGTTTACAATTTTTAAATGGCACGCTAATAAAAAACTAGATGAATTGATAACACAAAAAAAATATATAAAGAAAAATTATCTATTACTTACCTTCTGAACAGTATTACGCTTTCCTGCTGGTTTTGGAGCTGTCCTGACAATTTACTTTACTGCTTTCTTTCGAATCCTGCGGGTTTGCGATTTCCTGGGAAATTAAGCCTGATTCCACGTGAAAACTTCGTGAGTCCAGGAAAGAATAGTACAGCTATTATTTCAAAAGAAGGTGCTACAAGAAAGATCCTCGGTAAAGTGCTGGTGAATCTACCTATTTGATTGAAAGAGAATAGTCAAGGTCTGCACGCAATAAAGTAGTTTTTCTTACCTGTTTTCCCCGAATCGACACCTAACGATTTTATCCGCTATCGCGATTCAATTATTGAAATAACTGAACACCCAGTCGTATTATCCGTATTTACGTGATTCTCTGGACCTATCTCTTGTTCAGGAGCAAAACTTACGCTGAGATGTTACTTCGCCAGATGTCGAACAAAAAAGAGAACTTATCGTGTTTTTTGTATATGCCGGTTATCTGTAGTTGCTGATTCGTTCCTGAACTTGGATGGTGAATGCGCGGCAAAAATCAAATTGTAACAGTACTTACGATAAGAGAATCCTCCATTTCATCTGCAGGTTGAACACGGCAAACATTTATGTCCACCAACATTTACAACAAATTAATGTTCAAAATAATCCCCCATGTCTTTCTATGCACAATAATTGAAAGCGTAGTGACAAAGGGCACCGTCCGTCGTTTAGGAACCACATATTTGTCCGGATTTATTAAGGCAAATCTTCCAGTAACTGGAGTATTCATTGTTTTTAAAATTGGGAATTTTTAAAAACAAAACTACACAAGAACAGATCACAAAGTTTGTCCACCACAAAAAATAAAAAATCACGGATCAGTTAACTACAACCTGTAGTGCAGTCCGATATAAAACTAATTAATAACACTGCGACAAAAAAGTTTACAAAAAGTATAAGATAATAAAGTGTGCATATTTCCTTCCTCCCAGAAAAACAACAGAATTCACGGTCATTATCATTGTGTCAGAAACCCATAAGCGTACCGTTATTTTTGGGGGTTGTTAAATTCTAATTTCAAAATGTGATTTCGAAAAAATGGTAAAGGAAAAAGTTGTTGTACTCGATGAGTTCTACCAGCTCTCCAAATTAATGTACTTATTTCTGGGACACGTTGTATATCTAAACTAAAATATTTAAAAAACCTTTTGTGGTCGGGGCAGTCCCGTCAGTTCCTTACGCTTTTTCTTCAACTTTCAACAACAATATAATTCGATATGGAGGAGATTTAGATTTTTTATATTAATCTGTATATTTTGGCATTGAGCGTCTGTTTT
Organism: Diaperis boleti; assembly: GCA_963583935.1. Lineage (NCBI taxonomy): Eukaryota > Metazoa > Arthropoda > Insecta > Coleoptera > Tenebrionidae > Diaperis > Diaperis boleti. The sequence continues at coordinate 23,348,453 of OY757249.1, forward strand.
TGGTTCTCTTCCGATATTCTTTTAGACGCTGAGCATATGATTTACTATTGTTTCTTTGTAATGTAGGTAAATAGTAACCACTCGAATCACAAGTACATTAAACGTGTGTAAATAGTAAATACTTGTATCAAGTTATTCAATTTTATTAACTTAATTTCATTTACATAATTTACACATTGATTACTATAACATATATAACACATATATAACACATATATAAATAGTTTACGTGAAAAATAATTTAAAAAATAGAACAAATATTAATCACTCAGCAGATTTTAGTAAATTAATTTTGCTTTTCAATTTGCAGTTTACCCTTTTTTTTTCTTTTTTGTTGATTTCTTTTTCGTGCTATAAAATCTTCTTTGTGTATCAATTTTCTTATTATGTGCAAAATTACTTGCTGGAATCTTCAGTTCTTCCTCTGTTTACAAACCATCAATTATGGCGAATTCGTTCTTTACGTGCATGTGCGGAAATGATTGAAATGAGTGATTATTATGATTCTTATCTGTTATGTTCTTTTTGGGTACCATAATTATGAAATCGATACATTTTTGAAACTAGAAGAAGCCAATATGTACAATTGGCACTCATTCAGACGTTCTTGTGCTTCATTGTTGGCAAATACATCAGGTACATCAGAATATTCTAGACTTAAAGAGACATGGAGGCTGGAAAAATTGAACGGTTGCCGAAGGCTATATATCCGAATCGATCGCCAATAAAATTCAAGTTGGGAATAGAATTTTACAAAGAATATCGAGCGCAATACCAAGGCGCAAGTTTTTCGTGATGAAAATCAAAATAAAAGTAGTACTAGTTTTAATTTGATTGGAACTGTAAGTAGACTAATCTGTGAAACTTTCACTTTCGTGTCAATATGTCAAATAAATTGTAAACATGCACCAACATGTTTATAATTTCTTACATATCTGACTATTACTAATAGCATACCTTTAAATACCATTTTAGTCATGTTTTGCAAAATTTGGAATTAGGTCTTCATTAAATTTTTTAACGAAAAATAAACGTTCTCATAACAAAATTCGATATGACAGTTTTTCATTTAAATTGAGACCCACACTGCAACTCATTTCATTGACTACGACTACTTTTTGTTTTTTTTACTGGATTTTTTTCAATCTATTGTAAGAGATGCATTAATTCTCTACTGTAGTGTATCCGAAACGCACTGTGAAAGAAAAAGTTCCTTATTATTGCTGTAATCAAGATTGGTAATTGGTTGAGCGAGCAGTCGTTTGTGCGCCGAGGCGCGAAATTACAATCTAACACATGTAACCGAGATATATGACGGTATAAGTGCAAATATCATATTTCCCGAGCTGTATCTTTCACGCGAACAGTTTTATTGGCCATGTTATGGATGGCGGTTATAATTGCTTCTTCGCTTTTCGTATAACATAAACTTTGTGGCATGGTGGAGGTTGAAAAGTGCAGATAAAAACATCCACCGTGCCGCTATTGATCCAAAATAAACTGAAAATCACTCATAGACAAGTAAACCGCACTTACGAACACCTGCCCGCAATTAACATTTTACGATAATTAAATCGGCAACGAGAGCACGTTTTCATGGTAGTTATTCATTAATTATTATTATTTCCGGATCGTGAATATAGTTTCAAATGGAGTTAACTGCGTTTGACAGTACAGCTACCAAAGAATTCTCTGCGAAATTAGTTTTTGTGTTGGTGTTTATAATGACAACGTTGCGCACCAACAGAATTATTGACATTCATTGTCACGAACACACAACTCGTTAACGATAAATATATACATTTTTAAAAGAGAACTTCGATGATTTGAGTCTTAGGCAGAGGGAAATTTAATGTTCAGTTGTAATATCACAAGAGCATAGAAAATATTCGATTATACTTCCGAGTCATGAGACGCATTCGGAGAAATGTCTTGTGTTTTAAGGATATAGGTCGAATGAGGAGGTTAGTAGAGTCGGATTATTTTCGTTTGCTCGAGTGGGAGTCGTTACGATTATATAACCAAAGCGATCCAATAAATGCGAATTTTTCTGACATTTATTTGTAAACATAAAAAATATTGTTAGTGTGACAAAGTACACGTTGTTGTTGGTATAATCGCTTATCTATACCATAGTATCTAGGTAAAATCTGTAATTGTTATTGGCTCAATTTATTATGTGTTGTATAATCTATATTATAATATGTTTGTAATGAGACGGCGTTTCGATGTTTTTTTTTTCTGTTATAATATGTATCGTAGTCACAAATAGTCACTTGTCTCTCTACTTTTGAAACAGTTGAATACTAACGTAATACTACTTTTTTTATAAGTAATCGTCAAAATTCCGGACAATTGTAATTTATTTCATGAAAGTCTTGAAAGTTGTGCCGATAGGGAAAAAATAGTATTCAAACCTTGTTAAGAAAGTGCCGTTGCAAACCTTGGGCAATTACTATTAAACTTTGCCTGCAAGTGAGCACTTTCTTACTTTGGTTTGTAATATACTGTTTCCAGGTTTTTTTTTTGTAAATTTGGTTATATCTATTAATCTTTCAAGTTCGAATACGTCAAACTAGTAAAAATTGTCCAATCAATCAATACAAATGTACCAAGTGCACATGTAGACCGGTGTGTGCCAATCCACTTTATTTGCGTCAAAAATCTTGACGAATGGAGGACGAGCAAAGATGTTAAAGTGTCTGTTTTGTCTGTTTCATTATATTATTCATCGTTGTTGAGCACTGTCTACACACATTTCCATTCAAAACCAGTACAGTGTACAAATTGGTCCAACTAACTGCTTCTCCTGTTGAAGTTCTTGCAGTTTATCTTTTACATATACTATAAATTATAATATCCCATTGAGCCGGATAATTTCCAATATACGACAAATTGGTCGTGTAAAATTGTACTGTCGCACCATCGTGAAGCATCTGTTGAAGAGAGTTGAACGTGTGCAGATTTCCAGGATTGTCAAAATTACGTTTTGTTCTTCTTTGAGTTTATGCTTTGTCCATGTTGGATTTAAAGGATTCCTGTCTCATACAGAGTCGATATAAATTTATGAAACATCCGGTATTTGCTGTCGAGTCACGAGAGCTTATTCCCGCGATTCCGTTTTACCACATGGGCAGTGGTAAAAACAAATCCGGGCCAGTTTGTGACTTTTGTGTCAATTCAAGTGGTGGCAGCGGTGTTCAAGAATACTTCCAGAGCCCGCTTGCAATATTTCAAAGAAAAAAATGTGTGTGTGGAGTATCATTAATTTTAATCTCTGAGATTACGGAAATCCTACAGGTGCCTTAAAGCCGAATAAAAAACTAATCAGTGCCAAGAGCGAGCGAGGCGTCTTCTACAAGAAGATGTACAATGATAATTAAATAATTGGTTTTTATTTTGTCTCTTATGAGATTTCGTAACAACGGTAACTTGTTGTGGTCATCAGTAATTAAGGTTCTTTAAGGTACAGAAAACTCCCTCTATGGTTATTAACCAAAAGAATGTTATCTTTGTTTTACCCTGCCAACATTAAAGATTTTAAATTTATAGGTAATTTAGAAATGTACAGAAATAAGTGGTAGCTCGGGTCAGATAATCTTTTAAGACCGGTTAAGCTGCTTTTTTAAGCAAGTTCCTTTCATTCCTTGTAAAATCATACGATCTCGTTTTGAAAAAATCAGATTTTAAACTTTTATTGTGGGCAAGAAAAGCTAAGAAGATTACTTGAGGTGCTTATAAATATGTTATGCAATCCATCGTGTTCCCTTTTTATCGCGTGTTAATATTATGGATAACGGTGTCTGAGCTCTTATACTGTGTTGCATCCACTTAAGTTTAATCTCCAAAATTATGGAAATCCTACAGGTATGTAAAAGGCGAATCAAGAAATAATTAGTGTGACACGACGAGCATCTGGGGCACATTCTCGTTTCCATTTAGGTCTTGTAATTTTTCTTTTATGGATAGATGGGATTATAATACACTTTGAAAACTCCGGACAATCTATCATCTCGCGAAACGTTAAAGTTTTGTATTCGAGCCACGTTGAAAAGCCATTAACTCGTTCTGCTTTGGAAGTGCGGGAGTTAGTTACCTTTCATTATCTTACATATTTCTCGGGATTACCTCGAAGATAGACGCAAGGATGTTAATTTCCAATATCTTTGTGTCTAACGACGAATTAACGTCCTAAGATGAACAATAAAAGGGATCTTATGTCTTTAGCTCAAAGAGGGTCGTTGTTGCGCGTTGCAGCTGTGTAGCTGGTTGTTCGTTGGAAATTATAATTTAAGGAAAGTGTGAAGTCATCTATAAAGTATAAAAACTGTTTGATATAAAAACAATATGCTTTTTTTCTCTATTTAGGAATCCATAATAATCTATCCAATATTTCTTAATTTTTGATAATTGTATTATTGGGTGACGTGGTATATTGCTTTTTTATATCGACTCTTCATATATCAAGATTCCCATGGAAAACAAAATTTATGTAGTTACATTACAATGTGACAAAGTACTAAAGTTTATGAAAAAAAGTAAAATAAATCTTTATTTGCCCTACGGGCTTTCTGATTCCTATACATATACAAGTACAAGTAAACTTAACAATTTTAATAATAAAAAAATAAATAAATAAAATTCTTTATTTCTTCTCCCCTCCCCTTTCCTCTTCTCCCTTCTTCCTCCTCTTCCATATCTCTTTCATCCATTTAATTTCCCTTCCATCTACATTCAGTATTTCCTCTCTTTCTTTCCTCTCCCTTTGTTTCATCTCACTGCACTCGTTCCACATATGCTCAATCGTCTCTCTTTCCTCATAGCACATTCTACACATTCTTCCTCCATCTTCTGTCCAATACCTATTTTCCCTCTCTTCACTTCCGCACCTAAACCTCGCCATCATCTTTCTTTCTTTCTCGCACTCCCTCCCCAAATACTTTGGTACCTCCTCGATCATGCATCTTCCGTACTTCCCGTTGTATCTGGATTCTCTAATTCTGTCTCTCCTCTCTTGTCTATCCGTATCCTTATCTCATTCACTTAGTTCTACATTCATCCACACGCCTCTTTCTCTCAGTCTCTCTATTTCTTTGCTTGCATACCCATTCCTCCTGTAGTAATTCTCCCTATCATTCTTCTCTGAATTCTTCTTTTTTTCTATCCAGCACTCCTTTAGTATCCTACATTCTTTCCTCCCTTCCATCCTGTCTTCGAACTTGACCGCTCTTTTTCCCGCTTTCACTCTCAACCTATTCCTCTTGCATTCTTCTCTCACTATGTACCTTGGCGTTTCTCTCTCCACCCCTAGCACCCACCTCAGATATTTCTCTTGCACCCTTTCTATCTCCTCTTGTTCTTTCCATCCCCAGACCTCTGCTCCGTACAACAACACGCTTTCAATAAGACTTTCAAACATCATCATTCTCCTCTTAAAATCGCCTCCCCACCTTCTCTCTCCTATTCCCCATACACATCCTATCACCTCGTTCGCTTTTCTTGCCAGTTCTCTAATATGTGCCTTATCTGTGGCTCTTTCATTAAACACATACCCCAAGTATTTGAATTCTTTTACTTGTTCTATTACTTCTCCCTCCCACCTCCAATCACTCTCTTCGTTCTTCCTCTTTCTCTTATTGAACACCAGCATTTTTGTATTCTCTACATTTACTTCTAGTCTTTTCTTCTTCACATATTTTCCTAAAGTCTTTATCATTTCCTTCATTTCTCTTTCACTTTACTTTTTGTCTTCTCATATATCTCAAACATCATCTCTCTGTCCACCTTGTCAAAATCCGCCTTGAAGTCTACGAATAATGCATACACCCTCCCCCCTTTCTTCTTTAACTCACTCTTCGTCAAATGGTCCAGGATGTATACATTATCCATAGTTCCCCTCCCCTCTCTAAATCCTGCTTGGGTGTCTGGTAATGCTCCCTTTTCCTCTATCTCTCTGCTCATCCTTTCATTCAGAATTGATGCATACAACTTGTACCCTGTGTTTAGGAGAGTTATCCCTCGGTAATTTTCTACTTTATTTTTCTCCCCTTTTTTGTAAATGGGGTAAATTACCCCTTCTCTCCACCCTACCGGGAATCCTTCTCCTCTCCACACCCCATTCATTACCTCCACCAGCCTCTCTAGCACTCTTCTCGTCCCATACATCCACGACTCATTCTGTATTCTATCCCTCCCTCGTGCCTTCCCTTTCCTCAGTTTCTTCACATGCCTCTCCACCTCGTTCATTGTAATTTCTTCTCCTTCAGGTTCTACTCGGTTTCTCTTCGTCTCTATTTCCGTTTTCTTTTTTTCCTTTTCTCCCTCCAGCAGCCTCATGAAGTACTCCTCCCACTCATTCATCGTTATCTCCTCGCTCCCATTTTCTTTTTCCTTTCTCTCTCTATTAATATAGTTCCATACCTCCTTCTCTTCTCCTATCTCTCCTTCTTCTGCCTCTTCTTCTCCCTGAATGTCTCTCTGTATCTTCTTTTCGCTTCTAAAAAGCCACTTCTGTTCCCTTTCTCCACTTTCTTAGTTCTTTTATTGCTTCCTTTTTACGTTGCTCACATTCTTTGTCCCACCATTTATTCTTTCTTTTTGTTCCTCTACCTCTTACTGTCATTTCTCTTTTTGTCGCTGCTTTTTCCAATATTTCTACCAATTCTTTCTCCATTTTCCCTACTTCTTGTTCATTAAATCTTGCTTTTTCCAGTCTTCTCTTATACTCTTCCACCCCTTGCTCGTCCTATACTTTACTTATCACCTTCCGCATTTTCTCTATTTTTTCTTCTCCTCCTCTCTTTTCTCTCCTCCTTCCTATACTTATATCTATAGGCAGATGGTCTGACTCTACTCTTTCCCCTATTCTGAATTCTTGGACTTCTTCCCATGCTTCTTCGTTTACTATTCCGTAGTCTATCACCGTCTCTCCTCTACCGCCTATGTAGGTCCATTCTCCTTCTTCGTACCTTGTTTATTTCCATTCAGCACTTCCCATCCTTTTTCTTCTATCCATTCCATCAACTTCTTCCCTTCCGCGTTTTCTTTCTTGTCTTTGGATTTTCTTTTTCCCTTTCCTGTCTCTTCTTCCCAATTCCTGGCTCCTCTTTCCCCAATTCTCCCGTTAAAATACCCTCCCAGAAGCAGACATTCTTTCCTGTTGTCTTTTAATGTTTCTTCTATCTTGCTTATTGTTTCTTTCATCTCTTTGCTGTACACTGTCACTATTTTCCACCATTTACTGTCTATTTTAACGTTTCTCACCATGTGACCTTCCTCTTCTCCCTTCTTTTTAGTATTCTCTTTTATTCCTTTTTTTGCCCCTGTTATTATTCCCCCTGCTGCTCTTCCTTTTTTCTTCTCCCTTCTCGCCCCTTGCCATTCCCACTTGAACTCCTATGGTAACAGTTTTTCTATTTTTTCCCAGCTTTCTGACCATGTTTCTGTTAATCCAACAATATCGAACTCCTTCACATAGTCCCAAAAATCTTCTTCTTTTTTCCCTAGTCCGGCTGCATTCCAAAATAGTGCCCTCACCCCTGTTTTTTTCGTTACTTTCTTTGATTTCCCCCCTCCTTCCTTAGTTTCCCTCCTACTTCCTTCTTTGTTTATTTTTTCCCGTTTCATTGTCCTTTTTACTTTGCCGTTGTCCCCCTTTTTCCCTCCTCCCCTTCTTCTTCTTATTGGAAAACCTCTAGTCTCTCTCTCTTTTCATTCCATTTCCATTGCTCCCCGTCCACTATTAATTTCCTGTATCCCACTCTTACTTCTTTCTCTTCTTCCCTTTTTTCCTTCGCCATACTTCTTAGTTTCTTCTGTAACTCTTTTTCTTTCTTTGTGAGGTCGTTGTCTATGTATATTCCCCTTGTTTCCCTCTTCTCCCTCAATTTTCCTTTGTGCTTCATTATTCTTTCCTTCTCGCCCCATCCCTCCATCTCCACCATTACTTGATCCTTGTTAATCCTGTAACAATCTTTTACTTTACTATCCTCTACATTTTCCTTCAAAAACTTCTCTACATTCTCTTTTTTTACATGACTTTTTCTTTCCCCGTCCCATCCTGTTATCACGATGTTGTTCTTCCTTTTTCTTCTCTCTTCGATTTCCTTTCTCTCTTCCAGCTTTTCCACTCTCTCCTTCCACCAGTCTCTCTCTCCTTCAAATCTCTTCTCCTTCTCTTTAAATTCTTCTCTCTGCCTCTCTATCTCTCTCTTGAGTTCCTTGTTTTCTCGTCTTATTTCTCTCATCTCCTCCTTCAACTCTTGCAACAGCTCCAATATTTTTTCTCCATCTCTGTGTCCGTTTCCTTCTCTTTCTCTGATGTCTTCTGTGTTTTCTTTACTCCAGGAGACCTCGCCGTCTTTTTACTTTTTTGAAAAAATTTCTCTTCCTCCTCTTCTCCTCTTCCTCCTCTTCTACTAAAGTTTAAATTTAGATGCTTATGAGGTAGACTGTCCCGCTAGGAAGTTTATCACATGCGGTAACACTTCACTGCACTGTATTCTTTTATTACTCACGATTTCAAAAAAAAAAAAACTGAATATTACCGATTGAGACAGTGACATTAACTTGACATCTTCACAAATTTAGTTACCGTTTTTCTCACCAAATATTAACATTAACAAAATAAAATTTTATAGACATAGACATTTTTTAATTTAAACAATAAATATCAGTCCAAGCTAATCAAAATATATACATGACTGAAAACCGCATGTAAATTGATTCACTCGTTGAGATTGGCGTGCATAAACTTTATGCGATAGATATAAGGTTAGATTTAGTTCATTTTAGCAAGTATATGTTGTTCAGTTTTTAATCCAAACCTAAAACAGATACACGGAATTTATTTTGTCGTTTAACAATTTACGCGCTACTATTGAAAGTACGGAATTTTTCTCATATAATTATTATTTATTTCGGCTTTATGCCTTACTCAAAAGATTATTAACTTATCAGGCAGCGGTGGCATGATGACAAAAGAGATAGCTACAACAATATTCCAATTTGCAACGAACCTTTTCTTTTAGGAGAGTTTATATACTATAGCATATCACAGCCTACAATAAATTACTTCAGGTTAATTACCAGAAATGAAACGCAAAGAATATATTTGTTCACATTATTGATTTGGTACGTTTTCTCATAGCACTTTGCCTGCAATTAGGTCCTGCTTAATGAAATTACGCATCCAATTAACATCGCGGCTGAATAATTTTGAAAGGGCGGCAGACTTCACGCCATTTTGAAATTTGGTGACGCGATCCATTGTGCAAGCCTTCAACTTCGGCGTCTTTTAAATATCAAGCGATTTAAAGTTCAAGAGACGGGAGTAAATATCCAGCTTAAATTAATTAATGAAGTAATTAATGATGCGTATAATTAAAGTTACAACACGATGACATTTTATAAATTGGCCAAAAATAACACGACCAGCTGTTGTCGCAATGTGGCATGATTTAGATGAGACGATAAATCGGATTTGGAGAAACCAACAAAGTTGGGTTTGCAGTTTAGCGACCGCTGCAATTTTTTACTGCATTTCTACCACTTTGGTTTTAGAGCGTTCGGTCACTTCTTGCATTTAAAATCTGATAAATCGGAACTGAATGTGAGCTGCAATATAGCTACTGCTCCATCAACGTCTAACAATAACTTATGTAGTCTGCATTTCCCGACGACTATAATCGCGTGAGCTTTTCCTACCTTGCCAACCATGACATTACAAGTTTCGTTCCCTCCAACTAAAATTTCAATCCTCCACTCCTTAATTTCGATTAAATTTTTCGCCCATTACATAGTTCATTAAGTTTTAAGACAGCATTCCTTCTAGAATCGATTTTTTACTGGTATAAATAAAACAGAGACGATCCCGAAATTTCTCATTGGCATGTACCACCAGCTATTACAAGCAATGTCATCTTAACGGTAAATTGTAAAAATTTTATCAAAGTGAGAATAAATTGTGCTCGCGTAAGCAAAAATTATTTTGACATTATAGTATCCTCTTTAAGTATTTCCATTAGAGTGTGACTAATAAAATAATGCAATACATACAAGGTTGCAAGAAAAGACTGAAGCAAAAGTAGTAGATTGCCAACACTGAGGGGTTGGTATTATACGCGTCATGTCGTTGTTTCGAGTTTGAAGGTTATGTTATCTTATTGACAAATTAAATTTTTCATGAAGTAACGCGTGACAATAATCAAAAGCAAAAACACATTGCGACTTTTGACAGTTTTAAATTGACAATAATGAATTTGAAAATCAGTGTTTCCAACATAGAATTCCATATTTGTGACCAAGTCAAAAAAAAAATAAGTATTTTTACATAAGTTCTTCTACTGCGAGAATTCTTAATAAGTAAAATACGAGCAAAAATATGGCACATAACGCAAGTCATGCAGTGCTGTTGCTCATCGTTAACAGAGTTTAAAACTTTTTGAGTTTTATGTGAATTACATATTACACATTTCATTATGGAGGTGACATTTGGTGACAATATACATCCAGAAAGCAATTTGTTGGACCGAAGCATGAGGCAAAGGCAAACCGGAGTCATCTTTCACAGTGTTCACCGATTTCCGTTACAATAATTTAACAAAACGTTCAATACGTCAACGCTTCCGGAAAGTTACAAATCGGAAGTGGGCTGTGGTAGTGGTAAGTTGGCAGACATGATGAGGGGTAACTGAACCGGAACCGCATCAGTATTCATAGCCGTCTTGTCGCTTGCAACTCGGACCAGTCGAAGTTACAGGTCAACCAACCGATATCAATGGTCTCCTTGTAAATTGCTTCAGTTTGAGGCCATTTTCAGGTGACCTTGAAGGATATGATCCCGGCGAAAAAAGGAATAGTCGATAATTTTACAAAGATTCAGAAAGGCGTCTTTTCAAATTTTGGTTAAATACTCAAAGTGATTATTATTATGGCTTAACAGCAATAATAGTTAGTTTATTTAGTGTAGCCGACTTCATACACCTTCCCCTAGTATAGTTTCATCAAATTTTCTGATTCGTTTATTCAGATTGACTTTCTCAACCTTCTAAGAAACTGCTAAATTTTCCGTCCCTCGAAACTCTTTCAGATTATACGGATGAATGTCTGTCGTCTCAAATGTTTTAACTTCCCAGATACTTTGTAATTAGCTTTTAACTTTAGATTGTGCTACAATGTGATTTAGATTACCAACGGGTTCATGAACTTATGGGTTGTTAAAATAGTATGATGAGAGTGCAGGATAGACACAAAAATATTACATTAAATTAATCTGCTTAAAAATAATAAATTATAACGACCAAAGCCATAACACATTTAAATTTATTTGGAAACTAGCTGGTACCCGACGCGCGTTGTTACGCCCCAAAAATAAAGTAAGACACATCTCATCCGATTTGACCGGTGCATCAAGAGGTAAACCACGATGGGTAAATGAATCGACCCAGGCGGCATTACGTTCATGTTACACATTTCTCTTGACGATATTTACTACTTTTAATTAGTTTTTCCCTAAAGCATCAAAAATAATTTTATTATAATTACAGACGCACGTTTCGCCAACAATCAGGGCGATGAGTAAACTGATAGGTATTTGTAGTAAAAATTTCATATTGATCCGTTGACCGGTGTAGGTGCCTATTCAGAACATAGAAACAGACAAACAGTACAAATAATAAAACAGTTTTTTTTTTAGTGAATAGTGTTTTGAAATATGTATTTTATTTATTTTTTTCTCTTATTGTAAAGCAGTCGGGTAAACAATATTTTTCGTTTTCCCATTTGGCCCATACATAATAGTATATTACACTAGCTGACCACGCGACCCGGCGAACTTTGTACCGCCTCAGAATCGATAAATGTTGTGTTAACTTATTAGCTCAATTAAATTCAATTTTTCTTTATCAAAGGATAATGCACAGAACGACATCTACTGGCATTACCGGAATCAGCATACAACGCCATTTTCATTTTTGTTTCTGTCATATATCAGAGATGGCGCTACATACAATGGAGATGGATTCCATACAAAATGTATGAAAAAATTTGGGGACAGGAGAGCCAAGGTGGGCTCTGTTATTGCCGTTGCCCTGTACCAAACTCCGCGCCTCCTGTAATTTTTCCGATGTTTTTTTAGTTGTTCTGCTATTCGGAGAGGAGACAAATCCAACATATCAAAGATCATAAAAATTGGTCAGGCGTTCTTGAGTTATAAATTCAAGGGGGCCCCGCTGGGCCCCATGTCCAAGTATTAATAGTTATTCTGCTATTCGGGGCGTAGACAAATCCAATAAATGAAAGATCGTAAAAATGTTTTAAAAATTAAAATAAATCCTGGAAGATCTTGCACTCATTTCGTTGTGATACATAACAAATGCATAATGAAATGTCAAAGTGACGCGACACTTCACGTTAATGACATTCAATTCAATTATTTGGATATCGTTCATACAAAAATACTAAAATCGCGATTAAAAATTGGGGATAGGGGTAGGAGGTTCAAAAATACTTTACGACCTATTCTCATACCTACCAAATATACAAAAAAAAATAAAAAATCGGTCTAGGCGAAAAATTGGTCCAGCATAAGGGGGCCTCTTGGGCCCCCATGTTTTTGTAAAAATTACTTTACAATCTATTCTCATACCTACCAAATATACAAAAAAAAAATCATAAAAATCGGTTGAGGCGAAAAATCGGTTCAAAATAAGGGGGGCCCCCTGGGCTCCCATGTCCACGTGAAAAGTAGTTTACCACTTATTCTCATACCTACCAAATATAAAAAAAAATCATAAAAATCGGTCAAGCCGAAAAATTGGTCCAGCCCAAGGGGACCCCTAGGCCCCCATGTCCATGTGAAAAATACTTTACGACTTATTCTCATACCTACCAAATATACAAAAAAACATTCATAAAAATCGGTCGAGCCGAAAAATTGGTCCAGCCCAAAGGGCCCCCTAGGCCCCCATGTCCATGTGAAAAATAGTTTACCACCTCTTCTCATACCTGCCAAATATACAAAAAAAAAAAGAATCTCAAGCCGTTTCGGAGGAGTTCGACCTCAAACACCGAGACACGAGATTTTTATATATTAAATTATAAGGGTAATAGGTTCAATTTTACATCACGAAGTTCTAATATTGAAACACGACGCGAAGCGGAGTGATTTAATAAAACTGAGTGATGTAAAATACCTACCACGCACATAATGTATACAACTTTTTGGCCGATGACGAAGTTCTCCACTCGGCGTCCCCATTTTACAAAAATTATCGTTGCACCGATGTTACATCCACATTATTGACATAAAGATAGGTGCAGGATGGTGTGATGGACGCGGATTTTGCGCAAAAGGATGAGGGAGTTGTAGGAATGCATACGAGCACATAGGGCGCAATTTCTAAAAATCTGAGAGAGGTTATGTTTTTGGAGTATTTTGTTGACTTACCTTAACTCTTTCATAATCTTATTGTTGACGTGTTTTACTTTTAGTTCAATGACTTTACCCATTTTGCCATATTATTGTATTTTATGAGAGTAATAATCGCAGTAAATTAACATTTTTTGATTGGCACTGATATTGAAAATAAGGTAAATAGGCAACTGAGATGCTTACTATTTATACCACGAGATGGTGCGCCTTCGAGTGTCTTTAAATTGGTCATTATTATATCTTAGAAACTTATTCAAAGACAGTTAAGTGCGGTATCTTTTTTCAAAATATACGACCACTATTTATCATAAAGGATCTTTTTTTCGCGGTAGGTGACAGCATCAATATGTAAAAAATGGGTTACCATGGCTGTCTAAAATGTTGTGGAACGTAATTTACGGCTGTCAAGGCTAAAAATACGTTTTTCGGTGTTCCTTCATATAATTGGCCATGTGTAAAATATGAACTTTCCAAATTGACCCCAGCAATACTCAATGACTGTCCTTGGGTTTTGTTAATGGTAATTGCGAAAGCAAGGCGCACTGGAAATTGAAGCCGTTTGAAATCGAAAGGCATATCGGTGGAACCATTGGTATGCTTGGGATGAGCACATCTTCCCCTTACATTTTGGTGTTTCAGCGGCTCTTAAACTTGAAGTTCTTCTTTTTTTTTGGCATTTTCAAATATATTACGTAAGCTATTCAAAATAGCCCGCGGGAGTGGCTGCGCCCCAAAAATTAAGTAAAACTGTTATTTTAGTGAACAGCAAATTAGCGTTACTTGCAGATTGCATGTCCTATCCAAGAAAAATTTGAAGCTGCGCCCTTTTCGAAAGCAATCCTGGACACATCCACAATAAATTTTGGCACTTTTCCCTCGACTGCACCATATTATTCTTCCCTTGTGAAATGATTTTGACGAAAACTGATGAGTGACATTTTATTTTTAAAACTGTCACTGTGACATTTTTATCTGACAGAGTACTCAATTTCGCCCGGTCTGAACATTAAATATTTTTTATACCAAAACGGATGACACAACCCCCATATGTTACTCCCCATTACGAATACTATTTGTGGTCAAAATGTCATAACGATCCCTTGACCACTGTAGGAGCGCATAACATACGAACAAACAAACATTGATTTTTATATATACATAATTATATTAGATTAGATATGAGTAAAATATGTTAATAAATTAGCCTGTTATTTCTTCGCTTACACCGGCGAACTATATATTTATAATTATTAGGTATAATTTCTGAAATTCGGATTCCAAAATGCGCACTTGACGTAAAATTAGCTTCCGACAGTATCCTACGTGCTGTAGACGCATTTCCTTGTAAAATTAACCTTAGCAGCTAAATTACTACTTCTTTCTACAGGCTCTTCTTAAATGCAGTAGGCTTCCTTCAAAGTTCTCCATTTAACTACATCCAGATTTTGTTTTCCACAGGTAACATGATGTATGATTGTATCAATCATTTATGAAGACCCGATAGTACTAATAAATATGCATCTTGTTACAATAAATTTAATATGAAATTGTGTCAGATATTTTAATGCTGTCGCAACGCTTTCCTGCGCTTTTTCTGTAAAACCTGCTACAGGTGATTGTGTAAAAAAGCTCGGAACCGAGATTAAAATCTGAAACCGTGAACATAATAATCGAGCGGGAAAAAACAAAACCGAGTCAGCAGTTTTTGCAAGAGCCCGAGACACAGAATCCCTCTTCTCTGAAATCCATTTGGTGGCTTCAAAAGTTTCTTGCACTTTTTATTTTAATGCTCTTGTTGAGTAATGTCCTAGCGCAGTCTTGACGTTTCGCTATCATCCCCCACTTTAGGCGTATACGTATCGAGGGCACAGTTGGCAACCCTTATCGACGAAACATTTGCAACATGACTGCATTATGTACTCACAGACAAATTTAGCTCACGTAGGACGTTCTGCAGATCGGTATGAGAATTATTTACTTAATTAATTTCCATTACTCAATTCCGTTGTTACGATGCCCTTATTTGGGGGTGAATCAATATCACATGATTTAAAACGAATATTAATTTTGATTCATAACAATATAGGTGTAGATTTATAATGACCTGGTTAAGAAGACTTCATTCAATACAAGAAACTATGACTTCTGCTATTAGTGTCCATTAAATTTATGTAAAACTTAAAAATTCTGCAATTTATTTATTGTTTTAGTCTTTCAGGTTTCTCTCAGGTTCTCAGTTTCTCCGATTTAACAGTCTTTCAGGTATCTCATTCTCTTAATCTGTCCTAACGTTATTTGCAGGCGCTTACCCTTTTCAGAGTATTAGATTTCAAGGTTCTTCTTTTTCTTCAGTTACTCAGACATCTTCATTGTCTCAGCTTTCTCAATCTCATAGTACACTACTTCTTTGATTGAGACATTAAGTTTTTCTTATGTAAGATTAGGTACAGTCTCATCGGTGCCAATTAAACAAATTGAAGCTTTTCTTAAACATAAAAAGAGCTTAACTACTCGTTCATAAAATAATTAAGAAATATTGGAGAATTACATAAATTAAATTAATTTCGTCACTTATTCCATTTTATCTGTAAATTTTGTATCTTTTCAACTTCTGCTCTGTTCATAAAGCAAGCCAAGTAACTAAACCCACCAACACTCGTTATTCGCGTCGAAATCACAAAACGTCTGAAGCAACTTTATTCTAGGATAATTTATCATTTTGTTTATTACACTCTTAAAATCCTATTTATCTACACGCGAACTCGATGATTAATGCGATTTTCATGCGGTTGAAATTTTAGGAGTATTACAATAAAAGAAATCGTTGAGCGATGGAAACAATAGTATCTTATAACTTTTATTCTCAATCTGAAACAAATTTCAGACGCACAATTTCGTTTGAGACGATCCACGAGATTGAATAAATAAAGCTGTTTTTTTGGTACGGTTCTAAGACGGCTTTATAAAACAACTGTAAACAGCTGTTTATATGTTCGAAAATTATTCTTTGATTTTTTCGAAGGGAAGGTAATCCATCTCGAAATCTACGCCTTAGATGTTGATGTATACAAATACAAACGTTTAAAAATTGACAGGGTAAAATATGGTTTGGCAAAGAGCCGATGCGGTGTTCTTTTTAGGCTTACATGATGAAAAATTAAACGATTTGTCATTTTGATATACGTCTGGTAGATTTACTCAAACCACGTATGTAGTGGAACTATTTAAATGAAAATTGAAATTGCTCCAGCGTTGTTCGGGCTTGGGTGTTTATTTTAAATTTGATAAATACAAACAGCCCAAAAATTAAAAACTTTATTTTATACAAATTTAGCAAATACTCTGTTAGTCGTTTAAATTAATTTATATTTTACAGGGACGCGAGTTTTCGTTTTAATTTGATTTATTTAGTGTGGATATTCCCCAATGGGGTCGTTCCCCTCAATCAAATATGACGAACTCGACTATAGAATGTCGTAGACTATATAAAATGAACCCCTAAAATGTGTTCTCTTGGTTAATAAAGTTGTCTGATGAGATAACAGACCGTATCAAAAATCGCAATTTCGGCTAGCATTTTCAAACGCTGTACATTTACCGCCTCTTATGACGTCATTTCGGGGGAGCATTTTTATTGGTTTGTGCATTTCTAATGGGTCCGCGCGTCTAGTAACCAGACATCGTTGCTAATTACTTTCAATTTTGTCCAGTGAATTTTGAATTTCGCGTGATTTCGAATAAACAAAAAAATAGTGTTACAATATTTTTTTGTCTAGTTTCTAGAAAAACTGTTGAAAATTGTGGGACGATCCCATTACTTTCTCGGTATCTCGTCCGTTAAAGAAATCCTATTTCAATGTTACGGAGTGGTCTAAAATCCGTGCCTCTACTTCTTTATGCCTCTAATGATTTTATTGAATTTTCGTTGAACCAAACATTTTTGTCTATTCATGTATTATTATTTCTTCAGAACAGTGCTGAACTATAAAATACAGAAGACAATAAGAAATGGACATTTTCGTTAAAACAGCTCCAGAACAAAATTCCATCCATTTTTCAAAACATGAATGAAATAGTCTTAGACAATATAAATATTACAGCGCAGTACAGCAGTTTTTATATATTTCCATACTCTGTGAAATATCGTCAACCACATTGAAAAAAATTGTGTGCAAGTGCCGCAAAGTTTAAAGTACAATTATAAAATAATCTAACCTATTAGAATTAGTTATCAATCAAGAAAAATAGCATTTCTTCGACATTTTGAATTGACTATTTAGAGTACATTAATTTGTAAAAGAAAGTTCTGAAACGGATGAACGTTCAGTTACTTAACTTCGATAGGCATTATGTCATTAACCCAACCTTTCTGAATTAATTTTAAAATGTGCTAGAAGAAACTGCCTCACTGCCTTCATAATTGAACTTAATTTCAAAAAAGGCAGCACAAAAAATGATGTACATCTAACTCTTGCGAAAGACGAATAACATAACTCCCTAAAAATAATAATTTATTATTGTTCACCTTCTGACTCAGTTCCAGCATTTTTTGTAGTAGTCGTACCTATGTGACAAATTTTGGTAAAATTTGTGATATTTTTTGGGAATGTGTTTTAATAGACACATCAAGTGTTCATTTTTTGTTTTAATTGGTAGCTGTTTTTTGTATACCTGCTTAGTTTTTGTTCAGATTTCACCATTTTTTTTGTTCTAGTGTTGCGTTGCAGTGTAGGTCCGATGTTTCCGAGATCATCCATAAAAAAAAAATTGTGTGGAGTCCACGCGCAACCGAAGTGAAACTTTGGAGTTTACTCCTCAAAAATCGATTATCATGTTTTAATTCCCGATACGACAAATTTTGGTGGCCGGCGTTATTTGTTATTAAATCCAAGGTGGCCCCTTGGTCCCATGTATATTTGAAAAATACTTTACCACCTACATATTCTCATACCTACCAAATATATATAAAAAAAAACATAAAAATCGGTCCAGCTCAAGGGGACCCCATGTCCAATAAAAAGTATCCTATGTCCGTCTCCTGGTTCTAAGCTACCTCACCACCAATTTTCAAACCCAATCGGTTCAAATTGGTGCCTTAAATTTTGTTGTTTGGGTTCGACAACATCTCTATATAAAGTGTGTTTTTTAATCTCGGGTTTGACAACATCCCTTTAGAAAGTTGCTTTTTAAATGTCGGGTTTGACAACATCACCTTTGAAAGTGTGTTTTTCAATCTCGGGTTGGACAACATCTCTATAGAAAGTGTGTTTTTTAATCTCAGGTTTGTCAACATCTCTTTAGAAAGTGTCTTTTTAAATGTCGGGTTTGACAACATCACCTTTGAAAGTGTGTTTTTCAATCTCGGGTTGGACAACATCTATTTGGAAAGTGTGTTTTTTAATCTCGGGTTTGACAACATCCCTTTAGAAAGTGTCTTTTTAAATGTTGGGTTTGACAACATTCCCTCTTAGAAAGGATCGTTTTCTATGTCGTGTTTGACAATATCCCCTTATAAAATGTCTTTATCAGGTCTGACAACATCCCTCTCTCTTTTTCAATGTCGGATTTAACAACATCCCGTGAGAAAGTGTCTCTATCAGTGAATACAATATTGCTAAAAATGGAAGGAAATGAAAAATTACCAGACTCATAAAAGTTTGACTTTAAACAACACAGAAGGAACATAAAATTTTGTATGAAACTCGGCTGTGATGGGAAATTATTGACTTGTCTTTTTTATTAATAATAGCTCGCTTTGCTCGCCCAAACATATTGCCAAATGTGCAACGAAAGTTTTCAAAGTTTGATTTCAAACAATACAAAAGGAACATAAAATCTTGTATGAAACTCGTCTGTAATGAGAAATTATTGAATAGTAGTCGTTCTTCAATTTGCAATGTGCTACAATATAGGAGCGAGCGAAGCGAGCTGCGGTATTCATAAATAATGCGATTCAGTAAATTGCATTATTAAACCAGTTGCATACAACTGTTTGTGTCTCGGACAAATGCATTATTAAGTACACATTTTTTTGCAATAAAAAAGAAAATCCGTTCTTCAGTGTGTAACAAGTCAGAGCTGGTATTCATGAACAAAGGGAATCAGTAAATTACATAATCAACCCAGTTGCATACATGATTTTGTGTTTATGAATACATAGTAGTTCGCTTCGCTCGCTCATATATTGTAAAATCATTACCAATTTTTATTGTAAAAGAATGTATCCTTTTTAATTTTCAAACTAGGGTATATCGAAATTAACAAATTTTGAAATCTTAGAATTAGATTTTATACACCATCAGAAGAAACATAAAATCTTGTATGAAACTCGTCTGTAATTAGAAATTATTGAGCCGTCTTGTTTATGAATAATAGATAATTATTTTCTTCTTCATTTTGTTACGAATTAGAATATATGAACCCAAGGACCAATTCAAATACCTACCAAATATACCAAAAGAATTTTAAAATTCGGTCCAGCCGTTCATGAGTTATAAACCCATCAAGGGGGGTCCTGAGCCCCCCTGTCCCAGTTTTAATAGTTATTCTGCTATTCGGGGCGGAGGCAAATCCAACGAAACAAAGATCATAAAAATCTGTCCAGCCTTTCTTGAGTTATAAAGCCAAGGGAGCCCCCTAAGTCACCTTGTCCAAATTTTAATAGTTATTTTGCTATTCGTGGCGGAGACAAATCGAACAAATCAAAAACCATGAAAATTGGTCCAGCCGTTCTCGAGTAATAAACTCAACCCCCCCCCTCAGCCCCCATGTGCAATAAAAAGTATCCTATGTCCGTCTCCTGGTTCTAAGCTACCTCCCCACCAATTTTCAACCAAATCGGTTCAAATTGGTGCCCTAAATTTTGTTGTTTTTCTGGCTATTGCACTTTCACAATGATTCGTCTCGAGTTTTCTTTCTTCCCGCCGATGATTTAACTTAACATAACTTTTTATTTGTAACATTCTCGGGTATATTTTCTGCTTCTTTTTCTTCTATTTTATCTGTCTCAGGAGATGAAACATGGACTGGTTCGTTCTAGAATTAGAAGATGAATTAGGTGTCCCTAGTATTTTGTGATATACAGGGTGTTATGGAAATCCTAACAAAAAATTTAACCACAAGAAGAACATTTTTTTATTTATCAGTTTTTTCTGCAAACGCTCCCCGTCGGAGTTAAAATTCAGTAGTTTGACCCATAGAACCAACACCCGCCTATGGACTCCATGTGCTTTGATAAATAGGATGCATAAAAAAGTTACCCGATAAACGAATGGAAATAATTTAATTGTCTAATGTTTCCTAACAAAAAAAAAAAAAAAAACGCTTTCATGCAAATTGGAATTAAAATGCTTTTAGTATTCGCTTAAGAATCGAGCACAGACATAACAAAGCACGACACTAAGCTGATAATTAAAATTTACTATCGAAACGACCAATTTTTTGTCCCCAAAAATTTAGAAGGTGTTCAAGTGCATGAACTCAGGCGGAGGGTGAAATAAGGGGTTAGAAAAATGTTCAAAAAAATAGTGGTGTATAGAATAATATAATGTTTATTTTGACTTGTGATTAAATTTTTTGCTAGACCCTGTATAGTTAGGATACAAACTAAAATTTATAATATGACATTTTTTATTCTAACCTTATACGACTCTACAGTAATAATTATTTCAAGTTTATTAAACATATCGAGCATTAAATTTTTAGTTGATTGAATGATCAAATTTCCATCCGAGTTTCTTTTTCTGGTTTCAAGTAACACTTTTAAATAACCTGGATTACCCTCAGAAGTATTATAATGGTCACGTTCACGTCTTGATCTTTCTTTGAATATAAAAAGCCTATAAATTTAAGATATCGTAAAAAACATTTTTGAAGATAAAGACAAGCCAGAAATGATTAAAGTCGTTAATAACGATAGCGAATATAAGATTTCTATTATTGGCTAAAGAATCACATCACTCACCGTTTTTACTTAGGCGGAAAATTTAGTCAATGGTATTGTCCAAAATCAATCACACTAGTCAAACAACAGTAATCAATTATATACCTTATATCTTACAAAAGATATAGCAGATGAGTGAAATAAAATCGTATCTATCTTTACAACATCATTAAGTAAGTCGTAAGTTGAGTTACGATGTTATAGCACTGTTGTAATGAAAGCGTAATATCTAAGGCTTCAAATAAAGCTATAATCTCACAACTCTAGTTACGATAACACAGCACAAAATAGCCATCGAGTTACAATAATTTGTTACTGGACGGGTGCGATACGATCAAATGGTACAGAAAATATGAAGAAAAAGGTTATGATGTTAATTTTTTTCGTTACTTTCTGCACTGTAAAATACTCTTTAGAAACAAAATGAGGACGAAATGCACAAAAGCACACAACGTGCGTCATGCTGAGCTTCCGAATTTTGCATTTTCCCCTGCGCTTCATCCCGAACTGATAAATCCCGGCATCGCAGGAAGATTTAACGTCGAAGAGATGAGGGAATTAAGGACGTTCCACACGTACTTTGCACGTATAAAACGGAGCCAAGAACCTAGTCCACTTCTATAGGCTTTCTTCCGTTAATGCAGTACTCGTGTAGGGATGTTAAAATCGCCTTTGGGTCGTCACCGGGACGACTCTGTTACACTTCTCACATACCTAAAACCTTTTTATGTATAACCGCGTCCATTTCGAAAGCTTCCCACTATTTGAGTATTTATCCTGGAGGATTTTTTTCTAAGAACGTATACCCAAAGCGTTTTAACACTGCTTAAGATCGACTTAGTTCCGCAGGACTGAATATAAAAATACATTGTAACGGCGACATTATCATTTCCGGAGGGGAATGGGAGATGTCGCGGACAAACGTTTCAAAGTTACTGTCGTTCTAAATAAAAAATGGCACGTACAGGGGATGACAACGGTTTGTTTAGTAACTTACGAAAATAATAATTATTGTTCCCACCTTTCCATCTCAGACTTATCTCTCAAACAAGGACGGGAAGGGAGATAGGTTCTCATTACAGAGCAAATTAGAACTAAAATCTTCTTACCAGCAAAACTACTTTCAAAGTAACTTCAGTTCTCTAGAAATATTTTAGTTTTGCTAACGATTCTACCTGATCCACCAACCACATTTAGTTTTCACGCCGTTAAGTTTAATTTAAGGATTACTAATTTTAATTGCCCCTGTCTAAATTTTAACGCTCTAACAATTTCATCTTTCATCTTGAAATGAAACTTTTCTCTTGTTTTTTTTACTTTCAGGGTTATGATTGCTTGTTATTGATGATTTTATGCACTATGGCATTAATAATATTTGCAATATATTTTCCTATGTGCCTAAAGATGATTTGCAGTTGTAAACAGTTCAAACTATAACTTATGAATAACATTAAGATTATAAAGCTCCAATCAAGTTCTTTATTTTATTCGTTTCACTTCCATTTCATTCTTCTCTTTGAAGGAAAGAGGAATGCATATTGGGGTTTTGAACTAAATATTCCAACAGAAGTTATTCATTTCCGTGTTAAACTGAATAACTGATAGACGACTAGTAACCTTATTGGGACGACGAAATTAAAGTTTAATCGGTTTGTAAGAGCAGATTTTTTAAAATAACCATTGAAAATATCTTTGCTGAAGCAATAAATAACCTACGCTACATTAGTAGAATTGCAATCACTTGCCAGCTTACGGAGAGCGCATATTTCATCCACCATTGTAAGGATTAACTAAACCGCTACTACTGGTGTGAATTACTGCTTCATTTACTAATCTGCAACTACCTTTCTCATTCCAGCCTTTAAATATGCATACTGCGGTATGCAGTTTCTATACCTTCAGATTAAAGCTGACTTTTTGGTCTACTTTGTTGAAAGTAATAGAATACACGCGGATCACTATTATGGTATAGCTTTCTTTGAGAACAAATTGAGTAAACAAAAGAGCACTTTCTGAAATGAAACGCTACCAAACTATGCGCGTTTTAGTTAAACACATTTGTTTTGGTTGAATTATTTACTTTATTTTAAAACAACAATTTCGGTGCATGTCTTCTAGGATTCAGAGACACCTTTTGTGGACTTATTTTCAACCATAAAAGCTGACCTGAGATATAATTATGACGGTCGTGGGCATACTTTGGAATGGTGTAATAATGAACGTCGTAACGGTTTTATTTCTTCAAGATTATGTCGTTACGTGTTGGCACTGCCGTTGTTTGAGTCTTACGGCAATTCTGCAAAGACGGAATACTTGAATAGTTACTTAAGCTTTGCTCTGAAAATTAGAAGAATAGAAAATGCAACGCTGCTTTCAGCGTTATATTGTCACCAAGATGCGCATAGTTCTTAATTAGTCCGGGTTTTCCTTTATGATCATACCATGTTAATTCTGATTTACAATAACGACCTGAAACAAGTGGATAAAAATTCTCCCATAAATAATGTATTATCTGCGCTTTGTGCTTGAAAATAAGAACGTCATATTTGAAATAAATTGCAAAAGCGTCGTTTGAGACGATAATAATTCTTTATGGTTCTATTGAAATAGTTTATAACTACCAGGATATTTAGACAATAAAGTCCTCCAGAAATTGAAATAGGGAGTCAACAGAAGTGCAACAAAAAAACGTGGTCAGAACGTAAGTAGCAGTCCAATTTACTTTAAAAAAAGTTTTTGCATATGTGTTTTGTGCAGCAAGTGGTATTCTCGCATTTCTTACACATGCAAATCCCAAAAGAAAATCCAGTATGTACATAAATACGTAATAAATTTTATTTATAATGGGAATATTTCAAAACCTACTGAAAATTAACGGTGCTTAGCTCAAAACAGACCACAATAATTGAACTTAATATTTGAAATATAATATTTAGGATTATATATACATATCGGAACAAAATTGAATTATTTAAATCCATTGTAAATTTTTGAATCGATTTTTATGAAATACAGATAAAGATACACTCAGGTATTTTGTAAAACCTGAAGTTTCTTCGCGATACGTATTGTAACTTACGTGGTTTTCATCATTGATGGTGGGTTCAGTGTAATATCCGGATAAACTTCGCCAATAATGTACAGGTCTGGCGTTGACAAGCTCGATATTGAAACCAGACAGTGCATGCATAATTGAAATCTTTGACATTTCAAATTTATTTTCCATTATTTAGTCGAGACAGATGAAATTATTTCAGAAAAAAGTTCGTACTTCTTTATTCGTGAAGTTGAATCTATTACTGCCTTATTTTCTAACACTATTCCACTTACCTTCATGCATAAATTTAACTACCGCGTCATGAAAAGCGCCAATAATCCGCTTCCCATGCTTACGCAATAATTAATTAGCAAATATTTATTTGCATAGAGCAAAAAACAAACATATGCGAACATATTTGTTTTAACTTCAAATGTAAAACAGCACTCCGTTACGTATAGGGTGTATTTGATGCGGCGGTATGTTTGTAGATAAAAATTCATGCATGTTTCTCTTAATAAAATCAGCTCGGACTAGAACGATTCAATTTGTGTAAAATCGAATATCAATTTGCATAGCAATGTTTCAGTAACTAGTTCAGGTTCTGGTGCACTCGGAAGAGTCTGAGAGAAGCAACAGAATTTGGAACTAAATTCAATAAAGCAGCTCGTTCTATTTAAGGCTTCTCTACCACAGACAAATTAATTACCAAATCGGAAACATTTGCATCGCAAATTTAGAGAAATCCTTAAAAATTGTTTCGTTTTTGCTAACCACCGATAATCTAATCGAGAGGTAATTATATCGACATCTTAATAAGTTTAAATTAGATGAGATTAAATTGGATTAGAATACTAATTGTTCGTGTGATTGCAATAATGGGTCCAAATTTTGAAAAAGATATTCCTTCGATATTATTTTTTTATGTTAAACCGCCTACTGGTAACTTAATCATGATAGTTCCTCTTGTGACGTCATTTCGGGGGAGAGCATTCTCATTGGTTCGTGCGCTTCTCATTAGTCGGCACGTCCACTAACTTGAAATTTGTCTGGTGAATTTTTTCCCGTGTTGACGTCACAAAAAGGCGCGTGTTTCAACTAAGACAAATGTTTCGGATTTTTTTTTAACTAGTAAGCGCGTGATTTAGAATAAACAAAAAAATTGGGGTATAATATTTTTTTGTCTAGTTTCTAGAAAAGCTGTTTTTGAAAATTTTGGGACGACCCCATTATTGTAACTTATATTTGCGGAACAAAAAAAATGTCTTTCTCAGAATAAAATCCAGAATCGAATGAGCTATCGCTCATATTTTCAGATCCTTGTGACTATTTTTCGCAGGTTTTCAACTACTTGACTAGACTAAATCACTGTTTACACTGACAATTTCTTTCAATAGTTAGTAATTTAGGTGTTGGACCAGCATCATTCTTAAGTTTTCTTTTGTACTCCAGTAGAACTATTATCTTAGTTTGACAAGCCAATTTTTCTCCTAAATTAAAAAAATTTCGTCACAACATATCTTCGCATTTTTTTTGTATTTTATTGTAGACGTCAGATCATGACAGAATTTACTCCGCCGGCGCCGTCTCCAATAAAATCGATAAAAATAATAATAATAATAATTTTATTTTAGAAATATTTTTGAATTGTAGAGCTAGAGTTGTTGAAATTAAGAGAAATAATACCTACCGATGTCGAGTAAGAATTGGCCTTGTACCAATCAAAAGTTAACATCAAGTGAAAAATACAACAGAATCCCTTTAGCGAATTAAAAAAAAAAATAGTGTATGTACCGGATGTAGAATGGATGTTACATATAAAAAAAATCTGAAAATATTGGCGACAATTTGTATAAAACTTAATGTCAAGTAATAACTCAGTCCATAATTATTTATTTTCCACTGGTAAATTTGAATAAATCGCCTATGTGAATTGAATAGCTTTGGTTTTAATTGGTATACATAATCGCGAGTCTACTGTATTTAATTTTATTAAACGGACCATACACGTTCAGATTTATTTGCAAATATACATGTTTGTAAATTGATTTGACCCTTTCAGCACAAACGTGCAACTTCTGTGCTCGTAAAAGGGACCCCCCCCCCCATACAAAATTAACAAATTTTAATTTTATCAACTGTTTTTGCAAACACTAAAACTTGTTTACAAATAACGCCAAACATACTCAAATATCCCTTATTTGCAAACATATTTGGAAATCAGTTTGACCGTGTATGGTTTCTATTTAACGAAACTGTTTTTATTTACTTTACTAAATATTTATTTATTGGTTTTCTTTAATTATTAATTCTTTCAATAACCATCAATTTTGATGATCACATCTGCCGCGGATGTCCTTTGACAACACTTCGTTCTATAAAAAACATTTCTCTCAAAACAGCGCGAAGGTTGAAAAGGAACCTATTTGAGACCCATTTGAACTATAGTACACTTTAAGATGTTTTGTTTAGTTCGCCCATTCGATAATAGGTATCAGCACTTCCTTAACCAATAACATGAGATAGAGTCACTGGAGAATTTCTCTCTCCTTTACGGGAACCTTAAACTTGACGCCTTTGATATAATACAGCAAGACATTCTTTTCCTTAGGTGTCAATGTACGACTGGCAAGTACTACAGGCACTTCGGAGCCCTCCTTCGTTTTCTTGAACAAGTACACAATCTAATCTTAGATCCGATGCATCACACTTATCCAAGTTGATCGTCAGTTTCGCTTCCTTAAACTTCTGGAAGATCTTCTCCAAAGTTCCTACATGTTTTTCAAACGTAGGTGCCATAATTATAACGTCATCAAGGTACACAAATGGTTCAAAAGACGAAAAACTAAATATATAAGTCTCTGTTGAGTTTGAGCGGCGTTGTTCAACACAAACAGTAAAACATAAAATTCAAACATACTTGCCTTCAGTTCGTTCCTGGACAGATATTGAGCTCCAGGTAGTATGTTTATAACGGTAGAACTGTTCACCATTGGAGGAGGCTATGCGTTTTTCTTTATCACTGAATTCGATCTGCGTCCATCAAAACAGAGACTCAGTTCTCCATACAATTTTCGTACGGCAGAAGACCATGACCACTCCCAGTGCCAACATATTGCCCAGTTCGGCATTCAAATGTGCTAACATGTAGGGGGACATATTATGGTGGTGCTGTTTAGTAGGTTCCGCTTCACCAGTGTCGACCATTCGAACAACTTTGAATGTTCTCTCTAACCTAGACCGGTGTCCTCATGACAAACTTTTAAATTCTTTTAATGCAGCCTCTGATCGTATGATGATCCACTTTTTTTACCGATGAAAAATTTATCTTCTGCAAAGTCTGTCATTAATGAAAACTGTTTGCAAAAATTCTTGCCAAATTTGCAACTACAAATACTCAAACCCAGAAGTTTTGTGAATATTACCTTCATCTGTTCTAATTTTCTTTCGTCCAGTTTTACAGTTTTGCATTAAATATTTTCAAAACGTGCATCCCCCTCTCACCAGTAACCGACTGATTCGCACCTGACATTTTCCGGCCTCGTCCTGTCGACATATGGTCGACCATCACCGTCAGTCAGTGTACGAACATCGTGAGCATAGTTAACCTTGACGTCTCTAATGGATATCGTCTATTTAAAACCCAGATATGTCTATAGTCCTATATATAGTACATTCAAAACTCCCTCCAAAATATTATAACTTTAATAATGCAACGGCCATCTGAGATATTCTCTTCGAATAAGTATGTTTAGTGGAATCGCATCGAATTTTTGCAAGAAAAATGTTAAGTGTTAAAAGCAGGACAATAAAATTGTTAAATTAGTGAAAATGAAACCGTGTGACATCCGATTTGTGGGGTTAGAATTTTATGACATCTATGTATCAAATTCGTTCAAAACCCCCTGTGGTAGTATAACAAATGTTTGATATATTGGTGACATGTTCCATATTTTTGGTTATTTATACCAATTTCTTGAAATTTGTATTTTTTTACAAAGGTCCTATATGTAGGACGCTAGGAACATAGGTAGCGATTGGTTAAATTTGTGCCTTATCTAAAAAAAAAATCCAACATCTACTTGGAGATATTTTGAGTTCAAAAATAATATAATGGCGGTTCAATGGAACGATAACAGCATTGTTACCATGTGTGCCAATGTGAGTGGTGCCCACCCTGTACATAAAGTTATGAGATTTTCTCAGCGTGAAAGAAAAAACGATATAATGTTGATCAACCTGATATCATCCATTTATGTAATGCCAATATGTGAGATGGAGACCGCTGTGATGAAGATATCATTTATACAGGACTTCCATTAGGGGCAAAAAATGGTATTTTCCTTTGATTAGTCAAGCGAATGATATGGCTGTGCATAATGCTTGGCAAAAGATAAATACCATAAGGGTGAAATGGACCATCTAACGTTCAGGAGACAGATAGCAATTGCACTATTTGAAAAAAAAAATAATACGAGTGTGCTTTAGACCACACGACTGAAGTAAAACTTCCGTTCGCTTTGCCCGATCACACTTTTCGTAACGCTCTTGTCACGCATTCACCAGCTTACTACCCTAGTCAAGCATGCGTAAAGAAGTTTTACTTCAAAAAATGTAGAAAACACGAAGTTTCAGTAAAGGACGTCCAGGTAAAAATTAAAATTTTGGAATAAGATATTACAGAATAGATCATTTTGTAGTACCTCAAAAAAACAAAATAAATTTAGACATTGCCATACAAAAACAACAATAACATGCCAAAAATGCGATATTGGTTTGCATGTAAAATGTTTTGTTGTATACCACACATGTTAATGTAGTTTTTAATAAATATTAAGTATATTGAATATGTAATTATATTTATGCATAGAAAGAAAAGAAACTAATATCACCATAATGGATTTTCCTATCGTCCTATATATAGGCCGGTACCAAAAGTGTACATCTGAGCAAAACGATTTTCTTCTAATAATATTTATAAGTTTATTATATCTAAATAATCCACTTTTTCCAAAAAAACTAGAAATTTTCCTTCAATTAAAATTTTAGGCATATCTGGGTTTTAAGTGAAAGTCTCTACAGACATCAATGCCCAAGATGGAAATGGAAAAGTACAAACTTATGAGCAGAACCTATACTCACGAGCAGGCTAACACAACCCGAGGCACCTATCACCCCAGGTTTACCAGAACCTGCACACCTAGGACGTTAAAAAATAGAAACTTTTTTGTTCTTCCTTTCCGATTATTCTCTTACGTAGTGACGTGTCTTTTTGCAGCCGTGACACAGTTTGCCAACATGGAGTGTCTCCCGTTTTGAGCACTCAGATGGTCGCCTCAGCAACACTTCTTCTAAGTGAAAGTCGACGCTTTTCTTGATTGAGCATCACACTTTGTAGGGATGTCTTGAAGAGATTTATGACTTTGGTAAATTGGCAAGAGGTTGCGACGTATTGTTAATAAGCATCAGTTCTTTCTGTGCTTGAATTTTTCCATGAATCTCCGTCATCAACACTTCAGAAAATGTTTTTTAACACTCTCACTAAGCCCTCCCAAGTATTCACACACAGTCTTTATGAGTCCGTACCACAACGATGCTTGACCTTGAAACAAATGTACTCCCATCTGGAATGTTCCTTTTCAGATGAGTACGCAAATGCTACCCCCATTGAAGTTATTAATCTAGTATCATATTAATTAATTGGTGTAGGTTGATATATACTTAAAGAAAAGAGTCACAGGTCCGAAACATTGGTGCGTGTTTATTACACACGTCTATCTTAAATGAAAGTTATTGCAGGACTCCCCTCCTCCTCGTCAGCATCTTGGTCTCGTTCCAGTAATAGTGCTGCTCTTAGCCTTGCCAATTCAAGTTTACGACCTGTCACTCGGAGGTTTCGTCGTCTGGGCTCCTCTCCGAGCTCTGCAACCCTCATTCGCGGTAGCTGATCATCTTCCAGCTCTACCGCAGCAACACCTCTCGTGACCTGGTCAACTGCACGTTCCATGGCTCACTCTTCACACACTTTACTGACCTGCAGGCAACGCTAGCACGTCTTTACCGACTCACGCACTGATGATTTCCTTGATCTCTGTGCTCCCGGTTGAGCCCCCAAATGTAGATACTTGAATAAAAGAGTCACACGCACCGATGTTTCGCACCTGTGACTCTTTTATTTAAGTATCAACCTACACCAATTAATTAAAATGATACTAAATAAATAAAACAGATGATAATTTACCGTCGACCAGGTTCCTGAACCCTCAAGATTACTTTAACTAATTACATTCCAGAATACCTTGTCGAACGGTTCACAAAAACTTATATGAAGCTTTTCTT
Organism: Diaperis boleti; assembly: GCA_963583935.1. Classification (NCBI taxonomy): domain Eukaryota; kingdom Metazoa; phylum Arthropoda; class Insecta; order Coleoptera; family Tenebrionidae; genus Diaperis; species Diaperis boleti. Next base: position 23,379,203 of record OY757249.1, read on the forward strand.
TTTTTTTGCTCCCGCCAGTCAATCCTACCAACCTTTGTTCTTTGCTCTAATTTAGTATATATTTTGAATTCAGAATAGAAGAATTATAGTAGATATTCAAATTATATGGCCCTTAAACATAGTTTTGACGGTATTAAAAAACGTTGTAAAATTGAAAAATTAATGGCAACCAGGGATCCACGCAAAACATTTTGATAGTCGCTGGATTTATTTTAGGCAAAAATCTCACTTTTTGCGATACAAACTACTGTAAACATCTCGATTTTTATTGATGAACCCTTTCCAACAAACAAAAACCACATACCCCACTATCTTTCGATGTTCGAATTTCGTGCATTTGTTGTCTTATGTTCCGAACGTCCCCTAATAAATTACCCACTTAGAGAGTAATACGATAATAGACATAATCATATCGGTCACCATTTCAAAATAAAGGCATTTTAAAATATTTATTGTACACTGTCAACAGTCGAAATAAAACTGAAGTAATTAATTGGCAGCCGTTCACCGCACTCGTTCCAGCAAAAAAGTCCTTTCTTGTTTAGGCCAAGAGATAAGAGTATACAGGCTGTTCCATAAGTAAACGGTAATCTCCGAAATTATGAATCTGAACGATAAGAGAAATGTCTTGGGAAGTTTTTTTATTTTCGAAAACGTCTGGTTTAAAAATGCCGATGGCAGAAAGATAGAAAATGAATTTGCACTAAATAATATATCAAGTTATCGATGGTAGACCATGGCGAAACATTTGTCTTGTCGTGTTTAACGAAAAAATTTCAAAAAAATTCAAATTTCAAATTTTTCAGAAAAAACTGCAGAATAACGTTTCTTTAGCTTCTACGAGTTAGTGTATTAAGTATTGCCATTAACTTACGAAACATCCTGTATTTACTAATGCTTCTTCAATCATTCGCATAAATTTTAAAAGCATAATATATTTTTTCTACTTTGGTGTCATAATTGAGTTTTTGTGAAACTAAAAGTAGTGTCACAAAGGAACTTTTTGTGAAACTGCTTTTGGTTTTTTTATTTGAGACGTAATACGTTGGTATTGAGCATTTCTAACCAACTACAGTCGAAGTCAAGCCAAGTGTCAACTTTTTAGATAAAAAACATAACCAGAAACACAAACGTTCCTAATCCAACTACCTAATCCTAAAAATCCCTAGATTATTTAAAAAACAGAATTTTAACATTTTCATAAAACGAAGAGCTCCAAAGTAGAAAAAATAGTATATTACACTCGTTTAACGAGGCATTGTGACATTCGTTCTATTGGGGCACTTCTCGCTGCGCTCGTCGTGCCCCAAAACCACTCATGTCACAATGGAGCCTCTTGTTAAACTCGTATAATAATGTACTATTTTGTACTTTGGTGTCATAATTGAGTTTTTGTGAAACTAAAAGTAGTGTCACAAAGGAACTTTTTGTGAAACTGTTTTTTTTTGTTTTTCTTTATACGTATTCCGTTGGTATTGAGTATTTCAAGTCAACTCCTGTCGAGGTCAAGCCAAGTGTCAACTTTTCAGATAAAAAATATAACCACAGACACAACGAGTACTAGAAATCCCTAGAATATTTAAAAAGCATTATTTTAACATTTTCGTAAAACGAAGAGCTCCAAAGTACAAAAAATATTATATTACACTCGTTTAATGAGGCATTGTGACATTGGTTCTATTGGGGCACTTCTCGCTGCGCTCGTCACAACCCACTCATGTCACAATGAAGCCTCTTGTTAAACTCGTATAATAATGTACGAGAATGTATGGGGTTTTTACAGTTAGAATTTTTTTTAATTTTTCTAGGTCCCTCATATTAGGCAGTGTCACAGGTTTAAATAACTACTATACTTCGTGAATGACCCTGTATATTAAAGGTAACTGTGATGAACAGAAGATTGTTATACACCGATAGGGCTGAAGATCGGTCCACTAACCAGTATATCTTCCTGTATTTCATTTTCAATTGTTTTTGTTTTCCAACAATCTCGTCTGTGCTCGACACGTCTGTTGGTGAAATTGATCTGCATTGATTTAGCTTAATGCGCCATTTTATTGTCCAGCGCTGCACTTCGTCAATAGCTGTTTGAGTTTTATCCTTGATTTGATGTTGTTGTCCTTGATTTGATGTTGTTGTCCTTGATTCCGACGATTGCGGTCTCATCAGTAAATGTAGCACGACATTTTGATTAAATGTAGGCAAATCTCTAGTCTACAAGAAATAAAGGACTGCTCCTAATAGAATACCTTGTGGCACTCCTGCTTGTATTTTCCTAAGATCGGAATATGCATCCTCTTGTTTAATTCTGAATAATCGCTCAGACATGTGAGATTCCAGAATTATTACATTACATTATTGTTGTTATTACATATATACATTATATACCGGGTGTCCCAACTAAAATATGTACCCCCCAACAATTCCAATTTCGAAATGCCCGAACAGGTCAATTTTGTTATCAAGGGGGACCAAATTGCATCAAACTTTTAAGTCTTAGATATCACCCCTTTAGCCAGGGGAACCACCCTCTTAAAAAATTTAAATGGCATGGGGGGTCGTGTGATACATCATTTTAAAGCTAATTCAATTCTCTATACAGACCTACTTTTACCGATTTGTTTCTACCAAAAAGAAAGCATGAATTCGTTATTTTCCAAATCTACATAAATACTTTTGATTTGATCGCCTGTAGCTCTTGTTGGTGGTTTATATTTTTAGGTGATTTTATTGCGTAGTGTAGCTGTAGTGTCTGGCAAGTATTTTCTTCCTGTGGATGGATTTGTTTTTCTCTGAATGTTGTTTTTGAGTTGATTTTTCTTCAGTGGTTCTGTTCTTTTTTTTCTTGTTCTAATTTTTTAGTTTAGTTTTAGAAACATTTTTGTTCTTAATTTCCTGCAGTTGCAACATTTTCGTGACTACAGAACCTCGATAATTAGCAGGGTGTTCTTCCCCAAAGTCCACGCATTTTAGCGTTATGATATGACGTATGTGCGCGTGTTTATCGTGCCTTATCAATGCAGAGAGCGGCGGAACATTAAATATGTTTGTGAAGGAATAAAAATGTAATTGTTGAAACACACAACTTAATTTAAGCTATTTAAGAAGCTGGTAAAATTTACGCTCTTAATTTACTAATGGTGGATCCGCACGGTTAATTAAAGCCGGAAAACAATGAATGCTGCAGTTCTTGTTGTTGTCCCAAGAATAAGCAACATTTACATAGATATCGCACTCATTTCTGTTGCAATAAGCGCTTTATTAGCAAACACCCTAACACGTTTTCGTTTTTTATTGCAGATGTAAATATGGTGGCGGAGCCCAAGCCTCACCAGACAGGGAGGAAAAGACAAAACGTTGCCAAAACTGGAAACGACTGGTAAGTAAGATATTGCTGTTTATGAAAGTTTCAAGCTAAAGTGGTTTTATTTTTAACGTCCTTGCCAAAATACATCGTAAGCTGGCAATGGATTTAACGAAGGGGCAGTGAGTGCAGTACCGGCAGTAATAATGTTATTGATCATACTGCAGGAGAACTTAATTTCATTAACTCATGGCTTGATGCACGATAGGCTTTGCGAAGTGGTGTCAAGAAAAACTAAATGCTTTGATTCGAGGAACTTTCAATATGTACCCGTTCATCGAACAGAGAAGGTTCTTGCAATTTTGGGAACATTATATTATTAATATACTGAGTGACATGGAAATACACTCATTGATAGCGCTCCAAGTTGTCAAAAATGTTGCATTGAAAATAGAAAATAAACATTTTGACCATTTCTTTTTCCACTGCTTGTCAGTCTGTATTCTACTTAAAACTTTAAGGCAGAAACGCATACATATTTCGACATTACTCCATCTAATTCCACAAACGTACACATTTTAGTAAATTAATGCTGACCCCCATGCCTCAAAATAAGCAGATTAGATTATTATCAACACGTGATTAGGCCTCCATTACGAATTGTATAAATAATTGAAAAAATCTACTCATTTTGATCACGTTATTACGATACTCACGTATTTACATGTATTTATTTGTGAAATGTGAAAAGTGAAATTCCTACTACTTGTGGAATTCATCCAAAAAACGTATTTGTAGTAGTGTAAATTATTGTCAATAGTAATAGCACCAGAGGTCAAAATATTGCTGACAATAGTCAGTGCTTGCACAAGTCATTATTTTCTCAAGCAACAGAAACGAGTCAATCTGAAGAGTAAAAATTGGCGGCAATATTTAGACGTCGAGTCCTATTTGGCTTGACAATTTAACTTGTAAATTGTAATGGCAAAAAAATTGTCGCTGGAATAAAGCTTGTCGAAAAATTGCCACTAAAATAATTGTCCTATTGGTTGTTTATATAGAAATTGAAACATCTCACTGGTTGACAAAAACACAAGTTAAATTGTCAGTTTAATTGAATTACATGTGCTAATTTTAATTTACATAAATGAGAATTTACAACGTGGCTTTCAATTTTGCTTTCAGAAGTTATATATTATATAGAAGCGATATTAATATTTTGATAGAAAAGCCTGATATAATCAATATTAATTGAGACCCCTGACCCTTCGAAGTTATTACAAATACAAACGCACTTGCTTTCCCCAGATATCTTCTGACACACATAAACTACTTGTATTAGTCCAGAAATCAATTCTGATCCCACCAGAGTGCAACAAGAATTGGTTAACGTTAGTTGTTACCTTACGTCGCTAGCATACTGCTCCGGTATAACTCCTGCGGGACGTCGACAGGGTACATTCCCTAAGGAACATACGAAGAAATGAATCGGAACATACACAAATGCAGACAACCGACCGGAATTTTCTTTGGGTTGGACAGCTTTCAATGGGCTTTGATTGAGAATCTTCATTTGCATGAATACCTAACGGCGGTCATGAATGAACCAGGATAAATGTAAATTGTTGGGTGCTTAATCCCGACATGTAAAAGCAGTATAGGTTTGTGTGTTTATTGTTGGTGTCGAATCAGGGGATTGCCCGGACTAAGCCGGATGATGCCGGGATGTTATTGAAACGAGCACTTGATGGGACCGTGTCGAGAGAATTGATGGTTTTTGCTCACGCACAAGTTTGGTGTTTGTAGCATGAAAATGTATTTATCCTGAACAAATAGAAAAATGAAGGTCACAGTGGGTAAACCACATGATGAAATGAAAATCTGTCTCGTCTGCTGCCTTATTTGAATTCAATTATGTATGATTATAAAATAGTAATAAAATTAAAGATGAACATTTTCGGCGTAGCCCTCGTCCCCATGCAGAAAAAACAATTTTAATTTCCAAATAATTTTATTTCACACTAGCGTTAGTCTTAATATTTTCTGTGTCTTTACGTTTATTTAAAGAGGTCAAACCGATTAGTTCGAGCACACTACTCTCGTATTAACTTCAACACATGATTGGTTAACAATAAAGCATTCTACTATTGTCAACCCTTTTTGAAAAGGATTAATCAATCGTGCACGGGATAATAGGAGACGAATGGCGGAAACGTCGCCATATTAGCACGTTCCAGTTTAATTCAATACAAGAGAAAAGCATCAGACATTAATTGATAAAAAAGAAAACCTTGACAAGGGGAGTTAAATAATGAAAGGATGAGCGAAGTTGGTGCTGACAATCAGGATGAATGCTAAAGATCGATCAGGAAGACCACGACGTATTCTTCGTGATTGGTTCTACTAAACAGTGACCGATTCGTTGTGACCCCACCTCGATCTACTCATGTAATTAGATTTTTATTTAATATACTTGAGGATAACATGTGTCATGTGTAATTTTTCAACAGTGATGTTGAACTTCAATATTCTACGCCAGTAATTTCACTAACGATTTGTTAAATATATGAAGGTGTTGATGTGGTATACCTTGCTAGTTTCCATCTCAATTTACTTTTTCTACTTGATGCTAACGTCTCGTTTGGAGGGAATTATTCAGAAAATTGCTTTGAAATCGTATTTCCTGTTGAACTTTCATTTAATAAATCGTAATTTATACTGGATAGACCTGAAGGATGTCCCTCTTCTCGATTAAGGTTATTAAGATAATTCGACTGAGTCGTTTCGCTCCGGAGAGTTTTTAATTGCCTTTTGATTACAAGAATTAATTTGTAGACAATTTAAGTTTGAAGTAAACATCACTTCGTTTTCAGTGAAGTAAACTAATTTTAATTTTTTTGTATCCTCTTCTCAGGATAATAATTTTAGTGTATTAGATACTATTCTCCGGTTTATTATTAAATACAACAACCCAAATTTCAGCTTGAACGACAAAGCATCGGTGTTGAATAGCACAAAACAAAAGTTACGATCGTTTAACATCGACATTTTATTTATAAATCGAGCAGAAAGACTACTAGCCGTCTCGAATTGCTGAGACAAAACAAATATCGCTCTAACAGGATAAAATATCACCGTCTTTTAAGCTAAAGAGGTCGAAAAAGCGGAATGCAGCTAACTGCAATGTTACACCCGTTGACTTTCCAATATAATGTCCAGAATGTAATGGAGAAACTCGAAGAAAAAGACCCTTTGATCAACTCGAGACGCCCAATTTTTCTTAGGACGCAATATCACTTAAATTATTTCCGGTAAGAACCAGCCACGCTAAAATGTAATATAAACACGGTACACCTACATTTGATTAAAGACGCATTCCTCGGAAATTTTATCTGGATTGAGGTTCTTTCTATACCTAAGAGAAGCATTTCTATGTATGCAATATTCCTGATGCAGCGGAGCCAGCGGAATGTAAAACTGTATTTGAATTTTGGCTCTCTAGACACCGTTTTGTTAAACTTCAATATGGCCGCAGGCGGCCATTTCAGGTCATTCATAACCTGAAAGGATCATTGCAACTGTTTTCGTGAGAATAAATAGTGTACAAATTGCAATGCATTTGACACGAGCAAGACAAATGATCAAATCGAGGTCAGGCTCTTCCATCTCAACTGCTGTTTTGTAAAGAATTTTAAAATAGTTCCAATATTATCCAGAACATTGTTCATCGAGAACGTTTATGGAATTTATATTGTTCAGTAGGACCAATTTCTACCACATTTTTCAAGAGTAATTGTGCCATTTAGGGTTCGTCCATTAATTATGTGAGCTCAAAATGGGGGGGAGGGGTCCAGTAAAATCTCATCAAATCTCATCTAAAGGGAGTAGGGGGTCATTGAAAATCTCACGCCAACTTTTTAATTAAAAAAATACACATTATTATTACATAGAATATAAAATAGTACATTATATTATAAGTGATAGAAATGCATCATTATTAGCGAGTGATAATTTTGGGGCACTTATCACGAGCCTTATAATGACATTTCGATCACGTGTGATATACGACGATTTATCTTACAGGTGCATTGTATAAAAATCCAAGAAATATTTATTCAAGTAAACATCCGCCTGTAACATTAGCATGGCTCTAATATGAGTTTCCGTAGTAACCTATGATTGTTATAGTTATGAAATAAACAGTCTTAAAAAAATTAAATAAAAATTGACTTTCTACCGAAACATATTCAACAAGACGTGGAAGCCGCTGTTTCCAGCCTGCTCCCGGTAAGGTCGAGACACATGTACGAGAAAGAATATGATCTGTTCGTGAAGTGGAAGGCAGAGAATTACAATACATCGCATGTAATTACATTACAAATTAATAATTACAATTTTTAATTACAACTGACCGCTGTCAGATTTACTCACTTGTGAGTAGAATTGACAGCTTTATCTCTCTTGTGAGTAAAATTTGATTTCTGTCACCGAAAACCATGGTATAAGGGACCTAAAAAACTACACCTGTAAGATAAAAAACATTAAACTTATTACTTTACTTTTTTAAGGTTTTCTATTTTGTCCGCAAACATATAGACAGTATTAAATGTTTTCTATGTATGGGATTCCCCGAATTCAGACAATTGTCGCACAATTTATTTACCACTCCTTTCGTGGAAATCCCCGCCACTTTGAAAAATCGTTCAACGAACAATACAGAACGGTAGTCTATTTTTATTGTTGTTATTTTATTATTTTTCCCCTTTATATTCCATCAGGCTCATCAAAGTTTGACTCCAAACAACACATAAGGAAGATAAAATCTTGTATGAAACTCGGCTGTAATGGGAAATTATTGACTCGTCTTGTTTATATTACATTTCTTTATTGTAAAAGAATGTATCCTTTTTAATTTTGGAACTCAAAGTTGGCATTTGAAAATGCGAAAATATCGACTTAAGGTAGCAAATTTTTGGATACAAAAATTTTGAATTTTATAATTTTGAAAAAAGTGATCAAAATGAGAACAAAAATAACACCAAACATTGACTACAATATTGGTAAATATGCAACGAAATGAAAAATTACGAAAGTCTTCAAAGTTCCACTCCAAACAACACAAAAGGAACATAAAATCTTGTATCAAACTTGGCTGTAATGGGAAATTATTGACTCGTCTTGTTTATGCATTGTAGACAATTATTTCGTTATTAATTTTATTACGACTTAGAATATACGAGCGAGCGAAGCTAGCTGGTATTCATGAACAACGGGAATCAGTAAATTACATAATCAATGCAGTTGCATACAAGATTTTGGGTTTATGAATAGTAGCTCGCTTCGCTTGCTCATATATTACAAAATAATTATATTTTTAAAATGTAAAATAATGTATCCCTTTTCATTTTGGAACTCAAAGTTGGCACTTGAAAATGCTAAAATATCGAATTAAGGTAGCAAATTTTTTAATACAAAAATGTTGAATTCATCGAATTGGGGAAAAAGTGATGGAAATGAGAACAAAAATAACACCAAACAATGACTACAGTATTGGTAAATATGCAACGAAATGAAAAATTACGAAAGTCTTCAAAGTTTCACTCCAAACAACACAAAAGGAAGATAAAATCTTGTATGAAACTCGGCTGTAATGGGAAATTATTGACTCGTCTTGTTTATGCATTGTAGAAAATTATATCGTTATTCATTTTATTACGACTTAGAATATATGAGCGAGCGAAGCGAGCTGGTATTCATGAACAATGGGAATCAGTAAATTATATAATCAATCCAGTTGTATACAAGATTTTGTTTTTATGAATACTAGCTCGCTTTGCTCGCTCATTTATTACAAAATAATTACATCTCTTTATTGTAAAAGAATATATCCTTTTTAATTTTGGAACTCAAAGTTGGCATTTGAAAATGCGAAAATATCGACTTAAGGTAGCAAATTTTTGAATTCATAGAATTTTGAAAAAAGTGATCGAAATGAGAACAAAAATGACACCAAACATTGACTACAGTATTGGTAAATATGCAACGAAATGAAAAATTACGAAAGTCTTCAAAGTTTCACTCCAAACAACACAAAAGGAACATAAAATCTTGTATCAAACTTGGCTGTAATGGGAAATTATTGACTCGTCTTGTTTATGCATTGTAAAAAATTATTTCGTTATTAATTTTATTACCACTTAGAATATATGAGCGAGCGAAGCGAGCTGGTATTCATGAACAACGGGAATCAGTAAATTACATAATCAATGCAGTTGCATACAAGATTTTGAATTCATCGAATTGGGGAAAAGTGATGGAAATGAGAACAAAAATAACACCAAACATTGACTACAGTATTAGTAAATATGCAACGACATGAAAAATTACGATAGTCTTCAAAGTTTGACTCCAAACAACACAAAAGGAAGATAAAATCTTGTATGAAACTCGGCTGTAATGGGAAATTATTGACTCGTCTTGTTTATGCATTGTAGAAAATTATATCGTTATTCATTTTATTACGACTTAGAATATATGACCGAGCGAAGCGAGCTGGTATTCATGAACAATGGAAATCAGTAAATTACATAATCAATCCAGTTGTATACAAGATTTTGTGTTTATGAATAGTAGCTCGCTTCGCTCGCTCATATATTACAAAATAATTGCATTTCTTTATTGTAAAAGAATGTATCGTTTTTAATTTTGGAACTCAAAGTTGGCATTTGAAAATGCAAAAATATCGAATTAAGGTAGCCAATTTTTGAATATAAAAATTTTGAATTTATAGAATATTGAAAAAAGTGATCGAAATGAGAACAAAAATAACACCAAACATTGACTACAGTATTGGTAAATATGCAACGAAATGAAAAATTACGATAGTCTTCAAAGTTTGACTCCAAACAAATCAAAAGGAACATAAAATCTTGTATGAAACTCGGCTGTAATGGGAAATTATTGACTTGTCTTGTTTATGCATTGTAGAAAATTATTTCGTGATTAATTTTATTACGACTTAGAATATATGAGCTAGCTAGCTAAATTACATAATCAATCCAGTTGCATAGAAGATTTTGTGTTCATGAATACTAGCTCGCTTCGCTCGCTCATATATTACAAAATGATTACATTTTTTCATTGTAAAAGAATGTATCCTTTCTAATTTTGGAACTCAAAGTTGGCATTTGAAAATGCAAAAATATCGACTTTTAAGGTAGCCAATTTTTGAATATAAAAATTTTGAATTCATAGAATTTTGAAAAAAGTGATCGAGATGACAACAAAAATAACACCAAACATTGACTACAGTATTGGTAAATATGCAACGAAATGAAAAATTACGAAAGTCTTTAAAGTTTCACTCCAAACAACACAAAAGGAACATAAAATCTTGTATGAAACTTGGCTGTAATGGGAAATTATTGACTCGTCTTATTTATGCATTGTAGAAAATTATTTCGTTATTCATTTTATTACGACTTAGAATGTATGAGCGAGCGAAGCGAGCTAGTATTCACGAACAATGGGAATCAGTAAATTACATAATCAATCCAGTTGTATACAAGATTTTGTGTTTATGAATAGTAGCTCGCTACGCTCGCTCATATATTACAAAATAATTAAATTTTTTTAATGTAAAAGAATGTATCCCTTTTCATTTTGGAACTCAAAGTTGGCACTTGAAAATGCTAAAATATCGAATTAAGGTAGCAAATTTTTTAGAATTTTCATAGAATTTTGGAAAAAGTTATGGAAATGAGAACAAAAATAACACCAAACAATGACTATAGTATTGGTAAATATGCAACGAAATGAAAAATTACGAAAGTCTTCAAAGTTTGACTCCAAACAACACAAAAGAACATAAAATCTTTTATGAAACTCGGCTGTAATGAGAAATTATTGACTCGTCTTTTTTATGAATAGTAGCTCGCTTCGCTCGCTCATATATTATAAAATCGTTACAAACTAAAAAGACGACGTAAACGTTTTTATTGTAGGAATGGATCCTTTTTATTTTAGGAAGTCAAACTCGGCATTTGAAAATGTAAAAATATTCTAATTGGTGTATCGAAATTAGGGGCGAATTTTGATATAAAATTTTTGAAATCTTAGAACGCTTAGGTATTTGGTGGTATTTAGCAAAATACATGAACATACATGAAAATTAATTATTTAAAAATTGTAAGGGATAAATCTCACGTGAGAGGGAGGGGGAGTTTCACCAAATCTCACCAAATCTCATCAAGAGGGAGGGAGGGGTCCAAATTAACAGAAAAACACCTCACGTAATTCATGGACGGCCCCTTACTTGATTGAAGCTAATGTTAAAATTCGTACATATTCGCACCAGTAATAGTACTAGTACTCTTATAATTTATCATACAGAGAGATCAAAGACCAAAGTAGTTCAAGTCGGCCATGTACAAAAAACCGCTTGTTGTGCACGGCCAACTTTGACTAACTTAGTTTTCGATCTAGATTTAAAGCTCGACTGATGATGATAGGTGTATTCTAATCGGGCAGGTTGGGCTTTTACGTACCGTAGGCCTGAAAGGACTAGAAGCCAGTATGTTTAGACTTAGTGGCGGCGTAAGTAATCTCTCTGTAGGATAAGCTGTAACCTGTATAACCTGACTTCCTGGTTTATAATAACTGTATGTCTGCATAGAGTTTATTTTGCGATTCAAACTGTCCATCATAACGTCATAGACATTTCTACAACTTCAACATACTCAACCAATCTCGACGACGCGACGCCATGCAACTTGTCTCCCACATCACCATTCCGTCTACTCCGGACGCCTGAACCGATTCCGGACCCATTTTCGTATTGTTATTGCTCCTGGTCCGCTTAAAATCCCGACGTGTTTCTGTTTTAAACCCCGCAGCCTCCGGCAGATGGTATCGGCATCCGGTGCGTTGGAACTTTTCATTTCCGGCCCCGGAACCGTCTCTACTGTGTCCTTTCTCCGGACTAAAGCGACCGGTCATTGTTAGTTCGGCTCGAATACACACACACAAAATTCCCGCCATAAAGGGTGGTATTTATCGCGTATTGTTACGGGCGACGACGGAAAAATGACCGTTCTACGTAAATGGCGACATTTTTTATTGTAATCTCGCCACTCGGGTAATTTAGGACCATCCTTCGATCCTGATCGTTCGAGGGTCACTTTATTCTCGCTGGCTACAGTGACGGAAAGCCGATGTTAAATCAATGTCAAGAAGTTTAATCAAGGTGAGAAAAAAGGGTTGGCAGGTATTTTTTTATGAATTATGAAACCATGCAAATGAATACACTTTTGATTAATGTTCCTTTGAATCACTGCATACAATTTGTTAGAAGTCTCAAATTTCGGCATTTTTCTCTTTATGTATTGCCCCTATATACCCCACAACGTTTATGGTACTTTGCTAAAAGCGCCAGCCGGCATCCATACCGGACGTTATTTGCATACAAATGACATTTTATTGATAATACTGCACCTTAAACATAGAAAATTAACAGTAAAATTTAGAAAGCTCGTTGGGCGGTTGAACCATAAAAATTATAACACGAGTGATAACATCTCTCAGACACCGTAATAATTATTACTATTACTGTACCAAACAAGTTTCAATTTTGTATAGACACGCGGGTGTCTTGGAAAGAAAGGTATACTGACCCGCTTGCACAATAAAAAAAACAAAAATGTTGAAAATATTGAAAAAAATCACCGGAGGGTTAAAGAGTGTTTTAAATTTTGTGACAGTGGAACGACATTGATGTCTAAAATTTTAGATTGTAGACTGGGGGGGTGCCATAAAAAATAAACTCTTTAGTACCGACATCCAGTAATCCGAATGCATATATGGCAAAGCTGAAATTATCGGAATAAAATGGTTAACAAGAAACCCCAAAACGAGAAGAATATGACAGTAACCAGACATAGAAGAAGAGAACATGGCAAGACATGCAAAACAACAGAACTGTAAATAATAAGGAAGCTTAAAAAGAAGCGCAAAAATAGAATAAAAAAACAAAATTAAAAAGAACTCGGATAGTAGGTATCAGAAAAAAAGTAGACCTAAAACAAATGGAACAAAACAGTTATCAAAGTACAAAGCACTGTTAAGGGATGATAAATTTATTTCAAATCTATAACACAAAATGCAATAATATAATAAACGTATCTCAACGAAACCACTAACGACAAACTATTTTTCCACTAGCGATCACTTACTAAAACAGACAGCCCAGGGAATAAATCGAGCGAACCTGGTAATAATTTATCTCGTTGGTAATAATTTATTGAATCCCAAAATAAACTGCTCAATATTGCAAAAACCGGAACAATTTGTGGCAAAATTTATTTTATCAGATATATTAATATTTTATAATCGTAAATTTGCAATAAGTTGAGATAAAACTTTTTTTACGATAGACATTAGCTCGCCGTTCGAAAGCAGTGGAATAATATAAACGATTAAAAGTTGGTAATGAGCGATAATGCATTTCAGAGCTGTTTCTTGACGGCTCGGGTAAAAAGATTCTTCGTCGGTAACAAGCTCATATATCTTGAAGGAAGCTGCTTAAATTATTCATTCCATTATAAAACTCTTAAACGCGGATTTAATATAAGTCCCAACGCAAACGTGTCTTGTATCCGCCGGCTCCGTAATTGGGAGATGCGCCACTAGCAGTTCCTTATTGGAGCACTCGAAGGGAAATCAGTACAGAGAAGAATTTGCATGGGAAATCACTGAATTACACTAACAGATTGGTGTAGAATAGGAAAGAATTAATGCAGACGAAAAAATGAGAGAGGAGCATAAATATTTTATGAAGTCGAAAAGCAGACATAAATCGGAATTAAAAAAGCAACGAATAAAGAATGTTTCCGACTTTCTAAAAATAACCTAAAAGTGGCCCGTTTTTGATATCTTGGAAATAGTTATTAATTTTTTACAAAAAATTGCCGCATCAATTTTTTACTAAAAATTAGTTAAATGCACTTTCTAAAAAATCACAATCGCTATGTGATGCAAAATGTAAAATTCTCCTATGCAAGTGTAGGAAGTTAGGTGATTTTTTTTTCAAATAGGTAGGCCTGTGGCATAAAACATTGAAAGGAGTCGATAGTGTTTGGTGGATCATTTTATGCGATATACGTATACGTATAATATTTTTAGGTTTATAGGTTTTCATAAATAACTCGACAATTTAAATTGATATTCATTATGAAGTTTTTATTATTTATTTGCTAATACTCCAAGTAATTTTCTCTTTCAGGCACATCTGAAACTATCGTGTTTGATTCTAAAACCGAATTATAAATAATAAACGAGCGTTCACCGTTTTACCTTCCAAGTTCCCAGCGGCGCTGCCGGCAGCAGTTGGCGCCAAGGATACGCGTAGGGAGTTTCCATAAATTTCGGTTTACGGCCCAAACTTGAACCCGCGTGTAGAGGTTTCATTTCAAAAACCTAGAATAATCGATGTACAGAATTTGATTTTCTAAAGCTCCTATTATCATATATAATCGTATTGTATTGCTCATTACATATTATTAGATACCGGGAAGAGCACGGACGTTATGTTAAACCGGCCATAATAATCTCGAAAGCGAGACTTGTCACGGGTAGTGCGTGACCGGAAATAAAACAGTGAAAACCGAAAATACAATAAATAGTGTTTTATATCGTATAATATTCAACTATTATGTACCTATAATGCTACACATTTGGAGATAATTATTATAGCCATCATAATATCCAATTCGATAATAATTATGTTAGTTAGGAAGTGACAGAATGTGTCAATCTGGAAATTTTGACGTTCGGCTTTTCATTTTTCTACAACAAAATTCAAGACTGTGTTCATTTCCTTTATTAACTTGTGATGGTTTAATGCGAATTGTTCTGTGATAAGTATGGTTATGTTTATTTACTTTGATATAATTTCCTTGTAAACTAAAACGCTTGCACATTAGGAATTTTAATGTTCGGTTTACCCTTTCAACGATAGATGCTTTTTGTACTAATCACATTGTTATGATTTATTTTATATTTCTCCATTAATTTTTAAAATTTCTCATTATAAAATTCTTTTCCTTGGTCAGTTTGCAATTTTCTTGGTAAAAGCAAAAGCGATATCAAATTCTTTTCCATAACAACAGTAACTTCATTTTCATCCTTAGATTTAACAAGAACAGCCCATACGTATTTAGAAAAGCAATATAATTATTACTATAAGTATATATTTAAATCCTTTATTTTCTTTGAAATAAGGCATAATTTCAACAAAATCTGTCTGTAACATTTCGTTGATACCCTTCACAAGCTACGGTCATGTCTGGGTCAACCCAAACGTTATTCATTTCATTATAATTTCAAAGCTTCAACTCAAGTCAAGACTTGCTATGACTGAGCCATCAATCTAGGGCAGAAGCGGCACTACATTCTCAAGGCAAAAGGTCAATTGAGGTCAAAATGGGCCAGAAGCGGCACTACTTAACTACTGCTTATGTTGCAAAAAACAGATTCTATATCTCTTGACCAAAAATTTCTTCGTCAGCCTCTCGTCGGCCTCCTTCTGTCCGCCAACTGCTGACACGCGAGTAAACTTTAATAAATTTTTTTATGTACCTCGAAATTCCACCTTCGTACGACATATCACTTGAGTTTACATACTCCATCTGTATATTGATTAATTACATATGAAAATAAAAGTAAGTTTTTTGGGTAATCTCGAAATGTTTTAAAGTAAAAAAAATGTTTAAAGCTTTGATTTTCCTCAATTAGTTTATTTCAAAGTTTTATTTTTAACTAATTCGAAAATGAATTCATATCGAACTGCAATTTCAGAAAGTGGTCACCTGTGAAGATCTTTTCATTAACCTTACATATTTCGTTAGTTTTTTTTCCTTTTGTTTCATGAATTGTTTTGGGTTTGGATCACCTCGCTGTGAACGGATTGCTGTTTGGGTCATCCTAGAGCATTTTACCAAAAAAAAGGGAGACGGTATTCGGCGTACCACGCTCTTGAATTTAAGCCGCTGTTTTCTTCGTACTTTTTACTCTATTCTCGCTCGAACTAATTTCTACTGTAAACCGTAATTGTGCTCGGAATTACGGATTGTTACTCTCAATGTTATCGTTTTTCTTCTTCATTCTTCGCTGTGCTGGTGTTATCTGTTTCGATCTTTCGTTCTGAAAGTATGCAACACTTTTCCCACTGCCTAAAACGCCAAGGGGCTAAATTAATTTAACCTCGACTGGGTGTCTCGTCGCGGAAATAATGGAGAACTTCTTTTGTTTACATCTACATAACCTCACACCTGTCAACTAGCGGTACGTCAATCGTCGCTGTGCAGGTTTTGAGAGGCTTTCTTCCGGCCGGCGTTTTCTGTCAAAAAGAGACATTATTATTCGGTGGTTGATGAAACGTGGTGGTAGTTACAATTAAATTTGAATTATCCGCAACGGATTAACTCATCCGTTTCATCAAAGTGAGTGATTCTCGTCTCATTGAAACATTGGTAAATCGACAGAATCATTTTCGACCTGTAGGGATTAAAACCACCGAATAAGTCGTCCACGTGGTACTTCCACATTTCGTGTCTCTTTGGAAGTCGTCCACGTCCCTCATTGGAGGTAAGGGCCTTTCTGTTCGTTAAACGGTTTACTTAACGGGGAATCTTCTTCATTAGGGTGCTGGCTCGGGGTAAACCCAAAAATCTTCACCACTTAATTTGTCTGGATTGGAACTACGCCATCGAGGGTGGTATTCCTTGGAAGTTCCAGCGTGGATGATTAAGGAGGACTTAATTGTGCCAGGGGCTGGAGAATCGTCGTCGTCTCCTTCTGAAAGACATCCAAACCAGAGTTACAAGGCCAGATAAGACACCTTGTTTCTTATCTCGTATTTCGTGTCTCCTTTTCGTTTTTGTGGTATAATTCAAAGTAATAATTTAAAGCCGTAATTTAAAGTCATAATTTAGAGTAAAAATGATCTTAATAATTTAAAGCAATAATATAACTTAGCATCAACTTTATCGTCTCTATCGTGTACCATAAAACTAATTAGATCGTCGAATCGTCGTTGGCGTTGAAATTGTTTACACTATACTTGCCTCGAACTATAGCTATAAATCGACGTCTTTAAATTCAATTCGGTCTATTAATTTACGATATTAGTTTTATGAGTGAATTCTTATTTGCTTCAATCTTTGTTTTTTTTTTTGTAACTGAATTTTGCTGATGAAGGAAACTTGACCGACTATTCCATTTAATTTCTTTAGTTTATATTGATTTGAATTCAAGTTTTATTAAAGTTTTCCAGTTTTTCAACTAAAGTCTAATAATTTCGTAACCAACCTCTTCTGCGGTAAAAACCCAGCCCATCTCCATTGAGCTAGATTTGGAGCGGTATCAAACCAATTTTTGGTACGTAATAACCCCTTTTAACATTATATCACTTGTGAGTAAAATGTTACATTATACCTTCCATTTGCGTGGAATAATAAGTGATCTAGACGTTGGTATGGCATAAAATATATTTTGTCCAACAGCTGCATATTTTTTGTTTTAAATGTCAATGTCAAACAATGTCACTTAAAAAATATCTGACAAGATTCTTTGTTGAAAAATACAACTTGGACAAAACGTCGTATATCACACGTGGCCGAAATGCCATTGTAAGCTCGTGTTATCGCACTCGTGATTCAAAAATTTCACTCACAAACAATGAAGCATTTCTGTCACTTGTAATATAATCTATTATTTTTGGATATTCCAAAATTCTTTTCGCGAATTCTTTACTTTTCTGTTTTACCTATCGTTTTCACGGACAATACTAAAGTGTTGGCCGATTGTCTGCGTAGTGTGCGCACCCCTTTCCAACTAAATGGTTTAGTTGGAGAGAAATTAAAACACTGTCCCATTCCGACTAAATTATTTTCGACTGATTATTATTAAAGTCTGCAGTGTGCGGCTCCTCTGAAGTTAAAAAATACTCGGTTGCTTCTGCAATATACGAAGCTATCCTTCTTTGTCAATTAACGCTCTATAGAATTGAAAATCCACTTAATTATTGGATTTTCCTTCTTTGCAATGGAACATTCCGCATTTATCCTGAACGAGGGCACCCACAATGCGGTAGGACAGAAGCCAATTATCTGAGATTTTATAAACTTATAGGTTTCAAAATGAAAAATAAGGCGACAGTTCGAGGAATTAATCTATCTCTGGAAATAAAATAAAAACGCGAAACCGTCTACTGACGTTCCATTATTCCTCATCCCATTACACCAGAGACGTGCTTATAATCGCGCTCAAAATGAGAAAAAGCATTTTCACAGGGTAATGGAGGGTTTAGTATTACTAGAAAATGAAAAATGCAAGAAGCGCCATATTAATAGAAAACCTTATCTTTTAAAGCGGAATGAGAAATGTATTCGGGAAGAACTAATTCGACCTCTTCGTGTATTTTTGCAACGATCGTATTTCCTTCTATTTATAAAAAAACTCAAAACCAAATTGCGAAATTTAAATTCCAAATACAAGGCTTAAAATGAAGTACAGTAATAATCAGCCTATTTGGTCTACTCGTAGTTTATTATAAATTCTATCGGGATTTTTAATTAAACACGATTTAAATTTTAAATTGCTGCATCAAACATGTGCCTGGATTTTTGTATTTTTATCACCGCATAGATATTAACTTTAATTATTCCAGACCAGGTTTCATTTAATACATAAACAAAAAAATTGAAACAGGCGAATTCTGGTTAATCCAAACCAAAAATTTCCCTAAACACCGAAAACGTACTGTGTGAGTGTGTGTGTATATGAACACGTAATACTGTCATTTTTACGATTGGTTTTAGTATCAATTCTCCCACGGGACTATTAAGTTTTATGATAGAATAGGTCAGGTGCTTTGGTGGCTGATGTTCTGTTTTTATAACGTCGCCCATAAACATCACTCGTAAATGCAATGTTTTACTTTTTGCGTTTTGTGTGCACACATTCGCATTTACAGTATTGACGTCTTCTTATTTGGATGGCGAAAGCGTTAGAGAGACAACTTTTACAGGCACAAATAAAAATGTAATGGATATTTTGTTTTCACTTAAGATGGCGTAAACCGTTTGATTGCGCGTCTTTTGTTCATTTCGGATGTTGTAAAATTTATAGGGGACGTTATTAAAGGACAGTTTTATCTAGGAGGAAGTAATAATCATAAGCGTACAAACTTCTTATCAAGACAGTATGCCCTTGAAAACTCTGTATATAAAAGGTGGACTAGTTTTATTAATTTCAAAATTCGATATTGGTTGCAGCTGCTAAATGACCCCATTAATATATGCTTTCAAAAAGATAACGTTGTTTTGGTAAAACTTTTTCACCGTTTTATGACCCCAATGTAAAGCATGCAATGAATAAAATCTCAACCTTCGGATAACAAATTTGTGAATTAATTAAGCTCTAAGGTCTAGCACAACTCGAAAAAAAAAGTGAAGACATAGATGCGTAGATTTATTATTAGAATACTACATGCTAGTGTAATGCGTTGAGATTAATGCTTTCTGGTAGAAGAATGTGAATCCGGATAATTCTACTCCAGATTCCGACAGACTTAGTTTTTTATCCCCCAAACCAGGAACGTGTCATTCTCACGGTCTGCTTAGAGTCACTTTAACAAGCGGATGTTTCGGACGACACACGACACGGAACCAACATCATTATGGTTCACATCGAGGGGAATTTGTGGAGTGTAATAATGAAAATTGTTACGACTATGGCGCAATAATGACAACAAAAAATACTGAGCCAATGCTAACTACCGGAATAGCGGCAAAAGAAGTCTGGATTAAAGGATTTTATGTCAAAGCCATCACTAGCTTTTTAATTAGACTGCAAAATAAAGAGCTCTGCACATTTATTTACATCTTTTTGGTTTTATTTTTTATATGCTAACGTTATATTACTATTTATATCAGACCAATGTTCTTTTATTTGCATTACGCATTGTAATTTTCCAGCTGGTAGTAATGTTTGTGTGAGATTTAGTATAGTTTACATCTTTAAGAACGTGTTAAGTAAAATGAATTCGATTCGTAATGACGCCTAGAAAAAGATGCAGAAAAATAACATTACCCCAATAATTAACAATGGGTCGTCTCACAATTTTAAAAAACAACTTTTCTTTTTGTTTATTCGAAATCACGCGTCTACTAAATAAAAAAAAAATCCGAAACATTTGTCTTATTTGAAACGCGCGCCTTTTTGTGACGTCAACGCGGGACAAAATCTACCACATAAAATTCAAAATTGCTAGACGCGGAGACTAATGAGAAACACCCGAACCAATAAGAATGATCCCCCGAAATGGCGTCACAAGAGGCGGTAAATGTAGAGCGCTTGAAAATGATAGCCGATATTGCGATTTTTGATACGTTCCGTTATCTCACAAAACAGCTTTATTAAACGTGTTATATACTCTCCGAAAGTTGAAGATGTAACGCCTACCGTAAATCTGCAACAATATTCTGAAAGAAGACGGAATATTCAATAAAAAGTTTTAACCGTCAGGCTCTATCTCGATTGTTATTTATCATCATAATTTAATGTTTGACATAGACTTCCAAACGCCGACCGTCATAACTGTGCTGTCTTCGTATCCATTGTAGCATAAACATGTTTCCTTATATCCTCAAATATTTATTAAAAATGTAGAATTATTAAAACTCTTTAAAAATAGTAATTATACACCAAGATTGAGAAGCCATTTTTGTGGTCACTCAACCGTGGTCTATATACTATTTTTTTCACTACTAGCACATTCGTCTAACGTTTTTTCAAAAGATAATCATGATAATGCCAAAGATCGGAACTAATTTGAGGTTATGTATTGCTGACATTTCTCAGTAAGAGACCGGATTTTCATGCAAAATTGCACAATGCACACCTGTCGCTTTATAATAGTTTGACACTTCGTTATTTTTTTTTACATAACATTTACAACTGGTGCAATTTGTAAAAATTGAAGGGCGCTGTTATTAAGTAAGTTGATAATAGTAGTAGTATGTATATTTATTACCTTTACAAGTTTATAAAGTATCCGATACATTTCCCATAACGCAAATAAAATAAAATATAATATAATAAATAAAACTAAATAAATCAATAATTCAACATAATAACTAGCAGCTTTTATCCCTTCCCACTTATTGTCCCTTTTCTCCACTCAACCTTCCTCATCCATTCGATCCCTCTTCCGTCCTTATTCAAAATTTCTTCTCTACTCTCATCTCTCTCTCTCTCTCAATTCTACGCATTCCTTCAACAAATGCTCTATCGTCTCCTTTCTTTCTCCACACATCCTGCATACTCTATTATTATCCTCACTCCAATATTTATTCTCTCTCTCCTCATTTCCACATCTAAATCTTGCTGTTATCACTCTCTCTTTTCTACTCTCTCTTCCTAGGTACTTTGGCATTTCTTCCGTTATTATTTTTTTATACTTCCCATTGTACCTAGACTCCCTAATTCTCGTTCTTCTTTTCTGCACTTGCACAGCTCTATCTCTCTGCACTAATTCATCTGTCATTACTCTGCCTCTCTCTCTCGCATTCTTTCTATCTCCGCGCCTGCATACCCGTTTCTTTCGAAATATGCCTCCCTCTCTTTCCATATTCCCTTTCCTATTTCTTTCCTTTTTTTTTCAAACACTCTTGCAAAATTCTGCACTCTCTATCACCCTCTCCCCAAATTTTATTGTTCTTTTTCCTGCTTCTATTCTTATTCCATCTCTCTTTGTTTCCTCCATCACTATATACCCCGGTGTCTCTCTCTCTCTACCCCTAGCACCCATTTCATATATTTTCTTTGCACCCGTTCCAAACCTTCTTGCTCTCTCCATCCCCATATTTCCGCTCCATACATCATCACGCTTTTCACCAAACTATCAAACATCATTACTCTCCTTCTAAAATCATGTCTAAATTTTCTCTCTTCTATTCCCCATACAGCTCCTATTGTCTTATTTGCTTGTTTCACTAACTCTCTCACATGTGCTGTTGCTGTGTTTCTTTTATTCATCACATAACCTAAATACTTAAATTTATTCACTTCTTCAATTTTCTCTTTCTCCCATCTCCACTCATTTACTTTCCTCCTACCACCCCCTTTTCTGAACACCATCATCTTGGATTTCTCTACATTCACCGTCAACTTTTTCCTCCTCATATATTTCTCCATGTTTCCTATCATTTCTTTCATACCTTTCTCCTCTCTCTCTAGCACCACCAAATCATCCGCATATGCTAAAGACCACACTTTTTTTCTTGCTATGTGATTCAAGATATATACATTATCCATGGTCCCTCTACCTTTCCTAAATCCCGCCTGTCCGTCTGGTAACACCCCCCTCTCATTCATTTCCTTCATCAGCCTCTCTTCCACAATCATCGCGTATACCTTACGAGGGCGGTTTGATTAATACCCGTGTTGTGAAAGAAGACGCATGTTTTTTGCTATGTTTTTTATTTATTTCTCAACGTAATCTCCTTTGAGCTCTATACACCTAGTCCGTAATGTAATGGTATTCCCCTTTTCCAAAAAGTCTATGACGCCATGCGAGTCCCAAAAAATAGTGGCCATGATTTTTCTGGCCGATGGAAAAGTTCACCAGGTGTAATCCACTGTTTGGACTGTTGTTTGGATTCTGGCGTGTAGTGATGTATCCAAGTTTCGTCAACAGTCACGTAACGCCGCAGAAACTCTTTCGGATTGCGCTTAAACAGTTCCAAGCAGTGCTCCGAAGTTGTCACACAATTCCGTTTTTGCTCTATTGTCAGCAAACGCGGCACCCATCTCGCCGATAGCCTCCTCATTGCCAATACCTCCTGTAAGATGTTGTGGACACGTTCTGTTGAGATGCCCACAATGTTAGCAATCTCCCTCACCTTCACTCGGCGATCTGCTAAGACGATGTCCTGGATTTTATTGACCATTTCGTCCGAAGTCACTTCAATCGGGCGTTCGGGGCGTTCTTCATTAAACACGGATCTTCTTCCACTCTTAAATTCATTATACGAATATCGATGCTGGTCATTGATGGTGCATGATCTTTATAAACGTCACTCAATTTTGTCTTGATTTCCTCGCAGGTTTTCCCATCCAAAAAGAGGAATCGAATAACACATCGATTTTGCTTTTTTTCCTTGTTTGAATATCAACACAAACTTCTTCAGTATCAAAGCCTCTAAAAAAAAACACTATCCAAGACAAATGTCTAAAATTTTGGCAGGCACCGTTAAAAAGGACGCGCTACACGATGAGATACAGATTTTGTGTGGGTGGCGCCTCCTGCCGTTAAAAACGGGTACTTATCAAACAGCCATCGTATATGCTGTATTTAGGAGAGTGATCCCCCTATAATTACTGACTGTATCCTTTTCTCCTTTCTTATATATGGGGCATATTATCCCCTCCTTCCACTCTTGGGGGAATCCCTCTCCCTTCCACACTCCATTCATTACCTCTAACAACCTGTCAACTTCCCTTTCCGTTCCATATATCCACGCTTCATTCTGTATACCATCCCTCCCCGGTGTCTTTTTTCTTTTGAGTTTTCTTAGTTGTTGCTCTAGTTCTTCTCTTGTTATCTCTTCTGTTTCTTCCACTTTTTGTTGTCTCTTTTCTTTTTCTTGTCTGTTTTCATTACCCCCCCAGCAGCTCACTGAAGTACTCTCCCCATTCCTCCATAGTAATTCCATCACTCACTCTCTCTTTCTTTTTCTTTCTTTCCTTATTTATGTATCTCTATACCTCTTCTTCCGTTTTTATACCCTTCATCTTTAGCTCTTCTTCCATCCGTTTCTTTTGCTTCTTCTCTTTGCATACTAAATTATACCTCTTGCGTGCTCTCTTGTACTCTTCCTTGGTTGCTTATTCTTTTTTCCAATTTCTTAGTTTCCTTCTTGCTTCCTGCTTCCTTTATCCCACCACTCGTTTTTCCACAGCCCCATTTTCTCTCTTATCTCTATCTC
Organism: Diaperis boleti; assembly: GCA_963583935.1. NCBI lineage: Eukaryota > Metazoa > Arthropoda > Insecta > Coleoptera > Tenebrionidae > Diaperis > Diaperis boleti. Next base: position 23,403,554 of record OY757249.1, read on the forward strand.
TTTTTTTCTGTTGCGTTTCTTATGTTATCGCTCAGTTTTCTCACCTTTTCGTTTATTTCTGTTTCTTCGTATTTTGCCTCCCTAAGTTTTGCTCTATAATTTTCTTTTCCTTCTTCCGTCCAAATATTCTTCACAATTTTTCTTCTAAACTCATTCACACTTCCTCTATCTTTCTGTCTTCCTTTTGTCTTCACTTCTAAAGGCATATTATGGTCCGACTCCATTCTTTCTCCCACCTTGAATTTCTCTATTTCATTCCATGCTTCTTCATTTACCATAACATAATCAATAACTGTCTCCCCTCTTGATCCAATATACGTGTACTCCCCTTTCTCATCTCCTGTGCAGTTCCCATTAAGTATGTCCCACCCTCTTTCTTCTACTATGCTAATCAGTACTCTCCCTTCTGCGTTTCTGTTCCATCTTTTGTTGATCTTCCTTCTATTGTTTCTTGTTCCTCTTCTATCCGTCTTCCTTTTCCCCCAATTCTTGCATTAAAATCCCCTCCAATCACCAAAGTTCCTTCTTCTTGCTCTTTTACTCGCTCTTCTATTATTCTCTTCGTTTTCTTCATATTTCTGCTGTACACTGTTACAATTCTCCATTTTCTCTGTTTATTTTTCTTTGTTTTTTCCATAATCCCATTTTCTTCTTTTGCTTCAGTTTCATTTTCTCCTTCCAGTCCCTCTTTTCCCCCATTATTATCCCACCTTTAGCTTTACCTTTCTCGTTTTCCCTCTCTGCATATTGAGATTTCCACTTAAACTCTTTCGGCATTCTCTTTTCCAATTTTTCCCACCCCTTTTTTTCCACCCACGTTTCTACCATTCCCACTACGTCAAATTCTCTCAAGTACTCCCAAAATTCATTCTCTTGGTTTTTTATTCCCGCTACGTTCCTGAAAACTATTCTTATTTGCTCCTTTTCTCTTTTATTCCTCTCCGTATTCGTTTTCCCTTTTCTGCCTTTTCGTCTTTTTCTTGTGCTCTTATTCAAAAATATTCTGTATCTAACTCTCCCTTTTCTTCGTCCCACCTAAGCCCTTTTCCCTCTATGCATATCTTTTTATAACCCACTTTCGCCCGCTGTCCTTTTTGTCGCTCTTCTTTGGCTATCGCTCTTAATTCCTTCTGTATATCTCTTTATATCTCTTTCCTTCTTTGTCAGATTATCCTCTATGTATACTCTCTTTCCTTTTTTTTCTCTTGGTTTTCTTTTATTTTCCATAACTTTCCTCTTTTCCCCCCAACTCCCAAGTTCCGCCACAATCATTTTTCCTCCATTTATTTTATACATCTCTCTCGCAGTCACTTCTACCTCTAATCCCACCTTCATCAATTTTTCCAGTTTCTTCTCGCTCTCGCATTCCTCTTCGTCCAATCCCATTACTACAATATTCTTTTTTCTCACTCTTTTTTCCTGCTCTTCCATTCTCTCCTCCAATTTTTTCATTTTTTCTTTTAGTTCCATCTTTTCTCTTTCCCATTTTTCTTCCTTTTCCCGCATCATAATTTTCAACTGGTCCAGTTCCCGGCTCATCTTCCGATTATTTTCCTTTGTCTCCCCTACATCCTTCTCTCTCGCTCTTACTACCGCTTTTTTTCATTCTATTTCTTTTTCACTTTTTCACGCTTTTTTATCCGCTTATCTTATCGAGCGCCGCAAAACACGTCCGCTCGGCTCAACTGCTCGAATCGGAACCAGGTAGACAATAGTATATTATATACCAAGGTAAAGAAGTCAATTTTCTCAGCTGAGCAATATTGCTTTGCATCTCGGGAATTAAGTTGCGAAGCTGATTAAAGGCTTCTCTACCGCGTGATTTATTATTCTTTTCACTAATAGAAGTTTAAACCGTATAAATAATATTCTTCTTTCCATTCTTGTATTTATAATTATTATATAATAAACAATTTCACGAATATTCTGCCAAATTCCAAGAAATATTTTTTCATGAAGTTTTACCTTAGGCATTACCACATTTATTAGATGATATGAATTTTGCATAAAATCCGGTCACTTCATTATTAACTACTACAGCTAGTAGTTAGTTATTATTATTACATACTGAGGCGGAAAGTATTCCATTCCTGTCAAGATAACTATAGTTTACCGAGAGGTGTAGCCTCGAGGTGATCTAGTTCTCGAGACATAGGAATGGTCCTTTTGCCGAAGTTTGTGTATTATTTTATTCTATACTTAGGTACTCGAAATTTAATAATTAAATCTCATTAAGATGAACTATTATTGCAACGTTTAATTTCAGTCAAATGTTTGCACTTAGCAAGCACTGCAAAAATTGATATTATTATTTTTCAGATAAATGTTTAATAAATGATTTTTTGGAATTTGTACTATTACGCAAATTAGTAAATCACGACTAACGGTAACATTTGTAATCGTGATTTTGTATTTGTCAACTGCTCACGAGTTGCCGCGAGGCGGCAGCAACAGTTGCGTGATTGCCTTTATTATACTTTATCATACTTTTAATAATAATTTAAATTCGGGTTGCCTGGCAGCATCAGGTGAAAAATGGAATTGGAGGTCAGGAATTGGTCACTTTCTAATCTCCTTAGCAGTTGGAACACTATATTACTAACCGATTGTGAATTGTGAATCTGAAGGTAACAGTCTTGGCAGACACTGTTCTTCTCGATCCTTACTCAATTTAATTTTTATTCGGTTTCCAAGTATCTTTGCTTGAACCTTTAATCTAATATTGAGGATATGAAATTGTGTACGATTCACAGCGATGCTACTCGGTAGACCTAGATATTGGACTCATTTTTTTAATCTTCGTTGCTGTCTAAACCATATCATTCTCCACAATCAAGAACTTAGATTTGCTTTTGAGTTCCCATTTAGTCCAACTTGTCAGCCAGTCAACAAGGTTTAGACGCAGTAAGAAGGCATCGATTTTGGATGATCTCATCGGAACAACATCTCTTAGGCAACATCCAATATTTAGATCCATTGGAAAGTCTGACCATGTAACAATTAATTACAGTTGAATTGCAACTGTATCATTCAACAGTTAAAACAGCAACTGAGCGGATATCTGTAACAGACAATGTTGCCCTAAACTCTTCATTAACCAAATTTATCTAGAATGTGGAAATAGACGCGCCCACAGTGTCGGATAACTGGGTCACTTTTAAAAAACTGTTAAAAGAAAATATTTCCCGTAATTCAAAATCGTATGCTAGCAAGAAATCCTAAATAATTTCCAATGAGTATTTTGCGGGATCTAAACGATAAAAAAAAAGTGGTAATAGTTGTCGATGATTTCCACGATTCATTTATAAAATATATAATTTATTGATATAAAACCCACCTGATAATAATTAATAGTTTTACCTCAATGGTTATTTTGTTTTTGTTATTTTTTACATTTAAAATAAATATATCAACATGTTCAGTGATTGTTTATAATAAATTGCAATAAACAATGAAATTATTAATAAGAAAATGTTTATAAATAAATTGATTGTTTATTTAATCAATTCAAAAGTAAAAAAAAACGATTACAACGAATTAATTTTTTTAAGACTTTTTTTAATTATAATAACAAACCACTTAATATAATTATTTGATACTTCATTGTTAGTTTAAATAAATTATAAACGATAGACAACAAACATTTAAGATACCAGGTTCTCTGTCAAGGTTTCAGTGGAAGCAAGGTTACAATAAAATACACGTTTGTCCTACAAGCCCTATAATGTAAATTTAACAATGGAAAAATGAAATTGAACAGTATTTAAATATAAATGGTGATTAACGTGATAATTAAACAATATTTATTAATCTAAAAGGTGACAATTGAGCAAATTATTTAAAGGTAAAGATGACAAAACTTAAGTTGAAATAAATCTGTATTAATACGTTTTGTTCTAAACCCTCTGCTAGTTAGAAACCTAAAATAGACGGTGATATCTGTACCGTGTCGCTCGCAGGTTGGTGTCGTCTGACAACCGGTGCGCGTGGCGCGCGGATTTAAAAATGTAACACTACTAAATTATTTTGACAGCTTTATTTCAACAATAATTACCCTACTCTCTTTAATTCGTTTGTCTCAGTATTTTTGTGTATATTGTGGGGTCAAATGCAACCCACCTCATTCACGTGCTTCCTTGTTCTTCGCCCTCTTCATTTATCAATAAATTTGTTTATATAATTAGTCTAGTTTTTCTTTCTATTTTTATGGGTTTATTTATCCACATTATGTCTTTGAGACATCTGGATATTCTATATTTATTATAGTTTGTTTTCGCACTGCTCTACAGTTGTAATTCAAGGAAGTGCACAAATTATTTTGAAACCCGTTATCAATCACTCTATAAATAAAAAAATTAAAATGAAAATTTGGTGTGAAAAATTGTAAAAAATAACCTACTGTCAGAGAAAATCTTAGTTGCAGGAATCTCAACTTGAAAAAGTCTATTTCTAAACAATTTATGAAAAGTAAAGATGTAGGGTCAATTTTTTAGTTTGAACATGAAGCAGATGTAGGTGTGGGTCACAGCTATATCAGCCATCCAAATCTATGTTAATATCTCTCACACCTACTCTCGAACCTATTATCGCCGCTCGATATCCCACCCAATTCGCTGTATCTATGATAAACTCTAGCCTTTACCGGATCCGTCCAAATCCGGGCAAAAGGCGTCCGCAGTTTGAATTTTAATCGTTCCATATGAACGCGCCAAAAATATTAAACACCCATTTGGTCTCATTTATTATTTTCAATCAAAACGAATGTTTCTTTAAGGTTGCGTATGCAAATATTCCTCGAAAATAAGAAGAGGAAGGCTTAAACGATACCTTGGCGTGTCGAGACGGGCGGCAACGCCAAATCCCCCGTTAAGACCGGAATCAGGAATGCTAAAATGCCCCTAAATGGGGGTCGAAATGGAATATTTGATTTCTAATTTGGCCGCCGTTTCTGGCTTGAAATTCCTACCTCCGAATTACACACTATGCCTGCCCTAATTTGTAATTCGAACCGCCTACGGAGCACATCATTCCAAATAAAAATCAATTAGGGGGTGTTTCCGGACTTGTTGACTACTCGTGTGAAAATTTGTGTCTGTGAAATTTAAGTTATTAGGTTGTTGAAATATTATTATGGAATTACTTGGGATGAGGTGTTGGAGGGGATAGTTTACAAGGTTTTGCAAGTAGGGTATAGAAAATCACCGTAAAAACAACGCGAAGGTTAAAAAATACACTTTTTTTTACTAAGAAGTCTGATATAAATAACGAGTACCATGAGATCATTTAAATTATAAATTAGAGTAGGCAGTTTTTTTATGCAATGGCCCAGCCTTCAAATTGACTGTAAAATTTGAGGTTTAATTTAGGTAAACATTGTCACGTTCATGTTTCTCCTGTTAAATTGTTTTAATTTAAAGAAAATAAAACCCTAACAAATAATGTAGGTTTATTGAGAATTACAGCACATGTTCAAAGTGTTCTTCCCCAGCTTCAATGCAGCTCTTAACTTAACTTAACTTAACGTTTCATATTTTCAGATGCGATGCTTGCAATAAAAAATTTTAATAAAAAATTAGGGTAGGCATTTCGAAAAACCTATAACACAGCGTTCTATAGAATACTTCCATTCACCATTCTATCGCGGTTTGACATTCAAATTTTAGATCAAGTTGTCAAAAGTAAGTAGTGCCAACTAAATTTAAATTTCACAGCCTACTCTAATTTGTTTGTCCGGTCAACGGATTGATATGAAATTTTGACCACAAATCAAATAATATTCGTCGAGAGAAGTGTGAAGCATGAGCGTAATTCCACCCGGATCACTTCATTGTTTACCCATCATGGTTTACCTGTTCGTTGCACCGGTCAAATCGCATGAGATGTGTTTTACTTTATTTTTTGGGCGTAGCAACGCGCGCCGGTTACCAGCTAGTATTCAATAAAATATGACCACAGTTAGTGCACAAATGTTTTTTGCATTTTTGGACTGTGCGACCGCATCTGTCCTAGATTTTTCCCTGCAGTTGTAACTGTACTTTTAAGCTTTTACATAATCACTTAACAAGACTGACACCTTTAAATCTTGTCACTCGGATTTCAATTATTTTCTTATGTAAATCGTATTAACGAACATGTTTCTAACAACTGCTTAATAGTTACTTTGTTCTTGCATACTAGTTTAAATTAATATCACAAACAATTATACGGGACCATGTATCCGCATCACCACTAAATGTATTACAATAACGCTACATGTGTAAATTTGTCTCTTTAACAAGGACGAGTTCCTTCGAGTTGGCAATAGTTCGTCCCAGTTGGTGAACTAACATAAAATTATAGATTCCCAGCTCTACGGCAATTACGATGCAAGGCTTCACTAATTGTGGCTTGTTCTCTAATCTTATCTTGCAGTCACGTCCTGCGACTTGCCCTCCGTTTAATCGCCCTATGTCTCGCTGATTAAAACTACGACCCTGGATGACATAGGACGATACTCAGCTTGTTTGGTGAAAATCCGATTAATAAAAAAACTTTTATACAGAAATAAGATGTAAGAAGATTACCTATATAGAAGCGCCAAAGATATTAGTGATCTCGGAAAATAAACAAGCGCAAAATAAAAAACCTGCTTATCGTACATGTGCCATTCAAAGTTCGGCCGACAACAATCAAAGAATGCCGACGCATGATTCTCTAAGCAAAATTTCAGCGATTCTAAATTTATAAAACTCCAAATTCAGGAACTAAGAATTTTAAAGATTCAAAATATTCAAATTTTGCAATTCATAATTTGGTTCCAGGATTTCAGTATTTCAAAGATTTAAACCTACAAAGTCATTGAATAAATGTATTAACGACTTTTGTGGAATTCGGGAATTTAAGATTTCGAATTCCATATATCAAAATATTTTAAAATGATACTTTCCAACAACTTTCGAGATTTCATTGAATCAAAATTCCAAAATTTGGTATTTCAAGGTTTCAAATATTCGGATTTTACAAATTCTGCATTTCAAAATTTCAGCGATTCTACATTTATCAAACTCCAAATTCAGGAACTAGGAATTTTAAAGATTCAAAATTTTCAAATTTTGCAATTCATAATTTGCTTTCAGGATTTCAGTATTTCAAAGATTTAAACCTACAAAATCATTGAATAAATGTATTAACGACTTTTGTGAAATTCGGGAATTTAAGATTTCAAATTCCATATATCAACATATTTTAAAATGATATTTTCCAAGAACATTCGAGATTTCATTGAATCAAAATTCCAAAATTTGGGGATTTCAAGGTTCCAAATATTCAAATTTTACAAATTCTGCATTTCAAAATTTCAGCTGTTCTAAATTTGTAAAATTCCAAATTCAGGAACTAGGAATTTTAAAGATTAAAAATTTTCAAATTTTGCAATTCATAATTTGGTTCCAGGATTTCAGTATTTCAAAGATTTAAACCTACACTCATTGAATAAATGTATTAACGACTTTTGTGAAATTCGGGAATTTAAGATTTCGAACTCCATATATCAAAATATTTTAAAATGATATTTTCCAAGAACTTTCAAAATTTCATTGAATCAAAATTCCAAAATTTGGGATTTCAAGGTTTCAAATATTCGGATTTTACAAATTCTGCATTTCAAAATTTCAGCGATTCTAAATTTATAAAACTCCAAATTCAGGAACTAGGAATTTTAAAGATTAAAAATTTTCAAATTTTGCAATTCATAATTTGGTTCCAGGATTTCAGTATTTCAAAGATTTAAACCTACGAAGTCATTGAATAAATCTATTAACGACTTTTGTGAAATTCGGGAATTTAAGATTTCGAATTCCATATATCAAAATATTTTAAAATGATATTTTCCAAGAACTTTCGAGATTTCATTGAATCAAAATTCCAAAATTTGGGATTTCAAGGTTTCAAATATTCGGATTTTTACAAATTCTGCATTTCAAAATTTCAGCGATTCTAAATTTATTAAACTCCAAATTCAGGAACTAGGAATTTTAAAGATTCAAAATTTTGCAATTCATAATTTGGTTCAAGGATTTTGGTATTTCAAAGATTTAAACCTACAAAGTCATTGAATAAATGTATTAACAACTATTGTGAAATTCGGGAATTTAAGATTTTGAATTCCATATATCAAAATATTTTAAAATGATATTTTCCAAGAACTTTCGAGATTTCATTGAATCAAAATTCCAAAATTTAGGATTTCAAGGTTTCAAATATTCGGATTTAACAAATTCTGCATTTCAGAATTTCAGCGATTCTAAATTTATAAAACTCCAAATTCAGGAACTAAGAATTTTAAAGATTCAAAATATTCAAATTTTGCAATTCATAATTTGGTTCCAGGATTTCAGTATTTCAAAGATTTAAACCTACAAAGTCATTGAATAAATGTATTAACGACTTTTGTGGAATTAGGGAATTTAAGATTTCGAATTCCATATATCAAAATATTTTAAAATGATATTTTCCAAGAACTTTCGAGATTTCATTGAATCAAAATTCCAAAATTTGGTATTTCAAGGTTTCAAATATTCGGATTTTACAAATTCTGCATTTCAAAATTTCAGCGATTCTAAATTTATAAAACTCCAAATTCAGGAACTAGGAATTTTAAAGATTCAAAATTTTCAAATTTTGCAATTCATAATTTGGTTCCAGGATTTCAGTATTTCAAAGATTTAAACCTACAAAGTCATTGAATAAATGTATTAACGACTTTTGTGAAATTCCGGAATTTAAGATTTCAAATTCCATATATCAAAATATTTTAAAATGATATTTTTCAAGAACATTCGAGATTTCATTGAATCAAAATTCCAAAATTTTGGGATTTCAAGGTTTCACATATTCGGATTTTACAAATTCTGCATTTCAAAATTTCAGCGGTTCTAAATTCGTAAAATTCCAAATTCAGGAACTAGGAATTTTAAAGATTAAAAATTTTCAAATTTTGCAATTCATAATTTGGTTCCAGGATTTCAGTATTTCAAAGATTTAAACCTACAAAGTAGAGCTTGAAGTAAGTATACTTGATAGAATAATTGTTAAGCAATAAAAGCTCTGGATATTTATTGCAATATTCTTTCATAATGGCAAGAAATCCTACCGACTTCATGTTTCAAACGTGACGCAGGAGCCGCTTCAATCTCCAAAATGATAGATGACACCTCAACAAACGTTGTGTAACATGGCTTAAAGCAAAATTCAGTCAACAATGTATCTTCTTCCGCACGAAAACAAGAAAAAACGTCATTTCCTCCTTTCATTTTCATACCGTAATAAATTAAGTTCTACAACAAAAACAATTAGGTTATAATTGATTGTGCTGGAACTTTGTAGACTTCCGATAAAGCCAAAGAAGAACAAAAAGTATAATAGGCAGAGCATAAAAACTTACTTTTTAGTACGGAAATGAAAAATGCCATCGGTATAGAGAAAAACAAATAATGTATCACTACATCTTGTGGAAATGCTAAAACACCGCTTTCGTCGGTACAAGGGATGGGATAAATTACAAGCCGTTCAGAGTTGTAAAGTGTAATAGTGGAGGAACACTCCCTCACTCGATTACATTCTTGTTCGGCCCAATATGTTTCCATGAAAAAGATTGGGATTGGGTTAAGATGCGCCCCCGTTTTTTTATTTATACAAATTGGATTATCATGTTATTGGATTTATAACGCAAAAAATGAAGAACTTATTCAACAGCCATTTAATAATTGCGGAGAATATATACTTTTTACGTAGTATCTATTGTTGCGCTAGGCACCTAGAATGATAATCATCACATTACTATTAGGTAAGTAAAACAGTACTTCCCCTACCACACAACTCAACGGTCTATAAACATAACATAAAATGTTCCGCTACACCAGTATGGTTAACCGGCGTTTACCTTTTAAGTAAACACAATTATTTCCAAAATGTAATGAAGTTTGTAACCACCCCACAGCTCAACTTGATGAGAAGATAAACACACTACTAACTGACACTGATGTTATAAAAATATAAATGTCAACCCGGGGAGTATAATTGTATTGGTAAAATTGACATTTTGTTAACAAACACGAGTAGATGACATATTTTCAACAGATGGCAATAATTTCATGGATAAAATAGTGTACTTCGAAAAATACTAATTTAACATTCTCTGTTATTCAAATAAAGTTCAATGTGTGTTAAGCCCATATAGTTCCAACTATAAATAATGAATGCATGATCACACTGCATATTCTGCTGTTAGATTAATGAACACGGTATGTTGTGTTTCTTTTCTATTTGTGGATATAAATCGGAAAAATTTCCGACAGGCAAGACAACGTCTATATATCAGATGAATGTACTTATAGAAATGTCTTAAAAGAAATTGAATAATAATATCCCAAAAACTGCTAAATTTTCGCACTTTTCTTCATTTTGACCATGAATTAGCACGTTTTCGACAAAACCCGTTCTATAGATTTAATTACAATTAAATTTACAATGTAAGACTAGAATTGGCTCTGTGGACCTAATACTTTCCGAGAGACAGCTTTTCAAAATTTGGCAAATTTGGTAAATTAAGCTAAATTTTATGTTTCATCATATGCAATTATCTTCATGTCTTTATATCTCCAATAACTTGTCTAAAATGATTCAGTGCGTGCGTGAGGAAGGGAGAACGCATTCTGTGTTGGGTGGAATTGGGTTGTGTTCGCTGCACTTTAGCATACTCTAGTATGAAACAGGTCATTCCCATCCCACTTTTCTAATACCTCATTCATTTCGCAAACCAATAGCAAGCTATCACGTGTCGATCACGCGTCTTTACAACTCTCTCTTGAACGGCCCGAGTATAGATTACTGGAGTATACTATAAGAAAATAGAAAAAAAAAGATCAAAAAGATTTGAATAGAAGCAAGAAGAAGGGGAACGAATAAAAATAGGCTAGTATAATGAAAAAAGGCAGGGGAAATAAGAGAAAACAAAGAAGATAGAGGAAAGGAAGAAAAGAGAAAGGAGAACACTAAGACGGGGAAAAGAAGGAGAGACAACAGGCGGCATATAACATAAAAAAAAATACAAAAAAACAGCAGAGAAAACAGAAAACAAGACCAGACAAGCAGGAAAAAGAATAAAATGGGAAAAGAAAGAGATGGACGAAATGAACAGAAAAGAAAGAGAAAAGAAAAACTCTAGGATAGAGTGAAAAGAAGGCTGGAAATATACAGGGTAAGCAGGGTGAAAGAGAAGGAAAAAAACCTGGAAAACGGAAAAAACACAAGCCAGGAAAATCTAGAAAAGAAGAAAAGAAAAACAACAAACGGGAAAAAGAAAGAGGAGATAAGAATGGTATTCTGGATTGTGGCAGGGGTAAAAAACAAAGACGAAGAATTCTGGGAATAATCGAAACATTCGATGTAATAGGTCTAACAGAAATATGGCTGCAAGAAAAAGATTGGGCAGAGAAGAACACAAGAAAGGAAGGCCAAGAAGAGGAATCCTAACAGGAGTTAGAAAGGGGTTAGAAGACGAATAAGATCAAAGAGAACGGGCATAGGGATAGAAGAGGAAAGTTTATAGAAAGAAAGATAGTGATAGACAAATAAAAATACAAACTACTAACGATATACAGTACAAAGTTGCAAACTACCAGGGAAAATATAGAGAAGAAGGTAGAAGGTAAAGAAAATGAATATGTGATAATGGCTGGTGACTTCAACGCAAGAGTGGGAGAACGCGGGTCAGAGAAACGTGGCAGGAAGAAAAAGAAGAGAGGGTACCAAAAAAGAGGACAACATGAGATAGAATTGTCAACAAAGAAGGGGAAGAATTGCTAAAAATGATAGAGGAAAACGGCTGGAGCATCGCAAATGGAAATAAAGAAGGGAATTGAAGAGGGAATTCCGGAAACTGAAAGAAAACAAAACCGAAAGAGAAGAATACATAAATAAAAAGAAACAATACAAGCAAAAATGTATAGAAAAAAGAACATTATGGAACGAGAAAGAAAGGGAAAAAATTGAAGCACTAACCTGCCAGAAAGAAAGATGGAGATATATAAGCCAGGCAAGAAAAAAAAAGGAGGGAGTGGACAAAGGTATAGAAATACACACATGGAAGAGACATTTCATGGAACCATGAGAGGGAAAAACCACGGAGCAGAAAAGAAGATAGAAATAACGACAATACAAGAAGGAGAGAAAATAACAAACGAAGAAGACAAATAGAGAAACTAAAGAAAGGAAAAGCCCCAGAGGAAGACGGGATAATGAACGAGGCATGTATTTATGGCACAGAAGAAGTATAGGAGACGCTGACAGAGATATTGAATGAGATATGGAAGGGAAAAGGTTTCCCGAGTGAATGGAGGGAGGGGCTTATATGCCCCATCTACAAAAAAGGCGATAAAGCAAAACCATAGAACTACAGAGGGATTACACTACTAGATGAGGGAAGAGAAGGAAATGAGAGGGATGATAAATGTCTAGAAAAATACATGAAGAAAAAGAATTTAGAGATGAACATAGAAAAGACCAAAATGATGATATTCAAGAAAGCAGGCGGAAGAGCGAAGAAAAGGGAGTGGAAATGAGGAAAAAAATAGAGGAAGTGAGTGAGTTCAAGTACCTGGATACTATTTTAACCAAAGAAATAACGCATCCACACACATTAAAGAGCTGAGCAAGAAGGAAAATAAGTTAGTAGCGCAACTAGGGAGCATATTAGAAAAGTTGTTCGAAAGGTAGTTTGGAAAGAGGGTGATGCTATTTGAAAGCCTAGTAAAGAGTGCAGTCCTGTATGGAGCGGAGATCTGGGGCTAGAAGGAACAAGAGAAAATAGATAGGATGCAACAAAAATACTACAGATGGATGCTGAGACTAGACAAAATTACGCCAGTGTATATTGTGCTAGAGGAATGCAAGAGGAAGAAAATGAGAGTAGAAGCTGGCAAAAGAGCGACTCAATTCGAAGCAAAGCAGTGGAAAAGAAATAAAAAAAACTATTGCAAGAATGCCTGAAAGAAAGAGTAGTAGGAGAAAAGGAAAAAAGACGAAAGTATTATGAGAGGAATGGGTTGGGAAGGAATTAAATGGAAAACAGAAGATACAGAGGAGAAAGTATATGGGCAGAGACAAGAGAGAGGGATCGGGACATATACAAACAGGAGAGAAGAGAAATACAATGCGAGGTACGAAGAATGGATGAGGGAAGGGGAAACAATAAAACGAAAAAGAAGGATAGATGTATGATAGCATGATTTAAGTGTGGAAACGAAACGAAAGAGAATGAATATTTGATGGAAGAGGAGAAAAGGTTATGCAGAATGTGTTCGGAGGAAAGGAAAACAATGGAACGTCTGGGAAAATGCAACGAGATGGAAGAAACGGAGATAAAGGCACGAAAGTTGTTGAATGAAGATGGACGATTAAGAGAATGGATGAAGAGCGTGATACGAAGAAGGAAGAGAAAAAAGCAGCAGTAGAGAATGGGGAAGAGGACAAGGGTACAGAAAAGGAGAGGGAATAGGAGAAAAAAGGTTGATTTTATTAACCATAGAATATATATTTTTATCTTACAGGTGTAGTTTTTTAGGTGCCTTATATCATTGTTTTCGGTGACAGAAATCAAATCTTAATCACAAAAGAGATAATGATGTCAGTTCTACTCACAAGTGAGTAAATCTGACAGCTGTCAGTTGTAATTATTAATTGTAATGTAATTACATGTAATGTAACGTAATTCTCTGCCTTCCACTTCACGAACAGATCATACTCTTTCTCGTAAATGTGTCTCGACCTTACCGGAAGCAAACTGGAAACAGTGACTTCGACGTCTAGTATAATATCTTTTGGTAGAAAGTCAATTTTTATGACTTTTGTGAAAATTGTGAAAAAAAACGAGACTGTTTATTTCATAACTATAACAATCACAGGTCACTAGAACCATGCTAATGTTACAGGTGCATATTTATTTGAATAAATATTTCTTGGATTTTTATACACCTGTAAGATAAAACGTCGTATATCACACGTGATCGAAATGTTATTATAAAGCTCGTGAGAAGTGCCTCACTCGTGCGCAAGCCGCTAATAATAATGCATTTCTATCACTTATAATATAATGTACTATTAATTACATGGGATTCCGATTCGAGCAGTTGAGACGAGCGGGCGTGTTTTGCGGCGCTCGATAAGATAAGCGTAAAAAAGTGAAAGAAAAAATAGAATGAAAAAAAGTGGTAGTGAGAGCGAGAGAGAAGAAGAATCGGAAGATGAGCCGGGAACTTTAACAGTTGAAAATTATGATGCTTGAAAAGTAAGAAAAATAGGAAAGAGAATAGATGGAACTAAAAGACAAAATGAAAAAATTGGAGGAGAAAATGGAAGAGCAGGAAAACAGAGTTAGAAAAAAGAATATTGTAGTAACGGGATTGGACGAAGAGGAATGCGAGAGCGAGAAGAAACTGGAAAAATGGATGAAGGTGGAATTAGAGGTAGAAGTGACTGTGAGAGATGTATAAAATAAATAAAGGAAAAATTATTGTAAATTATAAAAGAAAACTTAAGAGAAAAAAAGCTAAGAGAGTATACATAGAAGATGATCTGACAAAGAAGGAAAGAGATATACAAAAGGAATTAAGAGCGATAGCCAAAGAAGAGCGACAAAAAGGACAGCGGGTGAAAGTGGGTTATAAAAAGATATGGATAGAGGGAAAAGGGCTTAGGTGGGACGCAAATAAGAATAGTATTCTGGAACGTAGCGGGAATAAAAAACAAAGAGAATGAATTTTGGGAGTATTTGACGTAGTGGGAATGGTAGAAACGTGGGTGGAAGAAAAGGGCTGGGAAAAATTGGAAAAGAGAATGCCGAAAGAGTTTAAGTGGAAATCAATATGCAGAGAGGGAAAGCAAGAAATGGAGAGCTAAAGGTGGGATAATAATGGGTGTGAAAGAAGGACTGGAAACAGAAAATAGAACTGAAGCAAAACAAGAAAGAGGGATTATGGAAAGAATGGTGAAAAGTAAACCAAAAAAATGGAGAATTGTAACAGTATACAGCAGAAGCATGAAGGAAACGAAGAGAAAAATAGAAGAGCGAGTAAAAGAACAAGAAGAAGGAACTTTGGTGATTGGGGGGCATTTTAATGGAAGAATGGGGGGAAAAAGAAGACGGATAGAAGAGGAAGAAGAAACAATAGAAGGAATATCAACAAAAGATGGAACAGAAAACGCAGAAGGGAAAGTACTGATTAGCTTAGTAGAAGAAAGAGGGTGGGACATACTTAATCGGAACTGCACGGGAGATGAGAAAAGGGAGTACACGTATATTGGATCAAGAGGGGAGACAGTTATTGATTATGTTATGGTAAATGAAGAAGCATGGGATGAAATAGAGAAATTCAAGGTGGGAGAAAGAATGGAGTCGAACCATATGCCTTTTAGAAGTGAAGACAAAAGGAAGAGAGAAATATAGAGGAAGAGTGAATGAGTCTAGAAGAAAAATTGTGAAGAATATTTGGACGGAAGAAGGAAAAGAAAATTATAGATCAAGACTACGAAGAAACAGAAATAAACGAAAAGGTGAGGGAACTGAGCGATAACATAAGAAACGCATCAGAAAAAAAGAGATAGAGATAAGAGAGAAGATGGGGCTGTGGAAGAACGAGTGGTGGGATAAAAAATGCAGGGAAAGGAAGCAGAAAGCAAGAAGGAAACTAAGAAATTGTAAAAAAGAAAAAGCAACCAAGGAAGAGTATAAGAGAGCACGCAAGATGTACAATTTAGTATGCAAAGAGAAGAAGCAAAAGAAACGGATGGAAGAAGAGCTAAAGATGAAGAGTATAAAGACGGAAGAAGAGGTATGGAGATACATAAATGAGGAATCAAAGAAAAAAAGAGAGACAGTGAGTGATGGAACTACTATGGAGGAATGGAGAGAGTACTTCAGTGAGCTGGTGAGAGGTGATGAAAACAGACAAAAAAAGGAAAAGAGACAACAAAGAGTGGAAAAAATAGAAGAGATAGCAAGAGAAGAACTAGAGCAACAACTAAGAAAACTGAAAAGGAAAAAGACACCGGGGAGGGATGGTATACAGAATGAAGCGTGGATATATGGAACGGAAAGGGAAGTTGACAGGTTGTTAGAGATAATGAATGGAGTGTGGAAGAGAGAGGGATTCCCCCAAGAGTGGAAGGAGGGGATAATATGCTCCATATATAAGAAAGGAGATAAGAATACAGTCAGTAATTATAGGGGGATCACTCTCCTAAATACAGCATATAAGGTATACGCGATGATTGTGGAAGAGAGGCTGATGAAGGAAATGAATGAGAGCAGGGTGTTACCAGACCGACAGGCGGGATTTAGGAAAGGTAGAGGGGCCATGGATAATGTATATATCTTGAATCACATAGCAGGAAGTGAGATACAAAAGAGGGGTGGCAAGATATATGCATTCTTTGTGGACCTGAAGGCGGCTTTTGATAATGTGGAAAGACATTTACTGTAGGAATGCTTGAGAAAGAGAGGGATAAATGATCATCTGGTAGCAAAAATAGAAGAGAAATATGAAGATAAGTAGAGTGAGAGTGGATAGAAGGGTGAGTGAATGTTTCAAAACTTATAAGGGAGTAAGACAAGGTTCCCCACTAAGCCCCAGCCTGTTTGCAGCTTTTATTGGAGATATAGAGGATATGTTCAGGAAGCGGCATTCAGGGGGGGTTGTGGTGGTCAAAGAAAAAGTGTGGTTTTTAGCATATGCGGATGATTTGGTGATGCTAGCGAGAGAGGAGAAAGGTATGAAAGAAATGATAGGAAACATGGAGAAATAAATGAGGAGGAAAATGTTGACGGTGACTGTAGAGAAATCCAAGATGATGGTGTTCAGAAAAGGGGGTGGTAGGAGAAAAGTAAATGAGTGGAGATGGGAGCAAGAGAAAATTGAAGAAGTGAAAGAATTTAAGTATTTAGGTTATGTGATGAATGGAAGAAACACAGCAACAGCACATGTGCGAGAGTTAGTGAAAAAAGCAAATAAGATAATAGGAGCTGTATGGGGAATAGGACAGAGAAAATTTGGACATGATTTTAGAAGGGAGAGTAATGATGTTTGATAGTTTGGTGAAAAGCGTGATGATGTATGGAGCGGAAATATAGGGATGGAGAGAGCAAGAAGGATTGGAAAGGGTGCAAGGAAAATATATGAAATTGGTGCTAGGGGTAGAGAGAGAGACAGCGGGATATATAGCATTAAAAAGAGCAATAAGATTTGAATGCAGAATTTTGCAAGAGTGTTTGAAAGAACATGGGAAAGAAATAGGAAAGGGGATATGAAAGAGAGGGAGGCATATTTCGAAAGAAACGGGTATGCAGGCGCGGAGATAGAAAGAATGCGAGAGAGAGGCAGAGTAATGACAGATTAATTAGTGCAGAGAGACAGAGATGTGCAAGTGCAGGAAAGAAGAACGAGAATTAGGGAGTCTATGTACAATGTGAAGTATGACAAAATAATAACGGAAGAAGTGCCAAAGTACCTAGGAAGAGAGAGTAGAAAAGAGAGAGTGATATTAGCAAGATTTAGATGTGGAAATGAAGAGAGAGAGAATAAATATTGGAGTGAGGATAGTAATAGAGTATGCAGGATGTGTGGAGAAAAAAAGGATACGATAGGAGCATTTGTTGAAGGAATGCGTAGAATTGAGAGGGAGAGATGAGTAGAGAAGAAAGTTTGAATGAGGACGGAAGAGGGATCGAATGGATGAGGAAGGTTGAGTGGAGAAGAGGGACAATAAATGGGCAGGGATAAAAGCTGCTAGTTATGGTGTTGAATTATTGATTTATTTAGTTTTATTTATTATATTATATTTTATTTTATTTGCGTTATGACAAATGTATCGGATACTTTATAAACCTGTAAAGGTAATAAATATACATACTAGGTACTACTATATTTATTTACATTTATATTTTTATTTTTCTATCCATGTATCCATTATTGTATTCGACCTCGAAGGAGTAAATAAAGCTATAATAATATTATAAGAAAATATAATGTAAATGTTACTCATTATAATTTTCAAAACGTTTTCTAGTTTCGAACAGTATGTTGTTTTATTGTTGCAAACTGCAAACAACATAAATATAATCAGACTATACATAGCGCTTCGTTATTAAATACACAATGCAAGCTCTGAAAGTAGTCTTCTTCACATAAGGCAACAAGAGAAAGCAGAAGAGTCCTTGAAAAACTCCGGGAGTGTTAGATACAACTCATGAAATGTAAAACCCATTTTACAAAATTATATCCTAAATGCTCCACTTTACCAAAGCAATCGGGTCGTTTCACAATTTTCAAAAACAGCTTTTCTAGAAACTAGACGAAAAAATATTATACCCCAATTTTTTTTGTTTCTACGAAATCACGCGTTTACTAGGTAAAAATACATCCGAAACATTTGTCTTATTTGAAACGCGCGCCTTTTTGTGACGTCAACATGGGACAAAATTCACCAGACAAAAATCAAGTTACTAGACGTGCCGACTAATGAGAAGCGCCACAAGAGGCGGTAAATGTACAGCGTTTGAAACTGCTAGCCGAAATTGCCATTTTTGATACGCTCTGTTATCTTACGAAACAACTTTATGAAACAACAAAACACGTTTTAGGGCTTCATGTTACATAGTCTATGAGGTGCTATAGTTGAATTGGTCAAATTTAATTGAAGGGGACGACCCCATTTACTCCAGAAATTTAATCTCGGATTTTTTGGTCAATACACCCTATCGTGTGGGAAGAAACAATACCGCCAATAGTGGCAAATGGAAGATTTTGGGGGGGTATACAAAAACTACGTCTCTAATTCAACAAAATTATGAGTTTTTTTTTTTTAAATTAGCCAAAGGCCCCAGAGAATTATGGTCACAATCGCGAGTTTTTCCACTCCCATAAAGTGAAAACTTTATTTATTTGAAGATGTAACAATGTATTCAGAATGGTTACTAATAATGCTGCTAAAAGATCTTGCTTTTAATTCACAACAGCGACAGGCACTTACTCCCATAACTATGCTATCTAAAAAGGAGAGAGTCTTATGGACACGGCACGTCACGCTACGACACGTTACGCCAAACGGATATGTGCATTTTTTACTCGTTTTGTAGCACGTGATGTCTCTGTCATGCACCGTGTCGTTACTCGGCTCTCTGTCTAACTGCTTGAGTCTTCCGATGTCAACACGTAGCATGACGTGCCGTGGCGTGCCGTGTCCAGAATACGCTCCTGTCTTTACTTTTGTTGCAACGTGTGAGCATTTCACACCTATCCATAAGTGATTTGTACGCTGCTTCATATAAAGTCGATTTCATCACTGTCGTGTCCAGTACAGGAGTAAAAGGAAAACACCGCAGACGCTGCAGAATTATGATGATATCAGAAATTACTCGAAATTTCAATTCTTTTATGGCAAAAGATAATATTACTATCTGGTAGGTTCATTGACCCGAAGCAGTGAATTATGGATTTTTGCCATTGTTCTAATTAGTGGAAAGTATTAGTGATGTTACATTAAATATTGCAAATTATGGCTACTATTATTATTAATCGAAAAATTGTAATTATCTCAAGATAATTAAAGGGAATAGAAATAATTAAAATTAAACAATAATTTAAATACAAACAAGTTTTTTTTATCAATTTATGATGGAATATACGGAGCTTGCGACTGCAATCGATTCACTAATATGAAAATTAAAAACATTGAGTATCATACAGTAAAGTTGTCTGTTCAAAAGTATTAAAGTTATCGATACTGAAACACACAATAGGGCTAAAGGATCATAATTAAAAATTCAGTTGGCAACAATACAATAGTTTACATAAACATTGATAAGCCTGTAATTCGATGACAGCTGCCTTTAAGATTCCACCAAACAAACATAACCTTGCATTTACAAATGACATTTCGCCAACTTAAAAATAAATCTAATCTTTTATCTGATTGTATTACCAACTGAAATATTAATCAGTCTGTTAAAAATAGCAAGGTTACTAAAATTGAAATTTTATAAGCGGATGATGAGGGGTACCATAAAAGTTACTAAAAGTGTTGCAAAGGAGTCCAGAAGAATATCAAGAAGAAAATAACATTCACATGTAGTTGGATGGAGAATTTCTACATACAAAGTCTACTGTATGTATGAATCATTTATAAACAGCCTGTATACGATCGATAGTTGTCGCAATATGCCACAGAGAACATAAGTTTTTTTAACCAATAGGACCTACAAACTTTTTTCTACCAGAACATACGAATGTTTTACCAAATAAAGGGAATTTCAACATGGTACGAAATATAAAATCAAGGGGGATTATTGACAGTGCTATTTTAAAACAATGAAAACTGTAATCTTAACGAACGTGGTTTAAAATGTCAGCAAAATTTCTCTGCTGCAGAAAAAAGCTTTTTTTCGCACAAGCACTTCGTTCGTAATACGTTCTGATGAGTATATCGTTCAATTACTTAAACTCGAGATGTAGAGTCGGAGAGCGGCCATATAATGAAACTTGTTCACCGAACATCGTCCCGAATGTCCGAAATCATTGCCGGATCCACTTTCGGACCTCTACATAATTTCCCCTGTGTTCCTCTGGATCTAAACTCGACTCACAATCACGAACGATGATGACACCGAAGTCGTGATTTTTTTATGACAAAGTGGCTAAATGTGGCAACGTTCGCGTTCGGCAAGCACACAATGCACGGGGCTTTGAAGAGTAAATCGCATTATATTAAAGACTTCCTACTCTTGCTCGTAGTATCGGTATAAAACGGTTCTTCACATGGTGTTGGACACGGGCAATAATTTACATTAAACTATACGAGTGCTTCGTAAACAATTAAATTTAGTTGCGGCTTCTAAATAGCAGCAAGCTTTTATTTGCATTTCAACAGTATTTAAAAACAAAACGTTACTTGAGATAAGCAGTGAATACAATATATAGGAAATCGCGGATAAAATTTTGTTATTAAATTGTCAAACCGTTGCCAACTAAACACGATTTCAAAGATGAAATCTACAAAATTGTTGAAGCCAATAAACATTTAAAACTCTAAGTTTGTGTTATCCATTTACTATCTGCTCCTGATTACTCACGCTATGTATCCAACAATCTTGGGGTTGTCTTGGTTTTGGAGTAGGTTCAAATTTCCCGCCACTGCCTTGTCTTGTCAAACAAATTTTTATTTCGCGGTTTGTTTGAAATTATCGAATTGGACGCTTTGTCATTGACATTTCATTTCAAGTTCATGTTCAAAAAGTGGCGGGGACGTTAGGGAGGCTGATCAAAATGTATATTTTGTTTTCCAGAGGCAACATGATTGATGTATGGATCATTTATAAAAACCCAAAATTTTAAAAAGTTATGTGAGATGCAAAGTTAGATATTATGACAACTTTTTCTACCCCGAAAATTTGGTTTTATGCTCTCCGCTGTTTCAGCTACAAAAAAAAAAAATTCAATCAAAAAATATATTTGGTGCCACCCCAAAATGAACTGTGGCCTTTATATTTATAATATTTTAATTTTTAAATAACGGTAGCCCTAACAGGATATCATTTGTCAACCCCTTCGCGATCTCTTTGTTTATAGATTGTGTTTGACAAAAAATAACTTTCCTTCGGTAAAGATGAAGGGTGAAGGTAAAGGTTATCACTTCAACTAATAGTCGCTAAAACAGCTCCGATTTTGATTTTTTTTTTAATTTCAGTTTTTTTTTTATATTATTTATAATCAGAAACCATTTGAAGCGGGGATATAACTATTAATATTATTTAAACAATATGTATGACATTTATCTAAAAAAAAAATTTTGCTTCAAAGAAGGAGGAAGTTATCAATTGGGTTGTGTCTTTTTTTTAATGTTTGTTACCTCAGAACATTTATATATTTATATATAATTTATGTTCACCGATTTCTTCGTCAATTGTGGACCGATTTACAAAATTCTTCTTTTATTTGAAAGGGTATACTCTTAAGGTGGTTCCATTATCAAAAAATTAGGATCTGACCAGGGAATCCCATGGAAATCGAGAAAAATACTCAAATTTTCGCTTCCTTTTATTAACCGACTTCATGTATGTTCACCAATTTCTTAGTTATTTGTGGACCGATTTACAAAATTCATCTTTTATTTGAAAGGGTATACTCTTGAGTTAGTTCCATTGTGAAAAAGTCAATATCTGATCAGGGAATCCCATGGAAATCGAGGGAAATTCTCAAATTCTACCTTCCTACAAGTATTGATGAACAATTTTTAATTATTTTTTATAAATGTTTAAAATAAATAATCCACAATTCATAATAATTTCATAATTTACTTTCGTATATTATTTGTAGAATAAGTATTGTATGAAAAACTGATTTTTTTATGTAGTTATCATGAATAGTATTTAAACAATATAAATAATTATTTCCCCACTTCAAAAGGTTTCTGATTTTAAATAATATATAAAAACAAACATAAAAAAAAATTGCCTGTTTTATGTATTTATTGACGCGACTATAATAAAACAGTTGGTATACAAATTAACCTAACGTTTAGTATATATTTTTTCAATTCTGAATTTGCCGATTTGAAATTAATTAATTAGTCTGTCTAAAAGTCCACACGAAATAAATGTTATAAATGTTGCTACTTACGTTATGTGTTTTTTATGTACATAATTCAATAGCTGTTATGTCATAAATCAAACGTATTTAATCTCCTAATTTAGAAATTTTGGGAAAACGAAATTCCTGCCATACCCATCCCTGATAAGATATATTGCTTCCAACTTCAACTTACACGAATGTAACAAAACCCCGCCTTAACTTAAACTCGTTTTAGAGATTTTCGTTATGAATTCACCTAACACAATCTCAACCACAGAGTAATGTTTTGAATTCTGATGCGAAATTTACTGCTCGGTGACAATATCGGCGTAAACAAGATTTTAAACAAAACAATTTAGTCGATGTCTTACAAATTCAAGGCACGACGTTAATCTTATCAGAAACTTGTTATAATACAGAAGTAATCTTTCACAGTATTAAGGTACATCAAAGATTGCTCTCGGCTCGGAAGATGAAAGTAATTGGATTTGTCTCAGAGTCCGTAAGTAAAAATAAAACCGATTTTCCATCTAAAGCGTTTAACTTTCTTTTTAAATTCGACGACTTTCCGTACTCAATGCTGTGGAATGGCAGTTTCTTACAAATGGATGTCAAAAGAAAAACAAAAATTTTACTATTACTATTTACTTTCAGGACAGAAGAGAAACTGCTGGTAATTAAATATCTCAGTTTCGTCGAACCTAAATACTAAACTTCAGAGGAATTTGAAATTTTATTACAGCACTACTAAACACATTTGTAAATCATTTCAATTTACTTTAGAGCATACCCTATAGTTACTCTTAACGAGATTTCCGTTTTAATTAATTCTTTCTGCGGTACATTTTTCTGAGTACGTATGCGTTCGTCTTTTAAATTTTAACTAAATAAAAAGCATGTCGAGCTTGAGCTTAATAATCCTGAAAATTCGCTTGTTACACAGTCACATTAATTAAAACCAACGCGCTTACATTAATTAAATGCACGGGCAAAAATATTAGTGAAACTATATGGCTGGGGTACCATGTAATATCCTGCCTAACTAAATTAACGCCAATTTTAAAATTTCATTATTTAACTTTTCCAGTCGTGAACATTAGGCCTTGTAAAATCTCTAATTAAAATTTTAATTTGTGTTCGATGCCAGTCAGCTTTCTTTTTTCATGATCTAAATCGGGGGCTTATGGTCATTAATAAAATTGATCTAACTGCAAACTCTGGAATTAATACATTCGTCATTTCGTTGAAAGCAGAATTAAGTTCTACAAATAATAGTTAATATTGGGAATTTCGGATTTTCCTGCAATTACTTTAATTGTTGCATATAAATGGTGATTATGACGTTTATTGATCTAATTTTAAGCTCTTTGTAACGTTTGACATTAATAATGTTTGATGTTGCAGATAACCTAATTTGTTATCGAATAGATTTTTAAGCCTTCACAAATACAGAACATCTATCAAAGCATTGTCAAATTGAACTAAACTACTATTATGTTTTAGGCAATTACGTAAACTGAATAAAAATTATGTTTTTTGAATTTGGTTTCATAATTAGCAAATTATAACACCAAAAACAGAATAATGATCCAAATTATAATTCTGTTTTTGGTAACTTTTCTTGTCTTAATGTTGCCTGCAACTTTGCAACTGTACTGCAATGTGACCGCGACACGACGTTATAAACGTCAAGTAATTGCGCCATATGACAGATGTGAACCGGATGTGAACAAAAATAAAGCAAAGAGAAGTAAATGACTTTCGTTCCATGATTAGATGTAAACATTGGTATAAACAAGAATTGAAAAAATGGCAATCAAACGTGAGGTACAGCTTGTGTCTACATAATCAAAAGTTTCCAAATCTAACCTCCAAATCAGAAACGTCATTTAGCAGAAATACCAATTATACTGAAATACCACTCGTGTTATTCAAAAGTTACAAAGTCATCAATTTAGCACAAATTTTTAGTTTTTCTTAATTAAATAATGCCAAATTCGAAAAAATAGTATATTACACGCGTTTCACAAGCCGAAATTGTAGCACTCGTGCCTTTGGAGCACTTCTCGCTGCGCTCGTCGTGCCCCAAACTACTCGTGCTACAATCAACCGTCTTGTAAAACTTGTATAACAATATACTATTTTCTACTTTGGTGTCACAAAGTGTTCATTGCGACACTAAAAGTAGTTGCACAATGGAACTTATTATGTAACTGCTTTTGGTCTTTTTATTTGATACGGATTACGTTGGTATTGAGCATTTCTAACCAACTCCTGTCGAAGTCAAGCCAAGTGTCAACTTTTCAGATAAAAAACCATCAACACAACCAGTACTACCTAATTCTAAAAATCCCTAAAATATTTGAAAAGCAAAATTTTTACATTATCATAGTAGAAAGAAAGAGCTCCAAAGTATAAAAAATAGTACATTACACTCGTTTAACGAGGCATTGTAACGTTCGCTCTATTCCAAACCTACTCAAGTCACAATGAAGCCTCTTGTTGAACTCGTATAATAATGTACAATTGTGTACCTAGTATCAACCAAAAAATTAATAAAAGTAAAACAAGTTAGTAGTAGTAGTATGTATATTTATTACCTTTATAGGTTTATAAAGTATCCGATACATTTCCTATAACTCAAATAAAATAAAATATAATATAATAAATAAAACTAAATAAATCAATAATTCAACACAATAACCAGCAGCTTTTATCCCTTCCCACTTATTGTCCCTCTTTTCCACTCAACCTTCCTCATCCATTCGATCCCTCTTCCGTCCTCAATTCTACGCATTCCTTCAACAAATGCTCTATCGTCTCCTTTTTTTCTCCACACATCCTGCATACTCTATTATTATCCTCATTCCAATATTTATTTTCTCTCTCCTCATTTCCACATCTAAATCTTGTTATTATCACTCTCTCTTTTCTACTCTCTCTTCCTAGGTACTTTGGCATTTCTTTCGTTATTATTTTTTCATACTTCCCAGTGTACCTAGACTCCCTAATTCTCGTTCTTCTTTCCTGCACTTGCACATCTCTATCTCTCTGCACTAATTCATCTGTCATTACGCTGCCTCTCTTTCGCATTCTTTCTATCTCCGCGCCTGCATACCCGTGTCTTTCGAAATATGCCTCCCTCTCTTTCCATATCCCCTTTCCTATTTCTTTCCTTTTTTCTTTCAAACACTCTTGCAAAATTCTGCACTCTCCCCTCTCTATCACTCTGTCCTCAAATCTTATTGCTCTTTTTCCTGCTTTTATTCTTATTCCATCTCTCTTTGTTTCCTCCATCATTATATACCCCGCTGTCTCTCTCTCTACTCCTAGCACCCATTTCATATATTTTCCTTGCACCACTTCCAATCCTTCTTGCTCTCTCCATCCCCATATTTCCGCTCCATACATCATCACGCTTTTCACCAAACTATCAAACATCATTAATCTCCTTCTAAAATCATGTCCAAATTTTCTCTCTCCTATTCTCCATACAGCTCCTATTATCTTATTTGCTTTTTTCACTAACTCTCTCACGTCAACTTTTTCCTCCTCATATATTTCTCCATGTTTTCTATCATTTCTTTCATACCTTTCTCCTCTCTCGCTAGCACCACCAAATCATCCGCATATGCTAAAGACCACACTTTTTCTTTGCCCACCACAACCGCCCCTGCATGCCCCTTCCTGAACATCTCCTCTATCTCTCCAATAAAAGCTGCAAACAGGCTGGGGCCTAGTGGGCAACCTTGTCTTACTCCCTTATAAGTTTTGAAACATTCACTCACCCTTCCATCCACTCTCACTCTACTTATCGTCTCTTCATATATCTCTTCTATTTTTGTTACCAGATGCTCATTTATCCCTCTCTTTCTGAAGCATTCCCACAGTAAATCTCTTTCCACATTATCAAAAGCCGCCTTCAGGTCCACAAAGAATGCATATATCTTGCCACCCCTCTTTTTTATCTCACTTCCTGCTATGTGATTCAAGATATATACATTATCCATGGTCCCTCTACCTTTCCTAAATCCCGCCTGTCCGTCTGGTAACACCCTCCTCTCATTAATTTCCTTCATCAGCCTCTCTTCCACAATCATCGCGTATACCTTATATGCTGTATTTAGGAGAGTGATCCCCCTTTAATTACTGACTGTACTCTTTTCTCCTTTCTTATATATGGGGAATATTATCCCCTCCTTCCACTCTTGGGGGAATCCCTTTCCCTTCCACACCCCATTCATTATCTCTAACAACCTGTCAACTTCCTTTTCCGTTCCATATATCCACCCTTCATTCTGTATACCATCCCTCCCCGGTGTCTTTTTTCTTTTCAGTTTTTTTAGTTGTTGCTCTAGTTCTTCTCTTGTTATCTCTTCTATTTCTTCCACTCTTTGTTGTCTCTTTTCCTTTTCTTGTATGTTTTCATCACCCCCCAGCAGCTCACTGAAGTACTCTCTACATTCCTCCATAGTAATTCCATCACTCACTCTCTCTTTTTCTTTCTTTCCTTATTTATGTATCTCCATACCTCTTCTTCCGTCTTTATACCCTTCATCTTTAGCTTTCCTTCCATCCGTTTCTTTTGCTTCTTCTCTTTGCATACTAAATTGTACCTCTTGCGTGCTCTCTTGTACTCTTCCTTGGTTGCTTTTTCTTTTTCCCAAATTCTTAGTTTCCTTCTTGCTTCCTGCTTCCTTTCCCTGCATTCTTTATCCCACCACTCATTCTTCCACAGCCCCATCTTCTCTCTTATCTCTATCTCTTTTTTTTCTGTTGCGTTTCTTATGTTATTGCCCAGTTTCCTCACCTTTTCGTTTATTTCTTTTTTTTCGTATTTCGCCTCCCTAAGTCTTGCTCTATAATTTTCTTTTCCTTCTTCCGTCCAAATATTCTTCACAATATTTCTTTTAAACCCATTCACACTTCCTCTATCTTTCTCTCTTCCTTTTGTCTTCACTTCTAAAGGCATATGGTCCGACGTCGTTCTTTCTCTCACCTTAAATTTCTTTATTTCATCCTATGCTTCTTCATTTACCATAACATAATCAATAACTGTCTCCCCTCTTTATCCAATATACGTGTACTCACCTTTCTCATCTCCTGTGCAGTTCCCATTATGTATGTCCCACCCTCTTTCTTCCACTAAGCTAATCAGTACTCTCCCTTCTGCGTTTTCTGTTCCATCTTTTGTTGATCTTCCTTCTATTGTTTCTTGTGCCTCTTCTATCCGTCTTCCTTTTCCCCCAATTCTTGCATTAAAATCCCCCCAATTACCAAAGTTCCTTCTTCTTGCTCTTTTACTCGCTTTTCTATTATTCTCTTCGTTTCCTTCATACTTCTTCTGTACATTGTTACAATTCTCCATTTTCTTTTTTTACTTTTCACCGTTCTTTCTATAATCCCTCTTTCTTCTTTTGCTTCAGTTCCATTTTCTCCTTCCAGTCCCTCTTTCACCCCACATTATTATCCCACCTTGAGCTCTCTCTTTCTTGCTTTCCCTCTCTGCATATTGACATTTCCACTTATACTCTTTCGGCATTCTCTTTTTCAATTTTTTCCACCCCTTTTCTTCCACCCACGTTTCTACCATTCCCACTACGTCGAATTCTCTCAAATACTCCCAAACTTCATTCTCTTTGTTTTTTATTCCCGCTACGTTCCAGAATACTATTCTTATTTGCTCCTTTTGTCCTTTATTCCTCTCCGTATTCGTTTTCCCTCTTCTGCCTTGTCGTCTTTTTCTTGTGCTCTTAATCAAAAAATGTCTGTATTTAACTCTCCCTTTTCTTCGTCCCACCTAAGCCCTTTTCCCTGTATCCATATCTTTTTATAACCCACTTTCATCAGCTGTCCTTTTTGTCGCTCTTATTTGGCTATCGCTTTTAATTCCTTCTGTATATCTCTTTCCTTCTTTGTCAGATCCTTTTCTATGTATACTCTCTTTCGTTTTTTTTTCTCTTAGTTTTCTTTTATTTTCCATAACTTTCCTCTTTTCCCCCCAGCTCCCAAGTTGCGCTACAATCATTTTTCCTGCATTTATTTTATACATCTTTCTGGCAGTCACTTCTACCTCTAATTCCACCTTTTTCCAGTTTTTTCTCGTTCTCGCATTCCTCTTCGTCCAATTCCGTTACTACAATATTCTTTTTTCTCCTCCAATTTTTTCGTTTTTTCTTTTATTTCCATCTTTTCTCTTTCCCATTTTTCTTCCTTTTCACGCATCATAATTTTCAACTGTTCCAGTTCCCGGCTCATCTTCCGATTCTCTTCCTTTATCTCCCCTACATCCTCCATAATTTTTTCAGCATCTCTTTCATTTCCTCATCCATTGCCTTTTTAACCGGTGATCTTTCTAACTTCTTACTTTTCCTAAAGGGGTTAATCCTCTCTTCCGACTCTCGTCCTTCTTCTCATTTTCTTTTGTAATCTTCTTCTATCTCGCTCTCACTACCACTTTTTTTCATCCTATTTCTTTTTCACTTTTTAACGCTTTTTTATCCGCTTATCTTCTCGAGCGCCGCAAAACACGTCCGCTCGGCTCAACTGCTCGAATCGGAATTGTAAAACAAGTTAATATATTTTTGCCAAACTACTAAACTAGACCAATATCGACCTGTTGGTATAAATTACGGATTTTGGTACCCATTCACCAAATTTCTTGTTTCTTGGTGGAGAGTTTTTTTTTTGAATTTCTCTTTTATCTCTTACTTCTTTATATTTTTGCGAGCCGTTTTTCATTTTTTGCTAACATTTTCAGCATTGCTTTCTTTATCAAATCTAGCATAATTTGACATTCCTCATCAAACCACTCCTTTTTAATTTTTTTTACAGTGTTCATTAGAACTGCTTTGTTTGAATTCAGCATTCCCGTTTTTATTTGTTCCCATCTCTCCTCTATTCCCCTCTCTATTTTCATGTCTTTAGTGTGTTTATGTTTTTTAGATAAATTAGGTGTTGGGGGTTGTGAAGGAATTGGCTCCCCTCACTGACACTTAGACCACACCGAGGGTCCATTGTCACCTCCTCGTATCCCTCATTCCTGTCTCTCATCCAGCCGTCCGACATCATCGAAAAAAGCTAGGATGGTTCCAGGCGAGGTACACCTTAAGTTGGCCAGTATAGAGCCGGACATTCCCGTAGGATATGTTCGATAGTCTCGTCCTCCTCTAAACACCCCCTGCACGTTGGGTTGTTTACCACCCCCATCACGTAGAGGTATTCTTTGGCTTGCAATGTCCGGTCCAGATGCCCACCAAAAGGCGGAGCTTTGTGTATTTTGCTCCTCAGGTGCTTTTCCAAGACAGCTTATGATCCAACATAACGCCCAGGTACTTCACATCCTATCCTATCTTCCGTCTGTTCGTGAAGAGGACCAGTTTTATGTTTTTGTACCAGGCAGAGTGGTGTCTGCATAAGGTCGCATAGTACACTTCGTACCAGTAAGCAGTATGACCAGGTCATCTGCGTGTCCGATAGAGTAGAATCCCGCCTCGTTGAATGTCCATAGAAGGTCGTCCGATAGCAATGAGGAGAGACAGTTTTGTCAAATGTCGATGAATACTCCTAAGGAGTATAGTTTGTGCTCCAGGGTTCCCTCAATCCGCCCTACCGCGTGGTTAGAGCGGACTCAGTAGATTTCCCCGGAACATAAGTGCATGTTGGTTGAGATGTAATGATTTGGTCCTTAGCACCTCATTCCTTATTTGGTAGTCACAAAGTCTCTCCAAAGTTTTTTGCAAAATATGGCACGAAAAGATTTGGGAATCAAGACAACTCTCACCTCCCTCTACATTTCTTTATCAGCCGGGCGGCGGCGCCGGCGGTGGTACATTCGAGGTCACCGCAGAATATTCTCCATGATGACCTCGCTTAAGAGAAACGTTCTTCTTGTATTGTCGTTGGTATCCTTTAAAAGTCATCAGAGATCTCGTGCGGTCAGTGACTGCTCTCTCCAGTTAACCGGCCATCTTAAGATCATCGAGCCGACGACGACGACCCAGCCGATTGATCGAAGCGGTTTAAGATCGACCGTCTAGGGTAAAATTCGAGCCAAAGTCCCCTCCCAAGGCCGTAGCAAAATCAGGCTCAACTACCAGGATCCCATCATCCACTTAAGCCCATCCCCCGTGCCCCCTGTCTGCACACAGGCGGTTTACGGTATGCGTCGCGAGCTGGTTCGCGCGAGAGGCTTTCGTTTAACACAGCGAGGGTTTTATACCCCGGGCCTCCCTACTAACCCCTCCCCTCCCCCCACTAGCCAGAGCCCGTAAAGGCTCCGGCCGTTCTCCTATCCCTCACCTGGAAACGCGCCTAGTAGATAGCTCAAACCCCAGGTGTGGTTATGAAATTTTCTCGTTCTTTCTCACATGTAACTCTTACTAGATGGAGGTCTGTGTTCTACTCCTCTCATACTATTCACTTTTCATGTAGCTTTGATTTAGGATGTAATTGTAAAATAAAGACAACGATTTGTACACTACATTTGGTTATTATTAGAACCTAAATTTAAATTGTGCTTTAAGTTTTCGCTTTGGCTTTGGTGAAAAATAATAATGTTGCAGTTTGGCGTAAAAATGGTGGATGCGCCGGGTTAAGTATGTTATAAAATTTTTAGTAGAGCGAATGTGGCCACAAGTATTTACGTTATTCGAGCGTATTTTTTTCACTATT
The DNA here is from genome assembly GCA_963583935.1 of Diaperis boleti. Lineage (NCBI taxonomy): Eukaryota > Metazoa > Arthropoda > Insecta > Coleoptera > Tenebrionidae > Diaperis > Diaperis boleti. The sequence continues at coordinate 23,434,885 of OY757249.1, forward strand.
AACTTTAATTAAAAATCCATCCATGGCTGTTTTCAACGTAAGTCGTTCTATTTTCCATTCCAGAGCAACCTTGTTGATCGACCGGATGGCTTCATTTATCGCATGTGTGTGTTCATATCGAGTATTTATGGGTAAAATAATTTTTTCCACAATCGTTTAATTTTGATGTTGTTTGCTCACTGAAAACAGTGAGCAAAGTAAGCAATTTAATCATTAGTGAAAAAAAGATGTTTTAATCACTAGTGATTAAAAGATTTTTGCTCACTCTTGCTTTAAAAATCGTCGATAGAGGGAGCCAAAAATTTTGTTCCTTAATTTGCTGGAAAACTACTTTGCAATATTAAAATAATTGCGTTGTTAAATTTACGACATCATAAAATGTATATCTTGTCATCTTACATTTGAATTCACGAAAAAACTTAAAATTGTTTCTTGAAAACTTAGAAACCATTGGGGAGATTCATGCTTAATCCTTTGTGTGTTGGTACTGAATCTATCACAATTGTCTGATGTCAATTGTCATTTGTAGGTGATGTTGTTATTCTAAGTTGTCCAACGTCGGGCTTTGGTTAAATGAAAGCTGAATAAAAGTGTTAAAAGCCTTGCCGTGTGTCGGTTGCACTTGTTGAGCTAATGCTAGTAATGGAAAATAGTGATACGGACTCAGAATATGAACAAAATACTCCACCTGACATTACGGAAACTGCAAGAAATGCAAGTTTGGATCTCCTACCGACAAAGTCCAGAATGCAATATGAAAAACAATCAATTTTTATACAATGGGTGAAAAGTCACAAAGTTGGTAAAATTAGCGATAATGTTCTATTTGCATTTTTCGCAGAAAAAGCTAAATCATTAAAACCGTCGACACTCTGGTCGCAGTATTCCATGCTCAGGGCTACTTTAGCAAAGCAAAACATTCATATTAACACGTTTGCAAAATTAATAGCCTTCTTAAGACAAAAATCTGCAGGGTTTGGATCCAAAATGTCAAAAACAAGCATATCACAACAAATACTCCTCACGTGCATTTTGGTACTATTAATAACTGTACAATTAATTTGTATCCACCCAAATAAAAAATAATAATGTGAAACAAATAAGTATTTTGCATTTGATGTTTTGTATAATGATTCTGGGAAAATAATATTAAATATGTAATAATTTTTTGAAATGAATAGATATTTTGTGTTTGATAATGTTTTGTAGTTCGATTGTGGAAAAAATCATATTTTACACTCATGAGCAAACGTGCATTTAATCACTCATCCAGTTGGGGCCCTCGCCTACGGCTCGTGCGCCCAACTTCTGGACTCGTGATTAAATGCACTACTTTGCTCACTAGTACTAAAAATAGCTATAATTGGATTAAAACCGATTTATTTTGTATTGACATCCCTAATTATTGTGCAATTTAATAAATTTTATAATCTCTTTTTTTTCAACAACTCCAATGCGAATTACCATGCCCGTACACAAATTAATATTGTTTTTAATAGTCACGGGTGTTTTTACTCTAAACCGCTCGCAATCATTCACCTTTCCACTCTTCTAAAGATAAACTCCTTCCGATTCTCCAGTTCGGTAAAAATCAACAAACGAAGTCAGATTTCATTTCTACCAACATTTACCAAAGTACTTGAGTAGGTAGTTGTAATCATGGCTCTCACACTCGATTTCTTCGAGTCAACATCTCACGTTTTGAGGTCAGTATACCCATGGGACACACCTTTTATCTTATTTTCTTGATCTAACTTTCACCATTTTTTCTAACAAACGGCAGTGTTTTCAAGAAGGCTTAAAGTGCACAGTTAAATATTATGTAGCCCTTTAAATTCAAGGGGGTATAATCATTAAAAATAACGTTTGAGTAAATGTCAACAAGCTGCTCGACATGTTTGCTTAAGACATGCAAACTTATAAGTAACAAATTCTCGATGCATATCAATCAATCTCATATTGACGTACAATTATATAGGTACTATTTTTTGTCAGAAAGGCGACGAATTGGTTCCTGAAACACTATCTATCTAAAATGTCTTTTTTTGACAATATTTACTTTGCGTAACAAACATGTAGATAAAGTTCCAACTGACAATTTGTAAAATTAAAATTAGCGCTGTTTGCTTGATTCATACATATGTGGGACTAAATAACCATGAGCAAGTACAAATGCCTCACTGCAAATTTGTAACATAAGCCACTTGCAGCTTAATTGGCTTTAATAGCCAGCAATACGTACGTATCTCTTGTTACAAGATCTAATTACTTGTTTTGTTTCAGGGACTACTATTACGACAGGTAAGTCGCAGCTGGGTTCTATTATAGTATTCTTTTATCCTGAGGAAGAGGAGAACACGTCATGGAATATCATATAACGGATACTCCATTCGGTTTGTTTTGTTTTTCTTCAAATACGGTTTAGATTAAAAAAAAAATTATCGAGGTAAACATCGGATGTTTGTTGACAAAACAAAATGAACAAATATTTTCTTTGCTTGCCACCTCACTGGATACTACACTACGGGAAAATATAGTTATGCAGTGCCTATTAATAAATCACTTGATGTATAAAAGAACGAAACATTCTGGAGAATATCTAGCATTCTACTTCTTCTGGACAAAGCACAAATTCTATACATATCATTCGAAATAGAACAATACGACGTCCGATTCACTATCACTTCTTTATTGATAAAACATCACGTCCCCATTCGCTTCATCCAGCATCCAGTAACAACGACGTGCTTTCTAGTAGTGTGCTTTCGTGTTGGTTTATATAAAGCCATGTTGCATACTATAGAATGCAATGGACATATCGACGACCGGTTTAGTAATGAAAGCACGTCTCTTGTGTACCGCAGATTTTTATTAAGGATTTGTTTGTTTGCATGTGTGTGCGATATTCAGTCGGTAGTCAATTTAAATCGAATTTATGAGCGAACAAGGTACGTGAAAACTTAGCTCCACCACTCGAAAATTGAATCCGGGATCTTGTATGATGGCTAGAAAAGGTCGACTCTAATGTGAGACTTTCAAAATAGGTTAGGCGGAAATTGTAATTACAGGTGCAGTTCTTTGCTGAAAATTGTTTAGGCATTGCGAATGTAACTACTACCTTAAAACCAAAAAAACTGAACGGCATATAATTTAATAACCACATGATTTTATAGCGAATCATTTTACACATTTGTAGGTGCCAGTTCTGTAATAGCAAGAACTGTAATAACAAGACATTTAATAATCAGAGGTCTATTTCCTAATGTATAAATGGCGCAAGATGAGGATTTTGATATTTCTCACATATACATGACCGAAGTGGTTATAATAATATTTATGAGAAAATATATTGGATCATAAAATGTATGTTATATTACTCTTACAAACCATGCCACATAGTTGCAGCTCTTGCTCAATGCACTCGTACGACGAGAAGGTGCTGGATATACAATTGAAGTAAACCAGCACAATAGCTCTCAATTTAATATTTTTACTGGGAGTAAAATGTAAACGAAGCAGCAAAAAATTCAAAGGACGAACTGCTATTAGCAGTTCCGGGAACAATTTATCAATAACTTGATAAGTAACAAAATTAATTGATGCAGTTGATATTCAATATTATATTATGTTGGTTCGCTGAGCTCTTGAATTATATTATTATTAACGAATCATTAAATAATCGTTCCATGGAGTGTATTCTCATTTATTTTGAAAGTGCGAAAGATATTTTTTGGCTCAGAGAAATTTAAATCAGGAGTGATTTTCTTTGAATCGATAAAGCTGAATTCATTACACTCAATCTAACATCTTTGTAAAGGAAGAGGTTTCAAAGTAAATCTGAAAAACTAACAGTAAGCCAAGATGCGTATTAGTGCGATGAAATGTTTCTGACATCAATTTATTTGAAAATGAGTCTCCATCACCACAACGTTGAATGTGTTAAGAACACAAGGAGATAAAAGAGCTGTGTGTTGTTTTTACGGTTTTTCTTAAATGATTGTTATCTCTTTTCTGTTTTAAATAATTTTTGTTTTTTTAAAGAATGTAAAAAATAGTAAATAAAGAATAAAACACCGATTACAACAAAAAACAAATTAAACTAAAACAGTACCGTAAGTAAGTAATTTTAATGTAGGTATAACGCACTAAATTATTATGCAGTCATTATTCTTTCTAAGAGTATTATAGAGCCGATTTTCAGACGACAAAACGGTCTACATTAGGATTGTATTCCACACTCGTCACACACTCCCACGCGATCTCATCCGATTTGACCTCGTAACTGCGACATTTTTATCTAACACAGACTTAATTTGGCCGGTTTGACCTTTAAATATTTTTGTCCAACAGTTGCATATTTTACGTGTTTTTTACGTTGGTTTTGAGTGACTAAAAGCAAATTTTAGTTACTAGTGTCACCCACTGTGTAATACCATGATTGCTTGACTGTTTTAAATAGCATTTCGGTCATGTGTGTATACCTATCACACATGACCAAAATGTCATTGTAAGCCCGTAAGATGTGTTAAATATTTTTTTACAAAAAAGGGGTGACACATTTTGGTTTTTAATCCCCCTTGTTACTTCTCATTGTGAATATTATTTGTGATCAAAATTTTATAACGATCGGTTGACTGGTGTAGAAGCGCATAAAATACGAACAAACAAAAATTACACGGGAAGAATGTCGATGAATCCAAGTCAAGTAAATTTAAAAATATTCAACTCAAACTCCACAAACTTTAATAAACGTAACTTACAATGGAAATATGTTTCGGGAACTTAAACTATATTTATATTTCCAAAATGTCATCCGGTGTATACAAATTGAACAAAATTCTTTCAAACCTTCCGCGTTCGCAAATCATATATTAATAACGAAACATAGTTTTTCAGTATCCAATTCCAAATTGATTCGCAAATGCTATAAAAGCCGGAAATTAGATTTACTTGAGACTTTGAAAATAAGGAAAATTTTGAAACTGAAAAACGAATCTTGTTTGAATGAACAGAGTAACTTCTATAATTCCATTATCAATTCACTGTTTTAATTTATTTTTTTTTATCCAACATTATTTTAACCTCAAATGTCACTTCTTTTACTTACAATAATTACTTTATTTATCACCTTTATACCACTCAAATATAGTTTAAACAAACTTACCAGATTCTCCTCTATCCATTTTTAATTTTTGCAATATAAAAAATGTAGTTTTTTCCAAATTTTTAAAAATTATATAATCTTTTCAAAACATCAAATTTATTAATCTTTCAGAATAACATCATAATTTAAACTTTCTTTAAGGTAAGAATCCCACTGTAATTCATCAATTGTATCATTAGTGTCTTGCAAAATTAAGGCTGATGATGGGAAGAGTAGTTTTCTCCCGAAACATGTTCCAATTGTAATTTACGTTTATTAAATTTTGTGGAGTTTGACTTGAATATATTAAAATTTTAAATTAAAATTGATTTTTATATATTAGATTTGGAAGCAGCATCCTTTTTCTGTTTGACTGTATTCGCCATTTGTCAATATACTGACATTGAACAAAGGTATAAAATGAACAAGGAACGAGTGGATTTTATCCTGTCCCAAAATCTCATGTCCTGCTAGTTAAACAGTGATGTTAATTAATCTTACTCTTACTAATACCGTGCGATCATGTAAATTATAAATTAGAGTAGGCGGATTTTTTATTATGCAATGGCCCATCCTGCAAATTGGCTGTCAACTTAGACTGACAGTAACATTTGAGGTTATCGTAAACATTTTGACGTTTCTGTTTCTCATGTTAAATTGATTTAATTTAAAGAAAATAAAGGACTGACAAATAATGTAGAATAATTGAGATTTACAGCAAATGTTCAAAGTGTTCTCCCGCAGCTTCAATTCAGCTGTTAACTACATTCACCATTCTGTTGAAAAGTCACAAAAGTTAAATTTCACAGCCTACTCTAATTTATAATTTAAATCATCGCACGGTATTATAAATACGAAAGTTTGGATGGATGGATGGATGTTTGTTGCTTAATTACGCCAGAACGGCTGAACGGATCCGGATGAAATTTGGCACCGAGATAGAGTATAGTCTGGAATAGCACATAGGCTACTTTTGATCCCGGAAAGATGTACGGTTTCCGTGGGATAGATTTGTTTTTATTTTCCACAGAACGAGGGATCGACATGATTTTGTGTAGAGTGACTCATAAATGAATGCGGATGAATTGGAGTAGTAGGTATTACGGCGCCAGATGGTAGCTACGCCCCCTGTCCCAAGCGGGGCCCGATGGTAGTTACGCCCCCCTCCCCCAAGGGGGCGTCCAAGGCGAAGCGTGATGGTTGCTACGCGCACCTGTCTCAAGAGAGCCCCGAGGGTGGCTACGCCCCCTAGCCTCAATAGGCCCCCCATGGTAGCTACGCCCCCCTGTCCCAATGGGGCTTACAAGGGAACACCGATGGTAGCTATGCCCCCTGCCCCAAGGGGGCCTAAGATTTACAGTAAATATTGATGGTCTAACCCGGACAACGCCGGGCATTCTACTAGTTTATTCAATCGAAACGAGCCACCCTCAATAACTTTTTAGGAAAAGAGGTTTAAGAAAAATCTAAAAACAGGTCAATTTTTATGTCGAGGGGGACATGTTTTGATGCAATAGTAAGCAGGCTTGGTGCAACCCCATACCCCTGACAGGAGCAACTTCGATTTTTTAAATAGGGAATAGGGGTTGAGTAACATGTCGTTTGAAAGGTCTTTTATTTGTCTTTTCGGCCACATAATTATTTTATTCTTTGCATAGTCTATAAGTTAGTAATGAAAATATAACAATTTTTAACGGATTTATTTTGTATTTAGACATGCTTGCAATTATTAACAATAAAAAGCTAGCAATCAACAACTTTAGACAATCTGTGTTTTTGTACAATTATTTGCGTATTTATTATCTTATCGGTTTTTGGCTAGAGCTAGAGAACGCATTGGTCTTACAACAGGATGGAGCACCACCTCATTATACTGCCCCGACCAGTATACTGCCCATATACTGGATTGGTAGACAAGGTCCTGTAGAATGGCCAGTTAGATCGTCCGATTTGACTCCCCTGGATTTTTATTTGTGGAGACACCTCAAGTCCAAAATTTATGCGACAGAACCAGCTTCTCTGGAAGATTTGCGACAAACGAATATCCTGGAATCTCGACAAATAACACCGGAAACGTTGCGTAACCTAAAAAGCGTATTTCATAGTCGTCTGTATGAGTGCATGGAAGTCGATGGAAATCATTTTGAACATTTCATATGAAATCAAATTTAATGTTCAATGCTACAGTTGCTTTATCGCTCAGGAAATTAACGCGACTATTTGGTTTTCAGTTTATTTATTTACTTATTGTTGGTATAAATGACTATGGATGACGACAAATTTGATTACAGCATTATTCAGATCAATAATAAATTGTCTAATAATGTTTATTGTAAGCTTTTTATCGTTAATTGCAGGCATTCCTAAATACAAAACAAATCCGTAAAAAAATGATTTATTTTTAATTACTAACTTATAGACTATGCAAATAATAAAATAATTATGTGGCCGAAAAGACCAATAAAAGACCTTTCAAACGACATGTTACTCTTCCCCAATTCCCTATTTAAAAAATCGAGGTTGCTTCTGTCAGGGGTATGGGGTTGCACCAAGCCTGCTTACTATTGCATCAAAACATGTCCCCCTCGAGATAAAAATTGACTTGTTTTTATATTTTTCTTAAATATCTTTTCCTAGAAAGTTATTGAGGGTGGCTCGTTTAGATTGAAACGGTCTGTATATAAAAATGAATCCCTATTTTTCTTGGTCACACCATAACTTGAGAACTCCTGGATGAATTCAGCAAATTTTTTTTTTAATATTCCTTTAAGTTCTACGAAGGTTCTCATGAAGTAAAACATGGACGGCGGGGCTCAGGGGGGCACCCTTGGGTTTATAATTTAAGAACTGATGATATGATCTTTGATTTGTTGGATTTGTCTCCGCCCTGAATGGCAAAATAACTATTAACACATGGACAGGGGGGCCCAGGGGGCCCCCTTGGGCTTATAACTGAAGAACGGCTGGACCGATTTTTATGATCTACGATTTGCTGGATTTGTCTCCGCCCCGAATAACAGAATAACTATTAAAGCATGGACATGGGGGCCCAGGGGACGCCCTTGGGTTTATAACTTAAGAACGGCTGGACTGATTTTTGTTATCTTTGATTTGTTGGATTTGTCTCCGCCCCGAGAAACAGAATAAATATCAAAACATGGACATGGGGGCCCAGGGGGCGCCCCGAATAGCAGAATAACTATTAACACATGAACAGGGGTGCCCAGGACGTCCCCCTCGGTTTATAAGTCAAGAACGGCGTGACCGATTTTTATAATCTTTGATTTGTTGGATTTGGCTCCGCCCCGAATAGCAGAATAACTATTAAAACTTTGGAAACACGATAGGGGGCGAGGAACTTTAGACAGGGCAACGACAATAACAAAGCCCTCCTGGGCAACATTAACAAATAACGCCGGAAACCAAAATTTGTCGTACCGGGCTTTAAGATTGAAAACCGATTTTTAATGCGTAAACTCCAAAGTTTCACTTCTGTTGCACGTTGCACTCCACACACAAATTTTTTGATGATGTCTTGAGAACGGATTGACTCGACTTTTTTCGTGGGCGAATAACTATTAAAACATCGGAAAAATGAACGAAAAAAAATTGTATGCTGGTTCCGGTAATGCCAGTAGATACCGTTGTGTGCATTATCCTTTGATAAAACAACTGAATTTAATTCAGCTAAAAAGTTAACACAACATAATTTATTGATTCTGAGGCGGTACAAAGTTCGCCGGGTCAGCTAGTTTAAAATAAAAATGACAATAATAATAAGAAATAAATAAACAGAAACATTAAATAATAGTCTGTGCGGTAAGTCCAAAGGCTGCAATTTCGTCAATCGCATATTATGGTTTGTCTGTAAACGGATTCTAAGGCGTTTTGGTTATTGTTTAATTTCTTTATGTGACAAATTTTACTTTGAAGTCTATAATATGGATTCCATGAATAGGGGTAAGATGAGGCGTTTAAAATTATACGTAAGACTTTGAATTGGAAAGGTTGTAAGATTTCTACGTTGGAGTGACTCGCAGTCCCCACATTTGGATACTGTACGTCCATGCAAGTCTGAGGATAGCTTTCTATAGCAGCAACTTGTTTTCCATGGAGAACGGTACATAGTTCGTAGCTGTTTTCGTTTAGTCCAGAATAGCTTCTTTCCATTTTGTTTAAAGTAATGAAGTCCCAGATACTTAACATCCTCAGATTGCCGCGACTGACGATTTTTTAACTAAACTGGGGGAAACATATCTTAACGTGTAGTAAATGTCATATGTACAGATCTATATATTTAATCGTTGAACATGAATCAATTTGGACCAAATAAAACAGGCTGTACTGCACCGATTTTGATAATTGTTTTTTTAAATGAAAGACATTGACAAGTTCTATGCGGAGATTACTTTCCATTTTCAAAAATTTCACAGGTTTATTAATTATTTGCAAATCATTTTAAGGGAAAAGCGGTCCATTACAGTCATCGATTTAAATGAGCGTGAATCGTTTTAAGTGAGAAGTTCGACAACTGTAGCTAAATGTAGATATCTTAGCCCCACCCCTGAGCAAATGGTCTAGGGAATGGATGGATGGACGCGGTGCCCGATGGACGTTTGCGTGCGGGGTAACTTGATATACCATCGGGGCAAACTCTAAAGAAAAGGACCCGCAATAAATTACCATAAAAATAAATAACCGAAAAATACAGTAATAAATTATCATAAAAAATTATTACTGAAAACTTTACGGGGACTAAACCTAACCCACCCACCAACACCCCTTGAACACGCCAGAAACTGGCCAACTGAAGGCATATATTATTTAGTTTCTACTAAATTCTATTGTGTCATCAAATGTAGTAGTAATGTCTTCTGTTTCGTATATTCAATGGTCTCCGTCTCTACATTAGCGAACAATTCAGTCTGGAGGTTATATAAGGAAATTATTCCGTCTTAATTTTTTTCAATTATTCAGACAATGCAAATTAAAAATTGTAATATGTAATATGGTAACCAGTCTTTATTCAACACTATTTACGTAAGTATCACTCGAATTTCGAGTGACGGGCGATCACTAGTTTATATTAATTTCCATCTTGTCAACCACTTCTCGATTCCCTATAGGTCGCGAAGGTACCGGTCATTGTATGTCGTGAAGTGAAGAAAAGATGCAATGTTAGTCCCAACACTCTACAGTTGCATCTTAGTGTTTGACGCGGAACTATTCAAAAAATAGATGATTGGACTATCAAGAATTTTATTCAATTGTCCAATAATTGTTTCTAGCGGTTTGTGACCTTGTCGACACAGAGTAGTAAGTAGTGCTTTGACAGTAAACCTTCTCGAAAACCAAACTCATGATATGCGGGATTATAGGTCGTTTTCGACCAATATCGTTTTGATTCTGTTATATCGGCTTTCCAAAAATTTTCGACCACCATGGCAAAAGACTGATTGGTTGGTAGGACCCCACAGATTTTTACGGCACTTCCGCCGCTGAATTTTACTTCAAAGACTTCAGTTTTATACTAAAGTTGAGCGCGGACAGCGTCGTTAAACGATATAAATGAGCTTCAAATTGGTGGATTTTTTCCATGTAGTTTAACGACACTGTCGGCTCTCAATAATACTCTAAAAATTAGCGCGCACAGTGTCGATAAACATTCAATATAAGGTGCGCTTCAAATTGGTGAATTTTTTCCACATACTTTAACGGAACTGCCGGCGTTCACTATTACTTCAGAGACTTGAGATATTTACTAAAATTGAGCACGGACTGCAGCTTTCAACGATATAAAATGGGCTTCAAATTGTTGGATTTTTTTCATATAGTTTACCGGCGCTAACCGCGCTCAATATTACTCTAAAAATGAGCGCGGACAGCGTCGTTCAACAATATGAAGTGAGTTTCAAATTGGTGAATTTTTATTTTATCTGAAGAAATCAAGGGACGATCACAAATTTTTGCTGTCAAGACCTGCCGAAAGATTTTTTCGAAAAATAAAATATTTTTTCCTTGGCGTTTCTTTAAAGAATTGAGATTTACAATAAATTTGAGCGCGGACAGCGTCGTTAAGCTATATAAAATAAGCTTCAAATTGGTGGTAGTTTTACATGCCTGTAGGAATGTAGTCACTTTTCACTGCACAGGGAAGTACGCCGATCTTAGAATTCCATTAAATATAACTCTAAATATATTTAAATTTAAATATAACTCTAATCAGTTTTAGACATTTAAGTGGAAGGTCTTTTAAGATGGGAATTTACTCATAACCTGGAGATTATTTTTTGGACTTTGTTAAGAATTGATGAATTGAAATGCATAGACTTAATTGAATGGGATGTTCAAGAGTTGCCAACATGTCGTCTTCTGAATTTTATTCTGTCGTGCAGGCTTGGCCCAAAACATCAACACATACACACACCATTCATTCTTCATGGTCATTGTAAGATTAGTCTCAAAGAACGATCTTCATTGTCTGATACATATTGCAGTATAAAAAATATTCGTGCGTGATCAATTGACATTAGTAGTATCTCCATGTTTTCTTTGAAATTCTTGACGTTGGTAGTATTGTTTGTTCTGCAAGGTTACTTTTCCTGTCCCAGCTGAAAATGCCGAACTAATCTCGTCTTGACTTCCAAAATGGTAATCGAATCTTCCCACTGCATGTTAAAATAGATAATAGCGGGGAGGGCCGGATTGTTCGGCATACTAGATCACGATAACACTCACCACTGTCAACCCATGTGATACGGAATCTATACTCTAGAGGGTTAATTTAATTCCATTTTCTAGCTAGTAGGGACCAGGAATGTCCTATTCGTATTCCACAGCGGATATGTAAATTGCAGCCATTTCAGTGTGTGTAAAAGGAAAGTGTTCTAGTTTTAATTACTGCATGAAAATTCTATAGCGCAAAAAAATAAGGGCAGAAACAACTGTGACCAATCAAGGATTTGCGAGATGGATATGTCGGAACGAAGTTTGTAATTTAACAACAATAGATCGATGAATGTTGCCGGGAAAATATGTAAATGAATCGAAAACACGGGAAATCTGAAATGTAAAGTACACAGGGTGGCTGTTTTTGCTAATAAATATGTAAAATATAGGGAATGTAGTGGAAATACTAATCACAGGAGTTGGCGCCGCTTTGTAAATTTGATAAACTGGAACAGAAAAACTACTAATTGTAGGTGGCAACGGTTGAACGAAAATTAAACGTTACAGCTGACGTTCTTTGTCATCCTAAAATTTGTATATTATTTATAATAATTCCTAAGATCGAGAGCGGGCAGGTTTGTTGCTCCCTGCAAACTATATTGTTTCATTTTTATTCCAAAGAGCAAATTTGTTTAGTTCATGAAATTTCATTTTAGAAGTCGTGAAGTTTCTGACTGTGAGAATGTTCACAATTAACTACTACCACATGGATATCATTTGAAGTTACTATAATAACTAGTTTATAGAGCAATAAGTCAATGAAAAAGCTCGTCTCTAAAAGTTACTAAATTTTGTTGCCCAATATGTATAACTTCTTAGCGCTCTCTCCCATTTCGCCATCAAGTAGCGAATCCCCATAAATATGCAAATAAAATACGTAGCGACATTTCCACCACAGAACAGATCACTTAATTCTAAATCCATTACAAGGATATTATTCGAGTGGAGGCGGCGGTACTTGTGGTGGGTTTTTTAGTGCCGTGCACAAAGTTTGAACGCTCAGTCGGCAATGGTCGGATCAACCATTAAAGTTAATTGAATTTCCTTAGCGTCTGCATGCGGGATGTTGAACCGCCAAATTGACTTGGAAATGGCCGTGAAGGAGGCGATGTATTGCGGAATATCTGAATGGTTGAGCACCTTGAAAGTCACCACGAGGGCTTCTTTTCAACCATCGGCGCCCCTGCTAGATTAAATAATTCTCTACACATTCCTCCCAGCCATAAACGGGAAATGTTTGCAACTTTCATGAATAAAACGAATGAAAGTAATACGGGAAACGGAAAATTTAGGACTCACGCATAATAAAAAGTGGGGAAAAGATGGAGAGTGCAGCAGGTTTGGAAGTCTAAAAAGTTGATATATTTTTTATTCAGTTGAGACGAAAAAGGGGGTAAAATAATAATTGGATGACAATAATTATCTGATTGTGGGTATATTTCTGAACCCGACAATGTGTAAAATGCGCAGACAATCTGCAACATTACAAAACACTGGGCGGTTAGAAGTATTCAAGAAAAAATCTGTTTTATCCGTAAATACGTGTATGTAACAATAAAATAAAAATAAAATATTTACAAAAATATATAGTTCTCGATTTAACGGAAAATATTAAAATTTTGTTTTAAAATCGCCATTGACGTTCGAGTATTGCAAAAATTTTTTCCTTATTGTTTTCTTGGGCTTTCTTGTAGCTCTCTTTTTCTTTTAGTTTTCTCTTTATTCTCTTCTTGAATTTCTCATTTGTCTTTGCTTCGTTGCATTCCTGTTCGTAACCTTCTACACTGTGCCGTGTATTATTGTCGTTGCCGTTCCTTCCTTCGTATATTTCTCCACTCCTCAATCCCATTCTTTCTTCCTACTTTTCTTCGATGCTTTTTGTCCCTTCATCCTGGTTTTGTTAAATCTTTTGTTTTATTTATTTTATTTTCGTCAATTTTCTCCTCGTCACTCCTCTCTAAGTTTTCGCATCCCAGTGTAAATAGCTATTTTGTTAACATGACAAATTTACTGTCCAAAATACATACATAAACTATAATATGAATACTTAATAATCCTAGACTCTTGGAACTTACTACATAATAATGGTAATAAAGAATTAATCAAAATGAGGGCAAGCCCATGTATTATGAGATTAAATAACAAAATTAAAGAAAGCGAGTAAAAAGCACGTCATTATACATTAACTGCATTTATAGTTGAAATCATTTAGTGATACTACGGGGAGGGACAAACGATATCATTTTAATCAACACTAAAAGCGGCGTATAGTGTGGCTATGAAAATTCACGTAATTCTATTAAATTATAATTTAGTACTCGAAAAACCTTAATTGCCGTTATCGACCATCATCTTTTTTCCAGTTTGGAATTAACATTTCGACGGTTATTAATTATTTATTCAGTCATTGATGTCTTTTTTTTGTGATTATCTACAATCGCCATTTGTAATATTCCAGTGAATTAGAGTGTAAAAACCGGAAATTGTAAATCGATGAAGTAATTAACTGCACTTTCATTCATCGGTACGACACTTCTATTCAATAATAATTACTGTTTTCAATCACTGTTTTTCTGCTGCTTCAAAGGCCGTACATCTCGCGATATCAGCGTTAATAATTCAAAGTTCTGCAGGTTGTTTGCCATTATTGATTCCGGGGGGACGTCAATGTGTACCTATCGCATAAATAATTCCTAATCTATAAATGTTTTCGTTCACAGCAGTCATCAAAAGACACTCCAATTTTATTCGACCAAATTATCCATAAAACCCACAAATAATGCGATTGGATACTTAACGGTATTAAAAAGAATAAGGGAGGGTTGATAGACCCATTCCATTGGTAATATTAATAATGCTCTCTCTTCCATCAGGAGGCAGGGCTTGCGCAAATAAAAAGAATAATTTTAAATCAGAAGGACGTGAAACTGCAAACTCTTAGATGTAGTATTACACACAGATTCGAGCAGGACTTTTTACTTCTTCTTATGTTATTATATTAGGCCTACAAATTTACGAACGCCACTAACAAAGATTTGTGCAGCAACAGATGGTATGGGACTATCCGATAACACTGTATCTTTTAATATTGCTATAGTGAAAAAACAATAGGTCTAGGATTGAAGCAGATGCTTACATCAACGGAAAAGTCAAGGGTTTTGCCTATATAAGAATATAATATATTATTATAGAGTGAGCGGCAAAAGTATCGAATAAATTCATTAAAAATTAAACAAAAAATAGACGGATCAATTATAGTTTATAAAAATATATATTTTTATACCGAATAAAATTCCAAGCAGTCATCATTTCTTTTCGAATGATGACGTCAACGATATTTTTTTTAAATAGAAACCCACTTTGATTCTGATAGCCCCTTTAAAATTGTCTACACGACAGTATAAAAGTCTATGAAGAAATTCCTCCTGGACATTATGAATTACTTCTTCACTCATTCTACTAACTGATTGTCGCATCGAATACTAATATTTAAATCTTCTAGATTTTGTGGTCTGTTAACATAAATCTTACACTTTAAATAACCCCACAAAAAATAATCAAGAATCTGGAGACCTTGCAGGCCACTCTATCGGTCCTCGTCTCCCAATCCAGCTCCTAGGAAACCAATTGTTCAAGTAATGGCGAACAGGAAGTGCGAAGTGCAAAGTGTGGGAGTGCACCGTCTTGCTGGAACCGCAAATCATCATTTACTAAGGTCTGATCATTGTCATTTGGAAAAATTTTTACAAGTACGGGTCGCAGGTCATTTTGCAAAAATTCCAAATATCTATCCCCTGTTAGGGTTTCTTAAAAGAAAAAAGGACCTATGATCTTATTGTTGACTGCACTAAACGTAATACTGAACGCTGACTCACACCATTGTCTGCTGCAGCAGAGACATTGTTGTTTGGTGGGCGGTGAAATGTGAAATTTAAATTATCCGCAAGGGATTAAGTCATTCGTTTTATCGAAGTGATTTTCGTCTCGTTCGAAACAATCGTAAATCAACGAAATCATTTTGGACCTGCATGGATCAAAACCCACCGAATAAGTCGTTCAGGCGGTTACCTACCACTTTTCGTTGTCTCGTCGGAGGCATCCACGTCCCTCATTGGAGGTAAGGGCCTTTCTGTTCGTTAAACGGGCTACTTAAAGGAGAATCTTCTTCATTAGGGTGCTGGCTCAGGGTGAACCCTATAATCTTCACTACTAAGATCTGGATTGGGACTACGTCATCGAGGGTGGTATTCCTTGGAAATCGCTTCATCGTGGACGATGGAGGAGGGCTGAATTGTGCCAGGGGCTGGAGAGTCGTCGTCGTCTCCCCTGGAAAATATCACACCATCCCAAACCAGGGTTCCAAGGCCAGATAAGACATCTTGTGTTTTCTTCTTATCTCGTTATTTCTTGTTCTTTTTTTTGTGGTTATTGACTGACGCAACAATTTAAAGTAATAATAATCCTAGCATCAACGTTAGAGTGTAACGTAAAACTAATTAGATCGTCAAATCGTCGTTGACTGACACATAAGTTGTTTCCACTATATTTATGCTTCGACTTATAGCTATAAATCGGCGTATTAAATTTCAATTCGGTCTGTTTAATTTAAGATATCAGTTTTATGGGTAAATTGTTATTGTTTTTTTGATCCTATTGACTGATTATTTATTTCCGTTGTTAAATGAGAAATATGTTTATTTAAATTCAAGTTTTTTATTAAAGTTTTCCAGTTTTTCAGTTTTTTTTTTAAATAGACCCAGGCCATTTCCATAGAGCTAGATTTGAGGCGGTATCAAATAAATTTTTGGTACGCAACAAAGTACTAGGAGGATTTTCTTCCATATTTACCAAAATGTCGATTTTCGTATCTTCGTTCTTGGAATCGCTTTAACATTTCCAGTTCTTCTAAATTTATGTTCAGTTTTACTGACTACTTTGCATTGAACAAATTCTTGTTGGGTTCTAGTTTTTTTCCCCGCACCCAATCAAAATTAAAATGTCTATACGTTGTGTTTCTGTTAAATAAACCACTGACAGTACCATTTGACTGCTTAATTTACCAACTTGATTTCTTGACTTGTTTTTGTTTGTTATAAAAAAAATCCATTTTTTTTTTATCTTTACTTTCATTATTAAGATTATTATGTAAAATTTTTAACTGTCGTTTACACATTTAAAATTAAAAGGGGGTTTGTATTTAAAAAAAATATTGATGACGTCATCACTCGAAAACAAATGACTGCTTGGAATTTTATTTGGGATAAAAATATTAATTTCTGTAAACCAAAATTGACATGTTCAAAGTTTTTTTTAATTGTTTTATTTTTAATGCATTTATTCCATACTTTTGCCGCTCACTGTATATTTATTATAATTATATACTCAGTGACATTAGAACACCCAAGAAATGGTCATCTTGACGACAGAATTATATTGTACTATATTTAAAGCTTGTTATGATAACCATTGCAACGTTTTATTTTTGACAGTTTTTGAAAAAAAGACATTAATCTCTTAGTTTTCTGTGAAAAAAGGTTTATTAGTGCTGATAAGTACAGGTATTTTCAGTTGTGTCTCCGCCTACTTGTGTTAAGCATAAGAAAATGCCTCGAGTCCGAAGGCATCAACAATATGACCATCTTTGACAGGGATGTCTTTCGAGAAGTTGATTTGTCCTATAGCGAAACTGCCCGCAGTGGTAATTGCACTTCAAAGACCGTAATGCTTGTCTATCGGGTGTGGACAGAAGAAGGTAGAGGAACACGAAACAGACCGCCAGGTCAACCGAGGCGTACCACAGAGCGTCAAGATATTCGCTTCAGACAACTAGCTCTGTGAGACCGTTTTGCTACTACGCGCCAACTCTGTGACCAATGTTTTGAAGAAGAAGGTCGACTTGATAGTATGCGAACATTATATCGCCACATTTGAGCTTTTCGACTTTTATGCCGTCCACGATAGTGCTTTCTTTGACTGCCTAGGCATGATTGATGGCCATCGGAGGGTAAGACGCCGCCGTGGAGAACGACGTGATATTGGATTTGCTGTTCAGAGGCATGTGCATAGGACTGTTGGAGTAATGGTTTGGGGGGATATTGCCTATTGAGGCCGATCACCTCTTGTGTTTATTCGTGACAGTATTGACGGCCGCTCGTTATGTTGATGACGTATTTTGAACCACTTTACTGCCTTATCTAGATAATTGTACACACGTCCTTTTTCAGCAAAACAACGCACGTGCACATATTGCTCATCAAACTCTCTTCAAGAAGTTGGTGTTAATGTTTTGCCGTGGTTCACCGGATTTAAATCCCATAGAAGATAATGGGGAGAAGACTGTCCACCATTCACGAAGTTCAAGTTGCTTGGAACTAGGGGCCACAAGCAGACATCGACCATTTCATTTTGTAGATGCCTAAACGTGTAGAGGAGTGTATTCAGCTATTGGATCGCCATAGACATTATTGATTTTTTTCGAATTATAATCTATTAAAATTTCCTGCAAAACTAATCGTTCCATTCTTGATGTAAGCTTAACACATTGCCAAATCTGGGTGTAACACTTTTGATATTATTACATATTATTATAACATGTTATAATTGAGTAACATCAAACTAATTAAAAATTACAAGTGCTAATTGTAAATACTGACCTAAGATTTCTGAATATTTAAATAAAAGGAAGCCATTTTTCCAGGGGGCCTAAAAGCAACAAAGAAACACGCATTGTTTGTAGAGAGCTCTTAGAATAAAAGAAAAATTGGTAAAAACCCATTTTCTCTGCTCATTTTCACCACTGGCACGAAAAGAACAAGTTTTAGCAGCCCTTAATCTAGAATTAACTAATACAAACACTCTAAGTAACTTTCCTTGTACTTCTAAAGTGATAAAATAAAATGGTTTTTTTTTTCGTCTTAAATCGCTGGCGAGTATTTACACTACCGAATCGCTTTGGCACTTTACTCCTCTAATTCCTTGCAAAGTTGTTATCTCCATCATTGTTAATAATTAGAAACAACGAGTTAATTTTCGTTTATGATTTTCTGGGAAAATTTATTAACTAAATGCTTTACCGCCTTTCCTCTTTCGAAGCACCGCCAAACTTCCAATTTTTATGCAAATGTGAAATCAAGATAATAATAGGAAACTCCGTGAAAATTAAAGTAAATAGTGAATTAAGCTACAAACCGGAAAAGTTTAAGAAACATTTAAAAATGCTAATTTAAATTGACATTGTGAAATGAGCTGTGGCATAATGGACGAAGATAGATGGCTCACTTTTAAACTAGAACTTTCTGAAAATATGAGAGATATATCCGAGACGGCAAAAGTGAGATTCTTCGGCGAGCATAATTTATGTAGCATCGATCGTGATTGGTGGAAACTCGTACACTCTCAAAATTTAATTTCGATCCTGTCTAATAAAAAGTGAGGAAGGCGTTTTTGCTGCGACACGTTCGAGTCGCTCCCACAGCAACTTTTTGTTCTTTGTAAATGCGTTTAAAGATATTTGAATTTTGTAAGCGCATTCAGAGTCTCATGCGGACTTAATGAAACAAGAGATGCGTTGTCACTTTTGAAGTTTCGTCTATTAGCAACTTATATAAGGTGTTCATTTAAAAAAGTCATCAAGTTGCTTGTTATTTTTTGAGTGACGAAGACGCATGTGATTTATTGTTTCATCTACAAGTTGAAAGTCTGCAATCAGCAATACATACTACATTATTAATTTGGCAACAGACTTCCGTTAAAAATGTCAAATTCATAGACAACTGGATGGCTTTTTTAAATGAACACATGATATAAACTCATCGCATACATCCAAATGGTAATGATCTGTAGTTATAACATGGTATATAGATAAAAATAATCATAACAAAACCGTTAAAACTTTCTAAATATTTTAAGTTGCAAACTAAGGGTTATTTTTTCCATTAGAAGTAGAAGTTATAGACCCAGTTTAGCAATGTAAGCATTTAAAACTTTCATCAAATTCTACTAAAATTCTACAGAAAGGAAAACTTTAAAAGTACCTGACGACATGAACGTAGGCTGTGCAACTAAAACTCTTTCTAAGAAAGAATTTAAAATATTATATTATGTAGACGATTGACGGTATTATGGTGTACTATCGTAGGCATAGTCAATACAAGACACCTTGATTACAACAAACTTAAATGACAGTATCCTCAGACTCGATAAAAAAATTCTCCAGCTTCTTTTAGTAAAGGTTCAAACCCTTTCGTCTCATAAACTTCTAGTAATGTGTCCAAAATAAATAACCTTTCATTGATTTAAGGTTATGTCCTGCTTAGTGTTGTTTGTGCTTTCTCCCAATTATAATAATTACATTATTATAAGTTTTATTTAAAATTTTATAAGTCGGTTATATTGAGCGATCAAGATAATTTGTAATCGAGTCATCCATGAATCCGAAAACGTATGTCGTGCACTTAAACTGCAAAAGGCGTTCGGTAAATGGAATTTTTTAAATAATGCCACAAAAAAAGGCCGCAGGTGTAAGGTCACAAGATCTCGGAGGCCAGATATTATCTGTGTTCTGTCTGTGCCCCATCTTGTTAAAAATAGCCAAGTACCATTTCGTAATCATGAAGTTCGTTAATAAGAGTTTCCAAAATCACTTATTGATATAAGTGCAGTTAGGTTACTTGAAGGAGTATATTTTTTTTTTAGGTTTAAATAACTAATAATGAATGATTTACCTTCAAAAAATATTGCTCCTATTAAACGTCGTCGGCTAATTGCCTTTCACTGCTCCAAATTCTCATATTTTGTGCATAAACGTATCCACTTAGATAAAACCATGCTCCATCTGAAAAGAACGTTTTCTCCAACAAATCATAGTGAAACGTGTTCAAGAACCATTGACAATATGCAGCCCTTAAGAGGGTTCTCCAGTGGCATGTACATTTCTGCCGGTCGAAGTACATTTTTCCGCAATATCTTTTTCTTAATTTACAAATTTAAAAAAATCGCTCTGTAGCTGCAAAGATCTATATTTTATCAACACGCCCCCAAAATTTCAACGAAATATCTTCAAAAATAAAAAAGTTACATTCAACGGCGGGCAAAAATGTACAAAAATGTGTCAGGAAACTGCTCACGAAATGCTGTCCATGCATCTTGAACACAATATTGCCACACGCTGTCTACTTTCTGCCCATTTCGAAAATACGACTCAACTATAAATGCTTTGTGTTCTAATGAAAATGCCATTTTTAAGCAGTGAACAAATGAAGTTCTTAAAAGAACTGATTTTATAGATTAGGGAGACTGTTTCATTAGACAAAAATAACACAACCAACATCAACAACGCAAGCGGCAAGATACTGAGAATTGAGGTTAAGTTAAGTTATTTCATTTGACATTTGTTGGCAGTGATTCAGGTTACACCGAACTGGGATTTCATTTATACACAAGATCTGGCGAAAAATTGAAATTAACAATAAAAAAATAAGTTGCGGAGGCTACATTTTTTTCGCGGTAACTTTAGATGCCACAATTAAGCATATCAATGGCGAAAAACACACGGATTCGAATTCATGGATGACTCGATTACAAATTATCTTGATCGCTCGATAGTTATAAATACGTCATAATCGTGCATAATGTAAAGCAAGTTTGAGTATCAAAAGGAATATTATTATTTAAATTGGTATTTCATTTGTCAACTAAACTTAACCTAATGGTAGTTTCTTTTACTTAGGGCCGGTTTTTCAATCGTTGGTTAAAGTTAAACCTCTAGTTAAACTAAAAATGCAGCATTTTTATTGGTTAAATTTCCATAGATACCTACTAACTAGAGGTAAAACAACGATTGAAAATCCGGCCCTTAAAGTTTTACAATTTTATAAATGGTATATTATTTTAAAATTTTAACCGAAACAGTTTTTCGTTGTCATTATTAGTCTTTGTTTTGTTCTGTTGTTTTTGGTAGATATTATAAACTATAACTTATAATTTAAATAATAATGTGTTGGTTATGATATTGCATCAATTTTTACAATAAATATTTCCGAAGTTTCAAATAAACAAATCGGTAAGGTTTCACAAGATCCACACGTTGCTATTTCTTACATTCATCATTAATTCACAGTTATTGTCTTTATACACCTCCCTTTTCACATCATCTTCGTGCTTTATGGGGCTCCATTTTTCCGCGGCGACCACTTTTCTGATGATTTGTACGACATTAATAAAAATCAACACTATAAAGATTCTTCACTCCTAAAAATTTATTGTAATTACCCGTATTCAATTTAAATAATTGCAAGAGTGCAATTTAGTTTCATTTTCTTTTGCCCCACCCAATTCTTGCAGACGTATTGACCATCCTTCCCGCATTATTTTGGCTATGAAAAATCCAAAATTAAAGTCAGGTCATCCAAATTCATCAGGTAAAGCTCATCCATTTGACAATTCCTGTTACTGAAAACATCTGGATAAAAAAATTTAGATTCATAACGCTCAATTCAAACAGAAAGAAATATACTTGGAATTTTATCACCAAAGAAGTTTTCACTTTAGTCTTGTGGTCTTAACACTCCGTTAGGCGCGCCCCTTAGACTAACACCATCTATCGCGTTGGATATGTGAGATCCACGACCCAAAATCCAGATAAAATCGTGCTAACGAGCATTCAATAATAAACCTGGTTAGAGCATGCTTTGAAATTGCGTTTTTGTTTTATTTTTTTTACGGTGTAGAGCTTGACTGATTAACACGAAACTCTCCATGACAGATAACATAACCTCAAAATTTCAGAGAAGCTGCAATATTATTGATAATTATTATTATATGCATCTTAAAGAAGTGTTGACAAGTGTTTTAGGGTATTAGTTAGCGGTTTTATGTAGACCGACACAATTTGGGGGTTTGGGCTGCAATGTCCTGCAGGTATCTCCAAGATTCCTATAAGGGTTGGTAAAAATTAAGGTAAAAGTAAAGTGCATTCAGACCTTTGGGTGTGATGTCAATTGAGTTATTTTTAGATATCGGACACTTTATGATTTGGTTTTACACCTTTATTTCTTTAAAATGTAGAAATTAAATCACTTTTCCAAAGGATATCACCAACTTACAGTCTCTAAAAAAAATTCTACAAATGTTTATTGAGACTTTTACAATCCCTTAGAAGGACACAAAACAGTTACAGCAAATTAATGGTGAAAATGTTTTCGATATTTCTTGAAGAGAATTATGCTCTTTTTCTGATCCCACTAAAAACAGTTTGCAAAAAATCTTCAGTTGTGGGCAAAGGAAGAAATCACAAGAACGTCAATGTTATGTAAACAACGTAGCTCGGGGGGTTATCATTGACTGTGTACTGACTGTTTTCTCATTTATTTTTTTCATTTAACCGTTGCATAATATATGGAAATATTGACAATGTGGTTTGTGTAGATTTACACCGATATCTTGAGGTTTGTGTTGTTGGTGATCCAGCTGTTAATTCAGGGAGTAGTTTCCTCTCTTCTGGGTCATATCCATAGGCTCACTAAATAATGTGCTGTCTACTGATGTTGACACTCCAGTTTCACTTGTTACTTTGCCATTTTTCACACTTAAACTTGTTCTCTTAAATGGGCAAATCTGAAAAGTTAGGTTAGGTAGAAGTTTTAACTCTTGCGGTTCAGAAACATAAGACAAACCTTTTCTTTTGCATCTGTTATTTGATCAGGGTGCGTCTTACTAAGTTTCATTAAGAAAATGTAGAGCATAATATGAAAGTGTCTTTAGTGTTATCTTCCATGCTTCGGAAATTCTTTCCTTGAAGACTCTTTCACTGATATGTATGGGGACCGCGACCGTCTTAAATTCATGTTTTCGTATCATTTCGTACTTGCATACAACGAATTCGGTAAATATCAATAGAAACTTTATTCATTACTTGCCGAATTCGTGGTGTAACTAATTTACAACACCGTTTGTTTTTTATTTCGTTTATGGAAAGTTACTTGTCATAATAGTGCTGTATATTCGACTTACAATTTGTGTGGGTTAATATAACACATAATAAATTGAGCCAATAGCAGTAACAGATTTTACATAGATTATTATCGATTATACCCTTGACGACGTTGTATAGCCGTTTTCGTATTTCGCCTCCTCCAACAATGTGAACTTTGTCATACTGACAATTGTTTGATGTTTATTAATAAAGTTCGGAAAAAAGTTCCGTAAAATTTTCGCATTTTTTGGATCTTTGGTTATATAATCGTAACGATTACCACTCGAGCAAACGAAAATAATCCGATTATACTAACCTTCGTATTCGACGTATCGAACTAAGTAAATTTATAAAAAAAAATTAAAAAAAAATTTTTTTTTGTCGGGTCAATTTTGGTTTATAAAAATTAATATTTTGATCCCAAATTACATTTCAAGAAGTCATTTGTTTTCGAGTGATGACGTCATCGATATTTTTTTTAAATAGAAACCCCCTATTTTTTTTCTTGATTCAGATAGCCCTTTTAATTGTCTAAACGACACTATAAAAATTTTGTTATCTTAGATAATAAAAGTTTTGAGAAAAAAAATTAATTGGATTTTTTATGACAAACAAAAACAAGTCAAAAAATCAAGTAGTTAAATCAAACAGTCAAATGGTAGTCAGTTTCATTTGTATGTGTAAATTGTTTCTCCGGAAATCGTCTTGGAAACAACATTTTCCTGCATATTTACCTACTTGATTTTTTGACTTCTTTTTGTTTGTCATAAAAAAAATCCAATTTTATTTTTTTTCTCAAAACTTTAATTATCTAAGATAACAAAATTTTTATACTGACGTTTAGACAATTAAAAGGGCTATCTGAATCAAGAAAAAAAATAGGGGTTTCTATTTTAAAAAAATATTGATGACGTCATCAATCGAAAACAAATGACTGCTTGAAATTTAATTTGGCATAAAAATTTTCCTTTTTATAAACCAAAACTGACCCGTCCAAAAAATTTTTTTTTTTTAATGTGTTTAATTTTTAATGAATTTATTATACTTTTGCCGCTCACTGTATACATATTATAACAGAACGGTTGTACAAAAATATCTTTTAACGGTTATTTTGCATACAAAGCATAACAGAATTTAATTAATAAAATTATTAGAGTACGATCAATAGATGTTTCATCTATCGGGTGTATAAATAAAAATCTGGTCAAGACTGCCATAAAACAAAAGCCGTTCACATTCGGCACGTCTTAGCCAATGGCAATGTTCTACACCTGTCATTGATTTTCAAGATCTTAGAGATCGAATAAAGGCCAAAATCGAAGAACTCAACAATTCTCCACAAATCCAAAATATCGAAGAAGAGTTGTGCGTTGTGAAGAAGCAAAGTTTTGAATACGTTATTTAATCAAAAGTTCTTCGTTTGTTTCATTTTTGTTTTGTTTGTTATCTCTAGGACACACGTTCAATGTTTGTAATTTTTACCAAAGCGATCTTGATCAGATTTTTATTTAAACATCACCTGTTAGAGGTGTGCCATGAACGAATGTCTCCGAATTCTTGAAACCAATAAAAAACAGTCCACGGGATTTTAAAAATGAGTGAGCAACAAAATTCGTGATCGCAGTTGGCTAAACATATATCGGTTTTTTACTTTACTGTTTACATTAATCGTCAATTCACATTACTCGATGACTTTTTACACAATCGTATCGATCAAGAATCGACTCAAAATTTTAGATTCAGAGGCTCCTACGATCACGAATTTTGTTGCTCACTCGTTATTAAAGAATTATAATTCAGTGGTGTCTAGCAATATAATGGAAAACCCCAGATTAATCTAGTCTAGTTCCTTCCGAAACATGTTCCTATTATAATTTACGTTTATTAAAGTTTGTGGAGTTTGACTTGAATATATTTAAATCTTAACTAGCTGAGTCTCTTCAAACCATTTACAAAATTAGGCTTCTTAGAACCATTTGAAAACACCAATTTATACACGAATCCTTTCGAACCGTTTAACAACTGAATTCATGATATGTTTTATTTCGTATACGAATTTCTTTGGAATAATTTTGAGAGCTGGGCCTCTAATTGTCCAAACCTTACAATAAACAATAAAACTAACATCGCGGTTATTTTCTGTTAATGTGCAGAAATTCCATCCACCAAATCGACAGTCTTTAAAAATTGCTTCATCTTTCGTTATTTATTTCATTTTCTTTCTTTTTATTATCATCATCCATCATCGTACCAATCTCGTAATTTAAAAGCCGTAAAATCGAACAGCAGCGCTGCTCATTTCTCGCGCTAGCCTCCAACATTTTTCAAAAGGCAGCAAGCAAGCAGAGCAGCATCCGCCACCAGTAAACAGATCAATCACCCGACGCGCGAAAACGAGATGGCACCGCCGCCCCCATACCCCAGTTGCTCCGTGCAACAGGTACGCGTCCTCTCCGTTCCGTCCTTCGTTAGTATGCGTCCCGCCACCAAGAATCATTGTTGCGTCCTTCTGTCCATTGACCTCGCGTAAATGGCCCGCATATGCAAATGGAAGGATGTTTTCGGCGGTGGCGGTCTCTCGAGGGGCGGAATGTAGCGACATATGAATGAAGGGAGACTTCCGGTTCGACTTTACATCGTCGACTTGATTCAATGTTCCCGAGTTTTTTCTTGCGGACTTGACGGGGATGAGAGGATCTATGCATTATGCATCCGGGAGAAAAAGGAGGAATAACATCAATTGGAGTTTTATGTGCAAGCGACTATTTCTACAAGCATTACTGCGTTTATGATGCTATTGTGAAATGAGAAGGACACTGGTCGGATTCATTTGAAGTTTATCTTCTACAAATTAATAGGGAAAGAAATGGTTTTGCTAATTTTTGTCATTCTCATAATTACTCTATTAAGGAAAACAAATCTATTAAATAATACATGCATCATCCATTTCATTGAACTTCATTGGGACATTTAACATTGTCGTGGATTCCAAAAAACATTTTATAGCACAGTTTGTAGCGACTTGTTTGCAGTTACGTCATATGTGTTTGTTTTGTTACAATCAAACAAGAAAGTAGTTATAGAACACTACATATGGTTGTACTAATGCTGAAATATTCTCGGGCGTGCGCACAACAACTGACAAGTTTCATCGCAATCGGATAAACGGTTTAGGAACGCATACGAGACAAACAAACTTTTGTTTTTTTCCTACTTTTTTTGAATGCACAATCGTATCGAAATATACTATTTTACGACTGTCCTTAATTCTATAGGAAGCAACTTACCGTAAATGTCCAATAAACATTTTAATCATTTCTTTTCAAAAGTCCATTTTAAGTTTTCCTCCCAAGGCAAGTTCCTAATTAGGAATAAATACCTGGTACAAAACTTTTAAAATTTCGCTTGCTCGTCTGCAAAGTATAATAATACTTTAATAAACTTTAAAACGAGGCAAAGTTCATCAACCAAAACAAACGTAGACAATAATCGGAATGTAAATCTCGTTGTAAGCTCGTCTTAAACAAATATAATTAAAGCTGACGTCGGTAGAAAAAAATCATTTAGCTGCAGAGATGCCAAGCTACGTTATACAGTGTACCAGTGGCGGGATACGGTTTTTGTTTGACTTACATTTTACTTTATTTCATTTGTTTTGTGTGTTTTGAATTTTGCTCTAATGATTTCTGTAATCAGCACTCTTGATGATAGTCGTTCCAAAAAACACTGCCTACTTGAAATAATTGATAACAACTGCGGTTCTCCCTTTTTCTTCATAACATAGGATAAGCAACTCGCTGATTAAAATAAAACTGGTTTGCTAATGGACTACGGTACCCCCTTACTCGTAAAAGAAAACGTTAATAATAACAATGGAAGAAAAATAAAATCTATTTTTAAGGACATAACCTAATAAGCTTATTTATTACTTATTAATTATTCTAAATTGCTAAATTCGTTTTTGCATATCCTTATATTACTTGGATCAAAAATTTGTTGAAGAATATTCTATTGGCTACAATAGTGAGTTTAAAAAAATCGCATCAATGTCTTCTTTGTAAAGCCTGAGAAGTTATAGTAAACTAGCTGACCCGTCGAACTTCGTATTGCCTCAGAATCAATAAATGTTGTGTTAACTTAGCTGAATTAAGTTTTTCATCAAACAATAAAAAATGTTTTCGTTAATTTTTCCGATGTTTTAATAGTCGCTGCCGAAAAAATTAGTCAATCCCTTCTCGAGATATCATAAAAAAATTGTGTGTGGAATCCACGCGCAACAGAAGTGAAATTTCGGAGTTTACTCCTTAAGAATAAATTTTCATTTTTAAAGCCCGGTACGACAAATTTTGGTGGCCAGCGTTATTTGTTATTGTCGTTGACCTGTCCATAGGCGTCTCCTTGGCCCCCGTGTCCCCAGGGGCCCCCCTGTACCAAGGGGCTTTCTTATTATTGTTGCACCAAGCTCCCGGCCTCCTATAATTTTTCTGATGTTTTAATAGTTATTCTGCTATTCGTGGCTGAGATAAATGCAAAAAATTATAGGTTTTAAAAATCGTTCCAGCCGTTCTTGAGTTATAAACCCAAGGGGGCACCCTGGGCCCCCCGCTCACGTTTTAATAGTTACTCTGTTATTCGGACCGGAGACAAATCCTACAAATCAAAGATCATAAAAATCGGTCTAGCCGTTCTTGAGTTATAAATCCAAGGGGCCCCCCTGGCCCCCATCTCCAGGTTTTAATAACTATCCTGCTATTCGGGGCGGAGACAAATCCAACAAATGAAAGATCACAAAAATCGCTCCAGCCGTTCTTGAGTTGGGACCCCTGAGCATCGTTATCTCTATAAGAACCTTCCTCGAACTTCAAGGAATATTAAAAAAAAAAATGAATGAAATCGGTTAAGTCGTTCTCAAGTTATAGCCTGAACAAGGGAAATAGCGATTCATTTTTATATACAGAGTGATCATAAAGTTCTGCACAAAATTCATAATTTAGTTATGAGATTCCAAAATTTCATTTTACAAAAGTGCCGTTAATCTCTTATTGTTGAACTTTGGCTTTAATGGTACTTACATTTTTTGTTTGTTTTAAAATAACACATGTTACATTTAGAGTAAGCTAATCTTATATGAGACAACCTGTAGATTATTTCCTTTCAAAAATGAGTTTTCAGCCAATGACAGTCCCTCTACTGCTTGTCAAAATTTGACACTTTAAAGCTAAAATAAAAAACTAATGAAATTGTGCAACTTTCCAAAAGGAAAAAGCACTAAATAGAAGCGTCATCAACAAAGCTTAGATTGTATTTTTATTAAACAAAACCCATTAATGAGTTATGACATATCAGATACCACAGAGATCATTAGAACATGTGTCATAATTTTGGTAAAATGAAGTAAATAAAACATATAAAAGTCAAGAGAGCAGCGAAGAAACAAAAAGAAGCAAAGAAGCAGTCAAGAAGAAATGGAGTGAAAAATGTAAAAGATCATGGGGAAAACGATGGTTGACCTAAACCAAGTAAAAGAAGATAAAAGTAAAACCAGGAAAGAAATGAGAGAACTGATGAACGACAACAGACAGCTCGGGGAAGATATGGAATAACTGAAGGGAGAAATCAACAACTGAAGAATGCGATGGAAGAAAAAGAGACGGGACAAAGCATGAGCAAAAGAGCCGAGAAGTGGGTTGAAGAGGAGCTGAAAACAAAGTGGCCTATGCTAGAAAGGGATCACATATGATAGTATCGAAAACAGAAGCATGGGGACAGAAGCAGAACGTCATGATAAACAAAGAAAACTCAGAAATTGGGCAGGATTAAAAATCTGTATAAACAACAATTTAATAACAATAATAAGTAATAATAAGAGTCCAAGCACCCGGTACGGCAAATTTTGGTTGCCGGCGTTCTCTTTTATTGTCAAGGCCCTGTCCCAAATCCCCCCTGGGCCGTCCTGCCCCAAGGGGGGCATTCTTTACCACGGGGGCCTCCCTGTTCCAAGGGGGGCCCTTATTTGAGCGGGCATGTGTCATGTGGCTATATTAAGCTTACCCTGTGCCAAAATCTTACACCGTGGGACAAGAAGTTTCACCACATACATAAAAAAAATAGAAAAATATAAAACTATAGTTAATTGGACAGAAGGTTATTCAGCTTTTGGCTGGTCAACTGTAGCAGCATTTCATTAGCAACGTTGCTAATATTATTTTGTTGTTTTTGCAGGGTATAGGGCAAGAAGTAAAAGAAACTAGGATAAATTGCCGACGTTTCGTTGACCATTTTTTGTCAACTTCTTCAGGGGTTGTCTCTGCGGCACAATAATTTATTTATTAATACACTAACAATGCATTTTACAATTATACTCTTACCTAACAAGTTAAAATTCTATACATATACTACACATTAAAAAGCAATTACATTCACTCATCGCCCATCACCATTGCTAATATTAAGTTAATATTATGACCTATACTATTATATATTTGACACGCGTTATAGGCGTAGAATGCCTCGAACTCTTTTGTTGAATGTTGGGGATGCTTGCTAGATGTTTATTTCTGCTTTTTACGTCGTGAACATCTGATCTTAATTTGACTAGTGAACATAAATAATGTTGCATTTTAGAATTAATTACTTTATATACAAGAGGAGCAAAACTGATTTCCCTACGCCTTTCTATATATATGATGTAAAATAGGTGTAATACGGTCGATTTAACAAGGAAAGAAAAAAAGACAGAAAAATTATTTCAGAAAGGAAGCAGTAGAAGTAAAGAGGAAAGGAAATTGGAAGAGATAGAAAGACTAAAAGAATTTAAATACCTGAGCTACACACTTAACGAGAAAAATAAGGATAAAATTCATATAAAGGAAAGAGGTGAATGGAGTGGTAGGACAAGTATAGAATAGGCGAGAGAAAATTCGACCGCGACATGACAGGAAGGGACAGGAAAAGCTGGAAGCAATCCAAGCTAAGTAACGTCAGCGTAAATCGTGCTGGAAGGAGTAAAAAGAGATAAGATAAGAGTGGAAGCAATCTGACCAATTATCACCTTTTTAAAATCTATCTTTACTATTATTAGACAAAAATCAAGACAACCCCTTTAAAAACCTCATCAAACTGAACATTTTTTTGACTCCTACCAAAACAAATTATTGCTTTTAATAGTATATTTTATTACAAGGCCAGAAACTGTCATTTTGCAAGTGCGAGCACAGTTTGTAGAGGCGAGTCGTTAGCCGACTCTTCACAAGTCCAAGCCGGCCATGTGATAAACGAAACTTTTTCGGCCGACAAAAGATGTTCATTGTTCACTTTTGTAGGGGGACCTCATGCTTCATGGGGGCCCCCGTGTTTCAAAGAGCCTTTTTCGGCCCCCTGTCTTAAGGGCTCCACATGTCAAAAGGTGCCCCCATGTCTTAAAGGGCCAGGGGGTTGTACCAGGGGGCTTTGTTATTGTTGGTGCTCTATACCAAGGGCAACCCCGTAATTTTTAGTTTAGTAATGTTTTAATAGTAGTTATTCTGCTATTTGGGGCGGAGACAAATCCAACGAACATAAAAGCTTGCATTGAAAAATCCCTAGTTTCCATTTTCTAGCCTTGGCAGGCAAATATTGTTTTCAAGACGATTGGAAAATAACTAAATTGAGACGGAGGCCGAAAAAAGATTTTCTAGAAGAAGACATATTAAACGCCCATGACATAAGCATTTTTATTGTTTGTTACAAAAATGCGTAAGATGTTTTTTAGGCGATGATTACAAAAAAAAAATTGATTTTACGGCCTCTTTTGGAGGCGTAAAGTTTTACTCTTTTGTATGCTTCTGTCAAACTCTACTTTTTTGGGACTGATCTGTCAAACTCCACTTTTTTGGGACTGATCTGTCAGAATGTGACAGATGTGTACAAAAAAGTAAAACTTTACGGCTCCAAAAAATTTGCCATACAAACACCTTTTTGGACAAAAAAAAATGACCACATTTTTGAATTCTTTTGTGATCATCGCCTAAAAAACGTCGTGTGCACTTCGGCCAAAAATTCTTTTTTGACCTTATCTACATTGTATTCTCGGCTCACGCCTCGGCCACAAACAGCAGATGCGTCCACAAAAGCTAAATTTCACGGCCTAGGTACACAAATTACTATTATTACTGAGGTGAACAACAGTTGCTATGATTTTACAGAAATGTGAAGCGCTTTTGGCATAAATAGGGGATACAAAAAAAGCATAAAAGATTATTTGTGAAAAAAGTTGATTAAGAATTTCGTATTGGCCTTCTCTTTCATATCATATCTCAGAAATAAGTGTTGACAGATGTTCATTTATAAAAAGAATACTAAAATCTGATAAGAAAAGACTACATTGAGGAGGAGAAAGAGAGCTAACGGTTTATCATTCCATATAATATATAACCGTTTTTCTTATCTGTATAGCATCAAAAAATCAGATAGAAATTACGTCAAACAATGATCCTTATTTAATTTGATTTGTAATTTGAATTTGGTAAAGCTCGATTGGAGTTATTGGCTTCTGAATGTTCAGTTTTTAAAACAATTTTATCTTAATTTTAAAATGTTTGCTCTCTGTCATGAAGTAATGAAAATGTCAGATAAACGTCACACATTTTTTATGGATTATAGTCGATTAAGGCTTGCAGGGGTTGTGTCGATAAAACGGGGTATTACACTGGTTCCTGTGTAAATTGGGCGCTTTGCGGCACTCGGGGTTTAAAAATTCACTCGTTTTACTCATGAAACGTGAATTACTATATAGTCTTCGTAAATTATTCATACGCCCATAATGTATGAATCATTTATGACTTGATATTATTGACTTGTTCAGACTAACTATATGCATTTTAATTATCGAGAAAAAACAAAAAAATTGTTTGTTTGTTAGTGCCCATAATACAATACATAATGTATAGTTCCAATTATGTATCTCGACGGTCTTTCCAGCACGTGTGACAAATAAAACAGATAATAGAATATCGTGAAGTTATAGAAGTAGCATGATTTAGTAACGGTTTATTAACTTTGTAGCTCTACGAACTTCGTCTGACACAGACACTGATGTTTCTAGAAGTTCCCGCAACAGCACACGTCAAACTTGTTGCATGTTTTTCTTTTCATCCCCTACACCTGGTCCGTTATAATTTTTACGTTCCTCAACATTTTGCATTTAAATCGGATATGTAACTATCATAGAAGTTACAAATAATGTGATAGGCACGCACACCCTGTCTGCCGGGCCGCCACTGACCCTACATAAGAAACCTAATTAGAATATTACACAAAGTGGAATTCGTTAGTATCCCGCACGTAGAAAGTACCGTATGTGTGTGAGTTGATAAAATGTGACGTGATTAGAGCAACACAAACAAAACTTCATGCAAATGGCTATCGGAGCGGCCCAGATCTAATCAACCATGCAAATATAGGTGTGCTTAATTACAGACTGTAAGTAGAGTAAATATTCCTTTATCGTTTCGAGCAGGCCGCAGCTTGTCCGACAGATAACCCCTGATGAATATGTAAGAGGTCCTGCAGGATGCATTTGCCGTTACGAACATCCTTTTCTAACTATTAAGCTTTCCGGATTATTTGCTTTCGTGTTGTGAACGGGACTAGCATGAATCTTAATTGGATGTCGAAATAACATGTGTTTTCTTCGGAGGTGAATTATCGGTTACACGGAACAAACGGGGTGAAGTTTTACTACGAGAAAGGAAACTCCTATTCTCTTACAAATTTCCTATTGAAATATTTTTTACATCATGATTTAATCATTTCTAGTAGCGTGCGACGATGTAACGATAAAAGCGTTTCCGTCAAGAATACTTTTAACATTATTCAAACAGGCAAATCATTACTTCTACCTATATATACCGGTACTTAAATCAATTAATTAATACGTTTAAGTTGGGTTTGTGAACAAAATGTAAAAATGAAGTTCAAGTTAGTATAAGTATGTAAATTGCAGCATTAAGTTTGATTCATAACTTTTTAGAGAAGTTTTGATCTTCAATACATGACAAAACTGATTAGTTTTTTATAATACAGTATCAGTTCGCTTATACAGGCTGCTCCAAAATTAAGGGAAAAAAAATGCAAGGTAACCGAATAAGCGAGAAATAGCAAGAAAAAAACAATAAAAATAAAAAAAAAATACAAACCAAAATATAATGCTTTTTTATGTACAAATACAATTGGTAATTACGTTTATTAGGAACTAAAAAAGTTTAATTTCACGTAAAGTCACATTAAGAGGGAATTTTAATTTCTGTTTCTAATGTTTACCACCTTAGAACTTTTCACCTAAGTTATAAGTTTGTATATTTTTAAAGCATATTATTCGTACATGGGAAATCCTTTTTTGCGTAGCATGTTTTATTTTTTCGTTAATTTTGGAACAGTCTCTATGCACTATTCGCTACAGTGAAGACAAATAGATACTATATTGGTTCTATACAGTGAACAATCGCGGTGTGCTGAGCAGCCTTATTTATGTCCTGAATTGTAGAAGATTCTGAGAATCTTGAGTATGATGTAGCTTTAAGATGAAGTGGAGAAAAATAATTCGGATTAGTTTTTATACAGTCCAATAGCAAAGCTTTTGACACAGTAAATCACAGCATTTTGTTGTACAAACTTTCTGCTTACGGTATCAATGATTGCCTTTTAATGTTGTTTAAAAGTTACCTCTCTGATAGAACACAACAGGTAAAGTTTGTTAATTGTTATTCGGATACAGTCAGTGTTCCTTCGGGAGTACCTCAGGGTTCTGTATTAGGTCCTCTCCTTTTTGCTTTATTCATTAATGATATTGGAATTAACTTCAAAAATGACTTTTGCCTATTTGCAGAGGACTTAAAAATTTTCAAGTGCATTAGATCTCACAGTGATGTCGTTCAACTACAAAACGATTTGGATTGCCTTTGTAAATGGTGTAAAAATAACGACATGTTGTTAAATCCTAGCAAATGTAATGTTATAAATTTTTCAAAAAAACTTGTACCTACTTTGCCAACTACAGCTTAAATGGTATAAAGGTTCCAATCGTATCCCTGGTTAAAGATTTAGGCATATATTTAGATTCCAAGTTACTATTCAATAATCACTATGAAATCATTTTTTCCAAGGCGAATAAAGTTCTAGGGTGTATTAAAAGGTATGGGAAGGAATTTCGTAATGTTAATACACTAAAGATTCTGTTTGTTACGCTTGTAAGATCAATTTTGGAGTACGGATGCATTATATGGACACCATATTACAATTGTCATATAGAAAGAATTGAAGCTATTCAGTATAATTTTTTTAAGTTTGTGAAATGGAGATTACCTGAATCTGTAGAACATAGTTACGATCTCAGTTTACAATATCTAAGTTTGTCCAAATTAGAAACTAGAAGATCATTTTTTGCAATTTGTTTCATTTATAAAGTTTTAAATAATTTAATTGACTGTTCTGACATTTTTAATTTGTTAAAATTTTATGTACCGCAATATCCCATCCGGAAGGCGCCTTGTTTTGGATTAGGATTATCAAAAACGAATTATCTGATGAGGTCTCCATTAAATGCCTCTTTGTTATGTTGCAATCGTTACTACGATGAATTTGACTTTTTTAATTCTAAGTCGCTTGCGGCCTTTAAAAGCCAGCTAAGGCAAGTTTTAGATTGTTATTAATTTAATCGTTTTTTTTTAAATTGTCCTGTTAATAATGTACATATGTATCTATACTGTAAAAGCATTTAACTGCGTCAATAAAGACATTATTATCAGCCAATCGTAATGAGAAAAAATTTCAAATCGACCAATGGCATCAAAATTATACTGACTATTTGCTAGCAGCTAATTACAGCGACTATTTTTCCCCGTTGTTTAATTCGATCTTTGTTTAAATAAATGCATAGCATTGAAATGGTCAGTAAAATATCTAAAATTACTTTAATTTGTTTGCCCCTTTCTAGGGAAATATTTCCAAAAAAATTAAAAATGACAGTATTATAACTATGATTTTATTGCAATTTTGGAGAAATGTATTGGCTATCAGAAATATAAAAATATAAAAAAAAAGTTGTTTTGTGGTACAGTTTGTTGCCTCATTGCTATTTTCAGTTTGAAGTTGGACTTGTACAGAGCTAACCTTGCTCCTTTTTTCAGATTAACCTTCTTTCCTGGTATTCGTTTACCAATTTTTTTTTGTTCTTTTTCCTGTTGCTTTTCAATTTTACGTTTTTGCTTTACAGAAACTTCTCGTTTCTTTTTCTTCCTTTTCTGTTTCTGCTTTTTGTCTTGTAGCAGAAGTAAGCACGAAAGGTAATGTCAAATTTGCCATTTTCTTTTTCTTTCTGGACTTTTTGGCCAAGTGAGCAAATACTTCAAATCATCGCTTGTTGATGTCCATGGTTTTACGTGTACAGATTTAGAAGAGGTCTCACAAGAAAAGGTTTTATCGATCACATCCTTTAGAATAAGCGCAAAAGTTTCTTCTCTACGAATTCCTTCAGGGTTTTTTCGTCGGAATTTGATGATTCCTGACTGACCAGCAGTCTTCAAGGGTTTATAATTAGCTTTTTAAAAAAAAGAAACCGACTTCAAAAAGCGAGAAATAACTCAGTACATGTATTATTACATGTGCTACCTACTGATCTGTTTGAAATCGGTGCCAAGCCAAAGAGGTTAACAAATTTGTAACCTATTGTCATTATACAAATATATCAACAACGTTATAGCGCATAAAAAATTCAATATCAGGCCGTCAACGACGTCTGCCCGTTTGGGATGTTTTGCTCAGAGCGAGCCCCCCACCCACACTCACGCATTCCGGCGCGCGCGCTGTGGGACTTGCGATGTGACGGGAGCGGACAGCCTATCTATCTACTACCTATTTTTTTGGCTTGGCACCGACTTCAACCAGATCAGTAGGTAGCACATGTAATAATACATGTACTGAGTTATTTCTCGCTTTTTGAAGTCGGTTTCTTCTTTTTAAAAAGCTAATTATTTTACAATTTTAAGTGATGGGTAGACCTAGTAAGGACGCTGCTCGAATGAGGAAACGACGGCTGGTTGAAAATGAAGATGAAAGACGCAAACTATAAAAAATTAAAACCAGAAATACTGAAACAATGATGAATTAATATTACTACCTGAAAAATCTAAGGCAATGATGACTCCCAGACGCAAAGACCTGCATAATTATTGAACGACTACATTCGAGAGAGTTCATAATAATTATAAAATGTGAGGATTTCGCCCGATTCCCATGCGATCACCTCATCAGGTCCGGACTTGCTGACAATGGGACTACCTCCGGAGTATACCCTTTCAAATAAAAGTAGAATTTTCAAAATCGATCCACAATTGACGAAGAAATCGGTGAACATACATAAAAGGAAAAAATTTGAGAATTTCCCTCGATTTCCATGGGATCCCCTCATCAGATCCGGACTTGCTGTCAATGGGACTACTTTCGGAGTATACCCTTTCAAATAAAAGAAGAATTTTCAAAATCGATCCACAATTGACGAAGAAATCGCTGAACATACATAAAAGGAAAAATTTGTCAATTTTTCTCGATTTCCATGGGAGCCCTTTATCAGATCCGGACTTGGTGACAATGGGACCACCTCTGGAGTATACCCTTTCAAATAAAAGAAGAATTTTCAAAATCGGTCCACAATTAACGGAGATATCGGTGAACATACATAAAAGGAAAAAAAAAACATACATACAGCCGACCATAGAACCTCCTCCTTTTTTGAAGTCGGTAAAAAGCAGCAACATCTGCCGATTCAATAATTCTGGTGGCATTTGGGTAAAGTGCAACTAATATTATTTGGAGTTCAGTACAGTAACTTGGTAGGTCAGATGGATAGGATGAAAATCGTATAAAAGAGTATAATTGAAATTTTTTTCTTAAAGAAGGGTGCAAAACATTTCCGATATATTCATAAAATAAATCATGTTTCATTCACTCATTTTCACTAAGACCCACTCGGGAGGCGAAAAACGAAATCAAAATATCAAACACAATTGGTCAAAAGACAAAATATCGAAAAACAAATCATCGAAACTACAAAATGTTGCAGGTAAAAAGGTAACTGTTGGATAAACGACCCCAAAAAACTACAAGATTTTCTAGAAAAATGATCATACCAAAATATTCCACACATTGTTACGAAGAAATTGAGGTAGGGATGAACACGATCCGTTTATTCAAAATATTTTAAAACTTGAACTTGAACGTGAAGTTGCCGTCTGTGAAAATTTGTTTTTCCGTGGATTATTGAAATTGGTGCCTCGCGCTTTGCGCTCGACCCCTTAAAGAACATACTCCATTCCCTGTACGTGAAACTCGAAATGTGGACAGGGCAGATTGAGTAAAAATATGGTTTTCCGTGGATCATTGAAACTATTGCCTCGCGCTTCGCGCTCAATCCTTTAATAAAGAAACATACAACAAGGTCCAAAATGTGCCCAAAGTGTAGAAGATTTCCATATTTTCGAATGTTCCTCAAAGTACGCTAATAAAACACTTTCGTTGTATTTTCCTACAACATTCTTCTGGGCGCACCAATTTTGAAAGCGCTTAAACGCTAATTCGTACTGTGGCTTTGATTTAGTCGGTAACAAATCTAGCATTGCTCTACTCGCAGCTTCTTCTATTTTTATTCGAATTTCTTCACTCATCTTACAAGAATCTAATATTTTTACAGCTAACAACAACTGTCAAAGGATGAGCGAACTTGATTTTAGATTGTTTTGTAAATGTCACAGACAGCCTGATTTTTTTAGGTAATCCTTATATTTTCAAATGTGATCAATAGTGGCATTTGTAGAAAAAATGTTGTATGATATACGTGTTAAAAGTGATTTTATTTTGCTCGTGAGGTTCTCGTGGGGTCTTCCCAACTCGCAAAATAAAATCTTACTTTTAGCACATATGATAAACTACTATCAGGTATTATCTGGACATATCAATAAACAATAATCCGTCGGTAAAAAAAATTTACCTCAATTTTTCTATTAACAATCCATTTGTTAATTACGGTAATTGTTTTCGTTAAAAGTTAACATACAAACCCTGATAATTGTTAAACTAAAACGGTTTTTTAATTTTAATATTATCAACAAAAAAATTGTTAATTAACAAAGGCGTTTTTTACCAATAATTTTTTTTTTTTTCAAGAAACGATTTTTTTTTAAATCATTATTTCCATTACGGATTAGATTTAAAAAAAATTAAAATCATATAAACAATGCATTTGTTTATAACAATTAATAACAAGTTAAAAATAAAAAAAAATAAGAATTATATTGCTTTCAGCAATAACAAAAAGATAATAGAAAAAATAATTTTTTCATTGCTTTATTTATGATTTTAATTTTGTTAAGCCTTTGATTCTTAATAAAAAACTGAAAAATATTTTTTTTTATATTTTTCCAACGGGGATCTTTTCTAAAGCTTTCAATGAACAGCTCCAAGAAGGGAAAAAAATTACAGGTTTTTAGTTTAACAATAAATTATTATCAGGGTTTGTATGTTAACTTTTAACGAAAACAATTATCGTAATTAACAAATGGATTGTTAATAGAAAAAATTAGGTAATTTTTTTTTACCGACGGATTATTGTTTATTGATATATCCAGATAATACCTAAATGCTTTTATGCCTTAATATTAATATTTACGCGGTTAAAATAATTTTTTCTGGTTGAAGTGTCAGATTCGTTCGACGCGGACGGGAGCTGAGTCGCGCGTTTTTACCATTTTTCGCCGCTAAATTAACATGATAAATATTGCCGGGACAATTCCGGGATATAGGACTTTTTTTGGAAAATTTCCTGCTCTTTAAGGATCTTTTTTCAAGTTTTGGATATCTCAAATAGTTTTTGAAATATTAGCAATAAACTTAACCACCTTCTTTTTGTTTACTTAATCTGTATCTATATATATACAGGTGTCCCAACTAAGATTTGTACCCCCCAACAATTCCAATTTCGAAAGAGTGAGAAGAAAACGCTCGAACTGGTCAATTTTGTTATTTATTATTAGAACTGTTTTAATTAAGCGGCTGTACCAATTCCAAAATTCCAAAAGTGCCAGTAAAGCCAAACCCAACTTACGCGGGGGGCAAAGCCGCGGGTAACTGCTAGTAATTATATAAAAATTAATCCCTATTTTCCTTGGTCACGTATTGACTGATACTTGAGAACGGCTGGACCAATAATTTAGCTTTTTTTTTAAATATTCTTTTAAGTTCGAGGAAGGTTGTTATAAAGTAAAACATGAACAGGGGGCTCAGGGGGCCCCTTTGGGTTTATAACTTAAGAACGGCTGGACCGATTTTTATGATATTTGATTTGTTGGATTTGTCTCCGCCCAGAATAGCAAAATAACTATTAACACATGGACAGGGGGGGGCAGGGGCCCCCTTAGGTTTATAACTCAAGAACGGCTGGATCGATTTTTAGGATCTTCGATTTGTTGGATTTATCTCCACCCCGAATAGCAGAATAACTATGAAAACATCGGAAAAATTACAATTGGTACGGCGCAACGACAATTACAAAGCCCCCCTGGTACAGGGCAACAATAACAAATAACTCCGACCATTAAAATTTCAAAGTTTCACTTCTGTTGCGCGTGGAATCCACACACAATTTTTTTGATAATAACTATTAAAACATCGGAAAAATTAACGAAAAAAATTTTCTCATAAATTTTGTATGGAATGAAAATGGCGTTGTATGCTGATTCCGGTAATGCCAGTAGAAGGCGTTGTGTGCATTATTCTTTGATAAAAAAAAACTGAATTTAATTCAGCTACAAAGCTAACACAACATTTATTGATTCTGAGGCTGTA
This sequence comes from Diaperis boleti, assembly GCA_963583935.1. NCBI lineage: Eukaryota > Metazoa > Arthropoda > Insecta > Coleoptera > Tenebrionidae > Diaperis > Diaperis boleti. The sequence continues at coordinate 23,475,600 of OY757249.1, forward strand.
CAGAGTAATTTTTATTTGCGGATATTGATTTTCAACTAAAAAATTCTTGGTGCAATTACGAATCGAATGACACCTCAATCATAATTTTTGGTGCCTCCTAAATCGAATTTCAGAAGAAGGGACTTGTGAACCAGACTAGTGTGCATAATATCATTTAGAACGTGACTCTTTCAACATTTAGAATCGCGATATCTCTGGCATGGTGATTCTTAGAAAAAAGTATAAGGGCCGTTTTTGTAGATAATTTTAAGATCTATAATTTTTGTCTGGGCTAATTTTTTGATAAAACTTACCTTTTTCGAAAAAAAAAAAAATGTTGACCCCGAATAACTTTTTTAGCACACATGGGATCGATGGGGACTTTTGACACTTTATTTCTAATAGTGTACCCAAGGTCTCCACCAAAATTTAGCTCTGTGCGAATTTTTGTTATTTGAAATGTCTATTTTCACCGAACTATTTTTTTCTATGGGATTTTGGTATGAATTCAAGACCATAACTCAGGATGGATATGAGTAATTCTTTTTTTGTTTTGTTCGTTATGGTCATGGAAAAGTTTTCAAGAAACTAAAATTCGAGATAATTACAAAGGAATGTCGGAAAATTTGGACAAACTGCAAAAGTCATAGTTTTTGTATGCAATCTCGATTTATTGGGTTGGTTCTTTTTTTCTTTTGTTTTTTTTTATGCTCCCGGGGAGAGTGGCACTTACACACGTATTTATTGATATTGATGCCATGGTATGGTCCATATATAATTATGTAAGTTGGTCCTTCTAGAGAGGGCTCATGGGACGACATTTGCTATAAGAGAAAACAGGTTCAGTTCTTAGGTGAAAACAGCACGAATGCACGTTACATAATAATAATAATTAACATTAGCAGTTAAAGTTTTTTTGAATGACAATTTTTTACGTATCCTGAGTGTATTGCAATGAATGCACTAAACGAGTAAAAATCTAAAATTTTATTGAAGAAAATGTCTCAATACAATATGATCGATGACCTACCAAGGTTAGAAACCGTGAAGAAGTTTCAGGGTCTGCCACCATCGATTAAGATAAACTATAACCTAAGATTAGTAGTGTGATTGCCAGCATGTAAACATGTTCTTAACCTGCCGTAGGAGTGATAAAATCCCAAAGAGTGTACTGAAATAAAAAGAAAACCTGTTGGTAATATCATCAACAGTAATATTTGTATTTCATTCTTGTACATATATGCAATTGAAATAAAAAATGTTCTTGCGATGTAATTTCTGTAGTTTTCGTTAAGGAGTAAGAAAAAAACTTTATTCCATTAGTTTAATTTGTTAAACGTAATAATTAACCTTCTTAACATGATCTATCAATTATTACCAGAATTACATGTAAATACATCAAATTTTTATGACTTGGGACTACTTAATTCTTTTCCGACACAATTTAATCTAAAACATCAGAGCTACCGCATGTTTTATGCAATACGAAAATATTCCATAGAGCAACCAAACTTTCCTCGCCCTTAACTTTCTCTTTCTATTTTTAATTTTCTTTCCTTTTACAACCAGAATCCCTCCCAAAACCAGCATTAAAACTTTTATTAGGTTATTATTGTGCACATCAAGATAAAACCGGCCATCCATCATCGATGCACACATCCTGGGGATGGTGGGCGTAAAAGTTAGATTCTCATTTTCGGTGGACATTCTTACCTGTGCTAGGGTCGTGACTTCGGAAGGAAAGATGCCAACCTTAGAAGCGAGATATTTTTCGCAGGGGATGGAAATATCTTTCGGTCGACAAGCTAACAAAGAGAAGCTGTCGGAAAGCCGAGAAAATGACATTCCGATGTCTGAACGCGGTTTTCCGCGTCCTGACGTCCTGCCTAAACCCCCGCTTTTCCCTCTACTTTTACGGCATAATCGATGATTCTGCTATAGGAATCCGTCGGCATTAATCATCTGAATGCATACTTTATTTCAATGAATGGAGCTCGGGTGGATTATCTTTTAAACCTCCACTTTACTTTTAAGTAAATGTTGCTGGTAAATCTTGTCGAATTAAAAAGTATTGCGCGCCTCTTTTGTTAATATAGCAATACATTTTCAGTTTTACTATATTTCAGTTGTCAATCCAAAAGTCTCATTGATAAGAATACTCTTGTGGGGGAAATTTGTTAACTTTTATTCTTTCAAACAATTCTAAGTATTCAATGTATCTGTGCTTCAAAGTTTAGATAAATGCAAGACCAGAGTTCTCAATTTTGTTTTAAATTCATTCATCACTCTCCTGCGCCACAATACGTTTTTTGCAGACTTTTAATAAATAATTACATAACATGACAGGACCGGACGTTATACAATAGAACATGTGTCAAAATATGATCCCTCTGAAATGTTAATATTAACACAAGTGCGTCCTGCCAAAAATTGTGATGATAACTAGTAGGTGTTAAAGACCTACACTCATTTAATAGGTCCTAAAATATAGCGGTGCATGCCTTACACTTCAAAGCTATAGCCTTTATTATTAAAAGGTTATAAAATTATAGTGGCTGTTTTACATACACCGTCAGCACAACACGACCGTTGTCTTCAATTAATGTGCTCCAGAATTGGCGGACCAACTCACTGCCGTAATTATTGTCATTCCAAATTCATAACTTTATCCACTAATGGTAATTAACTTTTACCCTTTTTTTAATTTTTTTCTTTCTACTTTTTTTTGGGTTGGTAACAGTTTTGGGAGCTTACTTAGATGTCAAAATGACAATAATAGAGGAGTACATTTCAACATGAATTTCTAATTTGGCACAAATGACAATGGAAATATAAGGGTGTTAACTATGCCCCGATGGTACCTAACGAAAATTGATTTAGTCTTACCTTAGCTTTTTTCTGCAAAACGATCTTTCCCGCATCTCCTGCAGGTCCCATATCTTGTGAATCAGAGTTGCACCACAGAGAAAATTGCATCGTCTCCGCTAAACGACCCATTAAAACCTGCAGCTGAAAACAGAAATACTACCACATTAAATCTTCCGGACTATTTCACGCAAATAATTACACTGTAATCTTGAACAACCGTAAAAGCGAAATCGAGCGGGAAAGAATTATCTCCCGCTCATAATCCCGGATCTGATGTATCACGTGATTGCATAGCTTCCTATGATGCCGCACACATCTCAGGTGACCGCACTTCCAACAAATTGACAGCAATTCTCCAGACTGTTACAGGACACTGAATGGCTAACAGGATGGCATTGACGGAAAAAGGATGTCGAAGTGCACCCACATGTGGAACTTTTGGCTTTACAGAGAAAATTGCTTACCAGAAGAATTCGGAAAGATCAAAGACTCGGCGAATTGAGGAGTTGGGTGTTAAAATGGAGGAAATATGGAGAAACGTGACATATGTACAGATTTATTTCTCTAGTGGTTATAAATACAAGGTGTTTATAAATTATTTCTACTATCAAGTAGGTTTTGAACCTAAAAATTCTCGTCCAGATATACAAAAAACTTATTATCCACAAGTAACTTGATGTATATGATTAAACTAAATCTCAACAGAATGATGTGTGCTTAAAACAGTGACATAGTAGTCTCCGCAGAATGGATATTGTCTGTCCTAAGCAGTATGCTAGGTTAGCGAATTTTTTTTGTGAAACCACGAAGCGACGGTGAGTTCTTTTCTTGGGCAGATGTTCTTACCACCAGGCCTCAGTTTAAATTTCTTACTAGATTGTTGAGATTTTCTGACAAAAGAGAAAAAAAAGTTTAGATAAAGGAGGTCCTAGGTATAAGAGAAATATATTTGAAGCATTTGTACATAACTGTAAATTACCAAAATAAGACAGTGGAAAGAAATAAAAAAGAATGAGTCGTCCTTGATATGTATCTCATTTAAAAATAGCTGATGGAATTACTGTAGATAATTTTTTTGCAAGTTTTGATCTTGTAGACAAACTCTGAGGTAAAAAAGTACCCATTACTTTTATCGCAGCTGGACTTCTTACGTCATTATCTAAACCAATACAATCTTCGATATTTGCTTTTAGAACAAACAGAACCTTGGTGTCATACGTGCCTAAAAAGAACCGAGCAGTAAACGCCAATAGTGGAAATTGCCCAGAAGAAGAACACACCCTTTGAGTCGGTATATTTTGGAGATCAATTGGCACAACAATATACAAATCAACGAAAGACCAGCAGATTGCCTATGGCTATTTTTTATCATTTGCTTGACGTAGGCACCATACGAAATGCATATAAATTAGGTATACGACAAGTCTCCAAAAATGCCTACATATATCAAAGATTATGTGGAAAAAGTCCACAAAGACCTAAAATCACGTTCCTATAATATAGAAATTAATAAATAAAGTATTCCACAGCAAAAAGAATTACGTAAAAAATTTCTGTTGACCTCATGACAGTTAAGTTTTCGTGCTTACCATCAAACATAAAGCCGGAATGTATTTGCTATAGTCTCCAGAACCTTCTTAACGACTCATGTTGCATCGGAAGGTTGCGCCGATAGACAAAGAACTCTATTCATGTTGAAATGCCACAGATTCTTACTTTGCATACAAACAATTAAATCCGTTTCAACAATTATGAGCTGAGGATTCTCAAGACGGGATGTGCTACATTCCGGTAAGTTGGGCCTTTGCTGCAGCCATGGATGTATAATCCGGGAGAAGCCGGCGAATGAGGACCATTACATAGTCCGGTAGTTTAGCATCTCTGCTATTTCTAACATACATTCCTTTCAACCGCGAAATAATACCTCCCTCAGGATCTTGCACGCGGTGACTCGATTAATACCCGTGGAATGGGATGGAGATGTCGACATATCAAGATCGTTCTCACAAACTTTGGGGAAAAATATAACATTTTAATATTTGAAACACCTTCTGGCAGCAGCTGTGCAATTACCTGAATGTCGCAATGCAGTCAAAATCAGGTAGCTCATCTAGATATATTGAAAAGATGGATGTATTCGTTTATTTATAGCTTTTATCAGTATTGCATACAATATATTGTAATAGAATACCAATAAATATACAGCAAATTATTGTAGATAGTTTATTAGATTATATTATATTTTCTTTCTTGACAAATAAGCTGATAAACAGGCCTCATTTTAGGAGTATCAATAAGTGAAACCTTAAAGTAACATATAAGACAATCTTAGTCTAGTAATTGCTTAAGCCTTAAGCACTGACTAAGAAAGAATACGGGCCTAACTCAATAAAAAGCAGTCCGTACTAATTATCACTTCCATTATTTGTTATTTCAATGGTTTGGCAGTAACCTCTCAGTTTGACAGGCACCAACGTTTGACTAAATATCCCTTAAAAATGTGAAGAAGTAGAACCATACCCCTTTTGTGAAAGAATTCTGACCAGTCAGTGAATATAAAAAAACTGCCGTAATCAAGTAGACCCATGTTTCGACAGTGTAAAGATGCTTTTAAATAAAAGGCTTTGTAACGTCGTTTTATTAGTCCACCAAAAGCTAATACGCATAATTTTTCATAAAAAAATATGTAGTGTAGAATGAAAAGTTCAGCCATTAAGTCGTTAAGAATCAAAATCATGTAAATTTAATCCTGATATACAGGGTGTCTCTAAAATTACGGCATTCCGAGTTCACAGCGTTGTGGAACACCTTACCAGACGTCAGAGAAAAATTGTTAAAAAAAAATTTGGCGATTTTTCCTTACAAAGAATTAGAGGTCTGCAGATGCAGACTTTACATCAAGTTATCTTCAAATAAAGGAAATGAATGTTAAACATAATTTAAATAATAATAATGAATGTTGGCGTTTATTTTTATTTATTATGAGCATGATTATGTGTAATAACAATCCAAAAAAAAAAACATGAAAAAGTGGGTTTAACGCGGAGTAAAAATATATTCAATCGTCGTATATAAAATTAATGTGTGTCCCATAACACATTTTTTTTGGCAGATGAAAAAAAATAATATCAAAAAATATAATTCTAACGGCGCTGAACAGCTCCACCCTTATACACTGACACTAGATTTTGAATGTACGTTGAAAAAAAATATTTGAAAAACGAAAAAAATCTGAACGAATTCAAGAACATATCCCAAATAGTTTTTGCTTTCATGCATCAACTATGTATAAAAATATTGAAACTGATTTAAAACTTTTAAACAATAAAGATAAAGATGAATTAATGAAAGAGTTTAATCAAGCACTTATTGATTATGGACAGAAATATTATATTGTAGCGTTTACGGGTTCACAAAACTATTTATTTGAACAAAATATGTACAATTTATTTCAACACTAGACTATTTACAAGTTATAACAGCACAATTATTTATTTTAACAGTCACACGGATTAAGTAGCTTATTCGCACTTCTTCATCGACGCGGTTCGACTATACTGATCATGCCGCAGTCGTTCTCCCGTCCTATTTAAAGCGGGAAGCCCCTTCTGGTCTGTTCGAGAATAGAATATTCGCGATCCTACGGATTTACGATTAAATCATCACTCCCGATTCTTCGAGAACGTCACACTGCCCCCCTCCTTAAAGATGTTTCGTCCCGAAACGTCAAAGCAGTCTCATGGTGGCGAAACCTGCAGTTTGCTCCTTTTCTGCACCCAGACGTTCTATGGAAGTAACAATCGACAGTCTTCCAGTTCGTTGGCCTTTTTGGGTTGTAGCAATGCACTAAGATTTCCACTCCCGTGAAACGAAAGAGCACTTCCAACATACTTCGGACTAGCCTCCAATCCAGGCAATCAAATCCACAGGCGATCTTCGGAATTGCTAATCTCCTGATACCTTGAGAGAGAACGGTTTCCCTCAACACACATAAGGTATCCCAAACATTTTGGTAGGTAGCCTTCTCGAACGTGAATTGTTTAGTGACTAGATAGAAGATGTTCCTTCGTGAATTCTGCCGAGTGCCTGCCAGACATAGTAACCCTCCAACTTGTGGGTTTTGCTTCCGAAGCTCATCGAGTCTACCAAACTTCCTTTTGAACACAGTGGCGATCCCTCTCGACATGTCCAGATCTTGAGACACACAATGGACTAGTGAATAGTCTGCTGGAGCTTTAAAAATGTCTTGACGTACTTCTTGGGTGATTCCAAATCGGGACTTATAACTTCCAGAATGCAGAGACATAAACTCTTCAAATGACAAGTCTTCCACTGGCATCAATTGCCGCACCTGCTGGCCTTGCTGACGGTCTTCGTTGGTTCCATGGTATGGTGATAGACGATTAAAGTGGATGATCTTGGGTTTTCCGTGTGGCCTTTTCCTTATGCGGTAAACGACATCATTAATTCGGTTAAGAACTTCGTACGGCCCTTCCCAAGAAGGCTGTAACTTTGGAGACAAACCCTGGCGTCGTCGTGGGTTGTACAACCACACCAAGTCGCCTGGCTGGTATCCACCTCTGTCAGCATTGATGTCGTAGGTATCCTTCATCCGATCGCTAGCACTCTGGATGTTTAAGCGTGTCCGATAGTGAATGTCTTCCATCCTTCTTCGCAGTTCGGTGACATAGTCGTCGCCAGCTAGGTCTTCACCCGGTGGGCACCCAAATCGCAAATCGCAGGGAAGACGTAATTCGCGACCCATCACTATGCTAGCTGGTGTCTGTCCGGTTGACTCATGAACGGAAGATCGGTATGCCATGAGGAATAGGTGAAGGTAACGATCCCAATCTCTTTGATGGTCAGAGACGACTTTGGACAAGTATCGATTTATCGTTCTGTTCATTCGTTCCACCATTCCGTCAGACTGCGGGTGAAGCGGTGTTGTTCTTGTCTTCCGAATATTCAAAGCGCTGCACATCTTCTGAAACAAGGCGGATTCAAAGTTTCTACCTTGGTCGGAATGTAGTTCCAACGGCACACCAAATCGACAGATAAGCTCTTTCACAATTACATCGGCAACTGTGGCAGCTTCCTGATTCGGAATGGCATATGCTTCCACCCACTTGCTGAAATAGTCCATAACTACAGCAATGTACTTATTTCCGTCATCTGTTTGAGGAAACGGACCAGCGATGTCCACGGCAATTCTTTCGAATGGACTACCCACGTTGTATTGTCTCATCGGAGCCTTCCTGCGTTTTTGTGGACCGTTACTTTGTGCACAAGTTGCACATTTCTTACACCACTCCTTAACATCCTCCTTGCAGTTCACCCAGTAGAACCTTTCCCGCAGCTTCCCAAGGGTCTTTGACACTCCCAAGTGTCCACCTGTTACTCCACAATGGAGTTCCTCCAGAACTTCCGGAATTCTGTTTTTGGGGATCAACAGTTGTTTTCTCTCTATTTGACCCTCAGGTTTTTCAAGCACGCGTTTCAAGACTCCATCTTCCACGACAATGGAATTCCACTGAGCCCAATACGATTTCACACTGGGTGAGTATTGCGCAACTTGTTCCCACGTCGGTCTCCTGTCTTCGTTCTTCCATCCTAGTACCAACAGCAAGTCCGGGTCGTTCTCCTGGTCTTCTCGAATCCTTTCAGGGCTCCAGCGTTCGTTTATAACTTTCGTCCTTCGAACGGAGAGGTCCTTATCCTCAGCACGTCGGCAGTGACTGCAGTTTTCTGGACACGGTCTTCGCGATAGCGCATCGGCGTTCTGATGGATTATACCAGCACGATGTACCGTATCAAAGTCGAACTCTTGCAGTCTCTCGATCCACCTGGCTACTTGTCCTTCGGGATTCTTGAAGTTTAGAAGCCACTTCAACGCTGCATGATCCGTCCTCAACAAGAATTTTCTTCCGTAGAGGTATTTATAGAAGTGCTCTACGGACTTCACGACGGCCAACAGTTCTCGTCTAGTAACGCAATAATTCCGTTCTGGCTTTGACAATGTTTTGCTGAAGTAACCAATGACACACTCTCGCCCCTCCTGTATTTGGGACAATACAGCGCCTATTCCCACGTTGCTAGCATCTGTGTCTAACACAAACTCTCCTTGTGGCAACGGATAACTCAAAATCGGTGCATTGATCAGTGCGTTCTTCAGCTGGCCAAACGATTCCTTGCAATCTTCGTCCCATTGGAACCTTCTTTCGCCCTCAGTTAGCCTAGTCAACGGTTTAGCAATGTTGGCGAATCCTGGTACGTACCGGCGGTAGTAAGTACATAAACCGAGAAAACTGCGCAAGTCGTGCTTGTTTGAAGGCGTTGGCCATTCCTTCACGGCCTTGACCTTCTGATAGTCGACGGCGACACCCTGACTTGAGACTACATGCCCTAGATATTGCACTTCTTTTCTAAACAAGTGGCATTTCTTCGGACTAAGCTTCAGTCCAGAATTTCGAAGGCGTTGAAACACTTCCTCTAGATTCTTCACGTGCTCTTCGAATGATTTCCCGACCACAATGATGTCATCCAGATACACTAGGCAAGTTTTCCACGATAATCCTTTTAGCACCGTCTCCATTAATCTTTCAAAAGTTGCAGGAGCATTGCAAAGGCCAAACGGCATTACAGTAAACTGCCACAGGCCTGTGCCAACAGTAAATGCTGTTTTCTCTTTGTCTCCAGGTGCCAATTCAACTTGCCAATAACCACTTTTTAAGTCCAAAGTCGAGAAGATCTTCGAACCCGCCAAGGTATCAAGGGTATCATCAATTCGGGGGAGTGGATAACTGTCCTTTTTCGTCACGTTGTTCAGTTGACGATAGTCCACGCAGAATCTAGTTGATCCATCCTTTTTCTTTACTAGAACAACAGGCGAGGCCCATGGACTGCTGGATGGTTCAATCACTCCTTCTTCCTCCATTTCCCGAATGATCTTGTCGGCCTCTTCCTTCTTGGCAAGAGGTAGTCTTCTAGCAGGCTGTCTAACCGGGCACGCATCCCCAGTGTTGATCTGATGCTTGATGACATCGGTTCTGCCTCTTTTGCCCTTTCCGGTATCGAAGATGTCCTGATAACGGCTGACGAGTACTTTAAGCTGCTTTCTTTGGGTGTCATTAAGTTCCCTCGACGATGTCTTGACCAGGTTGACTAGTTCGGGTGCAATCCTCTTCTGTGGCTCTTCAGTGATTCTTATTTGGCGGATGATGGATGAAATAGGAGAACAATACCCTAATATAGTGCCTTTCTTCAGGGTCAGAGCGTAGAAGTTGACATTCATCACTCTTATTGGTACTACACCAGACGTATGCAACAAACTTTTGCCCAGTACCAATCCTCGTCCTATCTCATTGTCACTACATCTGGGTTCAAACATCATGATGTTTCTCTCTCCATCTTTGTGATCCACCCGAGCTTCCAGAATCATTTCACTCCGTTCTGGTATTGAAGTGTCTTCAGTCAAAATCACACGAATGGCTTCCTCATTAGTTCGGTGTAGTACGACCTCTTCTCCATTTATTTTCAACGTGCCACGTTCGAAGTCTAATCCGCAGCCCTTACTGCCCAGAATGTCCATTCCAAGTATTACCTCATCCTGGATATTCGCTACCAGTACCTTGTGGTGGAAAGCGGTACTCCCAATTGTGATAACGACGTTGACTTCTCCGTGGGTGGTAGCCGAATCCCCAGTAGCGGTACGAAGTCTCCAATTTGTGGGTTGTATGTCCTTGTCGGTGTTTAAAACGTTGGGCCTTACGATCGTCTTCGTTGCTTCTGTATCCACCAACAGCGAACATGGCTTTCCGTCCAGAAATCCGTCCACGAACGCGCTGTTAAGTTGGCGTTTGACGCATGCAACACTTGCTTCCAGGGTATTTTGACGTTGCCTCCTTATGCTGGCTCTGTTGGACTTTTTGACGTTGACGGTGCATCGTTTATTCTTGTGACTCTCTTTTCCACACTTCCAACACTTGATATTCGTCTTCTTTTCTTTTGGCACAATATCTTTTAAAACCCTTCTAACTGTTGCTTCTATTTTTTCTTCGATTCCATTTGTAGCTTCTTCTTCAATGGTTCGAACTCGGGCTTGACTTCTCAAACCGGCTTTACTTGTTTCGAACTCCAAAGCCCGAGCTAGAGCATCAGCTAATTTTGCTGGGCGGGCTAATATCAATGCCTGCCTAGTGTCACCATCTCGAATGCCGTCTGTGAAATTTTGCACAGCGATTCTTTCCATCATATCGTCTGGAGCGTCCGGGAAAGCTAGCCGAACCAAGCGTGCTATGTCTGCTTCAAACTCTTGTAGAGACTCCGTTGGCTTCTGGCAACGATTTCGCAACTGAGAAGTATATACATGCACAAGGTGTGTCTGTCCATAGCGCATCTCCAAGCACTTCACAAGCTGTCCATAGTCTGCCCTTTGTTCTGATGGGATTGTCTGTAGCACGTCGGTTGCGTCACCCCGTAGTGCCAATATCAAGGCCATGGCTTTCTCGGCATTACTCCAAGCGTTGGCTGCGGCTGCTGCTTCGAACTGCACAATGTAGTTGGACCACTGAGATTTACCATCAAAGCTTGGTGGTTGCATCCGTATTCTGGAAACCTCCATCAAACCACTTGTCGTCTGTTGTTCACGACCTTCACTGTGCCCTAAATTCGCAAACTTAGTCTCAAGTTCTCTTTGCTTCTCTTCAATCGCTATTAGTTTATCGTCGAATTTATTCTCGATGTGTTGAAGACTTTCCTTGAATTCATTCCTCAGACCGTCCGATTGTTCTAGAAGTTTTTCTTCGATCGAACCAATTTTCACTTCCAGCTTTCCAGAATTTTCTAGGAGTTCTTGTTTTAGACTGATAGAATTTTCGAGAAGCTTTTGCTCTAGAATTGTAGAATTTTCCAGAAGTTCTTGTTTTAAACTGGTAGAATTTTCTCGAAGTTCTTGTCTACTTTCTTGAAGTTTCTGCTCTAAATTTGTAGAATTCTCCAGGAGCTTCTGTAGCATAGTGTTTACGTCGCAGGAAACTTCAAACAAATATATTTCAGGATTTTCGCCCGCCTTTTCAAGATCCTCAATCAGCCTGTTCTGTAACACCGATTTTGTTCCAGATGTTTCCAACTCACGTTCCTCCAGCTCCCTCCTCAGCTCTGCGACCTTCAGTTCTTTCAACGTAACTTTCTTCGTTGCCATCTTCGTATTTATTTAATTAATTCCACTCCTGACACCAATGTAGCGTTTACGGGTTCACAAAACTATTTATTTGAACAAAATATGTACAATTTATTTCAACACTAGACTATTTACAAGTTATAACAGCACAATTATTTATTTTAACAGTCACACGGATTAAGTAGCTTATTCGCACTTCTTCATCGACGCGGTTCGACTATACTGATCATGCCGCAGTCGTTCTCCCGTCCTATTTAAAGCGGGAAGCCCCTTCTGGTCTGTTCGAGAATAGAATATTCGCGATCCTACGGATTTACGATTAAATCATCACTCCCGATTCTTCGAGAACGTCACAATATGATCCGACAAAGGAATATTCCAGTTGCAAAAACTAAAGAAATTGAAGAGATGTTCAATAAGGAAACACAATGCCACATTTGTGGACATGAATTATTTCAATGCCCAGAAGATCACGATCATATGGATGGATCATAAAAATCGGGTACTTTTGAAAAGATTGGATAAATTAATTGATGTAGAACAATCAAAAACAAATTTGATTAAGTTTGAAGAACCCCAAAAAGACTTACTAACTCAAGAAGAAAAAATAATACGTTTATCACACGACGAAGAGTGGCAAGCTGAAGCCGTAACCGACGAATGGATTGATTTAAAGGAAGATGCAAACATGCATATAGATGTAGATATTCTTTTAGAACTGATATTATTATCTTCAATAATTTTTTTTAATTCAGAAAAATAATCGTCGATATTAATGTGTGATATTTCTTTTAAAACATTTACACAATGAATCGTTTTATTATTTGATGGATTACTAACAATTAAAATTCTTTTTGATGATGTGGTATAAGAGCTTGAACACTCTAAACAGGAATATATGTCTTTCGTTTTAACAATTAGAAATTAATTGCAATATTTACATTGATTCGAATTCATTTACTATATTTTAATTTTGTTTAGTAGCCACAATTGCATAATCTTTGCTATAAATAATTTCGTACTATTATGTACGATTTTTTGTCAAAAAGGAACGACAACAATGCTAGAATGGTCTGTGGCTGCTGTCGAATTTGGAGACTTTATTATTTCGTTGTCAGAGAAAAGACCGCCAACAATAAATTTTACTTGACAAGTTCTGTCAATAAAGATTGGGTTTTTTGATAATAACTTGCTTTACTGGGCCCTGGAAAATCCAAACCGCAGCTACAATTTCTGACTGAAGATTTTCAGACACTCATTAAAGATCTGCCACTTACATTGGGAGCTAATGGTGCGGGAATGGTTAGACGAAAATTAAGTAGATAGGTCGCGATGGTCCATTTGCTTGGCCCGCAGAGTCCATATTTAACCCATTGGACTATTTCATTTGGGGGTACGAAATATATGGTTTATGAGACGCCTCCAGAAGATCCTGAGGATTTGGCAAATCGTATTTTTGCTGTGACCGTAATGCCATCAGAAGGGTGGAAGCATGTATTAATGTTGTAGGCAGAAATTTTGAACAATTAGTTTAGTTAGATTTATTAATTAAAATTTTACTGAGATTATTGCCTTCTCAATTACTAATGTAAACCTAATTTGGCATCTCTTAGCAACGCTTCCAACTCAGGTTTGAAAAGGTTCAAAATGCAGTTTGGGCAATTTTGTCGTATTAAACAAAGTTAAAAGACCAAATCAAGTAGAAGGTATTTTAAAAAAATGTTTTGTAAATTTTTTCTTACTCCAAGGGGTACACCCTACAACACTCCGAACTCGGAATGCCTTAATTTTGAGACACCCTGTATATTTAATTTTCAAGTCTATCAATCTGTTAGATATTTTCATTGCAAAGTCCATAATTTGTGAAATCTCATTTGTTGCTTCTAAAACAACCAAATAGTACGGGAATTATTTTTGCCATAAAAAAATGTAGCGATCACATTAGTATTGAAAATATGTATATGCCAATTGGGACTGTGGTGATAATTAATTTCAATTTTCGACAAGTAGGTTTCTTCGTAGATATTGTAGTGTTTACGGGTTCACAAAACTATTTATTTAAACATTTACTATTTACAATTTATTTAAACACTAGACTATGTAGGTACAGATCACAGTTATAACGGCACAATTATTTATTTTAACAGTTCGCACGAGTCACATGGATTATGTCGCTCAGTAGCTTATTCAGACTTTGACTGCTCGGCGGTCGTTTTCTGGGTTCGCCGAGAACTGCAGAACTCCAGAATATTCATGATCGTACGAATTTACGATGAAATCATAACGCCGCGATTCTTCGAGAACGTAACAATATGGTTATTTTCAGATGCAGTCGTCTAAAAACTACTATTTGAAGACTCTAAAGAGTTATCTAATTTGGGATTTTCACCACAAAATTAGGTAATAGCATATTGTACAAGTCCCGAAAAACGAAAACGAACAAACTAGTGCTGACAGTCGCTACGCTGGCTCAGTCGCACGAGTTTGAAATATCGTTCAGCACGTGTTATACACTATGCTTTTCCTTCGACCACCACTCAAAGGACGAAGAAAAAGTACATGTGCCTGTATTTTATTCCAATAAAAAAAAAAACATTTTCAGTTTTGATCAATTGTAGATAAAATTTTTAATTCCATCCGTAGGCTACAGCGACAAGTGTGATTACGGATGAAGTCCCACTAGTTGCTATAATGATGCCGCTATCCCACTAATAAGATACATAACTATTAGGTATTAAAAATCAAGAATAAAGCAAATTTTTACACTGTTATGGTAACCACTTAAAGTTCTTATGGGGATTCTTCATTATTCCACTAGTGGAGTAAATAGCTTCACTTCTCAACTCAAATTGCGTCATATGACTAACTAAATAACTAACGCCGCAAAATTTTAATTTCGAGAAAAAGGTGTGATTATAATATTATCTTAGTTCCATCAGTCCAAATCATAAAACTTAAAATCACGCTTGGCACATGTTAAACACTTGTCACAATGTAAATGAGTTAGATCTTTGCACTATCCATGGTCATAATATAATGCCGAACAAGCTGGCAAGAAACGACCATTACACAGTCCGGTAGTGAATAATAACGACTGTTGTTCCTAACATCGGTCGATACATTCGCTTTAACAGCGAAATAATAATCTGATAATCTTCCGCTCGGTGAATTCATTATCACCGGTAGAATGAAATAAAAAATAGACAGGTTTAAGAACTTTCTGGAAAAATACCGTCTTTGAGTATTTCAGACACTTACTGTCGGCAGCTATGCAATTACGTAAATCTTGCGGTACAAACTAACCATGATTCATTCCAACTGTTGAATATTAATAGTAAGACGTCACCCGCACAACCCTCGGAAGCTAAAATAGTGGCCAGCCACTAGCATCTTTATAATTAAACCTAGTACAACAGTGATTAAACAGTCTTAAAACATGAGAACGTGCAGACATGACACATCCCTAGTGTGCACTGTTAATACTAAAACAAATTTGATAATTAAAGCCTCGTCACTCACAGTAACCCTCCAGAACAGGCACCTCCTTGTCACTCACGAAAACTAGGGCCAAGACTGACACACTCTTAACAAAATTGTACTAGAAATAAAGTCTATCAGCATAATGTTGTGATGTTTGAAATGTTTCAAATCATTTTATGTTTTTGTTTTCTTCTTCTTGTTCTTATTTTACAGCTTTTGTAAAACTAAATAGCCAAACGACAACAATATATAGCACGTGCGTAATTAATTCTTAAATTTTACTAGCAATTTGCTGTCTTTTACAAATGTTTCATCTGACTTTACTCCTCTTTGCAAAATGGAATGCAATTTCAATATATTCAGCAATGTTATCTCGGAAATAATATAGCAATATTTTTAATATTACAAAAACCATGTAGTAGAAATTTAGCTAAATATCAGTTGAGACAACTTACAGAAAGACAACAAACACTATTGCAACCTTCAAAACAGCATACATAAACACTGGCGCCTAGTACCTCAGCTTATCTCTTTTTTGCACTTAACTCAGCTTAGGAAGCAGCCATGATATCACCCAAAAAAAAAAAATAAGCGCGTTGTGTTCCGAATAAACTGTATTCTGACCAATATGAATAAATTATGAGACCTCCAGACTGAATGAAGCATAATTGAAATAATTCACATGGACAATTAGATAAAAAGAACATTAAAATATTAAAGAAAGCCGGCAGTTATTATCATTACAATTAAAATTTTAAGATCATGTCTCCCTACTATGAGTTATATTAATAATAATCACAAGGAACTCGGTGATTTATTAATGCAATAAAATTAAATAGCGTGCAGGCTGACCTTTCCACAAGAGCATTAGGCATGTTGCTCCTGCACGGGCTCTTTAATCACTCAATTTTTACATGGTGTTCTTTCATGTGCAACCATTCACAACGACGTCTCTTTTAATCGAGAAACACTCCAAATGTTCTTATTAAAGTGTTACCCAAAGGGGTTTCCCAGCTTATTACATTTATCGCATTCTGACATCATCAGAAACAGAACGAGGAATCTCTCATTGCTCCAATTGAGTAAACAAAATTGCCACAATTAAAGATAAGTATAAACGAACGATAGTCACGTTTCCGCCACTTTTTGATATGAAATGAAGTGTATAATGTCAATGACGTCACCAAACGTACAATTCGAAAATTTGAAAGAAACCGCCAAATTAAAAGTTTGGCCAGAGATCGAGCCGAGACCTAGGTTGTGTTTTTTCTTTAGAAGACAAAGCAGTGGCGGGAAATTTGAACCTACAAAAAAAAACCTCCAGGTTCTTTGGATGCAATGCAGGCAGAGCGTAAATAGATAAATTATGGTTTTAAATGTTAACTAGTTTTAGTGAGTTTGTCGTTTAGTTGGCAACGGTTTGACAATCTTAATAACAATTTACAGTCAATGAATTCCATTTTACAATTTGCAATAAATTCATTAGGTTAGCAATTTAGTTCTTAATAATATGCATTAAAACAATTCGGGTGTACAATATGAGTTAGGTTAAGTTATCTGATCTTCTTACCACTGTGAGCTTTTTGATTGATTGCAGCAATTTACAACAAACACATACAATAAAATGACCCCTTGGTCTACAGTCTAGAGGTGCAATAATATTGAAAACCATGAAGATATTTAATTATGTTATAAATATTTATATCTGGTGAATCGACTAAAGCAAAGCTTCAAAGGCAAATTTTTGTGACAAGGTTATTAAAGTTCCACAACCACTGAAATAAGCTGTCAGGACAATTGGCAATATGTATGACTTTCATGCAAATTACTTTCCTGATATAAAATTTGCGATATGATTCTATGTACTCTTATATCGTCGGGAAAAACTTACTATCATGTAAACAAGTTACTGATTTGTGGTAAATGTGATAGACAAAAAGTGGTGGCGCCCTCTTGGACAGTTTCAAATTTGGTCAACTATATCTTATATCATAACACCCTCCTATATTATTTTATTTCCCCCTTCTAAGTAAATGACACATTACAGGTATTTATGTAACTAAGTAAATGTCTAATTACAGAAACAGACCTGTAAAGTTTTACGGGCTTGCAGAAGAGACCTCTAAAGTACAATATGAGTTAGGTTAAGTTATCTGATCTTCTTGCCACTTTGAGCTTTTCGATTGATTGCAGCAATTTACAACACACAGATACAATTAAATGACCCCTTGGTCTACAGTGCAGAGTGTGCATATACAAAACTGTGACAGGTGCAATAATATTGAACACCATGAAGATATTTAACTAGGATATAAATATTTATAAAGCAAAGTTTCAAAGGCAAATTTTTGTGACAAGATTATTAAAGTTCCACAACAACTGAAATAAGCTGTCAGGACAACTGGCAATATGTATGACTTTCAGGCAAATTACTTTCCTGATGTAAATTTGCGATATGATTCTATGTACTCTTATATCGTCGGGAAAAACTTACTATCATGTAAACAAGTTACTGATTTGTGGTAAATGTGATAGACAAAAAGTGGTGGCGCCGTCTTGGACAGTTTCAAATTTGGTCACCTATATCTTATATCATAACACCCTCCTATATTATTTTATTTCCCGCTTCTATGTAAATGACACATTACAGGTATTTATGTAACTAAGTAAATGTCTAATTACAGAAACAGACCTGTAAAGTTTTACGGGCTTGTAGAAAGACCTGTAAAGTCCAATATGAGTTAGGTTAAGTTATCTGATCTTCTTGCCACTTTGAGCTTTTCAATTGATTGCAGCAATTTACAACACACAGATACAATGAAATGACCCCTTGGTCTACAGTGCAGAGTGTGCATATACAAAACTGTGACAGGTGCAATAATATTGAACACCATGAAGATATTTAACTATGATATAAATATTTATAAAGCAAAGTTTCAAAGGCAAATTTTTGTGACAAGATTATTAAAGTTCCACAACAACTGAAATAAGCTGTCAGGACAACTGGCAATATGTATGACTTTCAGGCAAATTACTTTCCTGATGTAAAATTTGCGATATGATTCTATGTACTCTTATATCGTCGGGAAAAACTTACTATCATATAAGCAAGTTACTGATTTGTGGTAAATGTGATAGACACAAAGTGGTGGCGCCCTCTTGGACAGTTTCAAATTTGGTCACATATATCTTATATCATAACACCCTCCTATATTATTTTATTTCCCCCTTCTAAGTAAATGACACATTACAGGTATTTATGTAACTAAGTAAATGTCTAATTACAGAAACAGACCTGTAAAGTACAATATGAGTTAGGTTAAGTTGTCTGATCTTCTTGCCACTTTGAGCTTTTCAATTGATTGCAGCAATTTACAACACACAGATACAATGAAATGACCCCTTGGTCTACAGTGCAGAGTGTGCATATACAAAACGGTGACAGGTGCAATAATATTGAACACCATGAAGATATTTAACTATGATATAAATATTTATAAAGCAAAGTTTCAAAGGCAAATTTTTGTGACAAGATTATTAAAGTTCCACAACAACTGAAATAAGCTGTCAGGACAACTGGCAATATGTATGACTTTCAGGCAAATTACTTTCCTGATGTAAAATTTGCGATATGATTCTATGTACTCTTATATCGTCGGGAAAAACTTACTATCATGTAAGCAAGTTACTGATTTGTGGTAAATGTGATAGACACAAAGTGGTGGCGCCCTCTTGGACAGTTTCAAATTTGGTCACATATATCTTATATCATAACACCCTCCTATATTATTTTATTTCCCCCTTCTAAGTAAATGACACATTACAGGTATTTATGTAACTAAGTAAATGTCTAATTACAGAAACAGACCTGTAAAGTTTTACGGGCTTGCAGAAGGGACCTGTAAAGTACAATATGAGTTAGGTTAAGTTATCTGATCTTCTCACCAATGTGAGCTTTTCGATTGATTGCGGCAATTTACAACAAACACATACAATAAAATGACCCCTTGGTCTACAGTCTAGAGTGTGCATATACAAAACTGTGATAGGTGCAATAATATTGAAAACCATGAAGATATTTAATTATGTTATAAATATTTATATCTGGTGAATCGACTAAAGCAAAGTTTCAAAGGCAAATTTTTGTGACAAGGTTATTAAAGTTCCACAACAACTGAAATAAGCTGTCAGGACAACTGGCAATATGTATGACTTTCAGGCAAATTACTTTCCTGATATAAAATTTGTGATATGATTCTATGTACTTTTATGTCGTCGGGAAAAACTTACTATCATGTAACCAAGTTACTGATTTGTGGTAAATGTGATAGACAAAAAGTGGTGGCGCCCTCTTGGACAGTTTCAAATTTGGTTACCTATATCTTGTATCATAACACCCTCTTATATTATTTTATTTCCTGCTTCTAAGTAAATGACACATTACAGGTATTTATGTAACTAAGTAAATGTCTAATTACAGACACAGACCTGTAAAGTTTTACGGGATTGCAGAGGAGACCTGTAAAGTACAACACCATGACAACGCATCGTTACAAACTGTCCTGCTGTCTTTGATTACAGAATTTTATATTTATAATAGTTATTTACGGGAAAAGCCTTGTAAATTAGTTTTTACGGGTGAGCCGGGAGATTGTGGGTCGAGGGACGAAGGAGCGAGACCCATAACCCGGCGAGCCCAGTCCACGAATATATATAAGCCAAAAAAAAAAGTGCACAGAAATATCGGGTCTTCACAAATAATAATAAAACAAAATTTACATGTTGTAATTGGATATGAGAATTTTGGCGTGCAAAGCTGGATGTAAGAAGTGGAGTGTTCAACTGAATATATATCTGGAGGTAGCCATGATGTACATTACTTTTGTCATAACTGCACTTTAGTTAATTGTACGTTGTACTTTTAGAGTAGGCAGTAATGGGCAACGCACAATAAACAATAATAATAATTAGTTTAATTAATTATGAAGAAGGCCCGAGTAAAGAAATCGATCGATGTATAACAAAAAGGAAATAAGAAAGTCTAAAACTAATCGTACAAAATCCAAATAGGTATGTTAGTAAACTTAGGTATATATTATAAATATTTCAGTGACAGGGAGGAAAATATT
The DNA here is from genome assembly GCA_963583935.1 of Diaperis boleti. NCBI lineage: Eukaryota > Metazoa > Arthropoda > Insecta > Coleoptera > Tenebrionidae > Diaperis > Diaperis boleti. The sequence continues at coordinate 23,496,234 of OY757249.1, forward strand.
AGTAACATACAATATATTTAGTTAAGCCTACAAATAATATTTATTTAACAGACAATTTGTTGCTGATTCTGGTTCTCTGATTCCGAGTTCTTTATGGGCATCATTATCATCATCTTTATAATTTGTCTTAATTGTAATCCGCATTCGGAGCTTTCACTTCAGGTACATAAATAAGACAAAAGCGCTACAGCGCACATTTAGCATCGCAAATGGAAACAAATATAAACGGGAGAATGCATCTAATTTACCACTCAATTAAATCCAAACAACAGCGGAAGAATAATTTAAGAGCAATCTCAGACCGTGCGTGAAAATTGTTGGTAAAACTGTTACAATCCGGTGCGTGTAATTTTCACACTTCATCTCATCCGCTCAAAATTCATAAAAATAACTCGCCAAGGGACTAATATTGCCACGTACCTAATTACATTTTTTAAAATGCCTTCAGTTCGTCGAATTGAACTTTTTTCTGTTATTCTAAGGTTACATTCGCTTCAACTCTTATTTAAAGCGCATCCAGGTGAATTCTACTTCAGTGGTAAAAGTTTAATGCATCATTTACCATATTCATCCTTGTTGAAAGTTCTAGCGCTAGATCAATTTTCAATACAAATATTAAAGTCGTTTGCATAACGAAACTTGAAAAGAACACAGAAAAAGCGGGAACTTCAAGAAACTCAAACAGGCCACCACCTCAGATTTATAAAAGGGGATATAGCGATTAACAAAAATATTGTTGTGTTTTATAACGCCTTCTGCTGTTGCTTATGGCTGGGTTGAATATCTTCGCTGAGTTTCCGTAACAAGTATGTAAGATCTAAAGTGCAAATCTTAGAAAACGATTTTCTCTCAAGCGAGAGGATTACAGTGAAATTGCTTGATGTTGAGTTTTAGAACTTAAATTACTTGTTCATATCGACACGTACTCAACTTCTCGTTTCGAGTCATGTAATGGCAATAAATAATAAATTTCTTTAGGTGACGCCGAGCGGGTTCTCTCTTAAGCCTTCAGAGAATGTGTTTAAACTCGTTATTTAAATAGCATAACGTTTCGAGATATTTTTGAAAAACACTGGTCAAAAACTACATATGACAACTGCATTTATAACTGAAAAACTCAATGGCACTGATCTTAAGCAGTTCAAACGAGACTTGTCGTCACAATTAAAGTTTTGTAAAAAGCACTTTACATATCTACTTTCAAAGAATGGAAAGTTATAACGTTCGTTAAAATTGCTTTTTTCGCTCAAGGCCAAAAATCCTTTCAGGGTTATTTACTATCTTACTGACCTTTCTTTTTGGATTTTTAATTACTTTCCTAAAATTCCAGACAATATAGAAATGAATATGACAGGTAAACTTGAAAAGACTCAATTTAACTTTAAACCTCTGGAGGCAATGCAGAAAAATACCTTAAAATTCAATTTAAGTAAAACAATTTTTATGACAAGTCGAATTTGCTGTAGACATTGCTCTATCGATCGACCACGTGTCTTTTATATGGCAAGATTATAAATATGAAGCTGAAATGGCAGCATGATAATGTTAAACGCGGGTGGGATGCTCATTAATTCAGATTATATTCTAAAACCGTATTTCTTTCGACGGTGTAATAGTTTTTTGTAAAAAATTTACTCGGAATTAATTGGAATTAAATTGGCTACTCAACTCTTGCCAATGAATGGGGTTGCTTTTATCAGGGGCATGCATTCATTTGCCCCTAATCCTAGCGATTTTTCGCGTTTTAACGTAATACAAATCCGAAATCGATATCCCGTTTAGGTTAACGGACACGCCGTTTATCTGGGGCGAACCATTAATGACGTAGCACAAATCTTTAGGGGTAGGTTTATCATCGTGTCAACACCAGTTGCCACCGACAATACAAACTGGATGCTGACACTCATTTTTCTTTTCCTTCATCTTCGTCCTTTAAATGAAGGAGGGTGAAAAAATCTTGTTAGAGGTAATATGTAAATACGTAAAGGACAGCATTAGAATTTGTGGCTGAGATAATTTAAACTGTAGTGGTAATCGCAGTTTGCATTGTACAAGACCTTTGAAGACGACCAGATTTAAAATATTATTAAACTGTAATCTCGACAACACTATCGGACATTAGTTGAATTTATACTTCCACTACTGTCACTTACGCGGCATTTGGCCTTTACAATTTGGAACAGATTATACTGGCAAAGATAGTGGAGTACCACCATTTTTGGTACCGAGTTAAATGCAGACCGTAAAGACGGCTTTACAGCACCTCGGCAGACCACCCGCTCTTCGATTGGTGCACCTTATTATCTAAAAATTCCTTTCTTTATCCCGTTTTTTTATTACCTTAAATATACTTAAAGAACTTTGAGGTACCTATTTCTCAGGATTAAGTGGCTATCTTCACCTCTTTAACCCAGTCCTGGAGGTGCAAATTTGGCTCTTTCACACTTTGTCATTGCCAATGTTGTTCTTCACTTTTGTAACCTCTTTTAACTCTTTTTTTCTGCCCCAGACGCCTTTCGTTTGGTATTGCTACACGTCGCAGGATCCCATTCCGCGCAAATAGGTGGTTTTAGTCTTTAGAGTAGAAATTAAATAAATATTGAGGATGTGATGTCAGCAACGGTTCAGTTATAAAAGTGGTGCCTATGTGGCGACAATTCGCCTCTCAACCGTCTAGCTTTAAGATTTTAGGCTAAGTTTACCTGGGACCAACGCTTGGAATTTCCCGACAATTTCTTTCTTTCTCCATCCCATGGCCCGGACGCCTCCACAACAGCCCTCTTTTAGGGCCCCCGCGACACTACCTCCTTGCGTCAACATAGCACTATTTCTTGTGGCTTTAAATGCATTGTCACCTCTAACTTTGTAACGAAGTCACTTAAGAATTACAAGAAAAGAGTGTCGGAAGTGAAAAGCCTCCGCAGTCTAACAGGCGCTGTACCACTGTTCGACAAGGTCAAGCTCCCTACGCCCATATTGGCATCTTTAATAGCCTCTTAAAACTACTTCTTGACCTTCGATCGGGATGAACCGTTCACGGTTGTAACCGGAAAAATAGCGCGCAACTTATGCAACTTTCCGGAAGTCGCTTCGACCACCCCAAGCCACCCTTGTCATCGCGGGCCACGCCCTCCGCACCGAAACATTAAAGTGACCATTTTGATCAGCAAGGAAGCGCGCTCCGGACCTCACCGCTGCGGAATCACCATATTGCTCGGAGCCGCTGCCGTTTCGTCCGGAAGAGAATACTGTGATAAGACCTGATCCTTACTACATTGCAACAGGCCGCGCGCGTCTGCTAACGTCATGGTCTCCCCTCCAGCGTGTCCATAAAAAAAGCTCCGCTCAGCCGCAGAAATCAGAGTCGCTCCTCTACCGAAGAGGATGTCCCAGCCTACGAAGGTGAGCACCAGCCGACCATCCTCCCAGTTCCCGTCCAAGTTCCTGGTAACATCCCGGTACCCGACCACGTTCTTTCCGGTGGGTCTCCACTTCCGGTACCTATCCATCGCCTGCCGGTGTTTAATTCCGGCATTTTCCGGTTGTCTGACAGCGGGGGCACTCTGCTCGGGAGCCAGCCAACTTTTGCGCGCTAGTAGTATCCAGAGAAGTTTCCTTTTTACCCCAGGGGAAACCCGGACCACACCTTCCCTACCCTTGCCACCTTTCACCGCCGCGCCGCTACAACCGTTGGGAGCGCGTCCCGCCATTGAGAGAAAGGGAAGCGGCAAGGACAGTGAAGATAGTGGTGTTGTAGAATACATTTTATATAGGGTGTTCATTCATTTTTTTAAGTAGTTACCCGCGGTTCCGTGGAGCATACCACGTAAAAAAACTGGCGCTGGAGGCAACCCGACCATAGTAAGCGTCACAACCTCAACTTAAATATGAACAAGCGGCATTAAATTTGGCACCTGGTTTTGACATCTCACCGCGCATCTTTTTTGATTGTCCCCAAGTTACTAGACGCGCACTCTTCAGTACCATTAGACTTCGTTTCAGTACCATTAGACAATCGACGTAACGTACTGTCAAGGTTTGAGGTGGGGATAGCTCATAAGTAAAAATTACACAAGTACTATAATGAACAAATTAACAAAGGCGACAAGAATTTTAAAAATAACTAAATTAAACTATATTATGACAAAAATTTAAATTTAATAAGTTAAACAGCTGTTGGTGAAGTTGACAGATGTTAATATGACAATTGTACAAATATCTAACAATGTAATAAATGAAGAGATTCATATCATTCACCTCATTTCCGTTATGTCCTCGAACCCACCTTAGCTCAAGGACATTTAGTGCTATTCTCGACAGTGCCATATGGCAGTCATGTACCACTTGAGAGGAAATCCTGCCACTGGCTAGAGCCCGCAGAGCTGCTTCTGTAGGATTATCGACAATTTTATTTTCGCTCTCCTTCAGACCACTTCACGAGAACCCACACTTGGGCTTCGGAACACTTTTCAGGACTTTTCAGATCTGTTTATTTTCCTTCAGGGTTCTTTAACCTGCAGGATTGCTCAAAACTGCTCTGGGTCATTTAGAACTCTTCAGACAAGTTTTCACGTCTCCTCAGAGTGTTTGAGGACTGCTAAGGATCTTTTAGGACTCTTCCATGTCTTTTTAGGATTTTTATGAAGTTCTCAGAGTCGCTAAATATTTTTCAATTCTTCTTTTCTGTTCGTATTGTTCTATGCTGTAGCGTTATTTACAGGTTTTAACACGCGAGCGAAGCAAGCTACGTATCTTATTTTCAGTCCCGGTATCATTTTTATAGAAACCAAGCACAAGCGATTTTACATTCAAAGCCAACTTTGTTTATGCAGACTTTGTTTTCTAGTAGATTTTCTGTGATTTCTACAGTATTTCGAATCAAACTTTCTATATAGCCTTCTGCAGGAATGGATCGGCTTCCAACCACCATGCCGGGACTGGAACTGAGGTTTTAATAGTGAGTGTAGCTCGCTTCGCTCGCAAATTAGAGTTCTGTTTTAAATGGATATTTTTCTGCAATTTACAAAGTAAGTACAGTAAAGTTTTAATAATGTGTGAAAAAATTCCATTTAAAACATAACTTTCTACATCAAAACTACCCACATATTTTAATACGCGAGCGAAGCGAGCTGCGTTCGCTAATAAAACCTCACTTTCATTCCAGGTATGGTGGCTGGAAGCCGACAGCCGCTGCAAAAGGCTATATAGAAAACTAGATCCGAAATACGTACTCTGGAAATCGCCGAAAAATCTCCATTTAAACAAAACTTTATATAACCATTAATTTGTGCAACAAAACGACCCATAGATTTTATCAAGCGAGCGAAGCGAGCTACATTCACTAGTAAAAGCTTTTCAGTAAAATATTAAAAATCACTGGTGGTGGTCTCAAACACGACAGGCCCTGCTGAAGGCTATATAGAATTTACAGATTTTAACACGCGAGCGAAGCGAGCTACATGTCTTACTTTCAGTACCGATATCATTTTTATAGGCACCAAATTGGCCATGCACAAGCGATTTTACATTCAAAGCCAACTTTGTTTTCTAGTAGATTTTTTGTGATTTCTACAGTATTTCGAGTCGAACTTTCTATATAGCCTTTTGCAGGAATGAGTCGGCTTCTAACCACCATGCCGAGACTGGAACTGGGGTTTTAATAGTGAGTGTAGCTCGCTTCGCTCGCAAATTAGAATCTGTGGATCGTTCTGTTGTACAGTACAAATGGTTATACAGAGTTCTGTTTTAAATGGATATTTTTCTGCGATTTCCAAAGTAGGTACAGTGAAGTTTTAATAATGTGTGAAAAAATTCCATTTAAAACATAACTTTGTACATCAAAACGACCCACATATTTTAATACGCGAGCTAAGCGAGCTGCATTCGCTATTAAAACCTCACTTTCATTCCAGGTATGGTGGCTGGAAGCCGACAGCCGCTGCAAAAGGCTATATAGAAAACTAGATCCGAAATACGTACTCTGGAAATTTAAACAAAACTTTATATAACCATTAATTTGTGCAACAAAACGACCCATAGATTTTATCAAGCGAGCGAAGCGAGCTACATTCACTAGTAAAAGCCTTTCAGTAAAATATTAAAAATCACTGGTGGTGGTCTCAAACACGACATGCCCTGCTGAAGGCTATATAGAATTTACAGATTTTAACACGCGAGCGAAGCGAGCTACATATCTTACTTTCAGTACCGATATCATTTTTATAGGCACCAAATTGGCCATGCACAAGCGATTTTACATTCAAAGCCAACTTTGTTTATGCAAACTTTGTTTCCTAGTAGATTTTTTGTGATTTCTACAGTATTTCGAATCGAACTTTCTATATAGCCTTTTGCAGGAATGGGTCGGCTTCCAACCACCATGCCGAGACTGGAACTGAGGTTTTAATAGTTAGTGTAGCTCGCTTCGCTCGCAAATTAGAATCTGTGGATCGTTCTGTTATACAAATGGTTATACAGAGTTCTGTTTTAAATGGATATTTTTCTGCGATTTCCAAAGTAGGTACAGTGAAGTTTTAATAATGTGTGAAAAAATTCCATTTAAAACATAACTTTGTACATCAAAACGACCCACATATTTTAATACGCGAGCGAAGCGAGCTGCATTCGCTATTAAAACCTTACTTTCTTTCTAGGTATGGTGGCTGGAAGCCGACAGCCGCTGCAAAAGGCTATATAGAAAACTAGATCCGAAATACGTACTCTGGAAATCGCCGAAAAATTTCCATTTAAACAAAACTTTATATAACCATTAATTTGTGCAACAAAACGACCCATAGATTTTATCAAGCGAGCGAAACGCGCTACATTCATTAGTAAAAGCCTTTCAGTAAAATATTAAAAATCACTGGTAGTGGTCTTAAAGACGGCAGGCCTTGCTGAAGGCTATATAGAATTTACAGATTTTAAGACGCGAGCTACATATCTTACTTTCAGTACCGGTATCATTTTTATAGACACCAAATTGGCCATGCACAAGCGATTTTACATTCAAAGCCAACTTTGTTTATGCAAACTTTGTTTCCTAGTACCGATAAAAATACATTTGGTGATTGACCATGCTCGAAACTTTATCCGGCCATTACCGCTTTCAGTTGACAACAATTGAATTCTTCGCCGTTTTATCCGTTCCCGACGATTTGTTCAAAAATATTATCCACTTTTAGAACCTACCAAATAGGCGTCGATACTTTCGTATTTGCGGCTTTCCTCGGCCAAATGTCGAACCGAAAGGAAACAGTTCCTCGGCGCAGTACGAACAAGCGTGCCCTGTTTTTATGCATTTCGTCTGACCCGTCTCCCGACCTATGTAGTGAAGCGCTGAATTTAAAAATGAAAACTACCTACCGTTCAATTTATTGAATTTTCCGGGCGAAGCTTTTTGGCATTAATTTACCTTTTTACCGTTCCATTTTGCCTTTGGACAATCTTTTGAATATAGCCCCACATTGGACCCCAAATTGTATAACCTCTGTCTTATATTTGAAAAGAAGCTTACCTCTACAGCTGCTCTTCTTTAGGAGAGCTGATTTGGAGTAGGGTATCTGAGATCTGAGTTACAAAAAAGGGCGCCACCGGAGCCTATAAAGTTAATAAAAAAATTAAATGTTTAATAATAAAATAAAAATGACAAATCTCTTTACCTTTAAAAAAATAGGTATCTACTTATCTTTAAACTTGTGACAGTACCTAATATGAGGAGACCTAAAAAAATAAAAAAAATCTGACTGTAAAAAACCAAGAAACCGATTGAAAACCGCTGGCATGATTGAAGAACCATTAGTAAATAAACCCTTATCTCTTGGCCTAAACAAAAAAAGACTTTTGCTGGAATAAGTGCTGTAAACGACTGCCAATTAATTACTTTCAGTTTTACTTTGACTGTTGACGGTGCACTAATAGTGTATTAGACAACATTATGTTTTAGAAGTGCAACTTTTTTAAAATCAATTAATGCTTTTTTTTAATTAAGTTTAGGGTGTGAAGTGTCACTTTTTTCACTTATCACGTCATCAACTTTTTTTACCTGTAATCTAATTTTTCACTAAGTGAGAAAAAGTGACACTTCACATCCTAAAATTAATTAAAAAAAGCCCACTTATTTTAATGTAATTTTCAAAATATTTTAAAATGCCTTTATTTCTAACTAGTGACATGACCGACATGATTATGACTTCTCTTTGTCTCGGGAGTTTTACGGTGTGCCATTTATTAGAAGAATTATTAGCGGGCGTTCGTCCGAACATAAGACAGCAAATTCGGTCCTTACAAGACGGAGCTCCTTCTCGTAGTGCACGCATAGTGTCCGTCTGATACTATAATAGATACTTAAACCAATGATAATACTTTACACGAAAGGTGTATTTTACTTTAACTTTAGACTAAGGTGGAGTTTCCTGAAACACAAGAAATTCGGCAACTGATCCACTTGGAAGTCTGCCCTAATAAATATTTGCAGCACGTAGCAAACCTAATAAATTAAATGGGAATCTGAACATAAATCAGAGCAATTCATTAGTAAGACTTATTCAGGAGAACAAATCCAAACTGTGCTTTTTGGCGCATCTTTCTGAAAACTTCTAAGTGGTTCCCCGGCCAAGTTAATTGTATTACACATCTTTTCATGGGAAAGGTTGCGGTTACGTTTCTGCTTTTATGCTAACACTGTGAAGCGCGTCTCTCCGATTTTCCTTTCAACTTTTCATTTAAAGTAAATCAAAAGTATTTTGCGTTTCCAACTGCGCGAAGTGAACTTCCGAGTTTTGTGTACCATTCATGCATGCATTTTGTCTGATGCGGACGTACTATCAGAGATCTCACTATTTGCATTCGCTTTCTTTTCTAGTCGTTCCAAAGGCTATTCATTTCTCATTCTTTAACGTATTCACATTGCAGAAAAAAGATCCATTACTCATATTTACGAAAGCGTGGTTTGCAAATGCCACGAAAATGGACTTCCCAATAAGAATGCTCTGCAGTGATTGTTATCACGCACAGAATGTTTATATTATGTGCTTTATTAATCTTAGAGTTCAATAGCATAAAGAACAAATTCTGAGATTATAGTGAAATTAATTTAATATTATAGTATTAGATACAGTGAATGCAATTATCTGCAAAACTATACTTACAATATAAAGTAAATGATAACGGTCAATTCACACTAGTTAAACTTGCTGCAAAGTAAGATTCTAAATTTCCTTCAGTAAAGTTAAATTTTTAGTAACAGCCAATTGACACTTGTTGATCCCTTTTATACATCTAATGGATGCAGGAGCAGACGCAGTCAAGGTAAAAAAAGGATCACCCCTTGCACAGGTAAAATAAATACACTTAGGGTACCACTCATAACATAAATATCTATTTTTTCCAATTTACTGATGTTGCTGCACCATAAATATCGAAAGCTGATTTATCGCACGGAGACTTTTCGCATTTGTCGCGTAATTTTAATAATAAACAAGCGTCCATATTTCATTCAAATTTCATTAACTCTCGCGACAATATTTTTTCTCCTCTCCCGAATGGATCGTTCATATTTCATCGGAATAAATTCGAGCTCTTTTTCGTACACTTCCTGTCTCATTTATACTCATTTATTCTTTACAGTTACTACGCTTCAACATCATTTCCTGTGGGCCCTTCGCGATTGGTTCCGCCACTAAAAAGGCAAAGGTTAATGACAACTGCAAGAAATGGCAAGAACAATCAATCCCAGAAAACATCGACCGTTCCTCCACTCGATCAACTCAAAGTCTACAGTAAGTTCTCGAAACTAATCATAACTCAAAGGGAATTTTTTCGCATTTTCTTTTCTGTCGACGAGGGAGGCTGCAGGAAAGTTTGGGGGAAGCGACAGTCATGACAACTTGTTATTTAATTATCTGGGTTTATTTTAATTTATTAAGCCAATGAAGTGATATTATTAACTTTGTGACCCCCAAAATGTGAAACAACTTGAATTGAATGGAATTCTGTAATTGCCAAGGTTACTTCTCTGGAGTGACGATGTCATCCACAAGTAACGGTTGATTATGTTTTGTAACAAACTGTTCCACTAATATAATTTTCACTTTTAGTCCAGGCAATGGGTACAAAAAAGGGGGTTTTGATCGCAAAAGGTCGGACAGAAATGAAATTTGGCAGGATGGTAGACATAGGTCTCCTGATAGTACACCTGAGTTTGCGACCTCGGGGGCTTGCCGCTCGAGGGGTCGAGGGGTTGAAGTCGATCTTCATTGTAATCCGCGCTGAAAATTTGATTTTGTTGGAATTTGCAAATCAACCCCCAACTTTGGCGCCCCGTAGAACGGAAAGTGTTGGTCGCAAACAAAAAATCAATAGAACCAAAATTATGCACAATTCTTTTCTCTACATATCTTATTTGAACTTTTTTTCGATAGCACTCACAACAGTGGCGCTATTTTCCGTCGATCGGCAAGCCCCCGAGGTCGCAAACTCAGGTGTACTATCAGGAGACCTATGCCTACCATCCCACCAAATTTCATTTCTGTCCGACCTTTTGCAATCAAAAACCCCCCATTGCCTGGACTATTTTGGTAGAACGTATCTTTTTTACCAGCACTGATGATGATGATTACATGATTACATGATTACATGACTTCAAACGTCAGATAACCGTAACATTGTATACGACAGTGGGTTATGACAAATGACTATTTCTCTGCCATGGCAGACAAAGTAGTCTAGCGGCGCATAAACTAACCTTGACATGAGCGCCGCTGGTGGTCAGTCAAGTTTTATCACATCAAAGAAATTGTTAGATTTTCGGCGTTTCAAGAAGAAACAACATGTTTTATTCGGAGAAAAGTGGCTTTTCGTGGCTCGTCTGTATTTGTTAAATCTACAGACTTGACACGAAAAGCCTCACTTTTGCTCCTAATAAAACCATTTACTATTTCTTAATATTCTTATTATAATAATATAATATACCAGCTGTCCCAGAAATAACTACATTAATTTTAACCAGTAGTAGAACTCATCAGTGTCAACAATTTTTGTTAATAAAATTTTGCCCTAAATCCCGTAGTTATTGAGTTAAAATTAGTGGAAGTTTTAACGTTAATTTCGGTACACGTCACTGAACCCCTGAGTTGAAAATACTTTCTCCGATGATTAGACTTTCTGTACGTGATAGAGATTTAATTGTTGCTCTTTCAAAATTCTCCAAATTGGTTTTGCTAACCTTCGGGTACTGGCGTTTTTTTTTTCAAAATACAATGTACAACGCTAATGGAAATTAGGCACACGAGAAAAAGCAGACATCTTTTACGATAATAACTTTAAAAGCGAAAGTAAAATACAATAACACGCCCGGTCGAGTTCGCCCGCCGATACTGATTCTTAACAGCAGGTAACTTGTTAAGGACGTTGGCTTTTTCCGGACAAAAACAATTGATTGTCTGTAGGTCAAGTTAAAATAAATATCCATAGGCGGTTCGTGAATTTGAAGGGTTACAAAAATGTTAAAAAAATGAGATTTCGAAAAAGTGGTAGATAAAAATGTTTTTGCTTTCGGCGAGTTCTACTACTGGTTAAAATTAAAGTAGTTATTGGGGGGACAAGACAAATAAATATATCTTTTCATTACCGGTTAGAATTGTGGGCTGTGGGTACCTCATTACGAAAATTCACCTTTCGCCCCTAGGTGCGAAAGTAAATAAAATATATATTTTAAATAGATTACTTTACCCTGTTTTCATAAAATTTTAGAACAAACTTCACAAATGCGATGACAAGTTAATAAAACCAATTACCCAGCCTACGATTCAATTCTTAAAAAGTTCGTTTTAGCCGCCTACTTTGTTTGTCAGAAATATATTAACTATTTTTTTTATGTTTTACGGCGAAGTTGTGCCGGTAGGGAAAAAATAGTATTCAAACCTTGTTAAGAAAGTGCCCTTGCAAACCTTGGACAATTACAAATCTCGCCTACGGCTGAGTTTATAAATTTTGCCCGCGGTGTGCAAGAGAGCACTTTCTTCCGTTGGTTTGAAATGCTATTAATACAGACTTTTTTACAATGGAGTTGCGGAATATTATTTGTAATAAATGATCTGTGATTGCTGTTATAGTAGCTGTTGAAGGTGTATGACATGGTATTAATGAAATGATTGGCCGCTTGACCGTCACTGTCACTCATATTAATTTAAACTCAATAATACTGTCACTGATTTAAAAATTTTAAGCACTTCAAACAATGTTCTTTTGAAAAGAGTAACAAAAGATTTCGGAGATTCGGCTTTGCATATTTTATCAATTTGGGAATTAACCTTAACATAATAATATAAATAGATATATGTCGTCGCGGACGTTTTTATAGAGCTTTTGAGCTCTACAACTTTCTATGGAAAGCGTTTTTAAACACTGAATATCGTTGAATTTAAAAAGATATTTATAATTTTTTGAAAGTATTGCTTCTTCCAGAGCGATTCTACCTGTAACAAACAGTATATTTTTTCAATTATAATTGCTGCATTTGGATTTGTTTTACCTTCTTCATATACAAACACGATTGTGCAATTTAAATCATATATAGGAGAATTAACATAATCTAGGAATCCAGGTACTAAATCGCCTAATGAAATCATGAATTCATGAACGCCTCCTCCTATATTTTTTCCTTTTGAATTCATACCATTTACAAGAGCAATAACGGTATTTTGATCTGACCAATTTATATGTGTTTTCATAACTGATGCAAACGAAATATGATTGATTTTTTAAACATCTTTATCATTAATTAATATTCTAGCTGATTTAACTAATTTTGCAATCCAACCGTTTACCAATTCTACGTGTGTATCTAATTTTGTTTTTCGATCTGGTTTTGTAATATTGATTCTTATGTAAAATAAACTTTTTGGAAATACTATGGATTTCTGTGGAATATTAATATTAAATGTTATTTCATCGCGTGTATTTAACTCTTGTGTTGTTGATACCGTTGGGTAATATTTTAAAAGTTGGGCTGATTCAATATAATTGACTTGATCATTTAACACTTCTGCAAAATTCTTTTTGTTCTTCATTTATTTAACAAAAAGATTGATCTAGGGTGAGAATATGAGTGTTTGTATTTTTTTTTTTCATATTATATAATGTCTTTTCAAAATCATTATTTTGCATTAATTTTAAATATACCAAACAAAGATGAGTACACACATAGCTGTTGAATCCGGTTGAATTTTTAAGCTATTATAACTAAGTGTTTTACTTTGAAAAAAATCAATTGTATTGAAATTAAAAAAAAAAACGTGGACCACGTCAAAATAGAATGCTTCATTATCTTGAATTATATAACAAGTTGCATGTCCCCATCTAAATAAAATACCACATTATTTTTTTATGTTTCTTTGAATCGATAACCAGATGGAAAGTATTCAAAAAAAATATCTTGAAAGTTTTTTATTTTTTATTTTTTTATCAACGACCAAACATCTTCATCTGACTGGACGGAGAATAAAATTGTCTAATTGTCGTTTTGTTAATTTTAATTCATAAGATTTGCCTTCATCTAAAGCTTTTTTTTGGGATTTTACGAGTATTATATTCTCTGAATAATGAATTGGTTTTTAATACTGCATTGGAATATATTTCATAATATAATTCTAACGGTGCTGAACAGCTTCACCCTTATACAAAAACATTAGATTTTGAATGTACGTTGAAGAATAAAAACGAAAAAATCTGAACTCATTCAAGAACATATCCCAAATAGTTTTTACTTCCATACATCAAATACTTATGGCAATATTGGAACAGATTTAAAACTTTTAAATAATGAAGATAAAGATGAATTAATGAAAGAGTATAATCAAGCACTTATTGATTATGGAAAGAAATATTATATGATCCGACGAAGGAATATTCCAAGAAGTTGAAGAGAAATTCAATAACGAAACAAAATGTCACATTTGTGGACATGAATTTCAATGCCCAGAAGATAAAGTATTAGATCACGATCATATGGATGGATCGTATAGAGGCGCAGCATGTAACTTTTGTAATCTAAATCTGAAATTGCCAAATTTTATACCAGTTTTAATTCATAATCTAAAATATGATTCAAAATTATTTTTGAAATGGATTTTAATGCCCCAGTTTTTTTTTCTGTTTTCTCTTATAAAATATTATTATTAAAGAAAAATCTATTAAGAAGAAAGCTGTGGCGTTTAGGGGACCTGGTTTTTTCTTCATTTTTTATAACAGATGTTGTTTTAATTTTATTTATTTGTAAGACAAATCAGATGTAAAAAAAATGTGGCATAGAAACAACACTTTATATACGACGCTTATAGTTAAGGCAGCGTTCGTCGCTCAAACGTTTTTTCGTCGACTTACTTTGCAAAAGTGATCTCCACGAAAAGCCCTTTTATTTTAAAGGGTAGCCTATGTTCCCCTGAAGGTCCATTCTAAATACTGGTAAAAGAATCTTTGAAATCGGATAAGTAAAAGTTCCGGAAATTACTTAGACACGAGTTCCTCGCACACACATGGGAGACGGCTATAGATGTTTCATAGTCATAGTCATCTAGATAGACTAAGAAACGATTGCACATTGGCTCTCTGGTGTATTTTTTATACATGAAGATTATTCACTTTCCTATCTTCTTCAAGTCCTGGTATCTCTCAAAAAATTGGAAGAAATACTGAATAGGTTTGACTAGATTTGGAGGAGGAATGGAGGAATGAATTTGGAGGAATTTTTACCTTTCTGTTTCACGAGCATTTCGATTGGTTGCCTGTTCTGATCTAGCTTATCAATAAAAGACAAATTTAGTACTCTACAGTACACAAACAGATACAGTTGCTAAATATTTTTTTTTAGATTAGGTCGTAAGAACTAGGTATTGTTGAAGCTTCTGCTACAACAAGGAAAACGGGTCCTAATACAAAACTCACCCAAATATATTATAGCTTATCTCCTAACACTCCCCAAATTCAAATTAAAATTTTCTCTCCATTAATTAGATCCGTGTCAACACATTCACAAGTATTCATTAATTTAATTACTATTATTACAAAATATCATATTAATTTGAATTTTAATTAAACTGTAATAATTCTATTTCGGGTCAGCGATAAGGATATAAATGATCATATTTCATTAAAAGGGTATATTTATTTTATTAGTTTTATTTTTTTATATGCTGTGTTAATATTACTTACCCGTTAGACCCCGTTTCGCTAAATACGTATATGTATTTCTACAACATAATTTTTTTATACTTTAGCTTTAATAAAGTATTATATTGCTAGAAATTTTCTGCAATATCCAGCGCATTTGTGCTTTTTCTAGCTCAACGAGGGCTAACACAGAAACGTTATTATATTTTTTATTAATAGTTTTAATTAAGGTCGGGACAAGGGGAAATATTTTGCCCTATGTTTGCGACACTGGAGAGCCGTTCGCATTTGTCATTCTTAATGTAGCAAACCATTCCAACGTACAATGCAATTATAAAAGCCGTCTGTGGATTGAAAGGTCACCATCCGTTTATGACGTCATATGAAGGTCTCGTTTTAATATTTATGCAACTGAGATTAATACAGAGTGCTTATTAGTGTTGCGGGCAGCGCCCTCAATTTACGGTCTAAGTACTGCCAAGAAAAAATGCGCAGACACACAAGACAAATATTGAAGATTACTGCATTACGGTGTCGTTATTTATTCATTAAGAACGTCCAGCGAGATTAAGCCAGATGAGCCAGATTTCCAGCGTTTATAGTCGGAGCTTTGAAGAGACGGATTTTTTTTGTTAGACTGATGAACAATGGGGGCGGTCGCAACGTTTTCGCAACAAAGAGAGTAATTAATAACTGTTTTAAATGTGAAACGGAGGACTTTGGGGTTATAATCTTAGATTATGATGGTTGCGTAACTGAAGGAGCAGTGTGTCTGTCTGTCTCAATATTTTCAGGTTTAGCTTAATAAAAACATTCACACATATTTTCCCTGCAGTAACAACGACTCAGTTAAGATAGTTTGATGCTTGACATGAATTCCTAACAATGGTACATCACATTACCGCCTGATTTCATGTTGAGTTGCGACGGTCTTCAGTAAGGACTAATTTCATGTGAGATAACACATCAACTTCACAACTCAACATGAAATCGGGAGAGGTGCATTTTTTCCTATTCTATCTATGATAACTCAAGTTTGCTCTAATTCTTAATATTTTCATACATTCAAAAAATTGTTGGTGTAATCTAATAAAAATTATGTTTTTGATTGACTTCCGAAAAAGCTGCATTTAGTCTTCGATTGCCCAACACTATATTTTGGGAAAAAAAGATATGCAGCCATAAAAATAATTCTACTTTGTTATATCTGATACGAACATTTCAATAAATACGAACATTTCAGTAATTTATCTCTTCGATTGCATCGTAAAATCAGTTATCTAGATGCAGCTATGCTAATTAAGTAATTATTCAATTAATGATAGCACTACTTATTTGTACTTAAAAATTTAATGTGATATTACTGCATCTTTATCCGTTTTAACAAATTTGAAGCAATCTATTAGAAGGACCATAATCGCAAGTTAGTTTATTTAATTTAAAACGATCAAGCAAATCTCCTTCAGTGATTTATTATGATGACCGCAGACGACAAATAATCCTCCAACAGTACAGAAAATTTTTGGCGGGTTGCCCACACCGGTTTACAAAGTTATAATAACTCGTCGTTCTTATCTTAATCCTATTTATCGAGAAGATTTAAAACCACATAACTAATAATATCTTGAAACTATGCCCATTGACAAATTAAGATGGATTGCCGCAAATTCATTCTTCTCAACGGGAAATAAATCACTGCAAGAAGAAGTTAAACTTTCTCCCTCTGCCCTTAACACTTTTAATTCAACACATCAACTCCACCTGGAAAAAGTTACGTTCTGCATCTGGAGGCACGAATCAGCGTCAACTTTTTCGGTAATTTTCACTTTGTATATACAATCGCGTCAACATAACCAGTTTGCATTTTCTCAACGAGATTAACTTGGTAAAATATCCCTAAGGAGAAGAAAATTAATTACCACTAGCAACACAACTGTTTCATTAATTCCATACCTCTTTCAGGCAATCAGGATATCTTGATCTGCGGCAACTGTCGGGAAATGTACACAGACTTGCACGATTTACTCGAACACAAGAAAACTTACTGCAAACTGCGTTTCACATGCAAATGTGATACAAACAAGTCAAGTAAGTGTTTTTGTAGCTTTTTATTTTTGTGAATTAATAAATGATTCTTATTGCAGAAAATACAACGGATGACCCTTCCACAACTTCGCTGCTATGTGTCCAATGCAAAGACGCCTTCCAGAACGCATGGGATTTAATGGTGCACGCACAAGCCGCTCATATGTTGAACATCTACGAATTAGGTGTGCCAGCACTGGCAAATTGCTCTTCGCCACCATTGTCACCAAGAGACAATAACACTCCAGATAAGGTAAGGAAGAGAATTAAAAAATATGTGCGGCTCTTCTACATTAAATGTCCTCTTGGACGAGCTTTGTCGTAAGTACACAGAAGCTGTCCTCGCTGAAGTGACTAGAGCAAACAAGCTGCCCTTATCAAATGAACCAAAGCAAACAAACATTCACCCATGTTTGCGGCTGTTTGACTTTCGTCTTCACTATCGCCAGTGACTTGACACTCCACTTATCTTTAGTCCGGCTTATAAAAACTCTATTTTGAATCAAACGAAGCCCTTTGTTACTTTGCGTTTGTGTGTTCTACTTTAAAGTAATTATTCCCCAAAAATGTACAAAATCCGAGGCACACTATTAAGATAATTTTATTTCTACTTAACACAAATCATGCTGTTCAGAAACTGATTTGTTAATAGACTTCTCAGAGTCCTTCATTAACCTTTTTTGGAAACAGAAAGTATCTAGAGATTAAAAATATTGCAATAATTATATTTACTAATGTCTAGTACCATATCTGCGTTCTTATGAAATTAGATTTAGTCAGTGCATCTTGTTAATTTTTTATCATGTTTATTTTTGGCTAATTGTTAAATTTGGACTTAATCCAAATTTACTTTTTTGATTTATTGTCTCTTTTATTACGACATGCCTAATATACTTTAGAGCAATTAGTTTGTACAAATAATGTATTTTCGATGTAGCATTCAATCATCACGAAGAAGGGCATATTGGGTTCCAATAATGCAAACTAAACTTGTTAAAAAATAAATTAATAATAATTAATGCTTTAAAGTCAGCTGTGAAAATTTTGTTCATCACAAATCAAATAAACATATTCACGTCATTTTTTCATTAAAAATATTTTCCATTCATTCTGTCAAAATCTGCAGTAATTTAAGTATTATGACTGAAATTCATGAAGATCACAGCGGATCTGATCTCAGTTCGGACTCTTGGACTCTTCTCGATGAAAATCTACTAACTGAAGATCAATCCCTGAGCATTTCTTCCCAGAACAACAATGAAGTCAACGAAATGGATGCTGAAACATCTGAAGACTCCAGTGGTGAACCAAAGACCAAAAACGACGACGGATTTTTAACGTTTGATGAGTACCTGCAAGAACGGCTGTTAGAATACGATTACGAACATCAAGAAAAGCCGCAAAAACTGAGGACGCTCTACAAAGAAAAGCTGCGAAGGACTTTCAGGAAGAGTAAAGCGCAAACTTTGGGTATTTCTGTATTTATCACGATTATTTTGGGCTTATTTGCTTTTGCAACTTTATGCTCCAGTCTATCACAGCCAATTACGGAGAAAAAAGTAGACAGACCTGCAAGACCGGAAAATGTCATTGTCTATGACAGAATTGTTGAGAAAATGAACGAAACTATGAAATCAGTAGAAGCGCTAAAAACTACAAAGTTGCTGCCGCAGAAGGACAACAATTCCACAATCAATTCCACACCAAAATCACCCACTGTCGGACTCAAACCAGAACCAAAATCGGAAACTATCAAGTGGAAACCCCAACTTCGACTACCGAAACCCCAACCAAAAATTGTGAAAGAAATGCCTCCAAAAATTCTAAAACGTGCTAGCAAATCTGGACCGTCAGGAGACACCGTTAAAGAAATTAACACTAAAGCCAAGGTCAAACCAATATGGATAGCTCTGAAAGAATTTTTGTTGGACACCAACGTCCATGCACTGGTTTCTTTAATCATGACAAACATCTATTTATTCACGTTATTAACAGACTTTGCAAGAAAATCGCAGACGAATGAGAAATCCAAGTATGTTCTTACTCAAAAGTTCCTGCAGGATCTGGAAAAAAGCGAAAACGTGGAGGAGTTACGCAAGTATCTTTTCCGAGAATTGCCGTACTGGAACGCAGAGTTTACACAAAAGGATCAAAAGAAAAAGAATGTGAAAAACAACCCAAAGAAGACAAGTTCAGTGGCAGTTTTCAATGATAAACAAAAGATGGTTGGCAACATTCTCTTCGGATCTTGTCCCTTCCTAAACGAACATCCTTCTCTAGCTGTACCTTCAAATGGTGTAGAAACTGGTAAGAGTGAGTGTCAACGCCGATTTGAAGAACTTGACCACCATCAGAAGAAGTTTCAACATTTGAAAGACACACAGAAGAATCGAATTAAGCTCCTAAAACAGAAATTTAGAAATGAAGTTTCATTCATTAGAGAAACAGAGGAAGAGTCGGAAGCAAGAACTGAAAAAATTAACAGAACTAGTCAGCTTTTCATTAAAAAGTTAAAATCTAACAGAGAAAAATATTTGTTGGAGTTGAAGAAAGTTAGAGAACTGAGGAAGAAAATCGCCGCTTCTAAGAATAAAAACAGTGATGTACAAGCAGTTGGTACTTATTCGGTATCTTTACCGACTATATACGATTATGGAGAGAGGTTCAAGATGATCAAGGAGAAGTTTCAAAGGGAAAATAATAACATGCCTAAGGAATTTTAAAAATTTAAATTAAATTCAAATAATTTTTTTGCAAATTGTAACATTTACCATTAGCATTCAATAAACATCCATTACCATTTAGATAATTCATTACTGGTAGTAGTTGAATATGCATTGATTAGAATTATCAATCATAAGATAACCACTATGACAGTGTCTTTGTGTAGGTCTGCTGGAGATATTTTTCTCCTTACAGCTAAAATATTTTATGAAGTATTTTGCTTTCACTTTACACTGTACTAGGATTAGTGTCTGAGTAATGTCTTCTTATAGAGAAAGATAAATCACAGTCTTGCCTTTGCTATAAATACAAACCTTCTCTGTTTGAAATTATTATGAGGTATGATTAATCTCAATGCAAATATGTTTTATTGGTCATTTAAGATTTATACGTAAATTGAATGTAATAATCAGTCCTTTTGGTATATCTAACATCTTTATTTGCCCTACTGTCTTTCCGATTCGACTCCATAGCATTATGTATTAATTTCAACAAAACTCTTCTTCATTTCTTTTCTCCTCCCCTCTCCTCTTCTGCCTTCTCCCTCTAGCTTTCTTTCATACCTCTTCCATCTCACCTAAACGTCGCCATCATTTTTCTTTCTTCTCCTTCTCTATCCCCAAATCCTTCGGTATTTCCTCAATCTTTTGCACTTCCAGTTGTACCTGGACTCTCAGATTCTTCCTTCTTATCTGTCCCTTTCGCTCAGTTCTACATTCATCCACATGCCTCTTTGTCTCAGTCTCTCTCTTTCTTTGCTCGCGTACCCATTCCTCTGACACTTCTTTTCCACCCTCTCTATCTCTCTTGTTCTTTCCATCCCCAAATCACTGCTCCGTACAATAATATGCTCTCAATCAGACTTTCAAACATCATCACTCTCCTCTTGAAATCATTTCTTTCTCCTATTCCCCGTACATCCCCCTCGCCTTATTTGCTTTGTCTTATGTGTCTTATCCGTGGCCCTTTAATTACACATATAGTCTAAGTACTTAAATTCTTTATTTTGATTTATTTTCTTTCCTACCCACCATTCATTCTCTTCATTACTTCTCTTTCTCTACTTCAACACCAACATTTTAATTTTTCCACATTCACCTCTAACTTTTTCTTTCTCACGTGTTTTCGTAGGTTCTTTATCATTTCTTTCATCTTTCTACACATCCCCCTGCTTGTGCTCTCTCTATCATTCCAACCATATCTACCACACAAGAGGCTGAGGAGAAATCTTGCCTCACTCCCTTTGTTTTCACAAACCCTTCACTTTCCCATTTCTCTACCTTCACTTTACTTTTGGTCCTTTCATACATATCTTCCACATTTTTGCCAGCCATTCATTTACCCCTCTCTCCCTCATCAGACACTCGAACATTCTCTCTCTATCCACCTTGTCGAAATCCGCCTTCAAGTCTACGAATAATGCACACACCATCACCCCTTTCTTCTTTCGTTGGATTTTTGTCAAATGGTGCAGGATGTTTTGCGTTATCTATTACTCCCTCTTCCTACATCTCTTTCCTTATCCTTTCGTTCCAAATTGACGCATTCAACTTTTACCCTGTGTTATTCCCCGGTAGTTTTCCTCCTTACTTTTCTCCCTCTTTTTGTAAATAAGCCATATTACGCCCTCTTCTCACCCTACAGGAAATTACTCTCTTCTCCACACCCCATTCATTACCTCAGTCTTTCTATCACTCTTCTCGGTCCATACATCCACTATTCCTTCTGTATTTCATCCCTCCCCGGCGCTTTCCTCTTCCTCAGTTTCTTCACTGGCCTGTCCACCTGTTTTAGGGTGATTTCTTCTCCTTCTGGTGCTGTCTGTTTTCCTTTTAATTTTTTCCCTCCAGCAGCTTCGTCTACCGTTATCTCTTCACTCACTGTTTCTCTCTGTATTGATTGTTATTATACTTCCACAACTTTTTCTCTGTTCTTATAGCTTTTTTCTGTCCCTCTTCTCTTTCCTTCTTCTGCCTCTTCTTCTCTCTAGATGTTTTTCTATAACTTCTCTTCGCTTTTAGAAAGCCGCTTCTGTTTGCTTTCGTCTTTTTCCATTCTCTTAGGACTTTTATTATTTCCTTTCTCCGTTGTTCACATTCTTTGTCCCACCATTAGTTTCTTTCTTGCTCCTCTACCTTTTATTGTCATTTCTCTTTCTGTCGCTACTTCTTCTAATATTTCTCCCAATTATTTCTTCATAGTCCCTACTTCTTGTTTTTTTAATCTTGCCTTTTCTAATCTTCTCTTGTACTCTTCCACTCGTTCGTCCCACATTTTGATCATCACCTGCTTCTGCGTTTCCTCTGTTATTTTTCCTCCTCTTTTCTCTTGTCTCCAATACTTAATTCTATAGGCAGATGGTATGACTCTACTCTTCCCCTACTATGAATTCTTCTACTCCTTCCCATGCTTCTTCGTTTACCATTCCGTAGTCTATCACCGATTCTTCTCTGCCGCCTATGCCTATTTTTTGGTAGCAGTTTGTTTGTTTTTCCCAAGCCTAGTTCTTCTATCCACGTTTCTGTTAAATCTCGAATCTTGCGCAGGTAGTTCCAGAAATCTTCTTCTTTTTCTCTTAGTCCCGCATTCCTGAAATCATTTTCCCACACCTCTCCTTATTCTTCTTTTCCCATTTTATCATTTTTTCTTTTCCGTCGTCTCCACTTTCTCCCTCACTCCTTCCTCTTTTTATTGGAAAACCTCTAGTATCTCTCTCTCTCTCGTTTTATTCCATATTTAACTCTCTTTCTTGCTATGTGCTTGCGATGATCTATAAATATCATCTCCTTAGTTTGCCTTTTTTTTTCATCAAAGACGCTTGATTTTGGATAAGAAAAAAATATGGGTATAATATTTTTTCGTGTAGTTTCTAGAAAAGCTGTATTTGAAAATTGTGGGACAACCCCATTATACCATTATACTTACATTTTTGACTGACTGGTTGACAAACCGGTTCGGAATGACAACCGTTTTCCTGTTGTCTCCACATTCCGTTTCTTGTATTACACTGTCGTCTTTTGTGACCAAAAAAAAAACCATACGGTTCATGGCAATACATGTGGTGGGCGGGTGGGTCGCCACATCTACAACTGACTGATTGACTAACAGTATTGGAGAGACAACCATTCTTTGGCTTTAAATATCTGAAAGGAGATTAAAAATGAGAATGAGTTCTAATTAAAATGAAAAAAATAGTCAATAAATGGTTGTCATTTCTCAACCACTTAGTCAGTCGATAAGCATACTGGACGGGGCGCCCACCCGCCTACCGCACTCACAGGCGGTGCCAGAACCATACGATTTTTAGTCATAAAGAAACCTTGCTCCAGCAAAGAAAATCAATCCGAATTGACATTTATACTCAAACTTACATTTTTGACTGACTGGTTGACAAATCAGTTCGGGATCACAACCGTTTATTTATCATTAATCCAAGTTTTATCACAAATTTTAGCGTATAAAAAAAATAATATAATCTTTTTCTACTTTGCGTTCGTACTGAGGCTATTACGATACGCTTTTGGGTGTCATAATAGACAAAAGCGGTGTTATAATAATTACACTAAAAATAGTATAATTTTTTTTTTAATATTAGTAATCTCTCTGTCTGATCTTGGCAATCCTAACCTATACTTCGCTGTCAATGATGTGTGAATGTGAATTGGCATTACTATTTTTGCCACTTGTATTGGAAATTCACGTGCATTTAGGGCAAGCGATTTTGTTGGGGGAGGTGTCCAACAAGCTGGTAACACTTGTCGCCTTCTTGGGGCATTGGTGTAGGACGGCGTCTGTAGGTTTTACATGTCCTGGATGGCTCGCCTTGACTTTGTGTGTGGACGCCGTCAGGAAGGTTTTTAATAGTATAAGACAACATTGTGGCGTTGCAGCTCAAAATACATACGGTAGGAAAATGTTTTTGGAGATCGTAGAGAACGTGTTCTCCTTCTGGCAATTTTCAAATTGGGCGTATGTTTTTCCATATACCTCGCGTGACTTTAAAGGTAGCAAAGTGCCTATCGTATTTTCGCCAAAACCCGTATTTCTGGGGGCGTACATTGAAGAACTTCAGAACTCATTTTTGGAAGGACAAAAATACGGGTGTAGACGTTTCAAATTAATTCTTTTTCATAGGCGCCGTTAATGCAGCTCGCAAGAGTGCCAACCGCCGCGAAATTCCCTAGATTGTGAGATTTGATTATTTTGAATAAAAAGTGGCAAAGTAGAAAAAATACTGTATGATAATTCGTTTATAAGGCATTTTGTCGCACTTACTCTTTGTGTAAGTGCGACAAAATGCTTCTTATAAAACTCGTATCATAATATACTAATAAAACACTAGTGGACTTATGAACCCATAATTAAACTGCTTTCCAATTTGTCATAACAACCAGTTCATAAGCCGACAGTTTTTAACGCTATAAAATTGTTGTGTTTTGATGAATGTTTTAAGAACTGTTACAGAAGGAGGTGTTGGATAAAACTATGTATTACACTCGTGAGTTAACAGCAAATAAGTCACTCAAGAGAAATTATTAAATTATGACTTGCTAAAATCTTGAATGGAATTCTTTAAATTCAAATAAAATAAACGACAATTAAATTAATAATCCGGGTCTAGACACAAATTAGTTAAAAGAATTATATTCCCTGATACTTCTCAAAAGTTCTAAGTAATTTTCAAAACACATTTTTAACATCGACTTTCTGCAACTATCCATCCGTTATAACTCGTAATACCTGTCCATAGCTGCGATCGGAGTCAATTTTTTCTCCGATAACAATACACCTGGGAGCGGCAACCACACTGATATATGGTCACGACCCTTCAGCCTTCCCCGCTGAGTCCATCACTTCTGAATCGCGTGTCTCCTTCATTTTCTATAAATATATAAACGTCAGATGGTCCGATAGCGTTGCAGTAATAAAATGACATCCAAGAAACGGATCTCCAATTAGAACATTAGAAGGAGTGCGAGGCGTCACGGTTTTGCATGACGCTCAAAGATAAGGGTTAGCGAGAGATGTGACAGGTTTTATTATTACAGGGTGCGTGATTGGAACCGAGCCATTTTTCAGGAGGCAGACTCACGCGTTTACGACCCTTATCGCGGCTTACACATGTCTCCGGCGAATGCTTGCACGATTATTGGTTTTGAATATCGAGTAATGTTCAAAAGGAAATTGAAAAACGAACTTAGTCATAATTACAATACAGTAATTAGTGAAGAAATAACCGTACCCCGAAAAGGAAAGCTGGAAAAGTAGAAAGAATATTTTGATTTATATCCGGTGTACTTGTCTTCCCTGAAGGCAATGCACAGGTTTCATCCACAACGCGCCAAGATTACCAAATTCGTTCAACTTGGAACCCCAATCGGGGTTTCAATTTACTTAATTCTTCTGTGCTGTTCGTGACTTTGGGGTTTATGACGGATCGAAAAAGGGTATTTATCTGTTTGGAGATAACTCTGTTATAGAGGACTAATTAAGAGAAAAGAGACATCATCGCTTATCGGTTTGTTTGCTTGGACGCTGAATCGCAGAAGTTGATGAGCTACTTTAAGTCAAATTTTATTATGAGATTTATTACTAGAGGTAATGACTTTTAAAAATATACCTTTTCTTCAAACATGGCAGATAAAGTCGTTTAGCGGCGCATAAAGTAATCTTGAAATTACATCATGCGACGCTGGTGGTCAGTCAAGTTTAGCATGTTTTATTGGGAGAAAAGTGGCTTTTCGTGGCTCGTCTGTATTTGCCACGAAAAGCGTCACTTTTGCTTCTGATAAAACAATATACTGTTATCTCCTAATTTTCTCTATAACTCTCTATACTGACTGACGGAAAATCAAGGGACTCAGACTATTAGGTTTTCAAACATGAAACTTAGCACAAAGGTTCCTCATAAAATGTAGGCAAGCACCTTGGAAGGATTTTTCAAAAATTCAACCCCGGAGACATGTTGTGGGGGTACAAAGTTTATATGCAGAATACCTCTGGCAGACGTTACTATGGCAAAGGTGGATCTTCTGTCAACATATATTTTGACAACCGGTGGGTGGCTCCATTTGATTCTGAACTTTTAAGGCTCAGATCAATGTTGAATGTTGTAATTTCGTGAAATCAATAAATGTTTGCCAACATGTAAATAGGTAATCCCACCAGGATAATTTTGTTCTATTACATCAGCAAGCGTGTAAAAATACGTCATTAACGTGTGTTTTTGTCCTAATTCCCTACAATACCTATGAAAAAGGAACATTTGAAATCACACAAAATTCACAGCGACTCAAATGCGGCTGTTTGTGACCACAGACTATTTATTATTTAATGTATTTGTAAGACATATAAATTTTAACTATGCCAAATCTCACTCCTCCGTGCGAGCAATATGGTTAAAAAGGGGTACAAAAGTTTCTCTTCATGTATTAATATTGAAAGTGCGGAATAAAATTCTTTATATTTTTATTCTTATGTGTAAACAATTTCCCTCGGATAGGGCAATTTTTATTTGTAAAGCTCTATCTTTTGACATAAACTACATCTTCCTTCTTATTCCTAAGGGGCGCTGTTCTTGCGCCGGTGCACTGAAGCTTAAGCTTATTGTGCCCCACTTAGTTGCTTTACTCCATAAGGCCTGTGCTGTTAATGTTAAACTTCAGAACAATAGGCATATGTTTTATGTCGTAGGGTTCACAAGTCTTTTCGGCTCTTCCGTTTCCTTCAAATTCCTTATGTCCCAGCACCCTCCACAAAGTCACTCTATTGTGTTCTGCCAGTTTCACCAGCGATTCGAGAGTTTCTTTCACCACTTTGGAGCGTACTTGACACTTTCCAGAGCATTTAGCGCTGCCTGACTGTCGGTCATAATCCGTATCCGTCTGTTCGCACAGCCCCTCCTCGCTATTTTCCCGGAACGATAATGTCAATTGCCTATAACACAGTTGCCCAGGAACCCAGGTTAATGCTCATGTCATCTTCTGGTGCTTCCCCAGCAACTCCGGCCCCAGTGCTCTTTGTTGTCTTGGACCCATCAGAGTACCAGATGGATAAATTCTTACTCCTCAGTTTCTGAGTATCGACCCTCTCCTCTCTTCCCGGTATATTACCTCGAAGGGTTTAGAAAGTGATATTCGGTCCAGAATCTGTACGATTAGATGCTCAGTAAGCAATAATTGTTCCGAATTTTTCCCAAAATCTCCGGTATGCTGCCTTCATTGCCTGCGATTTCACCACCACATGTAGGGAAGGAGGTTCATGAGCACTTCCATGGCTCCGGTTGGCGTTGTGTTCATTGCAAGGCCGTTATTCCAAGGCAGGCAAGTCTTTGCAGCTTCCCTAATAGCCGTATAGCGTATAACCTTGCCGTGGAGCCAGTAAATCATTTCTGTGCGGATAGGCCGGACGAGGAGAACGTCTTTGCCGCGATCGTGGCGACCGCAGCGCTGGTCTATCGGGCGTTCGTAGTACTATCTTAGTACAATAATATAAATATTAATTTAATGTATTTGTAACACATATTAAATATAAATTTTAGCTTTGTGCACTTCTTCTCCATATAAACTTTAACTATGCCAAATCTCAAAGTCCTTCGTTCGCGCAATATGCTTAAAAAGGGGTACAAACTTTTTTCTTCACGTATTAATATACAGTGAGCGGCAAAAGTATGGAATAAATTCATTAAAAATTAATCCAATTTTTTTTGAAAGAAATCTTTAGACGGGTCAATTTTAGGTTATAACAATACATATTTTTATACCGAATAAAATTCCAAGCAGTCATTTGTTTTCTAGTGATGGCGTCATCGATAGAAACCCCCTTTTTTTTCTTGATTCTGATAGCCCCTTTAATTGTATACACGACAGTGTAAAAATTCTGCTATCTTACATAAGGAAAGTTTTGAGAAAAAAAAAGATGGAAAAAATAAATTTTATAACGAAAGCTTGTTGACAATAAGCAAGTCTATGAAGAAATTCCTTTTGGACATTATAAAATACTTCTTCACTAATTCTACTTATTTCGTATCGAATCCTAATTTTTAAATCTTCTAGATTCTGTGGTCTAACATAAGTCTTTAAATAACGACATGAAAAATAAACAAGGGGTGTGAGATCTGGAGCCCTTGCAGCCCACTCTATCGGTCCTCGTCTCCCAATCCACCTGTAATGGCGAACAGGAAGTGCAAAGTGTGGGGGTGCACCGTCTTGCTGGAACCACAAATCATCATTTACTAAGGTCTGATCATTGTCATTTGGAAAATTTTTAACAAGGAGGTATTTTCGTTAATTTTTGGACAACCCGTTCTTCTAATCGCTTTAACATGCCCAGTTCTTCTAAATTTATTTTCAATATTACTGACTGTAGATTGGCTGATGAGTCTGTCTGGATACTTTGCATTGAACAAATTACACACTTCTGGTCGGGTTCTAGTTTTATCACCGCACCCAATCGAAATTAAAATTTCTATACGTTGTGTTTCTGTTAAAAGAACGATTTTCGAAAACGTTTTGTAAAACAATTTACACATACAAATGAAACTGACAGTACCATTTGATTGTTTGATTTACCTACTTGATTTTTTGACTTGTTTTTGTTTGTCATAAAAAAATTCAATTTCATTTTTTTTCTCAAAACTTTCATTATGTAAGATAACAATTTTTTATACTGTCATTTAGACAATTAAAAGCGCTATCTGAACCAAGAAAAAAAAAGGGGGTTTCTAATTAAAAAAAATAAGATGACGTCATCACTCGAAAACAAATGACAGCTTGGAATTTTATTTGAATAAAAATATTATTTTTTTATAAACCAAAATTGACCCGTCCAAAAATATATATTTTTTTAATTTTGTTTAATTTTTAATGAATTTATTCCATACTTTTGCCGCTCACTGTATAGATTCCTAAAAATCCTTTGACATTTATCTGACAAATAATATCAATTGTTGCAGTTGAAATTAAAAGTTGCAATAAATAGTTCATGTTAATGAGATTTAATTACATATTAAATTTCAAATACCTAATAAATTGTGAATAAAATAGTATACAAACTTTAGCAAAAGTACCATTCTTATGTCTCGAGAACTAGTTCACCTCGAGGCTACGCCCCTCGGTAAACTATAATTCTCTTGACAGGATTGGAATACTTTCTGCCTCAGTATGAAATATACTCTAAAGTTGTTATGCATAATAAAAAAACGCATCATGGCCAAACTCTCAAAATCATTTGAAGCTTTGAGAACAATAAATGGTGTGGTGCATCCTATACGTTCCGATCTACTTGCAAGAGCTGGGTTGCTTGAAGACGATGAACACTGGTCTGCAGCACTGTAAAAGACCGCCTTTCAGAAGACTTTTTAAACATCAAATTGAAAGACAGGTAGAAGTCAATATAGAACACTTTTCTTGGGTTCAGCGGTACGTGCAGACGGCGTAGGCCAAAACCAAGCGTCTCCTGAATTTTGAGACGTATTGGTTTTACCCTAGTCTAACGCGCGTATAGATGTTTCACATTAAAATAGCATTTAAGATTTGAGCAGAGTTTTACAAACCATAAGAAATAACAAAAACTTAATGGGTGCAATGATTTTCGACAAACAAACAAACAAACGTGTAGTACCGAGAAAAACACGAGCAAATCTAGGCGTGTCTGAAAAGATCTTCCCTGTGGCCTTCTATTCATGAGTTCATTTGAGAGGTCTCCGCCGGCCAATTTTCAAACCTTCTGCTCAAGATAACAAATGGTGTCTATAAAGAAAAAAATGGCAATATGGCGATTCCGGACAAATTGTGCATCAGCTCATGCGTTTACCCAGAACATTTGCGATGGATTAAATTCTGAAGTATAAACTCTATATAGCGAACTTCTATTTAACGAAAAAAAAACTCCTTAAAACGTAGAAATTAAGGTTTGTTTGGTTTATATTTGGAAACAACCAATCTCAATAGCGAAACGATATGTCATTATTTAGACCCCAATAAACATTAATTTCACTGAGCTTCCCAAACAATACTGATATAGAGTATTGCTGATATAGAGTAATACTTCTTACTTCTTATTTTACTTGCGACAGGTTGCCTCGGCCGCCGATTTTTTTTTAGGTGGTATGCTCCACGGGATTGCGGGTAGCTACTCTAGAGTATGGGACGCCAGAGATCAGCTGTCTAGTTTGGCGGAAGGAAAAATAAATGTTACACGGTGTGAGAGTTTTGACTATGGAGCCGGCAATGGCGACCGGAATGTACGCGTCTGAATATTACGAAAACGCGGCCGGTTGTCTAGCCGGCTAGCAGAGTGCTCCCACAGTCATAGAACCGGAGGATGCCGGAACGTACATGGCTGGCTGTGGCTAAAAACCGGAAATGGCGACCAGAAGGCACGCGTCCGAGTAGTATCAAAGCGCGGCCGGTTGGCTACCCCGCATCCCTGCGGTCAGACAATTGGAGGATGCCGGAATGTTCACGGCAGGCGGTGGCTAGAAACCGGAAGTGGCGACAGGAAGAGAGCAGGAAAATGGGTAGGAAAGGGAAGAGTGGTCGGCTAGTGCTCACCTTCTTGGACTGGAACTTGTTCTTCGAAAAGAGCACACTCACGTCTGGCCTCTGCAGCTGAGCCGAGCTTCTTTTATAGAGACGCTGGAGGGATGATTTTGACTTTGACTTTTTCGCGCGCTTTTTCACTCGTCAACATGATGCAAGAACCATCCCGGTACGACACCAGGAAACATTTATTTTCGACCGGTTAATGATCGCTGTGAAGGGCGTGATTCGACGTGACAAGAGGCGGTGACGGGGGGTGGTCGCAGCGGCTCCGGTATACTTTCATTTGCAGCGCTCTATTTTTCTGATTACCGGGGGGAAAGGATTACTCCCGTGCGGCACCAGGAAGCATTTTTAAAATTGGGGCGTAAGGTGCGCGACCTTTTTCAAACCG
Source organism: Diaperis boleti (assembly GCA_963583935.1). Classification (NCBI taxonomy): domain Eukaryota; kingdom Metazoa; phylum Arthropoda; class Insecta; order Coleoptera; family Tenebrionidae; genus Diaperis; species Diaperis boleti. The sequence goes on from OY757249.1 coordinate 23,527,146, forward strand.
TAAAGCAGCGGTCGGCGAACTGACGGAATGGACCGGCCGTGACGGCGAATGTCGCTGGCTGTATTAGAATCTCGAAAAATTCGGTAACTTCGTTACATACTTATTCGTAAAATTATATTTTTTTCTTTTACTCCCCGTTTAACGAAATATCTTTATATCGTATTAAATACCCGGTCCCTTCAATTTCGCCGTATAGAGTTTACACTGCATTTGGACTTGAAGACCGGAATTACGAGAACCATATTTCATAATTTTACTAGGCATTTCTTTGGTAGGTTAACAAAAAGAGTTTTTCGTAAATTACCTTATTCGATTTGACAAAATGCCTCATGTCTGAATAACCTCAAGCCTCCAAAAGTTTAGGTTCATATGAACAAGAAACCTGACCTAAGCTAAGAGTATGAGTATTATTTAAAAAGTATAGAATTTGAGATCTAATTTTTTTAACAGTGACCGTTTTTATAAAATTGCTGAAAAAGGTTCAATGTAAAATAAACTTGTACAAGCTAGCGAGTTGTTTTACTGACATAAGAATTTTTCAAGTACTCACCGATGTAATTATTTTTACATTTTCACGCCAATCCCCAGGCATACAACAAATCCGTCAAGTAGATTTATAATAGTCTACTCAACTCTACAAGTGTCGGTTGGGCGGTCATCATTACACTTGCTTTGTCATAGCTGCTACCTCTAACAAGCTGTCCAACCACCAAGCTTTAGCAACGTTGAATACGTAATTATTACAATACCAACAACAGGTATTCTGAAAGCAGCTGTATTTGTTTATTTAAAAAAGTGTTCCTGCATTGCGAGATAACCAAAAATTAATTCTTTTTCATTTTATTTGAAAAGTTACATTACTATTCCCAAGACGTTCCTAGCAGGTACTCAGACACGAGTTGTCTTACCGTTATCATAATTACTTCCACTTTATGCCACTCGCGCAGATGTAAGATAAGGATAATTATCCAGCTGCTTGTTTTAGTTCTGACGGTAAAATGATACACCATGCGGTCGCCGAGATGGTTCGCCAACCCGTGAACATGTTTTGTGTAAACATAATCGTTCTTGGTGGCATATATTTGCATTGTTACACTATGATTTAAGAGTACCACTTAGCAACCTTTACGTTTAGTGGACCTAGTAAATTCGAATGCATCAGTCCGAAAGTTCAACAAGCCACACGTTAATTTTGAAAGCGCGAATAATGAGTAGAAGACTCGTTATAAATAGATGAAGTTGCAAACACTTGGAGTGATTTTTACGTAAGTTTGCTTGTGTTTTCCCTAAAGATATGATTTAAGAAGTAAACTTTTTACGTTGTGTTACTACTATAAATATTTATTAATAAAGACATATTAACAATTAAGAATTAAGAATTTTTCACGAAACTGTTATAGAGAAAAGTTACTCAAATTGACGATTTTTACCACCCTCTAAAATATTTGCATCCATTTCCGTAGCACCCGGTATGATGTACATAACTATATTTAACAAATATAGTTATTACTTGTTGTACTCTCCCGGCGCATCCACCATTATATGGAGGATAATTTAAATTTTTATCTTACAATCTAACATTTACCTAATAAATACATGGCGTTGAGAACTATCAAATTCGTACAAAAATCATCTGTTCTTTGATATGTATGTATATTTCTCGCTAAACAAAGACATCTTTTCACGAAGTATCAATCTGCTAGAAAAAAATCGTTTGATCACTGTAATGCACCGGTCACATAATTATATAACTATATTTTTGTATTCGTTTTGTAAAATTGACAAGGTGGCACATAACTAAATATATAAGCTCTGCAGCTTATTATACAGCTTGTCTTGACAGGCAGCCCAGTGTTGCAAATGCGTCCGGGCTCCTGAAAAGTGAGCGCACGAGTATTGAACAGGATTTTTTGTATTAAAATTTGAAAGAAAATACGCATTAACATCAAATATTGAGGATAAGTTTGACAGATGACAAATCAAATACATATGCGGGAATATATATATTATTTAGTTATATGCTTTCTCCATCTTTCTATACTCATAACGATTATATGTGATACTCATCCAAACTGTTATGTTTTCACACATTTCCTTTCCCTGAAAACAAAAAGGGTGATTCCGCCCTCCTCGTTATCTTAACAGACCTCTGAAAACGCCTCCGATAGTATAAATCAGTTGTTTTCGTGGCGCACTTTTTCAGCCATAGATTTTCGTAATTGCAAAACCGGGGTTGGGCCGATATTATTGGATAAGATCAGCGGGAGAGAGACATTACACGATAGATTAAGGCTTTACTGTATGATGGGCGAGCCTTGTGATTACGATACTTACTCATCCCTTATAATTTATTATTACGCTTGCTACTATTCGATAGGGTGAAAATTTCGTGATATTTGATATCAGGTACAATACAAACACAAATTATATTAGAACTGGCAAAAAAGCGGTTCCTGTTATCCAATTAAATTAACTCAATCAGTAAATGAGGACGTGTACTATTTCAAAGGGACTATTTTTGTTTCATCATCGAAAAAGTATACAGACGTGCATGGTCGATGCGAACGAGAAAACTGATAACCACTACCTAAAAAAAAGAAACGTAATTTTGGTTAGGATTTTTTGTCAAACACGTTTTTAATATTTATTCTGCCGACTACTAATTAATGCTGACAAAAAATACCTTATTTTTATTCCTTTATATTTTCTGTATTCATTATCAATCTAACAATGCACATGTGAGTGACCAGTAGAAATTATTCAATCCTTTCTTCTCACGTTATGACTTCAACTAGAAAAATCTATTTTTCCGTCCATCTTTTATCACAGTAGCTGCTCTTTCAGACGCACAAGCCCGCACGGTTTAATTTAGTGATTGAAAAAGGGCAATATTGAAACGTATGTCTACGCTTTTCTTATTGACAGAAGTGTAATTTCCGGTTTATGTGTCCAGTTCCGTTTTTTGAGATAAGACTTTAATCACGCGTCTATTGCTGTTGCCCTAAAGGACTAGTTTCAAAAGCCGAAGTTGGCGTACTAATTTACCACAACTTTATGGCGATGAGTAGAACAAAATATTAACCCTATTAAATACAATCGCGGAATCTTGAACATAATTTGTCTGTAATTTTAAAAAATTATTCTATGCTTTATTACTACTTTGACATTTGAAGCTTCTAAGGTATGTTAACCTATTCAAGTTTCAAAAATTACAAAATTAAAAAGTACGGTTACAATACTTAAAGGATGTTTTACACTTTGTGACATTAACATCCAAGATTTTCTGTCCGCGTCTGTATTACAGTAGATTTCCTGTCAAAAAACTGTCATCAGCTTACGGCAACGAGGCACTTTTACTGGAATACTGTTTGAAAAAAAACCTTTCAGTATTTTTTTATCACATACTAGTAATTTGTGTACCTAGGCCGTAAAAGTTTGCTTTTTTGGACGCATCTGCTGTTTTTGGCCGAGGCGTGAGGATGGCGATGATCACAAAAGAATTCAAAAATTTGATCATTTTGTTTTTTAGGGGCTGATTACTAAAAAGGTGTTTTTCTACTTTGCGTTCGTACTGAAGCCATATTACGATACGGTTTTGAGTGTCATAATAGACAAAAACGGGGTTATAATAATTCTACTAAGAATAAATAGTATAACTTATTTTTTTTTAAATTGGCAAACTTGGCAATCCTAACCTATAATACTTCGCTGTCAATGTGTCACCTCCAAGTGGCTGGCAGAGGGAACAACAGCAACAGCTGTTGATGGGAATTGGCATTACTATATTGTTGGCATTTGTTTTGGAAGTGCTTCACTGTCTGGTGGTGGTCAAGCTGGTAACACAAACAAGTGCACTGATGGCGCTTGCCAAAGACTGTAATGCCACTATAATTGTGATGACTGAGAGTGTTTGTGTCTCTGGTCAGTGATGACGCGGATAAGGGGGTCCACTATTTGATTCCAAACATTTTTTGGATGGGAAGATTTCACAACCTCAAAACGTCAAACTTTTGTGCAGATTTTGTGTTAAGTTTTAAAATATTTAGAACAAACGGATCCTGTTCATCCGTACCTCAATCTCTTCGTAAAAATGTGTAGAATATTTTGGTATGATCATTTTTATAGAAAATTTTTGGTTCGTTTATCCGACAGTCACAGAACTCATTTATTGACGTTTCATTTTTTTTTTTTTTTCATAGCTACCATTAATGCACCTCGCAAACGTGGCCAACCACCGCGAAATTCCCTGGATTGTTAAATTTGATAATTTTGTATAAAAAGTGGCAAAGTAGAAAAAATAGTGTATAATAACTCGTTTATAAGGCATTTTGCTTCTTATAAAACTCGTATCATAATATACTATTTTCTACTTTGCGTTCGTACTGAGGCTATTACGATACGCTTTTGGGTGTCATAATAGGCAAAAGCCGTGTTATAATAATTAGACTAAAAATAATATAATTTATTTTTTTAATATTGGTAATCTCTCTGTCTGATCTTGGCAATCCTAAGCTATACTTCGCTGTCAATGATGTATGAATGTGAATTGGCATTACTATTTTTGCCACTTGTTGGGGGAGGTGTTCAACAAGCTGGTAACACTTGTCGCCTTCTTGGCGCATTGGTGTGGGACGGCTCGCAAGCGTGCCAACCGCCGCGAAATTCCCTAGATTGTGAAATTTGATTATTTTGTATAAAAAGTGGCAAAGTAAAAAAATACTGTATGATAACTCGTTTATAAGGCATTTTGTTGCACTTACTCTTTTAGGGCACTTCTCGCTACGCTCGTCGTGCTCTAAACCCGTGCGTGCGACAAAATGCTTCTTCTAAAACTCGTATCATAATATACTATGTATTGTATGGATTCTTTTTTAAAGTTTTAACTTTTTTGTACACATCTGTCAAATTCTGACAGCTCAGTCCCAAAAAAGTGGAGTTTGACAGATCAGTCCCAAAAAAGTAGAGTTTGACAGATGCGTACAAAAAAGTAAAACTTTACGGCTCCAAAAGAGTTTTTTCGTAATGATCGCCTAAGAAATCTATTGCTAATTACCCTAATTGGTGCTTCGTTTCAAAATGCAAAATTTAACTCCTACAAGTCCAATACTTCGATGAGACCCACTTCAAAATCATATAAAATTCTGACACTCACCACCGGTAACAGAACGCTGCTACCAGAGAATCCTGTGCAAACAAACTTAAATTTACGTTATCACATATTATCTCAACAACTTCACAGAAATTTCAAAAAAAAAAATTGTTTAATGATGGATGTAAATTTTAGAAGCGCACTGGACTACTATTTTTGTTTTAGAAGTGAAACTTTTATAGTAGCGCAGTCCTCAAAAAACCCCGCAGCCGTTTCTTTCAGGTGTTCATCCGCAGAAAAACGGCGTCCCCTCAAGTGCTTTTTTAATTTGGGAATGAGATAGTAGTCACTCAATTCCAAGCTGTTGGGTGGATGTTCCATCTCTACAAAACCGCATTCGTCGATTACTTCACGGACTCTGCAATTGTCATGAATCTTTTGATTGCAGTTGTGGGGCGGTTTTTGTTGTATAGCAGTTTTCAACTTTTTGATTATTTTTTTTTTATAAAATTCTCCTGTTATTGTAAAACTTTTTTTCATATATTCAATCAGTAAAATTCCTTCCATAATATCCCAAAACACCGTCGCCATCAGCTTTCCGAATGAATTCTGCGTTCTTGCCTTTTTTGGCGGTGGGGCTCCCTTGTGGACCCAATGCATGGATTCCTGTTTTGTCGGTGGATCCCAGTGATACACCCACGTTTCATCACCTGTTCAGGTTTTCGAAAAAAACTTTTCGTCTTCAGCCAAAGCTCTCAAGTTTTCTTCGCAAATTTGTTGCCGACACATTTTTTGTTGGGGAGTAAGCAATTTCGGAATCCAACGTGCTGAGACTATTCGTTCCTAAATATTCATGCAAAATTTTTAAAATTGTAGCTTGCGATATCCCTACTTCAGCAGCAAGCACTGAAACTCTTATTCTTTGATCCGCTGAAACCAAAACCTCAACTTTCTTGATGTTTTCGTTGGTTCTTGAATTGATGTCCTACCCCATCGAAATTTTGAACCAAAATTTTAGACCAAAATAAGACACATCTTCCCCATACACATTAATCATCCTTTGGAGAATATCCTTGGGGCCTTCCTTCGTCAAGAATTTAATTACGCTTCTATGTTCTAGCTAAATTTCACACATTTTTTGTCAGTTAAGGCAACACAAAGACAACAAAACTTTTTGGAAGTGAACCAAATTTGGTCAGTAACCATTAAAATGTCAGAGCAACTTAACAGCAAAAAATTTGCGATCGTCACTTGTTTCTGTCATGGGTACGTAGATAATATAAAAATCTCCCCTCGTACTTTCAGTGCCGCATTGTGGCAATGGGTTTAGGCGATTGGTTGTTTCTCGAGCCTTCTGGCAAGCTCCTTTTTATTTTTATTATTATTATTACATGTTATTATTCGTTTTCCTATTTCTCTTATCATAGGCCTTTTGCTTCTGATTTAGAATCAAACACAGTAATTTCAGATGTGTCTGAAAATAAAAATATTATAAAATATCCAACTTCATATTCAAAATCAATTTAAATTGTTGCGTTATTTATGATACCTATAAGACTAAAAATATTATACTAAAGAAGTTTCTTTAGCGGCGGTGAGCACTTTTTGGGATGGGTAAATTGTTGTTAAATTGTTAAACTCGCGTCAGGACGTGGCCTGATCGAAAATTCGTAAGACGAAGGGAGGGTGGACCGTCGCGCCGGCGCGGCGTAGAAGAGGAGGTAATATCCCCCTCTCTTTGTTGCGAGTTTCAGAAGAAATAATCGTCCAGCGGGAGGAGTAGCTATTTATCAAAATATGAACACAGTTCATTATTGCACAAATTATATGGATGTGCATGCGAAATACACCAGCATGTTTAAGGGAATTGAACGCGACTTCATTTGACTATAATTTGTCTGCACAACAACATTCCTAAACGTCATACCAGCCCACTCTTTTATCGCATAACTAGACATGGATAGGAAGAAGACGCTAGATGGTCCAAAAAATTATTGTTTAGTTTTGAAATTACTTAATCATTAACACACCTAGCACTTCAATCTTTGGTTTAACATTTGAATAATGATCAATACTAAAGTAGAATGTCCCTCAAAATAAAATAAAAATATCTTATCTGATAACAGGTTGAATCCGCAATGAGAAGACCAAAATCAACCAAAACTTGAAAAAAATCAGTTATGAAATAAACTTTGTACGAAGCTGCTTTCGATTATAAAAACAAATCCTTAAATCATTGTTGAAATAACTGAATGGTTTCTTTGTTTCTCCAAAATTCGTAGTGCGATGCAAATTTCCTATCTCCGGCGTACATAATATAAGATGCAATAGTGTTATCTCTTACCATTTGAACTGGAGATGTACAATCAGTTCGAGCGTTATTGAACAGAACGTCGCGTGTTCATGGTAAAAACTTCTTAGGTCCACAACTTTCGGCGCGAAGCAATACAGGGTGACACTCGTTAGAATTATGGCCTAGTGATCTATGGTCACTTGAGTTTCAGATGTTAGTGTCGAAACTGGTTTGTCATTAATTTTTTATTAGTTTATTTTTTTCTAATAATAATGGGAAATTTGAGGAAGAATGCTATAATAAAATATCCTTCCGCTCATCGAAAAAATAGACGTTTAGCGCAACTAAAAGCAGTGAAAAAAACACAGATAAGGTAAAACTATAAAACCATGTGATTCATTTTATAATTATTATTTGTAGTGAAAACATATCTACGGTCTCTTCAGACATCAGTTCTGTGAGAAGTGATATGTTGGAAAAAAGGTAAATGATATGATTTAAAAGTCAAATAAGGTATGTTCAGTTATTTGTATATATTATTATTTAATTATGCATATAGACTTGACTTCTGATATTTTTTTTACTATGAAATAAACTTGAACTGTCCCATAATAATTTTAATTGCAATATCTATTAATATTTGGGGCAAGTCCGCCCCTGTCGATAGCGCATGTGGACCCTTAGTCGGTCACTCATTTCTGAATGGTCACTCCGCTGACTCATAGCAACAACTGCGCTGGTAGACTGCACTGCAGTCATCTCTCTCCTCGCACTGTGTAGCAATTAATGCGTAGGAGTGAAAAAACCAATGTGACATGTGAAATAGATTTCTTTAAAATTTGACGTGGGCAAAACTCTCTGTCTTATGAAGTCGCGACCACCCTTAATGCTACTGTTTCTGATATCGGCGATATGTGTATAAGTCGTTGCCACTCTGGTGACAATCAGTTCATTATTATGGTTGCCGTTTACATTTCTCCAGATAAGTCATTGCGTGCTATGCGAGATGAAAATTGTATGAAAATTTATTCGTTTATTCTTATGACGCATCTGCATTGCTTAAAAAAAAAAATGGGAAAAGCTTTCATGATTTGCCAATGATTTTTAGTGGAGATTTCAACATAAACAGACGATAAAAATCAACAATTAATTGAATTTTTAAATATTGAATTTGGTTTAACGATGTCAAATGATCGCAATCTTAGCACAACGAAATACAAAACTACTATTGATGCGGTCTTTATTAGACATTTAAATAGATTCGAATCAAAATTGTTCGTTTCTTACTTCAGCTAACATAAACCTATTGTATCAGCTTTAGAGATTGACGATGATGATGCTGGTAATGATGATGGTGAAAGAGTCGTTGAAATTATGGATGAAAGTTGATTTTTCTGAGAGATAAATTTTTTAATGTAAAATAATAATTGTAATAGTTCTGAAGTGTTAAATTTTTAATGTAATATAAATTGTATTGTTTGTGTACGGTAGCGCAATGAATGAATATTGTATTTTTTTATACTGATAAATAAAGCAATTCGTGCGAAATTATTCCCTAACCATTCCAAAATATTCAAAAATGCACAACGTTAATGTTTAAGTTTTCACTTCTGCCGGCACTCCTGGAGTGCAACCCGTGTTTTTTTTTTTAATAATTATATTATTGCTTTGTCATTGAACGCTCAAGTCTTCTATTATATTTTCATTTTTCTATTTCATTTTCAATGCGTAATACGAAAATCTTAATTACCAGGTCAATTGTGTACATAATTGAATGCAGACAAATAAGTATTCAAAATAAGAAAATTGACTTCCTCCAAATTTGTGAATTAAGATCAAACAATAAATCAATATGCTATCTTTATAGGTACATATTTTGTAAAACACTCTGTAAACCCATTTAAAAATGTGAAATATCGTTTCATGGATTATTATATATAGGCAATGAATACTAGTGATCCGTCTATCTTCGCTAGTCACTCAATTATAAAAAGTTTATCTTTTCGTGTCGTGCTTATTGTATTGAACACGCATTGTAACGGAAAAGAAAGAAAAACCAAAGAATTAATCGCCCCCCACAGAATAATTTTTCACGGCGAAACTTTTAAACGACAAGATTATTTAAATCGAAAACGAAAAGAGGCCTAGTTACAGATAACTCAAACCACTGCTCCATATTTCAGGGGATTTTTAATTTGGAACCTAATTATTTTCCGTTAAAACGCGGAGATAAGACCAAACTGTGTCGCGACAAACGGAAATTATGAGTTCTGTGTTTTTCTCCTCCCACTCTCTTCAAATTCTGTTTTATAGTTTGAAAAGCACCTCTGTTTGCAGATTGAGCGCTGATAGAGGAAACACAGATGGCAGCACAAACTAAAGACATCTAAGTGGCAATTTCCCCTTTTTGTTTTTTAACAGTGCTATGTAAATACGTCTTTGCTTCCTTCAAAGCCTGTTTAGATTCGGTGTTCTTTGTTTTCCGATTGTTCGAGGAAAAGTCCAGAGTGGGAGAATGAATTCCCAATTTATATTCGCCGAGGATCTGCTTAAGCGATCGCGCATACAGGGCGCGACAAGATGGTCTGCAGCTGACAGCCCTAAGACTGGAACAATAACATCTCGAGTCGTCTTCATTATTCGCATTTGTAATAATATTGCTCTAAGATGTTTATTTAAATTAGTAGAATGTCTTTTGTGGCTTTTATTGGCACTGCGTATTAAAGTAAGGGAAAGAGAGGAAGGTCGTGTCGAAATTGCAATGATTTATTTGGTGAAAACGTTGAAGAATTAAAGTTTAAACATTATGGTTAGAGTTGAGGTTTATTTAGGTAATTCCAGGAGAATTGTCGCTGGAGGTATAACTCTGACATAAACATTGAAGTAAAATAAACATGTTCTTCTAAAGTTATTTAAAGTTAGTAGACGCTAGGTTGCTATTAAAGGAAGGCTTCTTAATATTGTGAATTGTGGGTAATTCTGGTCTTTCTGCTATGCTTCTTCTTATTACCTAAGTATAAGTTAAGTGTTAACGCTTTAATGAATAAAATATAGTTCCTTCAATACTTAAATACAAAAAAACTGGTTTTATTTGTTTAGCACGTGCAGGTGAGACAGGCCCGTTTTTGATTTTTTGTTTTATTATAATTATGATGAGATATGCAGTTTTACCGCTACACTTTAACTTAAGTGTCGCCCAAATTGAAACTTAATAAAACAACGTTCAATAGCACTGCATAAATCGAATTGTTATTAGTAGAATCGAGTCTTATACCGAAACCTTAAATTCTGCTAGTCTTCTAGTCCCAGTCCGCCAAAAGCTCGCATGCGAATGAACCGGTGTGGCTATCATTGATTAACTTCTTTACGTACCTCGAAACTGAACCATCAATTCCGCCCTTATTTTGAAAGATATCAAAACGGTGTTTTTGGGGGACGATAGCCACACGATAGCTTCACAATTTAAAATTATTAGAAATTATACGGGGTGAAATTCAAATATGTATATGTAAAAATTTTAAACTGGTACATCATAAGGTAAAGTACAACGTATCTGTAAAAATTTTAGTCAAAAATTTTAATAGGGCATATTAAACTGTTTAAAACATCCTAGATGTGGCGCTCATGAAGCAATTTTTAAAACTTATCTGCTCGGAACTCGCCGACCGCTTATTGTTGTACGTAAACAATAATATGCTAGATCAACCACACAGTTCAGTCAGTTTTTTGCACATTTTTATTTTCGGCCTCGGTATGCACAAAACAACTGAGGTTAACTCAGGTGATTCTCGAAAGTTTTTGTCTATTATTATTTCTGAACTAAAAATGAGTCGCAAAAAAACCTTTTTTACATTGCATTGGGTGCAGTGGCTTCCACGATTATAAAGCTAAACTTTAAAGAATTTTCTCTCGATGCAGAGGCGGAGGGGAAAACCCAAATCAAGGGGCTTGCACTCTACTGATCCTAAGGTGTTACCAGATTTTTTTACATACATTTCGATTTCACCCTGTGAGTGTTCTAATATTAGTAATATACCAAAATTGTTTTTTTTTAATGGAATGCCCTGTATATTGGTAGGTGAATTGAAAGAGAAATTAGCTGAGCTGAGCAAAATGATATGGTACTACAGGTTTTTTATGGATGGTTCTTGGGTTATGAAGAATTTTAGGTCAAAATTAGCGCTTATTAGATCACTGAATATTTTTCTGTAAATAATTTTAATACACACTGATTAAAGTCATCTAAATGGATATTTATATACAGGGTGTACGGTTTCGCAAAATGTATAATAACACCCTATATTCCATTCTACCACCAAATAGCATTTTTAATAAGCTTTTTCTCAATGTCCAGTTTGCCTCTGCAAATGTTATGACAGTTATCTTGTAACAAATAGTGTTTTAATTTCGTGATTTAAAAAAAAATGAATTTTACGAAAGGAGAAATTATGAATATGGTATAATGCGTTAGGAGAAGCCGAAAGAAATTCCTTTTTGGCCACAAGAATTTAGAACGTTTTCAAAACACTGAAAACATGGCTTATAACAAACAAACAAGTGTGTTAATAAAGGCGAATAATAATCGAGGCTTTAATTGTCGAGATTATTAATGGCCCATTAACATAGGAGTTGATTACAATATTTTTTTGTTGACCGAAACCTTTTTAATCTGGGGAAAAAAACGGTTTCTCAAACTTCAATTCATGAAGTAATTATCAGTTATGCCATAAACATAGTTGTATCTGAAAACAAATTAAGTCGTCATCTAAAGAACAGTTCGTCATTGTAAAAGTGCTGTTAATTTGTGTAAGTTTATAAATGGAGCTAGAAAATCCTGAATTACTACCGTCTGCAGTATTGTATAATAGTATATTATCCAATACTAAAAGGTAGAGAAGTCGTTTTTCTCAGCTGAGCAGTATAAGTCCCAAAATGCGAAGCATCGAGGGAAGTACGTTGCGAAGCTGAGAAAAGGCTTCTCTACCGTGATTTATATTTTTGTTTCACTACTAGCAGCTTAAATCCTATAAATCATATTTTTATGTCCATTCTTGTATTCAAAATTACATAAACAATTTCATGAATATTCTGCCAAATTTTACGAAAGTTTTTTTTTCCATGAAGTCTTATCTTAGCTATTACCACATTTCATTATTTATTTATTATTTCATTATTAAGTACTAGGGAAAAAAACAATTTCACACATCCTCGACAAACTATATAATGGTACATTTTACAGCTAGTAGTGAAAAAAGCATGTTTCAGTTTGTTGTCAGCGAAAATCATGTGTAGCGACTAAGATAAGTAGCGCAATTGCATACAAATCCCGTTAAGGCAAAAAAAAATGTAAGAGTAATGGGCATGTCAAGGGGCATAACATGCACTATTATGTCCCTACTGGATCCCGACGATTGATTATTATCAGAATCAGTGGTTCTTAATTTGGTTGCAACAGGATGGAGCTCCTGTACATTTCTATAGGAATGTAAGAATATATTTAAATGATTGGTGGATTGGTAGGGGCGGTCCTGTCAAATGGCCAGCAAGATCACTCGATTTAACGCCTATAGATTTTTTGGTTTGGGGTTATGTAAATGATATAGTCTATCGATTTCTTACGTAAACCTAAGCCTGTCTTCCTCTCGGTGTCATTTCTGAAGTAATTTGAAACGACTATCTCCATGGCAACAAATCCAAGGGGATCTGATCTTAATACGCGATTTTAGCAATTTCAGAGAACTGTCTAGGTTTTTTGTAAAAATTACTTAAAGTACTAACATTTGCCGGGGCAAACTATACATTGAAAAATTGGTGGTCTAATGGAATATACGGTGTTCCATTTGAAAAAAAAAGTTATTATACATTTTGCGAAATCGTACACCCTGTATAGAAATATCAATTTAGATGACTTTCAATCAGTGTGTATCAAAGTTTGGATCTATAAAAAATTATTGACAGAAAAGTATTAAGTTATCTCTGTGGGAGTGGTATCTGCAATTTTTATAAAAAGTACTAATTTTGACTTAAAATTTTTCTTCGTACCTTATATCATTTTGCTCAGCATTAATTGATCTTTCAATTCACCAACTAATATACAGTCCATTCCATTAAAAAACATAAGTTTGGTTTACATATTACTATTAGACTGTATATGATTTCTAATAATTTTAAGTTGTGGAGGTATTGTGTGTCCCGAAAACCCCGTTTTGATATCTTTTAAAATAAGGGCGTAAATGATGGTCCACACACCTCTGGGGTAATTATTGTGGATCTGTTACAGTTTATTGTTATTGCAACAACGGCACCACAAAAATTAAGTAGGTAATGTCTTCCAACATTGGTTTTATTTCGTGATTACCTATCTAATTTTTAGAGATATTGCCATTTTATGTAAGTAGGTACAATGGGAATACTCCCATAATATATTTTTTAATTTAAATAAAACCATATTCTATGGTGATTTATTGCCCTATACTATCTTTTTGTAGAATTACAAGTCATGTTTCAGGCTTGATAAGACGCCTCCAAATGATAAAATTTGAACGCTTGGTCACACGTTTTTAACACAGATGACTCAGGAAAAATCATAAAAATGTATAATGTATTATAGCATAATAAATAGATAATTACTTATATACTACTTTACTATACTTCCAAATAATGGCTATATTGTTTCTTAAATATTCGTAGTGTTAGTAGTTTAGTTAGCAAATAGTAAGACTTTAGCTAACACTAATCCAGTTCTTTAATCAAAAACATAATTGTTTTTTTCCACAACGTATTTTTTTAAATTTGACATTACTTGATAGTTGTCAGGATCGAGAACATAAAATGGCCTCTCATTTACTATGGAGTTTTAAAAAGCCCAAATTTCATAAAATGTGCTATTGAACTTTATTTATTTCAGCTTTATTGAACACAAAGTGTAAATAAATTACATCAAGTCTTTGACACTGTACATCAAGTCTGCAACGCAAACTTGATTACCATTTTTCTGAATCACCCGATATTTATCTAGTTATGGATGGAAATAATACACATATTTTTTTGTAAATAGACATGTTAATAAATAATGGAATTTAGACTTTTTTCACGTTTTCAGAGTTATTTAATACTGCTAGTATATAACGCAACAAGTATAGGTAAGTTACAGCCCGATTTCATGTTGACTTGCGACTGGTCGCAAGTGCCGGTTGTTATGGAAACGTCGTAACTAAATACCAGTCAGTAAGGATGAATTTCAAATGAAATGAAACATGAAATTGAGCCTTACTGCTTAATTCATTGCACCTAACCGCAAATTACGACCCAGAACATGAAATCTTTTAGTTACACTTACCACGAGTTGCATTAGTTATTTTTTTTTAATAGTCCCACAATAAAACAAAATTTTATTGATGAAATGAATCCAAAAATAATAAACGCTTGAAATCAGATTGCTAATGTTCCCATGTCTCTATTTTCGCTAGTATCTTGTCTACTCTCTTTATATCTCTCTGTTATCTTTAGTTCTGTTTCCAACTCCCCTTCAACCCACTTTTCGACTTTTTTGTTCATACTTTGCCCCGTCTCTTTTACTGTCAACGCTGTTATTACTGTTATTTCTTTTCTTTCATCTGCTTATCCATTTGTCCTATCTTCTAGGAAGATTTTCTCTTCTTTTTTTCTTCCATCGCCTTCCTCTGTTGGCGCATTTCTATATTCAGGTGGTCCGTATTTTTCCTGAACTATCTGTTGCTATTCTTTT
The DNA here is from genome assembly GCA_963583935.1 of Diaperis boleti. Taxonomy (NCBI): domain Eukaryota; kingdom Metazoa; phylum Arthropoda; class Insecta; order Coleoptera; family Tenebrionidae; genus Diaperis; species Diaperis boleti. The sequence continues at coordinate 23,542,275 of OY757249.1, forward strand.
CATAATGCTCTTTTCCTTTTAGTTTCCTTTTTATCCTCTTCTACAATTTCTCCTTTATCTTCGTCTTGTCTTATTCCTGTTCGTAAGCCCCTACACTGTGCCGTGTATTGTTGGTTTCCAGCGTTCTTTGTTATTGTCGTTGCCGTTTCTTCCTCTATCTACGTTACTTACTTATTTATTTTCGTAAATTTTCTTTTCATCACTTCTCTCCACGTGTTTTTACGAAGGCGCTGAACGTACATGAATGGAAAATTAACTGAAAACGATTTTTTTCTGGCAATTCCGACACGTATTTTTTTTCTGGCAATTCCAACGTTTTTCTTTCAATTGCGACAGGGATAGAACGATGGCACTGTTTTGTTGCCCAAACTTAAAGTATGAAATACTGTCCACATTTTGAGTTTCACGTACAGGCAAATATTTTGGAGTATGTTTCTTTAAGCGGTCGAGCGCGTAGCATAGGAAACCAATTTCAATCATCCACGAAAAAACAAATAATTTTCATAGAAGGTAACTTCCGTGGATCACTGAAATTGCTGCCGCGCGCTACGCGCTCGACCACTTACTCCAAGAAGGAAATACGTGAAACTCGAAATATAATGCGTATCTCATATTTTATGATTTTATGAATGATAAACGGAAAAACAGATTTTCACAGACGGCAACTTCAGTGGATCACTGAAATTGGTGCCTCGCGGTACGCGTTCGATCCCTCAAAGAAACATACTCCAAATAGATCATACTTCCCTGTACGTGAAACTCGAAATCTGGCTAGTATTTCATATTTTAAGTTTGGGCAACAAAACAACACCATCGTCCATCGAATTGTCAGAAAAATGTCGGAATTTTCCAATTCGTAGTAATTGCCCAAACTCAGAATATGAAATACTTTCCACATTTCGAGTTTCACGTACAGGGAAATATGACCTTTTTGGAGTATGTTTTTTAAGGGGTCGAGCGCGTAGCGCAAGGCACCAATTTCAATGATCTACGGAAAAACAAATTTTCACAGACGGCAACATCAATGGATCACTGAAATTGGTGCTTCGCGCTACTCGCTCGACCACTTAAAGAAACATACTCCAAATAGGTCATATTTCCCCGTACGTAAAACTCGAAATGTGGACAGTATTTCATATTCTAAGTTTGGGCAACAAAACAGCGCCATCGTCCTCCCCCATCGCAATTGCCAGAAAAAAGTCGTAATTGCCAGAAAAAGTCAGAATTGCCAAAAAAAGTGAGTATTGCCAGAGAAAAATAGGAATTTCATGTCCATTCAGCGCCTTCGTATGTTTTCGTGTCGGTCGGTAATCTAGAAATCTATAGCAAAAACCTGGACAATGTAATCTAAATCATATAAATCTGATTTCAAAGATTAACAGAAAAATTTGAAGTTTGAATAATTGTCAGCTTAGCCAATGTCAAAGAACTATGAAATTGTGTGGAAAACAACAATACATAACCCAGCTGTACTTCTGGAGTGGTGCACTACACCAACTACCAATACATATAAGCTATACGTGACCATTTATTTTTTTGTTCAGAGCGGGACGTCTCCTATGGAATTAGAATTTTTTATCCTCAAAGGGGTAAATTTTGAAAATTAAAAAAAAAATCCGTCTGTACCCTCGGCTTCCCTCTAAATCAAGCCTAAATCTCTAAAATTTAGGAGTTTCGGAGATATGGCGTTTTAAAATTTTGGCACTTGGGAAAAATTCGTGAACACCCAAAAACATTTTCGCTCATATCTCGTTGACTATAGGTCACTTACCTGATTTGGTAGTACTAGCGTGTTCGTCTTGATTTTTCTTTTAACTTGAATGTGTAATATATGCTGAAGTGGTTGATTTGAAGATGTTAGGAGCGGTAGACCAAGATAGGGCGCCAATCAAAAAAAAAATTATTTGCTAAAGTTAGGAGTTAAAAAGTTTAGGAGTAGGAGAATATTAAAAAAACTACAAAAAAAAATTAAAATTTTTGTCCTCGCTGGGGACAGCGGGACAGACAGCCTGAAAGGGGGACTGTTCCGCCCAAAGCCGGACGTATGGTCAGGTTAGCTATACCAAAACCTCATGGGTAGTGACCTTGAAACAATCTGCGGGAAGAGTGGGCGACCTACGAACAGGAACAGCGGCGAGACGAATGACAATCTTTTTAGGTCCAATAGTATATTAACTTCGAACGCAAATCGGTCTAGCGCGCAGGATGACTCACTACCCATGAGATTTTGAACTACTTACATATGTGTTTTCACTTTTAGGTTTAACTAGATGAAGCGAGGTAAATAAATAGGTACCTATTTAGCTATTAAAATGTCGAAAAACGTCGCTTTCTGTAGGGGGACATCAAAATACATACATAAAACTAAATACACATAATATTAAGTCAATTTTATTTGTTAACTTTCTTTCGTTAACTGTTCTTTTTAATTGCAGGAAAACAAAACCGAAACGACTTGCGACGGCGAAGAAGAAAACGGCGATCACGAACAAGACTTCATGGAAAACGGCCGTGATGGTCTCACGGGCACACCAGATTCAGCCAACTCTCGCAACGACAAAGAACTGGAGGACCTAATGGACGAGTCCACTGCCAAGACTTGCATAATGCATGCGTTGAGCATTGTTAGCGCCCCGACGTCCCAACCGGGCTCGTCGCCGCCGCCACTCGCGGCCATCGCACCTCACACGGAACACGGAGACGCCTGGAAACCCCAAGGACACACGCATCTATCACCGAAAATACAGCACGAACCATATTAGTGACCCAAATACTCATTTTCAAACATAGCACGTGATGTAAGAGTACGGTTCGCGTTTTCTTCCATTGAGGGGTTGCTGCTTGGTTTGGAAATGACGACACTTGCCATTGATAATCGAAAGGAGCACAAGGTCGTTTTGTATATATTTTCTTTACATTTATTAGGTCCCAGTTACATTTATTCTAAAACCATTATTGAGAAGAGATTATGTAGATAATGTTTACATTAAGATTAGTCGAACGAAATTTAGAAAAGGCGTTCCTGGTTGGGGCCACTGCAGTGAATCAATCAGAGGGTGCTGTACATATATTCGACATTAAAATTCTTATAAATTCGGTTAGATAGCTGCAACAGTGATTAAGAGAAGTGTAAATTGTGATATGCTAAAACGAGTTCTATGTTCCTTTGGTTACTAGGTGGTACTACGTGGTTCCAACCAACATAAGCGCGCGTAGCTTTTTCATCAATATCATTTTGTCACCAAAACCTTCTCTAGCTGTTTTTAGCGTCAATTAAAGATTAGCTTTGATATTTTATTTTTATTTTTTATATGTTTACTCTACTGTACTTTCTATTGTCTTCACTAGCGTCATCTACTTTATTTACCTTAGGTGCAGACACGACTGCACAAACTAGGATCGTTTTCTACTCTCAGGATATTATTGCGCAATCATAAACCCTCAATTCACTTCTTTTCTAAAGTTGCGGTTGTTGAATTTTAAAAAAAATAAGAAATACCAAAGCTACTTAGACTAGACCTTTGTACATATTTATGTAAAGGAAAACAATTTGACATATCATAAAATTATTGTATTTTAAGAGGATAATTGTTAATCAATTTGAGATCCAAGAATCGAATTTTTGGGATTCAAACTGAGATTTTTTAAATGTATTAACGAAAGAACTAGTTCTAGGAATCATAATAATTAGTGAATGCTGTGTTGAATTATATTTATAAAAATATTAGATTTAATTAGACAACTTTGCGATCTACGACCAAAGAAAAGAAACTTTGAATATAAATTGAAAATAAATTTGTTGCCTAAAATTTATATCGATAAAAGAACTCTATACTTATATATTATTAGTGATAATGACGTAAATATGAATAAAGTGTGAATTGTTGTGTATTAATACTAAGAAATAAGTTTGCTTGTATTAAATTTTCTATAACTGTCTGAGTTAATACTTGAAGTAAAACGTTTATTTTGAAGTTGTATTAGTTGTTAGGACAATGTATATGAAGTGTGAATGACCAATGTTCTATGAAACTACAATCATATTGCAAACAAAACGTGTGAACTTTGCCTTGTGAAATCATTAGAGCTTTTAATTTCAGAGTATTGCTGACGACCATGTTATTATCTCTATGTATGTAAAGTTCTTGTCATAATACTAGTTATGTAATATTAAAATACATGTCCTCCATTGTAAGCAATGTTTTATTTTACCCAATTTTAATCGCAACGATAATACAATTCTAAAAATACTAGTATACAGGGTGATTCACAAAGTATAGTAGATATTTAAACCTCAAATTATATGGCCCCTAAACGTAGTTTTTACGGTATTAAAAAACGCTTATTGTCAAGTAGAAAAATTAATGGCAAAAATGTACTCAAAACATTTTGATAGTCGCGATATTTATTTTTGGCAAAAAACTTACTACTTACGATACAAACTATTGTAAACATTTAAACCCTTTCCGACAGACAAAAGCCACTTTTGCTTTCAATTGAAAAACATAAAGACTCACCTAGGCCAGCGTACCATTTATAGAAATTGTTCGAAATGACGACAGCCCTGGGCATTTCGCAGATTCACCTTTCGTGAAAATTACACACTCAGAGAGTTCCCACGGGTTTCACATAATATGATAATAGACATAATCATATCGGTCACTATTTGAAAATAAAGCCTATTTAAAATACTTAGTGTGCACCGGCAACAGTCAAAGTGAAACTGAAAGCAATTAATTGGCAGCCGTTCACCGCACTCGTTCCACCAAAAAAGTCCTTTTTTTGTTTAGATCAAAAGATGGTTCTTTAATAATCCTAGCGGTTCTCAATGGGTTTTCGAATAAATTTTAAAAAGATATATCTTGGGGATTTTTACAGTTAGATTTTTTTAAATATTTTTTTAGGTTTCACCATATCAGTGACTGTCACAGGTTTAAATAACTAATATACTTCGTGAACCACCCTGTATATACAATTTTTCATAATAGCAATAGTGTTGGTGGGTTTGTCCTTTAAAGCTTCTGCCACCTACTCAAGAAAGTTGTCCAAATGAAAATTGTCTCGGTCCAGCCCCGACACGTTCCATCTTGTCTACGTTTTATTTATTTTATTTACGTCTACATTTATTCGGACAAAATAAACACAATTTTTATGTTCCAATGTGTACGATGTATTGACGTGCACGCAGAGTCCCAAACGTAACTAGTGGTTCAAAGCAATTTCCAAACTCTGAGACAGATCTGAAGCTGTCAAAAACACCGATTGAGAAATCAGAGAAAGGTTAATGCTGGTGAAATTTTGATGGCATATGCGGCCTGAAAAAACCCGAATGTAAAATCCTCTTTCAAATCTTATCAACTTCTTTTATAGAAGCTAACCGAACTGACTGAATAAACAAGAACAGTGCTATCTTGCCTCCTACTAAAATATTCTATGTAGATTGATTACACAAACCTCAGGATTATAATAAATTCTGTCCTGACTCGAACACATATCGTCGGCTATTTCCGGCTGAAAAATGTGTCTTGTAAGGGAGGAATGTAGAAAACAGAAAGGTTATCTAAGTCAGAAGTACTACTTATTAACAATCATTGTGATAATTCAACAACAGAATGAAATTATAAGCGTTGACTGAAATTTCAAAATATATGGTTACAGGATGTCCCAGAACTCGATCCCCAGAGAACAGGAGCGCATGCCGATGACAATGAGGAGTAGAAAATTAATGTGTAACTTTAAAATTTTCTCTCGATTAATAACAGACATACATAATTTTGAACCAATCCCAGAAGCTTTCCGCTAAGAAACACTGTTCAATATGGTTAGTTGCTAAGTTGCAAAAAGAATAGTTGGCTTTTAGAAATATTTCAACATGTTTGGTGAGCTGTCCTATCTGACGTGTCTTCTGACATTAGCATGACAAATGCAATTCACAAAAAATTTACTAAAATGATTGGACAAATCATTTATCATAATTGTCTATTCGTTAGTGCTACAATCGTACTTAGACTAATAAGGAACTCTTCATCAAAAGTTTAGCTTAAAAGACCCTTAATAAAGTTGTGACGCTTGATTGCGGCGGCGGTTGCCTCGAGCGCCAGTTTTTTAATGTGGTATGCTCAACAAGACCAAGGGTAGCGAAAAATCGTCGTACGGAACTCCAGAGGTCAACTGTCTAGTTTGGCGGGAGGGAATAATAAAACCGTTTCGGTGTTAGCGTTTAATGTTTCCCTATTTACAAGTATTTACAGAATATTTACACAATTTAATAACTTGGTCGGTAGTAACTCGGTGACGAAACTCGAGATTCCCCTTGTGTACCCCTATCCTGTTGCACCCTATTTACGTCGGTTCAGAACCTGAGCGGTTGATGCCAAAAGTTATAATGCACCCTGTTGACGTTGATGTAGCCGCCCCCTGAATACAATGGTTCGGTTGGTATGAGTTTCGGAACCCGAGCGGTTGATGACAAAAGTTAGGACGCCCCCTGTGAGACACTGATGTACCCGCCCCTTATATACGGTGGTTCGGTTACTTGAAGTTGGGAAACCCGTAGACGGTGATGCAATTGATTCGGAACCCGAGCGGTCGATGACGAAAGTGATGCTGCCCCCTATAGACGTCGATGCACCCCCCTTTGAGTACGGCGGTCCGGTTATTGGAAATTTCAGAACTCGAGCGAACGATGGCAAAAGTTCAGAATAACCCGGTAGACTTCGGCGCGCCGGCTCCCCGAATACGACGCGATGATGCGATTATCACAAGCTTCGGAACCCGGGCGGTCGATGACAAAAGTTATAGAACACCCTGTAGTAATCGTTTGTCGGCGTCTCCCGGGACTCGACTTGCTGGTTCGCGGGGCCGGACGGTGAGGTCGGGTTAGATCCGGGCTAGCCAGCAAAAAAACAGGTCGGTCTGGTTTGGTCTGGAAGCTTAGCCAGTGTTGAACCCTGGGATCCCCCCGCGTCAACCCAACCTTCCAGAGACCAGTAAAAAACCAAGATAAGGGGTTATGACGGCTAGACATGGGCAGGTGTTAGGTAACTAGCAAAGAAAGAGAAAGACGGGTCTGGTTGGTCTGGAAGCTTGGCCAGCGTTGAACCCTGGGAACCCCCCGCGTGAACCCAACCTTAAAGAGACCAGTAAAAACCGGGACAAAGCGTTATGTTGGCTAGTTACCGGAGAGGAGTAGGAGGGAGGTGGGAAGGATGGTTGGAGCCCCTCACCTTAGTGTGCTTCTTCCTCCTGGGCGGCTTCCTCCTTCCTCGGAGCGGGCACCACATTCTTGTCGATTTAAGGGAGCGCAGCCTCTTTTATAGACCTATGGTGGGGTGATAATGACGTAGCATCATGCGCACTACTTGTCGGAATGCGGAGGAGTGAGGGTCTTATGTTGCTGTTATCTTCTCTCCGGAGTAAAATCGGTTCCGGGCATCGTATTGGCTCCGGGGCGGCGGCGTCCGGTACGCGCTTCTCCGCTGGTTAAGACGATGTAAAATTCATTGCGGTGCGAAAACCGAAAGTATTTATTTTCGGCGATTTCCGGATCGATGAAAGGGAGTGGTCGGGCGTGACAAGGTCGTAGCGACTCCGGAGTTGGCTCGTCGGGAGCGCGCTAATTTTCCGGTGGTGATGATTAAAAAATTATCCTGATGTGACACTGCAAACTATTTTTCCCGGCGAGTTATAAGTTTAATTTTTAGGAGCACGGTCTTGTTTAAATAGCGAGTCGACGGTGCGCTCCGCGTTGTCAATTTGGCTTCGCTGGCGGTTCATAATTTGGTATTTACGTCCGGATTTTTTGTGACTTCGTTACATAGTACCCCAAATTTCAATATGAAGCAAGTTAAAAGAAAAAGGGTGGACTGTCTTATTTACAGACACCGAAGCATTAACGTGACAACAATGTATTTGGATAAATTTTCATAAATATATTTTCTGTAAGTAAGCCGCGAGTCAGCTGTCAAGTTTGGCGAGAGGGAAGCAAAACAAACACAAGGTCGGCGAGAAACAGTGTAAAATTGCGAGAAAGCGGTTAAATTATGTAAGTAAAACATGTTTCTAGATAAAATATGACTAAATCTTAGACAATAATATTTTTCTTCAAACGTCAGAAAAACGTGACATTATATACGTCAATAGGCAATGACAAATGTCTATTTCTCTGCCTAGACAGACAAAGTACTTTTTCTGCCGCCCAATTAACCATACTTGATGCCTAGGCAGACAAAGTTTTTATCTGCCGCTCAATTGACCATTTTTGCTGGGCAGACAATATATTTTGTCTGCGGCTAAATTTACCAATTGTGTGCTTTGAAAAATTCTAGACACCTGTCAAGTCGGCAGCGTACATAATTTAGATTTTTTACATTTAAATTATTTCATTCTTTTAAGGATTTAAGTTTACATTATTTCGAAGAAAATAGAATTTGATAAAACTTGTGTATCACGTCTAAGAAAATAATCGGGAATTTAGTGAGTTCACTTTTAGACAGAAATTCATGTATACATTGAGGTTAGTAAACTGTCAGATTTGTATTTCGTGGGCGATTTTCGGCGTTTGAAGAAAAAATAGCATGTTCTATTAGGAGAAAAATGACTTGAAGTAATTTGAAAGCACTCAAAATGTATTGAAGCGAATTGAAGAAACCTGAATCGGCTTTGAAAAGCCTTGGAAAGTCTTGAAACGACTTCAAAGACTTGAGACGACTTGAAACGAAATGAAATGTTTTGAAGAGACTTGAGGCAACTTGAAATGTTTTGCAAGCAATTGAAGATTTGAAAAGACTTAAAATGACTTGAAAATATTTTGAAAAGACTGAAAGCGACTTGATGAGAGATGAAGCGACCTGCAGAAACTTGAAACCAGTTGAAAGGACTTGGAAGCGACCTGGGAAGATTTAAAATATCTTGAAGAGATTGGAAGCATTGGAAGCGACTTTAAAAGACTTGAAGCAACGTGGAAAGACTTCAAGTATCTTGAAGGGACTGGAAGCGACTTGAAAAAACTTTTAATGTCTTGAAGCAACTTGAGGAAACTTGAACCGAAATGAAACGACATGAAATGTTTCGAAGGGACTTGAGGCGACTTGAAATGTTTGAAGAAAAACTTGAAGAGTCTTGGAGCGACCTGGGAAGAATTGATATATCTTGAAGGGTTTTGAAGCGACTTGAAAAAACTTGAAATGTCTGAAAAATACTTGAAGAGTCTTTAAGCGACCTGGGAAAACTTCAAATATTTTGAAGGGAAGTGGGATTATTTCAAATAATATCTTGAAGGGACTGGAAGCTACTTGAAAAGACTTGAAACATCTTGAAGCGACTTGAAAGGATTTAAAATGTCTTGAAACGACTTGAAAAACATGAAGAGAATTGAAAAGATGTTTTGAAAGAACTTGAGGTGACTTGAAATGTTTTGAAGGAAATTTAAGCGACTTAAAAAGTCTTGAAATGTTTTGAAGAGTCTTGAAAAGACTTTAAGAAAGATGAAGCGACTTTGGGAAACTTGAAACGACTGGAGAGGACTCGAAATGTTTTGAAAAGACTTGAAATATTTTGAAGGGACTTGAGGCGATATGAAATATTTTGAAAGGTCTTGTAGCGACTTGAAGAAACTTGAAGCGGTTTAAAAGGACTTGAAATGTCTTGAAGCGACGTGAAATATGTTAAAAAAACTTGAAGCGACTTAAAAAGATTTAAAGCAAATTGAAACGACATGAAATGTTTTGAAGAGACTTGGGGCGACTTGAAAAGTTTTGAAAGGAATTGAAAAGACTTGAAATGTTTTGAAGAATCTTAAACCTACCTGGGAAGACTTTAAATATTTTGAAGGGACTGGAAGCGACTTGAAAAGACTTGAAGAGTCTTGAAACGACCTGTGAAAATTTGAAATGTTTTGGATGGAATTGAAGTAACTTGAAAAGACTTGAAATCTCTTGAAGTGTCTTGAAGCGACCTGGGAAGATTTTATATATCTTGAAGGGTTTTGAAGAGACTTGAAAAAACTTGAAATGTCTAGAAAATACTTGAAGAGTCTTTAAGCGACCTGGGAAGACTTCAAATAGTTTGATGGGACGAGAAGCTACTTGAAAAGACTTGAAATGTTCTTTAGCGACTTGAAGAGAAATGAAGGGGCTTGAAAAAACTTAAACGACTGGAGAGAACTTGAAATGTTTTGAAGCGACGTGAAATATTCGCGTCAAGTCTGTTGGTTTGACGGCCGAGCGTGCCACGACGAGCCACGAAAAGTCCGACATTTACTCCTGATAAAACAATATACTATTATCGCGGTTATGTGAACGCCACCAAGAATTTTAGTAGTTTCTACTTAAGTATTTTATCCAACACTTGTTTATTACGTAGTCATAATATCGCCGATTTTGAATGGATTATGAGGTCTATAAGACACATGTGACTTATGAAAAAATAATTCAACGGTTTTCTAATTTGTCGTAGCAACTAGTTCATAAGCCAACAGTTTTGAACGTCAAATAAAAGTCAATTTTTTTTAGGTTTTGATGAATGTTCAAGAACTGTTACAGAAGGGGATGTTGGATAAACCTATGTATTATACAGGTGTCTTAACAGCAAATAAGTCACTCAAGAAAAATTAGCCACACGAGCAAGCTCTCGTGGCTAAACATTTCTTTCGTGACTTATTTGCCTTATAAGACACTAGTATAATAAATAGCTATTATTGTTCGATTTTCCCAAAATCGACTTACGTAATTAATGGACGTTCCCTTACGGTTTTTATTTACAATATATACAAGGGGCAATATACATTGTGGAAATCAAGTAAGGAATAAATTTAACTCCGTTAGTATTTGCACTAGAAATAAAACTTAAAAAGCATATGGTAGGTTTAATTATAGCGCATCCGAGGAACGTATACCAATTTTTTTTCATTACTTTTTTTACAGTTATGACGTCATCAATATTTTTCGCCTAGACTTTTTTATTCTGATTTCAACGATATCAAATACTTAATAGGTTACATAATAGGAAACAATAAGTAAAAGTCCAAATTAGTAAAATTTCAAAAAATCGACAGACCTAAATTTGAAAGGAGGGCTAACAAATTAACACAATTAACAAAAAGACTATTGATGTAAGAGTTATAACTTAAAGATATTACACCAAATGTTCAAACTGATGACCCTGCATCATCTGAGAAAATCCAAGACGATCATAAAATGTAGCCAATACGTTTTGAATGGTTTGGAGAGTTATTAAACTGCACTCATGTCGAATTCTGGCTTTAAGATCATCCAAAATTGTTGGGTCGGTTTTGATACGCCTTGCTTTTTAAGTGCCCCCATAGAAAAAATCTAATGGGGTTAGATCTGGGGACCTAGCCTGCCATTCTATTGGACCTCTTCTGCACCATCCTGTTGCAACCAGATGTTATTATTTAGAAGTTTATTTATTACTTAATCAGAGAAAAACAGTTTAGACACAATTATTTTGTACCAATTCAGAAATTCCGATAACATTAGACAGTTGTGTAAATTTTTTGAAATTTTACTAATTTGAACTTTAGCGCCGTTTTAATTAATTTTTTCCTTATGGAACCTATTAAGTATTTGATAACGTTGAAAACAGAATAAAAAACTCTAGGCGAATGTAAAATAAAAAACATAGGTTGCCATTAGAAAAATTAATGAAAAAAAATGGTATACATTCCTCGGATGCGCTATAATTAACCCTACCACACACTTTTTAAGTTTTATTTCTAGTGCAAATACTAGCCGAGTTACTGAATTTATTTCTTACTTAATTTCCACACTGTATAATAGGGAATACCAAACTGGAAGGAAAGTTAACAAGGATTAGGTTTACCTATTCCGTTTAAACGTGATGGAGGCATTTCAAAATACTGCCGTGGATTAGACATGCAGTAGTGAGATATAAGGATAAATCTGTTTTTGGAAAAACCGCCTCTGGTGGAAAAAGTAAAGATGTATAGTTGTAACACTCTGATTGAGCTTTGATTTCGTTAACTGAGTTTTCTAGTTTTTGCAACTTTCGAAATTAAGAAAATGAATTGATTTTTTTATTTGAGAGTTAAAATATAGTCTTTCAAATACCATACGATAGTAAGAATAAATAAGAAAATAATTCTCCAGTTTGTTTCTCAAACTTGTTACCAATAGCCCCATGGACTCTCTTTCTATGGCCAGGCAACAAGTTTTCGAAAAACTGTCGTCATATTTTCAGTTTATTCTCACTTTCTTGTGGTATTAATACTGAAAATATCAGAACAATTGGCAAAAAGAGAGGAAACACCACGGGTGAATTATGTCGTATTCCTTTTTCTCCATGACGAGGCGTAATAATGTTGTATGATTTCTACGTGTTCTGAAACTTATAACTTAGTCTAAAGGGCCTAAACCGTAGATGGTCTAAATTTGAACGTCTTTCAAGTAACAACAAAGTCTCCCACACTGTTCACAACATTATCTATCCGGAATAACACTCAAAAAAGTGACGTCATTTTATTGACTTTTCTTATCGTAAACAAACACAAACACAAATCTCCCGCAAATTTCGATGACTTTTAACGACTGACAAGTGTTAGGCGAGTTGGAAAATACAATATCTAAAAACTCAAATAAAGTGTTGAGAGAAAGTAAACCTCTAATATTTAGTTAAAAAAAGGAATAAATATTTGATTTAGTGTTTATTCCCCGCCTTGGGGTCGTTAAGAAAGAGTGAGGTTATGTCTGTTTATTGTTTATGTAGTAATGTGCATTGGATTAATTGCATTTTAACCATTTTAACATTAGTTCGTTGTATAGTTTGTGCCCAGCTAAAGACAAAATGGAGGATGACTTAGTTAATTTCCTGAATAGTATAGAACAACTTAGAAGAGTTAGACAAAAGTAAGTAAACATACACTTTCTACTAAGTACTTAAATGATTGTTTTTTGAAGATTTTACAATGAGTATGGAGTTCCCAGCATTGTACAATGTTCTTCGCTGTTTTATTTTTCATTCTTGAACGCTGCTATGATTGTGTATATAGATTTAAGAAAGAAAATGCTGATATTAAGCCTAAGTTATTGTAAAACAACCTTCACCACACTTTCCATTATTTCTGTGCTCCAATTACACTATTTAATTGGTCTGACACTCCTCCAGTAATAGCACTGAAGTCAGCAATGTAATGTAGACAACCAACTATACCATGTCATTCACTCATCGATGTGTGTGGTAGTTAATTTATGTCATAACATAAATTTATTTAATTGTATTAGAACTTATATTTTCTTTATTAATTAATTTATAGTAATTTCGCTTTCATTTTTGTTTTGCTATATTGTTAACCGCTAATTATTATTATTTTAACGCAATCCTTGAATAAACAGTTCGTGTTGTTGGAAAATCTAGTGTTTCCGTTGTTTGTTCCAACTGGCGCCCATAATTCCATTTGGTAAAGTTAGAGCAAGGTAAGTTTGAGGGGGGAGAGGCGAATTGGAATGGTCTGCCGGTGACCTGCGCCCGCCCTGAGTTAGTTGAACCTTTGCTGCCGCCACCCCAAGGTCTCTAGCGATGGGTAGCTATAATAGATCACATACATACCTATAAGAGTAAGAATAGTTATTAGTCATATTGTGTGCGCAATACTCAACGGGCTCTTACAGTATGCCCCACAAACTGCCGATGATGATCAAAAATTACAATCGTTCCGTTCACAGTCACTCAATTTTCTTCCGCACTATTTATCACGACCCTTCCGAAGATAAAATTCGTCGCGACGTGACTCCAAATGAACAACCTGAAATACCCGTTCTCTCAATAATTAATATCTGCACACTTTAGGAGTTCAAGAGATGAAATACTGTCGGACGTATATGGTAATGACGGGCCAATCAGAATGATTGATGTATGTTGTTTCATGATAAAGCCACCGTATTTTGTAATACCGAGTTAACAAAGATTTATTAATCCCTTCTACCACCTCCTATTAACACGAATTTGTTATACAATATACACGCAGTTTTTGTTTATTTGATGATTAAATTTTCGACGTAAATAATTACGTGAGATGTTTACCGAGTCGCAATTGTGATAAATTAACGAAGGTTTCTTCCAAGGAGCCGCCATTTTCAGACAATTAACTTAATGTCGGGGCGCGAAAGGGTTAGACAGATTGCAAGTTTGAAACTGTTGGAAAGAGAAGGATTTCTCGAAGGAACAACAAAAGTTTCAATACTCAAATCACCGAAGGAACATTCGGTAGTATTTTAAGACATTGCACACAAAGTACATAGATGTCTCTTTAGAAATTGTTTGTGAGCTCTTAGTGCATTGAATTTTATAAATAATATTTGCAAATTCTTTAGACGTAATCCACAATAATCCAGCATTTCAAGAGCTTATACTGAAGAACGGTTTTTGTTCGTTGTTCGTGTTAAACGTCGGGAATTTCTACTTAGCAGTAAGCGTCTTATGCCTCATTTTTCTTGGATAATCTTCTTAATAAAGTATACACATTTAATAGTGTTTACTGTGAGTTTTCCACTACTTCAACACAGTCGGTTTGTGTTCCCAATGCGTCAAGACACACTCGGTATTTTCACTTGCAAAGGTAACAAACAATAGAGTTAAAGTTTTTGAGAAATTACCAAATCCTGTACTAAGCTGACAGATGAACCTAAAGATGTCAAATATCAAGATTAATGTAAACCCCACTAAATTTTAGAACCCACCAAGCTGATTTGATCAACTCTAACAAAATTGTTAACTATAAGAAAGTATTTAAATTGTTTGGTTTTTAGAAGTCTGGTGGGGTCTTTCCATCTGTTGAGAAATATTTGTAGCGGCCGTCGCGTCTGCCAGTTTGGGAAAACCAAAGGGTTATAAAACCGTTTACCTGACTGGCACCGCCCACGATAGCCCTCAGTCGCATTCGAACTCTTATTCAAACCAGTCGACATCAAACATTCATTCAAACGAGTCGCATTCGAACTCTTATTCAAACAACAAGTCGCATTCAATCATTCAAACCAACGAGTCGAAAACAAACTCGCATTCATTCTATTCAAACAAAAACTCAATCTAAAACCAAGACTCGGCTATTCAAATTAAGTAGAAACCACCGGGAGAAGAAACGTTTAAGAACTATCTGCAATTATTCGAAATATACAAGTACATAAGTTCGCGAGTGTTTCAATCGAAATCAAAACATGGTCCTTCGAGCAACACAACAATTCAAAAACCAAATCGACCAGAGCTTGAAACCTCTCTAAATCAGAATCAACCCCACCAATTCATTTTACAGCCTCCATTAAATTAACATGAATTTTGAGGTTAGGTTTGTTTCAAATCGTATAAGATAGGCTAGACAAGATACGAAGATATTTAAGCACATCCGTTCTTCTCTAAATACGCGAGTAGCAATTTCACAATTATGTGAAAATAATAGCGATGTTGCAGAAATAACGGGTGTTTTTTTTTTAATTTGGCGTCGAAGGTGGCCTGTGCGAACGCACCATCGAAGTGACAATTATTATTTTGACATCTGAACCTATATCTAACCACACTTTTAATTTAATTAATCGACAGTTCAGTTGTAATGTTATAACAAATGAAATAAACTTTAATGAGGAAATAATTTAGGTTTATAACAAATCATTAAAATGTGCTCTATCAACTTCAAGGCATTTGGACTACTGCGGTACTGACATTCGCCAACAAATTGGCTCAATAATTCTGCGTCTTGAAATAGCCCATACTCCTACTTTTTCGGGGTACAGTGGAAACTCTTTGATCAAGTTAGGTTTTTCTGAACTCCACATCTTTTTTTTGTAAATTCATGTAACCGTCCAAATTAAACCAGGCTTGATATGTGAAGAAACTTAAATTTAACAAGTTCAGATTAAAAGTGTAAATAAACACGTAAAAAATAATCAACAGGAAGGATTTGCACTACTTGCAGAGGATAGGAATACAAATCAATCAGTGTTAGCATCGGGAAATTCTTGGCGGAATTTTTGAAAACAAGCTTGAAGGGATCATCAACTTGGTGGCCGTTACGAAAATAAGATTCCTCCACAAAAATTTTGTGTTCTTGTAAGAGAACCATTTTAAATTAAAAAATAAAGAAATTAACAAATTTAGTAATTATTTTGACATTTGAAGCAACTGTTTCGAAAATTCTCATAGTCTCCGCCAACTGTGACGCCAAATTTAAAAAAAACGCCCGTTATTTGCTAGTTACTTTCCCTAAATCAATATGCCTTTTGCTAATTGCATCTCCAGGGCGCCAAACTTCAGATCGACAATTATAATTATAACCATTAGCTTGGCATTTATGGTTAGTAAGATCCATCATTTGTGAAGCTGCAGTACTTTCATTAAGTTGATTCCACGTACATTCTAAGTTCTAGTATTTAAAATATTAATCGTATATTCCTAATTTCCGAGGCTTGTTTTTGAACTTCATCCATAAAATAGAATACATAATATATTAATTTGCAAAAATCTATGCGTTGTGTTTTAATCACTACCCCATTGAATGTTCCTAAATAAGTTTGAGTCCTTCGTTTCTTTAGTGACCAGTTCGTCTAAGTATTCTACGCTCGTTTGCCCTTACCATATCCTCCACCAGGATTGGTTACCTGATATTTTATATGGTGAGTGCAATCTATAGCTCCATCAATTCCTGGAAGTCCATTTTCCGGTCTTACCGAACTTCCCAGTAATTAAAATAATCTTCGATTCTCGGTTTGCTCTTCGTAATTTCTAGGTGCTTGACTACAAAGTATCACAACATGTCATGCATGTAGTGTGATAAGTTTAAAAATAATTCTAGAAATTGTAGACTGGGATGTATAGAATAAGTCCCCAACAACGGTCTATTGTTCGAAAACAGAAAATAAATAAATAGATTTCATGCCAATTTGTATTACCTGAAAACTGCCAGTAGCAAAAGATCGTAAACACATGCTCTTCTGTTGCATTGTTGTATAATATGTTCTTGAACTATGAATATATATTATTGCAGTATGAAATAAAACGATGAATTTGCCTCGAACAAAAAGTGTTTTTAAAGGTACTCACAAGTAATTCCGGTAGATTTCTATATTACCGACCGTCACGAGAGTACGTGGAAAGAAGTGTCGAGGAGAAAATTGAGGAAAATAGAGCAAAAAAAAAACAGAGGAAAGTGAAGAAAACAGCAGAGAAGGGAAAAGCAACATAAACAAAAGGTAGGAAGAGATAGAATGCGAGAAGAGAAAAACTAGAGGAAGAAACAGTAACGTCAACAACAAAGAACACCGGCAACCAACAATACACGGTACAGTGTAGAAGGTTGCGGACTGGTATGAAACAGGGAGAAGAATTCAAAGAAGATAAAGAGGAAACTAAAAGAAAAAGAGACATAGAAGAAAGCCCAGTAGAATTTCAAAAAAGTAAAAAAACAGTAAGATCTCCAGGGGAAGACAGAACGCAAAAAGAAGTCGAGAAGAAGATGGAGGAAATGACAAAAAATATAATGGAAGACCTTAAACAAATCAAAGAAGACACAAGAGTGACGAGGAAAGAAGTGAAAGAGCTGAAAAACGACAACAGACAGCTCAGGGAAGATATGGAAGAACTGAAGAGAGAAGTGAACCAACTAAAGAAAGCGATGGAAGAAAAAGAGGCAAAATGGAGAGAAGAAAAACGCTTCCTAGAAAAGAAGATAGGACAGATGGAGCCGAAGATGGAGGAAAAAGAAGAAATAACATAGTAATAACAGGGCTAAGACTAAAAGAGGCGCAACAAAACATGAGAAAAGAAATCGAGAAATGGGTTGAAAAGGAGTTGGAAACAGAAGTGAAGATAACAGAGGAATATGCTATAAAGGGAGAAGAGATGTGCAAAACTGAGAGTTTGGAACAGAAGCTAAACGTCATGAGGAATAAAGAAAAACTAAGAAATAAGACAGGGCCGAAAACGACCCAACAAGGAAAGAAAGAGAAATACAGACAAAGATAAGAGACATAGCGAAGAGGAAACGGGAAGAAGGAAAGACGGTAAGGGTAAGCTACAGGAAACTGCAGGTTGAGACAAATTGGAGGAAATGGAACGATGACACCGAGCGACTGGAAATTTTTTAAAGGAGAAAGGAAAAAACCGAGAAAGAAAAAGCAGACAGAAGGCAAAAAGAAAGAGGGTCATGATTCAACGGGAAAGCAACAGAAGAAAATAAAAGAAAGAATAAAATTGGCATATTGGAATGTAGCGGGGATAAGAAACAAAGGAGAAGACTTCTGGAACTACATATGTGAATTTGACGTAATTGGAATGGTAGAAACGTGGGTAGATGAAAGGAGTGGAAGAAGATAGAAGAGAGAATGCCGAGAGACTATGTATGGAGATGTCAAGCAACAGGAAGAAAAAACAAGAAAGGACGAGCGAAAGGAGGCATTATCACAGGAGTAAGGGAAAAATTGAGGACGAATTAAAAACAAAAGAAGAACTACAGAGAACTGAAATAACAGAAAGAAATCTAAAAATAGGAACAAAAAAAGTTAAAATAATCACGGTATACAGTAAAGAGATGAGTAAAACAAAGCAAATGTTAGAAGAGACCATAAATGAGACAGAAAAAAGAATTAAAATAATTGGGGGCGACTTTAATGCGAGAATTGGGACAAGATTAGGGAGACGGAATAATGAGACAGAAGATGCGAGAAGAACATCGAAGGACAAGACAGAAAATAAAGAAGGAAGAAAAAAGATCAAATTTATAGAAGAGAGAGGATACGAGGTACTGAACGGGAACTGGGAAGAGGATACAGGGGAATTTACGTACGTGGGGTCGAGAGGAGAATCAGTGATTGATTACGCAATAGTCAATCAACATGCATGGGATGAATTAAGAGGATTCGAAGTTGGAAACAGAGTGGAATCAGATCACCAACAGTTAGAAATGGAAATGGCCGGAGAAGAAATAAAAAGGAAAAAACCTGAGAAAGAAACAATTATAAAAACAATCTGGGAAGAACAAAGCATACAAAAGTACAGAAGTGCGCTACAACATATTGAAAGAGAAAAAGAAAAACAAAAAGACACCGAAACAAAAATGAAAGAAGCTATGACAACAAACAAAATAGAAGTAGAAGTGGGAGAAAGAATGGTAAGAAATAGATGGTGGGATAAAGAATGCAAAGAAATTAAAAGACTAGCCAGAAAGCAAATGAGAAAATGGAGAAGTGGGAAGGGATCGAGAGAAGAATACCCGATGCAATTAAAGAAATACAAAGACACTTGTGAGAAGAAGAAGGGAGAACAGAAAAGGGAAAAAGAAGAGGAAATTAGATCAATCAACACAGAAGAAGAAGTCTGGAAATACATAAACAGAGAACGAAAAGTGAAAAAGTGGGCAGACGAGAAGATAAGGATAGAAGAATGGAGAGAGTACTTTAAAGAATTACTAGACGGAAAGGACGAAACGGAAAGAAGACATAAGCGAGGAGAACCAAGAGAACAAGAGAAAGGGGAAGAGATTACGAAGGAAATTATTAAAAGGGGGATAGGAAGAATGAAGAAACGAAAAGCGGCGGGAGAAGATGAACTGCAAACTGAAGCGTGGATCTATGCAACAGAAGAAATGGCAAGGAAAGGGGCTACCTAGCCAATGGAGGATGGGGATAGTGTGTCCGATACACAAAGGTGGAGAACTACCGAGGAATAAGTCTGCTGAGCACGGCGTACAAGATCTACGCAATGATACTGGAAGAGAAATTGAAGGAAAAACTAGATGAAAAAGATTTGTTACCAGATGGACAAGCGGGTTTTAGGAGAGGGAGAAGCACCATCGATAACGTGTACATCTTGAAACATCTAATAGATAAAGAACTCGATAGGAAAGGAGGGAAGATGTACGCCCTGTTTTTAGACCTGAAGGCGGCTTTTGATAGTGTAAATAGAGAGAGATTGTGAGAGTACCTAAGAGAGAAAGGAATCAACGAGCAGCTGGTGAGCAGAATAGAGAAAATTTACCGCGAAACGGAAAACAGAGTAAAAGTAAACGGGAAAACGAGTAAAAGTTTCTGCACGACGAAAGGAGTAAGACAAGGATGCCCACTCAGCCTCAGTCTATTCGCGGCATATATAAGCGACCTGGTAGAAAAACTAAGACTATCACAGGCAGGGGGAGTGGTGCTAGGAAACACGAAAGTCCACTGGTTGGCATACGCCGATGATATGGTGTTAATAGCGAGGGAGGCCAAAGAAATGAAGGGAATGATAAAATGCCTAGGAAGATACCTGAAAAGAAGGAAGCTAAAATTAAACGTGGAGAAAACAAAAATGAGGATCTTTCAGAAAGGAGGCAGAAGAAAGAAAGAGGAATGGAAGTGGGAAGGAAAAGAACTAGAAAAAGTAAAATAATTTAAATACTTGGGTTACACTTTTAACGAGACTAACAACGAGAAAAGTCATATAAAGGAACTAGAAAGGAAAGCGAACGGGGTGGTAGGTTAAGTATGGGGAATAAGCGACAGAAAATCCGTACGAGATATAAGAAGGAGAGGACTGATGTACGAAAGGCTAGTACAGAGTGTAATGATGTACGGAGCAGAAATATGGGGATGGAAGGAGCAGGAAAAGCTGGAAGCAATCCAAGCGAAGTACTGGAGATGGGTACTAGGATTGGACAGGGAAACGCCAGCATATATCGTACTGGAAGAAGTAAAGAGAGACAAGATAAGAGTGGAAGCAGGAAAAAGAGCAGTAAGATTTGAAGAGAGAATAAGAGAAAGAACGGAATGTAAGATCTTGCAAAAGTGTTGGAAAGAGATAAAGAATGGGAAGATGGAAAGAGCAGGAAAAGAGAGAATAGAGCAATGGGTATGCAGTGGAGGAGGTAGAGAAGCGAAGAAACAATGGAGTAACTGTACTAAGAGAGATAGTTGAAGTGGACCGAGACGTACAGAAGCAGGAAAGGAGAACGAGGATAAATGAGTCAAGGTATAATGGAAAGTATAGGTCACTAATCACGGAGGAATTGCCGGCATACCTGAGAAAGAAAAGCGAGAAGAACGATAAGAAAGTAATAGCAAGGTTTAGATGTGGAAACGAGGAAAGAGAAAACAAATACTGGAAAGAGAGAGACGAGAGAGTGTGCAGACTGTGCAGAGAAGGAGCAGAAACAATAGAACACATGATGAAAGAATGTGAGGAGCTGGGAGAGGAGAGAGAAGATTGGAAAGTACTGATAGGAGAAGAAGGGAAAGGACTAGGCTGGATGAAAGGAGTTTTAGACAGAAGAAAGAATGTAGAGAAAAGGGGGGAAGAGATGGAAGGAAAAGAAAAATTAATTTACCTATTGATGATGTTTATGTCTTATAGTTTTATTTAATCAGTATTTAGTTATTTAGCATTGTATGGGAATAGGAATCCTTTTCAAAGCCGGAAGGCAAGGAAATATATCTTATTAAAAAAAAACAGTAATTCCGGTACTTTAACCTTCACTTTTTGTTCTAGATAAATAATATACAATTTTTTTACCACAATTAACAAGTAACTTAATACATAAAGCAAATTTATTTTTCTATCCCGATTTCTCCATATGTTTCAAAGTTTGCTTCTGTAATTGAGTTCTGATTGGATAAAAAAATTATGCAATGAGTGCCTTAAAAACGCCGTTCTTTTATAATCCGGCCTTGATTTTTCTGCCCAGAGTTCACGTATTCAGCTTTTAATCTTTTACGTTGCGTTGGTAGAAAGGCTGGATCCAACCGACTTGATTAGTACGGAGTGTGTTGAGGTATCCTCCAGCGATGATTGATGAGACTGCATGTCTGCTCCACG
This sequence comes from Diaperis boleti, assembly GCA_963583935.1. NCBI lineage: Eukaryota > Metazoa > Arthropoda > Insecta > Coleoptera > Tenebrionidae > Diaperis > Diaperis boleti. The sequence goes on from OY757249.1 coordinate 23,564,085, forward strand.
TCCATCCTGAAAATTACCCCAGTCACTCTATTTGAACTTTTAATAACTTATATCGTTATGACACTTTTAACAAGTCATCGATCTCTTATTAAATTGCGTTACACCCTCCACAAACGTAATTATAACAATGTAAAGGGCGATTGGTAAAAAACCTTTGGGGCTGTATCTTGTTTAGTATTATCAAACCGATCTGAACAAGTTATCTAATATATAAAAATCAATGTTTGTTTGTTTGTTTGTTTGTTCGTATGTTATAGGCGCATAAACCGGTGAACAGATCGTTAGGAAATTTTGACCACAAATAATATTTGCAATGGGGAGTAACATAGGGAGATTGACGACCACAATTTGTCAGCCCTTTTATGTAAAAAAAAAATATATTTAAAGTTCAAACCGGCCAAATGTCAAAAAATTGTTCCCAATTGTAACAACACTTTTTTTCGTATAAATTTTTATAGAGCACTACAGTTATACGTCAAAAAGCAATAAATCTTTAAATGTCATCTGTCAAAAATTAAACGTCACAAAATGTGTTAAAGCAGAAAGTGAAGAAGTGTTTTATTTGATGTATACAGGCACCTTGTATAACGAAAAGTTATTCAAAAGAGTCGAGTGATACGCGGTAATTTTCTTCTCGGGTGAATGATTAATCGCCAGAAATTAAAAATCACCGGAATTTTACAAATGATGAATATTCAAACGGCTATAAACGACGAACACGAGTACGCACTCAAAGAATAACCGCACTTGGGAAAAATCAGTTAATATGTTTTTATTTATTCATGGAGTTTTTAATTTGAATCGATAAATAATAGTAGATTATGTTAAAAGCTAGATTATTATTTTCTGAGAAAGATGTTTCTGAATGAGGCGTACGCAATCCTTCGAAGAAAATAACATCACTTTCACTCCAATAATACTATTCGTACTTTGTTAAATACATGATTATGCGGGGGTATTTATACAGGGTGTCCCAACTAAAATTTGTACCCCCCAACAATTCTAATTTCGAAAGACTCGAACAGGTCAATTTTGTTATCAAGAGGGACCAAATTGTACCAAACTTTCATGTCTTAGATTTCACGTCTTTAGCCAGGGGAGCCACGCCCTTAAAAAATTTAAATAGCATGGGGGGTCGTGTGATACATCATTTTAAAGCTTATTAAATTTTATATCCAGACCTACATTTACTGAATCCTTTCTACAAAAAAAAACATGAAATCGTTATTTTCCAAATATACATAAAATACTCAACTAAAATTTGTACCCCCTAATCATTTCAATTTCAAAACTATTTTGTTGGAATTGGAATTGTTGGGGGGTACAAATTTTAGTTGGGACACCCGATATATTTAACTAGCTGACCCGGCGAACTTTGTACCGCCTCAGAATCAATAACACAGGGGCCCAGGGGTTATTCTGCTATTCGGGGCAAAAACAAATCCAACAAATCAAACATCATAAAAATTGCTCCAGCCCAAGGGGGTCCCCTGGGCCCCCATGTCCATGTCAAAAATAGTTTACTACCTATTCTCATACCTACCAAACATACAAAAAAAAAAAAAACATAAAAATCGGTCAAACCGAAAAATCGGTCCAGCCCAAGGGGGCCCCCTGGGCCCCCATATCCATGTGAAAAATAGTTTACTACCTATTCTCAAACCTGCCAAATATACAAAAAGTAAAAACAAACACCGCGACACGAGATTTTTATATACAGGGTTAGTCAAAAGTATGGAATAGGCGGTTTATCTCCGTAAATATGAATTTTATGACAAAATGTCTTTTATAAAAGTTTTTTTACTAATTATTCTCTATTTCTTAACCTGCTCGTTGTTTTTATATATCAACGCATCTTAATGGAAACGTAACCGATTTTTGTTTTTTGAAATGACCTGATAATTTTTTGTGTGGTTTTAAAACAAAACTTTAGAGGAAATGGCCATAATACTTTATTCAATCAAATAATAATCTTTAACTTAAATTAAATGTTCAAACTGAAGACCCCCTGCAGCTTGACAGTAACCTAATCTGTCATAAAAGTTGCGTAACGAATTTTGTAGCCAATTAGGTGGTATTTCTGCGATTCCATGTCTGATTTTGACTTCAAAATCTTCCAAATTTTGGGGTTTTTCTTTGTAAACTTTAGTCTTTAAATGACCCCCCAGGGGAAAAAATCTAAGTGGCTTAAATCGGGGGACCTAGCAGGCCATTCAATAGGCCCCCGACGTCCTATCCAACGACCTGGAAAAATGTTATCCAGAAATGGGCGAACATCAACCCCATAATGGGGTGAAGCGCCGTCTTGCTGAAACCAAATATCTCGGTTTGGCATTTCTTGTCGATCTGCATCCGGAAATAATTGTACAATATCGAGTACAATGTGAGCATGCAATAGAAGTAGGTATCATCTATCCGCAGTGAAATTCGCATCAATGAAATATGGGCCTATTATGTGCTGCCCAATGATACCAGCCCTTACATTAAGTTTTTGAGGGTGCTGTGTATGGCGTTCCATCAACCAGTACCGACAGTTGTGTCTGTTCACAAATCCATTGAGACAAAACGTGGCTTCATCAGAAAATAAAATTTTGTTTAATTTTTTTTTTTATATTCGAACAACCGACGATGCTTTGAGCCATCCAAACAAGTGCACTGATGGCGCTTGCCGTAGACTGCGATGCCGTGGGTCAGGACATGGTTGAGCGTGTTTGTGTCCCCGGTGATCACGCGGATAAGAGGAGTCCACTTGTTTGTGCGGCGGGATTTGATTCGAAACATTTTGTGGTAGGGAAGATTGAGATTTTCCAGTGCCAGAAAGATATTGCAAGTCCAGGTGAAGCACATATATATACTATTTTATCCGCAAACGTTTTCAGATAAATAAATTAGAAAAAAATAATTTAGTAAGAATTTTAAACAGTTCACTGACAAGGTAAAAGTGTCACTTTATCTAATTAAGCAGATAAAATAGCAACTTTTGTCTAATCAATAAATGTGACACTTTTACCGTCTCATTGAAGACACATAAGTTGTCACTTTTGTGACGTTTGCGGATAAATATCATTTTTTGTATTCGTTTTATGAAATACATAATGCAGAAAGTGGTATATTAATAAATATAATACATATTTGCGCATAATTTGTGTTTTAAATGGAAACAAAGTAACTAAATATTAAAAAGTAGAACGACAAAATTGGTGAGGTGTCTCTCTAGGAGAAGAGATAAATACGGTAACTCAATTTATCAATTATATCAAAGACGCAAACTTTTAGTAACAGGTAATCAGCATAACCGCATAAAGTTGAACAAGTTCTATAATGTCATATTTTTCTCGAAATGTAATTACGTAGTTTAATGCATTTTTATTGCATTACCATACTTAAGTGTAAGTCAGTAAATGATGAAAATTCTTAAGAAAAGTATTAATGCATCCTTATCCTTAATTAGTCGGAGCATTACAGTTCTATTAGTCTGGATATGGATAGAATGAGTTCATCGACTTCGTTTTGAGCATACTCGAGCCGCTCAAGAGAGCGGGAGAGTTGTAAAGACGCGTGATCGGCACGTGATCGCTTGCTATTGGTTTGCGAAATGAATGAGGTATTAGAAAAGTGGGGTGGGAATGACCCGTTGCACACTAGAGTACAGCGAAGACAACAGAATAATAAACAGAATGCGTTCTCCCTTCCTCACGCATCGCAAGTATCGTTGCGTGTAAACTTGGTTTCGGTTTCACCCTGCCTACAGCACGCCGCTTTCACGTGATAGCTCTCCCTTTTGAGCGGCTCGAGTATAGTTATGTTGTGTCGTAGCGGTTAGCATGCGACCGACAAAATAAATAAAATCCAGACATCTTCGAGTAACACACGCTATATGAGGCCTAACACTGTCTTGCTGGAAAAGTGTATTCTCAACTGCTCATCTACAATTGGTATCCTATTAGTGTTTCTTTCTTGATCATTATAACGTCTTTTATTCCTAAATATTTAATAAAACTCCAATAATTCCAACATTTCCCACCATTTGGTTTAAAGAAAATTAGAAATTGTTCATCACAGGTAACTGTGGAAATCAAATGTTTTGAATGTCTATCATTTATAGTCTTATTCAAAATCCAAAAACATTAACACTGCACCCTATCTTGAAAATACAACTGGCAACATTTTTTGCAATTCGTTTGACGTTTGAAATGGGGGCAAAAAATTAGCTATAGGAGTTTTGTCGTTTCAAAACGTTTTTACCTCTTTGATGTTCATAGAAATTCCGAAGCCAATCAAAATTTATGAACCGTAGTGCTTCCCTCAGAATACCAAAATGTTTTTTTTTAGCAACTTAATTTGACAGGTGGTTGTTTTTTGATTTTGGAAAACCTTACATTATGATATTTATGTGAGCGACCTTGAAAAGTCTTTAAGGTTAGATTACGTAAACATCAAAAGTATAATTATTGGTAATAATAAATTCTCCCTAACCTGATTGATGATTTTCATAGACGCTCTTGATAAATAATTTTATGGATCATATTTAATTAATTTTTCAAAAGTTGACAGAGCTAACATCATGACTATGGTTCAAAACACTTTTGTTTAATTCCTTCTCCATTCAATTCCATCGATCGAACGGAGTATTTACTTCCAAATTAAACGTTTTAGTTTTCGAGTTTCGCGCTTTCATGCATGCTCAACGGTGTCCTGAGGGAGAACTGTAGCTATTGGACGTGACAGATGGTTCGATTCTCACGGTGGACTCGACTAAATCGCCATCAAGCACGCAGGTGACTGTTGAAAAATGCAAAAATTAGTCTAAAATTTTCCAACGCAAGACGAAATCACAATATCAGTAGTAAATGGTTAAATTATTTATTCCTACTTCGAAAAGGTTACTTTTTACAAAATTTGATTGTAGATAACAAAAGTGCAATTTTTTTCTAAATTATTGTACCTACTTGTTTAAAACACAAACAATGTTTAATAACTGATGTACAATTATTTTGCATTGTTCTCTGATGTGTTCATTACTCTGTCTGTCCTACGTATACCAGTTAAATACTAACTTTCTGGTAAGGGAATTAAAGCTAATTTGATTTTTCTCTTTATGATTTTGTTTTCTAGGACTAATCATTTCTGTCCAACCTTTGATGCAATTCGATTAATTATGGAAAAATCTATGTTTCTGGAAAAGACTTTTTTACCTACTGAATAATATTTTGAGATATTAGGTAAGGCCGCAAATATACAGAGCATTCTATTTAAGACAACAAATTTGGTATATTACTAATATTAGAACACTCTGTATACGATTGCCAATAATTTTAAATTGTGAGGGTATGTAACCCCATTTTTATATCTTTCAAAATAAGGGCGTAAATGATGGTCCACACACCTATGAGAGACCCGATGTATGTAGAGAGTGATCAAAAACAATACAGTTGATACCAAAATTGGAAAGAGTGTCAAAAACTGGAAACCAGAAGAATGTCGATAAATCCAAGTGGAGTAAATTTAAATTAAAATTTAAATATATCTAAGTCGAACTCCACAAACTTTAATAAGTGTAAAATTACAAATGGAACATGTTTCGGCAGAACACTACTGCCATCAGCCCTAATTTAACAAGAGATTAATGATACAATTGAATTACAGAGGGGTTCTTACCTAGAAGAATATAAAAAATTATGACGTTGACGTAATTTTGAATTAAATTTGACGTTTTCAAAGGGTTACATGATTTTTAAAAGATTTTATAAAATGTAAAAATTAAAATGGATCAAAGAGAATCTGGTAAGTTTGTTTGAGTGGTGAAAAATTAAAATAGTGAATTAATAATGGGATTATTGAAGTTATTCTGTTCATTTAAACAAGATCTGTTTTCCAGTTTCAAGGCTTTCCTTATTTCCAAAGTCTCAAGAAAATCTAATTTCCGGCCTTTATTGCATTTATGAATCAATTTGGAGTTTGATGGTGAAAAACTATGTTTCGTTATTAATATATGATTGGCGAAAGAAGAAGGTGTTGATGGTGGAGGATCAAGATCTGTGTTGTTATAGATGTGCCTGAAATGTTCTTTAATACGGTCTGATATTTTGCGACCTGTCTGACCTATGTAGAATGACTCACAAGAAGAACAGTTTAATTTGTATACACCTGATGACGATTTGTAATCTAATGGATCTTTATTTTTAATAAAAAATCTGGATAAGTTGTTATCTGTTTTAAATGAAATTTTAAAACCGTTTTTCTTAAGTATTTTAGAACATTTCTCTGAGACGACAACAAAGTCTGTTAATGAATCTGAAAAGGAAATTGTTTCTGAAGGATTTTTAACCAAGTGGTGTGTGTATTTGAATTTGTTATAGTATCTATAGTATAATTTATTTATAGTTTTTAAAGAATATCCATTATTTGAAGCAATTTGTTTAATGTTATTAAGTTCTGTTTGAAAAGATGAATCTGATAGTGGTATAGAAAATAATCGGTGTAAAAAGGAATGAAAAGCAGCAAATTTATGGGAAACAGGGTGACAAGAGTCAAAAGGTATTACGCAATCTGTGATACTAGGTTTTTTGAAATGTCAAATTTAAAAGTATTATTATTTCTAATGATTAACAAGTCTAAAAAAGGAATTTGGGAATTGATTTCAATTTCAACGGTGAATTTAATGGATTGGTTTAAAGAATTTAAGTTGCCTAGTGCGTTATCCAGTTCAGAATCAGATCCTTTGAATAAAACAATTATGTCATCTATTTACATATCTGTGCCAAAAGAGAAAATGATCTTTAAAGGGAGAAGAACTTAAAAACTGATCTTCTAAGTTATTCATGAATATTTCTGCTAAAAGAGGTGACAAATTAGAACCCATTGCTAAGCCTGAGTCTTGTGAATCAAAATTATTATTAAATTGAAAGAAATTTTGATCTAGGACAGTCTCACAAAGTGAATGTAAATTTAGTGCATGTATGGTTGGCATATTAGAATTAAATAGTAGGTTTTTAAAATTAATAAGCAAGATTTGGGTGTATGAGAATTGTATTAAGCCATTTTGAAAGTATTGATACAGGTGAATTGACAAAAGAAACTACTGGTCTAATGGGAAAAGGTTGAGTTTTATGTATTTTAGGTAGACCGTATTGTCTAGGTATGCAAGGGTTCATGGGTATTAGTGTGAAAGCTTTGATCAGTTTATGTGGAATCCATTGACAACTAGGTTTTTTCACGTCTAACTGTTGACGTAAAATGTTTTGGATTTGACTCATACCAATGCCCAATGTCGCCCAAATAGATTCATAAGATGTCCGTCGATCTTCTTCAAGCATTGCTCGAACAGGAGGAATATTCTCATCAATACCAGCGGTTCTTGGGCGTCCTCCATGAAATTTATCACTAAGGACAAAACGATCTCTTTTGAATTCGCTGTACCATTTGCCTCCGCCAAATGCATTTCTAAGCCACATTGTGTAGGCGTTAATAACGATTTAAAATCACAAAATTTTTAAATCATAATAATTAAAAACTAACAGAGCAAATCAAAAAAACTAAACGGCAATCAACTCGCAAAACGTTAAAAAGTGTCGCCCTCGTATACGCTATACAAAGACTGAAGGTTTTATATTTATTTTGGCATTCAAAGGGTGGTGGCCAGCCCCCACAGGGGTAGAGTAAAGAGATAACGCCTCTTGATAAGTGGCACTTAACACCATTAGAATATAATTGTCCACGTGCTATTTTCTTTTTTTAACCTTACAATTAACATAAGTGGTCACCTCTATGATAAAAACTCTTGTTAAAATATAAATTAAACTCATGAGCATAAAAGATATTTATAGAGTTATTTGATGGAATTCCATTATTTTATGAAAAGAAATGTTGGGATTTTCTTTATTTAAGCAAATTAAAATTTCCCCTCACTATTACTACATCAATTAAACCTTATCGCACAATAGAAGTCTTTTGAGACCTTTGAGAAGAGTAGTTATTGGTGATATTATTAACAAGTGGCCTTCGGCGACCTTACCCGTTCCCATCGGCAGCATTCCAGTAAATTAATGACTAGCAGAGAAGTCGCAACCTCCTTTGTTCAGAAGCTTCTAGCTTCTTTGCCATTGGATCCATATTCAATTAGTTCCTTTGTTCCAATATCGAGTTATGGCTCTTCGACTACAACACGCTCCGTTCGCTCTTGCGATTTGATTAACGTTATAATTGTTTTTATAATAGCTCAAAAGTGTTTCTCTCCGATTTGCTTAACTGTTTATTTAGTGTTGCTACGATTCACTACCTCCTAATGAGTTTACTCTCTTCCTCTGTATCAAACGGGCCTTTTAGCTTTCTCGAAAATGGAGCGTCTTTAATGCGGAGAATTCAGACTGTATGCTCTGACATGAAAGTGACACTGTTTTAATGGAAAACAAGGAAAGACGAGCATAGTTAATAGGATTCAGATATCCTATATATGTTTGTTTAGAAAAAACTACAAGTTCAGAACCAACAGCTCTAACTTCAGAATTGCAACAACTAATTAATAGAAAGGTGCAAGCATATATTTATTTTATCCAAAAACGGAACTGTATGTATACTAAAGTTGAAAAGATTCTTTAAAATTCATGGAGGAGAATTTCTTAAGAAATCTTTATCTGCAGTTGCCATTATTTAAGATAAGCTGAACCCAATAAAATTGTTCCAAAATTTCGAGTTTTATGAAAAAGTTTTACTATTATTTTTTTATTGCTCATGTAGACGAACAGTATCTTTGCAAGCTCGGTTACGGTTGCAAAGTAACGGTTTGCCCATTTATTAATTTGGGTGCGCAAAGTTTACTTGCCGCACGCAAATTATCCTTTGCACACGCAAATTTAGATAAACAAACTACTGAAAACTGAATTTGCCCCTGGAGTCCAATTTTATATTGGAATTTATTCCGCATTCGCAATAAAAAATAGTATGTCCAACTCGTGCGGCGTTGTCGATTGCCCCCTCAAGCGAATGTCGCTTTCGTGGGCAATCGACAACTTGCCGCACTAGTTGCACAATATAGTATTATAATTGTATAGTGTAATTTTAGTGCCAAATTTCACAAAGCAGGTATTGAAATGGAACAATACAGTGTGTCATGGATATACGTATAATAAATTTATGGAGTAATCGAGAAAAATAAAGTGCACCCATTCCTGCAATTTTTGTGCAACAATACACCTCAAATCAATCTTTAACTTCAACGTCCAATGCTATTGAAAATTGTGGGGGCCTAATAAATAACATGCGGATTATCGTCTGCCCATACATATTATTTAAGTTGAAAATACTTATTCCGATGATTATGTATTATTAAATGGACGTTCTGTACGTGATACGGATACAATTGTTGCTTTTTCAAAATTCTCCAAATTCGATTTGCTAACCTTCGGGTACTTACTAGCGGTTTTTGACAAGACACAATGCACAACATTGATGGAAATGTGGCATACGGGAAAAATCCGGCATCTTCTACGATAATAATTTTAAAAGCAAAAGTAAAATACAATAACACGCCCGGCAGAGTAACCCCGATAAACTGATTAATTATTTTGTTTCTCAACAGGTAACTGCACCCGAGTGTGCAAAAACATTAGAAAGTTGATAAGGACGCTGGCTTTTTCGGACCAAAACAATACATGTATGAAAATCGGTAAATAACATGCTCCACATTATTCTATAGGATAAATGGTAATACCAAGATACTGTAACGGACGTGGACCCGTGATGACTCATGGCTGTAGCGGCGTCATCAATTGCTGGACTGTACTGGAATTTAATACAACGTACTCGAGGTAGTATGACTCATTTTCTGGAATATCCGGTACAGGTCGAGAGCGCCATGAAAGATCTGAAGCCGAATAGAAAGATCTAGCCGGTATATTTATTAGAGGACGTTCCAGCGGGAGTCAGTCTAGTTTAGTCGTATAATCGAGTCTAGTCGCATCAGTCATCGAGTCTAGTGAGTCAGTGGGTCGAGTCGGACAGTTACTTTTATCTGTCCGGAGTGCCGCGTGATGTGTAAATAAATAATACGAGAAGTGCCCGTGAAGTAGTAAATTGTAAATAGTGTAAATAATGTAAATAGTGTAATATTAGAAGTATAAATAAATTGTACATAGTGTTTAAATAAATAATGGAACCCAGAAACGCTACAATACCAAGATACATTCTAATATAGTTTCTACAAAATTAATGACAGAGAAACACGGTAAAATTCAAACTTAGCGCCATAATGGCGACCAATGATAAGGGTGACTAAAGCTTGATTCATACTGTCGGTTCGATCACGCTCCGGTAAATTGGTATATCATTCACACTGTACGATATACCAACGGTCTTGTTTCGGTCGGGTGGCATATATATTTTAATCTCAAAATCATTTAGCATCAGTAACACAACCGTGTGCAACCATGTTTGAGAAATTTTCAATGAACAATTTAGACGTGATGGCCTATATTCTTGACGACGAAGAAACCCAAAAAAAATTAATAGCGATGCCGGGTTAGTTCAATGGCAAATGAATCGAATTAAAAAATTATTAATAGATTAATTAATAAAAATATTTACTACATACCTTCATTTAATTGTTCAGCTACTTTCTTCCACACTTTGCTTTTATATGTGTGGCGTCGCAATATCTCTTTTCTGACAAATTGTAACGCTTTTCATAACATCGCACCAATTCTATTAATTTTTTAAACGGTAATGCAGTGATTTTTTAGATATAGACACTATACTAGAGCCTAAAACTGCAGTCTGGATAGATCGCAAAACAACACAAACGTAAAAACAAATATAATTTTATTTTAATTTAGGGTGGAATGCGTTTTTATCAAATTTTTTTCCAGATCTTCCCGATTTTGATTTTCAATTGAAATCATTAAATGGCGTTATTTCTATCTTGGGAGCATAACGAAAAAAAATATAATTCAATCAAATATGTCGTTGGAGCGTACCTGGTAGTCTGTATGGTCTAATACAAAATACATTGAAAAATATTTTACTGGACCGTGACTGGAGCGTAACCGGAGCGTCACCGAACCGATAGTATGAATCCAGCTTAACAGATCCATCAAAGTGGTCTTGGCAGACAAAACCGATTTTCCATTGCTATTAAAAACCCATTTGCATTGTTGTATAACTGGAACATATAATAATGAGATGAATAATAACAAACTGCAAATATTTTAGCCTCGATTAACCTGTTACTGACATCGCGCTTACTAGATTTATGTTGCCCAAAGGTTGTTTCCTAATATAAGGCTGCGATTTCCAGACATATTTGTGATTATTTTAGAAGATCGAGGTAATGGACAAGGCACTGCCACAATGTCTCTTGTCAATGTTTTTAATAATCGACCCACATTTCTGACATAACTTGACAATTTCATCCATGTAAACCAAATATACTAGAAGTGTAAGAATCCTCGCCGTTTTGATATTTCAGTTCATTTTTTCCCGCACTATAACTAGGATCCTTATTATCATTCGTATAATCAATGGGGTCCGCCACGATTTTTTAAAAGTGCAAAAAAGTGAAAGTAGGACCTAAATAAAACTGACTGGTCCAAAAATTTTGTATAATTGCATGGGAATTTTGAAGAAATAGCAAAAATAAAATTACCCCAAGGACGAAAACATATTACCTACGTCACCAATATGGCTTTACCCATTGGATTAGCGCAGTCGGTAAGTGAAAGTTTAGTCAGAAAATTGTGTGCGATTGTGTGTCTAAAATGTCAACAAACATCATGGTGTTTGTTTGCATTCTTTCAAAATTTCTATTACAAAATAATGCATAATAATTTAATATTCAACGAGCATTTTTATGAGACGTCACCTTAACCACTTTAGAAGCGTTTTTAATAGGGATGGTGTTTCATGTTCTTGGGCTTTTGTGTAAATATTTGTAGTAAAATATGCCCAAATGTAAATGGTTTAATAAATTTTATATTGCATGGATATGGTGGCTAAGCAACTGATAAAGAAATTACACAAAGAGAAAAACTTGTCGAGGTAAAGTTTTATTCTAGAAGTTTATTCAATACTATTTATTACATGTCAAAAGACCAAAGCGGAAAATAACGGTCATTGGATCCATGCAAAAGTCACTAAATCACCTCTGAAATGAAAACAAAGTAACTCTACACTACAACTTATTATCACTAGCACTATCTAATATGAATTTAACACTAAATTAAAAGTCTGAAAAGGGCCATCTTCTTCATTGATGACAACTGATGCGAGCCTTGGGTTTAGAGTTGCCCTAAAAGAATATGCAATATGCAATGGTCAATGGCAGATCAATGAGTTGGTAAATACTTACTTGTGCTTTTTACATGTGGGATTCCTGGTATCACAAAGTCGAGATTTGTGGTATAAAATTCATGTATCATGCTGTCGTCAATTTTGGCTATCTGCGTTCTCATATCTGCATTCAAACTCCATTTTCTTACACTTTGTGGAAATAACCTCCCTACGAACACGAAAACTGACGAAAACAACGGCAAAGTGACAGCCCGTTACCGACACTGTAATATCAACAAAATTTCGCGCGCGACACGCTGATTGGCTGCGTTCAAATTTGGTGCAAGTCAGATATTTGAATGCAAATCAAATTTTAAATTGCATTTTTTAATAAGAAACATTTTTTCATTGACTGAAACTTATGTATGAGGTAAAGATAGTACAGATTGAAGCCATCTGCGGCAAAATTATCCAAATTAATTTTTTTGTGGCGGACCCCATTAGTTGTTCAGTATCTGAAGCTGATGTACTCATACTTTCCTGTACCAAAACGGTTTTATAAACACTAGTTTCAACGCTCAGTTCACATTGAATTCCAACATTCGTACAAAGGCTGAATTCACAGGAGTTGAAACATCCACAAAGGTTTTTTTTTTCGTGAATTTTTAAGTGAATTGAGAAAGTTTTTCCTCACATAATTGCACGTTTTTCGTTTTTCACTAATAGTTTCGGAAGTCGAAGCGGTAGCCCCATTATGTTCTTGTCTAGGTTTCAATAATAATGTTGGGATTGTTGTCTTTTTTAGGTGAAATTTATTAACATTCAAATATCTTTTTTTTCAACATGGTTATCTCATAAAACTCACAAGCGGCAAAATGTTTCGAACAAATACTGGCACTTTTACTAGGATAGAAGTCTTTTCGATTAATTTGTTTAAGCCAAGTCTTGAATCATCATTCAGCGACTTTTCTCTATTGGGAAATTTATGATAACTTACATTTTTATTATTATCTGGCTTATTATTACACCCAAAGACACATTATTGAGGCATTTTACAATAATCAACACTTGGACACACAACACTCACGTCGGACGTATAAAGTCGGCTGAGTACTTATGACGTCAGCGCTGTGATGCTAATATTTAAAAATCTCGTGAACGGCTTTGAATTTTTAAATACGCTATGATGCTATGAAAATCGGAGTACATAGCGGTAATAACGCAACACTTAAAAAAATAAACGATTTTTAAAGTTTATCTCTCCTTTAAGAATATTTTATTTGGCGTACTTTCTGATCAATTTTCATAACCTGGGAAATAATTTTTACAACTCATTACTCGCCATTTCTTTATGTTTCTAATTTACTGATAATAATCGTAACCGTCTCGTTGAAGTGATCGCAGTTTAGCTTCCTAACCCTAACCTCAACAACTGACATTGACGTTTCGTTTCATGCGGCGTTGCCAGATTGGAAAAGCTAACCACGTAACAAACTTTTATTTGCCCGGGGAGTGAAACTAAGTTTAAATTTCAAAATCTTATTTTCAGCTTATTGCAACCTTTATGCTGATTTCACTACATTTTACAATATAGCGCTTACATCAATATGCAGTAGTAAAAAATCACTTTAATAGTACCCCATTGATTGTCTGTAGGTCAAGTTAAAATAAATATCCATGTACGATGCGTGAATTTGAAGGATTCAAAAATTGTAAAAAAAAAATTGATTTAGAAAAAGTGGTAGATATGTTGTTGCTCTCGGCGAGTTCCTCAAGAGGATTGCAAATTTCCTGAAGCTACGAAATTCAGAAATGTACACAGGGCGTTGTTTCCGTGGTTCTGCAGCTATACCATATTGGCCAACTCTGGTGCTTATCTGGTGTCAGTCAAACGCATGGGTAGGTGGAAATGGTTATCCGTTGCACAGACGTAAAGTGCGAGGCACGATAATCTAACACCCTTAAAACTGGGACCCATTGCCTCAAATTAGATGCACAATGAGAAAGGTTTAGGGTTGTAAATCAACAGGAAGCGCCAACGTCTTTGAGTTGCTTGAAATTTCTGGGCCACAATTTATTTTTATAGCAATACACATTTAAACGAAATTGGACCTGTGCATGTGATTATTATTTTCTCATTTTATAAATTGGATTTTCGTTTCACACTGAATATTATACAGTTACAATATTATGCTAGTTGTACAATAGTAATTTGTACAACTAGTTTTAATAATAAGTAATACATACATATTTTTGCATTTTAATATCTGCAGCAATATAAAAAATAAAATACATTACTTATTTATGATAGTTTCGGTGTAAAACGTTTTGAACACAATGTTCAAGTATGTACGGTTGTGGCTTCACGCTTCAAAAGGGGTCGTCCATTAATTATGTGAGCTCAAAATCGAGGGGGGAGGGGTTCAGTAAAATCTCATCTAAAGAGAGCAGGGTGTCATTGAAAAATCTCACGCCAACTTTTTATTATTACATTATTATTACATAAAATATAAAAAAAAAACTATATAAAAACATACAAAAACAACAAACTTTTTTAAGGTTTTCTACAAACATATACAGGGTGTGTCGAAAGTCTCGGACAGGCACAAAACCCTAAGTTGCTGACTACATTCGAATTATAAATATGAAGAAAGAAAATCTTTTTGAAGCTTATTTTCTGAAATAATTGAGTTTACACATTTTTAAATCTGGCAACATTGCTTTGGTTGAACAGTTATCAATCAGAAGACTTTCTTAATTGTAATCTTATATCCATAGCAATTTTCTAATAAAAAGAAAAAACAACAATTTGTGACAAAAATGTGTCAAAAATTTTATAACCAAAAAACTATTTACAAAACATTTAACTACAGTAAATGTTCAAACACTCATCCATTGGACAATAAACATGCTTTAGTCCGTTTCTGCTGGAATACTGACTGACTCTGCAGCAGCAAAAATTTGAATTTGTAATTCTTCAACAGTCTTGGCTAATGCAGGTTCATACACAATATTTTTCATGTGACCCCACAAGGATTTAAATCGGGTTTCTTGGCCGGCCAAGAAACAGGACCCTCGCGTAAGATCCATCTTTGTGGATAGTTTTCGTTGAGCCATCTTCGGACTGGTCGAGCATAATGTGGTCCTGGTCCATCCATTTGTATCCACATGTCTCTTTAAATTGCCAATAGAGCATCATCCAACAATTGATGGAAATCGTTCCTCAAAAACTCCAGAAAGTCATCTCATCTTAGCCGATTTGGCAGAACATGAGGGCCTACAACAACAGCCAAATGTTGCCACTTTTCTTCTTGTTTTCTTTTTTGTAATTTAACACTAAAGAAAGTACTTATTTTAACTATTACATTGATTTAGAAAAGTAAAATTTTGAAAATACTATTTTATAAGTTGCGTTATCCCATTTTTTTTGCATAATTTCTGATAAATCTAATATCTTAACCATGTTACTTTTGCATCATTGGAACGCGATAGCATCTAGAGGAAGGCTAAGAGAAAAAAATAAATTGGGTTTTTGAACTCTCAACATGTTATAGAATCACCACCTAAGAGCGTGTCCGAGACTTTCGACACACCCTGTATACAGTATTAAATATTTTCTATGTATGGTATTCCCCGAATTGAAACAATTGCCGCACAATTTATGTACCACTCTTTTTGTGGAATTCATGAACAATGAGAATCAGTAAATTACATAATCAATCCAGTTGCATACAAGATTTTGTGTTTATGAATAGTAGCTCGCTTCGCTCGCTCATATATTACAAAATGATTACATTTTTATATTGTAAAAGAATGTATCCTTTTTAATTTTGGAACTCAAAGTTGGCATTTGAAAATGCAAAAATATCAAATTAAGGTAGCAAATTTTTGAATATAAAAATTTTGAATTTATAGAATTTTGGAAAAAGTGATCGAAATTAGAACAAAAATAACACCAAACAATGACTACAGTATTGGTAAATATGCAACGAAATGAAAAATTGCGAAAGTCTTCAAAGTTTGACTCCAAACAACACAAAAACAAGATAAAATCTTGTATGAAACTCGGCTGTAATGGGAAATTATTGACTCGTCTTGTTCATCCATTATAGAAACTATACTATCGCATGGGGGGTCGTGTGATACCTCATTTTAAAGCTTATTTAATTCCCTATTCAGACCTACATTTATCGATTCCTTTCTACAAAAGTAAAAACAGTTTATCTTCCATTGCTGATAAAGTGTTACTTTATCTACCCTTGCGGTTAAAGTACTACTTTATGTATTCAAAAGTTGACAACGAGATTTTTTCCTGAACAAACTTACACCTCTTTCGGCCGCTAGCATTTTGGATGTTCTCAAAGAGCGACATATATATGAAATAATTCTCGACAGACAAAAATATCACTTGTGTAGTCCTGACAATAACTGATTTTGAAAGCACGTATACAGTGGAATGGGAAAGAAACGGGTAAACGGTGAAAATCTATGAACACAAGAAAAGTAAGAAAATGAATATTTGACATTTGACAGAAAAATTGCAATTTACCGGGTGTGATTTAGATTTTACCATCAACCACTCAGAGTGTAGTAATTCACCGCCTGGTTTGAAAGTTTGACACGCCCACCTATAGCAGGAAAAAATTAAGTATAGAAAAAATTAGATTTAACTGACAATCGGGTTGTATGCCTTTATCTAATTTAAAGTAAAGTAACCGTTGCATAAACAGGCGTGCCAGCTTCCAGCTGTCGCAAGATGAACTGGAAATTGCCCCTTGATTGTAGGAAATCGCCTATTCTAGGGATGTCGCACCTCCATTTTAAAATAATTGTAGGACATTATACAAATTTCCTTCACATTTCAGTCTACGTTAAACCGTCCACACCATGTGCACAATTAAAGTCTTTCGAGATACGTCAATTTTCTGTTTGTTTACGTAACTCTGCATAATTAAAATTCAGACGTAAATTAAATTTACTGATGCATTAGACAAGTTCTCTGGAAATAGTAAATGTAACTTGTTACTCAACTGTTAGCAACATGTGTACACAACTATTTCAGGGGTAAAAGTTGGAAAGTTACTTCTAATTAACCTGTGCGCTACAGTTAGGAACATTGATCAAACCATCAGAGCAGTATTAGTTTATTTATCTAAAAAACGAAAATTTAACATTACATCGTCAAGAACATTTGCTACTTTGGTTATAATTCGTCATTTATACTTCTAAAACCCTCCACTATTTTCGAAAGTCCTTCATTAACATGCGAACCCAACCGTGAAATCCGCTGAACAAAGTTCGCGAAATTTGCTTTGTCACTCGCCGAACCATCACAACCTAGAGATTTATCCACGAATTCCCAAATCTTGTGCTGATCATCATCAACTATTTTCATTTCTTGTAACAGGTCATCAATTTGGTTGCTGCTTCGAAATGATTGCAGTAATGCACAAATGTCGTTGTACGACATTGTTCCTACTAAGGTTTTGGCTATCGACATATAGTCGAAGATGCTAGTGCTACTTTCTCGTTTAGGTCGTTTAACATCTGGGGCGGAAGAGATGGACTCGACAGAAGAAAGTGTAGGGGGTGCAGCCAAAATACAATACGGTACAATCTACAATATCAAAAAAATTAACACAGATAAAAATACACGTAACACAGTAATATTTACACAGAGAAAACACTTCCAAAAGTTCATTGTAGTGGTCGTGACGCACCAATTTTTAACTCTAGCATGAGACACCACAAACGGTAAAAATAAAAGGTTGTTATTATACTAAGTGCATGAATAATAATCTTCACATATCTACAAGTATAACTATTCTTATCAGGCAATTACAAATACAAATGTTTTTCATAAACATTGTGAAGTTTATATGGGTTTCGAAAGCTCATATTTTTCTGGTGGTAAAAGTGACTTACTATTAATTTTAATGCAAAATAAAATAATACATGGACATTATTACAAAAAATATTGCTCTTTGTTAAAGGCAATACTGTGTGATATAATGCCAAAACGTTCGTAGGTGGGAGAAAATAAAATTACACATAACACCTACTATTTATTTTGAACCAACTATTCACTGAAAGATAAGTGGTAATTAAAACTGCGTCCTAATTGATTATACATTCGAATATGAGTCATATTAGTCATAGTTACTAGTGTATACTTCAACCTACATTAGTAGCTTGTAATTATTTAATATGCAAAATGTTGGAAAATTATATGTATATTCTGTCATTATAGACACACAGTCCGACTTCATGCTCAGTTGCGACTAGTCGCAAGTGCCAGTTGCTATGGAAACGTTTTAACTAAAGACCAGTAAATATCACATGAAATTGATCCTAACTGACTGGTTTTTAGTTAAGACGTTTCCATAGCAACCGGTACTTGCGACCAGCCGCAAATCAACATGAAATCGGGCTGACAATTTGTAAGTCGACCACACAATACCATGAATATTTTCTATACAAATAAAAAAACAACATTGGTATTATTACTTACAGCATGAATTTGCCAATTAATAATCAATGAGCTTCTAGATAACAGAAAGCATTAAAAATGCGATTGTAAAACGTTATACTCAGCACAATTATTAAGTTAAGTGTCTAACAAAATCCTGAAAACTTAGAAACTTTTCTTTTGTAGTAGTAGTATGTATATTTATTCCCTTTACAGGTTTATAAAATATCCGATTAATAAATTTCCCATAACTCAATCAAATAAAATATAATATGTACAATAAATAAAACTAAATAAATCAATATTTCATCAATAAAATCTTGCTATTATCACTCTTTCACCCCTTTTAACCCTTCTTGCTCTCCCCATCCCCATATATCCGTTCCATACATCACCACCCTTTTCACCAAACTATCAAACATCATTACTCTTCTTCTAAAATCATGTCCTATTCCGCTTCTATTTCCCATACCGCTCCTATTATCTTATTTGCTTTTTTCACTAACTCTCTCACATGTGCTGCCGCTTAGTTTCTTTCATTCATCACATAACCTACATACTTAAATTCTTTCACTTCTTCAATTTCTTCTTTCTTCCATATTTACTAAATTTACTTTCCTGCTACCACCCCCTTTTCTAAACACCATAATCTTGGATTTCTCTACATTCACCATCAACTTTTTCCTCCTCATATATTTCTCCATGCTTCCTATCATTTCTTTCATACCTTTCTCCTCTTTCGCTAGCATCACCAAATCATCCGCATATGCTAAAGACCACACTTTTTCTTTGCCCACCACAACCCCCTGCCTACCCCTTCCTGAACATCTCCTCTATATCTCCAATAAAAGCTGCAAACAGGCTGGGGCTTAGTGGGCAACCTTGTCTTACTCCTTTATAACTTTTGAAACATTCACTCACCCTTCCATCAACTCTGACTCTACTTATCGTCTCTTCATATATCTCTTCTATTTTTGTCACCAGATGCTCATTTATCCCTTTCTTTCTCAAGCATTCTCACAGTAAATCTTTTTCCACATTATCGGCCGTCTTCAGGTCCACAAAGAATGCATATATCTTGCCACGCCTCTTTTTTATCTCATTTCCTACTATGTGATTCAAAATATATACATTATCCATGGCCCTCTACCTTTTCTAAATCCAGCCTGCCCGGCTGGTTCATTCATTTCCTTAGCCTCTCTTCCACAATCATCGCGTATACCTTATATGCCGTATTTAGAAGAGTGACCCCCCTCTAATTATTGACTGTATTCTTTTCTCCTTTCTTATATATGGGGCATATTATCCCCTCCTTCCACTCCTGGGGGGAAACCCTCTTCCTTCCACACTCCATTCATTATCTCTAACAACCTGTCAACTTCCCTTTCAGATCCATATATCCACCCTTCATTCTGTATACCGTCCCTCCCCGGTGCTTTTTTCCTTTTCAGTTTTCTTAGTTGTTGCTCTAATTCTTCTCTTGTTATCTCTTTTATTTTTGCCACTCTTTGTAGTCTCTTTTCCTTTTCTTGTCTGTTTTCGTCACCCCCAGCAGCTCACTGAAATACTCTCTCCATTCCTCCATAGTAATTCCATCACTCACTCTCTCTGTCTTTTTCGTTCTTTCCTTATTTATGTATCTCCATACCTCTTCTTCCTTCTTTATACCCTTTATTTTTAGTTCTTCTTCCATCCGTTTCTTTTGCTTCTTTGCATACTAATTTGTATCTCTTGCGTGCTCTCTTGTACAATTCCTTAGTTGTTTATCTTTTTTCCAATTTCTTAGTTGCCTTCTTGCTGCCTACTTTCCTTTCCTGTATTCTTTATAACACCACTCGTTCTTTTACAGCCCCATTTTCTCTATTATCTCTATCTCTTTTTTTTCTGTTGCGTTTTCTACGTTATCGCTCAGTACCCTCACCTTTTCGTTTATCTCTGCTTGTTCGTATTTTGCCTCTCTAAGTTTTGCTCTATAATTTTCTTTTCATTCTTCTTTCCTTCTGCGTTTTATGTTCCATCTTTTGTTGATCTTCCTTCCATTGTTGCTTGTTCCTTTTCTATGCGTCTTATTTTTCCTCCAATTCTTGCACTAAAATCCTCCCGAATCACCAAAGTTCCTTCTTTTTGCTCTTTTACTCGCTCTTCTATTATTCTCTTTGTTTCCGTCATACTTCTGCTATACACTGTTACAATTCTCCATTTTCTCTGTTTACTTTTCACCGTTCTTTCCACAATCCCTCTTTCTTCTTCTGCTTCAGTTCCATTTTCTTCTTCCGGTCCCTCTTTCACCCCCATTATTATCCCACCACTTAAACTCTTTCGGCATTCTCTTTTCCAATTTTTCCCACCCCTTTCCTTCCACCCACGTTTCTACCTTTCCCACTACGGAAAAATCTCCCAAATACTCCCAAAATTCATTCTCTTTGTTTTTTATTCCCGCTACGTTCCAGAATACTATTCTTATTTGCTCCTTTTCTCCCTTATTCCTCTCCGAATTTGTTTTCCCTCTTCCACCCTGTCGTCTTTTTCTTGTGTTCTTATTCAAAAATTTGCTGTATTTAACTCCCCCTTTTCTTCGTCCCACCTAAGCCCTCCCTCTATCCCTCTATCCATATTTTTTTTATAACCCACTTTCACCCGCTGTCCTTTTTGTCGCTCTTCTTTGGCTATCGCTCTTAATTCCTTCTGTATATCTCTTTCCTTCTTTGTCAGATCATCTGTATACATCATCTATGTATACCCTCTTTCCTTTTTTTTTTCTCTTAGTTTTCTTTTATTTTCCATAACTTTCCTTTTTTTCCCCAACTCGCAAAGTTCCGCCACAATAATTTTTCCTCCATTTATTTTATACATCTCTCTCACCGTCGCTTCTACCTCTAATTCATCCTTCAGCCATTTTTCCAGTTTCTTCTCGTTCTCGCATTCCTCTTCGTCCAGTCCCGTTATGACAATATTCTTTTTTCTCACTCTTTTTTCCTGGTCTCTTCTATCTTTTTTTTCCCATTTTTCTTCCTTTTCACGCTCTTCATCCGATTCTCTTCCTTTATCTCCCCTACATTCTCCATTTCTTTTTTCACCATCTCTTTCATTTCCTCAGGCATTGTCTCTTGATCTCTTTCCATTTTTTTGCTTTTTCTAAAGGGGTTAATCTTTCTTCGGATTCTCGTCCTTCTTCTCTTTTTCCTTTATAGTCTTCGTCTCTCTCGCTTTTTTTCTTCATTCACTTTTTTTTAGCCGCTTATCTTATCGAACGCCGCAAAACACTTCGGCTCGTTTCAACTGCTCGAATCGGAATCCTTTTCTTTTGTAATAATTCCCTAACATCATAATGTAATCTATATATTAATACGTGAAGCGAGAACTTTGGACCCCTCTTGAAGCCTATTGCGGACACGGAGGACTCTGAAATTTGGCATAGTTGAAGTTCATATGGAGAAGAAGTGCACAAAGCTAAAATTAATAAAATAATATGTGAGCAACAAAATTCGTCATCGTAGGAGACTCTGAATTCAAAATTTTCGATACGATTGTGTAAAATGTCATCGAGTTGTCAAATCTGACTTGAAATAAAAATTTGTGCTTTTGCAAAACTTTACTTGAGTGGATCGTCTCCGCGAAAACAGCTATTGTAAACATTTGATTTTCTGGATTTAGTGGACGGTAAAAGTTTCGAAGTGGACATGCGCATTAGGTGACTTTCTGGTGATTGACAGACGACGAGCCGTGAAAGTGTTGTTGTTTATTGTATGCAAGTGTCGCATTCGAGTTAATAAGAAGAAATTAAAAAAGTAAAAATGACCCAAACCGCTTTTTCTGTTTACCCACTTACATAATAGTTCTTGTTTGCTTCAGGTGGAATCACAAAGAGCCCGCCTCAGACGTTGCTGAGTGCAACCTTATTTGCAGAAGCGCAACGAACAAGGCTTTTATAACAATTTGTTGCAAGAAATTCGCCTTGGAGCCACCGATTTTTTTTTGTTCAATTTCACAAGAATCACCGTCCAGTCGGTCGACAAATTATTGTCACTTCTTGGTCCCAGATTACAAAAACATTCTCACCGTAAAAGTGTATCTGCAGGATGCCGGTTATCAGTGACTCTTAGGTTTTTTGTCACTGGAGATGTTTACCCCAGTTTGTCACCAAATGGCCAAAATAAGAATGGACATAGCGATTTATCGATTGAGTCGAGCTCCGAGAACAATAGAAAACACATTTGGTATTTTGGTGTCCCGTTTTAGAATCTTCCATAAGACCATCAATGTAAAAATCGTTGATGATATTGTCAAGGTGCCACAAGACAACAACTCTGCAGAGGAGATGTGGAACATGTAATGTTTCTAACTTAGCTGGTTCTAAAGGTCAGGGATTATTTAAAACATTATGTTAATGGTATAGGAGCCGCAGTTGAACCATGGCTATGGAATAGTGTTTAATAAAATAAATCTATTAGTGTTAATGTTAATTAGTTTATTATGGGCCTGTAGGGGCATGGGTTCACTGGCTCTACACTAAGGTCGTAAATCCCACGGTAACATACTCTTCGTTAGTCTGGTGGCATAAGGGGTGTGGAAAACACGCTACACTGCTATTAGGGAAGCTGCAAAGACTTGCCTGTCTTGGAATAACGGGAGCAATGAACACAACGCCTACTGCAGCCATGGAAGTGCTCCTGAACTAGCCTCGGTTACATTTGGTGGTGAAATCAGAAGGGGACACCATACCGAGATGTTTGGAAAAAATACGGAACGATTGCTTACTGAGCATACAATGCAATTGGACATACTTAGGACCGAATATCACTTCGAGTAAGCCCTTCGAGGTAATCAAGACAGGAAGGGAAGAGAGGGTCCATACTCGGAAACTGAAGAGTAACAATGGATCCATCAGGGGTGGCTGGAGCAACATCAGGAGATGACATGACTATTAACCTGGGTTCCTGGAAACCGTGTTATAGGCAGAAATTACTGCAATGGACATTTTTGTTCCGGGGAAATAGTGAGGAGGGGCTGTGCAAACAGGCCGATGGATACATATTTGGACCGATAGTCAGGCAGCGCTAAAAGCTCTGGAAAGTGTGCCCAGTGAGTGATGGGTATCGGGACATGAGGGATTTCAAGGAAACCAAAGAGCCGAAAAGACCTGTGATAGGCCTACAGCCCACATGAGACCACACTAAGTGCGGCAGAATAAGCTTAAGCTTCAGTACAACGGGGTTAAAACCGCGCTCCTTAAGAATAAGAAGGAAGGTGTAATTTATGTCAAAAGATAGAGATTTACAATTAAAAATTAACCTCTCCGAGGAATACTGTTAACACATAAGAATAAACATATAATGAATTTTATTCCATACTTTGTATATTAATACGTGAAGAGAAACTTTTGTACCCCTTTTTAACCATATTTAGCGCACGGAGGAGTGAGATTTAGCATAGATAAAGTTTATATGAAGAAGAAAAGTAGAAAGCTAAAATCTATATAACGTACTATGTGTTACAAATACATACATTAAATAATAAATAATCTGTGGTCAAACAGTTTTTTAGATTTAAGGCAGATTTGAGATGTTTTTTGCATAGGTATTGCAGGGATTTAGGGCAAAGAACACATGTTAATGACGTATTTGTACACGCTCGCAGCAAACGTAATATAACAAAATTTAAAAATTACATATATGCAATGAGTAGATTAGATTAGATTACAAATTTAATTAATTACGGTGGAATTTTTATTTTTTAACTGCATTTAACGTACATACGTTGTCAAGAATGAAAATCTAACCATTAAATAAATTGATTCTGAAAAGATCCGCTAGTGTTATTTCTTGTTCCCTTTCAGTTACGAAGAGTTTCTTGAGCTTATGTTTATCACCACTTATTACTTACCTTAGACTTCAAAGAAAGTAAACCTTTCAAATAGACAAATACCACTAAAATTAATGGATTCCATTAACAACAATAGACAACCAAATTATATGACACATAGTGTTGACAATTCCAAAATTTTTGCATTATAAATTCTTCTTTCTGTCTTTGCTACCGGCTGTTGCCAGCTTATGCCCACTCTGACCCTTTCTAGGTCGTGTGGTTTAATACAGTTTAACATTGATGCCGAACAAGGTTACTGTGGAAGGAAGGTACCACTCCACAAAAATGTAGTGGTGACTTTTTTTCAGATGTTGACCGTGCGATCTTTGCTGCATCAATTACCAACACTACTTATAAATTAAATTTAGTTAAAAAGTGGATAGAGAAATAAAACATCAAATCCGATTTTAAGGCAAATTTATTCCTTGTTCACGGTTACCTTAGAAGCCGCAGTGTTCAACTTGACTGACAACGGAAATAACGTTCCAGCAAAGGCCATAACTTCAACGGGTGAATATCTTGTTGCAAGGGATCGACGGCTTTTTCAGCAATGTTTAAAAATTCATGGACTGTGTTACACATGTCTTGGGTTCCCAACAAGTTTGACAGTTGAATAACATCGGCATAAAGGTTTTTCATTGTTTTGACTATTTCTTCTTGATTGTTTGTTTCACCACTAGCATAAATAGACGTACTGATTGATATAATCATCAAAAAGCTCAAAGTAAGACTCATTTCTAATAAAATTTAGAAACACTACTAGTGCAGTTCAAGTTACTTTACTGTGTGACGCTTGCATTTATACCTAATCGCTTTACGCAAAAATTACAATACATATACATTAAATAAAAAATTTAAATACATACGTATAGATAAATAGGTTACCTACTTTTTTGTTATCTAGCTTTATGTTTTTTATAAACAAACCACGTGTCAGCAATAAAACACGTACCTACTTCAAAATTACACATGAATAAAACAAGGAAAGGTAAAAATTACATTTTAAATTATGTAAACCTTACTTAAAAATCATGAGAACGAATAATTTTTCAAAAGCATTTAAGTACTACGATGTATGTACTTAAGTGGTCGTTTTACCTAAAGACCAGGCAGTAAGTACCAATTTCATGTTTCAATTTCACATTTCACAGTCGTTTGTCGTAGATTATTATTATTACAATTCATTATTTATGAAATGTCAAATTTAACACGTTCAACATTGACATTTAGTAAATTCTTCTAGCCAACTTTGACTAATCTTGTTTTCCATCTCTCTATATAATCAATATCGACAAGCCACCTATCCATAAATACATACTTTAGTTCACCTTCCCCAGATATCTTCGTCTACTTCCCCATATTTCATGAAAAATAGTCCCCAGTGTCCCACAATAAACTTATTTCAATGAGAAGTGCAACACACTTCCAAGACTAGAATATATTTTCGGTATAAAACAAATACATCATCCGTGGGTGTATGTGAGTCTGACAGCGACAGAATAAACAAACCTCATTTTCCTGAAAACAGTTATTTTCAATTAGTTCCATGAAATTTGTGAATGAAATAAGCTAAATAACGTGTAGACTTTTTATGTTGTTCAAGGATAATGTTTAATGATCAAGATAGGGGTGAAGAAAATTTTTGAGACAGACTATAAACGTTTCAGTTATTTCAAATTAATTGGTAAATACATTCCATCAGATAACATTATTGTTTTGCTCATATTTGTGTCAAAGCGCAACGTAGTACCTGAGATCATTTAAATTATCAATTCGAGTAGGCGGCTTTTTATGCAATGACCCGGCCTACAAATTGACTGACAGTTAGGTTAAACGTTGTGACGTTGTCACGTTAAATTGTTTTAATTTAAAGAAAATAAAACACTAACAAATAATGTAGGTTTATTGAGAATTACAGCAAATGTTCAAAGTGTTCTCTCCCAGCTTCAATACTGCTCTTAACTCTCCGTTTCATATTTTTAAATGCATTTTCTAACATCAGAAAGGTTGTAATGTTGCATGCATTAAAAATTGCCTCTTGCAGTTCTTTCAGATTGTGCGGGTTATTTTTAAATACGGTGTTTTTGAGATACGGGAAAATGAAATAATCTAAAATTGTCAGGTGCGGACTTAGAGGCGGAAATTGAATGACAAGATTATCATAAAACTAACAGTCGCTCCGCTACACCACACTAACATCACGAAATCTTGCCACACATTTATAAATTTTTCGGAACAATTTTTTAATAAGCTGCAGGAAAATAATGGTAGGCATTTCGAAAAAAATTTAACACAGGGTTCTATAGAATACTTCGATTCAACATTCTGTTGTCACTATGACATTCAAATTTGAAATTAAATTGTCAAAAGTTAGTAGTGCCAACCTAATTTATATTTCAGCTTACTCTAATTTATAATTTAAATGATGTCATGGTATCTTTAGAACCAAAAGAATGTCCCTTTGCGAAATGTTTTTGCAGTCTTATTGAGAAAATCTTTTGTTTTCAACTCAACGATTTGTGGGAAAAAGAGCAGAACATTATACTAAAAATAAATAACATTGTATAATATCCACTTTTTTATATATGTATAACAGATTCTAAGACTTCATAATACTAATTCATCTTAAGCACCGTTAACAAACTATGAATAAGCAATCAACATAACCTGACTAGTGCTCAAGGCATCCTGTCTCGGTCTATCTAGGGGTATTCCTTACACACTGCCCTAATCCCCACTCTTGACCACCTCAGGTATGCGCGATATATCAACCGCTAACATGTATATATTTTGATGGTTATCAGGTAAGCAGTGATTGAACTCAAATAAAAAATTCCAACTGGTTATCTTTTTGTGAACAGTTAATTTTCATTATGTTAGTAAATTGAGAGAAATTACGAGAAATTGCCAATCAGGCTGCCTATAATGCAAGAACTGTGTTACGATGTTGGAGAGCATGGTCTGAAGCAGATCCTCATCAACGTCAACGAGGATCTGGAAGGCCAAGTAGTACAACAGGTAGAGAAGAACGCCCCTTAAGAGTTTTGGCTATGAGAGATCGGTTGTCTACGACAAAGGCCATTGGAAACAATTCGAGGCAACTTTAGATTACAGACCATCAGTGGCATCCGTATATAGCAGCATTCGTAGTTTTGGACTTCTCAGTTACCCAGTGCCAATCGCGCTTTTGTTTATGGACCCATGATGGAGGCCGTGGTGAAAGACATAATTTAGCATTTGCTTTAGAACGTCACATTGGACATACACTAGGGGTTATAGTTGGTTTGTGGTTATGAAGTAAATCACCTTCTAGTTTTTATCTTTGGCAGTTCTGCAAAACCCTATCTTCCAGCAAGATAACGCCGGATTTGTCGCCCATCGAACATTATATGGGACATGATCGGGTTCAGACTGAAAAGTTTACCTCATCTTCCAAACAATTTAAATGATCTTCGAATCCGTATTCAAGAAGCTCGTGATGCCACAACCGGCCATTTCGTTAACGGCATGCATAAGAAATCCTGCAGGATCCACAAATTATTAGATATTTTGTTCTTTTTTTGTGCCAAAAGTAGTTTTAAAACTATTCAGACACGGTTAATCCTTACTATATTATAAATGCGAAAGTAACTCTGTCTACGTGTCTGTCTGTCTGTCTGTTGCGAGACCTAATGCTCTATTCCCACAAAACCAGAGCAGAATGAGAAGAGTAACAAAAATTTTACTTCTTATGGTTTGCTGCTTCGCTTAAGTAGAAATCGAACAATAAAACATGATTGTAGACAATTCGAAGCAGCATTTTGCAGTTCTGATCTCCCGGGTGGGCTGTTATTCAAGTGGACGGCCAAGCTAAAAAATAGGAATGTGCGGCCAGTTTGCGCTACTTTTAGTATACAGTGACCTTAAATTAGAACATTTCAAGTAAAATATGCTTTCTGGCTTTCTGGTACTTAGACCAGCTGGAATCTGTGAGCTGTAGTGATACAAGAAGTTATAACCGTGGACACCTTTCAGAATATCATTGGACTTCAAGTAATTTATTTTCCATTTCGACACTTAGACTCTTTTGAAGTTAAGGTCTTCAATTACTAACTAAAAATCCAATAGGTCGTCGACATATTGCCGTTCATGGGAACCACAGAGTTTAAACATGTTTTCATCGCTCAAGAGTACTGTCCTAGACCGATGCTTTCTAAACAAATCTTCTTGTAAAGAGGCTTCTTTATCACTACTTGTCCGGACAGTCCTAAGTCTGAGAACGACTTTTTACAGTTTTATGGTTGTGGTGAGTCTAAGCTCTTCCCAACGATAATTTGAAATTAAACGTAAATGAAATGTCAATTACATCACCAAACGTTAAATTTGAAAATTTGAAACAAAACTCGAAATTAAAAAAAGTTGGTCAGTGAATCGTGATCGTCTAGAAACAAAGACAGAAGAGCGGACCTACGTTGTGTTCTTTTTTTGACAAGGCAGCAGTGGCGGGAAATTCAAACCAACCCTACCCAGACACAGAACCAGGTTCTTTGAATGCAAGGTGCGCAGCGTTGGAGGCGGAGCGTAGATTAACAAGACAAAATAGGGATTTATTTGCTTTAGAGGTCTTATGGTGAAAATTTTATCTAGTAGCAATTTGGATAATTTAACCCATTTAACAATTGTAGCTGATTTCATGACTCTTAACAATAATTTGGTTCATTTCTGCAATAACAATTAATTTAAGTGAATACAATATTTGAATAATTCATGACAAACTATTACACCTGGCGAGAAGTTGCCAAAATTGCAAGTGACGAAAAATGAAGTGGTTACAACATCCCATAACCATTTTAAACAAATCCATCAGTAAAAGTTACAGTTAATCAAAGTATTGAGTGTTTCCTTTTCTTTCGACAAATTTAATTTAATTAACAAACCGAAATCTACGATAAATGGCCCTCGTTAAATTTTTTATACATGAATCAAAACACGTTTGCAAGGATGAGCTACAATTTGAACGCCCTTTTTTTCTTGTTTGACAAATAAATTTGGAATACGTTTGAAAAGACTAACTGGACAATTTATGCTCCGGGCAAGACGGGTATCCAGATGAGTAAATGCAGGCTCAGAGAGTCCGTCTAACCAGTACCGTATACTTCCTGCATAGATACTTGAGCTACAAAGCACCAGGCGCAGGAACTAGTGCCCCACATCGTGTTACCCATCAAATGAATAACAAACAAACACACATATAATATATTAATACACACATATAGTAAAGCTATTTTGAATTTTTGTTTCAATCAGGGAAAGAAAAATAAAAATTTTATCATTTTGAATACAAAACAAAGAAAGCAAACTCGACGTCATGTCTCCTTTATGCAAACAAAGAAAATGGTCGTTACAAACGTAACGTCCCCTCAACCGTCTATCTCAATCATATGAATCTTTTAATCAGTTATCCGGACCTTTATAATACAAACTTTCTGAAACTAGACAGGTGAATCCCCGGGAACCCGCCTCGACTGATATAAATATAATTTAAAAGTTTACCTTTCTTATCGAAACACAATCTAACGGTAACTGTCTCACGGCACTCATAACTACATGATTTTTCACATAAAACAACAAAATACTAGGTTGACTAAACAAAATGTAACGGCGACACTGGTGTCCAGAACCAAACTGTGTGTGAAAGTTTAGTGAGACAACTAAACAATTTTGGAAACGCTCCCCGACCGCGTCTGCTCAAAACAAAGAAAAGAAAGCAAGTGACATTACACCAAAAATCTCCCCAGCCAACTACTCCTCTTCTGGGTAGGCAACCTAGACAACCCATTTAACCCTGGGGTGTTGGGGGTTTTTACAACGTACTACTTGAAAACTTGAGTTTTGCGGATTATTATTAGTTGATATTGCTTGCTTGTCGATGTACACATCGGTTTTACAAGGACTGGGGTGTTTAGTGTTAATGTTTGCTTGCCTAAGCGTTTTTTCAATTTTTGATATGTCACATTCCTCGCGCCTTCATAATATATTAATGCCCACTTGCACCGACTTCTCCTTAAATTTAAGTGACGTTAAGTTTCTCGTTGCACCGACCTTAAGTGACGGCTTAAAGTACCACTAAACTCGCTTACGCTAAGCGGTTAGGTTAGAAATCGGGTTTAGGTGAATAACGTCTTTTTTTCTGAATGACGTAACCTCAAATCTCTCTTGACTTTACGAGTGAAATTGAATTCTTCAGTTCAGTGATTGATTGATTAGGTGCTAAAATTACATTTTAAATAAATATGGCACTCAGTTACAGAGAAATTGGCGAATATATTTTTGACGACGACGATTTTGAGGTGTTGGAATTCTTGGAGTTTAGTTTGCCTCGCCAAATTAATGAAAGGTCCAATTTCTTTGATACCTTGGATGAAGCGGCGTTTAGAAAAAGATTTCGGCTATCTAGAGAATGTGTGTTAACTGGAAATGACAACTGGCAAGTGTCAAAATTTGTTATTTGACAAGATATTTTTAGGGATTTTCCAAATACAATTAAACTGTCTTAAAGTTAAGTTATGCTTAACTAAGCCAAAAGTTAAGTCAATTTGGTGCAAGTGGGCATAATAATTCTACATATTACTTTGTGTCTTAAGTCTTAGGCTAAACATTTGTTTCTTCAAATCGTAATTTTCATTAATGGAGGTGACATCGTCAAATTTCAGTAAAAAAAATTAAGAATAAGCTTTCGTATTGTTTGACACGCGCAATTTGCAAAATTCGCTGTTCTCATTTTGGCAAACATACGTCTCGTTTATCAATAATATCGGACTTTTCATTAATAATTATGTAATAGCTTATTAACGCAATCAAAATGGATGCGTTAATGGCTTTGTTAGCAAATTAGAAAAATGACTATTATAAACGTCCAAGACCTTCTGAATTAAGTGTTACATGGATAACATGCAGTGTTCAGTGTTATAACTGCCCTGTCCAGAAGATACGCGCAAGATGCAACCGTTCACAATCATGGTAATGGTAATGTTACTCGGCGATGTTAAACCACCAGAATTTTTTTTGTTTCTTAACATTCCTTTTAACATCTACCATTGAATTTGTAACTATCAGAATTGCCGATCCAATGAGCAAAATCGTGCCGGCTTTTATACTTTCCTAAAAGTTGGACAGAGGGCGCCCGCATTGTTATTCTAAAATTTAGATTTAATATATTCATAGACACGTATTTATCCTCGACAATACAATCGCACAATTGGCATGATTTTTGAAGCAGAAAATATTTACCTCGGCAATAACAATTTTCTGAATTAGTTTTTTCGGAAAAACTAAGAAATGAAAAATCAAATAATTTAAGGGAACAGAGGTTTGATTATTACTTTGGGCGCAGGCATCCAAAGGTAAAAAACGTTGCCGGTTGGGTGTTTTTTTAATTTATGAACAGAGAATATAAAAATGAAAACAAAAGCAAACGTTCATTAAAGAAATTAATAAAAAATAAACAAACAAAACAAAATTACATCATGGTGTAGCCCTACAGGTTTTGAAACGTTTTTTCCAATTTACTTCCTGTATTTTTGTTTTTATTTTATTATTCCTCACAAACGTTTTCGACCAACGGGGGCCATCATCAGGTGATGGGGGCCCCATGGGACGGGGGCGCACAGTTACCGTCGGGGGGGCCGTTAGGACAGGGGGGCGTAGCTACCATCGTGGGCCACATAAGGACAGTGGGGCGTAGCTACAGTTCCCCTTATATGCCCCCTTGGGATAGGGGGGCGTAGTAGCTACCATCGAGTCCACATGCGACAGGTGAGCGTAGCAACTATCGCGTTTCCCCTTGAAGCTCCCTTGTGGCAGGGGGGCGTAGATACCATCGGGGCCCCCTTGGGGAGCGGGCGTAGATACCATCGGGGCCCCCGTGGGGAGCGGGGCGTAGATACCATCGGACCCCCTTTGGGGAGCGGGGCGTAGCTACCATCGGAGCCCTTTTAGGACAGGGTGGCGAAGCTACCATCGAGGGCCTTTTGGGGAAGGAGTGCGTAGCTACCATCGGGGCCTCCTTGGGAGAGGAAAGCGTAACTACCATCAGAGCCCCCTTGGAACCGGGGGCGTAGCTACCATCGGGGCCCGCTTGGGAAAGGGAGGCGTAGCTACCATCGGGGCCTCATTCATCCGCATTCATTTATGATACACTTTGCAAAAATCATCATTTGATCCCTTGCTCTGTGAAAAACAAAAACAAATCTATCCCACGGGAACCGTACATTTTTCCGGGATCAAAAGTATCCTATGTGCTATTCCAAACTATACTCTATCTCTGTGCCAAATTTCATTCAGATCCGTTAAGCCGTTCTGGCGTGATTGAGCAACAAACATCTATCCATCCAAACATTCGCATTTATAATACTAGAAAGATTGTAAAAAAAAACATTTTGTCCACAACGGCGCCTCATACACTATTAGCGCAAAGCCGGCTAGACGATAGGACAAAATGACAAAATGACAAAATCATTATATGTAAAAATCTGTTTTGTAATGAAAATGACAAGTAACATATATGGGTTTCGTAAAAACAAAATTCCCCAGTATTGCAAGACTTGCAAAACTTTCTACAGTCACGCCATCTGTTGACGGCAATGCTTCGGAGAGGCACGAAAAATTACATTGCATCGGCAATAGACGTATCTTTTTTTACCTGAGTGCGCGCGTTACGTGTGGTCAAAAGGTGAAAATTTTACAAGAGAACTGACAGAAGTGTCAATCCTTTTGTCATCTTTTCATTTCCCGAAAATGAGGTTACAGTATTTATCGTTCGATTTAATTCTCCCCATTTATTTTAAAAGATCATGGTACAAATAAGTTGCGTGGGTTATTTTCTCACTTGGGGATATTTTCTTTGATCAATGTATAGTTGGTAACAAGAGTCCACAGGCGTCGCGCGCACCTTATCTTTTTTGCACTTTGTTGCATTGTATAATGGAATACATCCTTCTTTCTCTCTTTCACGAGACACGTCTATTCTGATAGTTACAAATTCAATGCATCTACCAATCACATTTGAACATTTCACACATGCGCAGTGTTGTTATTACTGTATTGAATGACATTTGAGGTTAATGTCTTTCACATTCATAATTTGCTTTCAACAGCATTAAGAATTTTTTTTTTTTAATGTTGTAATTCGATTCCATTTACCGTATGAAACAAATTTTGAATACAATACAACTAACAATAAGAAGTTTCTCAATGTTGTTTTCTGTCACCTGTCACCAATGATCAGCTGATGTTTGAAACCTCTGCTGCTCCGCCTATAAAAGGTGCAAATTTTAAATGTTACATCTTCTTAACATCCACGCAATTAATTAATTACAAGTTTCGTGGCAAAGTTAGTTTTGGTCCAGCACTTATTTTGCAGAAATCATCTAGAAATAGCGCTACAATATAATTTCAAATTCAACGCTCTTATTTATAAAACAAAGAGGAAACCGTCGACTTTGTTTTTTTCCTATAACTCTATTTCAGTGCATTGGTATAAATAAAACGTTATTCTTACCAAATTGTATTTGTAAAGTAAATTGTAAAGTTACAGTAGAAAAGATGGTTTAAGTAAGACACGTACGAGTGCGTGACGACTTTTTGCAAGTTGATCTACAGGCACGTATGTTAAAAGGGTTTTGTGATCCCATAACGTCCTTCTCTAGTTTTCTTAATAAACTTTCAACTTTAGTGTCACGAAAGTTAAGCTGAATTTTTGCAGCTTTTCTGCTCTAATGTTCGCTTAAATCTCTCGTCGTAGTGTATTCATGAAAGATTAATTTTCAGTCATGGTTAGCAACTGCGGAAATCATTGTTGCAACAATTATTTTATAGGTATTAACGAATGGTTTCATTTATTGACAAACTGTGTCTTAGATTTTTTTGGAAACTGCCTATGCATTGCGTACAGTAATATCTATTCTGTATGAACATGGAAATTGACACGGTTTACAATATTATTTTCTTGTCATTTATCCATAATATACATGAATTAATAAAACTTTATGGCCGCCAAATCATTTTTCTGTTTCCGGATTTTACGTTTCCTAAACCCGTTTGTGCGTGTCTTCGCCACTTCCAATTCCACGATTTTGTAAATTCTGCAATTTGCATTCGCATGTCTGACCGGTTGCGGGTAGTTTCCACTCAGGAAATTATTCTGTCAGTTCTCATCTCACCTCTAAAACCCAGATAACACAACATTTCCCAGTTTGTGTCGTTATCACAAATCCCATTTATTGCAATTATATTATGTTTTAATTGCACCCCAACATCTCGTCTGATTGCAGAATTATGCTTCCCAGATAATAGAATAAAAGGCAGTCCAGTAGGAGACATTGACTTTACAAAGTGCGTTTGTAGGGACACTGTTTGTCTTGAAAGGAAAAAAACAGTTCTCATAAATTTGATATAAACCGTTCTGCGGTCCTCTTATGGGAGAGGATAGTTGTGTTGTGGTTCGAATGGACAGGCGGTCGCAACATTCTCTGTCGAATATGTGAGCGTCGCGACGCCCTGCGGATATTCGACCAACTGTGGCTGAAGCGTGAGAGAATTCGGTGGTTTGGAAAAGTTTTGATGAAGTTCAATATACGAGATGAATATACGTATCTTAAATTGAAGAGAGTCGAGATTAATCCACGCAGAAAAAAATGTAATTACATGACGAATAGTTGAGTTCAGACAAACGTCACACTATTTTTATGGATTTTAAGCGATTTAAACACTTGTCTGGGTTGTGTCGAACTATAAAATTCTATAAACTATAAAGTTCCTGTGTAAATTGGATACTTTCCGGCACTATAGGGGCTTAAAAACTCATTTCACTCGTGCTTTTTTAAACCCCTATAATGCCGGAAAACGTCCAATTTACACAGAAACTTGTATAATAATGTACTATTATATACTCATAGATTGATTGAGATTTGGAAGTTATTTACTAAAGCTTTGCTACATTTACCATTGAGGATGGTTGCTTCAATGGACGCTATGTTGTTCAGGTGTTTCAGTAGATCTTGAAATTGGAGATCTGATTCGATCGTTTTCGAGTCGTGCTCGTTGTTCAAGTTTTTCAACAGCTTTTGATCTTAAATCTTTTAACCGCATTTCCTCCAGACGACTTTCACGTTGGTCGGGTGTCTCAGCTGCCCTAGTGGCCTTCATTTGCCTCGATTTTTTGGTGGATTTTCCAAAAAATGATTTTTTTGAAATAGTAAACAAACTTAAGATATTCAAAATACCCGTCGCGAGTAAAAATTAAGTAACTATATTTTTTTTAGTAAACAGCAAATTTGCGTTATAAATTGGTTAGCGTTACTTGCCGATTGCGCGTCTTATCCAAGAAGAACTTAAAGTTGCCCCCACTTTGAAAGCAATTCTGGACACATCCAAAATAAATTTTGGCGCTTGTCCCTCGACTTCACAACACTAGGCCTCCCTTGTGAAATGATTTTGACGAAAACTGATGAGTGACATTTTATGTCCAAAACTGTCACTGTGACATTGTTATCTGATAAGAGTATACTCAATTTCGTGCGGTTTGAAATAGAAATATTTTTTTACGAAAAAGGGCAAATGACTGACCATGCGAATATTATTTGTACCCAAAATTTCATAACGATTTGTGCACTAGTTTAGGCGCGCATAACATACGAACAAGCAAACAAACAAATATTGGTTTTTATGTATTAGATAAAAGCGAATAGTGTGTGGAAGCAGTTTGAAGCATTCTGAAAAGAAACGGCTTAATTACTTAACGTAAATCCCCAAGTAGAAGAAATCCGTTTAGATTTTGCCTTTAATATGGGTCCGACTTCAAAGAAAGTGTAATAGTGTAGTAAACTATAGACTCAGTGGAACAGAATCGCCAAACTGTTACAGGAAAAATTTCACAAGGAATTTGGAACAACTTTCGAGCCATTTAAAGAAGTGGTATTTAAAGACGCGGAAAGTGCACGAGATGCTCCACGAAGCCAACTGAAAGTCTGGCGACAAAAGAAAAAGTAGTGCTTCAATTTTAAGCGAAGACGAACAGAACCAAATCGTAGCTTTATGAAATTATTACCGAAGCTCATTTTGATGCGGTTTTTACATTTAAATATTATATATTTAGTTTTACATTTTGATATAAGTCTTTTCTGTAAGTTAAAGTTTCTGTAATGCGGAAAAGTCGACCGAGGGACAAAAGTGACAACGTAACGGTATCGTAGCTTGCAGCTATTTAGGGTTGTTATTCATCCCTCGGAGGTGAGTACACCCTTAAATGTGAACTAGAAAACGTCTTTTAGTTCCGACTATTACTTCACCTTCACCTTAAAACACCCGACGATCGGAGCTAAGAGGACTTCGCCCCTCCTGCTCGGGGTCCCATTTGCGCTCCCTTCGACAAGATGAAGGAAAAAGTTTAACACCCTGGCGTTGTCTGACCAATTTTTCTGAAATAGAAAAAGATAGTTGTGGACGACTTGTTTATAGCCGGATATTTAGTAAAACCTTCCAAGGAGCCTCACAAAAGATATAGTTGGTTAAAAATAGAATCCTCTAATACTTGCTACAGAAAATAACTTTTGAGATTGTTTGAGAAGAGAGGCACCCAATTTAACAAACATTATTTCCAAGTGAATTGGAACTGCCGCTTAAAAGATTGGTACAAATACAAAACGTAATAAAATAACAAACCATTCTAATCGATCAACAGCTGTAACTAATCTTGCGAAACGTCTTAGGACAACATTAAATTATTAAAACAGCAAGCCATTCAAATATCTCTTCAATAAATTCATACTTGAAAGTCGATGGAAGTCACCACGAGAACTTAATTGCAAAGCAACGAGGAGAATCCGGAAAGAAAATGTTAACGATATATTTCAATAACCGCTGCTTTTAGTGCAGCGAGTAATTCATATAGCAATCGTACTTTCAATTATAACTATAACACTTATTCTTCAAATACTAATTGCAACCTAAAACAATAAATGCATTTTGATAATCAATAACCGAACATTTTTGAAATGTCAAAAAATATTCACTTTATGCACATATGCAAATAACCGGGTATTTTGATGGTGCATGGAATACTCAGGTTTAATATCACAAGAGCATAGAAAATAATCGTTTAAACTTCCGAGTCACGAGACATCGAGAATACGTCGAATGACGAAGTTAGTCTAATCGGATTATTTTCGTTTGGTCAAGTTATGTAACCATGGCGATCCACAAAATGCGAAATTTTGACGGAACTTTTTTTTGAGGTTTATTAACAATACTTATCAAAAAATTGTTACTATGACAAAGTTCATCGTTGGACCCAGCCGAAACACCAAACTAATTATACCACGTCGTGAAGAGGCTAATCGCTTATCTATACATCGTAACTAGGGAAAATCCGCAACTGCTATTGGCTCAATTTATTATGTGTTATATAATTGGTGATATTCCTCCGTTAATATAATTCGATTTTTTGAGAGAAATAGTTACCACTATAGACAAAAATATAAAAAGGACAAACAAATACACACTCAGAATGAAATCTCAATAAACCAAAAACGCTGATTCTTCTTATGGATCTCTAAAAGCACCAGATTTGATGACAACTCGTATTCTTCTGGCATACCGTCAATTAAATTTCTTACCTCTTTCTGATCAACTACTTGCTGCAGTTGTGTTAATCTATGTGTTTGGTTAGTAAGAATTGCAGGTGGCTCCTCCAACGTGTTAAACCTCCGTCCGATAGATTTCCCATAAATGTTCCATAGCATTAAGATCCGGACCTGGTGCTGACCGCTTCGTGCAAAAGATTTCCACTTCTTCAAATTACTATTTACAATCATTCTTGTTGCGACCTGACATTATCTTATATAACCCGGTATCTGGCAGGAGTTGATATCGTTTTAAAAATTTATAGGAACACTGCCGGAACGGTAGGGAGCCCGCAAAGAAAGAGAATAGTCAAGGTCACCATGCAATAAAGTAGTTTTTCTTACATCTTTTTCCTCCGAATCAACACCTAATTGATATATCCGCTAATGCGATTTAGTTAAATAATTAACTGAATATCCCAATCGGATTTTCCGTACTTGACGCAATTCCCTAGACCTTACTCTTTGTCCACTACAAGATACGACGGAGACGTTACTTCGTTCAGATGTCGATCGAAAAGGAAAGCCGCAGCCGCAGGTTCGTCGCGTGGTATACAAGAAATTTTCGTGCTTTTTTGTACGTGCCGGTTATCTCTAAACGTTGATTCGTTCCTGAATCTTCGGTGGTGAATGCGCGGCAAAATCAAATTGTAACAGTACGTCCTTACAATCCTTGTTATCTAAATAGCTATTTTACACATATTTGATAATATGTACTTTGATATTAGAACGTCAGAGCATGACAGAATTTACATAGCCGTGTACAATAACGTTTTAAAAAATCCTAAAATAGTTTATTTTATTTTTGAGGTACTTTATATTTCAGCAAAATAATTACGAGAAATTCTTCAGATATGTGGGCTAGAAATTGCAAGGCAACATTCGACCCTCCCAAAAAAGAAAAAAGAAAAATTTGTGTAACTACACTCAGCGATGACAACTAGCATATTTAGAGTAAAGCTCCAGGCCTGTAGGCAGACCTAGCAAGTTATAGTACTGCCAAACTAAAACGAGATGAATATAATTCTCCCAAACCTCAAAATTACAACACTCTATATCAAATATCAAAACTCAAGACAAAATAATGACCAATAAAATTAAAAAAAAAATGGGCTCTATAGTGGCTCCTCACTAAAATTATTGACATTATAGTAGTACTCACTAAAAAATTCGGTTGCGACCACGACAATCACCTCTCCGACAGTTCCTTTCCCTTCCGGAGCGACCACGACCGCGCCAACGAAACCAACACCACGAGAACGCTCTGCTTCGCGTAGGATGACATCTTCGCGCCGGTGCAGAACGTCCTCCCCCCATTGTGCTGTCGGTCTCGAGGACACCCCCATCCAGGTCCGAAACTCCTTCTAGGTCACCTTCGCGAACCCTCCCAGCAATGACCAAACTACCCCAAAAAATATTTCGACTGTGCAAGGTGTACGACCGCAGACCGACCGGCAAACCCACGTCCAAGCATTCTGGAGAGACTGGGGTGAGCACCCCCCGGCGTACTCACCGAACCGTAGCCCAAGCCTCTTTTTGTCTCCTTACGTACATTCTTCCATACCCCGATCTTCTCCGGCCCCCACACCAGGCACAACCGACCGCCCCACAAATGGACAGGTTTGCGGGCTCCCTACCATTCCGATAGACGTCCCTCAAAATCGGTAATCAAAAAGAACACCACTGATGAAGCCATCCTCTGCGGAAGAGCCAGCTCCATCAGTTCAAAAATCACAATCGATAATATCAGATTCTTCCTGTAAGAATTCGAAATACT
Organism: Diaperis boleti; assembly: GCA_963583935.1. NCBI lineage: Eukaryota > Metazoa > Arthropoda > Insecta > Coleoptera > Tenebrionidae > Diaperis > Diaperis boleti. The sequence continues at coordinate 23,604,115 of OY757249.1, forward strand.
GTGTTGTCCGTGTGGCCTGCCGCCACGACCCAACGGCCTGCCCCATTCCCCAGTTCATGGTACACCAATCCGGCAAAATCCGATTCCATTAACAACTAATTTATTACATCCCCCATCCGTCCAATCCGCATCTATGCGATATGGTTTCTGAATCCCCGGCTCTAGAAAAACCTAACCAGACGGCGGGTCCCGTATCCTAGAACTGAGAAAGAAACGAAGCCGAAGAAGCCCTGACAACTTCCGACGACTTCAAAACATTTATAGATCTTCCTCCGAGAATTCGAAAACATTCCGTGGTCCTCTCGAAACAAGCCGGAACTAACCCGGAACAAACGCGGAAACAACCCGGAATCTTTTTCCTAATTATTAATTTATTATTTCCTTTTGGCAACCACTACTTTTGTTGGTAGTTTTATAGGAAAAGTATCAAGGTGAATGATTTTTAGTTCCCTTACCTTGTTATTTTACCTTTAATAATGGGCTCACGTAATCCATACATGGACTCAGAAAAATCCATAAGGTTGACTCTAAGGATCTCAGGATAATTTATTTGTTCATTATATGACTTTGAGGGATGTCTACCGGAACGGTAGGGAGCCCGCAAAGAAAGAGAATAGTCAAGGTCTGCACGCAATAAAGTAGCTGTTCTTACCTCTTTTTCCTCGGAATCAACACCTAATCGATATATCCGCTAACGCGATTTAGTGAAATAATTAACTGAACATCCCAATCGTATTATCCGTACTTGACGCAATTCCCTAGACCTTACTATTTTTCCAGGACAAAATACGACGGAGATGTTACTTCGTTTAGATGTCGATCGAAAAGGAGGACCGTAGGTTCAACGCGTGGTATGCAAGAAATTTTCGTGCTTTTTTGTATGTGCCGGTTATCTCTAAACGCTGATTCGTTCCTGTATCTTCGGTGGTAAATGCGCGGCAAAATATAAGATATGGCAAAGCCGCGTCGTATTATGCCGAAAATGTTGCATTCAAGTTATCTTAATACACTTTTACGGCTCCGATTCAAATTTATTTTTCCGGCTCCCGATAGTGTCAGTGAAGTGGTTCTAAAAACAATACGTGTAGGTTGATGATTTTATTTGTTTATGTTTTACCCTTGACAACGGAACTAAATAGTGTACTTGTGTAAATTATTACTTTTCTTGGGACTTAATAACATTATTAAAATCGACTATTATCATTTTCGACAGAAAACAAACCGCGGCCTTGTCATGGCTTGTACGTGCCGGCCTCAATGTCTAATCTATGCCTCAGCATAGAGCTGAGTAGTCAGGGTACTGTCGAAGTATTGTAAAAACTTTGTTTAAGTCAAAACACAAAATATTTCTTAAAAAAAAACTATGAAAATGTTTCCCATTAGTTTTTGAGTTAGAAAGGGGCCGTTCATTAATTACGTGAGATGTTTTTCTGTTAATTTGGACCCCTCCCTCCCCTTTGATGAGATTTGGTAAAAGTCCCCCTCAATTATTCCTTAAAATTTTTAAATAATTAATGAATACCTAAGCGTTAATACTGATGGAAAATAAAAGGGAAAAATAATAGCGAGTTTAAAAGACACTATAACAAATTTATTTTAATTATATAACAATGAAAATAGAGCACCTTCCCTAATTCTTCACTCACTCCATGGGCATGGGGGCTCTGCATTGTTTGTTAAACGATTTTTTAACCCGGCGGGGATTTCCACGAAAAGAGTCTGGTAAATAAATTGTGCGGCAATTGTCTCAATTCGGGGAATCCCATAAATAGAAAATATACTCGAGAATGCTATTGTAATAAAAAAATTGTTTGAGAACAAAATAAAAAAAACTAAACTAAAATAATATGTTTAATTTTTTTTTCTATGTAATAATAATGTGTATTTTTTTAATTAAAAAGTTGACGTGAGATTTTCAATGACCCCTGCTCCCTTTAGATGACATTTGATGAGATTTTACTGGACCCCTCCCCCCCTATTTTGAGCTCACGTAATTGATGGACGACTCCAAAGACCAAAAAAGGTTAAACATCTATCTAAGTAAATAAATAAAGCTTTGGACTCCCTAATAATAAATTTTATCCAAAATCGTGTGTAATAAGCGAATCACTATGCTAATTTGAGGATGTAATGTTGATCATTACACACTAGTGAGAGAAAAACTCGGACTCACGGAATAGTCAAATCAACCAAATGCAAAACTATAGCAACCATTCCATAAGTCTATGCTTTTAATGGGAAATGGATAAAAAACACCAAGGATTTTTTTTTTTTTTTAATATAATTTACTTCCTGTATCTTATGTTTTATTTTTATAATTCGTTACAAACGTTTTCGGCCACGTGGGCCATCCTCAGGTGACACATCAAGGTTTACAATTGCAGCGTTAAACTGATTAAACTGTACATCTAAAAATCTAAACATATAAAAGTGATAAGAGAAAAAAAATAATATTACACTCGTGTGAAATACTACATTAGGCACTTAAGAAAATTACCCGTTCACTCTTCAAGCTCACAGGTAAAGTTTTTCTTACGTGCCTAATATAGTACATTCCACACTCGTAAAATAAATAAATAACAATTAAAGTAACCTTCGAGTTTTATCCCCAGATGTACCATTAACGCAATTACGTATACACCTACTTAAGAGGGTTCTCTAGCGGCATGTACATTGCTGCCGGGCGTTGAATGTAACCTTTTTTATTTTTGAAGATTTTTGTTGAAATTTTGTGGGCGTGTTGATAAAATATAGATCTTTGCAGCTACATTGCAATTTTTTGAAATATGTAAATAAAAAAAATATTGCGAGAAAATGTATGTATCTTCGACCGGCAGCAATGTACATGCCGCTAGAGAATCCCCTTAAGATACTAAAATAGTCAATTATTATACAATGCCTCGTTAAACGAGTGTAATATACAATTTTTTCTACTTTGAACCTCTTCATTTTATGAAAATTTTAAAAGTCTGCTTTTTGAATAATCTAGGGATTTTTAGGATTATGTGGATAGTACTGGTTGGGTTTGTGATTATGTTTTTTTATCTGAAAAGTTGACACTTGCTTGACCTCGAACCTAATACGTATCAAATAAAAATCAAAAGTAGTATCACAATAAGTTCTATTGTGATACTACTTTAATGTCACAATGAACAATTTGTGACACTAAAGAAGAAAAACTACAAATTTTCATTTAGGGTTGTTTCCAAATTTAAAATTTTCTTTTTCATATTATAACCAGTGTCTAAATAAAAATCTGGTCAAGATTGTCATGAAACAAATTAAATTACCATTTAATTGTGCGTTGTCAAGAAGCAGAGGGAACACCTTATTTAATAAAAAGTTCTTCGTTTGTGTTTCATTTTTGATATTTTGTTTGTTATCTCTAGGACAAACGTTCAATGTTCGTAATTTTTACCAAAGCAATCTTGACCAGATCTTTATTTAGACACCCGATATTACATCCATATCAAAATATTCTCATTGGTCTTATTTTTATTTGAGACTAATTATACGTATGTGCGGAACATTTTTTTGCTCTTAATTTACCAAACGTAATTCTTTTACAATGTTGTCGGAAATTTATATTACTTAATAATAAGTCGCCCGTAGCGGCGAATTAATTAGAAAGGTTTAAAGGTACTTTGATGTCAGTTTCGCGAAAGAAAAACGAAACCATCTCGATAATAAAAAGAAAGAACAAAGCAAAAAGATCGCTGGAAGCAACATCTATTGCCGTGATTAAAATTACTACGGATTTCAATTATCGCGCATTTCATTTTGTTTCCAACAAGTAAATAATTGCATCAATTATAAAGTGATTGCATGTTAAGCTGTAATGAGTTAACTTTGAATACAAACAAAAGGAAGACGCGTCATAAAAAATCTGGACTATTTTTAAAGCTTGAACTTGCAGATAACTTTATTTCATTTTCGAAAACAACAGGACATTTGGCATTGTTGTAAATCGTGCAAATAACGCCCCTTGACTATGTAGATAATGTGTATTGTTCCTCCCTATACAGAGCATTTTTTTGGGGTAAAATTCGCTCACTCGATGAGCACATTCTGAATCACGAAAGAGATAACTCTGACATGACTTCCATTACATTCGTGGATCATTAATACTAATTACGACCAAAAATTGCACATAATGGATGTGGTAGACAAGCGTATTCCGACACCCCCAACTAAATTAATAATTCATTAAGCAAACTGTCGTAACAAAAAATCTTCAACTCGTTCCCGCAGAATTGCCTAATTAAAAATATGTATGTATGCACAGTTCCTATTTCATTCCTCTTATCAGCATAATAATTCAATATTCTTACAGCCGTATAGCGTGACTGCCGGTTTCTAACCGTCTGGACACTCCATTACTTCTTTTACCTATAAATTTTATCATCACTTATAGCCTTATTTTTTGCATAAAACTTCAAATTAGAACTTCGCCTCTTGTACGAAGATTAGATTTTTTAAATTTATAACGTAATACCAAGAAGTTTATGAGTGACGTTAAAACGTCGTTTCCTTCATGTTTATTAACGGTTATAATTAATTTACTATTCTATGGCGTGACTATCGATAATTACAAAATTATTTTTGTATTTTACCTGGAACAATGTAGAATTTATTTAAAACAGAGACTTAACTGAAAAAGCTCATTATTATACAATGCGCAATAGATTCATACGTTTAACTATTTAATCATTTTAAGAATATTATATCGACGTCTGTTCGAAACATTTCATTTCATGCAGCCGTTAACACCTACCAGACCACAATACAATATGCCAAAATTTAATCAACAAAATACGTATTTGCCCCTGCCACATTTTCATATTCGTAGCAACAGAATTTTCATTTTACCTTGAATTTCTGTTCCACTGATGGGTGTCCCGGAATGTTTCATACAGTCAATAATTATCTAAAAAACTATCCATGACATTAACACGAAAGTAAAAATTGATATGCGTCAACTGCACAACCTGTCAGTGAATTTTATGTAACACATTATATTTTTTTGAAAATATCAAAATGATATGACTCCGCATAAATAATATTCTATTATTTACAACTTCAGGGGCTAGCACATAGACATAAATCTCTTATAAAAATAATCTCTGTTTTGCCATTACTGTTTTGTCTCTTTCATTCGTGATCTGCAAACTAGTCGGACACCCACACTGTTTTAACACACAAATCGAAACGATGTCACTGTCTGATTTTTTCCCTTAAAATAACAACCTGTTTTCATTGTTACCAGCGTAGCACCATTTTTGTCCTTTGGGTTTGTATTTTCAGAGCCTCGATCGTAATGAAAGCAAAACAACAGGTTCAATTTCCAACTAATAGATTCCGAAGTTTATTCTTACAAGCCGTTTATTCTTGTCCTAGTAATAAGTAATAAATTAATTAGCTGGGATGTAAGGCGTTTTAAATCCGACACCGAAAGGATAAAAGAGATTTTCTTCTACTAAATATTTTAATATCCGGTATATGAAACCCTTTACTCTCGGTTCGTGATCCGAGCCAATTACTTCTCTTGCTTATGGCAGTGGAAAAATTAGTTATCTTTTAGTATTGTTGCGAAGATTTACATAAAGAAATTACAATTTTATGTTAGTCAATATAATACGGCAAACATTAAAAAATGAATGTGGGTAGTATAGGTTCTAGCAAGTTTAACGAAAATGTGTTTTACGCTTGGGCAGTTTATGAAAATAAACTCTAAGCAAGTATTATAAAAAATTTCATTGCTGTGCGAAAATGAACACTTATTTAATAATAAGGTTGATAAAATAACATGATTTATGGAAATTTTCAAGATGACACCTGAACAAAAAGTTCAGATATACAACAAATGCTAAAATCACTTTGCCTCTTTTTTTATTAGTTTACGGGGTACTTTTTGTTCTGTACAACATTCATCTAAAAGTTGTGCTTTAAATAATTAAGGAAGCCAATATTCCGAGATCTTTTGATCCCTACACGCGGTGTATAAAATTTACATTCAATTTCACAATTATATAATGAAGATTTATCAAGGTTAAAATTGGGAGTCGATAACAAATGATTCACAAAAGTTATAGAACATTCATGAGAAAAATCTTGTAATGGAAAACCTGAGAAAGGTCTGAAAAACTGGAGTCATCAGGAGCATTGTTAAAAGTTAAATTTGAAGATTTGTGTACACTTCGCGGATTAAATAAATTATTTCGTGTCCGTGTAGCTCAACACAAAACAGCGATAAAATATTTATACACTCAAAAACCACACCGACGTAACTTTATTGAATTTTATATTACAATAAAAGCTATAATAGTATATTATAAACCAAGGTAGAGAAGTCATTTTTCTCAGCTAAGCAGTATTAATTCCCGAGATGCGAAGCATCGAGGGAATTAAGTTGCGAAGCTGAGAAAGGGCTTCTCTACCGTGGTTTATATATTATTTTTTTCACTACTAGCAGCTTAAATCGTTAAATAAATAAAGCATCAAAAATACAATCGTCTAGCGGGGGCCAGGTCACAGTTAATCCTGAATAGACGTTGCCGTCTGTGAACATTTGTTTTTTCCGTGGATCATTGCAAATTTTGGCTCGCGCTTCGCGCTCAACCCCTTAATGAAACCTACTCCAAGAAGGTCATATTTTCCTGTACGTGAAACTCGAAATTTGGACAGGATCAACTGTGACTGGCACCCGCTAGACGCTTTTTATCAAAAATAAAGGTTATGTATTTTTTCTCTGACATTTCTCCGTCAGAGACCGGATTTTCGTGAAAACCTGCACAATGCATACCTGTGCTTTTGTAGTAATTTAACTTCGTTTTTTTGCATAAATTGCAGTTAATAATTAATGTCTAATATTTGCAACTGGTGCAATTTGTGAAAATCGAAGGGCGCTGTTGTTAAGTAGGTAGATAAAATAATAATAAACGATATGCATTTTGCATCAAATCCGGTCTCTGCCCATTATTAACTACTGGTCAATAATGAAAAAATTATTAACTACTAGGAAAGAAAAACAACTTCACACCTCCTCTACAAACTATATAATCGTACATTCTACAGCTAGTAGTGAAAAAAATATTTTTTCTACTCGCATATAAAGGTACGTACGATTACGTAAGATGACGAAGCTGACCAGGTAAAAATACCGTATATAAAGCTAACTGGATTCCTATTGCATTATCATAATGCACATAAAACATAAGGAGTGGGCAACAAAATTCGTGATCGCAGTTGGCTAAACGTATTTCCGTACATTTACTTTACTTTTAACCTATTTTCTCTGATTGTCAAAAATTTTAATTTCTACGTCAAAACAATTTTTTATATTGAGACCACCGCCCTCTAGTACCGACATAGATAAATTCCTAAAAACGGATCCATCGATCGATGTTATCGACTAAATAATTGACAGCTACCCATGGCGAGTCCGTTTGAAAGCCAAACAATAATTAATGACGAATGGCTTTTACAAAAAGTCTGTGCATATCCTGCGCTTTGGCAGGATGCACATTTTAAATCCCACATTAGAAAGGATGCATGCCTGCTGGCGGGAAGTGAGCCATTGAGTATAGATGGTGAGTCCAGTTTTTGGTTAACAATAAACGAATAGTCTGTTATATCGTTATTACAGTCGCAACAGTAAAAAACCGATTCAAATCTCTCATAGAGAAACACCGAAAGGATGTAAAATTTGAAGCCGAAGTCATAAGAAGCGGTGCTGGTATTAATACCAAAAAAGAGTGGCTACATGAGTTTTTTTCGGTTATTGGAATGACGGGAGTGACCCTCGAAAGTAAGAAGTTTTTTTTTTAACTTTTATAGAACAACATCCAATGAAAGCATAACTTTTGAGGAAATAAGTGCGCCATCAACCTCAAATAGTTCCTTAAACATAGAACTTCATCGAGTAGGCGATTGATTGGAAAAGGCGATTTCGACTCTTTAATGAGTCCACCACTTACTATTTCACCAGTGGTTCCAGTTTGTGATCAGTGCATCACAGAGAGCTGCAAACTCAAGCGGTGTGGGAGTTCAATAAAAAAAGGCGGTTGGAGGAAAACCTCGGTTTACTTACTGATCAAATTATGAAATAGTATTATTTTTTTACTAAGAAGCTCCTTAAAGTGATCTAACACTAATAAACTAATTAACATTAATAGACTGATTAACATTAACACTAATAGATTTATTACATTAAACTGCAGCTCCTTTACCATTAAAATAATGTTTTAAATAATCCCTGACCTTTACAGCTAAGTTAGAAACATTACGTGTTCCTAATCTCATCTGCAGAGTTGTAAGATTTTCAAGGGCATTGTGTTGTGTTACCTTGACAATATCAACAACGGTTTCGGGGTCTGCATTGATCGTCCTATGGAAGATTCTAAAACTGGCCACCAATATCCCAAATGTGTTGTCTATTATTCTCTTTAGGCCATTTGGTGCCTTGACATAATATATAGTGGAGACAAAACGTTCCAAATAGTAGAACATGTTTCCCGCACCATACATATCATGGATACCCCCAAACCAAACCCACATGACAAGAATCTCCAGTGGCAAGAAATCGAAGAGTCACTGCTAATCGGCATCCTAAAAATACACTTTCACGGCAAGAATGTTTTTGCAATCTAGGACCGATCGAACGACTGGACGGTCATTCTTGTTAAATTAAAAAAAAAAATTCGGTGTCTCCAAAGCGCATTTCTTGCAACAAATTTTTATAAAAGCCTTGTTCTTTGTGATTCTGCAAATAAGGTTGCACCCAGTTAACGTCTACGGCGAGCTCTTTGTGATTTGACAACGGCCTTTTTTCGAAGATGAAGAACTCCCAACAGTGTTGCTGACGCACCCAATAGAACGACGGTGGTAGGACCCATATTTCCACTTGAAGCAAACAAAAACTATTCTGTAAGTGGGTACACAGAAAAGGTCGTTTGGGTCATTTTTACCTTTTTATTTTCTTAACCACACTTTCGCGGCTCGTCGTCACCAGAAAATCACCTAATGCGCATGTCCACTTCGAAACTTTCACTAAATCTAGAAAATCACAAATGTTTACAATAGCTGTTTTCGCGTAGCCGATCCCGAGCACTGAAAAAGGCATTGTACTGGTTCCACTGAAGTGAACTTTTGCAAAAGAACAGATTTTTATTTCAAGTCAGATTTGACAACTCGATGATTTTTTACGATCGATCGATCAAGTAGCTACTCAAAATGTTGGGTTCAGAGGCTCCTACGATCATGAATTTTGTTGCTCACTCGTTAGATAGCTTTTAACGTCAGCCTTATAGACGTCAAAATATGACAGAAAAACATACCTTTCTTAGCAAAATTGAATAACAACAATAAACAATTAAAACCACAAAAAAAGGTAAGTACAGTACATATGCTTAACAAACTCGTTTTCGGGGCAAGTGGCAGTTCTAGTCCCTCTTCTTTTAAAATCAGTTCAATTTTCCCTTAACATGATTTCTAACCTTAAATGTCTAAATTAATGTGGTTGGAATTCGGGATAACGCTCTCGGTAAAAATTTGCTGCATATTTTATTATTATGATTGGTCCTAGAAAAAATAGTATATACAGCTCCCATTTTATGTCTATTAAGACTTGCCAATACTGGTCTCGCATTTCTCATATTCGTGTTTTAATTGCTAGTTTTTATTTTCATGGATATCAACCAATCAAACGTATATGATTAATCTTGAATGCACAGTAGTTGACAGTATGTTTAAACATTCTTGAATTAATTAAATAATATAAATGAAAATATAAATAAAATATATATTGACGTATATTCTGCATATACTATAATGAGATAATAATACAGTAATAGACAGAGATTTAGATGTGGAGTGGCCAGATTGGGTCAAAATACTTACAGCGCAAGAACGATTCGAATGATTAGTAATTTTTTGTTTCTTTTTATCTATTCCAATACCTTCTGCCGCTAAACGTGTCCATTTACTTAATTGATTAACGCCTACAGCACAGTTCTTATACCATGTTTTTGTCTTCTGCCAATCAATAGTTGGTGTTAAAAATAGTCGAGTGATTTTAATGTTTGACATTCTTTTTCTCCGATAGACGTACTGAGCATTGATCTTCATAGGTTTCATTCGGTGTCAAGCATTTGAATTCAGCGGTGCGTTTTCCTCCACCTTGTGCTGTCTTTGGAAACATGGTATTGTACTCTATACGTCCTGTGTCGACCATAATTGTTAAATTCTTTTTTGAAATGACCAACGATTCAGTCATCTCTCGCGTCCTCGAAGCTTAGCATGAGGCGGGCTTCCATTTGGAACGGGCCTGGAGACTCTTTAGGCTGATCACACGAGCCCATAGAACGTTGCACCTGCTTCTCTACTACAAAGTCCGACTGTGCGGGTCATCCAGAGCCTCCCCCCAAATCTTTCGACATGTATCCGCTGTCAAACAGTGGACCATACTCAAGAAAAATGTCCCACAAAGGACTCACCGAGACCCGCTGGGCCTTTTTATTGAAATGCCCTAAGGGGCTCAACAACTTGACGCTGAAGAAGCTGCCTGGTTCAACAATTGCCCAAGGCGTGAAAATCAGGTGCGGCTGTAGCAATCCCTAAAACCCGGAAATCCGCCGGGCAATATAATTCTTACCGTACCATCTCGCTCTTAACCTCGTTAGGAAAATTATTCGAAAGAATTATTGCGAACGGTTAAGATGCCGATGTGAGACCGAAAAAGTCCTTCTTGATGCTTCAGACCCAATGGACCCATCATAAACCCTATGGTGACCCTCTATACCGACGATCAGGTCTGGAACCGGAAACGGCGACCCAAAACCTCCTGCACCAGAGAAGTGCCCACGACGACGATCCTAGCACTGGTTTTCTTCGGTTCTAAAGTGCTGTAACACCAATACGAGGTTTATGTTCAAGGCTGCAGGCGTCTGTGAGCACAAGAACACACCAACCAGTCTCAACAAGATCCTGGACTCCTCCTCTCAAGCCTATAACTTCGAATAGGGAGTTAAATGTTTATTTAACGCTAATTATTAACCTGGGTTGAACACATCATACATTCAATAAAATCATTTTAAAAACACCTTAAAATGAGTATAACAGATGACAGTCAACTTTATTTTTTCAAATTGCACTGTATATATTTTTAAGTGATTCTTAGTCTTATATTTAAAAAAAATTGGTCATCTGTCAAAAATGTTTTCAAGCAGAATGTGATGAAATATTTCCAAACCGATTTTTTAATCAATTAAACTATTTTTATTAGTCACCCTGTATAAATAAACAAACCAAAAAGTGCTATTTTTTAAAAACCATTGAGTTATGTTGTGTTGAACCAATTAGAATAAGTTGAATATACTCATGAGTCGCGAGCTGTGAATGTTAGTATTTATCTAGGAACAATCAATTTATGAACAATTTACATTTTATTCTTCCGTCAGTGTTAAAGCAGAATTTCTCAAAGATTCCTGCATATTAAACAACATAAATGTTCACTTTACCAACCATTTGCCAATAAATTATTTTTTGAACTTTGGCAACAATTTTTGTACGATGGCTTGATTTGAGATGATAAGCGACTTTTGATAAAGAATTTAAGCAGATTAATCTCATAATGAACAAAACAAAATGTATTTGTTAAATTAACTGTATTTTGTACTACTATAATGTCAGTAAAACTTGATTTTTGATGGTAAGTTATTATAATTTGAATAAATTTACACCAAAATTGGATCGTCCATAGCAATTATTATTAAACTGTATCTGGTGGAAAACCCGCATTTTGCTGAGCACTGAACCTTATTCAACAAGATTATGTAAAGGTATTTATAATATAAGTTTAGTAATGAGATTGTTATTAAGCGGAACGGTGAATCTACAACGTAAACAAGACAAAGTCAAAGGACTTTTTAATTGAACTATTCATGTTAGACTTAATAGAACACCATCATTATAAAATCAATATGTTATGAAACCAAGGCAAGAAAAGTGGTCTGTGTAACCATAGATAATGTTAATATTATATTATTCTATCATCATCTATCAAGACTATCAAGTTTTTGAAGACTCAAACAGTCCCATCACATTCTTACAGGGTTATTCCTATTGAAGAGTACTGAAAAAATTACTTATTAAACAACGCATGAAAATATCATGTATATTCGCTTACATAACGAAGTTAAAATAGTTAGAATTTACAATCGTAGGTTTTAATTTTATTAAAACTGAACAATGTAATAGAGCTACCATGAGATTTGTATTACGTTTTTTGACCGACAATTATTTAAAAATTTTGGTTGACAAATGATTGACAGATGTTGTGACAATTCCCACCGGCTCATGTCACAAAACTCATAGGGTTACATAAACTTAATTATGGTGAAGATAGTTTGTAAAAATCGGCTTACTAGACATCCGTCACATACGTTTTACAGTTCAGGAGGCCAAAATAGTATACATATTACATACTGAGACGGAAAGTAGTCCATTCCTGTCGGGAGAACTATAGTTTGCCGAAAGGCGTAGCCTCGAGTTGAACTAGTTCTCGAGACATAAGAATGGTTCTTTTGCCGAAGTTTGTATACTATTTTATTCACAATTAGGTATTCAAAATTTAATAATTAAATCTCATTAACATGAACTATTATTGCCACTTTTAATTTCAGTCAAATGTTTGCACTTAGTAAGCACTGCAAAAATTGATATTATTTGTCACATAAATGTCAAAAGATTTTTTGGAATTTTTACTATTAAACAAACTAGTAAATCACAATAGGGGTAATTTGTAATCGTAATTTTTAATTTGTCAACTGCTCACGAGTTGCCGCCAGGCTACAGCAACAGTTGAGTGATTACCTTTATTACCAATCATATTTTTAATAATAATTTAAATTTGGGTTGCCTGGCAACATCAGGTAAGTAATGGAATTGGAAGTCGGAATTGGTCACTTTCCAACCTTTCTTGCAGTTGAAACCCAGTAAACACATGCACGTTGTTTTAATGTGGAAAACCCGTGTATGTGGTTGATAACACGTTTATGGTTGAAAATATCACGTTATATTTTAGTAATACCTTCAACGTTATTTCAACGTATTTTACATAAAGTAAATTCAACGTTGATTTACAATAAAATATTGACTACGTATCTACAAATTACGACAATTCAACGTAAAAAAATTACGTTATTTTTAAATATAATATATGACGCAATAAAGACGTTTAATCAATATTGTTAATCAACGAAAGGTACATAATGTTGATAAAATATAAGTTATTTTTCACGTGCAGTTCTGACGTTTATTTCTCATGAAATTTTTACATTAAATACACGTGTTTTTCTAGTGTCATATAGGCGTGTTTGTCGTCGTTTATTTTTCGTGAAATTCTTACATTAAGTACACGTGTTTTTCTAATCTAATAAAAAATAAAAATACCTAAGGAGTGAAAGAGTTCCAGCAGAGTATAAAAAATCATCATCATGGTGTAGCCCTATAGGTTTTTGGATTTAAAAGAAGGTTTTTTAATTTGCTTCTCTTATTTTTTTATTATTGTATTTTACTTTACCTCAATTTACTTTTTTTTATAAAAAGTCATGTTAAAAAATATGTATTTATTATTTAAATCATAACTTAAATCAAATAATATAAAATAGAAAAGAACGAATGGCGGTGAAGTCTAAATTATTATTTTTGACTATTATTTCTCGTAAAATTTTAACATTAATTACATGTGTTTTTCTAGTCATCTATACTACAAATAAAAACGCATTCGAGGCGTGTTTTGGCGCCGTTTACTTTTCGTGAAATTTTCACGTTAAGTATACGTGTTTTTCTAGGAAAATAAAAACTAGAAAGAACGTATTCCATATCATATTATTAGGCGTGTTTTGTGGTCAAGTTTATAAGTCACTAAGGAGTTTCAAAAATAAAAATGATGATTTTAAAATACATATAATAGTCCTAGTTAATTCGTAGCATTTGTAACAAATTAGATGATTTTTATACCAGCACTGCTGATCTAGACCTTGATGTAATTTGTTTAACTAAAACATGGCTAAACGATTCTGTATCTTCTAGTGAATTTGTATCTTTAGACTCATATAATGTTTTTAGGCAAGATCGTAATTTTATTGCATTAAATTCATCTAGGGGTGGAGGCGTACTCATTGCCATAAAATCATTTATATCTGCTGAAGCTGTCGATTGTACTGAACTACAACGCGCAATACCAGCAATCGACATTGCTGGATGTAAATGTTTATTTAAATCAAAAGTTGTTTTTATATTTGTTCTTTACATTCCAAGAACTCCTAGTGTAATTGATCTAACGGTAATTTGCAATTATTTCGAAAATTATTTAACTCATATGGATAATATTGTCATACTTGGTGATTTTAACATACCAAACTATGTGCTTCATGAAGATAATAACTTACTCTGCTCAGTATTAAATAACTGCGCTGCTTTTCTAAATTTAGTGCAATATAACAATGTCTTAAATTCTTCCGGTAAATTATTAGACCTTGTTTTTTCTAGTAATGAATGCAAAGTTACACATGATCCTGAACCGTTAGTGATTGAAGACTGTTACCATTCTGCTCTGTCTATATCTATAAATGTTGCTGGTGCAAGCACCAATTTCTATTTTAATAACAACAATGTAAAAATCTATAATTTCCGAAAAGGGAATTTTGTTAATCTATATGAGGAAATACGTCATGTTGACTGGTCTTTTCTAATGCAGTATTTAAGTGATATTGATTCTATGGTTGAGAATTTCTATAAATTTTTGTATGGATTATTCGACCGACATATTCCTACGTATAAACGGCGTTCTCATAATAAGCGTACCTATCCTGGCTGGTTTACGACTGAAATAATTAAAAATATCGAAATAAAATCTCGTTTTCTAAAAAAATTTCGTCAAACTGGTAGCGGATATTATGATGCCATGTATAAACATTTTCGTAAACTTGTTAAGAAACTAATTGTAACAGCTCATAAGAAATATTTGCATGATACTGAACAGTACATTGTTGAGGACCCTAAAAAATTTTGGTCATATGTAAGATCTAAAAAAGGTGTCTCTAGAATTCCTTGCAGAATGAAATACAACGATGATGTGATTGACTCGCCTCAAGAGATTGTTAATGCTTTTGCCACCTTTTTCCAATCAGTTTTTGTACCTCATTCTGCTCAGACAGGTAACTTTTTACAGCAAGCCTCTTTCTCAGATTGTCTAAATATAAGCAAAATTACAGAAAAAGATATTTTATCAGCCATTGGCAGTTTAAAAGACTCTTTCACTGCTGGTTCAGATCAAATACCAAGTTTTGTTGTCCGCGATTGCAAATATGCTTTTGTTGCACCTCTTTTAATGATATATAACGCGGCACTGGATCAGTCCACTTTTCCAACGATGTGGAAAATCTCAAAAATTACTCCAGTTTTAAAATCGGGTGTTAGTAGCAATATAACTAATTACAGATCTATATCTCTTCTTTGCAACTTTTCAAAAATCTTGGAGATTATTCTTTATTCTAGCATTTATCCGCACGTTCATAATCGTATCGCATCGGATCAGCATGGTTTTATGAATAAGAGGTCTACTGTCACAAATCTATCCTGTTTCTCACAATTCGTTTCTGAAGCTAATAACTCTTTGCAGGTTGATGCTATTTATACCGATTTTGCAAAGGCTTTTGATAGATTAGATCATTGTGTTATATTGAATAAGCTTAGTGCATTTGGTCTTAGTGATAAGCTCTTATGCTTGTTAGAATCTTATTTAACAAATCGAAGTCAATGTGTTAGTCATAATGGTTATTCTTCATTTTTATATAAGATGACCTCAGGTATCCCTCAAGGCTCGAATCTTGGTCCCCTTATTTTTATTTGTTTCATTAATGATTTGCCATCTGTACTTAGTAATTGTCGAATCCTGATGTATGCTGACGATGCGAAGATTTTTCAAATTATCAACTCGGTAAATGATGCGGAATTACTTCAAAATGACCTCAATAATGTATTGTCTTGGTGTGAAAACAACAAGTTGCATTTAAACTTAAATAAATGTAAAGTTGTTTCGTTTAGTCGTAAAAAACAACCACTGTTATTTCAATACAAGTTGGAAAACATGACTCTTGTTCGTCAATACATAATCAAGGACCTTGGTGTTTACTATGATAGTAGATTATATTTTGACTACCATATCAATGAAATAGTAAAGAAATCAATCAACTTGCTGGGATTTATAATAAGAAACTGCCGACAATTTACTAATGTTAATACAATGAATATGTTATTTAGAGTGTACGTAGTATCACGTCTGGAATATGCCTGTGTGATTTGGAATCCATTTTATCAATGTTACATTTCACTGTTGGAATCAGTTCAGAGACGGTTTCTTAAATATCTATTTTTCAGGTGTTACGACAGATATCCTCCTATAGGTATTACTAATTCCTTTCTTCATGGATTGTTTGAAGTCTTATCATTGGATTTAAAAAGACAGATTTCAATTTTAATGTTTTTCTATAAAATAATAAATAATAAAATTGATTGTGCAGAGATGCTGGCAAAAATTCCTTTTCATATTCCGCGTCAAAATAATAGACAAGCTTTGTCCATTTATACGGGAACTCCTCGTACAAATGTTTTATATTTTTCACCAATCTTCATGATGTCAACATATTATAATACCGTATGCAAGGACATAGATATTTTCCATTTGAAGTTAAAGGAATTTAAAAGGACTGTTACTGCTAACTTCAGTCACAATAATATGTAGGCTTATAATAATTTGTAGTCACTTACATTCTTATATTCGGTATTAGGTTTATTGTAATGATTAATTAGTTTATTATTTTGTACATTACTCTGTAATTGGTTCGTTGAACTGTTGGGTAATAAACGTATTATTATTATTATTATTATTATTAATTTATATTTTTTATTTGAATTACGATTAAAATCAAATATAGAAGCATAGAAAGAAATTAATGTGGGTAAAATATAAGTAATTTTTGACGTTCAGTTCTGACATTAACTTCTCGTGAAATTTTTACAATAAATTCACGTGTTTATATACTCGTATAATTATATTTAATTTATGTACTACAAAGGAACGCATTCCATTGGCGTCTTTTACAGATTCCATATGGGCGGTTTTTGCGCCAAGTCTAGAAGCCACTGTAAATTGTTTCTTGCGGGTTATAAATAGTATATTATGATACGAGTTTTATAAGAAGCATTTTGTCGCACGCACGGGTTAAAGAGTAAGTGCGACAAAATGCCTTATAAACGAGTTATCATACAGTATTTTTTCTACTTTGCCACTTTTTATACAAAATAATCAAATTTCACAATCTAGGGAATTTCGCGGCGGTTGGCACTCTTGCGAGCTGCATTAACGGCGCCTATGAAAAAGAATTACATAATTTGAAAAGTCGACACTCGTATTTTTGTCCTTCCAAAAATGAGTTCTAAAGTTCTTCAATGTACGCCCCCAGAAATACGGGCTTTTTCGAAAATACGATAGGCAATTTGCTACCTTCAAAGTCACGCGAGGTATATGGAAAAACATACGCCCAATTTGAAAATTGGCAGAAGGAGAACACGTTCTCTACGATCTCCAACAACATTTTCCTACCGTATGTATTTTAAGTTGCAACACCACAATGTTGTCTTATACTATTAAAAACCTTCCTGACGGCGTCCACACACAAAGTCAAGGCGAGCCCTCCAAGACATGTAAAACCTACAGACGCCATCCTAAACCAATGCGCCAAGAAGGCGACAAGTGTTACGAGCTTGTTGGAGACCTCCCCCAACAAAATCGCTTGCCCTAAATGCACGTGAAGTTCCAATACAAGTGGCAAAAATAGTAATGCCCATTCACATTCATACATCATTGACAGCGAAGTATAGGTTAGGATTGCCAAGATCATACAGAAAGATTACCAATATTAAAAAAATAAATTATACTATTTTTAGTGTAATTATTATAACACCGCTTTTGTCTATTATGACACGCAAAAGCGTATCGTAATAGCCTCAGTACGAACGCAAAGTAGAAAATAGTATATTATTATACAAGTTTCACAAGACGGTTGATTGTAGCACGAGTAGTTTGAGAAGTGCTCCAAAGGCACGAGTGCTACAATTTCAGCTTGTGAAACGCGTGTAATATGCAATTTTTTCGAATTTGGCTTTTTTTAATTAAGAAAAACTGAAAATTTGTGCTATATTCATGACTTTGGGACTTTTGGTATTTGTGTGGTATTTCAGTATAATCGGTATTTCTGCTAAATGACGTTTCTGATTTGGAGGTTAGATTTGGAAACTTTCGATTATGCGGACACAAGCTGTACCTCACGTTTGATTGCCATTTTTTCAATTCTTGTTTTTTTTTATGATTCTGTTTTTGGTGTTATACTTTGCAAATTATGAAACCAAATTCGAAAAACATATGTAACGAGTGAGCAACAAAATTCGTGATCGAAGTTGGCTAAACGTATATCGGTTTTTTTACTTTACTGTTTACATTAATCGTCAATTCACATTACTAGATGACTTTTTACACAATCGTATCGATCAAAAATCGACTCAAAATTTTGGATTCAGAGGCTCCTACGATCTCGAATTTCGTTGCCTCGTTACATTTTTTATTTGAATCACTTTTTGAATAAAATAGAATGGTTATAGAATTTAAAAGTAGAAACAATAGAAATATTTAGTGAGGCTAGCATTTTTTTCATAATTTTTACGAAACATGGTAACAACTAAGTTAGCTCTTAAACATTTGGCACTCCGAATTTTACCCAAACAACCTTGAAAGTTTGACGTTTTCTCGTGGTTGAAATGTTTTAGGATCATCTCGCCCGCCTAGTTCGCAATAGAGATGAACAATCGCTCTTTGAGAATTCATATAATTATTCAAAAACAAAACAATTGTCTGGATCACTTTTGGTGGTAGATAACTACTTTTAATCAGTTTTCCGATTCACTCATCACCCTGATGATGCGAACATTGTTGGCGAAACGTGCGTCGGTATTTATAATAAAATTTGTTTTTGGTGTTTTAGGGAAAACTGATTAAAAGTAGTTATATAATTATTATTGATTAAAGTTTAAAAATAAAATTGACATTCCCTATTCTATTATGGTGTTGAAATTGAAAGCAGGTATAATTAAGGGACAATTTGAAACATACGTTGAGAAGTTTTACCGTTTACAGGCTGGAGTCTTGAGAAGAACGGATATTGGTTTATGATGGGGGCTGAAGGTTGAGGAACCAACGAGTCGAGTGTAATTTTCTTGTCGAAAATAAATAATAACCAAACGTATAGATCAGTACTATCATTGAATATCAATACTCTAGTTAGAGTAGTTAGAGTATTCATACTCAATGGTACTATCAATGAAAATTTCTGCTTTATCGATTTTGTTTTGGCCACACACAAACATACTGCTTCCAAGACACAAAAATGTACGTGATTTACCGCTTTTTTTATTGCGCCTTGCACCCCGAACGAAACGAAACTAAGAAACTCTTTCCAGATGTGCCAGCTGTGCTTGGCCATTGCTTCGTTCGATTTTATTCATTTTCATTTTTCGTCTGAGATCGTGCGGTTCGTTTCGTTTTCGTTTACCTTACCAAGTTTTGAGATTTGTGTAGCTTCCAAAAGTCCTAAAGGTAGGTAATACAGTATTTTATTTAAAAGTACTAACTAAATATACATTTTTTATGCATATTACTAACCAGAATTTAAATTTATTCCGCAAGTATATCGATTTTATGACTTTCGTCAAAAGTGGTACTCCATGTAAGACCTGGTCTTCTTACAAGGTTGTTAAGATTCATTTTAAGATAGGTATATACATATATGATATTATACACTGACCTTCAAAAAATTTGGGACACATAAATATTTTCAAAAATAATGAATCTGGTTAGCTAAAAGATATGTTTAAACGCTTTTATGTTAAGTTTAAACAATTCTCTAACGTGTGCTTGACATTTGGTCTTGATGATTTCTTTTTTGGTTTAGTTAATTCGCCTTAACAGTAAAAATATCACATTCCGATTAATGGCGGTTATAAAATTTCATCAAGATTGCTGTGGATTTGTAATGTTATAGTTTCACTAGGGTACTGTAAAGTAATTAAAAAGAGTTCTATTTCTTAAAAATGCCTTTAGCTACAGCTCAAGTAGGCCAAATCGTTTCTTTAATTGAAGATGGTAGAAGTCGGCGATACGTCTCAAGAACTCTTAACATACCCCGCTCCAGAGTACAGAGTGCTTTGAGTTGTTTTATAGAGACTGGAGCATTTGTCAGACGACCAGGTTCTGGACGAAAAAGAGCGACAACTGCTAGAGATAATCGGTTTATATCGTTAAACACATTGCGAAACCGACGTTGTATGGCACCTTATTTATAACAACATCTCAGAAATATGCTTGGAGTGATGATCAGTGAAAGCACCATTAGGAGAAGACTTCAGGAAGTTGATTTGGGGTTTGACAGACCCGCCACTGGTCCAAAGTTACTTTTACATCATAGACAAGCTCGATCGCAGTTTGCTCATGAAAATGTTAATCGGATTTTGGAACAGTGGAGTAGTGTACTTTTCACGGATGAGTTCAGCTTTTGCCTACATTCTTCCGATGGACGAGAAAGAGTATGGAGACGTAGAAATGAGCGATATTTTGACTGTACCATGTCAGAGCGGGTCTCATATGGCGGAGGTTCAGTTATGGTGTGGGCTGGGATTTCCATGAATGCTCGTACGTAACTTATTTTTATTGATAACGACCGTCTGAACGCTGACCGATACGTGAGGAAGGTTTTAGAAGAAGCAGTGGTTAATTATTTACACTTTATAGGAAATGACTTTGAGCTAATGCAAGACAATGCTCGTCCACACATAGCACAAGCAGTAGTCCAATACCTAAATGAAGTGGGTATTCTACGAATAGAATGGCCCGCCCGTAATCCAGACTTCAATCCTATTGAACAACTTTGGGACCAACTAATGTTACGAGTTCGAGGTCGTCAGAACAGTCCAGAGACTCTGCAAGACCTGAGAATAGCATTGGCAGAAGAATACGCAGCGATTCCACAAGAATATGTGTCTGACCTAATTTCTTCCATGCCACGTCGTTTAGCAGAAGTAATTGAGGCCCGAGGAGGCCATATTCATTATTAAACGTTAACCTTTTTTTCAATTTTTTTCATATTTTGTTAATTGTTTTTTATGCTAGATTATTAAAAAAATCCTTATAGTATAGTTTACATTTATTTATAACGGCATTTATTAAATTGGAGGTGATAAAGTGAATTAGAATAAAGGCAATATGTATGATCTAAGATATTACAGTGCCAGAATGTTTAAAAAATAGGATTATAAAGTTTTATCACAAATTTTTGAAGTGTCCCAAATTTTTTGAAGGTCAGTGTATTTATGATTTTTCTATTTAAATATTTTTTTTAACTTTTGAGCTTCTTTACAGAGGATTATGACACAGACGATAACAACCTCAAGAAGGAGATTAGGGAAACTGCAGATGAAACAACTCATCAGTGGAAAGTCTCTCAAGAAAGCAAGTTTTTGGAGATGAGTCTCTTTTTGATAGTAAGCGGCGTCGAACTGTAAACTTTGGAGAGGATTTTTGCTGTACCCCGACGACGTCTTATGCATCGCCAATGTCAGCATTTTCTCCAGCCTCAACATATCCTGGTAAACTGTGTCATTTTATATCATTTATGACAATCATATACCTAGTAAGGATTTTTTTATTTTTGCAATAGTTACTTATAGTTATTTCTTATAGATTTTGAGGCAACTGTACTGCAAACATTGGCAAAACTGACCCAGCACGTCTAGCAACACACAATCCGAGTCATGAAAAGAATGATTTAATTTAATTAGGACAATTATCCCATAATAATTATTTTAGTTTTTTTTTATAATTATAGTTATAGTTTATAATATTAGTAGTACATAGTTGATATTATAGTTTTTAGTAATTTGAAACTTTGTAAAACTTTTTTTTTGTTTTATAATAAATAACGTATATGTCATGAAAATCAACACTTTTTTAATATACTTATTTCCTAAAATCACCTAAAAAAGACGTATTTTATAATATCTTTAAAATACGTTTACAGCCCGTTTTGTTGAGACATTGAAAATGACGTTTAACACCTGAAAGAGACTTGTGTTATCAGACGTTTGTTGATTTCGGCGACATCCTAACGTCTATTCAACGGTTGGTAGGTACTCGTTTGTTTTAGGTTTGTCTTTTTCACGTTGTTTTGTTTACGGAAAATCAGTACGTCTTAACAACGTGGTAAAATCACGTAAAAAAAACGTGTTTTACTAGACGTTATAAACACGTCATATTTACACGTCGAAAGTAACGTTGAAGTCAGCGACATCGTAACGTCTATACAACCGTTGGTACTCGTCTTTTTTACGTTTTTGTCACGTGGTTATGTTTACTGGGAACGCATTATATTACTAACCGATTGTGAATAAAGGTTTTTAAAATTCTATTCTGAAGTAAAATTTATCAATTAATTAATTCGCAGTGTTCTCCGGAAAGAAAAGGTAAAAGGTTACCTATAATCCAAATACTTTTAGATTCTTTTAGAACAACACCCCAATATACCTGGCCAAACCACAAATTAGTCCATTTTCCAACTTAAGGGTGGGAAAATTTCGTCCGCATCAGCTGATGCCAGCGGCATAAGAGATCGGGGTGTCTGAATAGAAAATATTTTATTTCAAATGGAAAAAGAAACGAGGTTAAAAATGTCCCTACTGACCAGGCAAATGATGTTCGGTCAGATCAGGATGGATCAACGTGTTGATCTCAAAGTGTTTCAGATCTGCAATGTGTTATCCTCTATGCGGGTAAGACTACTTACTGATGCCTACTACCTTTTGAACCAAGTGATTTAACATAAATAATGATAAATACATCATGTTGCCTGTGGAAAACAAAATTTACATGCGGTTAAATGGAAAATTTTGTCATGCAAAGCCTACTGAATGTATGAATGTCATTTATGAAGACTTTTTAATAGAATTTTATTTTTTAATTTCTATTAAATCCTCTTGGCTAGAGAGATATTGTTTAATAAGAAGCTTTTTCTGTATTTAACTTTATTTCTAATATATTGTACACATAATTTATTAAGAATACATGTGTTTGTATATGTGTAGCAAAATATTGTTATCCCGAAATTTTAAAACAAATCGGATCACTTCCCCATCAGCCGTTATCTGATACTGCTGCAAACGCTTTCCATTCTTCTATGTTATCGAATTACGCCTTCAAGAATCTCCATAAGCCTAAATAATGAGTAAACTTGAAATTTCTCGTTAATTTTATGCTTTCGAAATGAATAGTAAAAAGTGTACTCATTAAATTTTCATAAAGTTTCCCTCGTCTCAGCCATAATTTAAGTGTTGTGCTGAGGAATCCTGTGCACATTTCACTTTTGATTACTAAGTTGAAAAATTGGTGGGTTGGTCGTCGTCATAAAACACAATTAGCGTAGCGGTGCAAGGCCGTACGGGCGCGGGAGTGGTGATGAATGCTCTGTCAGAGTAATATAACGGCAGCACGCGACAGCTTTTAAATATCTCTCCTCCAGAAAGTGAGATGGGTAGCCGAAAGTGCCATAGTTCCGAAGGTATCGATTATCCTTACCTTGGCTTTCGTCTTCAAAAGCTTATATTATGTATATATATTCCCAACTTATGTTGTATTATTATAATATGTTATATAATACATACGAGGGGAGATATTCATTAGAAGATGTTTAACGTGTATGGGAAAGATGCGCCGTCATAACTTACGGTTAAACTTTGGTCTAAGCAATTTCGATGAGAAGAAAGTTGAGGAATTGGTCTTCGCCGATCGAAAAATAAGGATTTCAATAATTGCCGCTGAAGTGGGGATATCAGAAGCCGCTGTGTTAAAAATTGTCCTCGAAGATTTAGGAATGAATAAGGTGTCAGCGCGTTGGATTCCCAAATTGAAAATTGCCGAGTCCATTAAGCTCGCCAAGTACGAGAAGTAATCAACGAGTGCAACACTATAGAGCTGGAACATCCGCCTTACAGTCCGGCCTTGGCACCGTGTGACTATCATTTATTTCCTAAGGTATAGCGTTATTAGAAAAACGTTGGAATAAGTGTGTGACCGCTAGTGGACCTTATATCGAAAAATTAAATGTTACTTTTCTTCTAACTCTTTTCCTTTATGGCTAGGTAGATAATATGAAAATCTCATGAATTAGAAGTTATATGAGAAAAGCGTTGGCGAACGAGACGCCAGTCGTTTAGATTGACAGTTTGATTAATTTAAATAAAGTTAACGCATATCTGCTAGTCTGCTACTACGCACTAGTATTTTGTAACTTTGTAAACTTGTTCGATCAGAAAATAATAATAAGTGGACTTTCGAAGTACCTATATATTCTAACACCAAAAAACATATTGATTAATTAAAAATGATTAATTAACACTTCATCCGGTGGAAAATACTGTTCTCAAAAAGTACCAGGAAATTAACAAAGTCAAGAACTGTATATTTCAAATTTCCCTGTCCATCAACCATTTATGTGTGAAAAATACCTGAAATTGTATGTCACTTCATTTCAATTTCAATTTAATTTTAAATTTTGCAAGTCACCAAGAGTTCTGCATAAATTTGCTTATCATCATTTATCATCATAAACAATTTTTCCATTCAATGCATATGAATTCATACAGTGTCATGTAAAGTTAAATGGGTGCCTATTTCAATATTTATATAAATTCCGTCATTTTTATAAATATATAAAAATTTTACCTGATTAATTCAATCGGTGGTCACAAATATATATTTATTTAGTTCTATAAATTAATTTAATCTTAAATACCTAATACAAAGATAAGATAATAAGGAAGTCGACCTGTGTTATTAAATTTGTGACCAGCTGTAAATACTAGTTACACAATTAATGGACAAATGACAAGAGAAGAACTTGTTTCGCACAACAAAATTTACCTTTTTATCCGTTGCATTTGAGGTTTCTATTGATTTCAAATACTTGTAGAGCGTTGTACTTGTTATACCTAGTCTATATAGACTAACCACTAGCTTAGACTTTAACTAAAATTACTACAGAGCTAGGCTTAAAGCTAGATACAGGCCTAAGTAATGTCCAATTACAAATCTTTAGTTCTTAATACGTTAAACCATGTTAAACCTTTCTTCACCAGCACCAGCTGAATCGCCTCTATATTCGGATGGTTCTGGAGCCTCCTTTCATGGTATTATGCCATTCCTCTGATGCTGTCGTTTGACGCAGTTTCCGTATGTTTCTAGATCTCAGGTACTGTTACGATCTAAATTGACGTAACGTACTGTCAAAATTGAAGGTAGAGTCTAGGTCATACGTAAGTAAAATACAAACCGTTGTCCGCAGCGATGAAATTGACAGTATTACCAATTGAGGTAAAATTACCACCAGAGGGACTTGGATCGCGACCTAATGGAAACTGTAATTAGGAGGCATGAAACTCGAATAACTGTCAACCGTTGTCAAAACTGTCAAAATAACGTAAATAAAATAAGAACTTCAATCAAATTAAAGGTTATTTGATAAAATTTAATAAAAACAGTGTTCCATATTCCTTCTGGATGCACTTTTCCTTTTAGACTACCGTCCACCAGATGACAGCAAAAATGAATAAAGAAATAAATAAAACTAGCGACAAAAAATTTTTAATAAAGATTTGCATTATTATTCTAAATAATATCTGGTTTTGAAAAAAATAAATCACACTTTTAATTTTAAGATTGGAATTTCTCTCCTAATTTTTTATTCTGTAACACTATTAAAGTTTCTTGTAATGCGCGAGGTGGTGATATCTAACGATATTTTGTCTGTTTTCCAAATGCAAGGTGTTGACCGATTGGCACGACTAAAATTGATTGGCACGACTGAAATTACTGTCATCGGCGCGGAAAACGATACAAACTTTATCCCACAACCCCGATACGAAATAAAATCAAATCAAAAATTAAGTTGATAGTTGAACAAATTTGTTAGATATAAAGTTGACAGATAATAAAATGACAATTGTACAAATATTTAATGTAATCAAAGGAACAAATTAAGATGGCAAATGAACGAACTAATAATTTAAAAGATTGACAAAATTAATAAAAACGTTGACTAGAAAAAAATTTAAACTTTTACTTAACTTAAAAACATGCTGGTCTTGACGATGCTGGCTTTCTTAAACCCTGTCAATCCCTTTCAAATCTTCTTCCAAATCATCTTGGTCCCCTTTCCTCTACCACCCAACACGACGACTTCGTCCAAAAGTCTCGGCAAATTTAAGTCAAGGTCTCAAAGGATGCGCGAGGAAAACGAAGAAAAAGCAGCCCTAATAATTGGTGGATGCTGCCTACATTGATCAGTGAAACAGTTAAAATCTGCACAACACAAGAAATCTTATATTGCCGCTTTTTCTTTCCTAATCACAACCACCTCTTCACGGCATTCATCCGGCCTCTACCGATTACAATCACAAAGACTGCAGTATCTGCCGCCCCTGCTCCAGTATCCGCATTACACGATTATGTATTAACCCCAAATAGGCGACGATACCTAACCGTGTCGCCCACAGCTGAACTCAAAAAGACCGAGTTGATAAACGCAAACAGAATCGGACCCGTTCGTCAGTTTTTGTTGATTTCGTGAGACCACCTTTTTCAAATTGTAACAGTACCTTATTCTGAAACGTCTGGAGGATATTAATACTACTTGGTTTGGAACAGCCCCCTATTGTATTCCATATTGCCACCCCGGTCTCAAAATGTGTTTGTACTTTTCAGTTGTAATTTGTGACCTTCTGCCTATCAACAATGATAGATTTCTTTTTCTTATTTTGATTTCGTTGTTTTTTTTTTTTAATGTGCTTGTTTATTCCCAGATATTTGGCCCCGTTAACAAATGGAATAGGTTGACCGTTTATTTTTAATTGTTTTTTTTTGATTTCTTCTATGACTTTAACTCGTTTAATTTAATTCTCCATTTTCGTATGCATATGTTTATATCATCTTGGGTACGTTGTATTTCTGATGCAGCTTCCTGAAAGCCTGTTTCAGAGTACCACTCTGTCATCTCTTTTCCTAATAAGATAAGATAAGATGTTATATAATATCACTATACTGTCAAATTTCCGATAATTTTTTTTAATTACCCGAGTAGCGAGAGGGGTCTTTTAGCTGCCTATTTCTCGAAGAAAATTTTAACTGCAGTGTTCAAACTGTTTAAATTCATTCGTTAGTTTTTGCGAGTGTATTTCAAAAATTATCACAAAAGAGTCATTTAGTGATAATTTTTGATTTTGATCCAGGAATATATTTGAATCAAAATAAAGCATTTCTTGCGTTAGATGGAGAACGAGACTATCGAACATGTTCTATGGGAATGTCCGGCTTTTGGCTCGACTAGAATGTTCATGCTGGGGAAGACGTAGCCCAGCTGGGCCAACTTGAGGTCTTCCTCGCCTTGAAAGTAATTCTAAGTTTAGTAGAAATTGTATTTTTTTATAAAAGAAATTTACACACGAAAATCTCGCGACAAGCTTTTATATCATGTTACAAAATGATGAGTGCGCTTTGATCTGATTTATTTCAAAGTTTATTTTCTTCTTTTCAGAGGATTTGAATAAAAGCTTTTATCGTTCGATGTTCAATTTTCAATGTTTCGCTTGTGTAAACACTCTCTGTCATGAAATAATGAAAATGACAGATAAATGTCAAACTATTTCTATGGATTTTAAGCAATTTAAAGGCTTTCCAGGGTTGTGCGAACGATAGAACGTCGTATTACACTCGTACCTGTGTAGATTGAATGCTTTATGCCACTCGGGGTTCACAAAACCCCTTGTGGTATAAAGCGTCCAATTTACACAGGAACTCGTATCATAATCTACTATTTTTTAAATATTTTTTTTATTATTAATTTATTCACTGTATGCTAGGTATTTGTTAACTACTTCATTTTTTATTTTCCCTTTGACAGCCGTTGTGTCAGTTTTTTTTTTTTTCAAAATTGTTTTAGTTTTAGTCGTTCTTGAATTTTGCCAGGTTCTCTTGGATTTTCTTTTTTGTTGAACTAGTTTTCTGATTTCAAGTAGATAGTTCCCACCCCTTTCTTTATAATTTGTGGTGTGTTATTCCAGACTACTTCTTGAATCAAATTCACGAATTCTTCAACTTCGATAGCAAAAGTGTTTCATTTTATTCAAATTTGAAGCTATTTTTTGTTTTTATTTGTGAATTTGTTTGTAAAATAATACGAATCTTCTGCTTCTATAAAATGCTGAGAGACTTTTTGTTTATATAGAAATGTAATACATCTGGGATTTTATTTCTTTCAATAGGCCTGTAGGTTGACCTGCCCCACCCTGCCCGTAGTAGCAGTCATTTACACTGCTGATAGCTTCCGAAGGCAAGAAAGAAGAAAATCTTACGAATAATATATGAGCGATATTGAAAAAAATATATTTCAATTGCTTTTCTTTAGGTATCAACAGCTTATACATGAAAATAATACGGTACTACACATCATTCCCAACTGTTTGAAGATATGTTCAACAATGCCAAAAGATTGGAAGGAACATGAGTGCAATGAATTGTGTTACTCGAAGGACCATATGAAGGATTTGTATTGAAACACTCGCAAACTTACAGAACTTGTATATTACGAATATATGGGGATTGATAGTGAACGTTTCATCTCCCGGTTTAGTTTTGTACTGAATTTGAATAAAGGAACCTTGTCCTGGTTTTAGATTGAATTGTGCCCTTACGGCTGTTGTATGTTAACTGTTGTCGGATTGAGTGTTGGATTTTGACTCACTGGCGGGCGTGAGCGCCGCCAGTCAGGTAAAGATTTTACGACCCTTTGGGTTTCCCAACTGGCCGCTGCAAATATTTCTCAACAATGAGCATCATCTGGAACAAGTTTTCTTGAAAAATGGGGTGTTCCATCTTGTTGGAACCATATTATAATGGCGATTTACGGTTCCGTTTACGGTTCCGTTCCGTTTAATAACAATTCACAGGTTTTAACGTGGATGCTCTTTTTATAAATGAAACCATAATTTAATACCATGACTTCAATAGTTTGGAATCGCGTCTTTTTCCAACGAAAATAAAAAATTTATTTTACAACTTTTATTGTATTTTTCTCCAGAAAAATGCTTGTGTAAGGTACTAACATTTTTTTACGACCATTAAACTGTAATAAAAAGATCTACCAATATCTGATGCAAGACACATACTGTTGGACAGCCCCAAAGGGCCCCAGTCCCAAGGAGGCCGGCTATCTTTTCATTTCTTTTTACGGGAACTTTCTGTATTTTTAACTCTTCATGTATGACTGAGACATTATTTGAAAATTGACAACCTAGTGTTGGAAAAGATGTATGAAATTTTTCTAAATTATAAAAAAAAAACAGTAAAACTAGAATTCCATCTATTGTCTTAGAAGAGACTATTTAAATCAAAATTAATTCATTAATTAATTATGTAATTTTACATTATGCGTAAATTCTTGTGCGGATTGACATAAGGTGGGTGGACCATAGAAGGCCTATTATAATAAAGTCGTAGTTATTGCCATGCGATGAAAAATTCCGTTTACTTACTTCACTCAGACAATAAAAAATATATATTCTAAATCGCGAGAACAGCGCTACCTACCAGTTCCAACTGTAGCTAAGAACCCTCCAGGGATCCACTCAAACACACACAAAATTTCATCAAAAAACCGGTCAAGCCGTTTAGGACGAGAAGAATTACGAACATACGCTCAATTGAATTTCATATAATATAAAGATAAATTGTAGTTAAAATATCAGTAGTGTTCAAAGAAATCCAATGGTTCCTTGTAAGTCCAATCAAAAGATTAACATTTGGCCTTACTAGGAACATCTAATACTTAGTTCTCAGTTGTAAATACGTATCGAAAAAGGTAAAACAATGTATAAGTTCGCATTATTATTACTTATAATCATGTTTTAAATAATTTTATTTTAAAAAACATTTTGTCCTTACTAGTAACAAACCCATAAGAAGGCCATTTTGGTTGGTTATACTTGAAATGAAACTTCTTATACCACGGTTTAAGATTTTTATACGGGGTAAGCGCGCAACCCGACACGAACCCGACACGAATCCAACATAAAAGAAGTGGGGGGGGGATATTTTAGATCGGAAGGGGAGACCAATGGGGCCCAAGAGGGCCCAAAGACGCCCCTGGCCAAGGGAGCCTAAGGGGCTCCTGCACAATGCCTAAAGGGGGGCCCTGTCGCAAAGGGGCCCCTTGTATTACGAAAAACTATAAAACAAAATACAACGGTCTAACACAGTTATATACTTCATCTCCAGTCAAATAACTACCAAAATAATTTGTACACTTTTATCGGACAATTTTTGGATTAATGATATCGCCTCTAAACGCATTTTGTGTTGATTTCGACGGCTATTTTCGCAAAGCATACTCGCATTTATGTTCCTTATAAATTTATTGTAATTTTTTAATGGGTGTTTGAGTGCATGGATGGATTTTATAGTTTTCAATAAAAAAGTTGGAGTTTCACTTATGTCGCGCGTGGACTTAAAAAATGTTTTATAAGTTACATAATAAAGCAAAGTGTTACTTAATATAATTTGTTTCATTTATCCAGTAAATGAAGGACTAATAACTGTTTATTTGACCTCCCATGGTCCACCCAGCTTATGTGATCACATAAATACATTACTTCGAAATTTAATAAAACAAACATCAATTATTTCATTACTGAGAACTATTCTTCCGACAAAGCAATTAATTTTTGGAATTGCATAATTCGCATAAAAATGCACAAAGAGCGCACAAAAGCGTATAACACATTATTGTGGAAAGGATTCAACAATTAAATCTAACACATTTTCTGAAAACCAGGCTGCTGTTCAATATCAGTTAATTTATTTCGCTCTATATTTCTTGTGATAATCCCCATATTAATTGGACCCTCACGAAATAATTTGATAAGAATGTATCCAGTCTGCCGGAAATACTTAGCCAAACTTTGCTTTTTGGGATCTACTTACCCAAAAGATAATGTTTAAATAATGATTATAAATACATTACGCTCACACCTAAATTTTTACTTCTGTACAAATCAATACACTTATGAATAAGCTAAAAACGTGGACGCCCTAAGAGGTTTTAAAGTTACCATAAAGTGAGTGTTATGATGTAAAGTTGTGTGTGCGGTCCATCCCTTGCATTTTCCGAGATCCAGCACGAAAGCCTTCTTCTAATGGCCTAAAGTAATCATGTCTGGCAACCATCAAAATATAACGATAAAGCTGTGCTGAGACGTTTCACGCCTTCGACATAAATCTACTGCGCTCTCTCGGGATCCGAGAATCCTCTTAGTGAAACGCGTGTGTGGTTCCCCATGGATCTTCCTTACGCGAAAGGATTACAGCGTGCACATATTCGGCAACCAACTCCCTATGATACTCATTGATAAATTGTTGAGCTTTCGAAGAACGCCTCCTGGACGTCCACTTAATGACGTCTTCTGGAGCAAATTCTCCAGTAAATGAGAATTGTACTCCCCACAAAAACTCGAGCTACATGTTAGTTTTGCCAACTAAAAGGAGTAACTTCTATTGCTATGTGGGTGAGTTTTGAGTAACAGGAAATAAAATTTAATGTGCACTGATGAAATATCTAATTATATGTATAATAAGAATAGCGTAGCAAGCGGGACTGATATTAAACATGAGTAAGTAACATCCGTTTGTATACGCCTTCCATATTGTGTTTATACCACTTAACAAGTTGAAATAATAAAGATATAATATTAATATTTCATCAAGTTTACAGTGGGTGTAAAAATTCTGTTTATATTACGATGTCAAATGTGAACTCGACTTTAAACTGTGCTAAAATAAATTAATAATTTGCTTCATTATAGAAACTCAAATTAAATAATTGCAAATTATAGAATTAGCAAATTAAAATTAACTACTAATTAATTTTAATTATAATACAACTTTATTCACTCTTTCGAGCTCAAATATGATAATATCGATATGTACAAATTTTGTCCAGACAAATCGCGAATTGACTAACCCCTTTAGACAAAGCCCAAAGTGGAATACAAATTTCATGCATTATGCATCAAATTTACACGTTTATTGTAATACGTAAGGATCTTAAGTTAAAATAATTCTAAAACATTTAAATTTAACTATGCCACTTAGAATTTCAGATTAAATTGTAAGCTTTGAAAAAGGCTGAGATTTTTTTTTTCTGAAAAGTTTTAAAAATTCTATAGGGATGCAAAATGCCTGGAGTTAAAAAAATGTTGAAGCCACTACAGAATCCTGAATAGTGGATCCTGCGTCGTTCTACAGAAACCTGAAAATTCGTAAAGCGCTGAAAAGTCCTGAAAAATCAAGGAATAGTGCAATTCCAGTCTTGTAGTGACCTGAAAAGTAGTAATGAATTCAAGTTTTCAATACTTTTGAGGAAACTTTAAGATTAAAAAGGATTCAAAAATAGTTTGTAATCCTTAGGAGTAATCTTCAGATATTCGTATTTTCCCAGTTTCTTGTTTTATTTTCTTTGGTTTATACTTTTTAATGTTATCGTTTCTCAGCTTCTCAAAATTTTCACTTCATCGCCGGTTCTCCATTTCAAGGGCTTTCAGATTTTCAATTTTCCAGTTTCTCAAGTTTTACTTTCTCAGTCAGAATATGCAATACATTATTCAGCGTCAATCAATGTGAAAAGCTCTAATTCTTATTTTTTCCCTTCTCTCCTGTTTGCATATATCCTTATCCATTTCTCTTGTCTCTGCCCATATACTTTCTCCTCTGTATCTTCTGTTTTCCACTTCCTTCCTTCCTTCCTTCCCAACCCATTCCTCTCATAATACTTTCGTCTTTCTTCCTTCTCTGTTGCTATTCTTTCTTTCAGGCATTCTTGCAATAGTTTTTTTTTTCATTTCTTTCCCACTGTTTTTCTTCGAATTTTCTCGCACATTTGGCCGCTTCTACTCTCATTTTCTTTCAATTGCATTCCTCTAGCACCATATCCCTGTTGTAGCTTTGTCTAGTCCCAACACCCATCTGTACCATTTTTGTTACACCCTCTCTATTTTTTTTTTCCTTTTCAAAATCCCTTTCGAACAAATTTTCTCCTATGCTCCATACTTATGCTACTAACTTATTTCCTTTCTTGATCAGCTATGTGTGGATGCGTTGTTTCTTTGGTTAAAGTAGTATCCCAAGTACTTGAAATCACCCACTTCCTCTATTTCTTTGTTTTCCTATTTCCACTCCTTTTTCTCCACTCTGCTTTCTTGAATATCATCATTTTGATCTTTTCTACGTTCACCTCTAAATTCTTTTTCTTCATGTACATTTCTAGACATCTAATCATCCCTCTCATTTCTTTCTCTTCCTCTTCACCGCCATGTCATCCGCGAAAACTAGCGACTACACCTTTTCTTTTCCTACAACTATCCCCCTCTTGCACTTTCCGTAGCGCTTCATCTAAGTCACTTATAGTAGTAGTATGTATATTTATTACCTTTACAGGTTTATAAAGTATCCGATACATTTCCCATAACTCAAATAATATAAAATATAATAAGTATAATAAATAAAACTAAATAAATCAATAATTCAACACAATAACTAGCACTTTTTAACCCTTCCCACTTATTGTCCTTCTTCTCCACTCAACCTTCCTCATCCATTCGATCCGTCTTCATTCAAAATATCTTCTCTACTCTCATCTCTCCCTCTCAATTCTACGCATTCCTTCAACAAATGCTCTATCGTCTCCTTTTTTTTTTTCTCCACACATCCTGCATACTCTATTATAATCCTCACTCCAATATTTATTCTCACTCTCCTCATTTCCACATTTAAATCTTGCTATTATCACTCTCTCTTTTCTACTCTCTCTTCCGAGGTACTTTAAATCATGTCCAAATTTTCTCTCTCCTATTCCCCATACCGCTCCTATTATCTTATTTGCTTTTTTCACTAACTCTCTCACATGTGCTGTTGCTGTGTTTCTTTCATTCATCGCATAACCTAAATACTTAAATTCTTTCACTTCTTCAATTTTTTCTTTCTCCCATCTCCACTCATTTACTTTTCTCCTATCATCCCTTTTTCTGAACACCATCATGTTGGATTTCTCTAGATTCACCGTCAACTTTTTCCTAATCATATATTTTTCCATGTTTCCTATCATTTCTTTCATACCTTTCTTCACTCTCGCTAGCACCACCAAATCATCTGCATATGCTAAAGACCACACTTTTTCTTTGCCCACCACAACCCCCCTTGCCTGCCCCTTCCTGAACATCTCCTCTATATCTCCAATAAAAGCTGCAAACAGGCTGGGGCTTAGTGGGCAACCTTGTCTTATAAGTTTTGAAACATTCACTCACCCTTCCATCCACTCTCACTCTACTTATCGTCTCTTCATATATCTCTTCTATTTTTGTTAATACATGCTCATTTATCTCTCTCTTTCTCAAGCATTTCCACAGTAAATCTCTTTCCACATTATCAAAAGCCGCCTTCAGGTCCACAAAGAATGCATATATCTTGCCACCAATTTTTTTTATCTCATTTCCTACTATGTGATTCAAGATATATACATTATCCATGATCCCTCTACCTTTCCTAAATCCCGCCTGTCCGTGTGGTAACACCCCCCTCTCATTCATTTCCTTCATCAGCCTCTCTTCCACAATCATCGCGTATACCTTATATGCTGTATTTAGGAGAGTGATCCCTCTATAATTACTGACTGTATCCTTTCTCCTTTCTTATATATGGGGCATATTATCCCCTCCTTCCACTCTTGGGGGAATCCCTCTCCTTCCACACTCCATTCATTATCTCTAACAACCTGTCAACTTTCCTTTCCGTTCCATATATCCACGCTTCATTTTGTACCATCCCTCCCCAGTGTCTTTTTTCTTTTCAGTTTTCTTAGTTGTTGCTCTAGGTCTTCTCTTATTATCTCTTCTATTTCTTCCACCTTTTGTTGTCCCTTTTCCTTGTCTTGTCGGTTTTCATCACCCCCCAGCAGCTCACTGAAGTACTCTCTCCATTCCTCCATAGTTATTCCATCACTCACTCTCTCTCTTTTTCTTTCTTTCCTTATTTATGTATCTCCATACCTCTTCTTCCGTCTTTATACCCTTCATCTTTAGCTCTTTACCATCCGTTTCTTTTGCTTCTTCTCTTTGCATACTAAATTGTACCTCTTGCGTGCTCTCTTGTACCCTTCCCTAGTTGCTTTTTTTTTCAATTTCTTAGTTATTATTCCCCACTCGTTCTTCCACAGCCCCATCGTCTCTCTTATCTCTATCTCTTTATTTTTGTTGCGTTTTTTATGTTATCGCTCAGTTCCCTCATCCTTTCGTTTATTTCTGTTTCTTCGTATTTTGCCTCCCTAAGTCTTGCTCTATAATTTTTTTTCCTTCTTCCGTCCAAATATTCTTCACAATTTTTCTTCTAACTCATTCACACTTCTTTCTCTTTCTCTCTTTCTTTTGTCTTCTAAAGGCATATGGTCCGACTCCATCAGTACTAATCAG
Organism: Diaperis boleti; assembly: GCA_963583935.1. Lineage (NCBI taxonomy): Eukaryota > Metazoa > Arthropoda > Insecta > Coleoptera > Tenebrionidae > Diaperis > Diaperis boleti. The sequence goes on from OY757249.1 coordinate 23,639,842, forward strand.
TACTCTCCCTTCTGCGTTTTCTGTTCCATCTTTTGTTGATCTCCCTTCTATTGTTTCTTGTTCCTCTTCTATCCGTCTTCCTTTTCCCCCAATTCTTGCATTAAAATCCCCCCCAATCACCAAAGTTCCTTCTTCTTGTTCTTTTACTCGCTCTTCTATTATTCTCTTCGTTTTCTTCATACTTCTGCTGTACAGTGTTACAATTCTCCATTTTCTCTGTTTACTTTTCACTGTTCTTTCAATAATCCCTCTTTCTTCTTTTACTTCAGTTCCATATTCTCCTTCCAGTCCCTCTTTCACCCCCATTATTATCCCACCTTTAGCTCTCCCTTTCTTGCTTTTCCTCTCTGCATATTGACATTTCTACTTAAACTCTTTCGGCATTCTCTTTTCCAATTTTTCCCCACCCCTTTTCTTCCACCCACGTTTCTACCATTCCCACTACGTCAAATTCTCTCAAATACTCCTAAAATTCATTATCTTTGTTTTTTATTCCCGCTACGTTCCAGAATACTATTCTTATTTGCTCCTTTTCTCCTTTATTCCTCTCCGTATTCGTTTTCCCTTTTCCGCCCTGTCGTCTTTTTCTTGTGCTCTTATTCAAAAAATTTCTGTATCTAACTCCCCCTTTTCTTCGTCCCACCTAAGCCCTTTTCCCTCTATCCATGTCTTTTTATAACCCACTTTCACCCGCTGTCCTTTTTGTCGCTCTTCTTTGGCTATCGCTCTTAATTCCTTCTGTATATCTCTTTCCTTCTTTGTCAGATCATCTTCTATGTATACTCTCTTTCCTTTTTTTTTCTCTTAGTTTTCTTTTATTTTCCATAACTTTCCTCTTTTCCCCCCAGCTCCCAAGTTCCGCCACAATCATTTTTCCTACATTTATTTTATACATTTCTCTCACAGTCACTTCTACCCCTAATTTCACCTTCATCCATTTTTCCAGTCTCTTCTAGCTCTCGCATTCCTCTTCGTCCAATCCCGTTACTACAATATTCTTTTTTCTCACTCTGTTTTCTTGCTCTCCCATCTTCTCCTCCAATTTTTTCATTTTTTCTTTTAGTTCCATCAATTCTCTTTCCCATTTTTCTTCCTTTTCACGCATCATAATTTTCAACTGTTCCAGTTCCCGGCCCATCATCCGATTCTCTTTCTTTTTCTCCCCTACATCCTGCATAATTTTTTTCAGCATCTCTTTCATTTCCTCATCCATTGCCTTTTTAACCGGTGATCTATCTAACTTCTTACCTTTCCTAAAGGGGCTAATCCTCTCTCTGATTCTCGTCCTTCTTCTCTTTTTATTTTGTAATCTTCTTCTCTCTCGCTCTCACTACCACTTTTTTTCATTTTATTTCTTTTTTACTTTTTCACGCTCTTTTATCCGCTTATCTTATCGAGCGCCGCAAAACACGTCCGCTCGTCTCAACTGCTCGAATCGGATTCCTCTAAGTCACTTATATACCGGGTGACCCAGACTTGTGTGGACCATCAATTACGCCCTTGTTTTGAAAGATATCAAAACGGGGTTTTTGGGGGAAAATAGCCACACGATACCTTTACAATTTAAAATTATTAGAAATCATATACAGAGTGTCCTAGTATTAGTAATATACTAAAGTTATGTTTTTTTAAATGGAATGCCCTGTATATTAGTTGGTAAATTGAAAGAGCAGTTAAGGCTGAGCAAAATGATATAAGGTACTACAGGTTTATTATGGATGGTTCTTGAGTTATGAAAAATCTTAGGTCAAAATTAGTGTTTTTTTAAAAAAATGCAGAGACCATTCCAACAGAGATATCTGCATACTTTTCTGTCAATAAGTTTTTATAGATCCAAACTTTAATACATACCGATTGAAAGTTATCTAATTTGATATTTCTGAGAGGGCATCCTTGTCTTAGTCCCTTGTTCGTGTAGACGCATTCACTCATTTCCTCTCCCACTTTCACCTTGTTTCTTGTTTCCTCATATATTTCTTCGATTCTTCTTACTAACCTCTCGTCCACTCGTTTCTCTCTCATACTCTTCCATATTTTCTCTTTTTCTCTCCACACTATCAAACGCTGCTTTTAATTCCAGGAACAGCGTATACAATTTCCCCCCTTTTTTTTTTCTCCAGTTGTTGTTCTGCCAAGTGGTTCAGACTGTATACGTTGTCCATTGTGCCTCTGCCTTCTCTGAATCCTGCCTGTGCCTCCGGTAGTTTCTTTCTCTCTTCACATTCTCTCGCTAATCTCTCCTGCAACGTCATGTTGTAGATCTGCATTCACCCAGGAAACCTTTTCCCTTCCATATCTAATTCAGTATCTCTTTCAGGCTCTCCCTTACTTCTTCTGTGCCATAAATCCATGCCTCGTGCATTATCCCGTCTTCCCCTGGAGTTTTCTTTCTTTAGTTTCTCTATTTGTCTCTTGACTTGTTCACTTGTTATTTTCTCTAAATGTGTTTCTTCCATGTGTGTATTTCTATACCTTTGTCCACCCCCTCCTTTTCTTTTCTTTCCTGGTTTATACATCTCCATCTTTCTTTCTGGAAGGTTAGTGCTTCAATTTTTTCCCTTTCTTTCTAGCTCTATATGTTCTTTTTTCTATACATTTTTGCTTGTATTCTATCTTCTTCTTTATGTATTCTTCTCTTTCGGTTTTGTTTTCTTTCAGTTTCCGAAATTCCCTCCTCCTCCTTATCCCACCAGTCGTGTCTATTCCTATAGTTTCGTCGTGTGGTTATTTTTTCTTCTCTTAATACTGCGGCTTCCATTATTCTTTTTAGCTGTTTCCTTCTTAAGTTCTCTCTATATTCTTCAATGCTTTCTTCTGTCCAGCTCGCCCTGTCTTTACCCTGCGTTTTTTCTCTTCCCTCTTTTCTCTTCCTTTCAATCTTATCCCTATTGGCATGTGATCTGACTATGTTCGCTGCTGTGACCTATCTTATTGAACACCTTCTCATTGGTTATCACATAATCTATTACTGTTGCTCCCCTATATCCCGACTGCAACTGAAGTAAAAATGCATTATGTACGAAACTCAAAATTGTTATACTCCTAAATATTATGTAGTGATTGTTTCTATGCTGGCTGCAATTGAAATCCGAACACCACAAAAAAAAAAAACAATTTTTATTAACAAAATTTTGTACAAAGAGAGAATAATGCTTAAATAAGGTAAAATAAGCAGAAACAATCAAAAACGAAACACAATTTTGAAAGAAAACTAGTAGTTTGTGGTGCCGCCACGTATGCAAATGCTCTCCTGCAGTCGACGAGGGATCCTATAAATCTGACTGTACTCTAGAGGTACAGCATCCTAAGCATCTTCAACCGTATGACGAAGTTCATCTAAAGTCATCGGGGGCTGCGGCAAATTCTGAATAATGATACCCATCCAAATCCCACACTTTTTCGATGGGCGATAAATCTGCAGACCGAGGTGGCCAAGAGGTTCGCGCAATATGAAGGCGAGCGTTATCTTGCTGGAAAATACCATTATTATGATTACGATTAGAAGAGAACTTCTAACAAAAGCAATAGCTCCCCAAACCATAAGTCCGATGGTACGATGGACGTGACGGTCAACAACAAACTCGAGATAACGCCGTTCTCCTCGTCGTCCCTTGACTCGCCCTCTACCATCATGACTCCCAAACAGCGATTTATCAGAAAAGGCGATGTGATGCCATTCATTGTCCCAATCCGAATGGACCTTCCTGTTGCTGCAAACCAAGCATCAGCAATTGACCATGTAGACCACCGTCTTTCCTTAGGGCCATTAATTGAATAAGACGATCTTGCCGTTGGGTAGTTCTTCTGGAAGCTCCTGTGCCTCTAACTGGCTGTTTGCTCAATTAAATTTGACACAAAAAATTGACGAGCAAAAAAAAATGAAATGACACCAAAAATTGTCAGCAAAAATGAAATTTAACACCAAAAATTGTCGAGCAAATAAATTACTAAAAATTGTCAGTAAAATATGAAATTAGACACCAAAAATTATCAGCAAAAAATTAAATGTGACCAAAAATTGTCACCAAAAAAATAATTTTAACGCCAAGAATTTGTTGAGCCACAAAACAAAATGTGACCAATAATGGAGTCGTCCCACAATTTTCAAACACAGCTTTTCTAGAAACTAGACGAAAAGGTATTATACTCCTATTTTTTTGTTTATTCGAAATCACGCGTTTACTAGGTAAAAAAAAAATCGAAACATTTTTCTTACAATTAGTTAAAACGCGCGCCTTTATGTGACGTCAACACGGGACAAAATTCAAAGTTAGTAGACGCGCGGACTAATGAGAGACGCATGAACCAATGAGAATGCTCCCCCGAAATAACGTCACAAGAGGCGGTAAATGTACAGCGTTTGAAAATCCTAGCCGAAATTGCGATTTTTGATACGCTCTGCTATTTCACAAAACAACTTTATTAAACAACAGAACACGTTTTAGGGCTTCATGTTATATAGTCTGCAAGATGATAAAGTTGAATTCGTGAAATTCAGTTGCGAGGGACGACCCCATTGTCAGCAAAAATTTAAATTTAACACCAAAAATTGCCGAGCAAAAAATTAAATTAGACACCAAACATTGACAGCAAAAAATTAAATTTGACACCAAAAATTGTCAGCAAATCTTGAAATTTGACACCAAAAATTGTCAGCAAATCTTGAAATTTGCCACCAAAAATTGCCGAGCAAAAAATGAAACGTCACCAAAAATTCTCTTAAAAAATTTTGAATTATGATACCTATCCATTGTACCGCCTTCAGACTGCCGTCTTCGTCCGCCGTGTATGACGCAACGGGTTACCTGTAGGGTGAGTGAGCCACCTCTCAACGCTTAATTATTTTTTACTAAATTTTCCTTTTTCTGTAAATGTTGAAATAAATCGTATGACGGGATCAACTTCTTTGTTTTAAATAATTATTTATAAAGTAAATTTTTTTATTATTATTATAAATAAAATGGGTGATAGCGTTATTATCATTATCATTATTTCATTTTATTTATTTTCAAAGTTATGAGAAAGTCCTCTTAATGCAAGAATGATAATGTGCATGATGATTAGGCAACCAAAAATTTACGTTAATTTTCTACAGCCTGCATTATTGCTAGCGCTAGTCAAATTTTAATTGACTTGAAAAAAAAAGTAAAGAAACTACTACATATTACAATAGACCACCCGTATATGTATTTTTTATATATTTATTTTGCTCTTACTACGTATTTACTTTTGTTCAAATAAGAATAACATGAAGATGAAGGACCCGCAAAAAGAACTTTTACCTCCACCACTCCGCAAATTCAACAACCACCTTCTATTATATCCATTGGTAGATTGTTGGTATTTCGAAAAACGTCTCCTCGACGTCCACTTAACGACGTCTTCTCGAGCGAATTTCGGTCAAACAGCGTAACAAAGCTCTCAGAGTCATGAATTGGCGGGATCTAATTAACAGCCATTGTGGACGCAACGGATTGAAAGGAGTATTCGCAAATCGCGTGTGCTGTGTGCACGACATCAAGTACCGACGAGGAAATTGGTTCATCCTCTTCACTGGAGAGTTTTAACAGTCAACATTCCGACAATGTGACCCTGTCGAGGACGCTTCAGTCAGATGGAACAAAACTATTCCTAAAACAATCACTGTGTTTGGATAAGAACGGATTTTGGTCTTTGTGATTGTGTCGGATGGCTTCGAATTGTTGTGAGTGTCTACCTGCTTTGACAAACAAGTTTTCTTGTTAGAGCCAAGCAGAGGCCACTTATGGAAGAAGGGCTCTTACGACAGAAAATCATGTTGACCAAGTTGTCATGAATGAAGCAAAATAACGAAACAAGCACATTCTATCGTCAGAGAACTAACCAAACTTAAAAAAAGTTATTACATTCGGGATTTTGTTGTGTTTATGTTGGCACGCACTAAAATGTTTTGGATTTGTTGTTAAAAAAAAATGTCCGCCATAAGGAAAAAGAGTGGATGCATGTACTTATTATAAGAAGTTACACTTCTTTGACGTGATTAAAATGATTTTTAATTTGCACGAAAATAATTTATTGAAATAAAATATCTGCTCATGAAAGTCATCAAATCTTCACGTGTTTGAAGCAACTAGCCGATTGATTTGACAGGAGACTAAATTTTTATACACATGCTCAATGTGAGAGTGTGTTGAGATTACCTTCCCCTCACCTTGTCACCCCCGTGTCATTCACTCTCATCAATTTTTCATAACGCGCCTAAAGAAGTATAACTTCAAAAAAGTTTCAAACCTCCCCTTTCGAAAAAGGCTGATAAATCTTTTCTTGTGTTTATGGGTTGAAAGGTGGCATTGATAGGCACTTAAAACGTAAGTATGCGATAATAACACATTTCTGTACATACATCCTCACATAACTGCATAATATACAAATTGAATAATAATATGTCTTATTTATTTTCACGCAAATTAGAAAATATTTTAATCACGTCAAAGAAGTATAACTTCTAACGCGCGTACATAAGTACACGCACCCACTTTTTTTACTTGGAGGGTCATGGAACAAAATTATACCGAGTGCTGCAAAAAATTACACAGCTATAATTTTACTTGTAGTTTTATTTTTCAAGTTCAGATTTCGATTCCATATATCTAGATTTTTAAATCTATTCTAAAAACGTATTTTCTCCTTATTCAACAGTGTATCAATTTGAAGTATGGTCCTTCTAAAATATTGAGCTGAATACCGTTTGACCTTGATAAAATAACTTTGTATCGCAATTAATAATGACTAAAAGAATGTCATTTGGTTTTTATTTTTACATCTGTTCGTTTTTTAACATTGGAAATGTTTATGGGATCGCATATTAGACCCAGAATTACGAGATTTTCAACAGTCCGAGCGACATAAAAGTGTCGAGGTCACGCTTACCCTAGAAGTAAGTGGGAATAGCTGTGAGTGAGTGAGTGAGTGAGTGAGTGAGTGACTGAGAAAGTGTTATTTAGTAGAGTAAGTTTATATTATTTTATATGTTTTATTTAATAGCATTATCATTTCCAATGTATCCGATGGTTGCAAGGATTGCGAAATCTGTGAATTTTTTTTGTAGCAACCTGTAATGTTTAAAAAAAAACTTTAACTTTATGTTGATGCTCTTAGTGTCTGGAAAACAAAATTTACATGTAGTTAGATAGAGAATCTTGCACAAAATGACTTTTTGCATTATAAATAATAATGTGTATTAACATTTTGAAATTTTGTCCTGTTACCCCTATGAAAATTTAACGTATACTGTTATTTTAAATAGAAAATCAAACTAAAATTCCTACATAAAAAATGAATCGTTAACAAGAGTGAAATATAGCGTGAATGACTTTCAATGCATATTTTATTTTGTACTTTTAGTAGGTCGTCCTGGATGCCAATAATTTATCTGAAATGAATTATTGATGTGTCAGAGCCGATAAGTATATCTAGGCAACATGACACAACATTTTTTGTATGATAAAACTCTAATCGTGCTGTTGACAAACAATAACGAGACAAATATCATTGCGCTACTAAATAAGATGGAGTAATTTGACATACAGTGAAACACGATAGGTAATAAATTCGACAATAATAAATACTTTAGGTACCTAACCTTTTTTCGTTTTTCGTTTAAATTATTACAATATCGAAAATCGTTTAATGAAGTGCTATTTAACACAGCATAACAACGACCTTTCATAAAAAATACATTTATACAGAAATTATTTATTATTAATTATTTTTGTATTCGTTTTGGTAAATACATAATGCACCAAGTGGTATTATAAATAAATTTATAAATATTTGCACATATGTAATTATTTTGACAGCTGTCAAATCTAACCTCCAAATTTGATGTTAATTCGTGTTTTTTCCCATTTTGCGTGAACGAATACAAAAACCGCTGTTCAATACTTTTCAGGGGCTCGGGCTCGGCTGTCGCTTCGTGCTTTAAAAATTCGCCCCTGAAATTATTGTATCGGAATATATTAAAATTATTTATATCATACATATGTGTTTGTTGTTTTGAATTGTGGACACAAAGTACTAGTAAGATCCGCCTTTGGGTGATGACCCGTTTATTTAACACACCTAACAATGTCCTTTTTTATGAAATGTACATAGTGTAATTATGGTGTAGTACAATGTTTGTTGTTTTGAATTGTGGACACAAAGTACTAGTAAGATCCTCTTTTGGGTGATGATCCGTTTATTTAACACACCATAATTACACTATGTACATTTCATAAAAAAATCATTGTTAGGAGCAAGCTCCGTCTTAGTGAAGATTTAGATTTTGAATGAGTGGTGTGGCTGGAGCCACCCCAAAAGAAAAGGTAAGGTGGGGGTGCGTAGTACCCCCTACCCTAAGTGCCTCAAGGGCGGAAAAGATCGTTCATTCTCCCCCCCTTGAAGTCACCGACTTCAATAAACAAAAGTATAAATTTATAGAATAAACAATATAAAACAATATACGAAAATGAGTCATAAAAAACTAACTATATAAGGTACACACTAATTGAAAAAGTTAAAACACAAGAAAATAAACATAATTATGTCGGTGTAATAATGATCACGCAGGATCAACGAACGGAATCACTTTTATAGTTTTGGTAGCAAACACAATTTGCGCACTGCACGTTTTATTTCACCACTTGGCGTCTTTAGCGTTGCGACGCGCACTACACCGTCACGTCCAGGGTGGAGTTCGATGATGCGTCCTAGTTGCCATCTCTGCGGAGGCCAGTTTTCCCTTGGTCGATTGCTTTTTGGGTCGTTGCTGAAGTTGGGATAGGTACTCCTTTCGCCAACGTTTCCAGAAATGCTGTCGCATTTGTTCCACTCGCTGCCATCTCTTCAAACGGTTCTCGGGGACATCAGTGAGGTCCACTTCGGCGATGGTGGTCATTGGTTGTCCGATCAGGAAGTGTCCAGGAGTTAGAGCTTCTAGGTCATTGGGATCGGAAGTAAACCGGGTAATTGGTCGGGAATTTAGGATCGCTTCGATGCGTGTAAGGAGCGTGAACATTTCCTCATACGTCAGAAATGACATCCCGAGGATGCGCTTTAAATAAAATTTAACGGCCTTTACATTAATTTCCCAAAGTCCGCTTAGGTGGGGCGAACCAGGTGCTATATTGTGCCACGTTATGCCTTTGCTTGCGAGATCTTCAATTACGTCACTAAAGGTGATTGATTTTAAAAACTGGCGCATTTCGCCAAGCTCGCGTTGTGCACCGCGGAAATTGGTGGCATTGTCTGAGTAGATGTGGGACACGTGCCCCCGTCTCGAAACCAAACGTTTTAATGCATTCAAAAAGGACGCCGTCGTCAAGTCACCTACAAGCTCGAGATGCACAGCTTTCGTAGCGAAGCAGACGAAGACAGCGACGTAAGCCTTAACATTTCGCTTACCGCGACCGTGAGACTTCTTAATTACCAGCGGCCCAGCGAAGTCGACTCCGGTGACCGTGAAAGGGCGCGCATTTTTACCCTAAATGTAGGCAAGTCACCCATAAATGTGTTTGTGCGTTTAGGATTTGACCTATAACATTTTATACAATTGTGTATTTCCTGCCGAACCGCGGTTTTGCCAGAAATGATCCAAAATCTTTGGCGTAGAGCCGATATGGTACCTTGTACTCCGGCGTGTAATTGACTGTGATGCCCCTGCCTAATTATTAATCGAGTAATGTGGTGGCTTTTTGGCAATAAAATGGGGTGCATACTTTCATATCGTATCGCCGCGTTTTTTAATCGACCCCCGACTCTTATGACCTTGTCGACAGGATCAAAAAACGGATTTAAGGACAGTAGGTTAGAACATTTGTGAAGTTGCTTATTACTGCATAATGACGCAATTTCACTGGCGAACTCGTGTTTTTGAACAAGCTGCGCAATCTTTATTGTAGCTTCTCTGAGTTCCGTTGCGCTTAAATACTTGTTGGAAACTTTATCGTTGGGATTTTGACTATTTTTGCAAAACCGTAGAATCCACGCCACGACGCGCTGGGTTTTGGCAAAGGACGAGAATTTTGTCAACATTTGGTTTAAATTTGAGTTATCCGACGCAGCGGATGTCATGGAAACGGTGCGCCTTTCAGGCAACTCCTTGTTAATAGTAAATTTATCAGTAGGCCACGTATCTTGGGGTCTGGCTAGCCATGCTGGGTCACCCCACCAAGTTGAAATGTCTTTGATTTTGGAGAGCGCGACGCCGCGACTGAGTAAATCGGCGGGATTATCTTCTCCCTTAACATGGTACCAATCGTTTTCGTTAGACAGCGCTTGAATTGTGGACACGCGGTTGGCCACGAAGGTTTGAAATTGTCCGGAGCTGGACTTAATCCAGGCCAGAACTATTTTTGAATCCGTCCAAAAGAGTTTTTTAGCGATGTTGATGTTTAATGTTTTTTCCACGGACTCTACCAAGTGCGCCAAAAGTGCCGCGGCACACAACTCCAACCTTGGGATAGTTATCACACGGAGAGGAGATACACGTGACTTAGCACATAATAATCGAACGCAAATTTCGTTATTAGAATTTATTGATCGAAGATACACGGCCGCAGTTTGAGAAGCGTCACTAAAACCGTGCAACTCAATGAAACTGGGTTTATCTATCAGAACTTTTCTTGAAATTCGAATATTATTAAGCGATGAAAGCTCGCGTAAAAAATGATTCCATGTGTGACACATGTCTTCAGGTACGGGTTCATCCCATGACAGTTTGAGCTGCCATAGTTTCTGCATAATTATTTTTGGCGTTATTATGATGGGACCTAAGAGTCCCAGTGGATCAAAAATCTGCGCTGTGGCTGACAAAATGTTTCGTTTTGTGATATTGGTTGCATTGATTAAGGGTTTGACCTGGTATTTTAACGAATCTGAAGCGGGATTCCACAGAAGTCGAAGGGTTTTTGTGAATTCATTTTTGTCTAATCGCACGTCATGTTTACAATTATTGTCGTCATGTGTTTTAATCAAAGACAACTCATTAGATGCCCATTTACGGAGTTCAAATCCGCCTTGTTTTAAAATTGCAATAATTTGATTTTTTATTTTTGAGAGTTTTTCTAGATCGTCGTGAAATCGCGTCGAATGACATCGCTTGCGTCCGAAAAGTTTTTCGCGTTCAAGTCCGCTAGTTCTTGAAGACAGCGCGTTGCGATATAGGATGCCGGTTTGGTACCGTATGTTAAGGTTTTAAGGCAAAATATCTTTAGCGGTTGTAATTTGTCTTCACGCCAAAATATCCGATGATACTTACTATGATCGGGGTGCAAAAGAATCATGCGATACATTTTTGCGATATCGCCACTAATCGCCACGTATCGAAACGTTCTGAATCGCGTTAAAATTGCAAACAAATCTTGCTGGATTGTCGGACCAGCCATCAGATTGTCATTTAAGCTCAACCCATTTGTGCTTCTAGCAGATGCATTAAAAACGACGCGTAATTTTGTTGAAACCGACTCTTTTAACACGGCGTGATGCGGTAAGTAAAATGCATTTGAATCGTCTAATTCATTTTGTGTGACTTCCTGCATGTGGCCCAAATGCTCATATTCGCGCATGAATTTTATATAATCCTTTTTAAGATTGGGTTGATCCGCTAATCGGCGCTCTAAAGATAAAAATTGCTTTCCAGCTGTTTCCCTGGCTTTGCCTAGATCCGGGGGGTAATCCTTGAAGGGTAGATTTATTACGAATTGACCGGATGTCGCCCGTTGAGTTGTTTGTTGAAAGTACCGCTCGCACTGCAGATGTTCTTTAGCAATACCCGACGTGTTTATAACTTTATTGCCTTCGTCTTCTAGTCTCCAAAGTTTCTCTAATTGCTGTTGTAAGGTCAATAGAGTGGTTGTATGCATTGAAATAGGCGGGTCGGAAACGTCCAATAAAGTACCTGCGACGACCCATCCTAAATGTGTTTCTTGAAGGACAGTTGGCCCTTTTACGAATTTACCCGAACGGAGTAATTTCCAAAATAAATTTGAGCCTATAAGAAGGTCCACCGACGATGACGTCGTAAAATTCGGGTCCGCTAATTTTATTGAACTTGGTATTTGTAGGCCCAATTTGCTAATTGTTCTAACAGGTAAATTTTCGGTTATTTGGTCGATGACAAAACATTTTATGTGACCAGAGAAATCATTGTATGTTGATTTAAAATAGGCTTGGGCCGCGTATTTTATTTTCGTTTTAATTTGACCGATACCGCATACCGAAATATCGGTATTAAATCGTTTCAATCCTAATTTCGAGCAAGACCCTACAATTGTGCCACTTATTGTTCGCGTCGCGGATATAAACTACAGCGGTTGGTAAAAGCGCGATTTTGTCTTGGGTCTTTCTATTAGAAATTAGGGAAACCTCCTGATTTATGATTGGCGATTCAGATTCACTGGTTTGAGGTTCTTGATCGTGAAGCAACGTGTGATGCCGTTTGTTGCACGTTCGGCAATTGGTGCGAATCAAACATCTGGAAACGTGGTGCCCAATCCGGAGGCAATTAAGACAAAGTTTTAATTGTCGTACCCTTTGTGATCTTTGGTCCACCGTTAATTTTAAAAATTCTGCACAAGCACTAATTTTGGGGCAATCACCCTTGCAAAGGACACAGTTTATTTTTATTGCCGCTGTGTGGGAAAGTACCCGCTTATATTTGGGATCTGTGACATATGGTTTTGAAGGAGTGCTGTTGTTACCGATCGCGTTTAATGATTTTAATAATAGACATCGGTTTTCGAAAAAGCGTTTTAAAGATTCGAATTCTGGAACTTCTGTTTTTAAGGTGATTTGCCATTCTTTAATCGTGTTATAGTCTAATTTCTCAACTACTATCGGTACTAATAAAGCATGGTACGTATGAATTGGTATGTTCAGCTTGTTTAGCGCGGCTATATTGACCTTAAGTGTATTCAAAAAGTCCTGTAGTGCAGTATGTGACTGCCTAGACATAGCGGGATGCTTTAGAATAGCGAGGACAATATGTATATTATGTTAGATTTGTAAATGTAACAGTACTTAGTTGAACATTAACATTTTGCTTGAGAAAAAAAAACGAATTCAACTCTTGAGCTTTCTCCAGAACTTTCTTCACTAAAAATGCTTTTTGAAGTCTTATATATCTTTCTTTTGACTCCACAGTAAACAAACGCTAAGAGGCTTCGATAGCTGCGTTTCCAACCGATGATGTCAAGACTTTGATTGTTAACTTGACGTTATTGAAGAACACCGACTATTACTTCTGTTTTATTTTAAAATTCCCTTTATTTTTGCTTTTGTATAAATATTTGATATTGAGTTGCGACACAAGAACACGTGGAGAAGCGACCAGGAGAAAATTGACAAATATAAAATAAATAAAATAAAATAGAGTAAAATAAAGATAAAACGTAGAAAAGTGAACAAAAAGCGACGAAGTGAAATAAAGCCCAGAAGAAAGTTAGAAAGAAAAAAATGGTTGAGGAGAAATAGAGTTACAGGAATGAGACAAAGCGAAGGCAAAGGAAAAAATAAAGAAGATAAAAAGGAAACTAAAATAAAAAGAGAGCCAGAAGAAAGACCAGAAGTATTCCAAAAAAAAAATAAACAGTACCCAGGCAACACATCCTAATCTAATAGACGTCGAAACACTGTCTACACCGTCTATAAGCCGTCTTTGTCTAAAATTGAACTAAATATAGACGTCTATGGTAGATGATTTTTAGACCCTCTACAATATAGATGTCGAATATACGTCTATTATAGATTTACAGTCGAACTTCAGTCATTTTTATACATATATTATATGTATAAACTTCTACATATATTATATGTAGAAAAAAGATATCTATATATCCAGGCGAAGCACATAAAACCCCTCATTCGCTGAATAATATAATATAGAAGTACTATTTTATCCGCAAACGTTTTCAGATAAATAAATTAGACAACAATAATTTATAGTATATGAAAGATTAAGATCAAGCTAAATCGTAATACATAATATAAATGTTTTCGGGGTTAGGATGTCAACAAAAACAAAATTAAGTTGAAACAACTGTAAAAGTCATCTTTTGTGTAGGTGTAGATATTTTTTTAAATATGTAATTCCAAAAAGAAACCGACGATCAACCGCCCAAAGTTCTTGAAGCAGCAAAAGCATCGAAATTTATGTTACCATCCATCATCATTAATAGATAAATAATATGATTTTACTGGAAAGTTTAATTTTTGTATTTTATGTGATAATGCATATAAAGTAGGCAAAAGTTGCTATTTTATCTGCAATAAGATAAAGTGACACTTTTACCTTGTCAATGAAGACACGTAAGTTGTCACGGATAAATATTATTACAATTACTAAAATATGCTCAAATTTCACGAAAAGAAATTTAAGGGTTTATGGATGTATTTTTCAAGCGTAAGGGTAAGTGACTTCGTTGTAGGTAGATTTCTTTGTCGGACCCTAGACAAACTACCCAATACCGTGCGGAACTAAAATCATGTGATTTTTCCACCGGCAAGTGCTCGACCCATGTTCCCTCTCGACACTTCGTTAGAAAAGATTGTGTTAGTACAGGGAGACCACGGTACAAGGCCAACTTATGAGAAATCATTAGCATACAGCTATTTGGTAAGGTTTGATAAGATAACTTCCACATTAATTTTACCAATTATTTATGATTTTAGAAAAGCCGTCTAAGCTTAATTGGTGGGTGGACTATTGTTCGTCAAGCCGTGATGAATATACTAAAAAATGTGATTACGAACAAATTTGCGACGAAGTTTAATTGGGCCGGCCATAACGGCAAAAGACCATTCAAGGATACAAACTTAAGGCAACTGATAAATCGTGAGGTTAAATACATTAATTCAATAGGGTACTTAATTAACTAATTTCAGAATCTGTATTTTTCGTCAACGGGAAACAAACCCTCGGACCTAAATGACGTAGTGATCACCAAGGCCATTCAAGACAATGGCTGAAGTTATCAACTCAGCGGCATTAGGGTGGCTGTTAAATGAATTGTATTTGGTATTCACTATACATATTATGTTTAATTCATTTTATTTTTGCATTATTTCATTTTCTGTAATGATTAGACTAAAAATAGATCATATTTCTACGTCTATAATACGAAATTTTATATTCGCTTTAGATGAAAATTGTACGTCTATATATCGTCGAATTTGTACGAAATATTTACGTCTATCAGTGTACGTCTATATTTAATCGAAGTTGGATGAAATATTTACGTCTATCTGGCGGACATTTGGACGTCAATAAACAGTCTATATAGATCATGCTTAGACTTCTAGTCTAGTCGAAATTTTAACGTCTATTAAACTAGATGTGTTGCTTGGGTAAGACCACCAGATCAAATAATAAGTCAAGAAGAAATGGGGCTGAAAATGGAAAAAATATTATAATATCAGCAAAATGGGAATAATAATCTGTCATGATAATGCCAATTTTTCAACAGCCACCTAAATAAAACTGAAAAGATCCCTGAACAATTTAATTTATCCTAACAAAAGTTAACATGGGGTAGAAAATTTAACATGATAATTCCTATGCATGCGGCATGCTTGAGAAGGGAGAGCGATAAGGACGATAAGAGAGTAATCGCAAGGTTTTGATGTCGGAAGAAAGAAGGGTAATCAACAACTGGAATTATAGAGACCAGAGAGTGTGCAAGTGGAAAGTGCTAGATGAAGGGAAAGCTGGATGAAAGAGAAAAAAGAACACAGAGAAAAATACAGAACAAACAGAAAAAAATAGCTATTGTTATTGTTTTATGTTAATTTTATTTACCCAATATTTATTTTATTGTATGGGAAAAAAATTTAATTCTTTTCAAAGCCGGAGGGCAAAAAAAATCATTACAGACCTTTTTTCTCAAAAATTTTGTTGTTGATAAGCCACAATTTATTTCTGCATTCCACCATATTATATTAAACACTGAAATAATTGTCCGAATATCTGAGCCAATATTCTTTTAAAAAGGTCTATTAGAGTTTCAGTTTTAATAATGGTAATAAAGAATATAAAAATGGGTAACTTTCCAAAAAAAAACATAAACATTGATAAGAATCTTTTGAGGCATTTTGGCAACATTCTTGTTATAGTGAAATAGGATTCCACACTTATAATGATGTTTCTATTGCAACAACGCCATCAAGATTCGTTAACAAATGTTATATATCGTACATTCTATGATTTTTGTGTAAATTCGCATACAGATATCAATGTTGCTATTATAGATAGTTTCCTTTATGATTATTGTTGGTAGTTCCAATTGCTAATTCTAAATAGCGAAATCCAAAAGTTCGAAAAACACATTTGTGAGTCTTTTAAACTAAAAATTTCTGGTTTGAAGAGCTTACAATATCAAAATCGAATGATCCTAAATATAAATCAGTTAATCCGTTAGCTGACATGAGGTAAATATCCCCAAATATCCCAGATAAGTCGATCACGTCCACTTCGAGCATGTCATAGTCATTGATGACGACATCCAGTTTTCAAAGATCTTTACATTAATTAATTAATGCTGACAAGGTAGGAATTACACAATAAAATTTATTTTTAAATTCTCAAATGTGCTTCTTTAACGTTTAACTCTAGCCAATAGTTTTTTGATTATAAGAATCGCAGTTTTTCATAATTATGATACATACAGGTTGTCTTACGAAAAACGCACCACGCTATAATCAATTTTGAATTTCTGAAATCGGATTATTAATAACAGAGTTATAGCGTGGTGCGTTTTTCGTAAGACAGCCTGTATATGTGAAGACAAAAATTTAATATTTTCTAAAAAATTCAAAAACCAAATTCACAATAATTTATAAATTAGAGAAAATATCGGGTATTAAAATATGTATATTAAATAAATTTAATAAAGTATATTAAAGTATGAGTGGATAACAAGGTCTTTAAAACACGCGCGAGTCTTCGAGCACGACGGCGACGGCGTAGCCGGGAGTGCTTGAAATAGAGCAAGTGTTTTAAAGACCAGTTATCCACGAATACTTTACGCTATTTTTTATTATACCAGCAATACTGGAAACAAATTAAGCACTAAAAACTTAGAAATATTTTTTGTCGTGATAAATCGAAATGGCGTAATAATATTGCCATTAGTTACGACAATTATTGTTTACGTTTTTCTCGCGTCCACGTCTGTCATTGCATTTAGTCGTGTCAGCAAAAGTCGAGGCAAAATGAGTTAAAACGAGATTTCACCCGATATAGAAGCATTGGCCGAACAAGCGGAATCCAAAATACTACCATCGAAGTCAAAAGACCCATACCTGAAGGAATATGAAAAGTTTTCAAATTTGATGAAATTATAATGATACCTCTATTTCCTTGACAACCTTTAAAGCTCGCCATGCTTTAATCGCCTGTATTCGCACGCTCAGGCGTGCTTTAAACGGCGATTCTGATGCAGGTATAATAAAAAACAATTTTTCTACTTTGGTGTCATAATTGATTTTTTTGAAACTAAAAGTGGTGTCACAAAGGAACTTTTTGTTTTTTTTTTATACGTATTACGTTGTTGTTGAGAATTTCTATCCAACTCCTGTCGAGGTCAAGCCAAGTGTCAACTTGTCTGATAAAAAACACAACCAGTACTACCTAATCCAAAAAATCCCTAAAATATTTAAACAGCATAATTTTAATATTTTCATAAAACGAAGAACTCCAAACAGAAAAAATAGTATATTGAAATTATTGTACACGTTACTGGATCTATAATTTTTTTTAGAAGTTATAGGTAGTATCAGGATTTATCAAAATCCTCATGTTGAAGTAGCATTTCGGTACTAGTACAAACACTCTAAAATTAAAAATAAGATTAAAATAATTACATATCTGAAATTGAGAAGATAAAATCGCTGATCTCGAAGCAAGTTAAATTAATCATAAAAACTTTTAAATTGCTTCTAAAAAATTCCAACAATCAAATCATCTCTTTTTATCCGTCAAAAGGCTCCTCCAGTTTTTCCGGCACCTCCATACGCCACAGTTTGCATTCTCATTTTCCAGGTCCTGAATTATTAAAACTCCAGCAGACGAAATCAGAATCAGCTCGTTTTTTAACAACCGACACTCAAGACTTCTCTTATTCACAATTGATAAGGTCTCTAGACGAGTCCGATAACTCCATCACAACATGTGCATCACAACATCAATCGTGTCCGTGTTATTTTCATATTATCGTCCTTCGATCTTGATTTTTTCGATACTTTCGGTGCGATCCATCAACATGACATAAATTGGGCGCCCAGTCGAAGACGCGTCGACTTCTACACTGCCAATATTTCAAAAAATATGACAGCTAATGATAATAAATTTTCAATGACCTTTCGGTCATTATAGTGAGCTGCGGATCCAAATAAAGCTCTGGGGTGACATTTCGCCTCTAAATGTTAAAGCTGCCGTTTCCGACCTCGATACGTGATCTGTAACTTTATGAACACTAGCCCCTTTTGTATTTTTCATTCATTAATTCGGATTTATGACCTGGGATTGGGGCTCACCCTGTATGTAGACAGTGTGTCGTGAGAAGGGATAACAAATACATGAACTTATCTTATTTTAGACGACTCCCTTGATGTCCAAACGTTGAAATATGTAGTACATGAAGACTACTAAGCAAACATAATATTAGAATGTATTTTTTAGTTCATATGGCAATTTTTTTTTTAAATCGGACGTAACCACTTTATATATCTAGGTAGTTGAATTGTTTAGCTCAGGTGTCCGAAATCGATCACAGCGTACGACGTGGGCAATCCGGTGAGTTGAAAGCTGTTGTAGATACAACCTCTATATGTAGGTATATTATAACTTACTTACTTTAATTACCTTAATGAGGCCTTTATTTATATATAAACTAGATGACCCGTCCCGGCTTCGCACGGTGATTTTATTTTATTATTTTATTTAATACTTCAATAATTTTGAAAAACCGTTTCTTACTGAGACGTGAGCGCTCAGTAAAATAAAAAAGTATGCAAAATTTCATTGCAATCGGTTCAGTAGATCTAGGGATTACCTCCCCCGCCCCGTTTCGCCCCTTAGGAATGGAATTTTGAAAAACCGTTTCTTAATGAGCGCCTACGTGGTAAAATGAGTAAGTGTGTAAAATTTAATTCCAATCGGTTCAGTGGATGTAGAGATTACTCCCCCGCCCCGTTACCCCCCTTTGGAATAGAATTTTGAAAAACTGTTTCTGAGTGAGCGCCTACGTGGTAAAATAAGTAAGTGTGCAAAATTTCATTCCAATCGGTTCAGTGGATCTAGAGATTAACTCCCCCGCCCCGTTACCCCCTTTTGGAATGGAATTTTGAAAAACCGTTTCTTAATGAGCGCCTACGTGGTGAAATAAGTAAGTGTGCAAAATTTCATTCCAATCGGTTCAGTGGATCTAGAGATTAGATCTCCCGCCCCGTTACCCCCCTTTGGAATGAAATATTGAAAAACCGCTTCTTAGTGAGCTCATACGTGTTAAAAGAAGTAAGTGTGCAAAATTTCATTGCAATCGGTTTAGTAGATCTAGGAATTAACTCTCCGGCCCCGTTCCCCTCTTTGGAATGGAATTTCGAAAAACCGTTTCTGAGTGAGCGCTTACGTGGTAAAATAAGTAAGTATGCAAAATTTCATTCCAATCGGTTCAGTGGAAGTAGAGATTACTCCCCCGCCCCGTTACCCCCCCTTTGGAATAGAACTTTGAAAAACTGTTTCTGAGTGAGCGCCTACGTGGTGAAATAAGTAAGTGTGCAAAATTTCATTCCAATCGGTTCAGTGGATCTAGAGATTAAATCCCCCGCCCCGTTACCCCCCTTTGGAATGAAATTTTGAAAAACCGTTTCTTAGTGAGCGCCTACGTGGTAAAATGAGTAAGTGTGCAAAATTTCATTCCAATCGGTTCAGTGGATGTAGAGATTACTCCCCCGCCCCGTTACTCCCATTTGGTATGGAATTTTGAAAAACCGTTTCTTAATGAGCGCCTACGTGGTGAAATAAGTAAGTGTGCAAAATTTCATTCCAATCGGTTCAGTGGATCTAGAGATTAACTCCCCCGCCCCGTTACCCCCCTTTGGAATGGAATTTTGAAAAACCGTTTCTTAATGAGCGCCTACGTGGTGAAATAAGTAAGTGTGCAAAATTTCATTCCAATCGGTTCAGTGGATCTAGAGATTAGATCTCCCGCCCCGTTACCCCCCTTTGGAATGGAATATTGAAAAACCGCTTCTTAGTGAGCTCATACGTGTTAAAAGAAGTAAGTGTGCAAAATTTCATTGCAATCGGTTTAGTAGATCTAAAAATTAACTCCCCCGCCCCGTTACCCCCCTTAGGGCTGGAATTTTGAAAAACCGTTTCTTAGTGAGCTCATACGTGGTAAAAGAAGTAAGTGTGCAAAATTTCATTCCAATCGGTTCAGTGGATCTAGAGATTAAATCCCCCGCCCCGTTACCCCCCTTTGGAATGGAATTTTGAAAAACCGTTTCTTAATGAGCGCCTACGTGGTGAAATAAGTAAGTGTGCAAAATTTCATTCCAATCGGTTCAGTGGATCTAGAGATTAGATCTCCCGCCCCGTTACCCCCCTTAGGGATGGAATTTTGAAAAACCGTTTCTTAATGAGCGCCTACGTGGTGAAATAAGTAAGTGTGCAAAATTTCATTCCAATCGGTTCAGTGGATCTAGAGATTAGATCTCCCGCCCCGTTACCCCCCTTTGGAATGGAATATTGAAAAACCGCTTCTTAGTGAGCTCATACGTGTTAAAAGAAGTAAGTGTGCAAAATTTCATTGCAATCGGTTTAGTAGATCTAGGAATTAACTCCCCCGCCCCGTTACCCCCCTTAGGGATGGAATTTTGAAAAACCGTTTCTTAGTGAGCTCATACGTGGTAAAAGAAGTAAGTGTGCAAAATTTCATTCCAATCGGTTCAGTGGATCTAGAGATTAACTCCCCCGCCCCGTTACCCCCCTTTGGAATGGAATATTGAAAACCGCTTCTTAGTAAGCTCATACGTGTTAAAAGAAGTAAGTGTGCAAAATTTCATTCCAATCGGTTCAGCGGATCTAGAGATTAACTCCCCCGCCCTGTTACCCCCCTTTGGAATGGAATTTTGAAAAACCGTTTCTTAATGAGCGCCTACGTGGTGAAATAAGTAAGTGTGCAAAATTTCATTCCAATCGGTTCAGTGGATCTAGAGATTAGATCTCCCGCCCCGTTACCCCCCTTTGGAATGGAATATTGAAAAACCGCTTCTTAGTGAGCTCATACGTGTTAAAAGAAGTAAGTGTGCAAAATTTCATTGCAATCGGTTTAGTAGATCTAGGAATTAACTCCCCCGCCCCGTTACCCCCCTTAGGGATGGAATTTTGAAAAACCGTTTCTTAGTGAGCTCATACGTGGTAAAAGAAGTAAGTGTGCAAAATTTCATTGCAATCGGTTTAGTAGATCTAAGAATTAACTCCCCCGCCCCGTTCCCCCCTTTGGAATGGAATTTTGAAAAACCGTTTCTTAGTGAGCTCATACGTGGTAAAAGAAGTAAGTGTGCAAAATTTCTTTCCAATCGGTTCAGTGGATCTAGAGATTAACTCCCCCGCCCCGTTACCCCCCTTTGGAATGGAATTTTGAAAAACCGTTTTTTAATGAGCGCCTACGTGGTGAAATAAGTAAGTGTGCAAAATTTCATTCCAATCGGTTCAGTGGATCTAGAAATTAGATCTCCCGCCCCGTTACCCCCCTTTGGAATGGAATATTGAAAAACCGCTTCTTAGTGAGCTCATACGTGTTAAAAGAAGTAAGTGTGCAAAATTTCATTGCAATCGGTTTAGTAGATCTAGGAATTAACTCCCCCGCCTCGTTACCCCCCTTAGGGATGGAATTTTGAAAAACCGTTTCTTAGTGAGCTCATACGTGGTAAAAGAAGTAAGTGTGCAAAATTTCATTGCAATCGGTTTAGTAGATCTAAGAATTAACTCCCCCGCCCCGTTCCCCCCTTTGGAATGGAATTTTGAAAAACCGTTTCTTAGTGAGCGCCTACGTGGTAAAATAAGTAAGTGTGCGAAATTTTATTCCAATCGGTTCAGTGCATCTAGAGATTAACTCTGCCGCCCCGTTACCCCCCTTAGGGATGGAATTTTGAAAAACCGGTTCTCAGTGGGCGCTTACGTGGTTAAATATGTATGTGTGCAAAATTTTATTGCAATTGGTTCAGTGGATACAGAGATTAACGGGGCGGGGGGCCCCGTTACCCCCCTTTGGAATAGAATTTTTTAAAACCGTTTCTTAGTGAGCGTCTACGTGGTAAAATAAGTAAGCGTGCAAAATTTCATTGCAATCCCTTCCATGGATCCGGAGATTTCGTGATGAGTCAATCAGTGAGTGGTATTTGGATTTTATATATATATATATATAGATGTTTGTTATTTTGACTAACATTTGTTGTTTGTGACGAAGTTCCTTAACGCGGGTTATCTGATTTTGGCAGGGAAAGTGAACCGGCAGAAATCATCACGTACCGCTTTATCTTAAAGAACGAACTTGTAAACAGAGAAAGAACTGAAAGCATTCTAGTGGAGTGCTCACGGACCGAAAAGTCGGTTGGAAACGATTCTATGGGCCTTTCAATTCACAAAGCTAGAATTTTCAGGAATCGTCTTGTGCAAAAAAAAATATTAAAAATTTTCGAGTTTTTGTTATAGAGCATTATTTGATACATGCTTTGATTTTTCTGATATTTTTTCAAAACATTCTCTGTAGCCCTTTGGTCAAAGATAAATGAACAGTTTCTGCAAAAGCATTGATTTTTGCAACTTTAAACTCTTTTTTCTCGACTTTACGTCTGCTGAAAATTAATTTCGATTTTCGTTTTTCCACCCGTTAACTCCAAATCTAAACTCGAAATTAAAAAAATTTCTGTTGTAAAACTATTGCCCTATTCCTAGAGTAGCACGTTCATATTTTTGTCGTAAATAATAAACTAGAAACAACTATAAATATAGAATTATTTTGTAAAAATTCTCGGGACCGGGCGGCAAAGCACAGATCCCCGATTACCTTCCCTGACTCCTCTACGTCCCTCGCCCATTGTGATTGCATCTCAGGCAGGTTTTTAAAAGTATTCGAAATTATTATTATTTGTACGTGTACTCGTTCCTGAGTGGGGCCCCCGACCGGACAAGTTTTCTTTTTTTACTGTCACGAATATGCACTCAGCAAATAGCTTGAACCAGGTTAAAAGTCTTGGTTGTTAAACCACGTGTATTGTGTTTAAAAAATGATTATTGATCGTTCGAGGTTTCTGATTGTGGACTTGTTCCAAACAAAATATTTTTGTGGATCATATGATATATTTATTTATATCTGCTAGTGTATTTGTGGATGTATTAACAGTAAACAGCGTTGTGGCAAGTGGTGACTTCTTAAAAGAAAGCAGCAGAGAAGCTTAAAAGAGTTTAACCCTTCACCCGGCAGGTGAAGTTCTAGACCACAAACGGAGAGGTTTCGTCTGTCAGACCACCAAAAAAAAAGGCATGAAATGACAACATTTTTTATGATGAAAAGTATATATTTTGATTCTTATGGAGTACATAAGAAGCAAGCAGGGATGTATTGTTGAAGTGTAACAGAAAAGAAAAGTAAACACTTTTTTAGATAAAGTTTTACTTGTATCGACGATTTCCTAATATAATCGATGACCAAATTTTCTTTATATTTGCTCCTTCGATTGTATGTAAAATTCATTTGCGTTATGAAATACGTTTGTCCGATTTTTTAACCTAAACCACTTCATCAGTCTGTTTAAGCTCTCCAACGTTATCTCTTAAAGGCTTTTAGCATTTTAGCTCACCGCGAGATGAGACGGCTGATAAATGACAAATCAAGATAGATAGCCTATATAAGACAGCAATAGTGAATGCATCTGCCATCAGTAAAAATGCTGGTGGCATATATCTTTGTAGCCTTTTTAGGCTTAGCAGCTGGTGGTAACTACGAAAGGTAAACGTTTTCAACCTTAGAAAAATATTGCATAATTTATTGTAGTTTCAAAGTGTATAAAATAACTACTAAGACAGAAGTTCAAAATGTGTTCTTAAAGAATCTACAACTTAATTCCCACTATGACTTTTGGTCGAAAATTAATAAAATTGGACACCCTGTAACCGTCATGGTATCGCCTGAAGCGCAAGATTCATTTGAACGAGATTTATTAATGTACAATATTGATTACTTAATTGAGATTGATAATGTTCAAAGGTGAGTTTTCCTCATTATCATGAGCACGTACGATGCATTGACTCACTCATAATATTTCTTTATTGTGTCAAAATAACCTTAGTTCTATGTTATCAGGACAATTGAAGCAGAACGAAAATACCACCAGTCAAGAGCTCTCCCATCTGGACGGATCTCTTTCGACCAATACTTGAATTTCAGAGAAATCACAGCATATTTGGCCCAACTTGCTACCGATTATTCAAACCTTGTAAAAGTTAGCTCTATAGGACACTCGTATGAAAACCGCACCGTGAACATAATCCGGATTTCTAATGGTAGTGGTCCAAAGCCAGTCTTCTTTATTGAAGCCGGTAACCATGCAAGAGAGTGGATTTCGCCCGCTTTAGCTTTATACATTATTAATCAATTGGTAGAAACTGAGGACAATCGCAATCTTCTTGAAAATCTAGACTGGGTAATATTGCCGAATTTGAATCCAGATGGATACGATTACACTTGGACAACGGTAATAATAAATCAGTATTTTTTTTATTTTTAACTCAAATATTCAGGACCGAATGTGGAGAAAAACTCGATCTCCTGGTACTCAATGTTACGGCACAGACGCCAATCGTAATTTTGGATTCCATTGGATGCAAAACGGAGCAAGTCCTCAAGAATGTTCCGAAACGTACGCTGGACCGTCGGCTTTTTCAGAGTTTGAAGCACAAAACTTACGAGATATTTTAAACGCTACAGAAAATGTTGCTGGATTCGTGTCTTTACACAGTTATGGCCAACTTTTGTTTTATCCTTACAGCTACGACGATGGTATTGTACCTGACAACTGGCAAGAACTGGACGACCTTGCCCGTAGAACCAATGACGCAATTGCTGCTGTTAATGGTACTCAATACACTATTGGCAGTTCAACCGAAATTTTGTACCCCGCAGCTGGATGTAGCGATGACTGGGCCATGGGCGGCGCTGGTATTGATATCGTATTGACTTTTGAACTTCCGGGAGGTGGAAGAAATGGATTTGACCTTCCTCCGGAAAGAATTCTCCCTGTTGTTACAGAAACTTGGGAGGGAATCAAAGTTATTGCCAACCATGTAGCACAAAGTACAAAATAAACAAGTCAAAATAAAAATATCTTTATTTTAATAATTAACATTCCAGAGCTAGGTGCTCTAACTCACCAAATCGAAAAAAATTATTTCCTATTAGAGGCCACGTATTTACCAAACACTCTCAACCCTTGAAATGTTTCTTCAACAACCTGTTGAATCTCACTAGGAGGCAAATCAAACCCATAAACTCCTCCCCCAGGAAGTTCCATGGTGTACACGATACTAATTCCAGCACCACCCATTGCCCAGTCATCACTAGCACCAGCAGCAGCATACAATGTTGCCGTTGATCCACCAACTGTGTATGTCGTACCTCTAACTGCACTAATAGCATTATCCATTAAATGTCCCAGTGCATCTAGTTCTTGCCAGTTGTCACAAAGAATGTCGGCATAACCCCATGGATAAAGTAAATACTGCCCGTAACTATGCAGCGTCAAATAAGCTGCAATATCTGTGGTGTTGGCCAAAAAGTCTCTCAAGTTTCTAGTCTCAACTTCAGAAAACGCTGCGCTTCCTGCATACGTTTCAGAACATTCCCAATTACTGGCCCCAGCTTCCATCCAATGAAACCCAAAGTTTCTATTAGCATCACAGCCATTGCAAAGAGCACCTTTTGAAACAGTTTTTCGCCAAAGACGATCAGAGTCCCAAGTGTATTCATAACCGTCTGGATTGACGCTTGGCAGGACTATCCAATCAACATCTTCAGACAAATCTCTATTGTCTGGGCTTTCTACCAATTGATTGATTAGATAGAGAGCAACAGCGGGAGCGATCCACTCTCTAGCATGAATCCCAGCATCGACAAAAATTACTTTTTTTGGTGGATCTCTTGGTCCTGAAGAAATGCGAATAAAGTTCATGTCTCGTTGTTCGTAAGATTGACCCAGAGTTCCTAGGGTGACAGTGTCCGGATAGTCATTTGCGAGTTGACTTAAATAGGCGTTAATCTAAATGAAATAGTTAAATTTACATACACATTTAATCTAAGCACAATCACCTCATCGTGACGTAAATACTGGTCAAAAGTGATCCTTCCAGATTTGAGTTTAGGTCTCATACTGTGGTATTCACGCTCTGCGTCTATGGTTCTGAACATAACATGTAAAATTGTATCAAATGTGTTAATCATTCCACTTACTCTTGAACGTTTTCAATAACAACTGTATAGTTGAAATTATTAGCTTTCATGAAGTCTTCAAAACCTTGTTGTGCTTTGGGTGACGTCATAACTGTAACTGCATTTCCAACTTTATTTATTTTCGACCAAAAATCAAAATCGGGACTTGATACCAAAGCGTTAAGATATCCATTTTCTTTTTCTGTTTTAGTCACTATTTTGTACACTTTGTGTCTAAAAAATATCACATGAAACCGGGATTTTAATTAATATGAGTAATATTTACCCTTCATAGGTAACAGCAAAGGCTACGCCTAAAATAAAAACGAACAGCAGCACACTTATTGAATGCATTTTTGCTAATACAAACAGTTCAATATCCTGTTCATTTTATACCTACAGGGGAACATTCTCATTTCAAAGATAACATTACAGAAAATCAGCAGATAGCCTACATTCCAAGCACTTCACAAAAATTTTATTGAAATACTTGTTGAGAGATGTTTTGGTTATATTTAAAAAACAATGGCTATTGTTTAATCTGAAAGGTGTAAGTAGGTACCTAAATAACATGATAAGGTTTTGTTCTAAATGGTTTTATTTGAAGTATTTAAGTCTACGAGATATAAATGTCTCAATAATTGTTTCCGATATATTGACCAAATACTTTAAGTCCTTCAAATGTCTCGACAACGACTCTTTCAATATCAGAAGGGGGCAAATCAAATCCCCACGTTCCACCTCCAGGAAGTTCAACAGAGTAAACAATTGGAATGCCAGCTCCTCCCATAGCCCAATCTTGACTCGCTCCAGCTGCTGCATACAAGGTTGCTGTAGTACTTCCTACGATATACGTGTTGCCATTCACAGCACGAATAGCAGCGTGTATTTCTTCTCCTAAAGCCTGCAATTCGTCTGCATTGTCAGGAAGAACGTCATCATAACTCCATGGGTATAGGATATATTGTCCATAACTATGAAGACTCAAATATCCTTTAATATTGGAATTATTGGCTAAGAAATTTCGCAAATTCTGAGCCTCTATTTCGGAAAATGCACTCTTTCCGCCGTAAATTTCTAAGCACTCGTCGCTACTAGCTCCAGCCTCCATCCAGTGATAACCAAAATTTCGATTAGCATCGCAACCATCGCACCTGATGCCAGGTGAACGAGTTTTTCGCCAAAATCGTTCTTCATCCCAGGTATATTCATAACCATCAGGATTCATACTAGGAAGAATAATCCATTCCACATTTGCACTCAAATCGGTGTTGTTAGCATTTTCTACTAATTGATTTATTAAATACAGAGCAACAGCAGGTGCAATCCATTCGCGTGCATGAATGCCAGCATCTATAAAAACGGCTGACTTTGTGTTAACTCCTGAAGAAATTCGAATAGCATTCATGTCACGTTGTTGATAAGATTGACCGATTGTTTCAATTGTGACAATATCGGGATAATCTTCGGCGAGTTGAGCCAGGTATGCATTAATCTGAAAAAGTAAAATACAAAGACTATTTCCAAAAACCTTTCTAGATATGTTATCAAACCTCATTGTGGCGTAAGTACTGATCAAAGGTGATTCTTCCTGGCTTTAAGGGTTTTATTGCTCGATGGTACTCTTTCTCCGTTTGAATTGTTCTAAAAAATAAAGAAAAAATCAAATGTGGAGAATTTTACTTCATAAATCCTACCTTTCCACGTCGTCGATTTCAACAGAAAAATCCATTTGTAATCTGTTCAATTCAGATTCAAATTTGTTTTGGGCTTCTGGTGCAACCATTACACTAACAGGTCCACCAAGTTTATTCACTTTTGACCAAAAATCGAAATCTGAATTGGGTTCCAACGAACGTAAGTATGTATTTTGGACTTCATTTTGTGCCAACACTTTGTAGACCTTAAAGCTGTAAATTTCAATTCATAGCTGCACTAACAACCTTAAAAAACTTACCCATTGTAATGAATTCCGACAGTAAGGCCTAGACAGGCGATCACAGTCAACAAAATTGCACGCACCATCTTGCTTCCCAGCAAAAAGCAAAACTAAATTTTTCTAACTGCTGTCTCTTTTAGAACTAAGTACGGCAGGTAAGATAAGATATTTATAAGAGTCATTTTCGATAAATTAAAAAAAAAAAACAAAGAAAACAATAGTGTATAGATACCTACTACTTACTGAAAGAAATCACTATTTCTGTAATGCCAATTATGCCAATTATTTGCTTTCTACGTGGTTAGATATCTTAATATGAAAATATATATTTCAATGTTACTAAAGTCACATGTTTATAAAGTTTATAAGGGTTCAGTTCTATTCTAAAGTTCACTTTTTATTTTTTTACGTATGGACCAGAAGCAGCTCCTCGTAATTCCGACTATATTCACAAGGTTCCTTGCTGGTTAGGACCATATCGGACATCATAGCCACTCCTCAAAACCATGAGGTTAGTAACTACACATCCCGTAAATCATGTGCCTTAAGTAGACGAACGACTCCAAAATGACTGCCTTCTGCATTCCAGCCGCAATGATCTCTGCCGGTTAACAGCAGGCCGGAATGATTTTCAGATCGGAAGCGAGCCTCCCATGCACACAATTACCAAAACGACCAGCTTCACTAAATAACTTAAGTACAGTCTCGTAAGTTCAAGAAGCAGGTCTTGATATTTTGTCCGCCTTTCCTCCAACTTTATGCAGATTCTTTCAGCGGGAGCCGAAAATTCAATAACAAACATCTGCTTGGAGGAGTGGTCCAATAGTCGAACGTCGTCTCATCACTCAACCTGAACTTTGTAGTTTGTATCTTGACTTCATGAGAGATTATCTTTTGTCGCATCACATGTCGTTATTAGTTTCGGAGCCTCCTGGTTCATACTTCATTCTACATCATTGCGTGGCGAAGACCGAGGGTGATCAATCGAAAATTCGTGTGGTGTGAACGATTTATCATTGAATGACGTCCTTTTAGTGGGCCCCAAATTGCAAAATGACATCGGCTCGATTTTGCTTCGTTTTCGGTCCAAACCCGTAGTCTTTACGTGCGATGTTCGTCAGATGTATAGGCAAATCTTGATTGCCCCAGAGCATCGCAAATATCAGCTCATTCATTTTAGATTTTCCCCTTCAGAACCCATTCAGACTTATCAATTGAACACCATCACCTATGGGGTCTCATCCGCTCCGTTTTTGGCAATTCGAACTCTATTGCCTCTCGCTCAGGAGGTTGGCGATCTTTATCCTCTAGCTGCAAGAGCTGTGGAGAGCGATTTGTATGTTGATGACCTGGTTTGTGCGAGTGATTCGGTAGAGGCCGCTATCGAGATAAAAACACAACTCATTAATTTGTTTCATTCTGGCTGCTTTGAACTCAGATAGTGGACCAACAATTGCTGGTCCATGCTGGAGGACATCCCTGAGTCGCACTGTCAAACCAGTGCGTCGACCTTCGACTCCATGGCAGAGACTACTACCAAGATTTTGGACCTTGAATGGCAACCTGTTTCTCATTGTCAAAACTTGCGACGGGGTGTGCACCAAACGGGCTATGTTGTCAGAAGTCGCGCGCATCTATGATCCACTGGGTTTCATCGGTCCCTTGTCTTTTCTCATAAAACATTTTATCCAGCGTTTGTGGATACTTGGTCTGGGTTGGGATGACACTCCTCCCAACGACATTTGCCAACAATGGCAACGTCTAAAGTCTGAATTGAGTTGCTTGTCTTCCTTGAAAATACCTCGCTCACTCTTTCACACGCCAGCCCTAGACTGCCAGTTGCATGCGTTTTGTGATGCGTCCCAGGTCGGTTATGCCTGTGCGTTGTATGTTCGTTATATTTCTAATGGTTCTCCCGCGGTTCGTTTCCTGACGTCTAAATCAAAAGTTGCGCCTCTTAAAACTTTCTATTCCGCGCTTGGAATTGTGTGCGGCCGTTTTGCTTGCAAAGTTAGTTGCCTTCGTGCTCAGAGTCTTCGCCTCCGTCGTAAATTTTGAAAGTGTACATGCCTGGACAGACTCGTTTGTTGCGCTGTCCTGGATTCGTTCGTTCCCCCACCGCTGGAAAGCATTTACTGCCAATCGCGTAGCCTATATTCATGACCGCGTCCCTCCAAATTGTTGGAGACATGTTCGTTCAGCCGATAATCCGGCGACCCTGCTTCCAGAAGTTTGTTTCCCAGTGACATTTTGTCACATCTGCTGTGGGTGGGCGGGGTCCCATTGGTTGTCCGATGATCCAGAATCGTTGCCCGCCAATCCCCCAACCTTGCCACCTACTTCTGTTGTTGATTCGGAGGAGCGAAGAATTGGTTTGGTCGCTCAGACATCCGTGCCTTTGATGGAGAACTTGTGGGCTCGATTTTTCTCCCTTCGTAAAATTCAGGGTTGCCTTGCTTATTGTTTTCGTTTTCTACAGCGCGTCAAGCATCCTATGAGTCTATTGATTGATATAGAATTGAATCATTTAATGTTTAATGTTCCTGGTAAAGTATGTCCAATCTGAAGTCTTTGCTCACGAAATAGCACAGATTCGTGCTGGAAAATGATGTTCTAAACCGATGCAAAAGTTGGCACCGTTTCAACACAATATTCTGAGAGTTGGAGGTCGTCTCAAAAATTCCGACTTACCTTACGGTTCTAAGCACCCTGCTCTCCTTCCCCGAGATCATCGTTTCACCGAATTGTTGATCGAGCAGACCCACCGAAAACGCTTACATTCTGGAATTGCCACCACCATACACTTGATTCAACAGAACTTTTGGAACGAACCGGTGTAATCGTTGCTTCATAGTGAATCCAACCTCCGTGATTCCCCCTATCGGAAATTTGCCATTACCTGTACCAAGTAAAAGCCTTTAGTAAAAGCCTTGGCATTCGTAAGTTGGCATCTCCGTTTGTCCTCTAGGATCCTGATAGTAATTGTTTTAGCCCGGATCGCTCACCATCATTGCACGGATAATAGCGATTAATTTTTGTACATAGTTCAATACATAATTCCAAACTCAACGGGTTTTTATTGTCCTGGCCTCCCTGTCCAGGTAGTATTTTTTTTTATCTGAAATATTCAGGACCGAATGTGAAAAAAAAAAGTTTGAAGCAAAAAACTTACGAGATATTTTAAACGCTACGAAAATTTTGCTGGATTCGTGTCTTTACATAGTTCTGGCCAACTTTTGTTTCATCCGATGGTACCTGACAACTGACAAGAACTGGACGATTTTGCCTGTAAAACCTATGACGCAACTGCTGCTGTTAATAGTACTCAATACACTGGCAGTTCAACTGAAATTTTGTACCCCGCAACTGGGCCATGGGCGGCGCTGGTATTGATATTTTATTAACTTTTGAACTTCCGCGAGGTGGAAGAAATGGATTTGACCTCCGGAAAGAATTCTTCCTGTTGTTACAGAAACTTGGGAGGGAATCAAAATTATTGTATATGTAGCACAAAGTAAAAAATAAACAAGTCAAAATCAAAATATGTATATTTTTATAATTAACATTCCACAGCTAACAGCTATAAGTCGTCATTCTGTAAGCAAATACGTTAAATTTTAACATGTGCTACTTTTTTCCGTTTTAACATAAATTTCAATTCTGTAACAGTGAAATTAAAGGCAACGCTAAAATCATAAATTTTAACGCATACGCTAAAATGATCGGAAATCTTCGTAAATCGAGGCAAAATGCCTACGAAAGTAGTTCTGATGTCATAAAATTGTCAGATTACAAAACCCATCTGTCTTTTTACGTAGGAACCAAGAAGCGAAGCTTTCACTAATTCAAATTACAATGCCGCGATTGACTTGTATGAGCAAAATTCAAAAAACCTTTATGGTGGATTATATAGAAAAAAAACAAGTTTCTACTGCAACAGAATAAACTCAAGCCATCTGAACTGGAAGAGTTTAAGAGTTCGCTGTTCAGTTTAATAATTTGGAAGGAGCAGATGCAAGTATTATTTATAATGAAAGTGTTATTATCAGTCTTGAATCGAAATAAAAACCTTTGAAAAGAATTGTTAAGGCATTAAGTGAATTTAAAGTAATCACCAGACGAAAATCACGTTTATTTAATGAAGAGACTGTAGGCACAGGAGGGGGCCCAAAAATTCAAAAACCATTAACTGATTTAGAAGCGGGGGGAACCCCTGGAAGCTACCTGGGGGCTCTCCAGCACCCAGAAAGGCAGAGGCAAAAGCGCCCGCCAAAGCTTCCCCCCGCCCAGTGCTCTCCGAGCATCACCGAATCGCAAAGGGCGGATCTTGCGAGAAAAATCGGCACTCTCTGGCTTACCCTGGCGAACTCTGGAGCTTCAGTGGAGGCCTTGAAAGTGCTGAATGCGCAGACCATTGAGCTGATGAACGTCTTCAGCGAGTCAGTTGATGGAGAGAAACGTTAGGCCGAAGTCTCTGCAGATAGTCGTTTGGAACACCAACGGCTTACGCAGCAAGAGAAACGACCTCGAGCGTCTTGCGCAAGACGTGGAGGCGGACGTTCTTCTAATCGGGGAAACACATCTGCGTCAGGCAGACAACCCCAAGATGAGGAACTACGTCCTCTATAGAAACGATAGGCAGGGTGCTGCACAACTGTCTACGTAAAAAAGTCGATCGATCACCATCTCATTCCGTTGCCACAGATGAAGCGTTTGGAGGTGACGAGGGTTGCCGTGCACACAGCAAACGCTGGTACGCTGAAGTTGTACGCCGCCTACGCACCTCCAAACTCTCTACAAGTAGCAGACCTGGATACAATTTTCAAGGAACGCGGTACGGTTGTCCTGGCCGGTGACCTGAATGCCAAGCACCCAGCTTGGAACAGCAGGGTCACCAACACAAAGGGCCGACAGCTGTACGGTTTCACGGAAGACAGGGACCTGGTACTTTTGGGACCGGAGGGGCCCACCCACTTTGGGGCGGTGGGCAGGCCGGACGTCCTAAACATTGCCATCATCAAAGAAGCTGTCTACTAGGCAGAGATAGAGGTGATCAATGAACCCGATTCTGATAACTACCCGGTTCTACGGCACTTGGGGCGTGAGCGGGATGCGGCGGAGCTCAGAAGGATCGACAGGGTCGAGGTTGAGGCTTGGCAAACAAGTCCTCCGGTTGGATCGGAAGCCGCTTCCTCCTATTCACGGTGAGGACGGGGTTGTCTACACCGCGAGGGAGAAAGCTGAAGCTTTCGCACTCAACCTCGAGAGGCAATGTAGTCCCAATTGGAACTACGCTGACCTCGACGAAATCGAGGAAATTGAGGATGGTGTCGAAAGACGTCTCCAAAGAGGGGATCTGACAGTTATCGAACCTACCTCGCCAGCGAAGGTAAGGGGGATAACGAAAAAGGTGAGAGTTAAGAAGGCGCCGGGGCCTGATAAGATCACCAACAAGATGATCAGACATTTGCCTGACAAAGCGATCATGCATTTGGTCTCGATCATCAACGCAATCCTGCGCCTGGGTCACTTCCCAAATAGGTGGAAGGTCGCTGACGTGATCTTCTTACCGAAACAGGTGGGAAGAGGGTGATACTGCGGAGATTGGTCAACTTCGAAAAGAGCCACAAAGTCATTCCCGACGAGCAGTTTGGGTTCCGGGAAGGACACGCGACCACTCGCCAGGTGCAGGTGCTGAGGGTGGTTGAGACTGTCGCAGACAACTTCAACCGCAAGAGGCACACTGGTGCGGTGTTCTTGGACGTCTCAAAGGCCTTCGACAAGGTCTGGCACAAGGGGCTGCTCCACAAGCTCCTTGAGGCCGAATTTCCAATCGGATTGGTGAAAATCGTCCGATCATTCCTGGAAAGGAGGAAATTCAGATCTAAGATTGAGAATGTGAGGTCGGGTTAGAGAGGCATTGTTTCTGGTGTCGCCCAGGGGTCGGTGCTTTCCACGTTCCTCTTCTCAGTCTTCTTGTCCGATGTCCCGCGTCCGGAGGACGCCGCCACCACCACGACATTCTACGCGGATGACACGGCGGTCCTAGTTCAAAGCGGAGACGCTGAGCTAGCGACCAGGACACTCCAAAGGATCATTGACGATCTGGAGGATTGGTTCGTCAAATGGCGAATAGACGTGAACGCTGAAAAGAGCAGCACCGTCCTATTCACCAAGAAAAGAGACCGGCAAAAAAAAATCTGCACCCTGGTGGGCCAGGTCACCATGTTTGGTTCACCCATTCCATTGACGACCGAGGCCAAGTACCTCGGAGTGGTACTACACCGGGGGCTATCCTTCCGGGCCCACATCAACTCGGCCCGTGACAAAGCAACTGGTATGATCCAGCGGCTGTACCCGATGATTGGTCGACGCAGTCGGCTGACTATTGGGAACAGGCTGCTGTTGTTTAAGACAGTTGTGAGACCGGCCATGATGTACGCCTCTCCCGTGTGGGGATACGCGGCAGAATCGCACATCAAGGTTCTCCAGACGGTACAGAATAACTACCTGAGGATCGCGTACGATGCCCCATGGTACGTACGCAACTCGCAGCTTCTCCGCGGAAAAGACTTTTGCCCGGGCGGAAGTTCACCCCAACAGACTAGTTCAAATAGTGGTGGACTACGATGAACGATCAAATCTCAAGCACAGGCGCCCCAAGATGGCGCTTGTGGACAGGTGAGTGGGCAAGACCGCTCCAAAACCCGCCAAGCGGGACGAGTCGTCGCTTCGGCGACGGTTCACCAATAAATCTAAATTTAATTTAGTGCCTTCTGTTTCTATGTTTCAGATTAAGAAGGCAATGGACATCGTCCAGCACTCCGTCCATTCAGAGAAACGCTGCTGCTGCTGATTTAAAAGAGCGATTAATGACACTACTGTCCGAGATAGTTATTACAGGGGCGTCGGATATACCCGAAAGTTGTTATGCATCTGCTAACCTCCGTTTGGCTTTGGGCTATAGAATAACCATGACCAGTACCCACTTGGTAACCCCATTGATCAAGAAAGAGCAGTGCTGTTAATATTCTTAAGTGAAGAGGCACTACCGTCACGCGCGTCTGCTTGCTTCCATAAAAGGTCATAAACTATTCATTAAAGTCTGCGCACAATGTTTATTTAAACGGAATAAATTAACACCAGCAGCAGCATACAATGTTGCCATTGTTCCACCAACTGTGTATGTCGTACCTCTAACTGCACTAATAGCATTATCCATTAAATGTCCCAGTGCATCTAGTTCTTGCCAGTTGTCACAAAGAATGTCGGCATAACCCCATGGATAAAGTAAATACTGCCCGTAACTATGCAACGTCAAATAAGCTGCAATATTTGTGGTGTTGACCAAAAAGTCTGTCAAGTTTCTAGTCTCAACTTCAGAAAACGCTGCAGTTCCTGCATACGTTTCAGAACATTCCCAATTACTGGCCCCAGCTTCCATCCAATGAAACCCTAAGTTTCTATTAGCATCACAGCCATTGCAAAGAGCACCTTTTGAAACAGTTTTTCTCCAAAGACTATCAGAGTCCCAACTGTATTCTAT
The DNA here is from genome assembly GCA_963583935.1 of Diaperis boleti. Taxonomy (NCBI): domain Eukaryota; kingdom Metazoa; phylum Arthropoda; class Insecta; order Coleoptera; family Tenebrionidae; genus Diaperis; species Diaperis boleti. Next base: position 23,675,831 of record OY757249.1, read on the forward strand.
TCATAGCCGTCTGGATTGACGCTTGGCAGGACTATCCAATCAACATCTTCAGTCAAATCTCTATTGTCTGGATTTTCTACCAATTGATTGATTAGATAGAGAGCAACAGCGGGAGCGATCCACTCTCTAGCATGAATACCAGCATCGACAAAAATCACTTTCTTTTGTGGATCTCTTGGTCCTGAAGAAATCTGAATAAAGTTTATGTCTCGTTGTTCGTAAGATTGACCCAGAGTTCCTAACGTGACAGTGTCCGGATAGTCATATACTATCCATTTTTTATAAACAATTTATTTATTGTCAATATCAAAATGCAATTAATGAGCAGACTGTATCATCTAAAAATATGTACTTTCGGACCGAGCTGTATAACAGACACTATTGAGGTTATGTTCATAGATATCACGACAGAGATGACGGTTTATTATTGCATGTCACCTTGACGTCATCATGTTAAACGACGAAATAAATGTCAGAATGTGACATTCAATGTGACTAGCCAAAAATTACTGTTGCTTATACCAACATGACCACATTTTGACAATTATAAAAAAAAATATAATAAATGTCTCAATAGTTGTTGCAGATGTATTGGAAGCGAGCGACCAAAAACTGCAAGCATGTTCTAAAGGCTGATTTTTTGATATTAGGTTACATACTGGTCACATTGGTTGAGCCCAAGAGGATTTAATAGAATAGAGGAACCATCAGCCACCTTTAAGCGTGTAATGTGAAAGTCGTTCAGCACATGCTGCTCTCTGTGAGTGAGAAACATAAGCGATGATTTAGATTGAGCAGTTATACAGCGTTCTGTAATACTTTTTTCCGATTACTAACCTATCGCAATTTGTAATACAATACAGAGATACAATACAATTGATTACGTGGTCTACGCAAAGAAAGTAATCTGATATGCATTTCGATAACTTTTAATGTTGTCAGTTGTAGCCGAAAAATGTGTACCTACTTCTCAATTACTGCTTAATTCCAAATGTATCTTGATTTTATTACGTTGTTGAATTTTTTTTTGTTAACACATTGAGCCCCGGGTTGCATCAATGCGATGCCACGGTTTTCGGGCAGTGTAGGACGGCGAGTACACGATTATATGCCATTGCTTTCATGCTATTTCAATGGAGAACGGAAGGTAGCCGTCCGGGGGACTAACATAAATATGCTCGTGGTACGATAATTTTTTGTACAGTCTAATTTTTACAGCAGTTTTAATAACAAATAAAGCTGACCACACGTACTCCTTTTAGAAGTTTTGTACTTTTATTTTATGACCTGTACTCCGGAGGAAATGTACTGCAAATGTACTTCCCTTTTATTTGAATGTACTACCTGTACTCCTTTTTCTTTGGGTCTTTAATTTTTCGGCAGGCATCTTCGAACTGTTTCGTTTCTACTAGCAAGGATCAAACGCATATAGGCATGGCCGTACCTAATTTGAGACGCTCATTCATTTCTCGGAACGCAGAGTGCTAAGTAATCATAAATTTTGTTTTGTGTGTTTAGTTGAGCTCTCTCAGTTTCGCCAGTTTCGCATTTATGTTCGATACAAGAGTTCAACAACAGTTCCTTGAAAATTTATCCGCCACTTTATTTAATTACATAAAAAGTTACTTCAGTCAGTTTCATATTAGTCCAGGCAATGGGGTTTTTTTGTGTTTTTGATCGCAAAAGGTCGGACAGAAATAAAATTTGGTGGGATGGTGGGTGGGAGATAGGCATAAACTTCATGAGACCAATTTTATGCAGAATTTAATGTAGAACATAAGTCCTATAACATTTTCTAATCGGAGTTACCGTTTACGAGAAAAAGGCAGAAAGGCTTCATGACGTCACGTTCGGGAGCGGTTTTTTGGGCAAAAGTGGATGAAGCTCCCCCGCTGGAGTGGGAACTCTTCGGATTTTTATTTGGATGCCTACTGGGAGTTCACAAACAAATTTTCTAAACTTTATAAATTATCTCTTCTAAAAAGTCTAATTTGCTTGGACTAGATTTTCATCGGCACATATCTCGAGAACGATTCAACCCAGTACCTTTTTAAGGGGTTATTTTTGTAGGAAATTTTATCAGCTTTAATTTTTTATGGAGGACACATAGTTTTATAGTAATAAACGAAGAACCGATAAAAGTTAGAATTTTTCGACTTTGAACCTATTTTGGAGTAGGGAGAGGCACACTTAAAAAAATATTTCTTTTGTAATATGCAACCAAAGTTGAAGTTGATCTTCCTTGTAATACGCACTGAAAATAATTCAATAAATTTCATTAATTTATAATTATTAATAATAAATTATTGTTGTTAATTATTAATATTGAACACGCCGCTAATGAATCAAAATGAAATCTGCAACGACTTGCCTGCACACACAGTAAATTATCCCCGCGCGGTTTTACTTGCACACGCCATAAATCAATTTAGTTTTGATTGCGGACTTGACTTTTATTGAATTTCACCGGTTTAGTTTTGATAAAATAAACAATAAAAACATATTTGAAAAAGGAACATTGAGGATTATCGAATTATCACTATAATCCAAAAATTCCCAGATGGGTTGTAAACGATGACGAATGAAATAATCTATAATACAATTCAATCAATTTTGTTAAAAATTCACAGGACATATTCCTCAAATCAGACATAATTGTTAATTATGAATTTGTTAATTATTAATAATTCATTGTTGTTATTATTGTTAATAATGTTAATATTGAACACGTCGCTAATGAATCGGAATGAAATCTGCAACGACTTGTCTCCACACACAGTGAATTATCCCCACGCTGTTTTAATTGCACATGTCAAAAATCAGAACAATTTTGATTCCAGTGGACGAGAACTTTTAATTAACTGTACCCCGTTCTCCGTGCGGTCAATGCAATACATTTTTCCGCAATATTTTTTTCAAATTTACAAATTTCAAAAAATCGCTCTCTAGCGGCAAAGATCTATCAAAATTTCAAGCGACAATGTTCAGAAACAAAAAAGACCGACAGGAATGTACATGCCGCAAGAGAACCTTCTGTCAGAGACCTATGAGTAAATCACGAGGGGGACCCCCGAAATGTTACATATTGCTATCTACTAAAATGGTGATAAAATGAACTAAATGCCTACCCCAATAATATTTTATAATGTTGGATGGAATGTAACATTTATTTTTAAAAAGATCTAAGTCGCTCGACTTGGTTCCTTTTTGAATTACCGATCTTGGACGTACATATTTAAATTTACCGTAAAAACTTTTATACGAGTTTGAGATCTAAAGGTGAGCAAGATTAGTTGTTTTTATATATTATTCAAAATCAGAAACCTTTTGAAGTGGGGAAGTAATTATTTATATTGTTTAAACACTATTTATTATATTTATATAAAAAAGTATATTGAATTGTCGATTATTTATTTTAGACATTTATAAATAAAATAATTAAAAATTGTTTATCAATACTTGTAGGAAGGAAAAATTTGAGAATTTTCCTCGATTTCCATGGGAGTCCCTGATCAGATCCTGACTTTTTGTACCACCTCAAGAGTATACCCTTTCAAATAAAAGAAGAATTTTGTAAATCGGTCCACAATTGACGAAGAAATCGGTGAACCTACATGAAGTCGGTTAATAAAAGGGAGCGAAAATTTGAGGATTTTTCTCGATTTCCATGGGATTCCCTGATCAGATCTTGACTTCTTGACAAAGGAACTTCCGCAAGAGTATACCCTTTCAAATAAAAGAAGAATTTTGTAAATCGGTACACAATTGACGAAGAAATTGATGGACATACATGAAGTCGGTTAATAAAAGGGAGCGAAAATTTGAGTATTTTTCTCGATTTCCATGGGATTCCCTGGTCAGATCCTGATTTTTTTGATAATGGAATCACCTTAAGAGTATACCCTTTCAAATAAAAGAAGAATTTTGTAAATCGGTCCACAATTGACCAAGAAATCGGTGAACATAAATGAAATATAAATATATAAATGTTCTGAGGTAACAAGCATTAAAAAAAAACACAACCGAATTGATAACTTCCTCCCTTTTTGAAGTCTGTTAAAAAAACGCAAAACTATTTTTTTTTTAGATAAATATCATACATATTGTTTAAATAATATTAATAGTTATGTCCCCGCTCCAAAAGGTTTCTGATTATAAATAATAAAAAAAAAAACATCAAAATCGGAGCTGTTTCTGAGGACTTCCGAGAAAAAGACTTCATTGACGCGACTAGATATATACATATTTACAATCCCTTATTGTTGTTACCAACGTTTCTAAGCGAAGAAAACGTTTAAAACGGGACAAAAATTAAGTTTGCATGGCGTAACTCTTAAACGTGTTAAAATATTAAAAGCATTATTAATTACTAATTATGGCACAAATGTCCTGGCCCGAATAGAGTGACGACAATACAGTTTCTTAAAAGTATCGTTTTCTACTTTGGTGTCATAATTGAGTTTTTGTGAAACTAAAAGTAGTGTCACAAAGAAACTTTTTGTGAAACTGTTTTTGGTGTTTTTCTTTATACGTATTTATTATACTATTATTTATACTAGTTGCACATACTATTTTTTATTACGAATGCGGAATAAATCCCAGTATAAAATGGGGTCCAGGGGTGAAGCATCGGTAGGGTCCAGGTGCAAATTCAGTTTTAATATTTCGATAGTTTTTTGTTTAATTTCAACAACGTATTTGTTTTTTATTACTCAGGCGGAAAAATAGTATCTGTGCAACCTTTATTACGGTTGAAAAGTAACTGTTTGCCCATTTGACACCAAACGGTTGTTTGGGTGCGACAAGTTTACTTCTTGCACACGCAGATTCAGATAAACTGCTGAAATTAAATAAGAAATAACGTTGAAAGAAATTAGACAAAAAAAAACACAATCGAAATATTAAAACTGAATTTGCCCATGGACCCTAACGGGTCTTCGCTCCTGAACCCCAATTTTATACTGGCATTTATTCCGCATTCAAAAATAGTATGTGCAACTCGTGCGGCGTTGTCGATTGTAGTTGCACAATATACTATATTTAATTTCAGCAGTTTGTTTATCTGAATTTTATAAAATGGACAAACAGTTACTTTTTGTACGCAATCCAGATCCTGGAAAGCTTGGTCAGCAGTACGCCCACGGGTCGACTCGTTCCGCTGCTGCAGGAGCAGTATATACGACACTGACGCCCGACGGAGCATTTCGATTGATATTTGATTTGTCGGGTCACGTTGTACTATTAATTATTCTTATTGTTTTTAATATAATCTAACAATTTATTTGTACATTTTCAACCGGAATAAAGGTTGCAAAGATACTATTTTTCTGCATGAGCAATAAAAAAGGAATAAACGCTCGACAAAAAAATAAACGTTCGGTAAAAGTAGTAAATGTTCAATAATACATAATATATTTCGATACTAGTGCGCTGAAACTGAACTGAAAACTGAACTGACCGTCTAAAAGTACCTTAAAAAATGCAGCTCCAAGTGTTTTAAAAGTTATGTTGCTTAGTTGTGGTCGTATAATTTTTGTTATTGTTTATATCTGGACCTGCAGCGCAACGTAATTCTAGAAAGCCATTCGTTCTTTTGTGGTAACAATCGTTTTGTTATCGGAACTCCTGTGTTTACATATATCTGAACACAAACATTATAACCGCTAAGCTTATGTTTCCGACCACCAGAAGGCGCTGAGTAAAGAACAGTTATAATTGTGATTAACAGATGGCAGGAGGCGACAAAATCGGAAAAAATTCGTTACGCCATCTGGGAGTGAAAATCATTTTCGTGACACGACTTTCATCATTGTATGGTTCCTCTATTGTTTACCTACTCTCTGGTTGAGCAGAGAAATAGCCTGCCGTCAGTCATCTGGATTCCGCAAGGCAGCTTTAATTTTATAAAAGGAAACATATACCTCCCAACTACTTTCTAAAACCTGAAAATTAATTTGCGAGCAGTATATTAATTAAAAATAAGTTTTGTTTTCGTCAGTCATGTAAATCTTGATAGAAGGTTGCGCCTTGCCCAATAATATGGGACGCTCGGCCAAAACGTATTTTGGTATAATATTTAAATATTTTGAATTAATAAATAAATTATTTATTACATATTATATTAATAAATCAGTTATTTAAAATATGCATTTTAAAAAATATACTGTACAGTCTTCTCTAATTTGCAGAATTTTATATTCCCTAATAAAAACCAGGTATGTTGTCGAACGACAACTTATTAAATCTCAAACCACTCAAATCTCCTGAAGAAATTCGAATACATTCATGTCACGTTGTTGATAAGATCGACCCATTGTTTCAACTTCGACAACATCGGGATAATCTTCTGTGAGTTGTGTCAGGTATTCATTAATCTGAAAAAGTAAAATAAAAAAACTAATTCCAAAAACCTTTCTAGATATGTTATCAAACCACATTGTCTCAAAAGTGATTCTTCCTGTCTTTAAGGGTTTTTTTGCTTGGTGGTACTCTTTGTCCACTTGAATTCTTCTAAAAAATACTTTAATTTGGAAAATTTTACTTCATAAATCCTACCTTTCCACATCGTCGAAATCTGAAATCTGAATTAGGTTCGAACTAACATAAGTATGTATTTTGGACTTCCTTTTGTACACTTTGTAGATCTTATAGCTGTAAATATTTATAGGTAAACTAAAAACCCTAATAAACCATGAGGTTAGTAACTACAAATCCCGTAAATCATGTGCCTTAAGGAGACGCAACGACTCCAAGATGACTGCCTTATTATTTTCATTGATTTATTCCTCTTCATCTTTAGCTTAAACAGTAAACATTTTCAGAAAATATTTTTTTTAGTTTAGTACTTCATTTCATGAATTAGGTTTAGGAAACCAAAATCACATAATTATAATAGTCAACTTATATATAACTAGTATACCTTCAGGAATAAACTTTTTGTTTGTTTGTAGAACAACAAATACTTAGTTCGTGAAAAATGGAGGCAATTTGCAAAAACTAAATATAATTAAAAATGTCATATGAGAAATGTACCTTCACGATCATTAAAATTTGATCAGACAACAGTGTGATCTCGAATAGCTTAAACAGGTTATTAGTAGATAACGTATTTAAAAGTAGATTCTAAATATTTTAAAAACCACCCACATTAAATTTTCATCATGCGCAAACGAGAAAAAAAAAGTCTGTTACTGCAAGCAGCTAGCTAAGGAGTCCAAAGAAGTCCAAAGATGCTCCAGCATGGAAAGTAAATATTTTCATTTAATTTTTACATTTAGTATAGTGTGAAATTGAAATATATATAAAAAAAATTACTGATGCATCATAAGGTCCAGTACGACATATCTGTGAAAATTTGAGTCAAGAATTTTGATAGCCCATAAACCCTTTAAACCATCCTACTTGTGGCGTTCATGAAGCAATAAAGTAACAGTAGAAAAACGCATACGCTCGAGCACCGACCGATAAGATTTAAATTTGAATTTGAATTTGACTTACCTGATTCAATAACATTATAATAAATTTTCAAAATGACGTCCCTCAATTTGAACACATGCTTGGGTTCTTCGAGTCATATTGCCTCAGCCACATGCAATAAGACCCGGCTGTTGACATTTTGCTTCACTGTGCTTTACACACATCAAAATGTCAAAATATGTTTTTAGTTGAACGCCTTTATTAGTAGTATTACGACACCATATAACACAATATCCAATTAGTAATACTTAATAGTATATTGAAACACTAGTTTTGTAATGGATTATTAACGCACTCAAAATGAGTGCGTTAATAGCTTTGTTACAACAGCAAATTAGGAAAAAAATATTGAAATACTGTTAACTTAAATCTAGATTTTATGTCTATTTTCTTTCTTTTTTTCAAAATTAAAAATGCAATTTTTCTAAAATTATATATTGTTGAATTTAAGTTCTAATCCCGTCGCTCCTTGTGCAACGACTTTAGGCAATGAGATATATAGAAATAAAAACTAATTAATTGGAAGAAGCTGTTAATAAAATACTAATCACTTGATTATATTTACGTAATCGCTTAAATCTACAGTATTGACATTTTAATCTTCACTTATTGTTAGTGATAAACCTACTTTAAGATAAACTAGTCATCGCCCGTAACTCGAAATTCGAGTGGTATGTATTGGATTGGTAATCAAAACAATGCAAAAATTAAAAAAAAAATGCATACTTACGTAAATAGTGTTGAATAAAGATTGGTTACCATACTATGTACATATTACAAATTTTAATTTGTCTTGTCTGAATAGTTAAAAAAAATTAAGACGGAATAATTTCTTTATAAACAATGTTTTGCGTAAACACTCAATGCTCCTGATTGAATTGTTCGCTAATGTAGCAACGAAGACCATCGAATGTACGAAACAGAAGAAATTACTACCAGTATTGTTTTGAAAAACCTCTTGAAGTATATGATCAATAATGGCACGTTGTTCATTATTAGCCATTTCATACATTTTATTAAACAATAAATCTTCCGGTTCTCCATTGATTTGTTGAGAAAGTCGCAGGTCAGTTGAACGAAAATTTTGTGGAATTGGTAAACCAATTTTTCGGCAAGAAAAATTATACAATAAAAGAATTGTATTTTGCACAGCTTCATTCGTCCTCTATTTCACACTCTTCACACCCCGCACCTAAACATCCATTCAGATGTATAGATGTCTTAATAAGCATGTCTTAAGTTCCCTACACAACTTGCTCACCCAACCTCAGGGGAGGAGCTAAGATATATTTAGCTACAGTTGTCCAACTTCTCACTTAAAACGATTCACGCTCATTTAAATCGATGACTGTAATGGACCGCTTTTCCCCTAAAATGATTTGCAAATAATTAACGATTAAATATATAGATTTTTAGTAACAGTATCAATTTGAACTAATTCATGGGTAGTAGATTAATAATTTCCCATTATTGCAAAAGCATTATCTACATAGAGAGAAAAAAAGGACAAGAGGTAGAGAATGTCTATAATGTTTACTATATAAGCTATAAAATTGTGGAAGTTTTTGGTAGTAATGTGTTGGACACACTAGGACAAACATTTCCATTTATGGAGACCCGATATAATTTCTCTACAATAGAAATAACACCACAGAAGTTTTTTTAGTGTTATGTAATTTTAGTATTGTTTGATTAGGCATAATAGATTAAAGAAAGTATTATTTGTATTTTTTATTTTGACTTATACATATGAAAAGATACTTCAATCGTTAATCGTTGAATTATGTTCTATTTTTAAGGACATAGTCAGCGTAAACCTTAAATCCTTCAAATGTTTCGACAGCAACTCCATTAATCCTAGAAGCAGGTAAATCAAATCCATAATTTCCACCACCGGGTAATTCAATCGTATAAACAAGATCAATTCCAGCAACTCCCATAGCCCAGTCATCACTGGCCCCAGCAGCAGCATACAATACATTTGTAGAACTACCGACTGTATATGTCGTTCCACTGACACTTCTAATAGCACTGTTAACGTTTTGGCCGAGATCATCTAGTTCTCTCCAGTTGGTGGGCAAAACACTTCCGTAACCCCAAGGGTACAGCAAATATTGCCCGTAGCTGTGCAATGTCAAATAAAGTTTAACGTTGGGGGTTTTTAAAAGGTAGTCTCTCAAATTTCTTGTTTCTACTTCTGAAAAGGCTTCTCTACCTGCGTAAGTTTCTGAACACTCCCAGGTGCTGGCTCCAGCTTCCAGCCAGTGGAAATCGAAGTTACGATTAGGATCACAACCGTTGCAGAGTACTCCAGGAGAAACAGTTTTACGCCAGAGACGGTCATTGGTCCAGCTGTATTCGTAACCATCTGGATTAACACTGGGAAGGATAATCCAGTCAATGTTTTCGATAAGGTTTCTATTCGCAGAATTCTCTACCAGTTGGTTTATTAAATACAAAGCAACGGCAGGAGCAATCCATTCTCTGGCATGGATGCCAGCATCTACAAAGATGACAGGCTTTGTTGGATTACTAGGACCAGTGGATATGCGAATAACAACCATGTCTCGTCCTTCGTAGGACTGACCGATATTTTCGAGGGAAACGATGTCGGAATAATTAACAGCCAACTGATTGAGGTATGTATTAATCTGTAAAAGGAAATCATTTGAGGATAAGCTATGTCATAATTTTGTTATAATTTTCTTTTAATTATTATTTCTGAAAGAAATAGCGTAACAATAGAGTAACAAATTTCATGAAATGACTGGAAACATTTTTTACTCCTTCTTTAGTAATCCCACAAAGGGTTCAAGAGTTTTGACGCTGTGTGTAGTAACTCACCTCAGAATGGCGTAAATATTGATTGAAACTAATCCTTCCGGATCTTAAGGAAGGTTGAGAAAGATGATATTTTCTCTCGGCTTCAATTGTGCTATTTGAAAAATAAAAATCTGATTAAGTAAAGCAAATCTACTGACGTCTTACCTTTCAACATTTTCAATTTGAACTTCATATTCAATACCCTGAACTTTTAGGTAATCCTCAAATTTAATTTGTGATCTAGGTGTAACCATAACGCTAACAGGATTACCTGCAGTATTGATACTTGACCAAAAATCAAAATCTGGACTTGTAGACAGCGAATTTAAATAGGTCATCTGGGAATCAGTTTTTGGTACAAATTTATATACCTTGTACCTAAAAAAATATGGTATTATAAACTGTCACCTGTATTTCTTGTCAAAATACCCTTCATAGGAGGCACCAGCTGCCAATCCCAAAAAAATCACTAACACCAGTGTTGCTGCTCTCATCTTCATCGTCATGCTTACTATGCAGCCACACGTAAAGCTTTGTCTTTTATATGTAATAATTCACATTAATAAGCTCCCATTACGAAAGATCAATATTTTCAAAGTGATTTTTATAGATAAAAGGATTATATTTTTAATCGATCTGTACTGGTTTCTAATCCAAACCGTAATCTGGATAAAAATATTCAATTGTCTTTTGAAAAGAAAATGTATCCATAATTGAAAGTTTGAGTGGAGTTGTATCATCAGATCATCAGAGATACCTAAATAATATGTGTTTTTAACAAAAAATATGGCTAACTGAATATATCAGAAACATGTGTAAAGAAGATGGGTATTAAAAATTGTTTTTGTTGCTTTTGTCAGGTTTGTAGATAACGTTCCTGGAGTAGAGAATATCTTTCTTTATCAATTTATTTTGCTACTTAAACTTGCTATACAATAATTACTGCCATATTTTATTGTATAAAAGAGATTACATTTCCTAGCAGTTTAAGCTTCTTTAAGGGCGATTCACATAAGCCAATATAAATATTTTCTACCTAGTGCAACTAAAATATCAATTAAAAGTTCATCTTTATCTTTTTCATAACAATTTCACGCATGTCTACATCAACTTTTGGGGATTTAGTAGAGTGCCGGTCTCGCTTATTAAATGTGTCACCCTGTCGGTCTTTCAATTCACAAAGCTGCTGTCAGATGATTTAGCTATAATATTATATTGTTTTGCTACAAACAATCGGTTTTTAAAATTTCGTCGTGTAAACCACTAAATATTTTCAATTCAGTTCTGTACATATAAAAAAAAATAATAAAAAAAGTGAATAATGGCTATTATTCTCTCGGTGATTTAGGCCACTCGCCTGCGGCTCGTGGCCGTAAACTTCACCTCGTGAATAATAGCCATCATTATACGCTCGTTGAATAATATACTATTATCCAACACTTGTTTATTATGTAGTCATAATAACGCCGGTTTTGAGTGGATTATGAGGTCTATAAGACACATGTGACTTATGAAAAAATAGTTCAACGGTTTTCTAATTTTTCATAGCAACTAGTTCATAAGCCAACAGTTTTGAACGTCAAATGAACGTCAAAATTTTTTGGGTTTTGATGAAGGTTCAAGAACTGTTACAGGAGGGGGTGTTAGATAAACCTATGTATTAAACACGTGTCTTAAGCTCTCGTGGCTAAACATTTCTTTCGTGACTTATTTGCCTTATAAGACACTAGTTTAATAAACAGCTATAAGTGTATGAATTCGTCAAGAAATCGTCCAGTGCAAAAAAAAAAGTTATTAACAATTTTCAAACTTTTGATATAGTCAATTACTTGATTTTTTTCTGATATTAAAAAAAAAAACTGTAGCCCATTGGCCAAAAATAAATGAACAGTTTTTGCAAAAGCATTCAGTTTCCCATCTTGCAGAAACTTTAAACTCGACTTTATGTCCGAAGAAAAGTAATTACTTACCCGTTATCTAGAAATCTAAGCCCTGAATCAAAAAAAATATTTCCCCATTTATTGTGCTTCCTGCAGTACCACCTTCATATTTTTGTCGTAAATAATAAACTAGAAACAATTATAAATGTAGAATGATGTAAAATTTCGGATTCTCGGGACTGGGCAGTAAAGCACAGAACCCCGATCACCCTCTCTCCCCCCACTGCGTCCTTCGCCCATCCTAATTTCATCTGAGGTACGTTTTTAAAAATATTCGAAATTATTCTTACGTGTACATTCTGTTTAATATTTTTGATAATTTGGTGGATGCCAATATTCACATGGGAATTTAAATATTGAAAAAGAATCATTCTTAGATGCGTTTTTCTTGTATAGAAATTGGAAACTTTGGAAGAAATAAGTATATCAAAGTTATTAGCCTTTGTTGGCTGGATTATTTCTACATAGCTCTCAAAATAAAACTTCTTTTATTCAATAAGAATTTAAAAAACAATGACAATTTTTAATTAAGAACTAAAACAAATCAAACAAAATAAAAACAAAAATTACTTGTTATCAATCTTTTTCTTTACTAATGGTTGTTGATGTGTGTGGACCTTTGGACAAGAGCCTTCACAAATAATGTTATTTTTGTACAACACCAACCCTTTTTTGGATGCATCTGCTGTTTGTGGGCGAGGCGTAAGCCGAGGACACAATGCAGATAAGGCTAAAAAAGAACTTTTGGCCGAGGTGCACAAGTCGATTTTTAAGCGATGATCACAAAATAATTCAAAAATTTGGTAATAATTTTTTTTTAGACGATGATTACCAAAAACGTTTTTGTATGTTTGTACTCTTTCTTGGAGCCTTAAAGTTTTACTTTTTTGTACACATTTGTCAAATTCTGACAGATCAGTCCCAAAAAAGCGGAGTTTGACAGACCAGTCCCAAAAAAGAAAAGTTTGACAGATGTGTACAAAAAAGTAAAACTTTACGGCTCCAAAAGAGGACGTAAAAGCACCTTTTTCGTAAGCATCACCTAAAAAACTTGTTTATGTAATATTTAAATGATAAATTACGTCTCTGCCTATTTTTTTACACTTACATGTTGTTACGTGCTATCTCTAGAAACGGTTGTAAAATTTGAGAAACTGGAACTATCTTAGAGTTAAGGGTTTTCCATCTATAATCCAATTAGAGTAAAATAAATAGGGTTTCAATTAGTTGTAAGGCATTAAGCCAAATAGTTCATAATATAATATGATAATATGTGCCCTGTTGGGAAAGACTTATCTAGTGTGCCAAGAACTCTCAAATTATTTGGGAGTTTAATTTGACGAAATTGTTTAATAATTATTATTCTATATGTATAATATACAGTGATCATAAAGTTCCGCACAAAATTCATAATTTAGTTATGTAATGTTTTTGCAAAAAACGCTCAAACAGGTCGATTATTGTTTTCAAATTGTCATCTTTTGACATAAAAATTTTGATGATGACGTCATCTGTTTTTGAAGTATGACACCGTCATGAATTTTTTTTAAATGGCAAGCCCCAAGTTTTTTTTGGGTTTTAGATGCACTTTTCAATTCTCTATTCAACGAGAGTGTGAGAGTGATAACTTTTTTTTTAAATTACAAGTTTTACTTCAAAAAATTAAATTTATAAATATTATAAATTCTATATCTTCTTCTCATAATAATTCTTACACACATTTATGTAACTTAATGTTACTGCACTTACTGCTACGCTTTATTAAAATTTGCTTCTTACTTGAAATAGATCTACCAGTGTTAACAGGAGTTCACGAAAGTCTTCAAAGAGAAGCAGAATAATAAATATTGTAAATCCATAATTATGTAAGTTTTTTGTGTGTGAGGTAAGATATTCCTAATTTAGAAAAGTACTATTTCGTACTATATAATATTTTTTACCTGTGATATTGTGATATTGTGTACTGTGGAATAACAAGCTCTAGTGACTTTGTCGTTTGGTTCATAACGGTTTGACAATTTAATAACAATTTGAGTGAGGTTAAGGTTGGCGTATTTTTATGAGTTTGGTGGTAGAGACGAGTCGGGGTCAGAGACGCAACATCCAGTAGTGCTGTATTTCGTGCAAGCAAGTAGCCTTTTCTAACGGCAAGTAGCGTTTCTCAAAAGGGAAGATTTCCCTACAATAATGGGTTTCTGGGAGATATAATTTTCACGACAGACGACCAACGAAATTGGAATGGAATGTGTCAGATCAGCACTAGGATCTCGGGAGCCTCTAGTAAACAAAAAACCTGTTTCAACACCTGTTCTATAAGAATATGTTTTTCAAACAAAACAAAATTGTTGTTCCAAAGTTGTTCATTGTAAAATGGGTCGTCCCTTGAATTGAATTTCACGAACTCAAATAGGTATATAACATGAGACCCTAAAACGTGTTCTGTTGTTTAATAAAGTTGTTTTGACTTATAACAGTGCGTAACAAACATCGGAATTTCGGCTAGCACTTTTAAACTTTGTACACTTATGACTTCATTTCGGGGGAGCATTCTCATTGGTTCGTGCGTTTCTCATTGGTCCCATTGGTCCACACGTCTAGTAACTTTGAATTTTGTCCGGTGTTGACGTCACAGAAAGCCGCGCGTTTCAAATAATATAAATGTTCTGGATTTCTTCACCTAGTAAAGCCGTGATTTAGAATAAACAAAAAAATAGGGGCATAATATTTTTTCGTCTATTTTCTAGAAAGTTTGCTTTTGCAAAGGGTGTTGTAAGTGACATATGTTACATTTTTGAGATAACCGCAAAAACCGAATTGTTGGTGTATAAAGTGTTCTACTTTGTACCGATTTTTTAAAATTTTAAAACAAAATAATTTTAAACAAGAAGAATGTCCTTAAATCCAAGTGGAGTAAATTTAAATTAAAATTTAAATATATCTATGTCGAACTCCACAAACTTTAATAACTGAAGGATTACTAATGGTACATGTTTCGGCAGAATGCTTCTGCCATCATCAGCCCTAATTTAACAAGAGATTAATGATACAATTGATGAATTACAAGAGGGGTTCTTACCTTAAAGAATATAAAAAATTATGACATTGACGTAATTTTGAATTAAATTTGACGTTTTCAAAGGGTTACATGATTTTTAAAAGATTTCGTAAAAACAACATTTTATAAATGTAAAAATTAAAAATGGATCAAAGAGAATCTGGTAAGTTTGTTTGAGTGAAAAATTAAAATAGTGAATTAATAATGGGATTATTGAAGTTATTCTGTTCATTTAAACAAGATCTGTTTTCCAGTTTCAAGGCTTTCCTTATTTCCAAAGTCTCGAGAAAATCTAATTTCCGGCCTTTATTGCATTTATGAATCAATTTGGAATTTGATGGTGAAAAACTATGTTTCGTTATTAATATATGATTGGCGAAAGAAGAAGGTGTTGATGGTGGAGGATCAAGATCTGTGTTGTTATAGATGTGCCTGAAATGTTCTTTAATACGGTCTGATATTTTGCGACCTGTCTGACCTATGTAGAATGACGCACAAGTAGAGCAGCTTAATTTGTATACACCTGATGATGATTTGTAATCTAATGGATCTTTATTTTTAATAAAAAATCTGGATAAGTTGTTATCTGTTTTAAATGAAACTTTAAAACCGTTTTTCTTAAGTATTTTAGAACATTTCTCTGAGACGACGCCAAAATATGTTAATGAATTTGAAAAGGAAATTGTTTCTGAAGGATTTTTAACCAAGTAGTGTGTGTACTTGAATTTGTTACAGTATCTATAGTATAATTTATTTATAGTTTTTAAAGAATATCCATTATTTGAAGCGATTTGTTTAATGTTATTAAGTTCTGTTTGAAAAGATGAATCTGATAGTGGTATAGAAAATAATCGGTGGAAAAAGGAATGAAAAGCTGCAAATTTATGGGAAACAGGGTGACAAGAGTCAAAAGGTATTACGCAATCTGTGATACTAGGTTTTCTATAAATGTCAAATTCAAAACTATTATTATTTCTAGTGATTAACAAGTCTAAAAAGGGGATTTGGGAATTGATTTCAATTTCAACGGTGAATTTAATGGATTGGTTTAAAGAATTTAAGTTGCTGAGTGCGTTATCAAGTTCAGAATCAGATCCTTTGAATAAAACAATTATGTCATCTACATATCTGTACCAAAAGAGAAAATGATCTTTAAAAGGTGAAGAAGTTAAAAACTGATCTTCCAAGTTATTCATGAATATTTCTGCTAAAAGAGGTGACAAATTAGAGCCCATTGCTAAGCCTGAGTCTTGTGAATAAAAATTATTATTAAATTGAAAGAAATTTTGATCTAGGACAGTCTCACAAAGTGAATGTAAATTTAGTGCATGTATGGTTGGCATATTAGAATTAAATAGTAGGTTTTTTAAAATTAATAAGCAAGATTTGGGTGGGATGCTGGGGAATAAATTAACTACGTCAAATGAAACAAGTCTAGTGTCTGATGGAATTTGGAAATTTCTAATTTTGGAGCAAAGATCTATTGAGTTTTTTATTGCAAATTTGTTATTAAAATCTAAATGTTGTCTAAGAATTGTATTAAGCCATTTTGAAAGTATTGATACAGGTGAATTAACAAACGAAACTACTGGTCTAATGGGAAAAGGTTGAGTTTTATGTATTTTAGGTAGACCGTATAGTCTAGGTATGCAAGGATTCATGGGTATTAGTGTGAAAGCTTTTGGGTCAAAATATTTAATAGTTTCTGAAACGTCTTTGAGCGTAGATTTAAGGTTGGAAACAAATTTTGAAGTAGGATCTTTTTTGAGTTTTGTAAAGTCACCAGATTTTAAGAAATTCTCTACTTTGTTTAAGTAATCTTGTTTGTTAAGTATTACCAAACAATTACCCTTGTCAGCTTTACTAATACAAATGTTGTTTTCTTTAATTTTTGTTTTTAAGCTTTTAATCATGTTTGAATCTGAAATGTTCTTTGTGATATTGTCTTTAGATAAGGTAGTTAATGTAGTTACTAGTGATGGAATGGTATCGGGTATCAATGGTGTATTATAATAATTGGTGATTATTTCTGTTTCAACTGCAAGTGTTTCTTTTACGTGTTGGATATTTAATGGTTGGACATTGTATTTAAGGCCTTTGGAAAGAAAATTAATTTCAGACTCTGAAAATAAGGTATTACTGTCATTTAAAACTCTATTGTGAAATTTATGATCTATAGCTTGACTACTTTGAATAGGTAAAGATTCTACATGATGGTCTAAGATGGACCTCTTATCTTTAAATGGCATGTTTAATTGTTCAAAGCAAAGGTGATCTAACTTTCTTACTAGATTCTCGTATTTCCTATGTGCTAAGTCTTGTAATCTATCTCTAATAAGTCTGTCCACATAGTCGAACTGTAGGTGGTCCAGGGAGAAATTGATTTCAAAGTAAAGCCATTTGAGGTCTCTATTCACGATGTTGAGGTGGCGATAATGTTCTTTGATGCATTCTTTGATCCAGTTTCTCTCCGCCTGTCGTTTAATCTTCCAAGATATGTGGTTTTTGATTCCAGTCCTTATAGAGATAAATTTTGGGGTGATCTGAAGCTTGAGGCAATTTTGAAGGAACCAGATTTTTAAAAGGGTGAATCTTCTCTTGATCATTAATTTCTCATAATTACGAACATTATTAGGCCGACTAGCCATATTTATAAACAAGAAGAATGTCCTTAAATCCAAGTGGAGTAAATTTAAATTAAAATTTAAATATATCTATGTCGAACTCCACAAACTTTAATAACTGAAGGATTACTAATGGTACATGTTTCGGCAGAATGCTTCTGCCATCATCAGCCCTAATTTAACAAGAGATTAATGATACAATTGATGAATTACAAGAGGGGTTCTTACCTTAAAGAATATAAAAAATTATGACATTGACGTAATTTTGAATTAAATTTGACGTTTTCAAAGGGTTACATGATTTTTAAAAGATTTCGTAAAAACAACATTTTATAAATGTAAAAATTAAAAATGGATCAAAGAGAATCTGGTAAGTTTGTTTGAGTGAAAAATTAAAATAGTGAATTAATAATGGGATTATTGAAGTTATTCTGTTCATTTAAACAAGATCTGTTTTCCAGTTTCAAGGCTTTCCTTATTTCCAAAGTCTCGAGAAAATCTAATTTCCGGCCTTTATTGCATTTATGAATCAATTTGGAATTTGATGGTGAAAAACTATGTTTCGTTATTAATATATGATTGGCGAAAGAAGAAGGTGTTGATGGTGGAGGATCAAGATCTGTGTTGTTATAGATGTGCCTGAAATGTTCTTTAATACGGTCTGATATTTTGCGACCTGTCTGACCTATGTAGAATGACGCACAAGTAGAGCAGCTTAATTTGTATACACCTGATGATGATTTGTAATCTAATGGATCTTTATTTTTAATAAAAAATCTGGATAAGTTGTTATCTGTTTTAAATGAAACTTTAAAACCGTTTTTCTTAAGTATTTTAGAACATTTCTCTGAGACGACGCCAAAATATGTTAATGAATTTGAAAAGGAAATTGTTTCTGAAGGATTTTTAACCAAGTAGTGTGTGTACTTGAATTTGTTACAGTATCTATAGTATAATTTATTTATAGTTTTTAAAGAATATCCATTATTTGAAGCGATTTGTTTAATGTTATTAAGTTCTGTTTGAAAAGATGAATCTGATAGTGGTATAGAAAATAATCGGTGGAAAAAGGAATGAAAAGCTGCAAATTTATGGGAAACAGGGTGACAAGAGTCAAAAGGTATTACGCAATCTGTGATACTAGGTTTTCTATAAATGTCAAATTCAAAACTATTCCCCAGCATCCCACCCAAATCTTGCTTATTAATTTTAAAAAACCTACTATTTAATTCTAATATGCCAACCATACATGCACTAAATTTACATTCACTTTGTGAGACTGTCCTAGATCAAAATTTCTTTCAATTTAATAATAATTTTTATTCACAAGACTCAGGCTTAGCAATGGGCTCTAATTTGTCACCTCTTTTAGCAGAAATATTCATGAATAACTTGGAAGATCAGTTTTTAACTTCTTCACCTTTTAAAGATCATTTTCTCTTTTGGTACAGATATGTAGATGACATAATTGTTTTATTCAAAGGATCTGATTCTGAACTTGATAACGCACTCAGCAACTTAAATTCTTTAAACCAATCCATTAAATTCACCGTTGAAATTGAAATCAATTCCCAAATCCCCTTTTTAGACTTGTTAATCACTAGAAATAATAATAGTTTTGAATTTGACATTTATAGAAAACCTAGTATCACAGATTGCGTAATACCTTTTGACTCTTGTCACCCTGTTTCCCATAAATTTGCAGCTTTTCATTCCTTTTTCCACCGATTATTTTCTATACCACTATCAGATTCATCTTTTCAAACAGAACTTAATAACATTAAACAAATCGCTTCAAATAATGGATATTCTTTAAAAACTATAAATAAATTATACTATAGATACTGTAACAAATTCAAGTACACACACTACTTGGTTAAAAATCCTTCAGAAACAATTTCCTTTTCAAATTCATTAACATATTTTGGCGTCGTCTCAGAGAAATGTTCTAAAATACTTAAGAAAAACGGTTTTAAAGTTTCATTTAAAACAGATAACAACTTATCCAGATTTTTTATTAAAAATAAAGATCCATTAGATTACAAATCATCATCAGGTGTATACAAATTAAGCTGCTCTACTTGTGCGTCATTCTACATAGGTCAGACAGGTCGCAAAATATCAGACCGTATTAAAGAACATTTCAGGCACATCTATAACAACACAGATCTTGATCCTCCACCATCAACACCTTCTTCTTTCGCCAATCATATATTAATAACGAAACATAGTTTTTCACCATCAAATTCCAAATTGATTCATAAATGCAATAAAGGCCGGAAATTAGATTTTCTCGAGACTTTGGAAATAAGGAAAGCCTTGAAACTGGAAAACAGATCTTGTTTAAATGAACAGAATAACTTCAATAATCCCATTATTAATTCACTATTTTAATTTTTCACTCAAACAAACTTACCAGATTCTCTTTGATCCATTTTTAATTTTTACATTTATAAAATGTTGTTTTTACGAAATCTTTTAAAAATCATGTAACCCTTTGAAAACGTCAAATTTAATTCAAAATTACGTCAATGTCATAATTTTTTATATTCTTTAAGGTAAGAACCCCTCTTGTAATTCATCAATTGTATCATTAATCTCTTGTTAAATTAGGGCTGATGATGGCAGAAGCATTCTGCCGAAACATGTACCATTAGTAATCCTTCAGTTATTAAAGTTTGTGGAGTTCGACATAGATATATTTAAATTTTAATTTAAATTTACTCCACTTGGATTTAAGGACATTCTTCTTGTTTATAAATATGGCTAGTCGGCCTAATAATGTTCGTAATTATGAGAAATTAATGATCAAGAGAAGATTCACCCTTTTAAAAATCTGGTTCCTTCAAAATTGCCTCAAGCTTCAGATCACCCCAAAATTTATCTCTATAAGGACTGGAATCAAAAACCACATATCTTGGAAGATTAAACGACAGGCGGAGAGAAACTGGATCAAAGAATGCATCAAAGAACATTATCGCCACCTCAACATCGTGAATAGAGACCTCAAATGGCTTTACTTTGAAATCAATTTCTCCCTGGACCACCTACAGTTCGACTATGTGGACAGACTTATTAGAGATAGATTACAAGACTTAGCACATAGGAAATACGAGAATCTAGTAAGAAAGTTAGATCACCTTTGCTTTGAACAATTAAACATGCCATTTAAAGATAAGAGGTCCATCTTAGACCATCATGTAGAATCTTTACCTATTCAAAGTAGTCAAGCTATAGATCATAAATTTCACAATAGAGTTTTAAATGACAGTAATACCTTATTTTCAGAGTCTGAAATTAATTTTCTTTCCAAAGGCCTTAAATACAATGTCCAACCATTAAATATCCAACACGTAAAAGAAACACTTGCAGTTGAAACAGAAATAATCACCAATTATTATAATACACCATTGATACCCGATACCATTCCATCACTAGTAACTACATTAACTACCTTATCTAAAGACAATATCACAAAGAACATTTCAGATTCAAACATGATTAAAAGCTTAAAAACAAAAATTAAAGAAAACAACATTTGTATTAGTAAAGCTGACAAGGGTAATTGTTTGGTAATACTTAACAAACAAGATTACTTAAACAAAGTAGAGAATTTCTTAAAATCTGGTGACTTTACAAAACTCAAAAAAGATCCTACTTCAAAATTTGTTTCCAACCTTAAATCTACGCTCAAAGACGTTTCAGAAACTATTAAATATTTTGACCCAAAAGCTTTCACACTAATACCCATGAATCCTTGCATACCTAGACTATACGGTCTACCTAAAATACATAAAACTCAACCTTTTCCCATTAGACCAGTAGTTTCGTTTGTTAATTCACCTGTATCAATACTTTCAAAATGGCTTAATACAATTCTTAGACAACATTTAGATTTTAATAACAAATTTGCAATAAAAAACTCAATAGATCTTTGCTCCAAAATTAGAAATTTCCAAATTCCATCAGACACTAGACTTGTTTCATTTGACGTAGTTAATTTATTCCCCAGCATCCCACCCAAATCTTGCTTATTAATTTTAAAAAACCTACTATTTAATTCTAATATGCCAACCATACATGCACTAAATTTACATTCACTTTGTGAGACTGTCCTAGATCAAAATTTCTTTCAATTTAATAATAATTTTTATTCACAAGACTCAGGCTTAGCAATGGGCTCTAATTTGTCACCTCTTTTAGCAGAAATATTCATGAATAACTTGGAAGATCAGTTTTTAACTTCTTCACCTTTTAAAGATCATTTTCTCTTTTGGTACAGATATGTAGATGACATAATTGTTTTATTCAAAGGATCTGATTCTGAACTTGATAACGCACTCAGCAACTTAAATTCTTTAAACCAATCCATTAAATTCACCGTTGAAATTGAAATCAATTCCCAAATCCCCTTTTTAGACTTGTTAATCACTAGAAATAATAATAGTTTTGAATTTGACATTTATAGAAAACCTAGTATCACAGATTGCGTAATACCTTTTGACTCTTGTCACCCTGTTTCCCATAAATTTGCAGCTTTTCATTCCTTTTTCCACCGATTATTTTCTATACCACTATCAGATTCATCTTTTCAAACAGAACTTAATAACATTAAACAAATCGCTTCAAATAATGGATATTCTTTAAAAACTATAAATAAATTATACTATAGATACTGTAACAAATTCAAGTACACACACTACTTGGTTAAAAATCCTTCAGAAACAATTTCCTTTTCAAATTCATTAACATATTTTGGCGTCGTCTCAGAGAAATGTTCTAAAATACTTAAGAAAAACGGTTTTAAAGTTTCATTTAAAACAGATAACAACTTATCCAGATTTTTTATTAAAAATAAAGATCCATTAGATTACAAATCATCATCAGGTGTATACAAATTAAGCTGCTCTACTTGTGCGTCATTCTACATAGGTCAGACAGGTCGCAAAATATCAGACCGTATTAAAGAACATTTCAGGCACATCTATAACAACACAGATCTTGATCCTCCACCATCAACACCTTCTTCTTTCGCCAATCATATATTAATAACGAAACATAGTTTTTCACCATCAAATTCCAAATTGATTCATAAATGCAATAAAGGCCGGAAATTAGATTTTCTCGAGACTTTGGAAATAAGGAAAGCCTTGAAACTGGAAAACAGATCTTGTTTAAATGAACAGAATAACTTCAATAATCCCATTATTAATTCACTATTTTAATTTTTCACTCAAACAAACTTACCAGATTCTCTTTGATCCATTTTTAATTTTTACATTTATAAAATGTTGTTTTTACGAAATCTTTTAAAAATCATGTAACCCTTTGAAAACGTCAAATTTAATTCAAAATTACGTCAATGTCATAATTTTTTATATTCTTTAAGGTAAGAACCCCTCTTGTAATTCATCAATTGTATCATTAATCTCTTGTTAAATTAGGGCTGATGATGGCAGAAGCATTCTGCCGAAACATGTACCATTAGTAATCCTTCAGTTATTAAAGTTTGTGGAGTTCGACATAGATATATTTAAATTTTAAAATAATTTTAGGTAGGTCAATTTTCATTATTTTCCAAAAATGACTCGGTTAGAAAAAAACATCAGATAATCAGTATCTGTAAAATCACCCTTACTGGCTTAAAAGGGACCTCGTCGATGCCTCCTTCCACGCCCTGGACGTGTCTCCAGTCCAAGATCTTTGTTAATTAATGTGTGTATCTCAGGCTACCACTTATTATACAGGCTGATTCACGAAGTGTGGCAAATGGCTAAACGTAGTTTTGACGGTATTAAAAAACGGTTAATGTAAAGTTGAAAAATTAATGGCAACCAGCGATGCACTCAAAACATTTATTGACTAACCTTTTCCGACTGACAAAAATCGCTATTGCTTTCAACTTAAGAAGATAAAGACTCACCTAGGTCAACGTATCATTTATAAAAATGTTCAAAATGACGACCGCCGCGCCGATATGATCGCCAAAGCCACGACTCGTCGGGCATTTCGCGGATGCCACTCTTTCGCACATAGGGGCCACAATACCGGCCCATTTCGTCCGATCCACTTTTCAGTCTGACACTATGCGTGTACTATAGAGAGGAGCTCCGTCTTGAACCGAATTTGTTGTCTTATGTTCATACGAACGTCCGCTAATAAATTATTATTATTATTAGAGAAATTATTCCTCTAATAAATCGCACACTATACAACTCCCGAGCGATGTGTTCCAAAATCTTTCACCGTACGTCATAATAATATCGGTCATTTAACTATATATTCGAAAATAAAGGTATCTTAAAAAATTTAGTGCACCGTAAACAGTCAAAGTAAAACTGAAAGTAATTAATTGGCAGCCGTTCACCGCACTCAGTCCAGTAAAAAAGTCCTTTTTTGTTTAGGCCAAGAGATAACGGTTCATTTCTTCTTATTTCGAGATAATGGTTCTTCAATCATGACAGCGGTTCTTAATCGGGTAAATTTTAAAACCATACATTTTATTTTTTACAGTTAGAATTTTTTTTTTTTATTTTTCTAGGTCTCCTCACATTAGGGACTGTCACAGTTTTAAATATTCGCCATACTTCGTGAATCACTGTGTATTACCTTTGGCAATTTAACTTGTGTTTTTGTGAACCAATGAGATATTTCAATTTCAAAATAAACAACCAATGGGACAATTATTTTAGTGGAAATTTTTCGAGAGCTTTATTCCTGCGTCAATTTTTTTATTGTCGGCAATATTTTGACCTCGCGTCCTATTAGTATTGAAAATTTTTCCAGGCTATAACGAAAAAAAAAACAAAAAAAAAAGAAGTACGCAGATCAATCGTTTGATTTGTAAGTTATCGTCTTCATAAGTGGTGAGTTCATACAAAAGCCCCATAAAAAAGCTTCTTCAGTTTTCCAAATTTTTTCAATTTTCCGGGCAACTTTTCCAATTTTTCTTTCCGTAAAAACCTTATTTACGAATATTTAAAAAGCCGTTCTCAAGTGATGCGCTTACCAACGAACAGCATTTCATTTTTATTATATGTAAAGATAAGACAGGTTTTCAGAAAAATTATAACAAGGGGGCCACTCCAATAAAATCGATATATCTACATGCAGTCTGTTTTATATTATAAGTGTATTATGTCTCAAGTGTGGATACTCGAGTTTACAAGACAAATGCTTCGTGATAAGATTTAATTTGTCAAGTAACCATTATTTTCGTTTTATTTTATGTTGCATATTTTCACACTTTACTTCCACATTTTAATTTTTTTTTTATCTTGCATAAAACCCGGTCTGCATTATGAGGTACCTGTAATAATCTGTAAAGATGGCGTGACGTCATGCGCCGACTCGGTCAGTTTTGAGCCGAATAAGTTTAGTGTCATATTAATTTTTTTATTTGTCCACCCGATCGAAAATACAAGTGACAACATGGCTAAGGCATGGCCTCGGAAAATTGAAATCAAAGGTCCCAACGAAAAGAGGAATGAAAGAAATACAGCCCTACTAGTTGGTCAAGGGTAGCACGTAATAAAAAAATCTTCCTTACCGCTTTCCAAGTATCAACAATTGAGTCGAAATTATCCGGTTAAACCGATTTCCATTAATATAATTTAGTAACTTCACCATTCATCCGTCCCTCGACGATTTTCTATAATAATTATTCTCTATCTTCGAGAACTACTTTGGTGAAGTTACTTGCTCGACCCGTGTCTTAGCTTGAAAAGAACAGTACCTCGGCGTGCACGCAGGGATCCCTGCTTCAGCGTTTTATTGGCAAAAATCACGATCGTCAGAGGGCGCTTCAAAATGACAGTTGACAGGTCAAATAAAGGAAAACAAATGATATGTGCCATATATCTCATTAATTGTTTCCAATGTTTATTCACTTATTACTGAAAACTATACAGGCCTTTTCAATCGAAATAACTTTTAAGGAAAAGATATTTAAGAAAAACCTAAAAACAGGTTATGATGAGCCTAGGCTCTTCCCGCCAACAATTTGAATTTAAACGTCAAATGAAATGTCAATGACGTCACCAAACGTCAAATTTGAAAATTTGAAACAAACCGCGAAATTTAAAAAGGTTGGCCAGTAAATCGTGATCGTCTAGAGACAAAGACAGAAGAGCGGACCTACGTTGTGTTCTTTTTTTTTTGACAAGACCTCAGTGGCGGGAAATTCAAATTAAAACTTACCAGACACAGAACCAGGTTCTTTTTAATGCAGGGGCGTAGCATATGGGGGGCGGAGCGTACAATAATAACACAAATTTATGGATTTATCAATGTATTTGCTTTAGAGGTCTTATGGTCGAACTTTTGATTAATAATTGATTGTTTTAAACATTTCATCTAGTAACAATTTTGGATAATTTAATTCGTTTAACAATGGTGGCTGATTTAATTACTTTTAACAATAATTTGGTTAATTCATACAATAACAATTAATTTAAGTAAATACAATATTTGAATAATTCATGACAAACATTAATTTGAACAACAGTATCTGGCGAGAGAGTTCCCTAGATTACAAGTATTGAAAGTGCAGTGATTATTATAACATCCCATACCCATTAATAACTCAATCAACAAACGTTACAATTTGAGCAAAGCAGTGAGTGTTTCCTTTTCTTTCAACAAATTAAATTTCATTTACAATCTCGAAATCTACAAGAAATACACCCCTTTTTTTTGTATGAATTCAAACAGGTACACAGCTAAGTTATACAGTTTGAACACCTTTCCAGATTATCAATAATTTTTGTATTAGAGTTGAAAAATACTGGTATTCGGATGACGAATAAAAGTACGGACGCCGCCCCACATCTCTTAACCGCCTCGCCCCGACCCGTGACGATCGGCACTCTCACAACTAAACGAGAACGGCTAGCGAGGTACTTTCTTTCACACACCACACTCACTTCAAATGGAAGACGAAGAAATACAGAGATGGAAACCACAGATACATAAAAACACAAAATTTCAAGTCAAATTCAGCCGTTTCGGTTTACCAAAACTTTAGACTGATAAAATACGTCGCATTGGATAGAGACAACCAGAAAATATAGTTTTTGAAGTGATCTGAATACCAGTCTATGGATCTTTTAATATTATTAAGCAAATTTAAGAAAAGGATTCAAACTGTAAAACATCGCAACTATTATTTAAATGAAATTTGGGTCCAAACAAAACAAAATGACCGTTACCCAAGCGGCGTCCCCTCTTAACCCCTTCTCTCTTTAGTTTGAATTTAAATCGGTAGTTCGTTATCAAATCAATTAGCTTGAACTATCTGACACAGGTGGTTCCCCTAGGCGATGACGTCCCTCCTCGACTTATTAAATATTGTAATTAAAGCTTTACCTTTGTTTCGAACACCAATCTGGCACTAGACACTTTTCTACCCGACTTATCAACGGCTGACAACGAAGACTAAATAAAATTGAAATAACAACTAACACAGATCAACACAGAACGGAACAACAACAAAAATTATTAACAAAACTGCGTGTGAACCTTTGTTGATGTAAATGAAATAAAAATGAGAACTCTCTAATAACAGGTTTTAACTGAACTGCACAAAGACTAAAATCGGAATCCCATTACATCCCTTATCTGTCAACACCCCCACCTCGTTGGTGTCACCCTTTCTGTCCTGGAGGCCACGATCAGCAACCCATTTTGCATCAGTGTTCTTCAGATTTTTACAAGGTCAATTTTTATGTCGAGGGGGACATGTTTTGATGCAATAGTAAGCAGGCTTGGTGCAACCCCATACCCCTGACAGGAGCAACCTCGATTTTTTAAATAGGGAATAGGGGTCAGCAACATGTCGTTTGAAAGGTCTTTTATGTAATTGTCTTTTCAGCCACATAAGTACTTTTTATTTACATAGTCTATAAGTTAGTAATTAAAATAAAACAATTTTTTAACGGATTTATTTTGTATTTAGACATGCTTGCAATTATTAACAATAAAAAGCTTGCAATCAACAATGTTAGATTATTTGTTAATTATTTGCGTATTTATTATCTTATCAGTTTTTGGCTGGAGCTAGAGAACCCATTGGTCTTTCAACAGGATGGAGCGACAGATTATCCTGGAATCTCGACAAATAACACCGGAAACGTTCCGTAACCTAAAAAGTTTCCTAAAGACTTTCATAATCGTCTGTATGAGTGCATGGAAGTCGATGGGAATCAATTTGAACATTTGATATAAAATCAAATTTAATGTTCAATTCTACAGTTGCTTTATCCCTCAGGAAATTAAACACGACTATTTTGTTTTCAGTTTATTTATTTACTTATTGTTAAGGATTGGTATAAATGAGTATGGATGACGACAAATTTGATTACAGCATTATTCAGATGAATAATAAATTGTCTAATAATGTTTATTGCAAGCTTTTTATCGTTAATTGCAGGCATTCCTAGGTACAAAACAAATTCGTAAAAGAAATAATTCATTTTTAATTACTAACTTATAGACTATGCAAATAAAAAAATAATTATGTGGCCGAAAAGACAATTAAAAGACTGTTCAGACTACCTGAACCCATAGTTGTGTTGTGGGTGGTGTGTAATTTTGTTTTACTGTAATTTAAATTTATTGTGATGCGCATATGTCAGATGGCGCTGAAAACGTTTCTAACGGCCGACTGGACCGCCAGGGTTGGGCCAGGAAGCCATTCATAGTTGAGATTCGACCTTAAGTCGTGGCCGAGTGAACACCTCCACACCACGACACTCCGACTAACGTTATTAAAAATTTGTAGTGTGTAAATAAATAGTGTGAGACCGCTTAAAGAGTCTTATTTTTACGTGCTGCATATAACATTGGTCCTTCGAGCCGGATTTGTCGGTAAAAATCGTGTGTGAGTTATTGTGTTCCATCAAAAAGTGCCACAAAAAAGGTCAAGATCCGAGGCAAAGCAACTTGGACGTCTCCATCCGAAAATTGGCAAGAAATCTTCCGTGGGCAAAGCAGT
This sequence comes from Diaperis boleti, assembly GCA_963583935.1. Lineage (NCBI taxonomy): Eukaryota > Metazoa > Arthropoda > Insecta > Coleoptera > Tenebrionidae > Diaperis > Diaperis boleti. Next base: position 23,704,742 of record OY757249.1, read on the forward strand.
CTCCAAAAGCAGGGACCAGTCACAAAGGTGGATTCGTAAGTGCAAGCCAATTATATCCATTTCCAACACCTTTCTTTAAAAGGGTCAAATAAGTATCAATTAAATAAAACGTTAATTTTTTCGAAACTAAAAATAACTATGGAACAATTAACATCACTAAATGTAAAGAGAGGAGTAATGAAACGCAAACTAACTTTAATTCAAAACAGCGTTAATGAATTTCGCACAGAAAGGGTAAATGCTAATTTAATAACAATTAAAAATCACATCGTAGAATTGAAACCAATCTATGATAAATTTTTAGACATCCAAATGGAAATTGAAATTTTAGAGCAAAGCCTGAATCAAACGTCAACGTCGGATCAGGCAACAAATTTTCACAACGCTTATATGAAAGTTTTAGATGAATTATCCGAATTAGAGCATAAGCTATATGGCCAAAATAATAAAGATGTATCTAATGAAACTTCCAAATCTGTTGATCACATCGCAGTAAAGTTACCAGAATTGGAATTACCGTCCTTTTACGGTTCATATGCCGAATGGAGCTCTTTTTTCGACACCTTTTCCGCATTAGTTGATAATAATCAACAATTGTCACAAGTGCAAAAGTTTCACTATTTAAAATCTAGATTAAGAGGAGAAGCTGGAAAATTAATTGAGTCTTTGGCGGTAACTTCCGAAAATTATAAAAGTGCGTGGGACATTTTACGCGATCGTTATGAAAATAAAAGAATGATAGTACAGGATCACATATTCAATATATTAAACTATAATAACATTACAAAACCCTCGCATATTGAACTAAGAAAGTTAGTAGACACCATTTCTATCCATTTAGAAGCATTAAAGGTACAGAAAATTAAGGATTCAGAACTTAGGGATTTTTTACTAGTTTCAATCATTTCAGAAAAGTTAGATTTTGTCTCCAAACGAGAGTGGCAAGGCAAATTAACATCAATTTTACCAACATGGGATGAATTTATTACATTTTTAAAAAGAAGATGTGAATCATTAGAGTCATTACAACACATTACATCAAAAAACTGTACAACTGAAATTCTTAAAAGAAAACCAATAAAAGGTGTGGCGAACGTTTCAACAAATCATAATAAATTCAGTACATTACCTAATTGTGTTTTTTGTAAAAGGGAACATAGACTATTTAATTGTGAAGCATTTTTAAACTTAAGTGTTACAGATAGATTAAATTTACTAAATTCTAAGAAATTATGCAAAAATTGCTTCCGTGCAAACCATGCAACTTTCGAATGCAAATCGAAATATCGATGCAGAATTTGTAAAGAAATTCATAATACTCTTGTACATGTTCAATCTGATGAAATTCCTTCCACCAGTGCCATTGAACAACCAATTGTTTTATCAGCTAATTCACCACAAGTTGTTTTTGAAAATGTAATTTTACCAACAATACGCATTCTAATTAGCGACCTTAAAGGACAAAAGTTTATAGTTCGCGCATTATTAGATAGTGGTTCTCAATTAAATTTTATCTCAGAACGTTTAGCGAACATGCTAACAGCAAAATTTGAACCATTATCATTGTCGATTTCGGGTATAAATCAGTGTATGACAAACGCAAGCAGATTTACTAACATTAAAGCGCATTCCAATTATCAAAATTTTGATTTAAGTTTAACATGTGTCGTAATTCCTAAAATTTCCGAAACATTACCGGGCTTCCCAATAAAAAAGTTTGAAATTCCGGAACATATTCAATTGGCGGATCCTTTGTTTCACAAAACAGGACCCATTGATATGTTAATTGGGGCGCAGAAGTTTTTTGAAATAATAGAACCGAAAAGGGAAATATTAAACGGGAATATAACATTACAGGAAACTAAATTCGGATATGTCATCACGGGCTCCGATAATATACATGGAATTTCCAAACAAGCTTATTGTCATCACGTGCAACCGACCTTAGAGCAATTAGTAGGCCGATTTTGGGAAATTGAAAGTACGAATCATAAAACTAAAAGCCTTCTAACAATAGATGAGGACCGTTGCGAACAATTATTTATGGAGGGTCATCGCAGGCTGCAAAGCGGTAGGTACTCCGTACCCTTACCATTTCGGAAAGATCCAATAAACTTTACGGATTGTAAAACCACTGCCATAAAACGTTTTAAATCTTTAGAAAACAAATTCCGAAAGGACCCTAGTTACAAAATTGAGTACTCCAAGATAATAAAAGAATATTTATCAGAAGGATATGCCGAAATCGTCCCTAAAAATGAGATAGACAATGAAAAAACTTATTATTTGGCACATCATGGTGTAATTAAAGAGAGTTCGACGACGACAAGACTTCGGATAGTGTTTGACGGCTCTGCAAAAACATATCACGGGAATAGTCTAAATGAATCATTGCTACCGGGCCCAAAAATTCAAACCGATTTATATTCGATTTTATTACGATTTCGCGAACATCCTATAGCCTTCACTGCCGATATATCCAAGATGTATCTTCAAATACAAGTACATCCTGAATATCACGACTACTTAAGATTTTACTGGCGACAAGACGAGAAACAACCAATACAAACATTCAGATTAAAAACGGTTACTTTTGGACTAACTTCTGCTCCGTATCTTGCAATCAGAACGCTGCAACAGTTAGCAGATGACGAAAAACAAAACTTTCCAAACGTAAAAAATGAAATAATAAATAATATGTATGTAGATGACTTAATAACGGGAGCAGAATCGGTGGAAGCAGCTAAAAAATTGAAATCGGATATTTCAAAATGTTTAGAACGTGCTGGCTTTCATTTACGCAAGTGGGCTTCAAATAATCGAGAACTTGTACCGGACGAATTTAAACAAAATTCAGAGATTAATTTAGATAAGGATGGAATGTCGAAAACATTAGGATTGCACTGGGACTGTAATGAGGACGAGATACGATACCACGTCCAATTGAAAAATAAAAGGTCTGGACAATCTAAACGCGAAGTTTTGTCAGTAATTGCTCAATTGTTTGATCCATTAGGATTAGTGTCACCGATCATTGTAGCAGCAAAAATACTGCTACAAAGAATGTGGGTAGCCAAACTCAGCTGGGATGAGAGTTTGCCCGAAAATTTGCAAAATCAGTGGGATAAATTTTTGAAGGTTTTATATGATTTAAATCATATCTCACTCCCGAGGCGAGTTATAGGTGTTAATAAACCAATAAGAATCGAGCTGCACGGGTTTTCAGATTCATCAAAACTGGCGTTCGGGGCGTGCATTTACATAAAGGCTTATGACTCATCAGGAGAAATCTCAGTCCGATTATTAACATCGAAATCAAAAGTATGTCCAATTAAAACACAGACCCTCCCAAAATTAGAGTTGTGTGGTGCAGTTCTGTTAGTAGATTTAGTTCAACGTGTTAAGGATAGTTTAAAAATTAAGATAACTAACGAATTATATTATACCGATTCAACCATAGTTTTAAGCTGGATAGCAGCCACACCAGGAACTTGGAACACTTTTGTGGCCAACCGTGTGTCCAAAATACAATCGCTTACGGACATTAAAAACTGGAACCATGTTTCGTCAGGACTTAATCCTGCCGACATAATTTCACGGGGGTGCTCTCCGCAACAATTAATTGACAATCCCCTTTGGTTAAATGGACCATCATTCTTATGGGAACCGACTAATTTAATGAATAATGCTAATAATTTTGTAAATAAAAGTGAAGTAGAAGAACGTCGCCCTATCGCAAAATGTCACGTAGCAAAAGTTCAATGGACTTCAAAATTTTTTGAAAAGTTTTCTTCACTTACTAAATTAATTCGCGTTGTGGCGTACTGCCTGAGATTTATTAAAAATAGTAAAACGAAAACAGACCAAAGGGTGACAGGACGCCTTACAACTACAGAAATACAAAGGGCACATAATTTAATAATCAAACAAGTGCAGCAGGAATCTTTCAGGGAAGAATACGACTATTTAAGACAAAACAAACAATGTCAAAAATCAAGTAAAGTAGTCAAACTCAATCCATTTTTAGATAAAGATAGTCTTATAAGAGCTGGTGGTAGACTGTTAAATGCCTCAATTAGCTTTGATCAAAAATTCCCTCTTATCATACCAAGAAACCATCATGTAACAAAATTAATTATTGAACGGGAACACCTTCGACAATTGCATGCAGGAACGCAATCAACACTGGCAGCAATTAGACGCACATATTGGCCTATCGGTGGTCGTAACAGTATCAAAAAATATTTACATCAATGTGTACGTTGCAGACGTTTAAAACCACTCTCATATGAGGAAATAATGGGGAATTTACCAAAAGAACGAGTAAATCTAGTTCGGCCGTTTTATAATTGCGGATTGGACTACGCTGGACCGATACTAATTAGAGAAGGAAAGGGTCGCGGAAAGAAATCCATTAAGGCATATGTATGTTTATTTGTATGTTTAGCAACCAAGGCTATTCACTTAGAACTGGTCACTGATTGCACCACATCAACATTTCTGGGAGCTCTCAAAAGGTTTATGGCAAGGCGTGGAAAACCATCTACAATCTTTTCGGATAATTCCACAACATTTAAAGGCGCTAATAGGGAACTAATGTTTATAAAGTCAATATTGAATTCAGATACTTTTAAAACCTTTTTAGTTAATTGTTCCGATGAAAACATTAATTGGTCCTTTATTCCACCTCGTTCACCTCATATGGGTGGAATATGGGAAGCAGGAGTAAAGTCAATGAAATATCATCTAAAAAGAATTGTTGGACAGGCCCTTTTTACTTATGAGGAACTATATACCTATTTGACCCTTATTGAAGCCTGTCTAAACTCCAGACCTATTACTCCACTATCCACACATCCTGAAGAATTATCAGCTCTTACCCCTGGTCATTTCCTAATTGGCGACGCATTGACGAGTCCACCAGAAGCCGACGTCACCACAACCAACACTTCCCGACTAGACCAGTGGCAGAGAATCCAACAATTGCGACAACATTTTTGGAAGCGATGGTCCAAGGAATATCTCGTGGAACTACAGCAACGTTCAAAATGGGCAACTTCTGTTCGACCAGCCGCATTAGGGGACATCGTCATCATCAAGGAAGATAACCTTCCACCTCTTTGTTGGCAGCTAGGACGCATTGAAACTTTACATCCAGGAAGTGACGGAAAAGTGCGCGTAGTTACAGTACGTACAAAAGGTGGCGAGTTAAAACGGAGTGTTAAAAACCTGTGCCCTTTACTAGACAATCACTGAACAATGTAAATTCAAACCTTGTAAATATTCATCTTCTATTTAGACTTATTTAGCTTTATGTAACCTAATTTAGTTTTATATAGATTCATAGGTTCTCTTATCAATTTCGTAAAATTTATTGTACATAATATTTAGTGTAAACTTTTTATAATTTTTTGAATCCTTCAACGTGGGGAGTATGTTCAGACTACCTGAACCCATAGTTGTGTTGTGGGTGGTGTGTAATTTTGTTTTACTGTAATTTAAATTTATTGTGATGCGCATATGTCAGATGGCGCTGAAAACGTTTCTAACGGCCGACTGGACCGCCAGGGTTGGGCCAGGAAGCCATTCATAGTTGAGATTCGACCTTAAGTCGTGGCCGAGTGAACACCTCCACACCACGACACTCCGACTAACGTTATTAAAAATTTGTAGTGTGTAAATAAATAGTGTGAGACCGCTTAAAGAGTCTTATTTTTACGTGCTGCATATAACAAAGACCTTTCAAACGACATGTTACTCGACTCCTATTCCCTATTTAAAAAATCAAGGTTGCTCCTGTCAGAGGTATGGGATTGCACCAAGCCTCCTTACTATTGCATCAAAACATGTGCCCCTCGAGATAAAAATTGACCTGTTTTTAGATTTTCCTTAAAAGTTATTGAGGGTGGCTCGTTTCGATTGAAACGGTCTGTATATAAACTCAACAACAAAACTTAAGCCAAATGGTTTTACTACAATATTTCACAATGATTTCCTTCATTCGAAGCTTATAAAATGTAACACCAGAGGTCAGCCACTTTGCTGATTTTCGCCAATAGCTTCTCATCAGAAACGAAACCGGCGATGCGGTAAATTCGAAATCGTAACAGTAGTCAAAAATAGTAACAATAAGTTTAAAAAGTTAAAAATTCATTATTAATTGAGCATTGGATCCATGCTTTTAAATTCATTGAAACAATTTATTAAAGCAGTATTTATTTTGTATGTTCATCAAATGTTTTTGCTTTCGCGGCATAATTTAATTTATTCAAATTTAACTGTCTCTGTAATATGCTTGCGCTACATGCTGGAGCTGACGGGTCGCTGACAGTTGACAACAAATGTCATCCAAGTTATTACCAACACAATTTTTTATTATTATATTAATATAGGGTTTTTTATATATAGCTAGGATTCTTTTTATTGGTGGAAATTTACAATCTTTTAGTATAATTAAAACTTCATGTTGGTAGTCCACAACATTAGGTTGGTAATAACCTTTCAAAATCTCCAACCATGGATATCCAAAAATCCAAAAGATGGATGCGTATCACCAAAGAAAGAGTGAGTGAAACAATTCCAATATTATTTATTCAGAAAAACCATAAAATAAAAAGTGAACTACCCCTTTTGCATTCAAACACACAAGTCAGTGTCATTTTTTTGTGTGCTACCATGTGTTACTATATTTTTAATTAGAGGATTTTTTCTTCCTTCTCTCTCTCTCTATCTCTTTTGCGTCACAGTCTCAAATCAATCCACCTACATTCCATGTCGGTAAAGTCGGTTACGAACGGTTTGAAGTTTAAACCACATTAGGTTTGAACAAAAATTAAAATAAAACAGATTTCGTGAAAATGGGCACCCCCGAACGACAAACAAAACCCTGTATGGTTGTCTTGGAACCAATAACCCCGAAGGTAAATATAGAATTTAGTAGTGAGCTAAAAAGAGCCATAAACGAACGCAACTTGCTGACCACTAAAACACGAAAACGAGTAACAGAAGAACTCGAAAAACTGGAATACGAAAATCAAGAATGCACCAGAAAAACAAAAAGAGAAAAAATCATCAACGAAATTCTACAATCTGAAGAAAATTATATCAGACAGTTGGAGGTTATCATGGAATTTTTTATTAAACCGACACAAGAAAAGGAATTATTAAAATCTGCTGACTTTGATATTTTATTTAGAGACTTGACTTCCATATATAATATAAATAAAGAACTCTTAGAGGAGTTGCGTAAAGACTCAAATAACGTTGCTAAGGCATTCTCAAAAATTGCTCCATTCTTCAAGAGCTATTCATTTTATGCATCTGGTTTTAAGAGAGGATTGGAATTTCTACAGGTAAAGTTTAGGTTTGTTATAATCAAGTAATCATGTTTTACATTTCAGAACTGTCACAAAGACAATGTAAAATTTGAAAAATTCATGGAAATGCAGGAAACCCGACCAGAAGTGCAATCAAAACTATCAGCTCTTCTTATAGTTCCGATTCAACGAGTACCAAGATATAAACTTCTGTTAGGTTCACTCTTTAACTTAACAGCCCCTTCTGAGGAAGACTACAATAGCCTTCTAGGTAAAAATTTGAAATCATGGATGAATTTGATACATATTTCAAACCCTAATTTTGATCCACATTTTGTTGTTAATGTTAATTCAGTCTATGGTCATTTGTTTGAGATTCAATAAGAATTGTAAATGGCAAATGCTAATGTAAAGTCAACTTGATGAAAAAACATTTTGCTCACTCAGTCTTATCAAATTAAATTACAAGCAGTTAAATCTATTTTAAATTGTTGACCATTTCTTTTAGATTCATTAAGAAAAGTGGAAAATGCCGCCGACCATATTAACAAAATTATTAAAGACCAAGAAAACATGCAGAGACTTATTGAACTTCAGAGGTGCTTAAGGAGTGGAGAACCGAACATAATTACTCCTGGAAGATGTCTGATAAAAGAGGGTTCACTGTTCCAAATATCCAATTCTAGTCATAGTAAAAAAATGCATGTTGTTCTCATGAATGACATCATCCTCTTTTGCAAAATGAAAAAAGAAGAGCTCAAAGTAAAATCTTTGAAGTGCTCAGGAATCTACCCATTAAACAAATGTAGAGTACAAATGGTACATGATAAAGGTGCTTTTAGAATAATCTGCCAAAATGAGGAAACAGTATTATATCATGATAGTTATGCTCAAACTGTTAAATGGGTTGATGAGATTGAGATGGCTATTGATACACTTGTGACTGACAGGAAAACATTGAAAAAAGAGAGCACAATTAGAAGACCAGTAAAAAGGAAAGATGTTAAAGAATACAATGAGATTGGATTGAGTCCAGGAAAAAAATTGAGAAAACGAAAAGCTGTAAATGTTAGTTTCACCTGTCTCTTCTAAACGTTTTTTATTGTTATTTTTTTTTGTTATAGGAAGAAGAAGACCTTGTTTCTAAACCTTTAATGTTGACCAAGAGAAAGCCACTAAGGACAACTTTTAATTTGGACAATAATTCAGCTAGTACAAATAACACCCCATCATTTTTGATTACTCTGAAACCTCCTGAGCAAAGGGAATCTACAAGTAATCAAATTGATGAGAGGTCTACTAATGAATCTAGAGAAGTATTTGTATTTGGTCAGCCACATCCTGATACAAGCTTTTCTTTTAAAATGAATCAATGGCTCTGTGGAATTGGGTCATCAGTTAAAAAACTATTTGGTTACAAATAGTTGTTAATAAAAAATATATTGAAATAGAAATAATATGAATTTTAATCCAATTGTCAGAAATCAGTTGGATTCATTGTATGTATATGTGAGATTAATTTTTTTATACATATTTGATAAAATATAAGGTTTCATACAACTTTTTTTTAATTTTTAGAAATCAGTTGGATTCATTGTATGTATATGTGAGATTAAATTTTTTATACATATTTGATAAAATATAAGGTTTCGTACGACTTTATTTTTTTTTAAATTTTCAGATATCAAGAAAATAACTCGGTGTTTATTTTTATGGTAGATGGGCATTTCTCCACTAATTGGGCAATTTAGTGTCTCACACAATTTTTATTACACAAAACTTATTAATTTATTAATTTTAATTAATTATTAATTTGTAATTAAAATGTACAATGAAAATGATTATATGTGTGCATGTAAGAAAAGCCATAGGGGTGTATTCTGTAACTGCTCCTCTAAATTTTAAAGGCCGTTAAATTAAGTTGTCATTGCAGTGACCAATCACGGCTTGAAATTTTAAAGGGCGCTAAAATTTTAACTCCTCTTTAAAAATTACGGAATAGGCCCCAATGTAATAATTATTTATTTATTTTTTATATACCAAAACACAGTTCTCTGGTTGGTCACCAACTTAAAATACATTTCACAATTATTTGTTTTAAATAGGAATTGCAAATAATTAATTCATTATCGATTTGACAGTTTTACATACATTAATAGCTGATATTTATAAATGCCACATTTCAGTATTATAAAATTGATTTTGAATTGTCTAAAAATGAGCTACGATTTTGTCCCGAAATTTTGAGCACAGTCCCCTGTTTTAATTATAGTGTGGCGGGAGCCCGCGCCGAAACTTGTCGGTCCTCTGGCTAGTCTCTACTGCTTTATCCCCTGATGTAACCAACAGTCCCCTGTATCCTTTTTTCTTTGATCTGCAATATATTGAATATTACTGCAAATTGCTACTAGCCCCATGGTCCAATATATTCGCCTTATTTTTATGTTCACTACAAAATGCTTCATTGCATCATTGCAAAAAAATCATCGAGACACATTTTCAGTCAAAATGACCTTATTATTGTCTAGATATATTCTGTTCAATTTTGACAGAACTCCACAAACTACATATGTTTTGTTAATTATGTGATGACTTTAAATCCGTCAAAGGTTTCAGTTATGTACAACCCCCGTTAATTCCCATGACCTAATCAGCCGAATACAAAATTTGTGTATACGCCCTTCCAACTATATTTCTAGTACCATCAAGAGCACTAATAGCACCCTTTGACCAAGATCTTCACGTGCGTGGATAACCAGAATTATTGATTTAGGAGGATTTCTGAGATCTGTAGAAATACGAGTGAAAACTGAATTCGTCCCTCGTCCTAGGATTCACCAACGTTTTCTAATGAAACTATGCTGGGATAGGTCTTTACTAACTGTAGGATATATAAAACAAGATGCTCACAAAATCAACAGTAATGCAACTATAATAAAGCAAAAACAGGTTCATTTTTGATTTTATTTATGCATCATGTACAAATCTGGTAAAAAATAAATAAGATACAGGGTCAACAGTTTTTTATCAGTAATCCTGTTTTTCAAATTATGAAATAAGAAAAGTAATTTGTAATTTTTATGACTTTTCGTTTTCTTCACATACAGGGTGCCCATTTTATCTGTTCACGCCTGAAGATTCAGATATAGGCAATATATTACAAATAATTTTGCGTAAATTATTTATTTTTTAAATAAAGAATCATAGTGGGTCTAAAATTAAACTCAAAACTTCAATTCAAAACAATATTTTACTCAAATATGAATTATGTAATGTAAATCCTTAAAAAAAATAGTAAAAGATGGGGGGCTTTAGTATGTTTGGATTCTGCAATAATTTTTACAAATTCGTATAATCTTTTATTCTTCATTTAGTGTAGTGAAAAAATGTCAATTTTTTTTTATTTCACCCATAAAACTTTCAGACGGTTTTGTCAAACCACCCTCTGAAAGGTGGTTTACTCAAGTGAATACACTAGGTATATATTTCCTTGACAACTTCTTTATGATATACCCATGCAGAACTGGTTCAAAACATTTAAATTTGTGACGTATAAATTTTTACACCCAATAGGTCTAGAATGTCAAAATTTTCTATCTAATTATATCTATATGTTAGCGCGGTTGATAATCGCGCATGCCTAAGGTGGTCAAGAGTGGGGAAGTACGGAGTGGTAATCCCCCGGGCAGACCGAGATGAGCTGCCTTGAGTGCTATTCAGGTCATATTGTTGTCTATTCATAGTTTGTTAATGGTGTTTTAAGATAAATTAGTATTATGAAGTCTTAGAAGCTGTTATACACATGTAATGTTTTCCAGAGGCCATATGATGAATGAAGAGAAAAAAAAAAACTTTACTGATGCAAATGCAGCAAGTGTCGAAAAAGTCCCTATCACACCCTCAAAAATTGCATATTTCCATGCTCAGGCATATTTCAACAAAAGCTTCATATTCTTGCATATTTAAGTCGTATTAAATTTTTTGTAGTTTTTTATTATTATTTCTGGAAATACATACCGACCATCCACAAAATTATTTGCTATTACTTATTTATTGCCAATATCGTAAAAATAAAACAAATAAAAATTAGGTACTTTATTTTCTCATTTAGGTTTCAAAATAAATTTTATCATTCATTGCTTGCTGCTACTCTGGTACTGTCACAACGTGTCAGATAGTAAAAGTGTCTTCTGAATATTATACAGTGCATATAAGATGAATAAGTGTAACAAAGCTGTTGCATGGATTAAACTATACCCTGAACTAACAGTGGATGGCGACAAAACATTTTTTTTTCATCCCTTAGCCGAAAGGACGGTCTTCCCTTCAGCATTTCGCTCCGAGAAAAGCGGCTTTTGGGGTCTGCTGGGGGATGAAAAGACTAGTATAAGATACGCGGCCATAAAGTTGGATGCCCTGGCGTATGTGATCGACATAATAATATACTGAGATATCCCCAAAATAGACCATACAATGCATAGGAGAACTTCGAGTTGCCTATCCGGCAAGTTACTCTGAAGTTAGCAACATCCAGCAGAGGTTGGCAGCGCGATGAACTTGGCGTAGCAAAAAGGACGGTGGCGTCCCTGCTTGATGGTGGAAGGAGGACCGGAGGCCATGACATTCATTCCACTTTTAACGTTAGAAGCATCAAGTCGTAACTAAAGCTTAATTCTTTGTTTGATCTGATTTTATTCCACTATAAGTTCTCCTGTTTTTAAAAGTAGAGTGTACTTTATGTTTAAATTGCATTGTCGAAATTTCACGTTACCAGATGGATCGGTTGAATTTAAATTAACAATCGTGTGTGTGGTGTCGCCCGACGTATTTACAGGTAACCATTATTCTATCTGTTTCTTTTTGTCATACTCAACATAATGAGATCACCCTGAAATTGAACGGCGTTTGTTCCATACTAGAAACTCCTAGATAAAAACCATTTCAATTTTTACCGTTAGTCGGCCATTTCGTCTGCTAGGTACGTCATAAAACCCGCCATGATGAAAACGAAGTCGTTCAGCTTTTGTATCTACATGTCTGGTTAAGAATTCTAGCCTTTGTTTAAAATAATGTTCACTATTGCTACTCGAAGTATTCCGTGGACCTCGCGTGAACCCAGAAATTTCGTTGCATCCAGCCCTTCTTTCTCTGCAGTAGCATAAATTAATTACCAAACATATGAGTCACAGGCACCGCGAATAACTTGCTAAAGTCGTTGTTGTAATTTGTTTTTAGGTATTGTTGTCAATTTCAGAAAGTTCAAATGTTCACAGGCGCGTTCAATTTGAAACAAAGTGATTCTCTAACTTAACATAACTAGATTGCCACTCAGATAAATCCTTTAATAACTACCTGTCTTTCGGTATGAGGCCGACAGCAGCTTGCGATCATTTAAAAAGCTATTTTGTCTCTGTTGGCTTGAATTAACCAACGCTGAGTAAGACCTGAAGACTAAAAAGCACAAAACGGCAAAGCGCCACGCCGAATGTCGGGGTTCTGAAAAATGCCTTATCGTTATGTTGTTTTGCGCCCCCTTGCGATTTCCGACCTCGTCGTTCGCTTGTAACTGACATGACTGACATCTAGCGATATTCGACACGGGGAAGCCAAAATTCGGTGTTTAGTGTTGTTTGCTTGTGCATGTTGGTAGCTTCGTTGCGCCTCGTTACGTATTACGCCCGCTGGATGTCCTCTCATCGCGATGGTTTCAAAATGGCTTCCATGTAAAACGTTGCGCTACTGTATATTTTATTATTTTATATTGTTTGTCCGTACATGTTTCGAGGCAACAGATAGACCAAATAGTATTCAGTTCGTGGTTCGCGTTGCAGGCTGCTGTTTGGGGAAGTTATGTGGCCCTACTTCGGCTAAACCTGTACCTGAGAGGTGGGAGAGAAGTCGTTTTGAGTTGTCTCTTGGGCTACGGGATACCCAGAAAAGGGGGTTGCTACTAACTCCTGAGCCTACTAGGTTAAAGTTGCAGTACTGTTTTCGGGTTACTAACAAATTGCTTGCTTCACAAATATTTCAAATAGTTAACAACCAAAGGAATAATCCCCGAGATAGGTTCTGCTAACAAACTTGGTTTGGACAAGCCTTAAAGAAAGACAGGAAACTCATTTTTCCTGGACCGTTTGGATGTACCAGCTTTTCTCATGATAGTAAACTCTCTACAATCTTGCCTCACTTACAGACAATTGTCTTGTTAAATTGTATTAGTGTTAACTGTTTTCTGAAGAACTAAATTGTTAATTGTTGAATTCATTGGAAATTGTTAACCACAGTACGAGATCACAAAACTCAAATGCACAAAATGAGTAAAACTTAATAAACATTTAAAATCATAATTTTTGTGTTATCAATTTACGCTCCACTCCTGGTTAGCTCTCGTCATGTATTTAAAGAATCTAGGGTTTGTTTCGTTTGGGTAAGTTTGAATGTCCCGCCATTGCTTGTCTTGTCATAAAAATAAGACAACGTAGGGTTCTGCTTTTTCTTTCATTGTCTGACGATCACTGGCCAACCTTTAAAGTTCGCGGTTTGTTTCAAATTTTCAAATTTGACGTTTGGTGACGTCATTGACATTTCATTTCATGTTCAAATTCAAAAAGTGGCGGTAATATAAAGGGGGATTATCACAATACTATGTCGATCCTGCAGTAAAATTTAAAACCGTAATACAAAAATGAGGGATTTTTAGAATTAAAGAATAGCAAGACAAACTTAAAAGGCGAAATAGTGGCAATAATTATAAAAATTAAAAATGCTCCAATTACTCCTGTCGATGTTAAGAAATTTTTCGAAATTCTTAATTCTTAAAAAAGATTTAATTAAATAATTTATATTTTTATTTAGTTGATAATAGTAATATTGTTAATTAGGATTAAGAAAATTTTGTGTGAATAAAAATATTAGAAACTCTTAATTATTTCAACATTTCCTTCAACAATTTGTCAAACCTTTGCATATAAAGTGAGTTTCATTACTTAGCGCCCACTGAATAAAAAGTTAGGTTGGCAGTATCCCTTTTAGTTTCTTTGCTCTTAGAGATTGACAGCCTTAAATGACCCAAACTACTATTCCATTTGACAGACAGGCGCACAAGTGCAAAGAAGTTTGCAATTTGTTTTTAAAATGAGTTCACAGCAAAGTCTTGACCTCTCGTTACAGCTACAAATATTTTCTAATTCAATTGCTTTAACAGCTTCTTAACCTAAAAAACTTGGTGACTATCTTCGCAACCAGATTGGCCCCACTACGACTCTCATTGACCAAAATCGTGATTCACACGTACGAAATTTTCAAAACTTACACTAGCGTGGGCGCTAAGTAATGAAGCTCACTTTATGGTCGAACTGAGTGCAAAAATAAAATTGATGTACATGTATGGGTTTAATGACACTGAAAATTAGAGGTGAATTGTTTAGAAAAATTCAAAAATATATTTGGTTAAATCTGACATAGTTTTTTATCTGCATTGGTTATAAAATATAAAAAGGCACAAACAAAATAAAGCCTATTATAAGCTTGTTTTCGACGAGGATATTGTATACCGGGAGAGGTATCCCAGACACTTCTTTTACATTGCAGCTTATAGAATCTTTTACAAGGGAGACTTTTCGCAATCCACTGGATTATAAGAGGACATATAGTTTCTCCGTCTAAAATTACTCTTACTATGCAGATGTAGTCTGTAAATGCAATTTTTGTTTCATGAACCTTTTCACACGATCTGCATCTATATCATTCTGCCACATTCCTTCCGCTTTAAAATGAGAGCCTACAATGACTGCATCGGCACCAATATATTTCTCTAAATTATCGACAGTGACCCCCGAACCAACTAAAACCGGTAGAGAGCAACAATTTTTAATCAACTGCAACTCTTGGGCATCAGCGGGGTTCCCAGTTGCAGTCCCGGTCACGATGAGACCATCCGCTAAGAAAAACTCTGCAGCTTTTGCAGTTTCCGTTGAGGACACATCACTTGTGATTGCATGTGAACTGTAAAACAAAAGTTTATTATTTTAGATTTCATTATTGCAACTCCAGAATCGAATTTACCAACCTATGCTTTTTTTTAATATCTGCAAAAACGAGAACGTCATCGGCTCCGATATTTTTGCGGTAACGTAGTGTAAGCCCGGCATTAGCGTCTGTGAATCCCTCGTCGGCCACATGACTGAAAACAAACCCTTCAGCCCTGATAAAATGAAAGCCACTCGCTTGAGCTACTGCTAAAGCTTCTTTGTTGCCAGATGCTAGGATCTAAACAGATATTTATATACTTAGTTACTAAATTACGTGCAGCGCAATCGGTACTACTTAAAAAGCTAAAACAAGCGGTCAAAATTTAAAAATAAATAATTTTATTAATTGGGTTTAGCTCTGTGGTTGTCGAGAAGAATTTTGTCCACCGTGAAGCGCGGAGATTGTCGAGTTCGCCCGGGTCAAAGCCGACTCATGCCCTCGTTAAGCGAATGCTGGTAGCCAATTGTAACGAGTGCTACAAAAACAAAGCTATTGGATTTCTACATTGCACTATAAACAAGAAAACAAGACGCCCCATCTCCGTTCTTACGATCAACAGCCCAATAGTGTCTCATTGTAGAATCGAATCTTGTAAGCTTTCTTGTAAGCGACGTAATGCATGCTTGAGATAAAGATAGAAAGTCGGACGTCCGACTAACAGATTGTTACTGGTAGGAGGTACGATGTAAGATGTGTTTTAAGTAAAATAATACACTGTTAAATTTATATTTTTTAAACGCATGATTGTTTTCACGTATCCTTATAAACATCTAAAATTCGAAATGACCCTCCTGTAAAATCAACCACGAGCCGCCACTGCTTTTGAATATTTAATCAAAGAATATTTACCCAAGTGATCACTTTTGATTTAATACGATTTAATTAAATAATTCTTGCAAAATATATTTTTTTACTGACCTGTACTCCACAGGGAAGATTTTTTGGAACTATTCGTTTCACTTCCGTACAAATTCGGGTCATTGAGGCCACAGTTTCTGGATTTAAATGTTTTGACTGGATATAAGGCACATCGTGCATATTCTCAACAAGTAATCCGTCCTGTAAAAAACTATAAATATTTGCGTTTTTTAAGTAAACCTAAATTTTACAATATCATTTTCTAAGTATATTTCAGCTTCCCTACAGGCATTTCGCACAATATTCTCAAAAGATTTCTGAAATTTGGGAGTACCTGAAATTCAAATAAAAATTACAAAAAAATTGACAGATTCAAGGTCATTTGTGGGCGGTTAATTTAAAATCGGCACATTAAGAAACGCATAATATACATCAAGCAAATATTAATAATAATTAATACATTATTACCACAAAATTTCGTTTCGTTTTTGTCTCAGCAGATGTATTTATTCGCATTACACTTTTTTAGGTTACAACATAACCTCACTTTATGTTTTTAACCATCATGTGCCCATCAGTGACCACAGCAAGTGTTCAGTCTTAAAGACATACCTGGCAGTGCCCCAACATGAATCATTCCAATTACAGCACATTTTGTTTTACCAAAAAGGTTACGGAATTTTAACATTGTGGGTTAAACGTGAGTACCAAAGTTTGCAAGAAATGGATGTTCTAACTACAATTATTTTAATAAAAAAAACGATTAACATAATTAATTTTTATTGTTTTCAACTTTTTTATAACATTTTTTTTTGTCTTTCACACATAAAAGTTTGCACTTTCCGATAAAATGAACATTTTAGCTTTTTAAATTATTACACTCTGAACACTTACTCAAATAAAACTCTCTAAGATGCATACAGTTTAGTTACTACCATCTAATCGTGCTCCATACATTATTTACATACCACTTAGATTATTTGAAATCAAATCGAACATACATACATACTTAATACTAACATGCTCGCTTCAGAATCAACCATATTCTATAAGAATAATCGCGGTTCAGTATTCAAAAACTGAATAATTTTGTCATTATTATAATACTTGAAAACATTGTAATGTAAAAAGGTGCACATGATTGGTTTTTAAATAGTATTACATAATAAATATTTTTTAATTTTCACAAGCACATTCGAAGCCTTTATCTACAGAAAATACCATCAACTGATAAAATATATGGTGTGACTCAATAAAGGCTACCACTTAAAAAGTAAGTGTTATTATCAGTTATTAAAATTCTTGTTGGAAAGGCATCATGGCTTCTTAGATGTTTTGAATATGCCTTTCAATCAATACATTTAACAGACCAGAGAAAGTGAACCAATATTGAAAGCCTGCGCTGTACTGAATGGTATGGGTACATTGCAAATCAAGCAGTTACTGGATTTATGAACTTCTGTTTGTGGATATAGTGTATTTTGTTTATAAAAATATAATACATAATTGGTTCTGCTTTTCAAACTGTCTTGCTATTTATAAATCCAGTAAAGTGTAATGTAATCAAAGCAAAGTATTCGAAAAATTGGACGAATATTGAATCTAGCAAGTGTTATTGTTCCTAATTGACTCTAATTGATTTTTCGAAAACCAAGCCTAGATTGAGTAGTTGAACAATACATAAACAACAAAAATAATTTATAGCTTTTCCTTACAAAGTAATAAAAATATTATATATATATGTACAATAATTGTCTCGCATTACTGCAAGCAAAACAACAACTGGCTAAATAATCAATAATGCCCAGATGTGATTAATTGTTGTCTTGCTTACCGTCAATGTGAATATAAATAAAACTACTATAATAAAAAAAATATGAAAGACTGAACATTAAATTATATATATTACATTTTTTTGGTGTCGCAACACCAGGTCCGGTTCAGTATTTCCGGCGCACATTCTATATTCTTTTTAATGAACACAACACGGTGCTTTGGTAGTTTTTCCCCATGAGTCTCTCGGATTAACTTTGTTCTCCATTCATACAACAAACATAAAATAAAAAACGAAAACAAATCGGAGGGCTTTTTAATCAATATTACCCTCCTTGTTCAATCAACACGACATGATAAAAAGCGGTAGAACGGATCACGAAAACTTACTGGGAAAAACAGAACATTCAATTAATACTAAAGTAGTCCTGAAATGTTGCGACTTAATTGAGATCATTTTTATTTTGTGCCCAGTTTAGCACTTGCGATTATTGTTGGCGTAGGAACGAGTGGCGCCTTGTGAACGTTCCCCGCGCCTGTGTCGACGATTACGACTGTTTACTTCACGAGCCTTATTGTTACGGTTCAGGGAGCCCCGTTTGACGAATTTGCATGCCTTCTTGACTTGCACCTAGAAACAGAAATTAACTTGTAGTTTATGGAATGCATTTTAATTCAATCATGTTTATCTGCATGTTCCTGACGGTGTAATGAACAATGAATGTATGAAGCCATGGATATTAAATTTAATTACTACCGATGTTTAAATTGAAAACATTCGACTGATTCTATGTATAACTAAAAAAATCTTTGTCCACATTTCTCATAAAGCAATTAAGACGATTAACAGGTGACTATGAGAAACGCAAGGAGAAATAGTTAAAACTGAGCAGAATGTGGTGAGAAATAAAAACGAAATATGGAAACAAATAAATGTATATCATTTAGAAAGAAAGAAAAACTATTGTACCTAACATTTAAAATTGAAAGATGAGAATGTTAATATCACAGCGCTATACACTTCTTCTCTTTTCTTTTATTTTTATTTTATTCAGTCAAGAGTGGTTGGGGATAACCACATTCCCGATTAATGACATAATATTTATATAACCTTAGAATTATTTAGTTAGAAATTTGTAGAAAATTTACTTAATGTAATCTAAAAAAACATCGCGGAGTTCCAAAAGTTAGCCAGTCCAAAAACACTAGTTTTTGTGGAAGCTTTTTTTTCTGATCGGATACCGCACCGAATCATTATTATGCAAGTGTTCCAGAACTGTCGTGTTTTTCGTTTGTTTCATGAACTATAAAAGGAGATCGCCACTGACGGACAATAATCAGTTTATATCCAGTATTAGTGGGTGATAGTAAGTGATTACGATTATTAATACATAGTTCAGCCATTATTAGTTGTTAATAAACTGAATAAAAGTGTATTGTTTTAAGTGTCAAATTGAAAAATGGTCAATAATAATTGTTATAATTAATACACTTAAATAATAAAAATAACTAGTGAAAACAATAAAAACAGTGACTCATACAAGGCCAATGAAGTGCGTATTATAATTCCATTTACTTTCGTTGTTGAACACCGTATTTTCGGTCTTACGATAGAACAAAAACTAAGTGCCAAAGCGCTTACTAATTGTTTACATAAAACGCAATTGGAATATGTACTAAGCAAAAATAATCATAAAAGATGCCGTCTTTTTCTCATGTGCCTAATTTCCATCAATGTTGTGCATTGTGTTTTGCAAAACAACCGCCAGTACCCGAAGGTTAGCAAATCGAATTTACTTTTCAGTTCAAATAAGGTAACAAAACGACAAATTAATTGAATTGCTAAATATTGAACGAAATGAAAAATTACGAAAGCCTTTTAGCATTTAGCCTTAAGGAACATAAAATCTTCTATGGAACTCGGCTGTTATGGGAAATTAGTGACACGTCTTGTTTATGAATAGTAGCTCGATTCGCTCGCTCATAATATGTATATTATAAAAATGTTACAAAGGAAAAGGAAGTTTTTATTATAAAAGAATAATAATCCTGAAACACAAAGTTTTGTATGGAACTGGGTTAATAATGTAATTTACTGATTTGCATTGTTTATGAATTCCGGAATTGCTAAATTTTGAACGAACTGAAAAATTACGAAAGCCTTTTAGTTTTTAGCCTTAAGAGGGTTCTCCAGTGGGATGTACATTTCTGCCGGTCGAAGTACATTTTCCCGCAATATCTTTATAAAAAGTTACATCCAACGGCGGGCAAAAATGTACAAGAATGTGTGGCGTTGAATGTAACTTTTTTATTTTTGAACATTTTTCGTTCAAATTTTGTGGACGTGTTGATAAAATATAGATCTTTGCAGCTACAGAGCGATTTTTTGAGATTTGTAAATTAAAAAAAAGATATTGCGGGAAAATATACTTCGACCGGCAGAAATGTACCTGTCACTGGAGAACCCTCTTAAGGAACATAATATCTTGTATGGAACTCGGCTGTTATGGAAAACAATGGACACGTCTTGTTTATGAATAGTAGCTCGCTTCGCTCGCTGTATATTATAAAATCGTTACAAAGGAAAAGGAAGTTTTTATTATAAATGAATAATAATCCTGAAACACAAAGTTTTGTATGGAACTGGGTTAATAATGTAATTTACTGATTAATTACTGTTAAATTTTGAACGAAATGAAAAATTACGAAAGCCTTTTAGTTTTTAGCCTTAAGGAACATAATATCTGGTATGGAACTCGGCTGTTATGGGAAATTATTAACACGTCTTGTTTATGAATAGTAGCTCGATTCGCTCGCTCATAATATGTATATTTTAAAATCGTTACAAAGCAAAATGTTTTTTTTTTTATAAAAGAATAATAATCCTGAAACACAAAGTTTTGTATGGAACTGGGTTAATAATGTAATTTACTGATTTGCATTGTTTATGAATTCCGGAATTGCTAAATTTTGAACGAAATGAAAAATTACGAAAGCCTTTTAGTTTTTAGCCTTAAGGAACATAAAATCTTGTATGGAACTCGGCTGTTATGGGAAATTATTAACACGTCTTGTTTATGAATAGTAGCTCGATTCGCTCGCTCATAATATGTATATTAAAAAATCGTTACAAAGTAAAAGGATTTTTTTTAGAAAAGAATAATAATTCTGAAACACAAAGTTTTGTATGGAACTGGGTTAATAATGTAATTTACTGATTTGCATTGTTTATGAATTCCGGAATTGTTAAATTTCGAACGAAATGAAAAATTACGAAAGCCTTTTAGTTTTTAGCCTTAAGGAACATAATATCTTGTATGGAACTCGGCTGTTATGGGAAATTATTAACACGTCTTGTTTATGAATAGTAGCTCGATTCGCTCGCTCATAATATGTATATTATAAAATCGTTACAAAGTAAATGGATTTTTTTATAAAAGAATAATAATCCTGAAACACAAAGTTTTGTATGGAACTGGGTTAATAATGTAATTTACTGATTTGCATTGTTTATGAATTCCGGAATTGCTAAATTTTGAACGAACTGAAAAATTACGAAAGCCTTTGTTTTTAGCCTTAAGGAACATAAAATCTTGTATGGAACTCGGCTGTTATGGGAAATTATTAACACGTTTTGTTTATGAATAGTAGCTCGATTCGCTCGCTCATAATATGTATATTATAAAATCGTTACAAAGTAAAAGGATTTTTTTTACAAAAGAATAATAATCCTGAAACACAAAGTTTTGTATGGAACTGGGTTAATAATGTAATTTACTGATTTGCATTGTTTATGAATTCCGGAATTGCTAAATTTTGAACGAACTGAAAAATTACGAAAGCCTTTTAGTTTTTAGCCTTAAGGAACATAAAATCTTGTATGGAACTCGGCTGTTATGGAAAACAATTGACACGTCTTGTTTATGAATAGTAGCTCGCTTCGCTCGCTCATATGTATATTATAAAATTGTTACAAAGGAAAAGGAAGTTTTTATTATAAAAGAATAATAATCCTGAAACACAAAGTTTTGTATGGAACTGGGATAATAATGTAATTTACTGATTTGCATTGTTTATGAATTCCGGAATTGCTAAATTTTGAACGAAATGAAAAATTACGAAAGCCTTTTAGTATTTAGCCTAAAGGAATATAAAATCGTGTATGGAACTCGGCTGTTATGGGAAATTATTGACACGTCTTGTTTATGAATAGTAGCTCGATTCGCTCGCTCATAATATGTATATTATAAAATCGTTACAAAGTTAAAGGAAGTTTTTATTATAAAAGAATAATAATCCTGAAACAAAGTTTAGTATGGAACTGGGTTAATAATGTAATTTACTGATTTGCATTGTTTATGAATTCCGGAATTGTTAAATTTTGAACGAAATGAAAAATTACGAAAGCCTTTTGTTTTTAGCCTTAAGGAACATAATATCTTGTATGGAACTCGGCTGTTATGGGAAATTATTGACACGTCTTGTTTATGAATAGTAGCTCGATTCGCTCGCTCATAATATGTATATTATAAATCGTTACAAAGTAAAAGGATTTTTTTTATAAAATAATAATAATCCTGAAACACAAAGTTTGGTATGGAACTGGGTTAAATAATGTAATTTACTGATTTGCATTGTTTATGAATTCCGGAATTGCTAGATATCCTCCAGGGATGGAAATAACTATACTCCAGCCCAAATTTATCTTCTATATAAATAAAAATCAATTGCCACATGTATGAAACATCATCACTTCAAAACGGCTCGACTGATTTGGCTGATTTTTTTCGCTGTGTTCGTAATCGTCAGGACAAGGCTTGTATTAAAGCAAATTGGAAAACTCGGGAACAACTGAGAGTGATTTTTTTTCTATAGGATGCTTGTATAAACTCAGCAACATAACTCTTTTTTTTGTTTTTTTCGTTATGCTCCTGAAAAAGTTTTCAGCAATTAATTGTCCCATTATTTTCTGCCACTGTGTTTACCCAGCGTATTTTGAAATATCTGTTCTCTAGCCATTCTATGACTGTATGCTGAAAATGAGAACTTTTGTTGCTGAATCGATAACTGTATGAACAAAAAGATGAAGATAAATCCAAGATTTTGATAATAAACTCTTTAAGAAACCAACCCTAAATCGGTTTATCACCAAAATCCAACTTTATTCCTTATCTCCCATACCTTTTGAGCTTCTTTACTCTTAAGGTTCTGCCGTTCCTGCTGCTGCAGCAAGTGGACCCTGTTGACTCGGGGCACCCTATGCACCAAGATGACGTCATGCACGTCGTCAACTTCCGCCTCCTCTGCTTCCAACTCCACCACCTCCTCCTCGGGTTCGGGCGTCACGGCGAAATTGTACCGCCTGCCATGATGCGTGTAAACGCTCATACTGGGATGCTCGATGAGGAGGTTCTCCAACGGCGACGTCGCCATATGAATCGGTCCCGTCGAGATGAAGCAAGGTGGTGGAGTGAGGAACCAGGATTCCTCCATGGGGACGCGAGGCAGTGACGAAGTTGAATTGGTACGTGTGAGTAGCGCCGGTGCTGGAAGATCGTTCGTGTTGACGACGACGACTCTGTCGGGACTCCTCTCGACCACCATGAGTCCGTCGTCCTCGTCGACGTCGAGGTTTTCCAAAGAGCTTGACATTGAACATCCCTCGCTGTCCACGTCGTCGTCGTCGTGTCGATGGTCCACAAGCACCCAATCGTCTTCCGCCGCCGCGGAAGTCAGTCTTGTAGATGGTGTTGTGTCGGTTTCGACCCCCTCGGCCGCTGTTGACGTCTGTGGTAACCATTGGTTGAAAACGTAGCGGGTTAGTTGATTGAACATTTTGACTGGAAGGGAAACGGAGATTTTAGTTATGTGTGCCGAGCACTGACATGGAAATGGATTTACAGTTGCGTGTCTATTCTTTGAGCGCTTTTGATGGGTTTTATGAACTGTTGATCGGAGCGAATATTGGAATTGTTTCATTATGATTGTATTGTGAGAGTCAGTGGAACTAAATTGAAGGAGATGGGTAGAAGAACAAATTACCATCTAAAGATTTAAAAAAGGCGTCGAAACTTAAAAAGACCTCTAATAAGTGGGCAATGGATTAAAAAACGTATGGCGTATTACATGTGATATTTGACATGTCAGTGTTTACCCGTAACCAGCATTGCATGTGTGTGATCTAAATGCAGACATGACTTGAAGATTCCAACGCTTGCTTCGTCGTCGATTTTTGTTGAACGCACGTTACTATTGCTGTTGGTTTTATAGTATGTAACTACAACTAAAGTTCGATACAGTGTAGTCCTCTTTTAAAAAACCATGACAAAAAATGTGACGAGGGACCCCACAGTTCAATTCTGTTGAATTAAATTATTATTTAATATTGATTACTAGTCGTACTTCCAATACAAATAAGCAACAACAAAACCAATCCTATTGACCATTCTCTTATATTTAACAATTCTTAAGTGGCAATAAAAAAATTATTCAAATAATTATTATGACAATGGAATTGGGTTGTTAATAAATTTTACTTTTTTCAACCTGTGATCCTCGAAAAAGTATCGTACGTAAAACTCGAGTTGTAAAGCATATTATAGTATGAGTAAGATCTCTAAGGCGCGCCTGAGGCTATAATGTTTTGTTTTCTTTTTTAAAGACGGCAAAAAACTTGTGGCACTCTTTCACGAAACTGGTTTTGCGTCGCAAAAAACCTGTCTGTCTTCGATGCAGGTGCAATCTGCATGTGATACAAGGACGAATTCAATTAATTTACAAGCGGGCCGAACAAGTAGATACATTGCGTGTTAAGTGTCCACATTCGAGTATTTATTGACGTGATTCATCCAACTAGTGATAACACATAATGAATAATAAAAGTTTAAATCAATGATATTTGTTCAAATAATACAAAAAAAAGCCGCCCCTGGTTTGCCGACACGGGTGAAAAATCACCTTGGCAAACTGGTTTAAAGCATAAAAACAAAGCTTACGACTTCGCTGGTCGCCTAGATAGCTTCAGTGCACAATACCGTTTGGGGCAAATATACATACTCCTAGAATTAACCTTTTCCGGTGGTGTGTAATACCCTTTTTTAATACTCTTCTTATGTTCGGTAAACACGTCATTTAGCGTTAGATTCGCGTATCTCCTTTTCAGTGTCGGGGGCCTCAGAAAACTCACTTTCCAATCAATCGATTTGTAAATGCCACTGAAGTTTACTTTGACGCTGATAAAATTCTAGTTTTTATTTATAAAACTATAAAGATGTTCATTTCGGAAATAATCAGCTCAATATTACAAAAAAGTAAGTCGTGAAATGTAATGACTATCCAGATGACGTTGAAACTGGGTCAAAATTGAGGCCATGAAACGCCAATGTTTAGGAATATCTTTGGTCTACGGACTGTTAAAACGTGGTCATACACAGCCGCGATAAGGAGTCCCTAAAACCAGCAATTACATACGTAGTGTAAAAAGTGTCATATTATCACATCACGTTCCTATCAACCAGTTTGCTCATGCCACAGAATGTGTGTCACACTAAAGCGATATCACAAAACGTCTAATTATCTCTTTGTTTGAGTAATGAGCCTACCTAGGTTTTATTCGAGCTGAGCGAAATGTACACTTCTGAAGATCTTTTTCTGTTGCTTTTGATGATTTTTGTGCGTAATTTATGTGAAAGATAACATTTCGCCTTAAAAAGGAACGGTACTTATCGCTCCGTTAGCATAAGCATCAATTCCTTCCTATTTTCGGCAGTTATCTACGGAGTGTATCAAACCAAAGACAAAGCGGAGGGCTCTCGTGTTTGAACTTAAAGACGTCGTTGTGATTCATCGTGGTGCTTTGTTTGAACACAATTGATTTGTGGTAGATTAAAGGGCAACTGATATAGAAATACACATAGATTATTTATTAATATCGATAATTATAATCAGAGATATCATCGTCTTTGTACGATTAATGTGTGTATCGTATCTATAAAGCTAATTCAATTTAACAAAATTCGCATTGGTACTAACGCTCAATCGGATTTGAGCATACCGATGGTTGCGTTGCAACTTTACGTATCAAATTTGGTTTTGAAGTCAATAAATTTGCAAAAGTATAGGGTCAATATACTAAACGAACGAAATTTCTTCAAAAGTGACACCCTATTGACAGCTATTGTTTATTAACAACTCGGGGTTTTGACAATCTAACGACAGTCGACGAGTTTGACAACTTGAATCTGATTCACACTAGCGAATTATGTACATTTTGGAAGTGTGTCTCAGTATTTTCAGTCGTTACGGAGAAAGATGCTCTACATGATCAAAAAGTTGTAGAATAGTTTCCAAACTTTATACAGCCCTCAAATTGACGTTTTAATTTTTTTTTTATTCGGTTAGAAATGTTTTCAGATAAAGCCAGTGATTTGACTGAACTGTTAAATACTCGTTTAGTAAACAAGGTGAACATTGCGTTTTATCAAGTGGACTTATAATGCCAATCAAGGTCAATACCTGTTTCTGTCCGAGTTTAGCGATATACTTATTCATCTCAATGTTTTTAATATGGGGTGTTTATAAATGATTCATAATGATATAAGGGAGAAAGCATGGCCACCCTAAGAACTGCTTGTTTTGAAGTCAAATAAGAGCGGATAGTAGGGATAGCAGCCGTGCATTTGTTGGTCGTTTTGGCATACACGTAACAGCAATGGCGCAACGTAATAAACTCTTAAGTTTCTTCGGCATATAAAATTAAATAATAATAGCTCAATTTTACAAATCTGGAAAACGTATTTAAAACTAATTTAAATTTTTGGTTGTAAATTATTTATTATGTTTTACACGAATCAACGCCACTGCTTTTTTGGGGCAAACACAACACTCTCATTGTTATAAAATCAATCACACACAATATAAGTATGAACTGACTCAATAACCCGCCCGCTTGCTTTGTTTTGGCTCAAACATTTACAGTCCCCAGCTTGTGATATATTGCAATGTTTGGTATGTCAATTATACTAAAATTGGGGTGTAAACCCTTATATACATTTCATAATTCAAACATGGTTTAGTATCTAAAACTTCCACAATGTTCAGTGTTTACGACCTGGCATTCCTCCGATGGCTTACTTGACTTCAAAACAAACACACCAATGTAGCTTCCCATTCTATTTTACTTCCATGCGTGTGAATAACAAAATTTCGGTGTAGTAGATGGAGAATTTTAGCCTCCAAAGCCTACTTGATGGAATCATTTATGACGACCCTGCATTTCCTAATCTGTAATTGAACAATAAAATTTTCATACAAATTTAAAAAGCCCAAAAGACTTATGGTTTTAATAAAAATACACTTAATGGTTTTATAGTAGTTTATTATACGAGTTCCTGTGTAAATTGGACGCTTTACGCCACAAGGAGTTTATAAAAGCATGAGTGGAACGAGTGCTTTTGTGAGCCCCGAGTGGCGTAAACCGTTCAATGGATACAGGAACGAGTTTAATAAACTACTATAAATATGTATAAATAATTATTTCATGACAGAGAGTGTTTACACAAGCGAAAATTTGAAAATTCTGACAGTCGAACGATAAAATAAAAAAAGTACCAAGTTAATATTTACATAATGTTGCTATCCGTCAGATTATTATATTTGTTGGGAGTCACACATAATACGTATTCTGTCCAACCCACACTTGGCAACTTAAACAGGCACTTAAAAAAATGAACATCTGCTGATAGATGCTTATAGATTTTTCCATTACAACTTTCCGCTAATACATTCGGATTTAAATGTGTAGAGGCATACTTCACAAGATTGAATAAATCTTTGTTTCGCGATATTGGTAAATTTGCATAATGTCGTAAGGTGAAGTTTAAGAAAATTGATGTCATAGTGACGTTACTTATGTTTTCTCTCTTTTCTTTTTATACTTAAACAGAAAGACGGCTGATTTCACTTTATCTCCAAAATCAAAACAAAGGAGCATCTTATAAACACCGAAATTTCTCATAAAATTGCATCACCGTTCACAATATTGTCAGGGTCAATGTTCAAAACAAAAAATAAAAGCGCCAAATCGTCTAAAATCTTGACTGATAATCCGATCATGAGGACCAAACAAACTTGACCCTGTCCTCACAATAATAAAAACAACTTACGAATTTTTGCATTAAATATTGGTCATTTAATCGCTAGGGCAACACTCCAAGGGGCCAATTTCTCGCACACGTCACATTCTCACATCACTTACGTCTAAAATATGAAAAAAGCCACTTCAGACTGTGACGCGTTCGAAGTGGATAAACTCGTAGATCGTAGTGACCGCAGGAAACAAACACAAACAGAACAGCAAGCGCGCCTCCTGCGATTCTCTCAGCTGATCGACGACAGCAACAAGGGGGGCGGGGAGGGACAGACAAAGGTACGTCAGCTGTTCGCAATACATACAGCTGGTTGGTGAACATGCGCACTGAAGCGCACTCTTTGTTTCATAATGATGGAGGAACATAAAGAGGGATAGGTACTTGGCACGATTTTTTACTACTGAGATTTTAACACCGTCCACGCTACCAGCTTAAATAAGTAGATCACATGAATGTTGGCCATTTTATGATACGAACACAAATTATAAGTACAAAAAAATATCACCAAAGTTACGTCCGCCAACTTTTTTATTTTTGTCAATGTGACATTGACATTGCCCAACACATTTTTTGTTTACTTTTTTTTCATAAAAAATATTTGGAGCGCAGGTTATTGATATTAATTGTTTTATAGAATTACTTTCTGAACACTACGTACTAAATGAAAATAGTGGAAAACAAAGGATATGGTATGACGTGCCTGAAATTATAACGAAAAAAAAAAACAGCGGCAGCATCAATTTTTGAATATTCAAGAGAATATAATTGTTTGTAATAAACTTAATATTAATTGAATACTACATCCGGTTGTAGTCGCATCTGAATTTGCAAATGTGGTATTGTATTCTTTCAAAGAATTTTAATGTGTATTTTGTTCAAACGAACTTTCCACATGACACTGCAATAATTAAGTAATTTATCATTTGAGATAATTTGTAATTTACATAAAATCAGCAATTTTTTACAAAAGGTCAAGATGCTATCTAGAACCTGGAAGTGTTATTACTTTATTGCGGATGCACTATATTTATTTCTATGACAAGTCTGAACAGCTAGAAATTAGACAGAATTGATCTGCTTATTGTGATTTTGCGAATAAAGCGTCTTACATCTTTTTCTAGCTATGCATAATTCAACAGGACTTTTACGGCTGAAACTAAGATCGGCATTTATATTATAAACTTACAGAATGGTCATTAATATTAATTAATATTGTTTCGACAAAGATATAAGGAACCATACGTTTACCACTTCCCCTAAAAATCAATACTAACGTGCCACACTGGATTGTTGTGTGTGTTTGCAAGGTTAAAAAGGTTTTTAGAATTGTATACGCATAATCGTTGACACGTAATATAAACCACCAATACAAAGTTATTTTATACAGGTAACTGATAAAAAACCTTTGAGACCGATTTGAACACATGATACATCAAATGAAACACTTTAAAATGAGGATATGTTATCAACTTTTGACAGATGACAGTCAACTTTCTAACACGAATATGAATGCGTCGATTTGATATAGTTACATATTATGTCCCCAAATGTTTTATAAAGTTGTTTCTATAGAAGGCGTCGATAATGTTTGGGACAGCGTTGAAGCAATTTTCGAAGCACAATAGATGTTTTATTCTCTTCTTAGGTTACCTGTTTTTATTTATTTATTTGCTCAAAATAAGTTTTTCTTTATTTAAAATCATACAGTCAGACTGTCATCTGTCGAAAATGGTCATGGTCAAAACATGTTTTACAGCAGAAAGTGATGAAGTGTTTCTAAGCAGATTTCATTTGCTGTAGCACTCGTTCAAATCGGGTTAAAGGTAAGCAAGATACAAAGGGTTTTTATCAGTCACCCTGTAGATGTTTTCAGGTCATACCTTATACATCAAGTTGTCTGTGTGCAATTTATATGTAGTTAGATAGAGAATTTTGGCGTCCAAAGCCTCCTGGAAGTATGAATTGTTTATAAAAACCCTATATATATTTATATGTAAAAATGTAAAACAAAAATAACGTAGTTTTTGAACAATTTTAATAGGAGTAGAAATCAATGCAATCAAGTTTATATTACAAAAGAGCACATAATTGGAAACTCAGTTTATACTAGAAGCACAACACTATCGGTTCAAATATTGTCATAAAACGGAACAAACAAACGCACCAACCCAAGGTTCAACCTGAAATTAAATTAATCGTGCTGAAACTCGTGCGTTCCCCCAGGTCGAAAAACGAATTCTTCCAAAAGATGTAAATAAACCTGAAGGACATCTATTTAGTCTTCGCTCCTCAATAATTTAAAAACCATTTGGTTTTATCAACATAACAACATTGGTTCGTCGACCTCCTCCGTCAAAAATATTTTTTTTTGCCATCACCAAACTAGATTCTAATAATAATTAAAGCAGCCCTAGACCCAAATATGAAAGTCGGCGCGATAGTAATCATGATAAAACCCGTTGACAAAACGTCGATAAAAACTAAATATGATCATCACCACTAGAAAACAATAGACCATTTCTGCAAATTACACACTGACAAATTTAATGCTGCGCTCATTTACATATCGGCACTGAAACAATGGTCGGTGGTTAAAAATGTGACGCAATATCATCCTCCATTTTGTTTGACTGTTGATCAATGACAGAATTGAACAACTTCAAGCCTCCATTTTTATATTTTGCTTTGAAGCGATGATAATAACTACTGCACCAGTCTTGTTGTTTTTATTGACTCATTATTTTATGGGTTACGCTTAGTTAACTGACCTGGTTTGCATGCACAGTTAGATCAGGGGATCTATAATGTGTTGCTACACGAAACAGCAGTAGGGTGTTTTTAAAAATATATCAAAGGATTTTAATTAATAATTGCGCTATTTATATTACCGGTGAGACGTCTAGTCTATAGACTTAAATTAAACGAATGCGTTTACTGTTAAGCGCAATTTCCGTGGCGTTGTTACTCTTATACAAAAATAAATGTTAGGCTTGCTGATTATGGATAAAGTAACAGTTGTGCTTTTGCAAGTATTCAAATAGCGTTGCCTTGAAAATCACAATGGTGTTGGCTTGTGAATTTTAATTCTAATGGACCTAAATGGCGACTAAACCGATGTCCATGCTAATTTCTTATAATTACTTAACACCTTGCAGATGCAAGAAAATTTAAGTTTTCACAAAAATCATGCCAGTGTGAGGTGACACTTGACTACTGCCATCGATACAAGGTGAAAAATTGAAGCGAAAGTACAGTTATATTGGTGGTCTTTTATTGTTAATGGTGATTTAGATGTCGCGTAAAAATTATTCCTGACATCGTTATCAATGGAAAAATACAGACGGTGCAAATGTCAGCTTTCTCTCGTCAAAAGAGCATTTATGTTTGATCCTGTGAGCTATGTCCACTGCACTCCTTCTTTGTTGATGCGTTTACTTTTGTCGGAAAACATTTGGGTTTTATGTGTTTGTATAAAATAAGAGTTTTTTTTTTATTTCAAGTCGAAAATTCCTTTTTAAGTGCTAAACTAAGAAAAAGAACCATTTTGCAAAAAAAAAACATTCAGAGTAGACAATGGTGAAATAAAAATGAAATGAATTTTTTCTTCAAACGTCAGAAAAACGTGACATTGTATACGTCAATAGGCAATGACAAATGGCCATTTTGTATGCAGCTCAATTGAAAAAGCGTGTGCTTTGAAAAGTTTTCATGTCATTTAATTATGTCATTGAGGTTAGTTAACTGTAAAATTTGTATTTCGTGGAAGATTTTCGGCGTTTAAAGAAAAAATTGCATGTTTTATTCTGAGAAAAGGGGCTTTTCGTGGCGCGTTTGCCGTCACTTTTGCTCCTAATAAAACAATTTACTATTTTTATAATATACACAATATAGAAAAAAAGTGGTGACAATTTAAATCGATAATATAAATAATGGTGTAATTATTAATTAAAATCATTTGATATATTTTTAAA
The DNA here is from genome assembly GCA_963583935.1 of Diaperis boleti. Classification (NCBI taxonomy): domain Eukaryota; kingdom Metazoa; phylum Arthropoda; class Insecta; order Coleoptera; family Tenebrionidae; genus Diaperis; species Diaperis boleti. The sequence goes on from OY757249.1 coordinate 23,736,839, forward strand.
AACACTTGCTGTTCATGTAGCAACACATTATAGATCCCCTGATGCAAATCAGGTCAGTTAACTAAGCGTAACTCAAAATAATGAGTCAATAAAAACAACAAGACTGGTGCAGTAATTATGATCCTCGCTATAAAAGCAAGCAATAAAAATGGTCTCTTGAAGTTGTTCAATTCTGTCATTGATCAAGATCTATCACAGGACTTTTATTAAAATAGTTTTCTTTTCCTACTAGAAAGTTTTCGTTCTACCGACTCGACAATGGAAGACAAAGAATCCTCAACAGAAATGATGCTCAAAGTTTTTGTTAATTTTTGTCGCCTATTTTGGTGGCCAATAACACTTTTCAATACTGAACAGTGAATTATGCACATTTACATGTCTAGGACAAAGTTTGAGGTGTGGGCGTCTTTTACAGGTTTCTCTTGCTGAATGCTTCATCGGACCCATCAGTACATAACACCCTGATGCAATTAATGATCGGAGGGTGTAACCTGGCATCTAACCTGAGGCATGAAAGTGTCCAATAAAGATAACTACAAAAATATAGTCGCAATTGCATGATGCGGGATTTTTATTTATGATGTCACAATATTTTGCTTGTTTTGAGGTTTGTACTTTACAAACGTAGTCTAACGACCCATGAATGTGCAAACTCCGAATCTAGAGACGTCTTGGAATTCGCACAATAAAGTAATTCACTATAAAATATAACAACGAACTATATTTAAACCGAAAGGCGACGACCTAAAATGTTTCTATTGCGGAATTGCGCTTGCTCAAGAAACTATTTTCTAAACGAACACTGCCTTCTTGGTTTGAGAATGAGGATTACAACTATTAGCACAGTCGTAAAAATTGCACAACACATGTTGAACCACGTTTTACGAATTGCTGAACAATTATTACTGATAAATTATTACGTGAAAAAATCCTACTGGAAGGCACAGCACGGAGTTGTAATTTAACTAGGTTGTTACGTTTCTCAGAAATCTTGCATTTAGTGATTTCAATTTGGTGCGTTTCCCCCCAATTTTTTTTTAGTTCTAATTGAAAACATAAGTTGGCCAAAAGTGCATTGCCCTGATAGAAAATTCAATCTTTTCGACGTTCATGTCAATTATCTGCTTTGCGTTCTGGTGTAGTTTGTACTCTTCAAAATATAGCACAAACATTAAAAAATCGAGTATTTAATTTTAAGTAAGCGCACTTCACAATCACTCCACACTCGAGCGGTATGAGACCAGCGCTTACTTTCAATTAAATACTCGACTAATCGACGTGACGTTACAACTCACTCACTTACACACTCACATGTTCAAGAATAGGGCCCTGATTCTGTAAGTTTATTATCTTCATGCAGAAATTGACATGTTCGGGTAGATACTTTGGTGGAATTATTTAAAAAGTTTGTGTTGGTTACTATTCTAGGATAATTAACATCAGCAGATGTTTAATTCTCTACTACCCAAACAACCCCGTTATAATGGACACGTCTTAACTAAAGTCCAAGCAGTAAGGCAGTAAGGATCAATTTCACGTTTCATTTCACTTGAAGTTGGTCCTTACTGCCTGGTCTTATTTAGATAAGACTCGGCAACCGGCGATTAAGACCGTCGCAACTCAACATGATATCGGCTCCCCACTCCTCATTAATACCAAAAAGAGGAGCAAAATCTAATAACAGAGGTCATTATCTGAACACGACTTTCACTCCAGTTATTTGTTTTAGTTGGTTACCTTGATGTGAGGTTATGTACGCTGCACTTAATTATTTATCGAAATGGTTTTGTCAACCGTGATTTTTTGAGAACGGTTTCTATTTTAAAAATCAAGAAGCACTTAATTTAATTACAACCACTTTGAAGAGATTTTGAAACATAAATACCTGAATTGTACCAAACTAGATAGTTGAATGAGATTAACATAGATGTTGAACAAAATAGTGAAAAGTGGCGAAGAAGTTTTTATACAATTCGACTACCGAACATTTTAAAAATAAAATTTAAATATATCTAAGTCGAACTCCACAAACTTTAATGAGCGTAAAATTACAAACAGAACATGTTTCGGCAGAACACTACTGCCATCATCAGCCCTAATTTAACAAGAGATTAATTATACAATTGATGAATTACAGAGAGGTTCTTACCTTAAAGAATATTAAAAATTATGACGTTGACGTTATTTTGAATTAAATTTGACGTTTTGAAAAGGTTACATGATTTAAAAAAAACATTTTATAAAATGTAAAAATTAAAAATGGATCAAGGAGAATCTGGTAAGTTTGTTTGAGTGGTAAAAAATTAGAATACATAGTGAATTAATAATGGAGTTATTGAAGTTATTCTGTTCGTTTCAACAAGATCTGTTTTCCAGTTTCAAGGCTTTCCGTATTTCCAAAGTCTCAAGAAAATCTAATTTTGCATTTATTATAATTGCATTTATGAAGCAATTTGGAATTTGATGGTGAAAAACTATTATGTTTCGTTATTAATATATGATTGGCGAAAGAAGAAGGTGTTCATGGAGGAAGATCAAGATCTGTGTTGTTATACATGTGCCTGAAATGTTCTTTAATACGGTCTGATATTTTGCGACCTGTTTGACCTATGTAGAATTACTCACAAGAAGAGCAGTTCAATTTGTATACACCTGATGACGATTTGTAATGATGATGGCAGCAGTGTTCTGTTCCATTTGTAATTTTACGCTCATTAAAGTTTGTGGGGTTCGACTTAGATATATTTAAATTTTAATTTAAATTTACTCCACTTGGATTTATCAACATTCTTCTGGTTTATTTTAAAAATAGTTTAGTTTTTTGTTATAATTAACAATAAATGGCGAGAAAATAGGTACCGATGTTCTACTGAACTAATTAAAAGTGAACTGTTGATAGCTGTCAACTTTACGCTAATTTGCAATAATTTCTTCGACGAAACATGATAAGCAACCCCTCGAAGAAATGGGTAAAAATACCAAATACCACATATAATTTTCTCTTGTTATTTTTACTATATTTAAAAATATTGTTTTGTTTTCATTAAAAAGGAGAGTATTATTATACACTAGTGATCGCCCGTCACTCGAAATTCGAGTGGTATGTATTGAATTGGTAGTCAAATCAATGTAAAAATTAAAAAAAAGTAAATAATTACGTAAATAGTGTTGAATAAAGACTGGTTACCATATTACATATTACAATTTTTAATTTGCCTTGTCTGAATAATTAAAAAAAATAAGACGGAATAATTTCTTTATGTACAACACTTGTTCATTGTGCGGTATAAGATGCTCCTAATTGAATTGTTCGCTAATGTAGAAACGGAGACCATCGAATGTACGAAACAGAAGACATTACTACCAGTATTGTGTTGAAAAACCTCTTGAAGTATATGATCAATAACGGCACGTTGTTCGTTATTAGCCGTTTCATACATTTGATTAAACAATAAATCTTCCGCTTCTCGATTGATTTGTTGAGAAAGTCACAGGTCAGTTAAACGAAAATATTGTGGAATTGGTAAACCAATTTTTCGGCAAGAAAAATTATGCGATAAAAGAATTGTATTTTGCACAGCTTTGTTCGTCCTCTATTTCACACTCTTCACACCCCGCACCTAAACATCCATCCAGAGGTATAAATGTCTTAATAAGCATGTCTTAAGTTCCCTACAGAACTTGCTGACCCAACCTCAGGGGAGGGGCTAAGATACCTATATTTAGCTACAGTTGTCCAACTTCTCACTTAAAACGATTCCCCCTCATTTAAATCGATGACCGTTTTTCCCCTAAAGTGATTTGCAAATAATTAATGAACCTTTTATTTAAAAAAACAATTATCAATTATCAAAATCGGTGCAGTACAGACTGTTTTATTTGGTTCAAATTGATTCATGTTCAACGATTAAATATATAGATATTTTGGTATACGTTATGTTATGTCATTAACATATGTATTTCAAATTGTTTTGGTCAATAATAATAATTAAAAAAATGTTTTAGAAAAATTCTCCTCCCTAGACATGAAATCAGACTAGTCTTTTACCATTAAGCTAGGTGAAAATATTGTTCTGTACTCATGTTTATTTATAAATATGACTTTTGAAAATCTAGGCTCTGTACAGCTTATGGATTTTAATTTCGTAATATTTAGAATATTTTCAGAACCGAGTTTTGTTTGTCCACGAATAAATCGTAAAGGCGGTGTTTTGTGTTGTTGATAACGTTAAGCTGTACAGAGATATAAACATTGCATAATTGCTAGCACCGAGCTTAATTTAGCCCTTTTTTTTTATCTGGATCCGTAATATGGCATGTAATTAATTAAACTTAGTTTCTTGAGGGTGGGCTGATCAATAGAATGATCAAAGCCCGGTTGGGACTCTTTCGTGTCGATGCAGTAATGAAATTTTTTACAGCGTATAAAATTTATAATTGAACATAATTTTGCGATAACTAAAAACGTAAATACATGTAACAGTATAGAACATGTTTCTGATACTATACATACATATACAATACCACTAGTTTTTTTTTTTCAAAAAGTTTTCCACAAACAACCGTTTCAACTCAATTATTTTTATCTTTGTGTCTAACATTAGTGTGATAATTTTCGATTACACGCTAACAGTGACATTTAAAGTTGCGAACTGTAAATGAATGCGTTCAGAATTTGTACATTTTCAGTTTATTCACGAAAAGCTTTTAATTTAACAGTGACCCCAAGAACCAAAGGTATGTGGGTAATTCAAGTATGTCTGTATGTAAATGTTTGCACACGTATATTATTAATACTACAATGCAAACATAGCCTATTCAAGCTAAGTTACAAAGAAATTCCAAATGTACAATTAATTAATGCTATAATTAATTCTTATGTTATTAAGGACACCTACTCCTATATTCTTAAGTAAATAATAATTTTCATGTTTCTTTTAACTGGCATGCTGGTGGAACTGTCTAATTACGTTTGCTATAATATTAGACACTTATTACTGATACATATTTGTGCCCGGTGAAAGTGAATAGGGCCGCAGTTTATGCTTAACATTAATTAATATTAATTTTGCTAGTAGTCTTGAGAGTGAATTACTGCTGTAATTTAGTTGTGTTGTGTGCAAGAGAAATTCCACTTTATACGGTGAGTTCAAAGTAAAACTTTTTTCAAAATTGCCACTAATAAACAAGGAAACAGGCATTTAGTTAACGTTTGTTCGGGATTCTAATTTTAACACATAATTACACTTGAGAAAAGTCTCTGAGATTAACTTATTATTCCAACCAGGGATAAGAAATTGTAAGTACAACCATGAGAACATATAATTATAAATTAGAGTAGGCGGTTTGCCCAGCCTGCAAATTGACTGACAGGGTAAAATTTTAGGTTATGGCAAACACTGTGACGTTTATGTTTGTCATGTTAAATTCTTTCAATTTAAAGAAAATAAAACACTAACAAATAATGTAGGTTTATTGAGAATTACAGCAAATGTTCAAATTGTTCTCCCTCAGCTTCAATACAGCTCTTAACTCTCCGTTTCAAAAATTGCCTCTTGCAGTTCTTCAAGATTGTGCGGATTATTTTTAAATACGGTGTTTTTGAGACAACACTCGCTCCGCTACACCACTAACATCACGAAATTTTGCCACACTATGCAGGGAAATTAGGGTAGGCATTTCGAAAAACCATACTTCCATTCACTATTCTGTTGCCCTTTTTTTTGTCGCTTTGACATTGAAATTTTAAATCAAATTGCCGAAAGTTAGTAGTGTCAACCTAATTTAAATGTCACAGCCTACTCTAATTTATAATTTAAATGATCCCACGGTAGCTTAGCTATATTTAGTTCTTGTTTTTGCTCCGTATTTTTCCGGAGACAAAAAAGAAACATCATAATCTTAAAAAAGCTTGAACCCAATGTCCCTATCAAAAATAATAAGGTCGAAGCTTATTTCTCCTCTAAACTACGTCATTATGTGTCTAAAATATCTACGTTCGTTTTCCTTGCAACCCAGCGGTGTTTGTATTGATTTCTCTGCAAAAAGTGATGTAAAAATCGTTCTCAGAGAGCAAACTTGGCATTATCCGATTAGGAACCCAAAATAAATTTCAATAAATCCCATGTTTCAACTGCCAACGAATTGCGCCAAGGTACGTTTCCAAAACGCAAATTACAATTTGTTAGCGATAACTGCAAATAACAAACTTTGCCCAATACCTCCACACAACTTTTTATAACAAAACAGGTTCTGTTAGTCCGTTTTACCAGGCATTATTGTTTATTTACTTATTTTTATTATTCGTTCCATATTTGTCGAGTATACTGACGATTAACGTCACTTCCACGCGCTCGTTTCGTGTTAGGAGAATTCGAATAGATAATAAGTGATCTAAAACATATTCGTGGTCACTAAAAATAGCGTCGGTCAAAAAAAGGGAGGAATTTGGCACAGTTGGCTCTCGTATATTTAGAACATGCTCATGTTCATGACGCAAAAGACGCTTGTACGGAGTGCATTTGTATCTTTTTGACAGTGAGCAGTTTTAATGCCCAAAACACGGTGGAGTCTGTGGGAACAGTCCTGATAATTAGATCACCCATGGTAGGTACAGAGGGAAAATTGGTTTTATGTACCAAAAGTTCAAATTCAAGTATTTGTAAATTAAAAAATACCATTGGTGAAAATAAAACCAAGTTTCAAAGGTTAGCTTCCGACACAATGTTAATATAAATTATTTCGTTTATTTAATAAATATAGTTTGCACCCAAGTTTTCAGTCTCACCCACATTTGAACATTTTTTGTGCCTCAATAATTTTATATTTTCAAAAAGTCAGGGTTGCTAATATTTAATAAATTAATTATTTCCAAGGAAAAAAAGCATCAATAAAAAATATTTTTCTTCGTGAACAATTATTTATTTAACTGGTGCTTGTGATGTGAATTACACTTTCCCTGAAAAGATTATTTTTCCAAGCACAGAAGTCGCTGTATTAATAGACGATTGCGTAAATCGCAACAATTTGGCAATGTATACAAATGTGACCCTGGCTAGTATATTTAACCTTCTATCCCACCATAGGTGAACTTTATTAATTTGAAAAGTGAACCGACTTTTTATTTTCTTAAACCAGTTCCGTCGATAAATGATCAAATTTGGATTACTTAGTCATTTCAATATTCATAAATAAAAATAAATTTTGACTCATTGGAATACCTTTCCAATGTAAAATGGGAAATATAATACAAATAACTATGTTGAAAAGTATGTTTCAATATTGTAGATTTTTCATTTTTCTTCGCTTTGCTCCTCCAACATAAATGAGAAGAATTAAAAGTTTCTTGCTATTTCCAAACTTGTTTACCTGAATTTGATGAGGTATTTTGGGGCAAACTATGCAAATGGGAAATTCTTCATTGCTCCAAAATTCAGACAAATCATTGTAGTCGACTGAAAAACTGGTCTGAACCTGTCAAATTGGTGGCATGTCTACCTGACGCAGAATTCTTGTTCACCTTGCTTACATAAACCCATAGAAACTTGCAGCAAGAAATTTTCAATAACTCTCGTCGTAATGGTGTTATTTACTAATTTGTAAATTTTGAAATTTTACAAGTTAATAGTAATGTGTAATTTGCATACATAATAGCTAGTCTACTTGACCCGAAACGCCCCATATAGAATTGTAAAAGTAATGCTTTTACATTAGACAACTCAAGTTGGATCAGTTTTTGTTTTAACTACCTTTTGATCGCACAAAAAAACCCTTTCATAATTTTCCATTCTAGATAATCGTCCGTTTTCACACAATAAATCACAATTTCTTTTCTATTATTTTCTGGTTATTGCCCCGTCTAGCTTGCAGTAAACGAGACGACTGGAAGTTTCTAGTCGTTTTGCTCATTTCTGGATAATTCCTCGACAAATATTGAAGGTTGTTCATGTTAATAACCAACAAAACTAAGACAATATTGGTCTGGCGAAGAACACAACAGGAAAAAAAGGTTACATTTTTACTGTTCCTTTTTGTTATAACTGGACCAATTTACCAACCAAAATTCGCTAGAGCGAAACGACCAATTAGGTCGATAACCTTGTGATAAACATAATCTTTGACTTCACTATTAACACACTAAGTTCATAAGAAATTACAGTTTCATTGGACATGATTACACTAAGAAGAGTAAAAGCACAATGGCAAGTTTTCTCTTTTTTAACAGTTAATAGGTTAAATACTGTGACTTTATCGTCGAAAGTTGCCACAAATGTAGTGGGACTCCGTTACAAGTCAAAGGTCATTTCGCTTTTTTGGTAAATTAGGTTTTTTAACAATTTACCTTAATCTACATAACCAGCAGTTTATTATTATGTAATTAATATTTATCTAATTGGGTAGATATGTAGTTCATTTGAGAGCAATGCAAAATATACTTTCTACATTGACCATGTTAATAATAATTATACAGGTAGTCAAGCAATATAAACCGCCCCTTCATCAAAAGATAAAAAAGTTACTATTGCTTCCCAGGGACACTCGTAAGTACCAAAGTAATGAAAAATCTTAATTACTACAGACAATAAATTTGTCAAAACAGTAGTCTCTATAATGTCAGTAAACAAAAAGTGGTACCAAATCACCAGTTTAATGAAGAAAAAAAAACATTTATATGTATTTATGTTATATGTATGTACCACCGAGAAAATACTGGCCATACTTTCAAAATTCACATTATTCAGATTTGTTGACATAATTATGCAACTGTCAATTATTGTCAATGTATTGTCAAAACCCTGAGTTATTCATGAACAATAGCCGTCACTTTTGGCAATTGATCTAAATACTCAAAAGAACAAATTTATCAACTCAAAATGTCGCTGCTCGCTGTATTACTGCTTTTGGTGGTATATACAGGGTGTTATGGAAGTCCTAGCAGAAAATTTAACCACAAGGAGAATCGTCAAAATAAACATTTTTTTATCTATTTTTTTTTCGCAAACGCTCCCTTACGGACTTAAAATTAAGAATATTTTAAGCCCCAAAACCAACACCCGCCTATGGTCCCACGTCCATTGATTGTGAGGAATGCACAAAAACTTTGCCCGATAAACGAATCGAAATAGAAACATGTACTAACCTACTATAATATGCATAATGTTGAAGTAGGTTCGTATGTAATAATAAACTCTCTAACTTACATCAGGGATAATCCTTGTTGGTGTACGTGCGGTAAACGATACACCGACACACCGAACCCACACATCTTCGAATACTTAAAAATCTCAGGTTCAATTATGCATTACCTAACACTAACACCATAGAAGCTGCACCATATTTTTTTTTTTTTTGTGGAAATTACAATGAATAAATTCTTATTACGTGTTTGCTTAACAATCGAGCACAGTTCATAACATAGCGGCCGGAGCGACACAACTTTGTCCCAAAAAAGTTAGAAGGTGTTTACCTCGTTCGGCAAAAACTCTCTGATGCGTTCAAGTTCATTTAGTCATAGGCGGAGGGTGAAATAAGAGGTCAGAAAAATTGCGGATTTCAGTAGTGGTAAATAGAAAAAATGTTTGTTTTGACGAAGTTCTACTTGTAGTTAAATTTTCTGCTATTACTTCCATAACATCCTGTATGTGCTATGTATAATGGTATGCCATCCATAATGTATACACATATTATGTATTATTAGAAAATTAAAATTAGAACCTGTGTCAAAGTTTGAAGATTTATCAACATGTCAAAAGTACAAAAAAGGTTACAATACTCCAGTGTTTTACACTTTGTGTTAGTGGAATGACATTGACGACCAATATTTTCTATCCGCGACTGTATGTACATTTTTTTTTATTTGCAAATTTTGTGTAAAATTTCGCATGAAGTAAAAATAATTCCAAAATTCCTTCTAAAAATCACGCAGACTCATCAATCTATATCGAACACTCATAATCTCACATAACCCTTTAATGTCATGATTTCGCAAAAAGTGATAATAAATATTAATGAACTTTCGACTGAAACAATCCCGTCCAACTAAATGTTCCGAAAAAAAATTAAGAGCTGTGAAGTAATAAATTTATTTTTTTGGGAGTTAAGCCCAATACATATTTAAATATTTGGGCGATTTCGTGGCATTTCTCGATACGGATTTTTTGCGGATGATTGATCAACGCGAGCCGATTCAGCTCCAGTATATGTGCGCAGCATAAAAAATAATTCCATCATAATGTTTGCGAGCCATTGGAGTTTGTTAACATTTACTCTGTAGTCTGTACATAGGTTTCATAAATGATTCATACATCTAGTAGGCTTTGAACGTCAGAATTCTCCGTCTAATTAAAAACATTTTGTTTTACAGAGGCAACATGATGTTGATTGTATGAATCATTCATGAAGACCCTATAGTAAGATAACTCAAATTAAACTGGTCTTTAACAACATATTAAAATTTTGTTTCTTTCTAAATAAAGATATTAGACAGAGATGCCCACATATAAAAACATAAACATAAATAAACAACTACGAAACAATAACAGGTAAAATGCAAATTTCAAATATTCCTATTATGATCGACTAAAGGCTGGAGCACATTAAAAATTGGAGACAACAAATTGTAAAAATTTTAAAACAAATCTTGTGTAAAATTTCTTACCCTGTCAAACAGGGTTGACACTGAAAAAATAATACACCTATTGACCCTCAACATCGAATATTGTTTGTTCAAGTCTAGAACAGTGTTTCATTTTGGAAATATCAAGGAGTTTTGGTCTACCTGATCCGAGTCCGAAAGTTTTCCATGGCCAATATTTGAAGTCACCCGACAGAACAATGGGAGATCGGTATAGCAAAATGCCAGGCAGTCTAGTAGGTCGGTGCGCAACAATAACAAAACATTACCTAAGCGCATGCGTAATATTGTCTCTATCTTCCTCTTTCCCCAATAACTACCCTATACCCGTTCTTTTCTAACCTGTAGTCTTGCATCATCGATCCAAGCGGTCGTTTTGAATCATCGTTGAAAAAGAACAAAGAAATATCCTCTGGTAATGTTAAATGTTGATGATCGAGTTGGTGATTTATCTAGAGTGCGTTACGGTAAGTGGCATTGGGTACGGATGTATCGCTTGGGCGACCGATATTGTTTTGTTTGAAATGAGGATCAGCTGATTGTCGACGGATGCTGACAGCACACTTAATTCCGTTTTTGCGACGGAGTTTAACGAAACATACCTTAAGTTTGTGGTTACGTCGAAAACAACGGGAGATGGGGTCGAAAAACACAAAGTCTAACTGGTCTCAACAAGCACAGCAGCATTCAGCCCAGTACAGGCGCTGAATAAACCATTATTCGGGGGTACGCATGGGCTCGAACGGGGAGGGCACCGCGGGGGCAGGCATGTCCGTCTATCTTTCTCCCACTCACGACGCCGCGCATCTTTCGTTTCCGTTATTCTAGTGCGCTGCGCAATATCAAGAAGATTTTCGACTTTAAATTCCCCACTTTGTTTTCATCCGCTTTCAGTGGCTTGTTTTTGGTTATTCAACCCCTGAACTTGATTTTTTAGGGCTAACATACACGTAAGCATATCACATAAAACCAAATCCGCCCACTTTCTCTGTGCGGTCCAAAACCCCAGCGAATTTTCAGAACAAAAAATACCTACACGCGTTTGTTTCATGTTCCAACTTGTTATTACGTGTTTGGCCAAGTCACTAGATGATTTAATTATAGGACGAGTTGCAATGTCTACGTTGATGTTTTGTTTATTTTTATGGTATGACCGAGCTTATGACAGGAAAAACGTCAAGTGTACTTACATCCTTCCGTATAATGGTGGGAGCTATACTTTAGATTTGACTGAATAATAGCGTTGTCATAAAAACGAGAAGGAAGGCCATGTCCATATTTTATTTTTAATTATCGTTACTCCTACAGTAAACGTGTTTTTTATTTTTTACTTAGATTTCTCGTTATCAGAGGCGTAACATATTGTGAAAACAATCTGTGTAGTAAAGACCTACAGTAGAATTTAGTAATTACCTACAGTAAAATCACAGGCGTGTCAGTAACAAAAACTTGTAACCTATTTCTAATACACCTTGTATATTTCTTGTTTTCAAGGAGTGAGGTCCGTGGGTCTGTTTTGATCCCAACGGCCAAAACAATTTAATTTTCTGAACAATTTTATAATATAAAAGAATCTATATATTTAATCGTTGAACATGAATCAATTTGAACCAAATAAAACAGTCTGTACTGCACCGATTTTGATAATTGTTTTTTTAAATGAAAGACATTGTCAAGTTCTATGTGAAGATTACTTTCCATTTTCAAAAATTTCACAGGTTCATTAATTATTTGCAAATCATTTTAGGGGAAAAGCGGTCCATTACAGTCATCGATTTAAATAAGCGTGATTCGTTTTAAGTGAGAAGTTGGACAACTGTCGCTAAATATATATATATCTTAGCCTCTCCCCTGAGGTTGGGTGAGCCAGTTGTGTAAGGAACTTAAGACATGTTTATTAAGACATTTATACCTCTGGATGGATGTTTGGGTGCGGGGTGTGAAATAGAGAACGAATGAAGCTCTTCTTTTATCGCATAATTTTTCTTGCCGAAAAATTGGTTTACCAATTCCACAAAATTTTCGTTTAACTGACCTGCGACTTTCTCAACAAATCAATCGAGAAGCGGAAGATTTATTGTTTAATCAAATGTATGAAACGGCTAATAATGAACAACGTGCCGTTATTGATCATATACTTCAAGAGGTTTTTCAACACAATACTGGTAGTAATGTCTGTTTCGTACATTCGATGGTCTCCGTTTCTACATTAACGAAAAATTCAATCAGGAGAATCTTATACCGCACAATGCACAAGTGTTTACGCAAAACATTGTATATCAAGAAATTATTCCGTCTTATTTTTTTTAATTATTCAGACAAGCCAAATTAAAAATTAAAATTTAAATATATCTAAGTCGAACTTTAATAACTGTAAAATTACTAATGGAACATGTTTCGACAAAACACTACTGCCATCATCAGCCCTAATTTAACAAGAGATTAATGATACAATTGAATTACAGAGGGGTTCAATTCAATTCAATTCAATTGTATCATTAATCTCTTGTTAAATTAGGGCTGATGATGGCAGTAGTGTTCTGCCGAAACATGTTCCATTAGTAATTTTACAGTTATTAAAGTTTGTGGAATTCGAGTTAGATATATTTAAATTTTAATTTAAATTTACTCCACTTGGATTTATCGACATTCTTCTGGTTTATAAATTAAAAATTGTAATATGTAATATGGTAACCAGTCTTTATTCAACACTATTTACGTAAGTAGTCACTTTTTTTTTAATTTTTACATTCATTTCATTACCAATTCAATACATACCACTCGAATTTCGAGTGACGGGCGATCACTAGTCTGTTTAAAGATGCTCAATCTTACCAAATTTGGAATTTAGTTAATCACATTATATAACACCGGTCAACACGATTTTTGGGTTTGAGTTCTAAATATCAAATTTCGTTTTCTCCAACGTAACTAATAAAGGGAAAAATAGTTTTTTTGGTCAAAGTTTGCTTTTGTAGAAACCAGAGGGATATTTCGATTTTTAGAGAAAATTACCGATTTTCTCAGAATATTATTGTAAATTATTATTAAACAAATTTTTACTATACATCTGAGTCACTTTTATTCAAGAATTATAATTATATTTTTGTAAATATTGGGAATTTATTGTTAATTAAGAAAAATAATTATAATCGAGGCCAATTGGCGTTAATTCTGATGATTCTTCCTTATAATAACATTCATTTACTGTTCAGGTTACGAAAATAAATAGTATGCTCAAAATTTATTTTTTTAACCTAAAGTATTTTTGCAGCTAACAGGAGAAATGAGGTATACATTTTTATCTTGATTTCGAATTTGTAAGTTAAAATAGGCTTCATAAGCTTCATAAAGCTTTAAATTTGTTACCAAAGAAAATGTTGAACTTCTTCCTTTGATAAATTCACCACAAATAAAACAGAATGAATCAACATCATTATTACATTGTTTTGACGCCATTTTTTGCTTAAGTGACAATCAAAAACGGTTTTTATACGTGTGATGGACAAGTAAAGATCATTACTGTGCACTACGCAAATGATATGCAACTGGCCGCCAGTTTGTTTCAATGTGCTGCTACTTGTTGCTCATAAAATCAATTAAAATCTTCAAAACTTACTTATCGACGTAAAACTCACAAAAGCAAACTTTATAAGTCGAAAATGGATATTTTGGTTTTACTTTATGCATAGAATCAGAATTGATACATAAAAACAGAAACCCAAAGAAAAAATATTTTGTTGTCGACCTGTGTAATTATTTCAATTTAAGCATGAAACTAATAGTGAGGCAATGGGGAATTATTGGTGTACTCAGCCTATCAGCTGATCATTAGCACTGTACAGGTGGATCGTACTTTCGTACTAAGTACTCCAACTATAAAAATAAAAATATGTTAATTTTTATACACCACCACCACCGGGTAATGTCTCAAAACAATAATATCCATTATTTTGTGAGAGTAGTCTATTATTATGTACTTTATAGTTAAGTGTGATCAATTGATTGTTTTCTCTAGCAGAGTTGATAGGAGGCTGTGGACGTAGTCAACAAGACGCATTTTGTGCCATTTCGACACATTCGTATTTATAATATGGTAAAAGAACGAGTAAAAGAAACAAAGTTTGGGTCTATTGTATTGGTAGAGAATTGTATTGTCTCTGGGGGAGGGATTATGTTCTAGTGAAGGTCGCAGTTTTTGTCAGGTTTCCACCATGGACCGTCATAAAATCGTTATCGATTATTTGAAATGTGGTCAGTCATCGCCAGATATAACGAAAGTTTATTTAAAAAATACAAATAATACTTTCATCCAAATAAATTTAACCTATTGTTAACTAAAACTGAATTAATTAATGTAAACATTTACACACTAACATCGAAACCACTAGGGGTGGCTTGGTAGGAGGTCGCTGGGATTTGGGAGTCCATTATGGCCTCGGGCCGCACGGGGATATTTCAGTGTCGTCGATTAGACAAAGGTCGACCAACTGACAAAATTCAATTCCACGTCATGTTCTTGCTTTATTAGTATAAAAAATGCTCTTATCTATTATGTTTAACAGTTTCTTAGTTACTATAAGGTGGTACAACTACTATATTACGTTTATTGCAAGTGACGTGAAATTTGTCCTACGAGGCCGCAAACTAATTTGGAAAACCCGTCAAATGTCATACCGCTTTTACACGTATTGCATACAACATTTTTTCTACGATCATCTTAAAATTCACTTTTCTGGAGAATATAGCTGCATTAATGTCACTTACCAAGCTGTAATAGGGGCATTTGAAACCAACAGATAGTACTGAAAAGGATAGATTGTTCGTTACCAATTTGTAATAAATATTTTTTATTGCACTAGTACAATAATGAAATATTTTTATACCCGCAATGGTGCAAAAGTAATTTGTTTTTGCACGATCATAGAAAAAATATGTAAAGCACAAACGGTACTTTATTTTTTAATGTAATCATAACTTAATGTATTTCGAGAAACCGTTGTTATGACTCCAACGGTGTATTTGTGGTCTTACACAATGTACTGCTATTTTACAACAATTGTGAATTTCCATAAAAATATTTGAGATTTATGTGATTTTGGACTACTTGACCTGTTATTTTGGTTTAAGAAGTAAATGTTTTCACTAAAACTCCCTCCAGGTTTAAAAGTTTAAAAAGGTTGAAGTTTAAAATTTAGGTTTAGGCAAATTAAACTAGTCAGAATATTATATTAGTTTTTATGGTTAACGAAGCACTAACAATTAATAATGTGTTAGAGGAAGGAATGTAAATTAGACCTAATTTTATTTATATCTCTGAAATTGTAGAAATATGAAAATTCTTTACATATTTTTTCACATAAATAAGTAATTTATTCTTTTAAAATTGTAATTCAATTTATTCTGTATAAACTGGAGCGAGTCTGTGAACCGTTTTTAGTTTGTTTTGTTGATAGCGAACTTGAGTTTGTTAACCTTTTTAAACATAAGGTTAAGAAATGATGCATTAAAGCTTAAATTGCTTAATCACCCTATTACATTTTCGATACATATAAGTGACAAGTACGTTCGTGTCATCCGAACTTGCGAAATAAAATTTCTACTGACAAACACCTATTCCATGTCAGACAGATGATTCTACCGGTTAAAGCGTTTTAATATTTTTCCCGGAGACTTTTAAGTCTCCAGAGATTATAAATCACCTGAAGAACACTTAACACATGATAAGTGTTATCTCCACACTTATTTACTCTAAATGATAATAAACACTGTCTGGATTAACGAACTAAAATTACTTCACATACACGTTATCAATATTATTATTGGATTTTTCCAGATCGATGACGATACTACGCCATGAACAAGATCAGTCGATGCTTTTTGATGGTTGCAGAAAAAACGTTTCCTAGCAGAATAAAAATAAGAAACAATTTACCTACAAGAAATGGCTTCTTACTTTATGGTTTTGGAATCGGAAGTGGTGTTGCTGCTTCTTTCGCCGCAGCGGCTCCGATCAATGCTTCCGCGGAAAACGAAAAGTTTCTTTCTTTTGTCGCGGGAGTACCGAGGTTTTTACGGTAAGTTTCATTTTTAGAAATGTTAGATATAAAAATAAAACACCATTTCCAGTTCTATAAAGATAGGACTTCAGATCTCCATCGACTACTACTTTTCCATGTTGGGCCTCTCCGAATCTTCCCCCAACTACCAGGTCATGATGGGTCGCATTCACCAAAGAGCGGCTAATCGCATCTTAGAAGGCTGTTTAACAAACGGGGGTCCATACATTAAGATGGGCCAAGGTCTTGTCTCAATGAGTCACATCTTGCCCAAAGAGTACACTCGAACACTAAAGGCTCTTCAAGACAAATGTCTCATGCGTAAACCTAATGAATTGGTACAGTTATTCCAAGAGGATTTTGGAAAATCTCCAACAGAAATCTTCGACTTTTTTGACATGAACCCAATTGCTGCAGCAAGTTTGGCCCAAGTTTATCGAGCGAAAACCAAAGCCGGGGAGGATGTGGCTGTTAAAGTGCAGTATATCGACCTTCAAAAGCGTTTTATTAGTGACGTTACCACCATTAAGTTGTTGTTAAAGGCTATAGGTGTCATGCATCCAGATTTCAATTTTGGATGGGTCTTAGATGAAGTAACAGATACGTTGAAGCAGGAGTTAGATTTTGTTAATGAAGGAAAGAATGCGGAACAATGCGCCAAAGACTTGAAGCAGTTTGACTACGTACACGTCCCCAAGGTCCACTGGGATTTAACTAGCACGGTATTTTAGGTACTAATGACGGGAGCGAAAGATGTTAATGTCATATCGGTGGTTTGTTTTAGAGGGTGTTGGTGATGGAATACATCGAAGGCTGTAGAATAAGCGATTTGAAAAAACTGAAAGAAGATAAATTTTCTTTGAAAGATATTAACGTTAAGTTGTTTGAAGTTTTTGGACATCAGATTTTTCAAACCGGGTTTGTACATGGAGATCCACACGCTGGCAATAGTAAGTTTACTTTCAATGTGAAGTTCGATACTATATTTTTTTTAGTTTTGATACGACGCGAAAATGGAAAGACGCAACTGGTTTTACTGGATCATGGATTATACCAAAGAATTAAACCTGATCATATGGTCGCTCTAAGTCACATGTGGAAAGCTATTGTCCTTCAGGACCACAATAAAATGAAGTTTTACGCGCAACAATTTGGAGTTGAAGGTGTGTATTTTCAGTTCTATTTTACGCACAGGATTAGATTGCTGTCAAAGCTATTTTTTTAAATCGACCATGCGGTGCATTTTTTAATGTCTGAAGGTACAAAAAGAATCTGTTTAGAAATAATATCACCGGCTCATTGCAGACTTTTTGCGCACATGGAAGTGTTGTGGAAATTCAATAGTAAAACATCAACATACCTCTGAAATGTATATCTACTTCACCTTGTCTCTGGTTGCCGATTAAATTCTTAATAACTTCTTTGAATCAGTCACTTCGAAATTTACGGGCGATATATCAGATTATTTTCGAATTAAATTAGTGAGGTTAGAGGTTACCTTTGGTGTAAGTCCCAGTCCAAAAAAAGCAAAATCGGTACTCTTTACGTCAAAAAATAATAATGTTTACCTCAAAAACAAATGCTCAGCTGGCTGAAATATTTGGGGATAATGTACCAAGTAAAGGAAGATTATTTAACAAGAAAAAAAGAGTCAGACCGAAAAAAGTTAATGGAAACGAGTGGAACTATTTAAAAAAATTGAAGCCATGTTGCCTGTGAAAAACAAAATTTACATGTAGTTAGATGGAGAATTTTGACGTTCAAGCCTACTGGAATATTGAATAATTTATGAAGACCTTGTATATATGGGGTCGTGACTGACAAAAACCCTTTGGCCATCTTGCTTATTTTTAAACCGAATTCAACGAATTATACTTTAAATAAAAACAAAAAAGAAACTGAACCTAAAAACTGTAAGTCATACATGCAAAATAAAACACAATTCAATTAATAATATTATAACGTGTGTTCAATTAAATAGTTCATTTAAAAGGTTTTGCCTTTGTCACAACAATTTCGTGTATGACTACATCAATCTTCAGCATTTGACTTTCCCTCTCGTACATTCTTTAGCAACAATAATCGATTTGCTGTTGGCTTCTTTGGAGACCTACTTTCTGGTTTTCTCAGAAGGCTATCCGTTTCAGAAAACAGATTTACGCTTCTATCCAAAGTTTTTTAAACTGCATGTAATCCACCGCAATTTTGGGAATACTTCTAAAAATTCCTCTATACACGATTGAATGGAATACCCTCTTCCGGCTTGGAAATAACGGATGTTTTTTTAAAATTTGGCGTCGAAGTTGGCCATGAATGTTTAACTGTGAACCTGCCATCGAACTGACAATTATTAATTTGACATCTGAATAGACGATCTAACCTTACTTTTAATTTAATTAAGCGATAGTTCAACACGCTCACACTCCTACCTTTTCGGGGTGCAGTGGAACCTCTTCGATAAAATTAGGTTTTTCTGAACTCCATCCGCATGTTTTGTAAATTCACATAACCGCCTAAATGAAACCAGGCAAAAAATGGCCTGTTCACATAAACTCATAGTCAGCGCCAACTATGACGCCAAATTAAAAAAAAAAAAAAACACCCGTTCCACGCCATTGTAATAAAATCTAATTGGGGTTTAGTTAAGGAACCTTAAAAACGATCAAGTAAGCCATGAATAATCAGTCAGTTTCTCAAAACAATTGAATTTATTCATTAAAACCAACAACGCTTTTTGATATTTTACCATTAACGGATTTGATACAAGCTACTCCTAAGTGTTTTATTAAACACAGTAATAACTTATTTCTAAAGCCGTACACAATGTCTGACAGCATGAAGAAAATTTTGTATGCAGAACTGGATTTTTAATTTTTTCTAGGTTATGATTTTTTTCCACCAAAATATTTTTTCTTTTAATGTCAACATTTAAAAAAACTATAAAAACCAATAAAGAATATACCTACCTAATTTACAGTTTAAAAAATATTATCATCTGTCAAAAATTATGTCATTTTTGAAGTGAATATGTATTGGCGAAAATCACTAACGTGGCTGACCTCTGGTGTTAGATTTTATAAGCTTCGAATGAAGGAAAATATTGTGAAATATTGTAATTTGTTGTTGAGTTTATAAATAATTTTCTTTCGCAGTTTACAGTAATAAGTGAATAAACATTAGAAACAATTAATGAAAAATGGTACATAACATTTGTTTTTCTTTATTTGACCTGCCAACTACTGTCAACTGTCATTTTGAAGCGCCCTCTGACGATCGTGTTTTTTGCCGATTAGCATTGAATATCAACACTAAAAAAACTGCAGATATGTAACTATATTTTATTATTTAAGAAAAATATTGTACCAAATTCATATAGAAAATAGGTATGTTCAACTTTGAAATGAAATTATAATAATTATCCATGATCGTTATCGGAGCATCTAGTCCAATTTTAGATCAAATTACTCCGATTTACCCATATATTTTTATGTTCGATTTTGAATTACATACTTGTGTTTAATAATGAATGTTAATAAATTTTCTGTTAGAGTTGGTATTAAATTTTGTAACGACACGTCCCTATTCACTGTTTTGTGAAATCATGCTTCGATTTTATAATCTTTTAAATTATTGTAGCGTTTGTGGGTTCCATTTATTTATTTATTTGAACACTATGTACAATTTATTTATACTTCTAATATTACACTATTTTACATTATTTACACTATTTACAATTTACTACTTTACCGGCACGTCTCGTATTATTTATTTACATATCGCGCGACACTCCGGATAGATAAAAGCACCTGTCCGACTCGACCCACTAATCTTCGACCTCGATGAAACGACTGACTGATGCGACTAGACTTATTTTCGCTGGAACGTCCTCTAATAAATAAACCGGCGCCTAAATGCTTCTAGACGCTCCAGATGTTCCATGGCGCTCTCGATCTGTAGCGGATATTCCAAAAGATGATGTCATACTACCTCGAGTACGTTGTAATAAATTCCAGGACATTCTAGTAAATGATGACGCCGCTACAGCGATGAGTCATCACGGGTCCACGTCCGTTACATTATTTATTGTTTAAAAGTACACCACACCGATCCTGAAATTTGTCCACCCAAAACCCGAGACGAAAACCGATTTAATTTTCGTTCCAGATTCCGCGCCATCTATTACCAAAATTGCTTATAGCATTTCGATGGGCAATTGTTGCATTTCATTTTTCGCAAAATACCATATAGTTTTGCATTCTGTATTGATATGCAATGGTATTAGTAAAATGTTTCGAAAACGATTTTATTTTAATTATCACTCTTTAAAATCTGTTTAAAAATAGGCAAGGGACAGTCTCAAAAGTTTTTTTTTTTTCACTACTAGCTTCTGAAAACATCATTATAAATATCGTGTTTGATGCTTCAGAAATTGTAGATAATACTATACTCCGTTTTCTTTTAAGAAGGAAGTAGATGGCAGCAGTGGCACACGTCCCGTACACATTAGGGATAAATGGAGTAGGCAACCCATAATTCATCGGCATATTATGGGGGTGGCTCCGTCCATGTACTGACATGAGTGACATGCATGCCAAAGTAGGGTGTAATCAAAACCAACAAAATGTGTTTAGAAATTTTTAGACCGTGTTTTATTGACACAAACACACGAGCTGTTTAGTTGTTGTGTTGGTTTGTCGTGCGCGAGTGTAAAGCGGACGCGTCACGTGGTGTAAAATGGTAACCTCTTATTGGTTCGTTGAAGTCCCTATCTTTCACAATGCTTCTAAAAAAAACGGACCATAGTAGATAATAAAAACAATTGGCAATGTTGGCATGGTTACTGCCGTAGTTGGTGTGTTGCCTTGACATTTGCTGTCATTATTAATGATAGCTGATAGCTCAAACGGGGGAGTTGGAGTTTCTTGCGAAATGTTAAATATGCCAGCTGGACCACACTAGCAACATCGCAACAAAAAATAGAAATGACAGGTATTGATTTAATTTCATATGCTACTTGTTTTTCATGGATATCTTAGTTTAATTCGTTCCGACCTTTCGCATTATCATGATTATCATTTGAAGAACAGTTAAACAAATGTGCTAGTGCTACTAGTGCTTCGCATCTTGGTCAATAAAATAGTTCGGCTAAGAAAAATCTCTTCTCCACCTGTTGGTCACCTTTAAGGCTTAAATTTTCATTAACAGTCGACAATTAATCATGTGCTTGTAAATAAAGAATTGTGGCACAAAGAATAAAGTAAAAAGTTTATTAAATATTTGATTAGTGGATAAATAATGTAAAAGAATCATTAAAAAATACATAAACTTGCAAGAAAAAGAACAAAAACAAGAAAAGGAAATATCATGGAATTTGGAGAAAAATTTACAGAAGCTGTGAATAAAGCCAAAAACTATTAACAAAAAAAGTTAAACAACGAACTTAACAATAAAAATACTTGGTCCGGGTTTGGACTGTCTGTTTTGAATTTTTAAGGAAACTCCGGACGTTTTGCCCGCTTTTATAAGGGACATCGTCAGGAGAGATGAGCACGGTAAATCATTACGTAAACCTTGGAGTATGTTTCTTTAAGGAGTCGAGCGCGTAGCGCGAGGGACCAATTTCAGTGTTGCCGTCTGTGAAAATTTGTTTTTCCGTTTATCATTCATAATATCACAAAATATGAGATAACCTACACATTTCAAGTTCCACGTACAGGTAAATATGACCTTCTTGGAGTTCGCTTCTTTAAGTGGTCGAGCACGTAGCGCGAGGCACCAATTTCAGTGATCCACGGAAGTTACCGTCTGTGGAAATTTGTTCTTTCCAACTATACAGAGGTTTGCGCGCCGAACCAATTGGTGTCGCACATGTAGCAGGCTTTGAAGAGGATTGGATATTCCTGAGGGGCTTCAAAACTTCTTTGTCGGAGGTGTCTAATTTGTCCAATTTCCCCTTAAAACACAAGTTTTCATGTGGCCCCAAAAATAAAAATCCAAAGGATTTACACCAAGAGGTGAGCCAATGTTGTGGTCCACCACGACCAATCCATCCATCTCTTATTGGTTTTTTAAGTGTCTTCAACAAACCGCTAAAAATCTGGAAATCGACAAATTATTTTATTTCTGTTTTATAAATCCTTGATAAGAAAGAGCCACAAAAACATGGGTCGGCGATTGGAGCGTACAAATATCAGCTGAACCACAGAATAAAAATAATAATAAATAAAGTGTTTCAATCGATTGAGTCCAGCTTTTGATCAAAATGATTGACCGACTAGGGGCTACTGCATTTTGCAACGGGGTTGCATAGCTATGTTTGTCAGGTCAGGTCAGGTTTAGTGCTCCATAAAAAAATATTGTCACTTCTGGAATGTTTGCTCACTCACTACTCATGTTCACCATAATTTTGTAAAAAAATAGCTTTGATGGTAACAGAAAAAAATATTTTTACCAACCTCTTATGATTTTATGTAATGGCAAATTTGATGTACTTGCTTTTAGATTATGTGGTATTTGCTGAAATTTTAACCCAAGCACCATTGCGACGACACCAGTTTCAGTTAAGATCAAGGTTAAGTGAAGAGGATTTGAAACATATAACTATGATAGCAAGGACGAGATTTGATGCTATTATGACCACTTTGAAAGTGATGCCAACATCTTTGTTACTGGTTATTAGGTAAATGTGTTACTGTGGTAGAAAATAAGTTAGGTTTTTAACTATAGATTAATACAACCTTTAGTACTAAATTTGTTGAGCTTATTTGTTATTTTAAGCATTTTAACAAATATAGCTGAAGTAAGTTGATGCTTACATGCATGCATGTAAAATGTGATAACCTTGATAATTTTACATGCATGCTGCTTTTTTAGCACCCAGATCTTTACTTAAACATTGCTGAGAGAAGTTTGAATTTTCTACACTTAATAAGATTTACTAGGCGTTCAACATCATTTCCAAATATCTGAAGATGATTTTATTCGTGGTAATAATTAAAGACCAAAGGTTTTTCCTAACGGAATGACCAAAAAAGTTTTGACGTCACATCTGAGTTTGAAGTTTGCTGATTCCAAATAATCGAGAAGTTGGCGGTAATATTTACGTAAACATCACGAGGCGGAGACAAATCAGTGTTTATTTTTTACCTGATTTATTAAACACACAAGTTTTGTCGATATGAAACATTACGTCATTCGACGTTACGTTTATGTGAAGTTCCGATGTTGTGGCGTTACTTTTTTGGTCAATTAAATATACAATGAATTGAAGACAAATAAAAACAAGAAAATTACGGTGCGTTTCGTTATTACGCATACTCATTTTTGAAGTAAAACTTCTTTACGGGCACTTGACTTGGGGAGTAAGCTGGTGAATGCGTGGCGAGAGCGTTACGAAGTGCGATCGGCGAAGCGAACGATTTTACAATAATTAATTCATATAATTTTTTTTTGTCAACGGGATTCGAACCCGCGTTTTTTAGATTGTGGATTCGCACTTCTCTCAATACACCTATTTGCTTGTGTCAGTTTTGTATGCAATTGCGCTACTTATCTTAATCGCTACACATGATGGTCTAAAGCACACTCGTTTTTTTTTGTTACCTCATAAACTTTTTTATTTAATTGGTTCCACTAGAGCTTGAAGTCCGATTTGCAAACTACTTTCCAACATAAATCCCATAGCAATTCTCAAACTGATGTTCCCTTTTAGAAATTTAAACACCATAAGAGCAATTGCATATGGCCATGGAAACCCCATAGACAGATACGCAGTTTTAGCTAGAGCGGCAACCAAAACCGCTTTCATGGATACTTCCAGTAGGAAAATGTTTCGTGCTCCCTTAAGGGCATACTTTGAACTTAAGTTATTGTAAGTATATTTCCATGTAATTACAGCACTTAATTTATTATTTTTTTAGTGCACATAAGTTGTCTACCTGGTTACGCAACACCGTTACAAGTTTATTGATTCGTTTAGGTTTAATCCCTGATATAAGAAAACTTATGATTACACAAATGAGCTAATATTGTTATTATTTCTTGTTATCTACCAAATAAATGTTGTTACAATCTCGTTTATTCAACAATTGGCTAATTTACGTACAGTGTGTATACAACATCTAAGAACAGCACTTTTATTTAAAAATAAGTATAAACATGCTATAAATATTGCGATTATATTTCATCAACCCCATTAGGCTGTCTTCGCTCTTATAGCCGCACGTTTTGATGTTACAGCCTGGAAACCTGACTTGATACTTGCCACAGAACATCTTGAACCACATGTTTCACATTGTAAGAAGAATAATCTCGTGTCTTTTTGGAGGATGGTATCTGGAGAGCGACACGTGTGGCAGGTCACATATTCTTTAATATACCTATAATAAGAACAGGTTTTTTTTATATTTTTTTTTGGTTTCAAAAACAGCAGATATTTTTTGAAAATGTTTACCCACCTTCTTAATACATTTTCAATTTGCTTCTGCTGGAACCTGCCCTTGATGATTAATTGACTGTTGCCATCAACCGATCCACTTGTACCCAATTCAGCTAACAAGAAGTCAAGTAAATGTTTAGGTTGACGATGGAGCATTTTGCAAATTTCAGTAAAGTTAGCAAAGGACGATTTCTTGGTACCAATTCGAACAACCTGAGGTGGTCTCATAACAAACTTCTGCTTCTTCCCTGCCGCCATATCCGGATTTTTGTCACGCATGATCTCGAAGGCACGTTTCAGAAGTTCATCGTATGTATAATCTCGATCAGAGGTCATCCAGACTGCGGAGTTTTCATCCACTGAAATAATTTATGATATTATTGTAAACACAAAAATTAAAAATGTCTAGTGAAGTGTAAACTTTAACTGTACCTGACTCTGGGACTCGTTCAACAGAATTGCAGCATGTAAAGACAATACAAATGATAATATTGAAAATTTTAGTTGGTATTTTTTCCCATACATTTATCCACAAATAAAAAGAATATACCTACCATTCTCTTTATCTTCATGTTTTTCATCAGCTTCTGCAATGAGATCCCCCAAATTCCTCTTCTTTTTCTTTTTCTTAGTTTTGGTGAAGTCCATTTCTAGGTCGAAATTGTCATCTAGGGCTCCATCTTCTTGATTACCCCCTTCATTTCCGACCTCCTCCTTTGCATCTCCCAAAACTGCATCCAGATCTTCAGTTGTGAATGGTTTTTTCTTCTTCTTTTTTTTCTTGGTAAAGTCCAAGTCGATGTCTACGTTGGCGTCGTCCTGGTCTTCATCTTTCGTTTCCGCCTGTTCACTTGCATTGTTTTCCTGTACTTCATTGCCCCCATCTGCCAAAGCTGCTTCAATATCGAAAGCAGTCTTCTTCTTCTTTTTCTTCTTTTTTAAGGACGGGTCGAAGATCTAAATGAACAATATTAGTGCTCGCAATCAATAAACAGACACAAATCCTATAATTTTCGCTTGTCTCTAACCTACAAAATTACCATAACAGGTTGGAGTATGTTCACTTACCGCATCGTCTTCAGCCATATTTATATTAATTGCAAAGTAATTGCTGATTAATCAAATATGGTTTGCAATGATTTTAATTACTTTTAAGCACAATTTTTAGCACGAAACCGTAAAATTTGTCCCGTCAACTATTGCATCAGCAAAGTAGAACAGCCACATGGAGAAATGACATCAGAATGACAGATGACAGGATAGTCTCTCACTCTGAAAATGGCCAAAATGGCTGATGCAACGAACACCGTTGCACAACTATTGCAACTTACTATTTCGAGTTGCTAGTTGTTGAGTCGTCTGAATCACAAAACACTTACATCGGTTATTATTAAAAGGAACTAATTTGCCAAGTTTTGAGAACAACAGAAAAAGCTTCATTACTATAAAAAAAAAAACGTAATCAAAAATTTAAGTTACTGTTTAATGATTTGTCTCATTTCATGGTAACTTTTTCGAATTAGAATACAATCGCCAAATGATCCGTCTTGGTCATTTTAATAGATAATGTCGTTAAAACCCGAAATTTGTGTAACTCCATTGACTAGTTTTACAGGAGCAGCAAAAAACTGCTTTCCTTCGCGTTGTGAATCAATATATTTCAAAACTTTCATTATGACTACATTCAAAACTTTGATAGGAATATAGTGATAATGAAATATATTGGAATATATATTGACTCACAACGCGAAGGAAAGCAGTTTTTTGCTGCTCCTGTAAAACTATTCAGAATGGAGTTATACACAAATTTCGGGTTTTAACGACGATATGGAACTCAAAACATCAAAAAAGTGATGTAGTCCCTTTTAATAATAAGCGATTCATTTAATTTTTTTCTTTTGGAATATTCGCCAATACCTATTATTATTACCTTACAAACTGTGATGAGCCTAAGCTCTCCCCGCCAACAATTTGAAAAAAAACGTCACAAACGTCAATGAATTGTCAAATTAACAAACAATGACTCGTGCGAAATTTCAATTTGGCCAATGAATCGTGATCGTTTAGAAACCAACGATGTCTTATGGGCAGTTGCACCGCGCAAAATTTAACTTTAAGTAGAGATTAACATCATAGCAACTATTGTTGCAATAATGGTATCTATGGAGTTATGTTCCGCTTAAAGCCTAGTTATGTGCGATGCAACTGGGCATTAGAAACACAGACATGCTGTTTTTTTTTTCGGGTCGACCCAACTCACCAACGGACAAATCATCAACACCCAGTTGACCAACGATCCAACATATCAACGACCCAACAAAAATTTTAATCAACAATTGTAAAAACACATTGGATTTACAGAAGAAGAAATTTGTTTGAAATATGTAGAAAACTGTGAAAAGGTCTTAAAAAAAAACACTGTAAACAATATGTATTTAATAAATCGTTAAAACAAAAACAGTCGCAATATTCTCATTTTATAATCAACCCATACTCATTATCACTCACTCATCCAAAATTATAAAACAACTAGCTGACACGTCCCGGCTTTGCACAGTAATTTTATTTTATTAAGTATTTTATTTACTTCTTTAATGATTAAAAAAAAACGTTTCTTAGTGAGCGCCTACGTGCTAAAATAAGTAAGTGTGCAAAATTTCATTCCAATCGGTTCAGTGGATGTAGAGATTTCTCCTCCGCCCCGTCAGCCCCTTTTGAAATGGAATTTTGAAAAACCGTTTCTTAGTGAGCGCCTACGTGATAAAATAAGTAAGTGTGCAAAATTTCATTCCAATCGGTTCAGTGGATCTAGAGATTAACTCCCCCGCCCCGTTACCCCCCTTTGGAATAGAATTTTGAAAAACCGTTTCTTAGTGAGTTCCTACGTGGTAAAAGAAGTAAGTGTGCAAAATTTCATTGCAATCGGTTTAGTAGATCTAGGGATTAACTCCCCCGCCCCATTACCACCCTTGAGAATGGAATTTTGAAAAACCGTTTCTTAGTGAGCTCATACGTGGTAAAAGAAGTAAGTGTGCAAAATTTCATTGCAATCAGTTTAGTAGATCTAGGAATTAACTCCCCCGCCCCTTTCCCCCTTTGGAATGGAATTTTGAAAAACCGGTTCTTAGTGGACGCTTACGTGCTGAAATAAGTAAAAACCCGAAATTTGTGTAATTCCATTGACTAGTTTTACAGGAGCAGCAAAAAACTGCTTTCCTTCGCGTTGTGAGTCAATATATTTCAAAACTTTCATTATGACTACATTAAAAACTTTGATAGGAATATAGTGATAATGAAAGTTTTGAAATATATTGACTCACAACTCGAAGGAAAGCAGTTTTTTGCTGCTCCTGTAAAACTATTCAGAATGGAGTTATACACAAATTTCGGGTTTTAACGACGATATGGAACTCAAAACATCAAAAAAGTGATGTAGTTCCTTTTAATAATAAGCGATTCATTTAATTTTTTTCTTTTGGAATATTCGCCAATACCTATTATTATTACCTTACAAACTGTGATGAGCCTAAGCTCTTCCAGCCAACAATTTGAAAAAAAACGTCACAAACGTCAATGAATTGTCAAATTAACAAACAATGACTCGTGCGAAATTTCAATTTGGCCAATGAATCGTGATCGTTTAGAAACCAACGATGTCTTATGGGCAGTTGCACCGCGCAAAATTTAACTTTAAGTAGAGATTAACATCATAGCAACTATTGTTGCAATAATGGTATCTATGGAGTTATGTTCCGCTTAAAGCCTAGTTATGTGCGATGCAACTGGGCATTAGAAACACAGACATGCTGTTTTTTTTTTCGGGTCGACCCAACTCACCAACGGACAAATCATCAACACCCAGTTGACCAACGATCCAACATATCAACGACCCAACAAAAATTTTAATCAACAATTGTAAAAACACATTGGATTTACAGAAGAAGAAATTTGTTTGAAATATGTAGAAAACTGTGAAAAGGTCTTAAAAAAAAACACTGTAAACAATATGTATTATCCATTTTTTTTTATAAACAATTGTCAAAATGTGGTCATGTTGGTATAAGCAACAGTAATTTTTGGTTGCTCACACTGAATGTCAAATTCTGACATTTATTCCGTCGTGGTGACATGCACGATGCAATTTCATGATAAATCGTCAACCACTTTGACACTGACGTCGTTGCTTTGACATCTATGAATTAACCTCAATAGTGTCTACTATAAAGCTAGGTCCGCAATGACATATTTTTAGATGATACAGCCTGGTCTTTAATTGCATTTTGACATTGACAATTGTTTATAAAAAAAAATGGATAGTATTTAATAAATCGTTAAAACAAAAACAGTCGCAATATTCTCATTTTATAATCAACCCATACTCATTATCACTCACTCATCCAAAATTATAAAACAACTAGCTGACACGTCCCGGCTTTGCACAGTAATTTTATTTTATTAAGTATTTTATTTACTTCTTTAATGATTAAAAAAAAACGTTTCTTAGTGAGCGCCTACGTGCTAAAATAAGTAAGTGTGCAAAATTTCATTCCAATCGGTTCAGTGGATGTAGAGATTTCTCCTCCGCCCCGTCAGCCCCTTTTGAAATGGAATTTTGAAAAACCGTTTCTTAGTGAGCGCCTACGTGATAAAATAAGTAAGTGTGCAAAATTTCATTCCAATCGGTTCAGTGGATCTAGAGATTAACTCCCCCGCCCCGTTACCCCCCTTTGGAATAGAATTTTGAAAAACCGTTTCTTAGTGAGTTCCTACGTGGTAAAAGAAGTAAGTGTGCAAAATTTCATTGCAATCGGTTTAGTAGATCTAGGGATTAACTCCCCCGCCCCATTACCACCCTTGAGAATGGAATTTTGAAAAACCGTTTCTTAGTGAGCTCATACGTGGTAAAAGAAGTAAGTGTGCAAAATTTCATTGCAATCGGTTTAGTAGATCTAGGAATTAACTCCCCCGCCCCTTTCCCCCTTTGGAATGGAATTTTGAAAAACCGGTTCTTAGTGGACGCTTACGTGCTGAAATAAGTATGTGTGCAAAATAATATTGCAATCGGTTCAGTGGATATAAAGATTAACGGGGCGAGGGACCCCGTTACCCCCCGTTGGAATAGAATTTTTTAAAACCGTTTCTTAGTGATCGCCTACGTGGTAAAGTAAGTAAGTGTGCAAAGTTTCATTGCAATCCCTTCGATGAATCCGGAGATTTCGTGATGAGTCAATCAGTGAGTGGTATTTGGATTTTATATACAGGGTGTCCCATGTCCCATTTAAAACTCCCCAGTCCAGATTTCTCCGAATTGATTATTGTGATTGAAAAATCCTCGGACAGGTCGATTTTGTTTGCCAGGGGCACATCTTTTCAGGTTCCTTTGAACTCCCGGCATTTCGCCCTCTTCGCGAGGGGGCTGTTAGCCCCAAAATCTTAAATGGCACTATGGGTCGAGTGATGCCTCATTTGAAAGGTATTGAAGGCCTCTCTACAACTCCCAAAGCAACTCGTGACTTATTAAATAACCCAAATAATAGAACACCACACTCATTAAGCCAAATTTGGATTCGTCGAAAAAACTAACTTTTGAAGTTGTGATAACCCCCCCCCCCCCTTACATTACCGCCACTTTTTGAATTTAAACATGAAATGAAATGTCAATGACGTCACCAAACGTCAAATTTGAAAATTTGAAACAAACCGCGAACTTTAAAGGTTGGCCAGTGATCGTCAGACAATGAAAGAAAAAGCAGAACCCTACGTTGTGTTATTTTTTTGACAAGACAAGACATTCAAACTTACCCAAACGAAACAAACCCTAGATTCTTTGGATACATGGCGAGAGCTAATCAGGGGTGGAGCGTAAATTGATAACACAAAAATTATGGTTTTAAATGTTTATTAAGTTTTAGTCGTTTTGTGCTTTTGACTTTTGTGATCTCGTATTGTGGTTAACAATTGCTAGTGTCTTCGTATAAAGTTGGTGACAATGCAAATTTGATTATTTTAACAATAATGATTCGAGTAACAAATCACCTCTGACAATATAAAATGATTTCAACAAATTAACAATTTAGTTCTTCAGAAACAGTAAACAATAATACAATTTAACAATTCTGGTGTACATGATGAGAGAGGTTAAGTCAGCTAATTTTATTCCACCACGAGCTTCTGCAGTTTACAGGAATTTACAACTGACAGATACAATGAAATATCTACACCCAAAGCGGGTATCTTCGCTCCTGAGAGGGAAAAACAAGAATATTGAAACACCGAGTTATCGAAGTTGAGTACATCTGAGTCAGGGAGTGATAGACAACATGTAGATCAGATGTCAAGGCTAAAGTGAAGTGAACAAGATAACTGTCTGTCAGTTAGGCAAGATTGTAGAGAGTTTACTATCTTGAGGGAAAAGCTTGTACATCCAATGGACCAGGAGAAATGAGTTTGTTGCTGAATTGTCCTTGACATACTTAGTTTCCTGTCTTTTTTGAAGGCTTGTCCAAACCAAGTTAGTTAGCAGAACCTATCTTGCGGACTATTCTTTTGGTTGTTAAGTATTTAAATATTTGTGAAGCAAGCAATTTGTTAGTAGTCCGAAAACAGTACTGTAACTTCAACTTCGTAGGCTCAAGTAGCAACTCCCTTTTCTGGGTCGCCGATACCCCAAGAGACAACGCAAAGTCGAAACGACTTCGTCTCCCACCTCCCAGGTATGGGCATAGCCGAAGTAGGGCCACATAACTCCCCCAAACAGCCGTCTGCAACGCGACCCACAAACTGAACACTATTTGGTCTATCTGTTGCCTCGAAACATGTACGGACAAACAATATAAAATAATAAAATATACAGTAACGCAACGTTTTATTTGGAAGCCATTTTGAAACGATTGCGAGGACATCAGCGGGCGCAACACGCAACGAGGCGCAATGTAACTACAAACATGCAAAAGCAAAAAAACTCTAATACCGATAGTTGGCTTCCCCGGTGTCGAATAATCGCTAGATGTCAGTTACAAGCGAACGATGAGAAATCGCAAGGGGGCGCCAAACAAAGATAAGGCACCTTTCAGAACCCCGACATTCGGCGTGGCGCTTTGCCGTTTGTGCCTTTGTCTTCAGTTCTTACTAAGCGTTGGTTAATTCAAGTCAACAGAGACAAAATAGTTTTGCAACGACCGCAAGCTGCTGTCGGCCTCATACCGAAAAACAGGTAGTTATTAAAGGATTTATCTGAGTGGCAATCTAGTTATGTTAAGTTAGGGAATTACTTTGTTTCGAATTGAACGCGCCTGTCGTTCGGGCTCGGTAACTAGAAGTCAACAACACATTTGAACTTTCTGAAATTGACAACAATATCTAAAAACAAATTATGACAACGACTTTAGCGAGTTATTCGCGGTGTCTGTGACTCATAAGTTTGGTAATTTATGCTACTGCAGAGAAAAGAAGGGCTGAATGCAACTGATACGAAATTCCTGGGTTCACGCGAGGTCCACGGAATACTTCGAGTAGCAATAATGAACATTATGTTAAACAAAGGCTAGAATTCTTAACAAAACATGTAGATGCAAAGTCGGAACGACTCCATTTTCAACATGGAGAGTTTTATGACGTCACTAGCAAACAAAATGACCGAATAACGGTAAAATATGAAATGGCTTTTCTCTAGGAGTTTCTGGTATGCACGTGGAACAAAGCCCGGTCAATTTCATGGCATCCTCATTATGTTGAGTATGACAAAAAGAAATAGATAGAATAAAGGTTACCTTGTAACTACGTCGCCCGGCACCACCCACACGATTGTTAATTTTAAATTCAACCGATCCTTCTGGTAACGTGAAGTTTCGACAATGCAATTTAAACATAGAACACACTCAACTCTAAAACCAGGAAAACTTATAGTGGAATAAAATCAGATAAGAACAAAGAATTAAGCGTTAGTTATGACTTGATGCTTCTAACGTTAAAAGTGGAATGAATCTGTAATGGCCGCCGGTCATCCTTCCACCACCTAGCAGGGATGCCAACCATTTCTTTTAGTCACGACAAACTCATCGCGCTGCCAACCTCTGCTGGGTGTTGCTAACTTCAGAGCAACTTGCCGGATAGGCAACTCGAAGTTCTCCTATGCGTCGCATGGTATGATGTATATTAGGGATATCTCAAAGTGAATCCACTGTCTCATGGACCTTATTGTCTGTTCTTCAATAAAGCGCCACAAAACAAAGTGCTATAATTATTCATTATATTATAATAGTTGTTATATTTTATATTATAGTTGAATATTTGGATATGGATTTGGATATTTTATATTATAGTTGAATGAAGTTCGGGATATGATAAAAGTGTGGTACATATCGGGTGTAGAATGGATTTTAAGACATGGGACCTTTACATGTAAAAACAGAGACCGAACATTCACCCTAATAAGTTTAGAGCAAAACGTTAAATACGAAGTTGTGAAATGTAAAAAATACTAGATAAGTATCTACATCTATTTTTAGTTCTTTTATAACGGCTTTTGGCAGAGCAGTAAAACAAGAAGGAAACAATAGTACATTATTATACGAGTTCAACAGTGCTTCAATCAGAATGCCTCGTTAAACGAGTGTAATATACAATTTTTTCTAATTTGGAGCTCTTCGTTTTATGCAAATTATTAAATTCTGCTTTTTAAATATTTTAGGAATTTTTAGGATTAGGTAGTCCTGGTTGTGTTTGTGGTTATGTTTCTTATCTGAAAAATTGACACTTGGCTTGAGCGTGTCAATACCAACGTAATACGTATCAAATAAAAAAAAAACAGTTTCACAATAGTTGTTTATTGTGAAGTTTTATTGTGACACTACTTTGTAAAGACCCCCAACACTCGGGAGCTAAGTGGGTTGCCTACGTCCGATTTCACGACCGAAGATGGAGATCAACACCACAGGGTTCGGAAGAAGGGTGATGGGGACTTTTTTGGATACTTGTGCTTCCTTTGTTCTGTTCAGAAACCTAGTTCTTTTTAATAATTGCTAAATTGGTTTTTGTGTTGTGTGTGTTAGTGTAATTGTTACAATTTTTAGTTATTTCACTTAGTTAGTTGTTATAGTTCTTGTAGAAATTATTGTCGCCACTCCGGTTCTGGTCCAAAACAAAGGTAAAACTTTAAATCTCAATATTTATATCAGTCGAGGAGGGCTTCACCGGGATTCACCTAGTCCGGATAACTGATTAAAATTATAATGAGAGAGAGAGATAGAGGGGGGTTAAAGTGACGCTACGTTTTGTAGCGGTCGTGTTCTTTGCTAGCTTAAAGGAATCATGGCGTCGAGTTTGCTTTCTTTGTTTGTATTCCAAGTGATCCAAACTTCATTTAAACGGTAGTTCGATGAGTTATAATTTGAACTCATTCTTTTTGTATAAGATTAAAGATTGTTTTTCATTTTATGTGAAGTCCAGCACCACACTGAACCTCTCTCGTGAACTTGGGATGCTGCCCCTTGCCAGGGCGGGGACCAGGATGTGGAGCGAGGAGTGTGCAGTGGGCACTTTAAAATGTGTGTTTTTGTTTGTTTTGGGTTGTTTTTCAAAATTTGATGTGCGTGACGAGTTCCACACTAACCCCCTCGTGCAACTGGGATGCTGCCCCCTGCCAGGGCGGGAAGCGGAAGGTGAAGCGAGGTGGGAAAGTTATTGTACTTTTAATTGCTCATCCGAATACCAGTATTGCTCAACTCAAATACCAAATTTATTGATTGCATTCTGAAATAATAAGGGTATGCCGTCTCGACAAAGTCTTCCCTAATTACACAGAAAGCTCTTAGACGTGTGAACGTGTGCAAAAGTACCACCCCAAGCGTAGATCAGTATCTGTCCGGTGAATTGGTGGTACGTGGTACTAACGGTGACAAGTATTAAAACTATTTTTTTTTCTGGCCTCAAATTGCAGAATCCAAAAACCCTTCACGGTTATGACCACGACTGTTGAGTCCGGAGCTTTTGTTCTCTCTGGTGGTGGCAGGTCTTGGCTCACGACTCTCCCAGGTGAGGATGTAGGTCCCTAACCAACACCTAGGTAGTAGCCTATGCACAGAGCGTTCTAGATGACTGTAGAAGGCTTTATCGTGTACTTGAGGAAGGGATTCTGCGGTAAATTTGAAAGTACCAGAAATATAAATTGTGAAATAAATTACTTTATTACAAATTAGAAATTTTGTAAAAACCAATAAATATTTTACATTCTTATTTTTGAGTTTACAATCTCCCACCGACGTGTATCCAAAAACAAACTTTCTTAAACAACAGAACAGGTTTTAGGGCTTCATGTTGCATAGTCTACGAGATGCTGTAGTTGAATTCATCAAATTCAATTGATTGGGTCGACATTATTGTGGTTTCTAAAGTATAACCCGGCACAATTAGCACTTTTAAAATTCTGTTGTTTTAGAACAATTACAATAAGTTAATACAAATTATCGGAACTAATACAGGCTGTCCCATTTAAAACTCCCCAGTCCAGATTTCTCCGAATTTATTATTGTGATTGAAAAATCCTCGGACAGGTCGATTTTGTTTGCCAGGGACACATCTTTTCAGGTTCCTTTCAACTCCCGACATTTCGCCCTCTTCGCGAGGGGGCTGTCAGCCCCAAAATCTTAAATGGCACTATGGGTCGAGTGATGCCTCATTTGAAAGATATTGAAGGCCTCTCTACAACTAACCAATTACTTTTTAATATCTTGCAGTTTTAACCGTAAAAACAATAATTTCTAATTTTCAAGATAATGCACATTTTCTCATGCTATGTCCTACAGAAACCACAAAGATCAACATGTAATTTTGAAATTAAATTTATTGAAATTTTTGGGTCATTAGGTTGTTAAATAGCGCGAAGGAGTTAAAACTGAATGTAGAGTATGCGACACAATTATTTTTCAATAAAATGATCTAATTAACGTAATAAATGTTGGATATGGCCACCATTCATTTCCATGCAAAAATACAGATGATTTTCAAAACTGTTCGTTATGTTACAAGTTCAATAAGCCTAATTTCAGCAATAACATGTTTGTCTTTGTGGTTGCTGTGGAACACAGCATCAGAAGATGTGGATTATCTTGAAAATTGAAAATTATCGTTTCTTTGCGGTCAAATCACCAAAAGATTGAAAAGTAAGTGGTTAGTTGTAAAGAGGTTTCCAATACCTTTCAAATGAGGTATCACTCGACCCATAGTGCCATTTAAGATTTTGGGGCTAACAGCCCCCTCGCGAAGAGGGCGAAATTCCGGAACTTGAAAGGAACCTGAGAAGATGTGCCCCTGGCAAACAAAATCGACCTGTTCGAGGATTTTTCAATTACAATAATCAATTCGGAGAAATCTGGACTGGGGAGTTTTAAATGGGACAGCCTGTATGTATAATGCGTTGTAATAATGTTTTATGAAGATAACATCAATTATTTTATTCATATTGATCTAGTTTAATCAGCTTAAGTTAGTCAAGATCTTAGGAAATACTTTGTTTAAACTACTTGCATTAAATAAATATAAATATATTATCCTAAGGATTTTCTAGTATTAAAATAAACTAGCCTCGTTAACATAGAAACAATTGAACACATTTGCTTTTTTCCACAAAGCTCCGGCTGATTAGGTTCATATGAGGTGAAATTTACAGCTACATCTCGATTAACAAACGTAAGAATGGTTAATAAGTCCTTAGTTTGATAATGGGTTTCTAGCTGTTTCACAAGAGATTGAATAAAATATGCTCCGTTCTTAGGATCACGCCAAGAATAAAAACCTTCTACAGTAGAGAACATGCAGAGAATATCTGCCATTATTGGGATGGAATAGGTTGCTTCATCTGAAGAACTATCTTCTTGAACAGCATTTGCTTGGTAGTGCAGAGTTTGACTGGCATGAAAATTTGTTCCTCGACAAGCCTATAAATAAATCAATTAACGTTAAGAGGGTTCTGCAGTGGCATGTACATCTCTACCGGTCGAAGTACATTTTCCCGCAATATATATTTTTTTATTTACAAATTAAAAAAAAACCGTTCTGTTGCTGCAAAGATCTATATTATCAACACGCCCACAAAATTTCAACGAAAAATCTAACGATAAATATAAAAAAGTTACATTCAACGCCCGGCAGCAATGTACAGCAATGTTATACATTATGTGCTCGAGTAAATTCAGGTGGACAATTTTCGTTGAGATGAGGAAATATTAAATAGCTAGTTATAATTATTACACGCTGACTGTCTGCCGTCACACGGGTGGGCGCCCGCGCTCTACTCCTGTTCAGTTCGCTATGCACTCGGTTAGCGATCGCATGCAGTTATAGGTCGCGGCCAATCAAACGCGGTGAAAAACGTCATAGAGCTTGAGCCCGCCCTTGTAGATTTTTAATATATTTTAAATATAGCGAGAAAATATATCTTAGTTCACAACCAACAAGTTGAGAATTGTGATAAAGTGTCTTAAAGATTAAATATCTTAAAAAATGGATACCTGGATAAAAAACAATTTTGGTTTTCCAGCAAGACTTGGGCAGTTTCTCGCATTAAAATATTTCCAAAGGGTTCTTGTTGGATAATGGCGATCTCTGGCATACAATTTTCCACTATCTCCGTGACTCATTACCACAATCACAAGACAATCCTCATCACTATGATTCATTTCAGATACTGCAATAATTATTTTCAGCTGCTGTGGTAATACATGATTGTAGAGACACTTTACCTGTAAACAATACGTCAGAAACTTCATGAGCTGATAGATCATTGTGCACTAGAACATCAAAGTCCAGTGTGTGGAAAATGTTTTCTAAATCATCTCGGTCTTTGTTCGATCCTTCTCTTTTACTACATTCAGGTAAAGAAAAATTCACATGATTGAAAATAATGGCCATGCCTCTTTTGCTGTGGTTCATTTTGTAGTTGTTTGCATAAGGGAGTGGAGCTAGTTCATCTTGTGGCTTGCTTGCTTCTTTTTGACTGTCTTTAGTAACATTGAAGCTGTAAATTGAAGATACGAATATATTTAACTTTTAATTTTATGTGCGACTTATGAAATGTTGTTTCGGTATTAAAGTATATGGACAGGAAGTGAAGTTTGAAGATTTTCCAAAGAAATCGATTGTATCTTGAAAAAGACGTAAATATTTAGGAAATCGAACTACAATAATTTGTTAAAAACGCCTGGTTATGATTCTATATTTTTTGTCAAAAAGCACAATAATAATTATTCTAAAACGACCAATAAAAATATTCTCGATCAATTGATCAATTCGTAGTAAGTAGTGTATTTGTGTTTATATGAATAAATCAATTTTTCGCGATCTTTTTATCGACTTCACTTACCGCCCTAGACATAAATTTTCGATTACAAAACCAAACGACCAAAAGCATGACACTTTTAAAAAACATATTTTATAGATAACTTAAGATTAAAATATTCGAAATAATTTAACTTACGGGAATATATTCAAAAAATCGGTGTTCGGACTGATGCTAGTCATTTCGACCCGGTAGTGAAAAGAAAATTAATATAAACTAATTGATCTATGATATTTTGACGTTATATTAAACAATTTTTTATCAACGTTCATTTTGCTTATCGATAACCCTTTTATTATATAAAGTGATTGATTAGATAGACTCTCGAGGGCTTTCTAGCGAACTGTTTAATATAATAATGCATTATTTGAACTTAAATATTGTTATTAATTAAAGCCATTTATTGGCAGAGTGCAAAGTCATGGCGGGGAAAGCGAAATCGACCACAGCGCACGACGTGGTCACAAGGTGAACTAAGGTTTAGTTAAAAGCTGTTGTTCTTGTTAAAAATAAGCAAATTGCCAATTATGTAAAAGTTTACTTACTTTTATTACCCTAAGCAGTCTCTCATCGTGCACCTACCGAATATTGGAGTTTCCATAAACATAATTTATACGTACCGAGAAAGATCTTTTTCAACCATGTATTTAATTTTGATATGCTGCTGCTTTTTTAAGTACACGTGTCAATTATTTGTTTACGGATTTAAAAGTTAAAGATTAAAGTAGGTACTTCAAGAACACGAGATTAGTGATAAAATTTAACTTATATATTTAATTACAAAGGTATTTAAGTTATAATCGCAGTTTGATAAGTCAAAAACCATGTCTTCAAATATTTTTTTTAGCTTAAGCTGAGTTTACACTGTTTCACTTTGAATGCACATGTGCATCCAGAGCTATTATTATCCAGTGTAATCATCTATTTGTCATTTATTCTCATGTTCACTTTTGATGAAGTCAAAGTGAAAGGAAATTTACGAGCCTTTCGATAAACCTTTTTGAATAAAAAATTGTAATGGGTACATACTTGGAAACCAGAGTTGGTACCGACTCTAATAAATTTCATGTTCATAAGAAAAATAAAACCATATAACATGCTAACCTAACTGAAATTAATTTTTTGGTCTTATCAACTGTTCCTTATATTCAACATTCATTTAAACATTTAAAAAACTCTTTTGTATTGACAATCACGTTGTTACCCGTCCCATGGTCCCATTCCGTGTAAATCTGTAGTTTTAGTTTTGGAATTAATTAAGATAGGGAGTGTGTGACGTCAGTACTGGTCTGGTCGCCAGTCTGGCGCCAATACGCCTCTCGACCCTGTAGTTTTAGTTGTTTAGGCTATTTCAATTGTAAAAGGATTAATGAGATAAAGAAATAAGTCGGTCTCAGCGGAGAGGATAGCTATTCCGGAAACGGAAATAAACAGTTAAAGCCCCTGCCTGCATTTTA
Source organism: Diaperis boleti (assembly GCA_963583935.1). NCBI lineage: Eukaryota > Metazoa > Arthropoda > Insecta > Coleoptera > Tenebrionidae > Diaperis > Diaperis boleti. Next base: position 23,776,758 of record OY757249.1, read on the forward strand.
TTTTCAACGACATTCTTTTACGACTTCACGAGAGCTCTCTTCTCTACCACAGCGACGGAACGTCCATTTAAACCCGAAGGCCCTCCTGGGACTACACCCCTTTCTCTACTTCAACAAGATCTTCATTTTAACATATTTTGAACAAATTAAAGCTCGTTTCCTAATTAACCATTGTAAAGTTAATTATTATTTAACTATCTATTGTGGTTGTAAGAATTTGATAACATCTACATACTTATTTTCAACCTACTTAGTTGTTGACAATGGAAATATTTTTTCTGATAATATCAACTTTATGACGCCTCGTATCCAATAACAAGTTTCTCCGAAAGAATATCGGAAATGTCAAGTGCTCCGTATATTGGTTTATTGTTTACGGTTTTTGGTTGTTGGAGTGTAGAAGTATCGATTATGATATTAAGAGCAGTTTTTATCTAATGTGTTTATTATTAAATTCAAAAAATGTTTAACCAAATAGGAAGGACCCACAAGTGTACCGAACTATAAAAAGTACTGATACTGTGTCAAATCACATTCACGGTGAAAGACAATATGAACAAATTAAACGATCAAACGACCTTACCTGTGAAGCTCCATCGTAATTATATGAGGCATCTAATTTGGTAGTGGTAGGTAGTTCGGTCCCCGTGCTGCTTCGGTCACAATGTTTTAAAGTGTAGAGTTTTATTTTGCTCCTGCAGTTGCGGGGAACGCGCAATGTGAACTTAAAATTAATGTAAGTTGGTTTGATATGGTTTATAAAGGTGAACAAAGGTACTTGATGCCTTGTTCAAACGCTGAGGCTCAGAGTCTGTTTCGTTGCTACTTTGTAGAGTTTCCCATATTATGTAATAAATAAAAAGCCCTCATTCTGACGAATTGATTGCGTCATATCAATGTAGCTTAAAAATGGCCTGAGCTACATACATTTAAGTTTTCATGGAAAAAGGGGAGATCCATATGATCCGAAATGAAGTTACGAACACCGTCGTCCTGCTTCGTGATGCCTGAGAGGCATATGATGGAAATCGTCAACAACAACAGGGTAACAACCTTCCTGAAAAAATCTGGTAGGGGTGTCTTGTCAGAGGCGGAGCACCTGTTGTGGGTCCCAGGTTGTTGTATATTGACGATAGGCAGGATGTAAACGCGCCAGTCCCCTCATGAAGCGTCTGTTGTGATCTGCACCAATCCGTCCTCGCAAGAGGAGAGACACTACCGAGCGATAACAATTAAAAACGCCATATCGTTGTCGTCCTTGACTCAAAATGTGTTGAAGGAAAATTAGAACTTCCGAACAAAAGTGCCACCAGGATTGGAAACAGAACTATATTCTACGATGATTACGGAAGCCAGAGAGACGAGCATGGCTTCCTCGGGAATGCGACGACGGCGGAAGACTTCGCTGAGACACGTGCGGCCACCAGGGAAAGTTGTCAGCCCAGTGGCTTAAAGCATGATACGCTGAAAGGACAAATCAGGTTGTTATCACGTGGTGGGAACACGATTGGAGTGCTAACAGAGACCTGGGAGAAAAGAGAGTACGAGTGCTGCGAGGTCAATAGGGGACCACAAGAATGCCCTCTGTCTGGTCGTGGACGATTTTTCGTATGGTTTTGTAAGATTAATGCAAAAGGAGGAAATACATAAAAATAAAAATCGATTCTGATGACGCCAGGATCTCGAAACCATGAGGTATATTTCTTGCATTTTTTATTGTGTTTCAGAAGCGAACAAATCGACGTCTGGTGCTGCAAATTTTTGAGTGATACTATGAAAGCGGTGTTTTGAAAGCGACCATTCGGTCTCAGGTCGGAGAGTGCGAGATTCACGATTTGCCTGACTGCATATAGGAAACAACCAACCATATTTTTTGGGACTCGCACCACTGCCATATTAATTTGCCAGATTTGAGAGCTCTCGAAAACCAACGCTACCCATTCGGTATGAAATGGCAGTTATGTTGGCGCATCGAGTAAGAATATTACATTGAGACTTGTTGAGACTGCAAGATACCAAATTTGCATTGCAATTGTGTATCCTCCAGGGGGTAAAAAGTATTTATGGGTTTAAGTGTCTAATAGAACAAATATAATTATGTGTGGTTCTTTTATTTCAACCACACATTTCAAAAGGGGAAATAAGAGGTTTTCTAAAATTCCGAACGGGCAAGTGCCGTTGTGGACAAATACCGTACATAATCCAATGCAGGATATAAATCTATTAATGTTAATTTTAGTAATCAATTTTTCTTCAACGTTTTTTTACATTAATTAATAATTAATAATGGGTGTTTAAAAACATCAACACCATACAGATTTCTTTTGAGAAAATAAAATTGTTTTGTGAACACTGCTAAGATCAAGATCTTAGGTTTTCCAGAATTTCAAGTTCATCTAGTTTTCGAGTTATTTTGCTCAAAATTTCAGATGCTTGGTTCCTCAAAGTCTGATTCCCCAAAACTTTCAGGTTTTCCAATTTTTTGGGTTAACCCAGTTTCTCAAGATCTCGGGTTTAAGTTTACTCTAGGTTACTTCAGTTCTGAGATTCCCAAGATTTCAGGTTCCTCCAGTTCTTAAGAAACTGTCCAAGTTTGAAGGTTTCTAGGTTTCGGGATCCTCAAGTTTACAAGTTATGTTATGTCAAAATCTAGGTTCTTAGGTTTTCCAAAATTTCAAGTTCATCCACTTTTCAAATTAGAACTTTGCTAAAAATTGCAGGTTCCCAAATATCTCTGCCTTGTTAAAATATCGCAGTTTTCAAGTTAGGTTTCTGAAGTTCTCAAGTACATAGAGGTAAGTCAAGGTGTCAAACTCCATCGGCTCTCAGGTCTTCCAAAATGTAATTTGCTCCAGTTCTCAGGTTACTTTAATTTTAAAATTGGGTTTCCAAAAATTTCAGGTTTTTAGGTTGCTCAAGTGTCTTAGTTTCTTCAAGTTTTCAAGTTCCTCCACTTCTCAAGTTATGTTTCCCAAAGTCTCGTAACAGATAGTTGCAACAAAATCTAAAATGAGTATCTTTGTGCGAACGAACTACGAATGTACAACGACATTTTGTTCAAAAATGCTTTTAATCAATGCTCCATGGTCCAACTTAACAAACTCCAGTCTCTAGAGTTGATACCAGAAATAAATCAATATTTAAGAATCTTTCCTGAACCTATACCAATCAAAACATCTGTCTTGGCACAAAGTCAAATCCAAGGCGTTTACCTGATCGAAAACCAGGCCTTCTGTGAGAAGTTTCTTAACGGATAACTTCTGACATTCAACGAAACAACCTTGGGACGACCGCTGATCTTAGAAGACATCAGTTTTTCTGCGAACAACAATACAGTGAAACTTCCTAAGCTGACGTTGAGAACGTTGCAAGTCACCACATTGAGCAAGAACCTTCCCAAGCTGGAACTGATCCACACCGACAATCTTCCTCTACATCCTCATGTTAACGTTAATCCTTTGGTTCATCTATTTATAGAAAGGTTCTGCGAAAACATAGAGCCACCCCACAGGAAGTCATGAGAACGGAAGTCTACCCCAGGATGCGAAATTTTAACTCTTCCTTTTTGGAGCTTCAATGTAAGAGGTGAGGAGTTATCAGTGGCGGCTCGTTCATGAGGTCATTCGGTCAATGACCTCCCAAAAGAAAGAAGTGAAAAAGGCAGTATCAAGACTCTTTGTTTTGTGGAATATAATAATATAATTATTGCAATTAAATTATGATGTTTGAATTTTCGTATAAGTTATTTATTGAGTTTAGCTCTGTGGTTGTCGCGAAGAATTTTACCCACGGCGGATCGCGGAGATTGTGGAGTTCGCCCTGGGTCAAAGCCGACTCATGCCCTCGTTAAGCGAATGCTGGTTGCCAGTTGTAACGAGTGCGAGAGAAACAAAGCTATTGCATTTCTACATTGTACCAAACAAGGAAACAAATTGCCCCATCTTCGCTCTCAGGGTCAACAGTCCAAAAATGTCTCATTGTAGAATCGAATTTAAGCGACGTAATGCATACTTGAGATAAAGATAGAAAGTCGGACGTGCGACTAACAGACTGTTACTGATAGGAGGTACGATGTAGGATGGTGTTACTCTTTAGTTCACTGCCGTGAGCTGACTAGCTACTAGTGTTTCAAATTTCATGTCGGTACTTCAAACAATAAAAGAACTCCAAAATAAAAGCAATCATAATTTAAGTTTTGAGAAACGGTTGGAGTTTAAAACAAATGGTCGTCCACTCCCAGAAATGCAAATTGGACAGACAAGCAAGCAAAAAAGAAGTTCACCGTAATTGTCGTGAAGGCATGTATGATTTGTCGTATTGGATTTGTGGATGTGAAGTGACAAATGCCTTCTATCGTGTGTTTGATTGTTTCAAATGGAAATGATTCGCTGTGGTGTAAGAACGGTGCCAGACTTGAAACATTTAACAGAAAAAATTTAAAAACACTCATTAATATTGGTAGAGCACATGAAGAGTTCCATAAATTATGCTACAATAGGACGTGTTGATATTCACAATTGGACGGTGCGTATAGAAAATCCATTACAGATTTCAACAAAAAGGTAACAAAAAATCGATATGTTTTAAGTAAAATAATACTGTTATTTTTTTCCATAATACCTACCTGTTATTGCATTATATCAAAACTGTCAGCTTGAGTGACTTAACAGTCACAGCTGTTATATAAATTAACAGTGCAGGAGGAAGTTTTTGATCATTGTTTCTATAGCAACACTTTCAAAATTGATTTAGAATTGTCTAAAAATTATGCTATACAATTCGGTTTTTTTGTCGGTATTGCCGACGGTATTATGAAAAGTACTGAACGATATTCGGCCGATACGCAAATAACAGACGCGATTGATTATAAAGTCTCGGCTCCGCCTCGACTTTACAATCAATCTTGTCTGTTATTTGCCACTTATCGCCCTCATGACGTTAATAACTATATTTTTTAAACGCATTATTTTTTTGACCTACCTATCCTTATAAGCCTATCCTATCTATACAGCTATAATACGAAATGACCCTCCTGTAAAATGAACCACGAGCCGCCACTGGGAGTTATACTACCACGTTTTGGTAGAATAGTGTAGTGACCGCAATATAATTTAAAAAAAGGCCTAAGGAATACGGTTAAAATATTATGTTTGTATGATGTTTTTAATTCTGTTGACGTAAATACTCTAAACTTTATGGATTAATAATGTTAATAATGGCTTGGACTCTTACAAAATCAATTTCCACAATGCAATTTAATTAATATTAAACAAAATAAATTAAGCATTATATTTTAGTAGACATCAAGACGCGGTGCATTTATTGTATCAGGTTTTCACAAATGATTTATACTGTAACGTAGCCTGAGCCGGGCGGGTTCGAGGATTTAAAGAATTCGTGTGCACACCATAGTTACTAACTTTTATTAAAAATTAACGTTTTTCTATGTACAAATTTACACGGTACTTGTTCACGATGCTTTCAGTACACTGTCCCCTTCCGTCGTTCGTTCCCTTCTTATACCGCTACCGGTGTTCTCGATTCCTTCTATTCCGGAATAATAATAATGTTTATTAACAGTATTTTACCTTTTACAATAAATACATAGATAGATAAAAAAAAACAAAAAACTAATTACACTTACAGAAGATGTAACAATTCATTTCTAAATTTGGTTAGGCTTACATCAAATAAATCAATTTTGTCACCATAAACATTACCCAATTGAATCATTCGATTCAAGGGGGAGTGTAGGGAATAATTAGTATGGTTTATTTTACCATTAAATAAAATTGGTGATCTAGTAATTTAGACAGGAGTAACAAAATTAATCTCTTCAAGTAAGCCATTACAATTGATGTGACCATTAATTAACTTAAAAAGAAAACACAGATTTAAATAGAGTCTACGTCTTTCAAGTGTCATAATACCCAAAAATACATAAATTTTATCTGGACTTATAAATACTTTATTTAAACTAAGTTTATACATTAGATATTTAAGGAACTTATTCAGAATTTTTTCAATACGTAAAATGTGGCAGTAATAAAAGGGGGACCAGATAACTGTACAATATTCTAGAACAGATCTTACTAAAGAGTTAAACAAGATAATAAGCGATCTCACATTAGAAAAATCAATTGTCCACCTTTTAATACAATAATAATAGATAATTAGATCATCCTTTCGGCGCGACCGAATATTCTTGAGGGATGACATCATCTTCTTTGTGCGATCGTCGTATAGATTGACGTATGACATCAGTGCGACAGAACCTTCTCGACTGATGAGAGCATCTTATGTGAACAATAATTCGCAAACGTTCTCACGGTCTGTGGACTGTTCTAGATCAATGTGTGTATGTATGTGGTCATTCCAATAATTGTTCCCAGACAAATGACATCATCCGCTTCTGGTGCCGTCGCGCCGTCGTCACAGTGGATAACACAATTTACATGTAGTTAAATGGAGAGTTTTGACGTTCAAGACCTACTGCATGTATGAGTCGTTCATGAAGACCCCGTGTAAATAAAATGTCGCTGATAATAATAAGAGTGACATTTAGAAAGCTTCAAATCGATTTCATCCCAACACAATTTTGTATTTACAAACACTGTCAAAGTATTCTTTCTGAACATACAAGTTTGTTATTTTAAGATTTAAGACATTAAATTTTAATGGTATACAAGTTTGTTGTTTCTTGTTTATCAGTATTTTTAAGAAAGTTTTTCAGCTCCAATAGAAGTTATTAGTCCTAATTAACTTTGTTAAAAAAATACCGTACGATATAATAAAAAATGTTCATGTAGTGGAAAAAATGAAGTAAATGGAATATTTCACATTTTTTGGTATTGATCGTGTTTGTTATTTACACTCAATTAATTAAGTAGTTAATTACTATTTGAGGAAATGTGGTTTTTAATTACTATTTTTAAACGCTCAATAAAATAACAGATGTTACACATAATGTGTAGTAGTAAAATAATATTTATATCAAATTAAAAAAAGGGTACAAAACAGGAATGGCAAGACAAATAATAATAATTATCATAGTTACGTACTATTAACAATATTCATCACATAATTAATTTTTAAATTATGTATAAATCTTTTATCTTGGGTGTCCAAATGAAAATTCATTCTTCACTATAGTGTGCTACAAGGGTTAAGTTGGAGACAATTTTATGGCGAATATGTCTAATTAACATTTTAAAATCAACAGATGTTTGTGTCCTAAATCTCAGCACTAATTTTAATAAGAACAATGGCTAATGAAATGTTAAGTATCCACAGTGTAAATCCTTTTGCTGCCACTACAAGTACTGTTAATATTCCATTTGCACATACAGATTCTATTTGAATTTTTTCCTCAATGCCCCACGTTGCATTATTTCTGGCATGTAGTAAACAGCGACTGTAATCTACCCCAAGTATAACGAAAGTAACGATATCCCAGGCCGATATCAGTAAGGTAAAGCAACCCCACGCTGTTAAGGTTTTGGAGTCGTTGTTGCGTAACACTAAAAGATTAATATAAAAATATTTTCTCAACAGTATTGTTGAACTTACTGTGAACTGACAAAGCTATCCAAGTTACGTCGAGAACCAAGTAGACCCACATAAAACCATGGAAAACACCACTGTTTAGGATTTGACCATAAAACATTTCTCCAACAACTGAAACTTAACGTTTTAAATTATGTCAGCAAATGTCTTTTTCTTACAGGAGAAAAACAGCGTGTAGATGGAATTTGCCACAGTTTCTATGTAGGTGATGGGTTGAAAAATAACTATATAAGCATAGTAAACGATAATTCCAGCTAACGGCAACACAGTAAGTATGATTCCCTGAATCTTTAAAACCAATCATTATAATGTTATCAAGAAATTAAAACTTACGATTCCTAGGGCACCAGCAAGGTTTTTTATTCTAGTAGAGGCCTTTGTTAATTCCATTTCACTGTCAGTACCGCAGTAGGTTCTAAGGATGACTTCACACTAGCTTTACTTTTACCAAATTGGTTTTTAACACCAACTGAGAGTTTTTAGTGTCCGGCAATTAACAGGGTGCGTTAAAGTAGGAACGTTGAAAGTCTTTCAAAATAGTGCAATAAAATTTATTGCCAGAGGAAATTAAGATGAAGTAGCAGTAAATAAACTTCAGCAATTAATGAACCAGTATGTATTTATTGTAAACATCAGACGCAACAATATTTAAGTTTTCTGAAATATTAATGTTGCGGCTCTCTTCTCGATTTATTTGTTTCGGATCAAAATCAGAAACAAAAGTGCTTCTGAACTAAATCGCAGTAGATAACATCTGGAACATTTATATGCATTGATCGTGTTAACAGTATCTGTCAGAACTCTTAATGTATAGCTGTTAGTAAACAGGATATTATTGATATACAAATTTTATAAACCGCTTCGCTTCGTTGAGTTGTTGGGCTACGTTAATTTTGTGCCTTGATTTTTATTTTGAATAAGCTGACCAAACGTACTCCTTTTGGAAGTTTTGTACTTATATTTTATGAGCTGTACTCCGGAGGATAATTGTACTGCAAATGTACTCCATTTTTATTCGAATGTACTGCCTGTACTCCTTTTCCTTTGTTTCTTTAATTTTTCGGCAGACGGTACACATACACATAGACGGTAAGTAATTTGAGACACTCATTTGTTTCTGGGAATGCAGAGTACTGGGTAATCACATTATGTTTTGTTGAGCTTTTTCTTAGTTTCGCATTTCTATTCGATACGAAAGTTCAGCAACAGTCTCTTGAAAATTTATCCTCCAGTAAATAAGGGTATTATTAATTAATTACATAAAAAATTACTTCAGTTTTCATATGGGTATTTAGAGGAAAAAAACTGATAAGGGAAGCTCAGAAAGGCAGACGCCGAAAAAAACATTTTAGAGATACCTTACCTACAGTGTTTGTTACACCATCTTGCGCAACGCAAATGTATCTCTCAGTCTCAGACTTCAGTCCACTTGCCCTCAGAAAGGCAAATGTACGCCTTTTGGCTAAGACAAGGTTTTCGATGTTCTTGAAGAAACCACTATGCATTGACTTATCCATACAGTGTGCCCATTTTATCTGTTCACGCTTGAAGATTCAGAAGTTGGCAACATATTAAACATTTCATCATCGACTATTTTTTTTTAAGATTTACATTTCATATTTGATTAAAGGATTGTTTTGAATTGACGTTTTGAGTTTAATGTTAGATCCACTATGATTCTTTATTTAATAAATAAATAGTTTACGAATGTGATTTGTAAAATGTTTATTTAACATGTTGACTACTTCTGAATCTTCAGGCGTGAACAGATATAATCGGCACCCTGTATGCTTTCTCATGAGCATATTGTGATAACCCCCCTTATCATTACCGCCATTTTTTGAATTTGAACATGGAATGAAATGTCAATGACGTCACTAAACGTCAAATTTGAAAATTTGAAACAAACCGCGAACTTTAAAGGCCAGTGATCGTCAGACAATCAAAGAACAAGCAGAACCCTACGTTGTGTTATTTTTTTGACAAGACAAGCAATGGCGGGACATTCAAACTTACCCCAAAAGGAACAAAACCCTAGATTGTTTGGATACATGGCGAGAGCTAATCAGGAGTGGATCGTAAATTGATAACACAAAAATTATGGTTTTAAATGTTTATTAAGTTTTAGTCGTTTTGTGCATTTGAGTTTTGTGATCTAGTACTGTGGTTAAAAATTTCTAGTGTCTTCGTATTAAGTTGGTGACAATGCAAATTTGATGATTTTAACAATAATGATTCGAGTAACAAATTACAACTGACAATTTTCAATGATTTCCACAATTTAGTTATAGAATTAACAATTTTGAAAATAGTAAACAATAATACAATTTAACAATGCTGTGGTACCAGATGAGTGAGGTTATGTCAGCTAATTTTATTTCACCATGAGTTTTTGCAGTTTACAGGAATTTACATCAGCGGGCGTAACACGTAACGAGGCGCAACGAAACTACAAACATGCACCAACAAACAACACTAAATACAGATATTTGGCTTCCCCGGTGTCGAATAATCGCTAGATGTGAGTTACAAGCTAACGACGAGAAATCGCAAGGGGGCGCAAAACAAAGATAAGGCACCTTTCAGAACCCCGACATTCGGCGTGGCGCTTTGCCGTTTGTGCCTTTGTCTTCAGTTCTTACTAAGCGTTGGTTGATTCAAGTCAACAGAAACAAAATAGCTTTGCAATGACCGCAAGCTGCTGTCGGCCTCATACCGAAAGACAGGTAGTTATTAAAGGATTTATCTGAGTGGCAATATAGTTATGTTAAGTTCGGGAATCACTTTGTTTCGAATTGAACGGGCTCGGTAACTAGAAGTCAACAACACATTTGAACTTTCTGAAATTGACAACAATATTTAAAAACAAATTACAACAGCGACTTTAGCAAGTTATTCGTGGTGCCTGTGACTCATAAGTTTGGTAATTTATGCTACTGCAGAGAAAGAAGGACTGAAAGCAACTGATTCGAAATTCCTGGGTTCACGCGAGGTCCACAGAATGCTTCGAGTAACAATAGTGAATATTATTTTAAACAAAGGCTGTAATTCTTAGCAAGACATGTAGATACAAAGGTTGCACGACTTCGTTTTTATCATGGCGGGTTTTATGACGTCCCTAGCTGACAAAATGGCCCACTAACGCTAAAATTTGAAATGGCTTTTATCTAGGAGTTTCTGGTATGCACGTGGAACAAACGCCGGTCAATTTCATGGCATCCTCATTATATTGAGTATGACAAAAGAAATAGATAGAATAAAGGTTACCTGTAACTACGTCGGCCGTCACCACACACACGATTGTTAATTGAAATTCAACCGATCCTTCTGATAACGTTAAATTTCGACAATGCAATTTAAACATGGAACACACTCAACTTTAAAAACAGGAGAACTCATAGTGGAATAAAATCAAATATAAACAATGAATTAAGTGTTAGTTAAGACTTGATGCTTCTAAGGTTAAAAGTGGAATGAATCTCTGAATAATGGCCGCCGGTCCTTCTTCCACCACCTAACAGGGACGCCAACCGTTTCTTTAGTCAGGTCAACTGCATCGCGCTGCCAGCTTCTGCTGTTGACGGATAGGCAACTCAAAGTTCTCCTATGCATGGTATGATGTATTTTGGGATATCTCAATATCTTACTCAGTGATTCTGACGTGGGCTGTAAGACGGAGCAAATCCCTGATAAGAAGGTACAGGAGATCTGAAGTTTGGATAATCTTGCAGGCTACATCCAAGATTACCCTGTTATGAAGACGGATATTTGTGGCAAAAATTTTGTACTTGCTGCAGAGATACTTTTACATGGTGTGACGCTTGGATGTGGCATTGCTCGACACTCAAGTACATGTAAGTGTCTCCGGCGTTCAGATGTCTCAGCACGCTTCCGTTGATGAGTTGAGCGTTTTTATTGAAATACTCGCACCGTCCACTTCTAAGATGAACCTCGGCAGATATTTGTCCCAACCAAAATCCATGCCAATAACATCCATGCACTCCTGTGATGCGCGCAATAACTGCGTCAGTTCTTGCTTGTACTTTGAAATCATCCATGTACAAGTGCGTAATCTTATGCTTCCGGTCACCGGGTGTGCCACAACTATAACCCATTGCACCGCGCAACAGTGAAATATAAAACAGAAGAGGACTCAAGGAATTTCCTTGGAATACTCCTCTTCTGAATTCTAGCAACTTTGTCTGCACTCGGTTCTGTAGGGTTATTGAGAACCGAGTCTTTCAGAGTGATATCAGTTGTTTATTAAAATTATTATTATTAATATTATTATGATGTGTTTTCCAAAATCTTTTTTAGGATACTGAATTCATAACTAGCGTTTACATAGTTACAAACGAGTCCGGTAGATAAAATTTACCGGTGATGGCCGGTAGTAGTCATGCGCTGGTTTTCACGTCATGCGCTGCCCTGACGTGTCGGATGAAACTTTTGTTTAACTTGAAAGTGATCGTTGCACTATCCTAAAAAATCTTATACAATATACGACCGGTAGCATTTTTATGACCTTGGCAAACATACAGCTCTCGCCTTACGAGAGTTAAAATAAGCATTACTTGTAAAAGTGGCCTCATTAGTCCACAAAAGTTTAGAGGTATAATTTGTATTTATACAACCTTTGACGTCTACATAAAGGCTCGTGTACACGTTTAGCCAAGTATTTGGGTCAAAGTGCACAAGACAACTTGGCGTAACTTGGTCGTTGGCGACCAGCGTCGGTCGGCCAACCGAATGTTGTCAAAGATCTTGGCGCATTCTGCCAACAACGTTCCCACACATGTTGCCCTCTTCCTTAGTTACGATCCATAGGGGGATGGAAAAATAAGTGTGGGCATTTGAATTTTCAGTATTTTTATAATAAATCACACAATTTGTTCACAACTGGCATTACACTTGTTGATTATTATTCTTTTTGATTGTTCTATGATTCTCTAAAGCCATGTTATCTCAACTGAACGTTTAGGGAAGAAATCGGGAAAATTGAGGGTGGTGCTATAGTTATGCTCTTGAGTTTATAACCAAAAGCGATATCGACATCGTGACCTATATAGGGACCAGATGAGAGGACTCATGATGGGGAACGACGGAACTTTTGGCACCAGGAGGGAATCATCGAAAAGCTTGCATACTCGCATAGAAAAACACTGCCACTTTGGGGACGTAGCTGCCAGAACCGCATGACAGGCAAGATAAAGATCACTATGGCACTATCACTACCCTGTGATCAAGGGGGGCAACCTCTAACACCAGAAGTTATACAAATAGTAGAACACTACGAAAACACCAATACGCAGCTGGTGCTCTGTTGTAATTCCACCGCCCGTGACATCAGGGACCAGAAGTAATAAACCGCGGTCACAACTTATTTTTGTAACCGCGACAAGGCAATTATCGATCGATATAATGAGTTAAGTTATCGGAAATGATCGAAAGTTACAATATAATAATTAATCTTTATTTGCCCTACGGGCTTTCTGATTCCTATACATATACAAGTAAACTTAACAATTATAATAATAAAAAAAAAAACTAAATAAAATTCTCTATTTCTTCTCCCCTCCCCTTTCCTCTTCTCCCTTCTCCCTCCTCTTTCATACCTCTTTCATCCATTTAATTTCCCTTCCATCTACATTCAGTATTTCCTCTCTTTCTTTCCTCTTTCTTTGTTTCATCTCACTGCACTCGTTCCACATATGCTCAATCGTCTCTCTTTCCTCATAGCACATTCTACACATTCTTCCTCCATCTTCTGCCCAATACCTATTTTCCCTCTCTTCATTTCCGCACCTAAACCTCGCCATCATCTTTCTTTCTTTCTCGCTCTCCCTCCCCAAATACTTCGGTACTTCCTCTATCATGCATCTTCCGTACTTCCCGTTGTATCTGGATTCTCTAATTCTTTCTCTCCTTTCTTGTCTATCCGTATCCTTATCTCTTTCACTTAGTTCTACATTCATCCACACGCCTCTTTCTCTCAGTCTCTGTATTTCTTTGCTTGCATACCCATTCCTCCTGTAGTAATTCTCCCTATCATTCTCCTCTGAATTCTTCTTTTTTTCTCTCCAGCACTCCTTTAGTATCCTACATTCTTTCCTCCCTTCCATCCTGTCTTCGAAATTGACCGCTCTTTTTCCCGCTTTCACTCTCAACCTATTCTTCTTGCATTCCTCTCTCACTATGTACTCTGGCGTTTCTCTCTCCACCCCTAGCACCCACCTCAGATATTTCTCTTGCGCCCTCTTTATCTCCTCTTGTTCTTTCCATCCCCAGACCTCTGCTCCGTACAACAACACGCTTTCAATAAGACTTTCAAACATCATCATTCTCCTCTTAAAATCGCCTCCCCACCTTCTCTCTCCTATTCCCCATACACATCCTATCACCTTGTTCGCTTTTCTTGCCAGTTCTCTAATATGTGTCTTATCTGTGGCTCTTTCATTGAACACATACCCCAAGTATTTGAATTCTTTTACTTGTTCTATTACTTCTCCCTCCCACCTCCAATCACTCTCTTCGTTCTTCTTTCTTTTATTGAACACCAGCATTTTTGTTTTCTCTACATTCACTTCTAGTCTTTTCTTCTTCACATATTTTCCTAAACTCTATCATTTCCTTCATTTCTCTTTCACTCTTTGCCACCATTACCACATCATCCGCAAACGCCAAGCTCCACACTTTTTTTCTACCTACCACACAACCCCCTGCTTGTGCTCTCTCTAACATTCCGTCCATATCTGCCACGTACATCGTGAACAACAAGAGGCTGAGCGGGCAACCTTGCCTCACTCCCTTTGTTGTCACAAACCATTCACTTTCCCTCTCCCCTACCTTTACTTTACTTTTTGTCTTCTCATATATCTCCTCCACCTTTCATACCAGCCATTCATTTACCCCTTTCTCCCTCAGGCACTCAAACATCCTCTCTCTGTCCACCTTGTCAAAAGCCGCTTTGAAGTCTACGAATAATGCATACACCCTTCCCCCTTTCTTCTTTAACTCACTCTTCGTCAAATGGTCCAGGATGTATACATTATCCATAGTTCCCCTCCCCTCTCTAAATCCTGCTTGGCTGTCTGGTAATGCTCCCTTTCCCTCTATCTCTCTGCTCATCCTTTCATTCAGAATTGATGCATACAACTTGTACCCTGTGTTTAGGAGAGTTATCCCTCGGTAATTTTCTACTTTATTTTTCTCCCCTTTTTTGTAAATGGGGTGAATTACCCCCTCTCTCCACCCTACCGGGAATCCTTCTCCTCTTCACACCCCATTCATTACCTCCACCAGCCTCTCTAGCACTCTTCTCGTCCCATACATCCACGACTCATTCTGTATTCTATCCCTCCCTGGTGCCTTCCCTTTCCTCAGTTTCTTCACATGCCTCTCCACCTCTTCCATTGTAATTTCTTCTCCTTCAGGTTCTAGTCGGTTTCTCTTCGTCTCTATTTCCGTTTTCTTTTTTTCCTTTTCTCCCTCCAGCAGCCTCATGAAGTACTCCTCCCACTCATTCATCGTTATCTCCTCGCTCACATTTTTTTTCTTTCTCTCTCTATTAATATAGTTCCATACCTCCTTCTCTGTTCTTATTGCTTTTATCTCTTCCTCCTCTCTCTCCTTCTTCTGCCTCTTCTTCTCCCTGCATGTCTCTCTGTATCTTCTTTTCGCTTCTAAGAAGCCACTTCTGTTCCCATTAGTCTTTTTCCACTTTCTTAGTTCTTTTATTGCTTCCTTTTTACGTTGCTCACATTCTTTGTCCCACCATTTATTCTTTCTTTTTGTTCCTCCACCTCTTACTGTTATTTCTCTTTTTGTCGTTGCTTTTTCCAATATTTCTACCAATTCTTTCTCCATTTTCCCTACTTCTTGTTTTTTAAATCTTGCTTTTTCCAGTCATCTCTTATACTCTTCCACCCCTTCCTCGTCCCATACTTTAATTATCACCTTCCGCATTTCCTCTATTTTTTCTCCTCCTCCTCTTTTTTCTCTCCCCCTTCCTATACTTATCTCTATAGGCAGATGGTCTGACTCTATTCTTTCCCCTATTCTGAATTCTTCGACTTCTTCCCATGCTTCTTCGTTTACTATTCCGTAGTCTATCACCGTCTCTCCTCTACCGGCTATGGAGGTCCATTCTCCTTCTTCGTCCCCTTGTTTATTTCCATTCAGCACTTCCCATCCTTTTTCTTCTATCCATTCCATCAACTTCTTCCCTTCCGCGTTTTCTTTCTTGTCTTTGGATCTTCTTTTTCCCTCTCCTCTCTCTTCTTCCCAATCCCTGGCTCCTCTTTCCCCAATTCTCCCGTTAAAATCCCCTCCCAGAAGCAGACATTCTTCCCTGTTGTCTTTGAATGTTTCTTCTATCTTGCTTATTGTTTCTTTCATCTCTTTGCTGTACACTGTCACTATTTTCCACCATTTACTTCCTCTTCTCCTTTCTTTTTAGTATTCTCTTTTATTCCTTTTTTTACCCCTGTTATTATTCCCCCTGCTGCTCTTCCTTTTTTTCTTTTCCCTTCTCGCCCCTTGCTGGTAACAGTTTTTCTATTTTTTTCCCAGCTTTCTGACCATGTTTCTGTTAATCCAACAATATCGAACTCCTTCACATAGTCCCAAAAATCTTCTTCTTTTTTCCCTAGTCCCGCTACATTCCAAAATAGTGCCCTCACCCCTGTTTTTCTCGTTACCTTCTTTGATTTCCCCCTTCCTTCCTTAGTTTCCCTCCTACTTCCTTCTTTGTTTTTTTCCCGTTTCATTGTCCTTTTTACTTTGCCGCTGTCCCCCTTTTTCCCTCCTCCCCTTCTTCTTCTTATTGGAAAACCTCTAGACTCTCTCTCTTTTCATTCCATCTCCATTGCTCCCCGTCCACTATTAATTTCCTGTATCCCACTCTTACTTCTTTTCCTTCTTCCCTTTTTTCCTTCGCCATTCTTCTTAGTTTCTTCTGTAAATCTCTTTCTTTCTTTGTGAGGTCGTTGTCTATGTATATCCCCCTTGTTTCCCTCTTCTCCCTCAATTTTCCTTTGTGCTTTATTATTCTTTCCTTCTCACCCCATCCTTCCATCTCCACCAATACTTGGTCCTTGTTAATCCTGTAACAATCTTTTACTTTACTATCCTCTACATTTTCCTTCAAAAACTTCTCTACATCCTCTTTTTTTACATGACTTTTTCTTTCCCCGTCCCCTGTTATCACGATGTTGTTCTTCCTCTTTCTTCTCTCTTCGCTTTCCATTCTCTCTTCCAGCTTTTCCACTCTCTCCTTCCACCAGTCTCTCTCTCCTTCCCATCTCTTCTCCTTCTCTTTAAATTCTTCTCTCTGCCTCTCTATCTCTCTCTTGAGTTCCTTGTTTTCTCGTCTTATTTCTTTCATCTCCTCCTTCAACTCTTGCAACAGCTCCAATATTTTTTTATCCATCTCTGTGTCCGTTTCCTTCTCTTTCTCTGATGTCTTCTGTGTTTTCTTTACTCCAGAAGACCTCGCCGTCTTTTTACTTTTTTGAAAAAATTTCTCTTCCCCCTCTTTTTGTTTTTCTGTTCTACCCTCCCCTTTTCTCTTTCTTTTCCTTTCCTCCAGGTAAGCGTCCAGGCTTCCCTGACTGAGCGAGCGGTTTCTATCGTCTTTGTTCATCCGCTTCCTGTGGCGCCTCCTAGATGTCGTTGTATTCCGGCTTCGCCGATTTATTCTTTTTCCTGACTATATTTCCTCTTCCCTGCCCAATTCTTTTTTCCTACCTTTCTCTAATACCTCTTCTCGCTTTTCTCAATATCTTCTCTAATTTTTTCTTTATATCACCTTCTATTTCTCTATTTTTCGCTACGTAACCTCTCTACCACATGTTTACCTTCAGCTCGGTAATACAGGAATCCGATCGAAAGTTACAAAAACCCAAGAACCTGCGACTGGGATCTCTGCAGATGAGAACTAGTCCAGGGGTTGGAAGGATGTCCTTCGAAACCTCGAAACTCTGTGGCAGGAGTTGAACGAATGATTGAATGCATTACAGCAGCAATAAGGAGAGCTTATGAGAACAACTGCCCACTCAAAGAGAGAAAGGACAAACGGAAGACGAAGTGGTGTAACCGCAAACTTTCCAATATGAGAATGGAGGTACGAAGATTGTTTAACAGTGCCAAAAGAACTGGGAGGTGGGAATAATACAAGACTTCCTGTAAGGAGATCGAAAAAACTCCGAAATGTGCCAGATTCCAGAAAGCCTTAAAACTCCGAAATGTGCCAGATTCCAGAAAGCCTTGCCAAGGGACAATGGGAGTAAGATTGAAACTCTGCAAAGATCTCATGAAGGAAACACCGAAACGAGTGAGGAGTCTCTGGAACTCCTTTTAGAGACACACTTTCCGGGGAGTGCATCCTCAGCGAACGCAAGAAACCCTCCAAACTTACATACCGATTCATTTGGCGTCTATGGATGACTGGAAACTAGCCGCCAGGCTGGTAAATAAAATAAGACTTGTGGATGAGCAAGTGGAATCTTTCAAACCATTTAAGTTACCAGGAGTTGACGAAATTCTTCTGTTGATGCTTCAACAGGGATTTGAGGAATTAACTTTTCAACTATCCCCCCCCCCTCTGTGCGAATTACTTAGTGCTAGCCTGGCCTTGAAGTAGGTTTCAACAGGGACTTAGTTTTCTAGGGGGCGCTTTCGATAACACTTCATTCAACTCTATTTCGAAAGCTACTATAGGCGGGGTCTAAATAGCCCATGTAACAGTGGGATGGATCCACTCTGCACCGACGCCGTAGGTCCGGTGACTAAGAGATAGTGGCGGACAGAGGGTGCCCGCAAGGAGGCGTTCTGTCGCCTCTATTATGGTCACTCGTGGTAGACGACCACTTGGAGAACCTGGAGCAGATTCAGACCTGATGCAGACCACATTACCATTCTCGTAAGCGGCAAGTTCGGAGGGGCTGTATCAGAAATGATGCAACGGGCTCTGACAGTCGTCGAGAGATGGTGTACTAAGAAGCAGCTGTCGATTAACTCCGGTAAGAGTGCTGTAATGGTCTTTACAAAAAGGAGGAATTTCAACGACTTGAAGATTTAGCTTTAAACCCCATACAGAATACGTATTATTAATAAGGGTATTTGGGCCCTTTGGGCCTGTAGGGGCATTGGTGGGGATTAAAACCAGGAATGGTTTACTGGCTCTACCAAAGTCATAATTCCGTTGGTAACATACTCTTTGATAATTTGGTGGCATAAGGCGTCTGGAAAACACGCTACAAGGCTATTAGGGAAGCTGCAAAGACTTGCCTGTTTTGGAATAACGAGAGCAATGAACACAAAGTCTACCGCAGCCATGGAAGTGCTCCTGAACCTGCCTCCGCTACACCTGATGGTGAAATCGGAGGCACTGAAGTTTATAAGCTTGTAATTTCCGGATATGGTATGACATACGTCAAAAGGGACACCATACCGAGATGCTTGGAGATGCTTCGAGGTAATTATACGGGGAAGGGAGGAGAGAGTCGATACTTGAAAACAGAGGAGTAGTAATGGATCCATCTGGTACACGGATGGGTCCAACACAATAACAAGTACTGAGGCAGGGGTGGCCGGAGAAGCACCAGGGGATGACATGAGAATTAACCTGGACTCCTGGGCAACCATGTTCTAGGCAGAAATTACTGCAATTGACATTTGTGCCAGAGAAATAGTGAGAAGGGGCTGTGCCAAGGGCTGTGCAAACAGGCGGATCCACATTATGGCCGACAGTCAGGCAGCGCCAAAAGTGTCGATGTACGCTCCAGAGTGGTGAAAGGAAGTCTGGAATCGCTGGTTACATTGTGGTTGGTGCTGGGACATAAGGGATTTGAAGGAAACGAAAGAGCCGACCTCATTGCCAAAAAGGGAGTGAAAAGACCTGTCATAGGCCCAGAGCCCACTTGTGAGATTGCACAAGAGATCGCAAAAATGGGTGCTTCATGGCTATATCAACAGTGAACACCACGCTTATTGGACTGACATTCCTGGACAGAGGAATTCGCGGATGTTCATGGAAGGACCGTCGGAAAAGCGGTCAGAAGAAATCCTGCGGTTGAGCGGAAGAAAACTGAGAAAGGCAGTTGGACTCTTCACGGGACACCTTTGTCTTATGAAACATTTCACCACAGTAGAGGTGAAGCAAGATCCTGATTGAGGCGAGAGACTTCGACACTTGTGGATGTCGTATGCTAAACCGAACGACATAAAACATATCGCCATAAAGCGTGCTGAAATTTATTAACAGCACAGGTCTGATTAAGTAGAGCAACTAAGTGGGCCACAATAAGCTTAAGCTTGAGTGCAGCGGGGCAAGAACCGCGCCCCTTAAGAATAATAATAAAAATACTCTGATTGTGTGTTATATATTGTTTCTACAGCCAGAAGATGTAAGACGCCATTTTGGTGTAGTGTGTAAAAATCCTGTACATCCTCAACTTGGTAGTATGTGATATCTTTCTAATACTCCAATTAAAAGAAGATGTGTGAAATACGATTTGGTAGCTCCTTGAAACAGTAAAAAAAATACAACTCTATTTTTTTCAATAGATTTTATTGTCAAAAACAAAACAATTGTCTGGAACACTTTTGGTGGTAGATATAACTACTTTTAATCAGTTTTTTCCTAAAACACCAAAAACAATTTTTTTACTCACTTTACTCATCGCCCTGATGATGCCAACATTGTTGGCGAAACGTGCGTTGGCAGTTGTAATAAAAAACATTGTTTTTGGTGTTTTAGGGAAAAACTGATTAAAAGTAGGTTTTATTGGTTCCGGAAATGCATTGAATAACTAAAAACAATAATAACTGAAAAACAAAAATTTAAATATCTCTTGTGTATCACAACTTGAAAAGGAAATATTATTTCTTTTGATTTTTATGAACAACAATTTCTACTGTCTTATAAGTAAGAGCTTTAAGTAGCTTATAAGTACATAGTTTCTTTTACAACTGTGGAATAGGTACCTACTGTTACCCAGCGATAAACGATACTAGACCTTAACTTAACAGATACATAATAAATTATTATGCAGAATGCAATTACATAATTATGTATTTAAACTTACATTTAAAAGAAATTGTATAAAATAAAAAGCTTAGCCACGAGTGACGTAGGTACATGTGCTTGTTAGTGATAATAATCTGTTTCTGGAATTGAAACTGGGTTCTGAGAGTGGTTACTGAAATTTTGGGGTGAAGGCTGAGGAGGAAAAAATCTTTGCGGACGATAGGGACCAGAAAATGGTTGCATAGGATCGCCAAAATTGTTTTGTGCATTATAATATACATTCGATGGTGTGACAGGTTGTTGCACTATAGAAGTAGTCCTGTAACAAATGTTTATTATTTATTTCTATTGTATTCTACGGGTTCCAAAGAAATGATGTTATACTATCATTTTTTAAATTCATCGTTGAATTCAGATCAAAAATCACTTTCATAAAACATTAGAAATCACCTCATTACATTTAAAAATAAAAATTTACTAACGTTTTCCCTTGAAATTGATACTTAAAAGATACAGCTCCATCCGTTTTTAAACATCCTGTATACTTCTGCTTGTTTACTATACGTAACTGTACGATCTGTTAGAAATATTTGTAAATTAACCTTATGATTAATTAATATATTTAGATTTTTTGGACTATACTTAGTAGTTGCAATAAATATCTGTGACCTTTTAGACAGTCGACCTCCAATGCTTCTTAATAACGGTTAAAAGTGACAAGTCTGGTTTTGAGAACAAGTAAAATATTAATCTAAGTTCTATCTGAGTTTCAATAATAGAACCACAGTTCCAATGGTTTCGGCACTTCTCGTTCTCCACAACGGCCCGTTATTGTTCGGGACATACTATTCGTATTTAGGTATTTTGGACAGACAATATTCGTACTGTTAAAGTAGGTACTTACAATGTAGGACCTCTCAGTTGTTGAGTGAGTGCTTCCTAAAATTCCATATTGATTTTCTTATTTATTAACCTCAAGTAATTATTTTACCTTCTTAATTTCCATAGCCTGCTTATTTAGAATGACGGCGAAGGTAACATTGACAATCCATAACACAAAACCTTTAGCTGCAATAACTAACACTGGAATGATTGTAGTTGCACATAACCCTTGGGAAAGTACTTCCTGTCCAGACACATTTAAACATTTGTGGTAATCTGAACCAAGTATGATAACTGTAACGAGGTCCCAAAATGAAATGACAAACGTAACATAGCTCCATTCGATCATTTGTTTTGGACTTTCTTTTTTAAAAACTGAAAATATAACTATGAATTTTAAACAAGTAAATATTTCTAAAAATACCTCTTAACGATGCGAGGATCCATACAAGGTCTAGAATTAAGTGTATCCAAGCGAATATAACGAAAACTTTGGGACGCAGAGACATACCGGAAAACAGTGGACCATTATAGCCTACAAAATGTAAGATTTGTATTAACTCATCCTTACGTCTAAAGGTGGCTGTTGACGTGAGAATTTTACTAACACGAGCAATAAAAGCATTTTCTCAAACAAATACTAGATATTGTGGACACAACACTCGGATATTGAGTGTCCACTAGAGAAAACACCCTCGAGTGCTGTTCGTGGACGGGTACCTTTAAATTTTCATTATGCAACAATTGTAAAAAGTGACGTTTATTGCACGTGACCTAAAAGTTGTGCAATAATGATAATAAAATACTTTATACACAAAAATTTTTAATTTGATATCTGATCCTGAGATTTTTTTAAAGCAATTGCTATAGTTCTGAGCTAGTATTAAAGTACAAACCCAGTTAGTGGTTTAGACTTTAGATATTGTTGATTAATAATAATATAATATAATTATAAATAATAATAATTATAATATATATTTTAAACCGCTCATTTAAATGATCAAAAAATTATAGCGTGAACCAAGCAAAAGTTACTTTTATTTTTATGTGTAATTGTATTCTATTTAGAATTTTGCCACTTACCGTCGAGAAAAGCCTCATACAGCATCTGGCTTACGAGATTCATATATGAGTAATTAAAATAGGTAAAAGTTACACCTTTATAATATAGACATATGCATATTAAAGCTAAAATACCATATGCCGCTCCCTGCACCTGAAAATCCGAAAAAAATTGATAAGCATTTATAATATAAATATATAAAAAACTTACAATTCCTAACCCGGCAGCTATTTTTCTAAGTTGCTCTTCAATGGATGACATGGTTTTCTTAAATTGCAGTGTGAAATTGTGCAATTCTGAACTACAAATCTCATTCTAACAGGTATTTATAAAGTAACAGATAACAAAAGATAGTAAACATGAAGATGGCAGTTGCTATCTCATATATTGATGGGTCTTCATAAATGATTTGTACATAATGTTGCCTCTGGACTACAAAATTTACATGTAGTTAGTAGAATCATTTATGGAGATCCTGTATAATATAGTATTGATGGAAGGTCTTCCGTAATTTGGTGGACCTCACTTGTAAAAAATACATGTTATTTTTATTTACATCACCTAGTCAAAAATTGTAATAAATGCATTTTCTTTAGATGTGGATTTTAAATTTTCTGTGTTAGCAAAAACGAATCGAAGTTTTTGTGATTAATAATAATTACATATATTATGGTTTTCTCGAAAATTTTGTATTGCATTTATCTTTTTCGGGTTTGGTTACTCCCGTTGGCGTTACATGTCCCAAAAATTCAGCTTTTGTGGCAAATTGTTATTTAATTGTTCCTGTAACGACGCGACGTAGAGAATATTACGACGACGTCCATATAAAACAAGCATATTTTTCCTTCCAGGTCGCGCAAATAAACTAGCAGAATGCCCGGCTTTGCCCGGGTTAACTAATTGCAGTAAATCTTAGACAATATCAACATTTAGATTTGGGTAATTATTAGGTAGCTGAATCGACAGACACTGTCCTGTCCAAATTTCAATTAATTAGTTTTTGGACAAATTGCGAAACAACACAAAAGTAAAACAAATGTAATTCAAAGGCCCCTTGGGACAGGGGGGTAGCTACCTTCGGGGTTCCCTTGGAAGCTCTCTTAGGGCAGGGGGACATAGCCAGCTCGGGGGCCCTTCTGGGACAGGGGGCGTAGCTACCAGCCGTAAAGTTGTAACGATTTCGTCTATGTTAGTATACTGTTACTTTATTATTTACAAGATCTTCATTGCCACCAACGGTCATATTTTGAACAAATTTAATTTCTTTGTCGTAGTATAATAAATTGATTGAGATTTTCAGGCGTACCATCGAATTTGGGTACTAACTCCAGAAACATTGTAATTTTATTAAAAAAAAATATCCTTTGGAGTTCTTTCTTTTTCTTTATTTCTATTAATTAAAATTAAAAAACATCAAATTGCAAAAATTGAACATCTACGATCGTACTATTTTTGCTGTAAAAATTATAGAATTAGGTGGATAAAATAGGACTCTGATTCACACTGATGCGTAGATTTAATCCTATTCCTGACGAGTATTAGTCGTCTTGATAGGAAAAACTAACCATTAAAATAGAAAGTATTTACTTCGATAGTGCCTTTCCCAATCCTATCAACTGCGCCAATTTTATTTTAGAACTTCACAACATTGATTTTTTGTTTATTCAAAAGCACTAGCAATACTGTGTATATGAAGCTTACAAAGATTATATTATACATATCAAAGAATGCAGAATGAAAGTCCTATCATATCTACTTGTTTGAAAGTAAGATTTTTTTCAAAATTTAGTTTTTACCCAAAGTTGTATACAGGATAAAGTTTGCACTGCTATCAGTATCGTCACTTTTTATTTAGATAAAACGCTGAAGTGCATTTAACAAAGCTATCAAATTAATTATATCAGACATGTGCGGCTATCTTCTTTCGAAGTGATGAAATCGAAAATATTTTTCACACATTTAAGTCAATGATAATAGTGTGTATTTTTACTCCGGAAAAACTTTTTCTATTGTATGAAAAAATATATAAAAATACGTCATGTTTTTGGCTGAGGAGAACTTCAAATCTGCCTATTTCGAACTTCCAGTTTTTGGTAAAAAAAGACTTGATTTAATTTTCAGTTTTTACAGAAATTGCAATCGACGTTTACGAAAACACTTAACTATTTATCTATTGGTAATTCCCCCTAGTAATGAAATCAGTATTGTGATAACCCCCCCTTACATTACCGCCAAATTTTGAATTTGAACATGAAATTAAATGACAATGACGTCACCAAACGTCAAATTTGAAAATTTGAAACAAACCGCGAACTTTAAAAGTTGGCCAGTGATCGTCAGACAATGAAAGAAAAAGCAGAACCCTACGTTGTGTTTTTTTTTTTGACAAGACAAACAATGGCGGGACATTCAAACTTACCCAAACGAAACAAACCCCAAATTCTTTGGATACATGGCGAGAGCTAATCAGGAGTGGAGCGTAAATTAATAACACAAAAATTATGGTTTTAAATGTTTATTAAGTTTTAGTCGGTTTGTGCTTTTGAGTTTTATGATCTCGTACTGTAGTTAATAATTTCTAGTGTCTTCGTATCAAGTTGGTAACAATGCAAATTTGAAGGTTTTAACAATAATGCTTCGAGTAATTCGATTGTAACAATTAACAATTTAGTTCTTCAGAAAATAGTAAACAATAATACAACTTAACAATGCTTGTGTACATGATGAGTGAGGTTAAGTCAGCTAATTTAATTCCACTATGAGCTTTTGTAGTTTACAGAAATTTACAACAGACAGGTACCATGAAATATCTACGCCCAAAGCGGGCCTCTTCGCAACTATGAGGGAAAAAACAAGAATATTGAAACGCGTGGAGTTAACTAAGTTGAGTGCATCGGAGTCGGAGAGTGATAGCCAACATGTAGATCAGATGGGAAGGCGAAAGCAAAGTGAACAAGAAGAAGAAGTCTGTAAGTGAGGCAAGTTTGTAGAGAATTGACGATCATGGGAGAAAAACTTGTATATTCAACGGACCAGGAGAAATGAGTTTGTTACTGAATTCTTCTAGAAATACTTATTTATGTTGGTCTTTCTTTAAGGCTTGTCCAAACCAAGTCCAAGTTAGCGGCACTTCCCTCGGGGACTATTCTTTTAGTTGGTAAGTATTTTAAATATTTGTGAAGCAAGCAATTTGTTAGTAGCCCGAAAACAGTGCTGCAACTTTGACTTCGTAGGCTCAAGGAGTTAGTAAGTTAGTAGCAACTCCCTTTTTCTGGGTCTCTATACCCAAAGAGACAACGACTTTGTCTCCCACCTCCCGGGCATAGGTATCGCCGAAAGTAGGGTCACCTAACTGAACTGAACACTATTTGGTCGCTCTGTTGTCTCGAAACATGTACGGACAAACAACATCATAAATAAAATATGCAGTACGCAACGTTTTCTTTGGAAGCCATTTTAAAACGGATACAATGCGATGACATCAGCGGGCGCAACACGTAACGGGGCGCAACGTAACTACAAACATGCACAAACTACACTAAAAACCGATCTTTGGCTTCCACGGTGTCGAATGAGCGCTAGATGTCAGTTAACTGCGAACGACAAGAAATCGCAAGGGGCCGCAAAACAAAGATAAGACACTTTTCAGAACCCCGACATTCAGGCGTGACACTTTGCCAGCTTTTACCTCGTGCCTTCAGGTCTTACTAAGCGTTGGTTAATTCAAGTCAACAGAGACCAAAATAGCTTTGTAACAACCGCAAGCTGCTGTCGGCCGCATAACGAAAGACAGGTAGTTATTAAAGAATTTATCTGAGTGGCAATCTAGTTGTGTTAAGTTAGGAAATCACTTTGTTTCGAATTGAACGCGCGACCCCTGTAACTAGAAGTCAACAACACATTGGAACTTTCTGAAATTGACAACAATCACTAAAAAAAATTTACAACAACGACTTTAACAAGATATTCGTGGTGCTTGTGACTCATCCGCTTGGCAATTTATACTACTACAGAGAAAAGAGGGATGAATGTAGCTGATACGAAATTCCTGGGTTCACGGAATTCCAGTAGCAATAGTGAACGTTATTTTAAACAAAGGCTACCATTCTTTAGAGGACATGTAGGTGTAAAGGAGGAACGACTCTATTTTCAAGATGGCGAGTTTTATGACGTCCTAGCGTACAAAATGGCGGGTTAACGGTAAAATATTTTATTTAGGAGTTCCTGGTATGCACGTGGAACAAACGCCGGTTAATTTCATGGCATCCTGGTTATATCGAGAATGGCAAAAAGAAATAGATAGAATAAAGGTTACCTTGTGATTACGCCGGTCGAC
The DNA here is from genome assembly GCA_963583935.1 of Diaperis boleti. NCBI lineage: Eukaryota > Metazoa > Arthropoda > Insecta > Coleoptera > Tenebrionidae > Diaperis > Diaperis boleti. The sequence goes on from OY757249.1 coordinate 23,803,635, forward strand.
ATTACACACACAATTGTTAATTGCAATTCAACCGATCCTTCTGGTAACGTGAAATCTCGACAATGCAGTTTAAAAATTGAGCACACCCTACTTTAAAAACAGGAGAACTCATAGTGGAACAAAATCAGGTAAAACAATGAATTAAGCTTTAGTTACGTCTTGCTGTTTCTAACGTTAAAAATGGAATGAATGCTCTCTGCATTCTGCAATCACGGCTAGTTGGTTCCCCTTCCACCACCAGGGATGCCAACCGACGTTTTAACCCCAACAAGTCCACTTTGTGTTGCCAACCTCATGGGTGTTGCTTCAGAGCAACTTGCCGGATAGGCAACTCAAAGTTCTGCTGTGCGTCGCATGCAGTTGATGTATTTTGGGTATATCTCAGTATATTACACAACAAGGGATTATAATGTTAGAATGTTTCTGATTTCGCTAATATAACAATTTAATTCAATTGCCAATTGGCGCTTCTGACAGTTCTAACGTTCGAAAGCAGTTACAATACATAATTATATCAGATTGTCTAACAATTACATGTGCACCAATTTCTGATCTGTATCTTCTTTCGAGCGGTATTTTTTATTTATTTTTTTGTATCTATCAAATTCTGACACATCAGTCCCAAAAAAGTAGAGTTTGACAGATCAGTCCCAACAGATGTGTACAAAAAAGTAAAACTTTATGGCTCCAGAAGATCACCTTTTTCGGCCTCCGTCTCAATTTAGTTATTTTCCAATCGTCCAATTCGTCTTGAAAACGATATTTGAATTCAAAATAATGTCATAATTTTGAGACAGGGGGGCCCAAGGGGGCTCTTTGAGACACGGTGCCCCCCATGAGGAATGAGGCCCCCCTACAAAAGTGAACAATTAAAATCTTTTGTCGGCCGAAAAAGTTTCGTTTATCACACGTGCTCGCACTTGCAAAATGACAGTTTCTGGCCTTGTAATAAAATAAACTATTTTCGTGATCATCGCCTAAAAACATGTTGATTGTATTTTTTTTTATCAGTGGCTTTTGCTTTTGAATACATTTTATTTCCGATTTCAGTATTTTATTTGAAGCGGTCAGAACAAAAAGGGTATGTAGAATGTTATGGAACGCCAAAATAATACGTATAATTCGGATGTGAAATTAATGTAGGGCGCACATTTCACAGAAAGAATTAGGTAGGTCGTAGACAACAGTGGAATGCCAACTGGTCGTTTCGAATATAATTCCATATTAATTTAGTAAAACATGTCAGGGATGAACTCAACGTCTTGCTGACAGCAAGTGGTCGATACCCAATGTTGAGGATCCGAATATTTGTCCAGTGAGGTTAGTTTTTCTTAGAATTGCATTGATTTGTTTCCTTTAGGCTTTTAAAAAAATGCTTTCTAAGAGGGAACATAATATCAAAACTGACAGATTGCTTTTGATTGAAACTCCTTTTTGAAATAAACCTAATGAGAATGGGTTGTTTAAGAATTGCCCCGTAGGCCAAATCATTCAACAAGGTCAACTGCGGTTACCAAATCAGCAAAGGCCGGCTTATCGGAACAAGAACTGATTAAGATAACTGGCCACAGCAACACCCCATCGATTCGTCCATATTTGCAGATAAACCATCAACATCATGCAAATATAACTGAGAATCTTAGGTATCAAAAAATAGAAGAACACAGAGCCCTCCGATGTAGGGAGAACGCGCCGGAATAAAGTTGAATTTATTCCATAAATTCGATCATACTGTTTTGAAATTGGCGATTTCTTAAAAACTCCCTTTGAGCGCATGAAAGTCGTACCGTTATCCGAAAATATCTGCTAGATTGCTTCAACGTGAGATGAAGCGTTTCAGGAAGGCCACATTTTGTAGTTAGATCTGATACGATCTCGAAATGCATGACCTTTGTTGCGAAGCAAATAAACAGTGCAATATAGGATTTTGATTTACGCTGGTTTCTTGCGCTACCACCTCTAATTACGAAAGGTCCAAAAGGTCTAATTTGTCACGATCCTTTGGGAGGGAAATTTCCCATTTTTTGGACTTGAGCCTGTGGATTGGCTTTCACACATTATATGACCTTTGGGTAGCATTATTTGAAATTTGCTGTCATATGTGAGATTAACGTGTTTTATCCTACCACCAACGCGAATTAATCCATTTTCATCCACAAATGGAATTTGATCCTGAACCTCTAAATTTTGGTCACCTCTAGTGGCCATTTACTAGGCTCCTTGCTTATAAAATCAGGAACAAACCCCCACAAATGTGATTGATCTGATCTGATGTGGTAGCAGTTCTTCGGAGCACTAGCGGCTTGAATTTGAGCAACGCGATTTGAAACGTACTGTTGATGAGGTTTTCCGCTATCCACGCTAATACTATTGTGGAGTCAGTCCAAAAAAATACGGTCGATCTTTAAGTTTGACTTTGTTTATTAAATCGGTTAATACCACTGCAGCATTTAATTCTAAGCGCGAAAAAGTTAGATGTTTTATGGGTGCCACACGGGATTTCGCGCACAATAAATGAACGCTTGAAGTTCCGGATTTATTTTTAAATTTTATATTACACTATAGGCTTTCATAGAAGCTTGTGAAAAACTATGGAGATCTATCGTTTCGTAATTTGACATACTTAATTACTTTTATTTCGATTCTTTCATTTGTGGCAGTTCCTAAAAAAATTATGTTCAGATGTTACATAAGTCTGCAGGTAGCGGATCGACCATATTTTTCGTATGATAATTTTGGCTGTCACAAGTCCAAGAAATCGAAAACTCTCGATATTGTCGATAACACTTTTTCTTTGTGGTAACTGGATTAATAGGGGAGCTTAAGCCTACCTTATTGTACTTAAAGTGGTTTTCTTGCTTGCTAATTGCTCGCTCGGCATGCTAAGAAAGATACAGTCGTTGCTTGACGTAGAGGTTGAAGCGTACTTACCTTTATTTTTGTTTTGGGGATGTATACTGGGTTTTATGGAAATGGATAGGAATATGTACGAATGTACAACATGAGCAATTTTTCTTGATAGCTTTTTTCAAAATCTCATTTGTCTTCGTATTTCACCCTCTTCCATGCATCAAGTACGAATTCTAAAGACACTAATGTAAGGGCAAACGAAAGCGTTTTTCCGGGCGATAATTTTTTGAAGTAAAAGTGCTTAATAAATCAGTAGCGGATACGCGTGTGAGTGCGAAAACTTAATGCTTAAATGTTTTGTTAAATTTTTATCATCGACATATTACGTACTCAATAGTTATCTGACAATAGATTGTCAGTAGTATTTGATCATCTAGATTTTGGTATCAATTCACTAAGTTGCATCGCTGTAATTGCAATGGCATTTCAAACAAATGCAAACACAACAATTAGAAAATGGGCTGCAGCATTAGGATTGGTGAGTTTACTAAAGATGTGTAATTTTTAATACATAATTATTTTTTTAGATTCAAGGCGTTGTATGGGGTTTTCTGTCTGGAATTTCGATCTTTCTTCATTTTACAAAACCGCTAAATTATCTGGAAAGTTTTAATACATATATGGAGGGAGTTCAATTTTTGATCTATGGCATGTTTATAAATGGTAGACAAATTGATATTTAGTTACAATACATGACAATCTTTTTATTTTTTTAGACAATTTCAAAATAGTTTTTTACTCTCAAACAATGACTGATGGTTTATTTAGCTTCATTTCCATAACTTGTTTAATTTTTAGCCTATTTTGGATTTTGGTTTCTGCTAACAGTAAGTGTTGCAATGGAAAAGCTATCTTAACCAAAACTGTTTAACAAAAACAAAACAAATTAAAGAGAATTCAAGTAAACTTATCTTTAATTGCGATTTATTTTATTATTTTGAGAAAGAAAAGTCTCTTTCAAACAATATCATTTCCATATCTGCAAAATATTTTGTGAAGACAGCTCTTTCATTTTATATTTTTAGTTTTAATAAATAACTAAGTTTTATGTAACGGACCATATCTGGGTCCTTCTTTGAAAGTATGGAGCGTGGTTACGTTGCTAAATTGTACATTGGATTTAATCACCGTAATCATCTTGGGAAGAGACTACAATACATGCGTGACTAAAATTGGGTATAGCTATGAACCTGTTCGTGATATTCTTCAAGGAGCTATTTGTGCAAATGGTATTCTTCCAGTTTTGGTAGTGGCAGCTAGAGGCTTTATTTTGTGGATAGTCAATTTTATATTTGCCATAATCTTGATAAGAAACGTAAGTATTGATTTGGCATTTTTGATCAGAAGTTAATATTCTCATTATTACTTTTAGGGACGCGCAGGCCCCCAAAATATGTAAACGTGTTTGAAAATGTAGATGTAATTACCAATAATTATTTTTAGATCGTATGTCAACCCTCAAACCACATATCCACGGATTCAGTCAAGTCAACCTCAGACACTTCCTTCTTCATATGCCCCTACAGCATCAAATCTTGCCAACCCGTATCAGCAAAGCCGACAACATTATTTTCCCGTTAACAGTAATATGTACATGAATCAATCTTTTCCTTTAACCCCACAAAGGTCAACGGAAAACGTCGAAAACTCTCCAACATTTTTAGATCAACAAAATCTGATAACAAACAGAGGACGACTCGTGTCTAATCACACTGAACAACCATTTGTTCTCCATTCTCGGCCATCGCGGTTCTAGTCTATGAAATATATTATTATACTAAGAGCATTAAAACTTATAATCAATAAATAACATAATAAATGTTTTTGAAGTTTTATTTAAAAAACTACCAACTTATACTTAATTACATAATAAAATACAATACAATTATAGCTATGGCCGCTAACTTGATGAGTCGTCTATCAAAGAATTTTGGCGAGTAGCAGTTAAAAATAAAATTAAAAATCAGGAGCTATGTATCTTGAAACAGGAAGGGTTCCGTCGCTGTGGTAGACGGTTAATTAATTCTTATTTTAAAAAACTAAAACTACGTATTTGCGCGGAATGGGACCATAACGTGTAACATGGGAAGATACGCCAAGATTAACTCAGAATAAGAAAAATTGCATAGAAATATGGAAGAAATCTCGGCTGTTGCTTTGACAATTAATCACGATCTCACGATGACATCATTAGAATTCTCTGGAATTCTCAAGTCATTCAAGGTCGGAAGTATCGAGAACGTCGTCAGGCATGATCACATTTTACATCTGATCATATAAAACAGCCCATTGCGTCTATTGTATTTAAAGAGTAGTATCAAAAATGTTACTTTCAGGTAATATAGGAGACAATAAAATAACAATCTCGAGATATAAAACTAAATAAAAATCTGAAAAATAGAATAGGATTTTTAAAAAGCAGAATTTTAAAATTTTCATAAGACGAAGAGCTCCAAAGTAGAAAAAATTGTATTTTACACTCGGTTAACGAGGCAATGTGACATTCGTTCTATCGGAGCACTCGTGTCACAATAAACCCGTATAATAATTAAACTCGTATAATAATATACTATTACTAAACTTAATATCTACTTGCTTAGCTCTGATAAACGTATTTGATTTAAGGGAACTTCAGAGGACTTTCTTTAAGGCAAGAAAGAATGACCAACCACCTCAGAGACATGACTGGGGCGAGAATCTATTAGACTAGAAAAATTGCGATTGTTTTTAAAGTCTAATCTTATCTAAAAGTGCAATTATTTTATCTTTTTTGAGTAGTTGATGAGCTTTTTGTTTCTGTGCAATCGTGAACTGAGGTTTAATACTATAAATATATACTGCGATTTTTTATAACCTGGCCTTAGAGAATCCCATGTTAAGTTTTCACTCCAATCGTCTATACTCCGTTTTTTTTTAAGAAGGAAGTAGATGGCAGCAGTGCTACAGGTCCCGTGCACATTACCAAATAAATGGAACAGGGGTGTCGGCAACCCATAATTCACCGGCACATTATGAGGGGGTGGCTCTAGCAGCCATGTACTGACATGAGTGACATGCAGGCAAAAGTAGGGTGTAAAAAAAACCAACGAAATGTGTTGACCGTATTTTATTGACACAAACACACGAGCTGTTTAGTTGTTGTGTTGGTTTGTAGTGCGCGAGTGTAAAGCGGACGCGTCACGTGGTACAAAATGGTAACCTCTTATTGGTTCGTTGAAGTCCCTATCTTTCACAATGCTTCCTTCTAAAGAAAAACGGACTATCGAAACAAATACAGAAGAGCGTACCTGCGTTGTGTTCTTTTTTTGACAAGACAACTGTGGCGGGAAATTCAAACCAAACCTATCAGACACAGAACCAGGTTCTTTGAATGCAGGTGCGAAGCGTTGGAGGTGGATCGTAGATTAACAACACAAATTTGGGATTTATCAATGTATTTGCTTTAGAGGTCTTATGGTGGAACTTTTGATTAATAATTGACTTTTTGAACATTTCATCTAGTAATAATTTTGATAATTTAACTCGTTTAACAATTGTGGCTGATTTCATGACTTTTAAGAATAATTTGGTTAATTCATAAAATAACAATTAATTTAAGTGAACACAATCTTTGAATAATTTATGACAAAAGTTAATTTGAACTATTGCATCCGGCGAGAGAGCTTTAAAATGTGCAAGTGTAAAAAAGTGAAGTGGTTACAACATCCCATACCCATTAACAACCCAATCAGTAAACGTTACAATTTAATTAAAGCAGTGAGTGTTTCCTTTTTCTTTCGACAAATTAAATTTCATTAACAACCCGAAATCTTCGAAAAATAAACCCCTTTAAATTTTATTATGAATTCAAATACAGGTAACAGCTAAGTTACAGTTTGAACGCCTTTCCAAAATATCAATAAATTTGGTATTTGAGTTGAGCAATACTGGTATTCGGATGAGCAATTAAAGTACAAGAACTTTCCCATGTCGCTTCACATTCTGTCGCCGCCCGAACTAAGAGCAAGCAACCCGCTGCACGAGGGGGTTAGTGTGAAACTCGTCATGCACATCAAATTTTGAAAACAACCCAAAACGACAAAGACGGACATTTTAAAAGTGCACCACTGCACCTTTCTCGCTCCCACCCTTGGTTACCGTCCGAACTAAGAGCAAGTAACTCACTTAGCGAGAAGGGTACAGTACGGCGCCTTGTTTCACATCAAATGAAAAACAAACTACTACGCACATTGGTTAATACACAGATACTAAAGATATTTAGAATTTCCATTTTGGGTTTGTCATTTTAGTTCACCAAAAGGTTAACATGCAAATTAAAATTTCATTGTCTCAATCTGAAAGAAAAATTGCATACTGAAATGGTTTGAATACCAGTCTAGGAAATTTAATCGTTAAATAAAAAAAAGATTCGAAGTATAACTCATTGAACTACCGTTTTAATGAAATTTGGATCGCTTCGAATACAAATATAAAGAAAGCCTCTTCACCATGTTTCCTTTATGCAAACAAAGAAAAATGATCGTTACAAATGTAGCGTCCGCTTATCCCCCCCCTCTCTCTCTCATTTGAATTTACATCAGTAATCCGGACCGTTATAAGACCAAACCTTTCTGAAACTCGACAAGTGAACCGCTCCTCGACTGATATAACTAATGTAATTTAAAGTTTTATTTTTGTTTCAGCACTAGATACCTTTCTACTCGAATTATAAACAGCTGGCAACGAAAACTAAATAAAATTAAAATAACAACTAACACAGATCAACAGAAAACGAAACAACAAAAATTATATATTATATATAATTTCCTTTTTTTCTTGTCTGACGGTGTCCTTGTCCCTTTCGCTCAGTTCTATAGTTCTTCTTCTTTTTTCTCCAGCACTCACTCAGTAACCTGCATTCTTTCCTTCCTTCTATTCTGACGATTCTCTTTATACCAATAGCACTTACTTTAGATACTTCTCTCGCACCCTCTCTATCTCAACATGTTTTCAATCAGACTTTCAAACATCATCATTCTCCTCTTGAAATCGCATCCCCACATTCTCTCTCCTATTCCCCATACACATCATCGCCTTATTTGCCTTACTTATTAGTTCACTTATCCGTCTTTCATTAAACATATAGCCTAAGTACTTAAATTCTCTTTCTATTTTTTCTCCCTCCAACCTTCATTCATTCTCTTCATTCTTCCTCCTTCTCTTGTTAAACACCAACATTGTTGTTCTTTAAAACTTCACTAATATTTTCTTCCTCACATAGTTCTTTACCATTTCTTCCATCTCTATTTTGCCACCATTTCACACTCACTCTACCTACTATACATCCCCCGCTTGCGCTCTGTCTAACAGTCCATCCATATTTGACACACAACCTTGTCTCACTACCTTTGTTGTCACAAACCATTCACTTTCTCTCTCTAATTACCTTCACTCTAATTTTTGGTCCTTTAGTATATCTCTTCCTTTTTTTTACCCCTCTCTGTCTCAGACAATCGAACATTCTCCCTCTTTCTTCTTTCGTTCGTTCTTTGTCAAATATACATTATTCAAAGTTTCCCTCCCCTCTCTAGATCCTGTCTGGTATTCTCGCTTTTCCTCTATCTGTCTCCTCATTCTCTCATTCAGAATTGAAGCATACACTTTTGCCCTGTGTTTAGCAGAGTTAATCTCTGATAGTTTTCCACCTTGCTTTACTCCTCCGTTTAATAAATACGGAATATTACACCCTCTCTCCACCCTACCGGGAATGCTTCTCCTCTCCACACCCCATTCATTACCTCAACGAGTTCTCTAGCACTCTTCTCGTCCCATACATCCACGATTCTTTCTGTACTCCATCCCTTCCCGGCGCTTTCCTCTTCCTCAGTTTCTTCACTTGCTTCTCTGCCTTTTCCAGCGCGATTTCTTCTTCTTCTGTTGGACATAGACAGGACCGCGTATAATCTCCCAACAGCAGCATTCCCAGCAGCATGGACAAACAATAATATAAAATATCCAGAAACTTAATGTCATGACGGAGACAAGTGTTTTTTCGAAACGAGCGCGACGCAACGATATCTAGGGCGCAAACCAAACGAGGCGCAACTAAAGTTACTAGCAAACACTAGGCAGATAAAGCTAGATAAAGTAACATGCAAACAATGGTACCGGAGATCGCGCGGAGCCAAACATTGCATAAAAAAAAACAAACACATAAACAAGAACTACAACATTGGGTATGGCGCTGTGCCGCTTTTTTCCCTTTTGTTGTATTACGTTCTTGGTGTTGGTAGAAGTGAACAGAGACAAAATAGCTTTTAAAGTTACCGCAAGCTGCTGTCGTCCTTATAAAGAAAGTTGCAATCTAGTTATGTTAAGTTAGAGAATTACTGTTGCAAATTGAACGCGCCTGTTGCAATAGTGGATATTATTGAAACAAAGGCTAGAATTTTAACAAGAGATGTAGGAACAAAGGCGGCCGACTAGCATCCATCATGGCGACGGTTTATGACGTTGGAAAATAGCCGACTAACGGTAAAACTGAAATGGTTTTACCTAAGAATTAACGGGGAATCATCACTATCAAAATATATAGAATAACCTGTTACCTGTTCTTCCTTCTGGCAGCACCGGTCTTTCTGTTAACGTGAATGTTCGACAATGCAATTTAACATGAAAACTCGTAGTGGAATAAAATCAGATAAAAACAAAAATTAAGCGCCCTAGTGCCATCTCTGTGTCGCGCTTCAAATAGCTACTACAGAGTGCTACACACCCAGCTACAGAGCACTGCCAACTTCATCGTCGTTGCCAAACGAGCGCCTTGCAGGGTAGGCAAGTCAAGATTCCTCTGTGTTTACGAATCTATTTTTGGGGGGTTCTCAGTATTATGAAAACAATATTTCTTTATTGTAAAGCTTAAAGGCGTTCAATAAATTTACATACATTGTCCACCTATACAGTATGAAGCATATTGACCAAATATAATTAAATCACTTTTTAAAAAATAGTACTTGCCCTTCATTCGTCACTTTAAATTGAATGGCTGAGTGGATAAAGGTAACAATTGACCAAAACTAAATTTTTCAAGTGAGTGGAAAATACAGTTCACAAAACTCTTGATAGTTTTCCGATCAACAAAAAAATTGTCTAATTTTTTTTTGAAGGCTAATTAGGGAGCCAGAACTGTTGCGTTAGTCCTTCACTCGATGCGACTTTGGTTAGAGATTATTTTTTAACACAAAACTCAATATCGACAAAAATGTCCGTTGTTTCCTTTTTCCCCTCAGCCATACAATTATGATCATCAGTCAGTATAGCCTGTTCGAACATAATGGAGTTCAACCCCTTTTAAGTCGAGCAGGTACATCAATAGAAGTGTCTCGTGGAAGAGATAGAGAACGATGTATTCCATTATACAATGCAACAAAGTGCAACAAAAGATAAGGTGCGCACGACGCCTGTGGTCTCTAGTTACCAACTATACATTGATCAAAGAAAATATTCCCAAGTAAAAAAATAACACACGCAACCATGATCTTTTAAATAAATGAGGTGAAATAAATCTAACGATAACTACTGTAACCTCACTTTCAGTAAGTAAAATGACAAAATCATTGAGACTTCTGTCAGTTCTCTCTGCTGTGATTTGTCAAATTTTTACTTTTTGGCCACCAGTGACGCGCGCACTCAGCTAAAAAAGATACCTCCATTAAAAAGCTTCATCAGGATTAAATAAATACTTCATTATAAAAAAATTTAATGGTATTCTTGTCTTAATATACTGTTGGTATTGTATTGCCATTATTATAGTGTCCTAGTGGTGAATTATTGCTTAAACTATTTTGATTAGGATTATTCCACTGATTTTGAGCTCTCTCTTGACCATTGCCATTTCTCGTGGGCTTCTGAAGTGTTGCTCGAGGAATTTGTGGATCCACAGAACTAAAATAACATAATAAATTAATGATATTTTTTGCATAGTCAGACGTCATAGAGAACGATACTAAACCTATTATTGTTGTAACTTACCGTAATTTATAATTAAAGTTCTTCCCCTGAAAAAGAAGTGGCAATTTAATACATGACTCAAAATTATTTAGGTAAGCAAAAAACATTGTAGTTGATTGTTTTGTTACATAATATTCTCAAATTTAAATAACAAGAAAATAATATAATAGGGTAATTTGTTTCTAACGTCATCTACAGACTCAAGATTTAGAGAATATTACAATGAAGGTAACACGTACTATTGCGGACAAAGAATTTTCAAATGTTAACGTTCTGTCATTATAAATCACCCCTTATTGTGATTCTGACTAATGTTTGTAAATAAATTTGAAATTTTGGCACTTTCAATTTATTTTGTCAACAATGTCAACAGTATTCGTAGACCGGGTTCCAGGATCTAGGAAACACCGAATATCTTGCGGTAAATAAGACGAAGCTAAAGTAAGAAGTAAAGTGCGAGCCACAGTAATCCGACACCCATAAACTGGGGCCCATTGTCTCAAATTAGATGCACAATGAGAAAGGTTCAGCCTTGTCGTCTTTGAGGTACTTTTTTATTGGTGGATGATTCGGTACGGACTCGGAATTTTGGTCTCGGAAAATTGTGCCTGGGTTTAGTCCTCCATTGTTAAAATAATTGTAGGCAATGGGCCCCGGCTTATGTGTGTCGGATTACTGTGGCTCGCACTTTAAGGATAGTTGGTCATAAAGCCAAATTTACACTTTAATGTCAATATAATTTGAAGTCGATTGAAATTCTTTGTCTGCAATAGTAACGGGTGTCTAAATAAAAATCTGATCAAGATTGCCATAAAACAAATTAAATTGTCATTTAGTTGTGCGTTGTCAAGAAGCAGAGGGAGGGCGTTTTGAACAACTTATTTAATAAAAAGTTCTTCGTTTGTGTTTCATTTTTGTTTGTTTTGTTTGTTATCTCTAGGATACACGTTCAATGCTTTTAATTTTTACCATAGCAATCTTGACCAGATTTTTATTTAGACACATGGTACATACAACGGGTGTTCAATTGAAAAAGTCAACATGGCTTAGAGATTTCAGGTTGTCTCTGTCACTCTCGCATTGTCATAAATAGCTCTATCTGTTCTATTTTTGACACACAGTTAACTTTTCATTAGAACACTCGTTATGCCTTTTAAAATATGAGAATACGTTGTTACAGTAAAACGGTTCCTGATAATAATAATGGCTAGAATAATACTTACAGATTTTACAGTTTTTACTATTTTGTAGAGAATAAATGCAAAAACTAAATTGACAATCCATAAAATAAATCCACGGGCTGCTATGACCAGAACAGGAAGATAAATGTCACTGCATGCAACAGGGTTAAGAGGGTTAGAGTCTGGTTCTGGACAAATCTTGTTAAACGTAACTCCAATTAATATAACAAATAACAAATCGATAAAACAAATGATAGCAGTTATTACTGTCCAACACTGCATAGGAGTTAAAGGGTTCCTTGCTACTTTGTGAATGCCTAAAAAGGTCTCCTTGCAACATAAAATTTTCGTGTTATTAAGGCATACTTACAGTATAATTGCACCACTGACAAACCCAACCAAATAAGATCGATAAAAAGATACAACCAGGTGAATATAAGGAACGACTTTGGATTTATAATTTCGTCTAACTCTGAGTTCTCTAAAATTGTAAAATATAGTAACGATATATTGGAATGTATAGTCATAAACACTAACTGTCAAGAAAGAACAAAAAAAATCCATATTGAACCCATGACATGTGTGATGCATTAGATGATGGCTCTTCAGGTGCACTTCCAAAATATACGACGATACATATTATAGTCAAAATGATCCATGCCGTTGATTGGATCTATGGAATAAATTCTAAAATGTTTAGATAAAACACAGCTGATACTTACGATTCCCAATACAGAAGCGATTATTGTTAACCGCTTTTGAACTTTGAATAGCTGGGCCATTATTTGGTTCACAACCTAAGAACTTACAGTTTAAACTCTTATTTTTAGATGTTTCATTTTACATTTCTCTATGTGTGTGTCAGATAAGTGTGACACTAAGGATTGTAATCAAACGATAAGATAGAAAAGAATGTCAGAACAGTTAAATCTTAATCTCCACTAGATAAAAATTGTTATAAAATTGCTCTTATCTTTAAAATGTTATTTTTACAGAAACGCTGCAAACAGAATTACTTTCAAACATAACTTCTTTAAAGTTTACTTAAAAAGGTAAAGTATACACCGTAAGTTGATGAATAAAAATTAACTGTAACTGTGTTGTCAATTCAGTGTCAGCTTTTCCGGAGAAAATATTTGTAATTTTTTTAGAAAAGATTTTGTGATGTATTATGTGTTAATTTAAATGCCAGTTTTCGGTCACTATAGCTGAAGTGAAAAGACAATATAACCTCAAATAAATTTATAATAAAAAAAATTGTTATAGTTATGAACCAATAATAATTTTTTTTTTACTTCAAAGAGGTGGAAAATTCTAAAGGAATCTGTGAATTAATTTCATAAAAATTTCACGTCTCATTCATTTGCAAACAATACATGTTCGGCTGTTGTTACATATTGGGCATTTTACTTTAATCCACAAGGCGATTTCATTACTCTCTTGGGTGGATCTTGGGTTTTAGCCATTGGCGGCAATGCGTTGTGGGTATAAGATTCCGCCACTCGCCGAATTCGCTAGCTGGGTCCAACATACGTTTATCTAGATATGTATGTTAGCGCGATGGCAGAGTGGGGACTAGGGCAGTGAGAAGGGAAAATCTCCCAGGCAGACGGAGACACTATGCCTTGAGCACTAGTCAGGTTATCTTGTTACCTATTCATAGTTTATTAATGGTGTTTAAGATAAATGAGTATTATGGAGTCTTAGAATATGCTATGTAGGTATATTAATCAAACACAGAATCATTCATAATTTGTCCTCTGTTACAGCTGATCAGCACAGTAGGATTCAAATCATTGAAAGAAATATACTCCAGGGAAGGCTGCTACCTCTAAAATGTGACTAGTTTATTGGATTATACTCAAATTTAATGATGGAGACAACTCCAAAATTTGACAAATTACATCGTCAAAGGCCGACTGAATTTTTTACAATTTTTCTTCATTAGGCTCATCCACCGTTTCTCATCCTATCTTCAATTTTATCCCTAAGCTTCGGGTGTCTTTAATTCTTCCAATGTGACATTGTAATGATGAAAACAACACCCAAATTCGACAAATTACATCGTCAAAAGCCGACTGATTTTTTTTTCCAGAGGCGCATCCACCGTTTCTTCAATTTTCCCCCTAGCATTTCGCTAATCCTTATTTGGTTAAGTCTTACATTTTAATGATGAAGACATCTCCAAAATTTGCAAAATTAAATTACACCCTCAAAGACCGACTGAATTTTTTACAATTTTTCTTCAAGCGGCGCATCCACCGTTTTTCACCCTTTCTTCAATTCCTCCCCCCTAGGCTTCGGGGTGTCTTTAATTATTCCAATCTGACATTGTAATGATGAAAACAAAACCCAAATTCGACAAATTACACTCTCGAAGGCCGACTGGACTTTTTACAATTTTTCTTAATTAGACGCATCCATCGTTTCTCACTCTTTCTTCAATTTCCCCCCTAAGCTCCGGCTGTCTTTAATTGTTGAAATGTGACATTGTAATGATGAAAACAACACTCAAATTCGACAAATCACATCGTCAAAGGCCGACTGAATTTTTTTCAATTTTTTTTCCATAGGCGCATCTACCATTTCTTCAATTTTCCCCCTAGGCTTTCGGGTGTCTTTATTTGATCAAGTCTTACATTTTAATGATGAAAACATCTCCAAAATTCGCAAAATTAAATTACACCCTCAAAGACCGACTGAATTTTTAACAATTTTTCTTCAAGCGGCGCATTCACCGTTTCTCACCCTTTCTTCAATTTTCCCCCTAGGCTTGCGGGTGTCTTTATTTGATCAAGTCTTACATTTTAATGATGAAGACGACTCCAAAATTCGCTAAATTACACCGTCAAAGGCCAACAAATTTTTTTACAATTTTTTTTTATTAGGCGCATCCACCGTTTCTCACCCTTCCTTTAATTTCCCCCCTAGGCTTCCGGGTATCTTTAATTATTCCAATGTGACATTGTAATGATGAAAACAACACCCAAATTCGACAAATTACACCGTCAAAAGCCGGCTGATTTTTTTACATTTTTTTTTCAAGAGGCCACCATTTTTCACCATTTCTTCAATTTTACCCCTAGGCTTTTGGGTGTCTTTATTTGATTAAGTCTTACATTTTAATGATGAAGAAAACAACTCCAAAATTCGCCAAATTACACCGTCAAAGGCCAACAAAATTTTTTACAATTTTTCTTCAAGAGGCGCATCCACCGCGTCTCACCCTTCCTTTAATTTCCCCCCTAGGCTTCCGGGTATCTTTAATTATTCCAATGTGACATTGTAATGATGAAAACAACACCCAAATTCGACAAATCACACCGTCAAAGGCCGGCTGAATTTTTTACAACTTTTCTTCAAGAGGCGCATCCACCGTTTTTCACCACTTCTTCAGTTTCCTCCCTAGGCTTTCGGATATCTTTATTTGATCAAGCCTAACATTTTAATGATGAAAACAACTCCAAAATTCGACAAATTACACCGTCAAAGGCCAACTGTATTTTTTTCAATTCTTCTTCATTAGGCTGGCTCATCCACCATTTCTCACTTTTTCTTCAATTTCCACCCTAGGCTTCCGGTTGCCTTTATCTGATCATAAGTGACATTGAAATGATTAGAATAGCGCCCAAATTCGACAAATTACACCCTCAAAGTCCGACTGAACAACACCCAAATTCGACAAATTACATCGTCAAAGGCCGACTGAATTTTTTACATTTTTTCTTCAAGGGGCGCATCCACTATTTTTCACCATTTCTTCAATTTTCTCCCTAGGCTTTCAGGTGGCTTTATTTGATCAAGTCTTACATTTTAATGATGAAAACAACTCCAAAATTCGCCAAATTACACCCTCACAGGCCGACTGAATTTTTTATAATTTTTTCTTCAAGAGGCGCATCCACCGTTTCTCACCCTTCCTTTAATTTCCCCCATAGGCTTCCGAGTATCTTTAATTATTCCAATGTGACATTGTAATGATGAAAACAACACCCAAATTCGACAAATTACACCGTCAAAGGCCGGCTGAATTTTTTCCAACTTTTCTTCAAGAGGCGCATCCACCGTTTCTCACAATTTCTTCAGTTTCCTCCCTAGGGTTTCGGATATCTTTATTTGATCAAGCCTAACATTTTAATGATGAAGGCAACTCCAAAATTCGACAAATTACACCGTCAAAGGCCAACTGTATTTTTTACAATTTTTCTTCATTAGGCTGGCTCATCCACCATTTCTCACCATTTCTTCAATTTCCACCCTAGGCTTCCGGTTGCCTTTATCTGATCATAAGTGACATTGAAATGATTAGAATAGCGCCCAAATTCGACAAATTACACCCTCCAAGGCCGACTGAACAGCACCCAAATTCGACAGATTACATCGTCAAAAGCCGATTGAATTTTTTAAATTTTTTCTTCAAGGGGCGCATCCACTATTTCTCACCATTTCTTCAATTTTCTCCCTAGGCTTTCGGGTGGCTTTATTTGATGAAGTCTTACATTTTAGTGATGAAAACACCTCCAAAATTCGCCAAATTACACCCTCAAACGCCGACTGAATTTTTTAAATTTTTTCTTCAAGAGGCGTATCCACCATTTCTCACCTTTTCTTTAATTTCCCCCCTAGGCTTCCGCGTATCTTTAATTATTCCAATGTGACATTGTAATGATGAAAACAACACCCAAATTCGACAAAATACACCGTCAAAGGCCTGCTGAATTTTTTACAACTTTTCTTCAAGAGGCGCATCCACCGTTTCTCATCCTTCCTTTAATTTCCCCCCTAGGCTTCCGGGTATCTTTAATTATTCCAATGTGACATTGTAATGATGAAAACAACGCCCAAATTCGACAAATCACACCGTCAAAGGCCTGCTGAATTTTTTACAACTTTTTTTCAAGAGGCGCATCCACCGTTTCTCACCCTTCCTTTAATTTCCCCCATAGGCTTCCGAGAATCTTTAATTATTCCAATGTGACATTGTAATGATGAAAACAACACCCAAATTCGACAAATCACACCGTCAAAGGCCGGCTGAATTTTTTCCAACTTTTCTTCAAGAGGCGCATCCACCGTTTCTCACAATTTCTTCAGTTTCCTCCCTAGGCTTCCGGATATCTTTATTTGATCAAGCCTAACATTTTAATGATGAAGACAACTCCAAAATTCGACAAATTACACCGTCAAAGGCCGACTGAATTTTTTAAAATTTTTCTTCATTAGACTCTTCCACCATTTCTCACCCTTTCTTCAATTTCCCCCTAAGCTCCGGATGTCTTTAATTGTTCCAATGCGACATTGAAATGATGAAAACAACACCCAAATTCAACAAAGTACACCGTTCGAAAGGCCGGCTGAATTTTTTACAATTTTTCTTCAAGAGGCGCATCCACCGTTTTTCACCACTTCTTCAGTTTCCGGACTGTAACCAACATGGTTTTACAGAGGTTTTGGATATATGGACTTTTTATTTAATTTTTATAATTTTAATTAGTTCAAAGTTAATTAATTGTTGCCTAATTTTAGTAACGTTAACGAATTTTATTAATTTTATTTGAATGGACTGGATGTGTCCTGGTATTGGGCAAAATGATATTTATATTTCACTAAATCATTATTTGTTTTTTATACCTTGACAGCCAGATCTATTAAGTAGGCTATAATGCCCTAGGGCCCATAAATCATAATGCCCTCAAAATTTTTAAATGTTATTATTATTATTTATTTAAAGTTAAAAAAAATTCTATTTTTGCCGGACGTTCCACTTCATAGATGCAAGCCACCGCAAACGAGGGAATTCAGCTAAATCAAATTCAAAATTTGTATATTTTTTAAATGTTCACAAATTCAAATTCAGTGAAATATAAAACGTTGTATGCAACACGGACATAACTCGATGATTATAAACCTCGGGCAATTTACAAAATCTCGGGCCGGAGGCCCTCGAATATAAACATCCTCATTATGCCCTTGGTACATAAATATATATGTATATTTGGTTGCCTATCTTACACGACGTAAATTCAAACGAACACCACGACGGAGAATGCGTCGGGTCGACGAACATTACTGTTATCAAAGTTTTCTCTTAATTTGCTTATAAATAAATAAATTAATGTATGATATCCGGCCGCATATAAAAGTTCTAAAAAAGAGATAATATGAGGATAGCATAAAATTGTTTATAAAGTTGTATCATTGTTTGTAGTATTAAGACCAGCACCCACAAACTCAAGCAGATACAATAAAACAAAGAACAACATGAGGAAAGTAGAGATAAAAACATTAAGAGAAGTTCTGGGACTAAGTTTACAAGAGTAGATAAATACGGCGATAGTGAACGCCTGCTTTCCGACATGGACACGTGCTATACAAAGGTTTGCCGACTGTTGATCAAAAAGTGCCGACACCTGATTCTCGATAAGCAGTTTTTTTACAAGTTGTTTATTTGCGTTATATCACTATATCCACGGGGTTTACTTTACAAGAGAAGACTTCAAAATCCTAGTTGTGAAAAAGCCTGTCTCAAGTAGGCACTCTAGACAGGGACGACCGCCATCTGCACAGAATAAGATCAAGGTTATCAAACACCTGTACAATGACAAAATATAATCTCTGTTTCTTTCTTTCCCCTTAGTTTTCATTTTTGCTTCATCACTTTTTCCTTTCCCTCACAATCTTTCTGTTCTACTAGCACTTGATCTCAATTATTTTATTCTATAACAGTTTTTGGTTTTGACATCTACATTCTTTCTCAGAAAATGTTCTATCCCCTCTTTGGCCTGGTGTTTCTTGCCCCATCCCATCCTATTATTACAATATTACACTACTACAATACTGTTCTTCCTCCTTCTTCTTTCCTCATACTCCACTTTCCCTTCCAGCTGTGTCATTCCCTCTCTCAACCTTTTCCTCTCTTCCTCCCATCTCTTCTTTTTCTCCTTAAATTCTTCTCTTTGTCTTTCAATTTTCCTCTTAATTTCTTGGTTTTCTGTTCGTATTTCTTCCAACTTATCCACGATTCTTTCCATTTTACTGTCAATTTTTTGCTTAGGGGTTCAGAAGCATTGCTATGCGTAATTTAGTTCAAAATGTAAAATAAGTGTATACTATACAGGGTGTTTCGTAAGTAAACGGCAATACTTAATACACTAACTCGTAGAACTGCAGTTTTTTGTGGAATTTTTTTTTTGCAATTTTTTTGTAAAACACGACAAAACGAATTTATAATAATAATTGAACCCCACTGAGTGAACGTCACATTTGACAAATTTCTCGCCATGGCCTAACATCGATAACTTGATGTATTATTTAGTGCAAATTAATTTTCTATCTTTCTGTTGGTCCATTTAAAACCATCGGCATTTTTAAACCAGACGTTTTAGAATATAAAAAAACTTCCCAAGACATTTCTCTTATCGTTGATATTCATAATCTCGGAGATTGCCGTTTACTTATGAAACACTCTGTATAGTCGTTTAGTTATGTTTACCCAATTTATGAATAAAAGTTTTGTACAATATTGTTTTTTAATAAGATTGTTTTGATATGTTTGATATGTTGTGACCGAGCGGGAAATAAGAAACAAAAGATAAGACCGCCACTTTTTGTACACTAAATATGTAATTACTAATAAATTGTTTGATTGTGTGTCATTGTGGAGAGAACCAGCTGACGATGACGGTCTCAATTATTGTTAATTAGTTAGACAATTAATAGATTATTGTGGAGAGTTTAAACTAGTGGAAAAATGAGAGAGGTTTTGCTATTTGACTGATTACACCAAGATGTGGTAAGAAGCAGTACTTTCGATTTGTAATCCTTGACATCTGCTCAAGGAAGCATAGTATTGTAGCGTTTCTGGGTTCGATTATTTATTTAAACACTATGTACAATTTATTTATACTTCTAATATTACACTATTTACATTATTTACACTATTTACAATTTACTACTTCACTGGCACGTCTCGTATTATTTATTTACACATTACGCGGCACTCCGGATAGATAAAAGCAACTGTCAGACTAGACCCACTTCGACCTCGATGATAGACTGACTGATGCAACTAGACTGACTCCCGCTGTAACGTCCTGTAATAAATATACCGGCGCCTAAATATTTCTAGAGGCTCCAGAAGTTCCATGACGCTCTCGATCTGTATCGGATATTCCAAAAGATGAGCCATACTACCTTGAGTACGTTGTAGTAAATTCCAGTACAGTCCAGTAATTGATGACGCCGCTACAGCGATGAGTCATCTCGTGTCCACGTCCGTCCCAGTATTTGTCCCAAATAGAACACTTGGCAAAATGGATATGTATGTGATACGAAATGGTTTTCACACAAATTTCTTCAGGAGGTCTTCCGAAAATTAAACAAATTGCTCTTTTAAATCGCAGTTGTGCATTTTAAAATTGATCCATGGATGATCCATGAGAACGGGACCTCTTTCTGTTGCTGGTTTACCAGAAGAGCTCGTCTTCGATGAGCATATTTATTTCTCTTTGTTTGTCAAATTTGAAATTTTGGATGCCTAAGAAACTATAGAAGTGACCCTGTGATATGACGAGAGTTAGCAATTCCTAGTGGAAAAATTCACTGCATCAATGGGAATAAAAACTAATTAAAGAATTACAAACAAGACTATGGCAGAAATCAATTTGAGCAACTTTTAGATTGCTTTTATTTCTTAAACCTATATACAGCCGATAACAGTATAAAAACATAGTCTCTATTGGGAATACAACCTCATTCAACTTTTCATTCACTGATCGGGGATTAAAGCTGACGAACAACGACGTGATACGATATATTGAGATAACATTGTGTTCGATTTATATGGATTTTATATTCTGCAAACAATTATGACGAAAATAATAATGGAGGAAAGAAGTTCCCACTTAGCTAATGAAAATACATTTGTTCTGTAATATAACACTTACTACGTCACAAAAGTCGCGTTTGCTTGAATAGATTTTTTTGTTTATAAGAGAAACACTACTAATGTCTTGAATACGTACTGTAACGTACTGTCCTACCGGTGTGCGGCCCAAACCATAGTAACCACAGGACCGAAGTCGCCAGTCAACGAGATTTTCAGCTTACTACAAGAAGGAAGGAGCTACTGGTTACTGTTCCCATATGATGGAAATTAAGTTATGAGCGAGACGATAAGACTTTTTAAAAATGGAATAATTTTTATTTACGAAGCGTACAATTTACTAACAAAAAGTAGAGTGTGTGAAAAAGCTAACTAACAATACTTTTATAAACTCAAAGTGTCTATTCAGCACTGCGGTCACTACACTGGAATTCTACGAAAGCGCGGTGGTATAACTTTTGTGAAATAATCGACTAAGTATACTGGAATAAATTTTTGTGGATTGAGTATACCTAATGTAAGTATTCGCATAATAATTGTCTAACATTTAAATCCGAATTGAATTTCAGATCTACATAATTACTTAACCTTAAAGAATGGATAAGTCAAAGGAAAGTTAAAAAATGCGGAACTATGTTCTCCAACAGACAATATTTAAGAAGACATGTGAAGAAGTTGATCAATATTTGTTCAAAGAAAATGCATATGCTTATTAGATCTGGTAATTATATTCCTGAAGGCACAAACATTAGGCATCTCAAAACACAAGGATCAAACAAAATCAATGCTTCCCAGTAAACACATGCACGTTGTTTTAACGTGGAAAAGTCGTGTATGTGGTTGATAACACGTTTATGGTTGAAAATATCACGTTATATTTTGGTAATACCTTCAACGTTATTTCAACGTATTTTACGTAGCGTAAATTCAACGTTGATTTACAATAAAATAATGACTACGTATCTACAAATTACGACAATTCAACGTTAAAAAATTACGTTATTTTTAAGTATTATATATGATATAATGTTGATAAAATATAAGTTATTTTCCACTTGCAGTTCTGACGTTAGTTTCTCGTGAAATTTTTACATTAAATACACCTGTTTTTCTAGTGTCATATAGGCGTGTTTGTCGTCGCTTATTTTTCGTGAAATTCTTACATTAAATACACGTGTTTTTCTAATCAAATAAAAAATACTTAAGGAGTGAAAGAGTTCCAGCAGGGTATAAAAAATCATCATCATGGTGTAGCTCTATAGGTTTTTGGGTTTAAAAGGAGGTTTTTCTATTTACTTCCCTTATTGTTTTTATTATTGTATTTTACTTTACCTCAATTTACTATTTTTATAAAAAAATCATATATATTAAATAATACATATTTATTTTTTAAATCATAACTTAAATCAAATTATATAAAATAGAAAAGAACGAATGGCGGTGAAGTTTAAATTATTATTTTTGACTATTATTTCTAGCAAAATTTTAACATTAAATACACGTGTTTTTCTAGTCATTTATACTACAAATAAAAACGCATTCGAGGCGTGTTTTGGCGCCGTTTACTTTTCGTGAAATTTTCACGTTAAGTATACGTGTTTTTCTAAATAAATACTAGAAAGAACGTATTCCATATCACATTATTAGGCGTGTTTTGTGGTCAAGTTTATAAGTCACTAAGGGGTTTCAAAGATAAAAATGATGATTTTAAAATACATAATGTATAATAATCCTACTTAATTTATATTTTTTATTTGAATTACTATTAAAATCAAATATAGCAGCATAGAAAGGAATTAATGTGGGTAAAATATAAGTAATTTTTGACGTTCAGTTCTGACGTTAATTTTTCGTGAAATTTTTACTATAAATTCACGTGTTTATATAGTCATATAATTATTATACAGTACATTGTACTTAAATGTACTATATTTAGGTACTACAAAGGAACGCATTCCATTGGCGTCTTTTACAGATTCCATATGGGCGGTTTTTGCGCCAAGTTTAGAAGCCACTGTAAATTGTTTGTAAATAAATATGTACATTTTTTATTTGAATCACATTTTAAATAAAATAGAATGGTTGTAGAATTTAAAAGTAGAAACTATAAAAATTTTTGGTAAGGCTAGCATTTCTTTCATAATTTTTACGAAACATGGTAACAACTAAGTTAGCTCTTGTAAACATTTGGCACCCCGAATTTTACCCAAACAACCTTGAAAGTTTGACGTTTTCTCGTGGTTGAAATGTTTTAGGATCATCTCGCCCGCCTAGTTCGCAATAGAGATGAACAATCGCTCTTTGAGAATTTATATAATTATTATTATTAAATTAAAATTTAGAAATTAAATTCACATTCCCTATTCTATTATGGTGTTAATGTCATAAAAAATTACAAAAGTTCTTTTAACCCAACGGCAAAAAAATAATTCAATGTAGGTAGCTATATTTACTTATGTGGATAGGTACTGTTACGGTATTTAATTTTCGTGAGTATTAAATACCGTAACACTGGAACAGCGAGTTCCACAGTTTCCCCAGACCACCCTGTACCTGGAGCGATTAGCGCGCCACCGTCGTGAAAACATTCTATTGTCATTTTCTTTCGTACTACCACCAACCAGCCGTTCGCATCGCTGCGAAAATTAGCCAAGCTCTTTTTGTGCCAGGGAGTTGGAATCGTAAAATCCTTACGCCAGAGTAGGGCGAATAAACCCCGGCACAAAAGACGAAACGCAAATTGCGGATTTGGGCTATTGCAAGCAGGGAAGAATGTGAGTAATCCTTATCTCTTTGCGCGAACGCTGTCACCCCGCTTTTTGCAGTGACAAGGTCTCTTACACCCAACCTTAGACCATCAGGACACTGAGTGGACGACTCCCAAGAAGCTCCAGCCCCAAGACACCATTTTCACCATCTTCGATCCTCAGGAGAGCGAGCACTCCTGACAGCTGAAACCACATCAGTCCAGCTTTATTGTACACCACTTAATATAGTTTAAGGACTTAAAGAGAGTGTTCTTGACCCCCCTTATAGGTATAGTGTGCAACCTTGGACAAATTACGCAATAGGTTGTAACAGTACTTATAAATATTAATTTAAATGTCTTTGTTAAAGTTGAAAACAAAAATTAAGATCTTTAATTATTACGGTTAATCAACGAATTTAATAAATATTGGTAATGTCTGGTAATGTGAAACGCTGTGAAGTAAGTGAAGGTGTCAAAAGACCAGCGAAAAGATTAAAAATAAAACAACGAATTTCTTTTGAGAGTCGTGTCGCGAAGTTTTGTGTGTCTTTGACCGGGGAAGAGTTTAGTGTTGGTCAGGGAATGAATAGTTTTTAAAAACGAAATTGAAAGCAGGTATAATTAAGGGACAATTTGAAACATACGTTGAGAAGTTTTACCGTTTAGGCGTTGGAATTTTGAAAAGAACGGATATTGGTTTATTATGGGGGCTGAAGGTTGAGGAACCGACGACGCGAGCGTAATTTTATTGTCGAAAATAAATAATAACCAAACGTATAGATCAGTACCACACAGTACTATCATTGAATATCAATACTCTAGTTAGAGTAGTTAGAGTATTGAGATTCAATGATACTATCAATGAAAATTTCTGCCTTATCGAATTTGTTTTGGCGGCAAACAAACATGCTGCTTTCATACATTGAACATCACTTTTGTGTACGTGATTTACAGCTTTTTTATTGCGGCTTGCACCCCGAACGAAACGAAACCAAGGAACTCTTTCCAGATGTGGCATCTGGGCTTGGCCATTGCTTCGTACGATTTTCATTTTTCGTCTGAGATCGTGCAGTTCGTTTCGTTTTCGTTTGCCTTACCAAGTTTTGAGATTTGTGTAGCTTCCAAAAGTCCTAAAGGTAAGTAGTACAGTATTTTATTTAAAAGTAGTAACTAAATATACATTTTTTATGCATATTATTAAGCAGAATTTAAATTTATTCCGCAAGTGTACCGATTTTATGACTTTCGTCAAAAGTGGTACTCCATGTAAGACCTGGCCTTCTTACAAGGTTTTTAAGATTCATTTTAAGACAGGTATATACATATATGATATTATATTTATAATTTTTCTAATGAATTTTTTTGTTTCAACTTTTGAGCTTCTTTGCAGAGGATTATGACACAGACGATAAAAAGGCCAACAACCTCATCAAGGAAATTGGGGAAACTGCAGAGGAAACAACTCATCAGTGGAAAGTCTCTCAAGAAAGCAAGTTTTTGGTGATGAGTCTCTTTTTAATGGTAAGCGGCGTCGAACTGTAAACCTTGGAGAGGATTTTTGTTGTACCCAGACGACGTCTTATGCATGGCCAATGTCAGCATTTTCTCCAGCTTCAACATAATATTCTGGTAAATTGTGTCATTTTATATCATTCACGACAATCATATCAATCATTTTTTTATTTTTGCAATATGTAGTTACTTATAGTTATTTCTTATAGATTTTGAGGCAACTTTACTGCAAACATTGGCAAAACTGACCCAGCACGTCGAGCAACACACAATCCGAGTCATGAAAAAAATGATTTTTTATCATACACTATTAGAAAATACAATTTTACCGGCTTTTCAGAGAGGAGAAAGCATGTCTTTCCACGGCTAGCCCGGCAAAGTGCAAAAAACGGCTAGGCGGTAAAATAATTTACTCACTTTATCACCAGAGGGTGCTAGAATAATTTTAGGAAATGGAAAATAAATGTAACGTAATCTACGACTATTTTTTGTTTTGTTTTCATGGACTTCTGCTCTAACGAATTATCGTGAAGGGCACTATACTGCTTATTAATAAAATTGTGCATTGTTGTGCTGTTTGGTTGTTCTTGCAAAGGTAAAGATTATTAAGTGTTTGGCATCACTTGTGGACATGGATGAAGATTGCGAAGAAATGGAGTATTGCACTCCTCGAGAAATAAATGACAGAGCGAAAGAGATTAAACAGTATTGTTTCAGGTGGTATTAATCATTATATTATTGGAGTTTCGGGTGCTTGCAGAACAGATGAACTCACAAAAAATACCACAAATGATGTGATCGACAAAGACGATATTTTAATCATTAATATTCCAGATTCAAAAACATTTAAGCAAGGAAAATTTACGGTATGTAATGCCGACAAGGAAAACTTTATTGATATTGTATCGATTTGCAAAAAATATTTCTGCTTGTGTCCTTGCAAAATGACTTCTCAACGGTTATTTGTAAAATATCATGCTGGAAAATGTGCGGCCCGAAACGTGGGGCATTGCGTTTTAAGACGTCAACCACACTTCTTCAATTCTGGAGCGGACATACATACTATCACTAAAACAACACGGTGGATGGAAATCTATTATCGTAGCAGAAGGCTATGTCTACACGATCAGAGAAGTCTTCTGTTCCTGATATAGATAAGCCTAACAGTAGTACCTCACTTGTTGAAACGTCAGTCATGGGTGAAGAAAAAACATCTTCAGGTAGTACTACAATTTCTGAAAAAATGTTTTTGTTTGTAATTTTTGTTTATTGAAAACTAATAATATGTAATAGATATTCTGAAATAAAGTTTTTGTTTGTAATTTTTGTTTATGGAAATAAAGATATTACGGTAATGTGTGTATGTTAAAAAATAATGTGTAAACCACGGCAGTAAAGTAGTTTTCCAGGCCTCAAGAAGTGGCCAGGCTCGGCTACGCCTCGCCTGTCCATATCTTCTTTCGTCCTGGAAAACATCCACTTTACCGCCTAGGTATACAATATACTATAATTTAATTAGCCCATAATAATAATTTTAGTTTTTTTTTTTTATAATAATAATTATAGTTATAGTTATATAGTTTATAATATTAGTAGTACATAGTTGATATTATAGTTTTTAGTAATTATTTTCATATTTTATATTTTATTATGTCATGAAAATCAACACTTATTTCCTAAAATCACCTAAAAAGACGTATTTTATAATATCTTTAAAATACGTTTACAGAACGTTTTGTTGAGACATTTGACGTTTAATTCAGAAAATCAACACGTCTTTTCAACCTGGTAAAAACACCTGAAAGAGACGTGTTTTATGAGACGTTTCTAACACGTCATTTTTACACGTCAAAAGTAACGTTGATTTCGGCGACATCGTAACGTCTATTCAACGGTTTGTAGGTACTCGTTTGTTTTACGTTTTTTTCACGTTGTTTTGTTTACGGAAAATCACAACGTGGTAAAATCACGTAAAAAAAACGTGTCTTACTAGTCGTTATAACACGTCGTATTTACACGTCGAAAGTAACGTTGAAGTCAGCGACATCGTAACGTCTATACAACCGTTGGTACTCTTTTTTTTTACGTTTTTCTCACGTGGTTGTGTTTACTGGGTTTCTGTCATGCAGAAATCAAAACAATTCAATACTCGAACAACACAGTAGTAGACGTTTCTTTTGTACAGAAACACACGTGGGTCATCAGTTGGAACTTGGACATCTTGTACAAAAGACGAGCGTTAGATGATCAAAAATAGCATCGAAAATACCTTTTGATGACATTTTCGCTACACTACCAATTATTTTATTATGAATGTCAAGCTATTCTTTGTATCTCTTCTTTCTATGTATGTTAGATTTTGTCATAAGAAGCATAAGTGGTTTTAAAAATACTGAGTGTTTTATTTTGCTGTTTATAACATTGGTCTATCCAATAGTATATTATGATACGAGTTTTATAAGAAGCATTTTGTCGCACGCACGGGTTTAGGGCACGACGAGCGTAGCGAGAAGTGCCCTAAAAGAGTAAGTGCGACAAAATATCTTATAAACGAGTTATCATACAGTATTTTTTCTACTTTGTCACTTTTTATACAAAATAATCAAATTTCACAATCTAGGGAATTTCGCGGCGGTTGGCACTCTTGCGAGCTGCATTAACGGCGCCTATGAAAAAGAATTAATTTGAAACGTCAACACTCGTATTGTTGTCCTTCCAAAAATGAGTTCTGAAGTTCTTCAATGTACGCCCCCAGAAATACGGGCTTGGGCGAAAATACGATAGGCAATTTGCCACCTTTAAAGTCACGCGAGGTATATGGAAAAACATACGCCCAATTTGAAAGTCGGCAGAAGGAGAACACGTTCTCTACGATCTCCAAAAACATTTTCCTACCGTATGTATTTTGAGCTGCAACGCCACAATGTTGTCTTATACTGTTAAAAGCCTTCCACACACAAAGTCAAGGCGAGCCATCCAGGACATGTAAAACCTACAGACGCCGTCCTACACCAATGCGCCAAGAAGGCGACAAGTGTTACCAGCTTGTTGGACACCTCCCCCAACAAAATCGCTTGCCCTAAATGCACGTGAATTTCCAATACAAGTGGCAAAAATAGTAATGCCAATTCACATTCATACATCATTGACAGCGAAGTATAGGTTAGCATTGCTAAGATCAGACAGAGAGATTACCAATATTAAAAAAATAAATTATACTATTTTTAGTGTAATTATTATAACACCGTTTTTGTCTATTATGACACCCAAAAGCGTATCGTAATAGCCTCAGTACGAACGCAAAGTAGAAAAAATTAGATTATCGGACAGTTATGTCAAATCCGCATTATGATGTCCACATACTTTGATTACAAAGAAAATTTGTTTCACCTTCTTGTTTATAATAGTCCCTTATTATAGCGGTTTGCTGCAAGTTTTCTATTGTAGTTTGTTTGACGTGGAGTCAGATTTACCTTATCTTTAAATGGTATTAATAAGTGACGTTTTAAAGGATAGCCACTATCCCCAAGCAGATAACTGTGTCCACATTTTTGTTGTAGAATTTCGAAAAACTCTACTATCATGGGATATACCAGGGTATCCAATAAATACATGTCAAATTTTTTTGTTGGAGTCGCATACAACTTGCATCTACAAATTTAAAGTTTACTTAGTATCTGGCCATTTTCTATGATGCATTCTGTTAAAACCTACTTGTATTGAATGATATCCTTTTCTATTCAAATAGGAATCGACATCTTCTGCTGGTTTATCAATTTTAACATGAGACCTATCAATACCAATCACACCCGGAAAACCTGCAAAGGCTTCTTCGATATTTCCTTTCTCCTCGTTGAATAAATTCTGGAGCCAAAATACTCAAAAACAAAGTTAATTTTACTATTATTCGATGCATTGAGCTATTTGTGATATTAAACCTTTTAGCCATAGCTGTGAATCCCGCAGCTAAAGGCATTTAGACATATAAAACATACAAAAGAATATACTACAAGGCAGTAGAAGAATCAAAAAAGCAAGAAAATGAGAACATGGTGTTGGCATCTTCAAACATGCAAAAAGCGGTATGGACATTGATAAACAGTGAAACGGGTAAGAAGAAAGCTGACAAAACCAAAGAAAGCACTTTAACAGCAGAAGAACTGTCAAAATACTATGGCAATATAGCAGATGAAATAGTACAACAGATAGAAGAGACTCTAAATTCGCCAAGAGACTATCTTGCAAAATTGATGATAAATAACACAAACTCATGTTATTTATATGAATGCAGCCCTCAGGAAATATTAACAACAATAAGAAATCTGAAAAGTAAAAACACAACAGATGTGTACGAAGTATCGACAAAAATACTGAAAATAGCAGCAGAAGAAATTGCATATCCTCTATCCGTGGTAATAAATAAATGTTTTACTGAAGGACACTTTCCAGAGAAATTGAAAATCGCTAAGATAATACCAATATATAAGAAAGATGATCCAAACGTCTGCGGAAATTTTAGACCCATCTCTATTCTACCCGCGTTCTCAAAAATATGGGAAAGTCTAATAAAAGAACGAATAATGAGATTTTTTGACAAGAACAGTTTTTGGAGTCCAAGTCAACATGGATATAGGAAAAATCACTCGGTTACTACCGCAGTTGTCAACTTGTTGGAAAAAGTGTCCGATGCTCGTGACAAAAAAGAGGATTGCCAACTTACATGCTGTGATCTGTCAAAAGCATTCGACACCATCAGCCATAAAATTCTTTTAGAAAAGCTCGAGTTTTACGGAGTACGTGGCAACGCAAACAAAATGTTGGAGTCGTATCTTGGCAATAGAATGCAAATAGTGGAGTGGAAGAAAGAGAGATCGGCGCAGGTTCAGGTGAACCACGGGGTACCACAAGGGTCAGTGGTAGGCCCCCTCCTTTTTCTCATCTATATTAACGACTTACCATTTAATATATCCGATACGAACACCTACCTCTTCGCTGATGATACATCATTTCTATCGAAGGGCGCTACGAAGGAAACAATCGAAAACAAAACAAAAGAAACTTTACGAGCAACTAAACAATGGATGAACTCCAATAAATTGTCTTTAAATGAAGAGAAAACCCAACACTTATCATTTAACTGGAAAACCCACCAGGAACCAATAAAATTTTTGGGGTTAAAAATTGACTCGAAGTTGAAATGGTGCGACCATATAGAAGATCTCTGTAAAAGGTTGCCATCCGCACTATATTGCCTACGACGACTTACAAGGATAAGTACTTACAAAGCATCGCGAATCTACTACTTTGCAAAGATTCATTCGATTTTACAATTTGGAATCATTTTCTGGGGGACAGCAGTGGAAGCAGAACGTGTTTTCACCCTACAAAAAAGGAGTCTTAGATTATTAGCAGAAGTAGGTGGAAGACAGAGTTGCAGAGAAATCTTCAAAGAACATAAAGTACTCACCTTGGCAAGTTTGTTTATTCTGGAAACGGCCAAATATGTTCATAATAATAGAAGCAAATTTAATTTGAACGGAGAATACCACGACTACAGCACAAGAAATAGGTACAATGTGAAAATACCCTACCATAGAGTCACAGCTTCACAAGGTGTCCACTACTGGGGAGCCAAAATCTATAATAAGTTACCGAAGACATACACAAATTATTCATCAGCAAAATTTATTCGCGCAGTCAAAGGACTCCTACTTCGAAAAACAATTTATACCGTTGACGAATTTTTCGCAATTTAAATTTATGTTGTTTGTTTATAACGTGTTTTTAAATTTATGTTGTTTGTTTATAACGTGTTTTTGTGACATACATATTCGTTGTGTTTACAATCAAATTAATTTTGACTTTTCATGTAATCTTTATTACACTGAATAAATGGATATTATTATTATTATTATTATTTTTAAGGAAGAGAACTCTTTTTGATAACTTGACAGTATCCTAATGACACCAAACATTTCAAATCCACAGCGATTTTGATGAAATTTTATAACGGCCATTAATCGGAATGTGCTTTGAATTTTTACCATCTTCATTATTTTTTAAACATTTCGGTGTCCCATATTTTTTGAAGGTCAGTGTATATGAATATTTTGTATTTTATTACTTTTTATATGAATGATATTTTTTTTTATTATGTTGTCCTATATGAAATTTGTATTCGTTGACTTAATAAACATTTATTTATTTATTTGTAAACCTTTCGGCACCCCTCTATATTAATCATCCCTTTTTCAGTTAACCACATTAATCACAGCAATCTGATTCGTATACGATTTACGTCAGGGTTACAGACAAATGAGTTTTCATTATTATTTGATGGAATAACGTCGTCATTATTATTATTAAGTCCAGCCCAAGGGCTCGCACTAGTGCGTGAGTATCCAGAGAATAATTGACAAACCTTCTGTAAAAAAAAGTTGAGTAATTTTTGAAGATGTTGTTATTCATGTTGCATATAGGTAAAATAACAAAGCAGTTTCGCTATGGCTTCCACAAATATGTACAATGACACCTATACTGGCTTATCCTTTGAAGTCAAATCGTTGTAGGAGTCTCGGAGAAATAAAATACCCTATAAGGATTTACACCACGTAAATTATCATCACAAAAAGGTATAT
Source organism: Diaperis boleti (assembly GCA_963583935.1). Taxonomy (NCBI): domain Eukaryota; kingdom Metazoa; phylum Arthropoda; class Insecta; order Coleoptera; family Tenebrionidae; genus Diaperis; species Diaperis boleti. The sequence continues at coordinate 23,835,498 of OY757249.1, forward strand.
CCACTCTGGGACAGAATTTTCTCATAATGGAACTATAAAACCCGTGATTTTTTACACAAAGCAAAAATGCTCGAGGGGAGGTTTTTAATCTTGCAAATAACAAGTTAATCACATTCCCAGTCGTTAAAACATTTTACGAACTATTTCGATATATCTCTATGGCCGACGGAGCTCGCAGGCTTTACCTGTACTGTAAAAGCGGAATTCTAAATCAAGAACTAATCAAGTTATTTGTGCGATCCACGTGTCACAAGTGATAGCCAAGTGGATGATTTTAATACATTATTCATGAATTCAGAACGTCAATGACATTGGAACATTGCTGAATAAAGAAAATCTTTGGAGGGTAGCAACACAACTGGAAGCTATTTCAGGAAAAATAATATTCAATGCATAGTGCGCCCTTTGGAATACTTTCAAGTTCTTCGTCCACTATTATTCAAATTATTATGAGGCGCCGGTTTACTACTGCGTATCGTTCAATATTTACGTAAGGAAGCTAATAATGATAAGTAATGAATGGTGAATAGGGTTGACTATAAAAATATCTCCCTTTCTTTCGGTCATTTGAATATACGCATAATGCTATAAGAATTCACAGTCTTTTCAATAAGGTGAACAAGTGAGGATGAGTATAAAAGCTATCATTTCGTCGGAGTACAATTTTTGGGCTTTACTTCTGAAAGCTGTGGGGTAACTTGTTTGACAATATTGACAATTATTCCTTGTTCTATTATGCTTTCGTTAGTTTTCTCTATGATTGGAAGATGGCAATAAATAATTATTATTATCAGACTATACCGTCCGCACCCTATTATTACCAGTGACAGAAATGCATCATTGTCAGCAAGTAAGATTTTTGAATCACGAGTGCCATTATCATCTTACAATCTTACAATAGCATTTCGGTCACGTGTGAGAAGTTTTATGCCGGACGTGTAATTTCTAGTAAAGCGTCAAAAAAAAAAACGAAATTGTCAAAATGACGTTTCAAAACATATATAATGTCTTATTGCATTGTGTAACCATAGTAATTCACCCCTTTTAACATTATATCACTTGTGAGTAAATTATTTATTTATTTTGCGTGGCATAAAAAGTCATCTTGTTTTTTTTAATTATACAGTGAATATGTAGGTCATAAAAATTGGACAAGTCTTGATATGAAGGGCATTTAAAAAAAAATGTGTAAATCGAGATATAAAAATAAAAAGTCTGGTAGGTTTAAATTAGTAAATTAGTCCAATTATTAAAAATGACCAAAATGAGAATTATTACAAATAGTGAAAATTGATAATCGGTCCGGAAAATTGCACGACAGTTTATTACAAACAAAAAATAACCGAATTTTTTAAAAGTGGAGGCATCCTGGAATCATAGAAGGAATTCCAAGTTCAGGAAGTCCTTTCCACAGGGAAATTCTTTTCACACAGTTGTAAGATACATATGTTGAAGACACCTCTTTTACCGGCACAAGTATGTAGAACTGCCAGACGACGGGTCCAGGAATCTGAATTACGTTGTCGTGCAGCAAAAAAAAAAAAATACAAACAGCGGAACACAAACAAAATTGCGTAGGGTTCGCTCTTCAAAATTTATCTTTTCCAGATCATTTCTGGCACAACACTACGAAGGCGCTGAACGGACATGAATTGAAAAATAACTGACAACGATTTTTTTTTCTACCAATTCCGACTTTTTTCTGGCAATTCTGACTTTTTTCTGGCAATTCCAACTTTTTTCTGGCAATTCTGATTTTTTTCTGGCAATTCCGACTTTTTTCTGGCAATTTCAACGTTTTTCTGTCAATTCTGACTTTTTTTTGGCAATTCTGACTTTTTTCTGGCAATTGCGACAGGGGTAGGAAAATGGTGCTGTTTTGTTGCCCAAACCAAAATGATGAAATACTGTCTACATTTTGAGTATCACGTACAGGGAAATATGACCTTTTTGGAGTATGTTTCTTTAATAATAATAATATTAATAGAATTTTATTTCCAACAGACAGAATGTCTATAGTGGTCGAGCGCATAGCACGAAGCACCAATTTCAGTGATCCACGGAAGTTACCGTCTGTAAAAATTTGTTTTTTTGTGGATCATTGAAATTGGTGCCTCGCGCTACGCGCTCGACCACTTAAAGAAACATACTCCAAGAAGGTCATATTTCCCTGTACGTTAAACTCGAGGCCCCAATTTCAGTGATCCATGGAAGTTGCCGTCGTCGTTATTTTTATATTCATGTCCGTTCAGCGCCCTCGTACAATGGTGAGCTGTTTTATTGCCCAAACTTAAAAGATGAAATACTGTCCACATTTCGAGTTTCACGTTCAAGGAAATATGACCTTTTTGGAGTATGTTTCTTTTAGGGGTCGAGCGCGTAGGGCGAGGCTTCAATTTTAGTGATCCACTGAAGTTGCCGTCTGTGAAAATTTGAAACTGGCGCTACTCCAAATATGTGGACAGTATTTCATATTTTAAGTTTGGGTAACAAAACAGTGCCATCGTCCTACCCCTGTTGCAATTGCCAGAAAAAAGTCGGAATTGCCAGAAAAAACTCAGAATTGCCAGAAAAAAAGTCGGAATTGCCAGAAAAAAGTCAGAATTGCCAGAATAAAGTCTGAATTGCCAGAAAAAAAGTCAGAATTGACAGAAAAAAGTCGGAATTACCAGAAAAAAGTCAGAATTGTAAGAAAAAAAATCGTTTACAGTTATTTTTCCATTCATATCCGTTCAGCGCCTTCGTACAACATTTTTATTTGTCCACGGTGGTACCACAAACACACAAAATAAATAAGCATATGTAGTCTGACGTACACTTTAAAACAATCCTTTGAGGCATGCTTTGAAATGAGATGTTTAGGATGTCGTTGGAAACGGTTACATCAGAGCTTTTGTATTTCACGTCAACAGCTTTTAAAAATAAATCAAACTGGGAGCTAAAGAAGACATGGAAAAATATTTACTCTAAAGTCTGTTGTTATCTGGAAAAACACGTAATGCGTTTCCTTAGAAGAACTGTTATAGGAAGCAGTAATTAATTGACGATGGATATGATACATAAAACGTAGCTGACGATTTTGTAAAAAACATCAAGTACTTTTGTAAGATACTAAAAAAATCATGTTAAAATAATGTTTGCAATTATAAAAATATATACCAGCCTTTCTAACTCCCTAAACTAAGTTCTGCAACTGGCTGGACTTGACAGACTGGTTAAAGAGGTTAAGAATCTTTCACATAGGCACAAAAATACCAATAAATAATATTGAAATTTATTTATATGGTAAACATAAAAACACCAGTTCCAGGCTCTGATATTAAACATCTATCCATTCCAACATGCCCTGACGTATTAAAATCAACGTTGTGCTAACTTTTGCTCATTTTGAAGACTAAAAGGAGAATTAGATTAGTAAAGATTAGTTATGTGTAAAATTACCTATTGGTAAACCAGAAGAATGTCGATAAATCCAAGTGGAGTAAATTTAAATAGACTTAGATATATTTAAATTTAAATTTACCTATTGGTATTGTTACGTTATGGTTTGGTGGTGGACGGAAGGGGTTGTAATCCCAGGAGGTAATGCTACGTAAACAAATAAAATTACAGGGTCGAGAGGCGCATTGGCGCCAAACTGGCGACCTGACTTGTAGTGACGTTACACGCTCCCTATCTTAATTAATTACTGTTCTAAAAAATTAAAATTGTGTATTTGTGCAGAATGGAACCATGCTACGGGTATCAGTGGAAAGTATAAGGTTCTATTTTTTCTAATCTATTTAATATTATTATTTACTATTTACAACTACGTTATTTACATATACAGGGTGAATTAGAAAATTTAACCATAAATAGAACTTGTCAAAATAAACATATTTTTTGAACATTGTTCTGACCTCTTGTTTCACCCTCCGGCTATGCCTACAAGAACTTGAACGCTTTTGTCCAGCGAGGTACACACCTTCTAACTTTTTTGGGACAGAAAATTTGTCGTTGATTATAAAACTCTAGATTTCGGACGTCCCAAATGTAATCGCGTCTTGAAAATTGAACCTGAAATTTTTAAGTATTCGAAGTGTCGGTGTGTCAACATTTATTTTTTATCGCACGTACAACAACAAGGATTATCCCTGATGTAAGTTAGAAAGTTTATTATTACATACGAACCTACTTCAATATTATGCATATTATGGTAGGTGAGTACATGTTTTCATTTAAAAAGTTTTTATTTCGATTCGTTTATCGGGTAAAGTTTTTGTGCATTCCTGACAATCAATGAACAATCAATGACAATCCTGAAAGTTTCAGTATCAAAACAGTGACACGGTTATTAATTTTTAATATTATGTGTAATTCATGTTTACTTTCAAATTTCTAATTATAATTAGATAACAGCCATGAAAATTTATTTGTGTATTATGTATTTAGTACTTTCTGCTACACATTATTGATGTGTTTTCGCCTGACTCATTCAATCTCATGTCGCTAATGCATTGTGCGGGTAATGAGTACCTGTAAGTTTACTAAAAATCATTATCTTAGCGTTCAGCTTCCATTATCTGCAAGTTATTCTAATCAGCAATTCAAGAGAGTCTATACGTTAACTTGACGCAGAGTACAGCGAAATCATAATTCCTTCCTTGATAACATGAAATTTCTATCCTACCTTCTTGAAGCTACAACTAATTTTGTGCACGTGAAAATCTCATTTTCATGTCCCTACCTAGACATTGTTTCAGTAGTTTCGGAGATGTAGCTAGTTAATTGCTATATTTTGTGTAAGTTTAAATACCTATTCTCCACTCGATAAACTAGTGTCATTCCATTTTTTACAAAGTATCTTCCGCAAGTAGATATCTCAACATAATCATTAAGTTTGTATTAATTATTATTATTATTGTAAAAAAATTTTGCCAACTACCAACAAACGTAACGTATTTCAATTGTAATAAATGAAAAAGTTGCGAATATATTTTTTATAAAACAAATTCACACATACATACCTTTTCCTTTCCACCAGTGTGAATGCTCTTTATAGTATCAGATGAAGGAAAACTGGGGTCTTTAAAACTGTGCTGTAGTGCAGTAATGAGAGTATTAACACCAAATTAATGTTAGGATTATTCTGGCCCTGACGGGTGATTTCAGGATCGTCACGATGCTTGAATTACAGGTCTTGATTTGCCTCCAGATGTCTCAGAGGTCCTTGCCAGATATCACAGTTGATGACAAATCAGGATATACGAAAATGGCTCATCGTTTAGGCAAAATGGGTTTTGGATGAATCACCTTCAAATCATATATTGATGATGGAACGGTCAGTTTGCAAATTTTCTAAATTTCGCTTTCTTGTTATTATTAAATTTGAATGCATAATGAAATGCGATTGACTTGTTATTCTGAGAGGTGGAAACTTTAACTGGAATAAATTCTGTAACTTGCTTATACAGCCACCCTCAATAACTTTTAAGGAAAAGTTTGACCAAAATCTAAAAACAGGTCAATCTTAACGCCATACCCCTGACAGGGGAATAGAGAATAGGGGTTGAGTAACATTTCGTTTGAAAGGTCTTTTAATTGTCTTTTCAACAACATAATTATTTTTTTAATTACATAGTCTATAAGTTAGTAATTAAAAAAAAAAACAATTTTTAACGGATTTGTTTTGTATCTAGGCATGCTTGCAATTAACGATAAAAAATTTGCAATAAACATTATTAGACAATTTATTCTTGATTTGAATAATGTTCTAATCAAATTTGTCGTCATCCATACCCATTTATACCAATTCTTAACAAAAAGTAAATAAATAAACTCAACACGAAATGATTCCCATCGACTTCCATGCACTGATACAGCCAATTCCGGTGTTATTTTGTCGACATTTCAGGATAATTTTTTGTCGCAAATCTTCCAGAAAAGCTGGTTGTGTCGCATAAACTTTGCGCTTTAGGTGTCTCCACAAATAAAAATCTAGTGGTTTAAAATCGGGCGATCTAGCTGGCCATTTTATAGGACCTCGTCTACCAATCCAGTGGTCGGGAAAATTACTATAACAATAAGCACATAAATGCTACTTCATTACAGTCTAATAATTGTTTTATTTCTGGTGTTAATAATAACATAATAAGAATGTGTATGGATGACGTCATAATTAATTTGGAATACAAATATAATCAATAATAAATCGTCTAATAATGTTTATTGCAAGCTTTTTATCGTTAATTACAAGGATGCCTAAATACAAAACAAATCCGTTAAAAAATGTTTTTTAAATTACTAACTTTTAGATTTTGCCCAAATCTCTTTTCCTAAAAAGTTATTGAAGGTGGCTCGTTTCTATTGAAACGACCTGTATAACAAGACACTGAAAATTGTAACTTTTTAAGTATTCTTTCGTTGATGGTTTCGTTATACTGTTGATTGTTGTTTTGGAAATGTAATGAAATACACCATTGTAGAAAAGTATTTTTTTATATTTCTTATTCCTTATTAGGTTGTATACAGAACATGATTGTAATAAATATTTACAGAACTTCTTTGTAAAACTTTATGTATCATTAATCTCTTGTAAAATTAGGCTGAAGATGGCAGTAGTATTCTCCCGAAACATGTCTATTTGTAATTTCATTTTATCAAAGTTTGTGGAGTTTGACTTGAAAATTTTTAAAATTTTAAATTAAATTTACTCCACTTTGATTGATCGATTTTTAAATAGGTAGGTAGTGAATACAGTGTGTCCATTTTATCTGTTCACGCCTAAAGATTCAAAAGTAGGCAACATATTAAACATTTCATCAACAACTATTTTTTTAAGGATTTAATTTCGTATTTGATTACAAGATTGTTTTGAGTTGACGTTCTGAGTTTACTTTAATTTTAGACCCACTATGATTCTTTATTTAAAAAATAAATAGTTTACGCAAAGTGATTTGTAAAATGTTTAATATGTTGCCTATTTCTGAACCTTCAGGCGTGAACAGATAAAATGGGCACCCTGTACTTTCTAGAAATGTGTTTAAATTTAGTAATCTCAAGTCTCAAGTGTTCAGCTGGGAGACTCGGGGGACGCGTTGCTAGACCTGGACCTTCTTCTCTTCGATGAAAATGTCGAGGTCTTCAGATGGTTTCGAATGAGTTCTTCGGCATCTTCCCAAGCAATGTATGGGCTGGATCCCGTGAAGGTGGACCCGGTTGAGGTGTTGAAGAAGGACTTATAGCAGTGCTTCAGGTATGTTGTAGGCCATTGTGGAGGTTGTTAATAGACTGGGCTTGACGATGATCGCATTTGCTTCCGGTTAGTTCTATTAGAGAATCAAAATGGACACAAATTACAAAATGGTATATTAAAAAGTTTCATTAGAATTTTACAAAAACGAATGGTGTAGCGACGAGTTATTTTAAAGAATGAGTGTTTCAAGGTTTTATGAAAAAAATATTTTATACTATTTCTTGTAATTTGCCGTTTTTAAACAACATTTTTTACTTCAATCGATTTAGGGATTTTTGTGGCAGTTGGAAATGTTGACTTCCATGTGCTGTAATTTGCTCTTTTTGACAAATTTCCTAATTTAAACTGACATTAGTGACAAGATAAAATCACACTTTGCCAACCTAAAAAATTTCGTAAAATGTTCCGTGCCGTAATGGCTATTATGACATCGCAAATGGTGACGTTCCGTTCGTTAATATGTCTAGTAGAGAATCAAATATTATATTACATAACCAGCACGGAAAGTGATAAATAACCCTGTAACGAAGTCACATAAATCCGGACGTAAATACCAAATTATTATGAACCGCCAGCGAAACGACATTGACACCGCGGAGCGCACTTATAACTCGCCGGGAAAAATAGTTCGCAGTGTCACAGCAGGATAACCACCCCCAAATCCCGACCTTGTCACGCCCGACCACGCCCTTTCATCGATCCGGAAATCGCCGAAAATAAACACTTCCGGTTATGACACCGCAATGAATTTTACATCATCTTAGCCAGCGGTGAAGCGCGTACCGGATGCCACCGCTCCGGAGCCAATACGATGCCCGGAACCGATTTTACTCCGGAGAGAAGATAACACGATGATAAGACCCTCACTCCTCCGCATTGTCACAAGTAGTGTGCATGGTGCTAAGTCATTATCACCCCACCATCGGTCTATAAAAGAGGTTGCGCTCCCTTAGAACGACAATAATGAGTCGTGACCGCTCCGAAGAAGACCTACCAGAAGTAAGCCGCCCAGGAGGAAGAACCAGACTAAGGTGAAGGGCTCCAACCATCCTTCCAACCTCCCTCCTACTCCTGGTTTTTACTGGTCTCTGGAAGGTTGGGTTCACGCAGGGGGTCCCAGGGTTCAACGCTGGCCAAGCTTCCAGAACAACCAGACATGTTTCTCTCTTTCTTTGCTAGTTACCCCACACCCGCCCACGTCTAGCCATCGTAACCCCTTATCTCGGTTTTTACTGGTGTCTGGAAGGTTGGGTTCAACGCTGGCCAAGCTTCCAGACCAACCAGACCGAGCATTTTCTTTTTGCTATATTTCCGCACCCTCCGACGACTAGCCACCAGTGTTGTAGTAAGTTATCCCGGTTTTGACTGGTCTCTGGAACGTTGGTTCACGCGGGGGGATCCCAGGGTAAACGCTGGCCAAGCTTCCAGACCAAACCAGACCGACTTGTTTTCTGCTGACTAGCCCGGATCTAACCCTACCTCACCTTCCCGTCCCGCGAACCAGCAAGTCGAGTCCCGGGGGACGCTGATAAACGTATACTACAGGCTGTTCCGCAACTTTTGTCATCGACCGCCCGGGTTCCGAAGCTTGTGATAATCGAATCATCACGTCGTATACGGGGAGCGGGGTCGCCGAAGTCCACCGGGTGAATCTGAACTTTTGTCATCGATCGAGTTCCTAAATTTCCAATAACCGGACCGTCCCGTATTTATGCATCAACGTCTAGAAGGGGCAGCACAACTTTTGTCATCGATCGCTCGAGTTCCTAAATTTCCAATAACCGGACCGCTGTATTCAAAGAGAGGGGGGGGGAGGGCATCGACGTCTACAGGGGGCATCGTAACTTTTGTCAGTGACCGCACGGGTTTCGAAACTTCAAGTAACCGAACCACCGTATATAAGGGGCGGGTACATCAGTGTCTACAGAGTGTCTCATAACTTTTGTCACCGTCTACTCGGGTTCCGAACTAGCCGAACCACCGTGTACAGGGGCGAGTGTAGCAACGTCAACAGGGTGCATCCTAACTTTTGTCACTCACCGCTCGGGTTCCGAAAATCATACCAACCACACCATCGTATTCAGGGGGCGGCTACACTGACGTCTATAGGGTGACTCGCAACTTTTGTCATCAACGATTCCCAAACCGAAACGCCCAGATTCTAAACCGCCGTAAGCAGGGTGCAATTCGACAGGGGTGTACAGGGGGAATCTCAAGTTTCGTCACCGAGTTACTACCGACCAAGTCATTAAATTGTGTAAATATTCTGTAAATAATAATTGTAAATAGGGGAACATTAAACACTAACACCGAAACGGCTTTATTATTCCCTCCCGCCAAACTAGACAGTTAACCTCTGGAGTTCCGTACTCCGACTTTCAGCTACCCGTGGTCTCGTGGAGCATACCACGTTAAAAAACTGGCGCTCGAGGCAACCGCCGCCGTAATCAAGCGTCACAACGCACAAGCGGGAAAGTTGCGCACGAGGCCTTACTAACTCAAAGAACTTTTATTAATCGTGTTTTTTTTGTCATCAACAAAATTTATAATAATGGTGTTATTTTAACAATTATTAAATATGATTGGATGTGTAACTGTTTCATCTCTCATTTGTATTATTTTATTTTTCGATTTCTTCCGCTTATAGCCGTCTGATGTCGTTTTTAAAAATGTCTTTAATTTTAAAGATGTATTCGCTTATATGTATTTACATTGTGGTACGCAATAATGCACCCATAAAAAATTAGGCCTAACCTTCTCAGAGAATTCTCCGAAATATGCTAAGAGCACATCTTCCGAACAAGAGGGAGGTATTTTGAGCTGCTTCGGTGATATTTGGTGGCGTACACTCCAAAGGTGAATCACTTTCACTACGTTCATTCATTATTTGTAGCAATAAAATAAAAAATAAAAGCAATAAAATTTCCAAATTTTTGACCTTCTTTCTTTTACTCCACGGGCTCGGAAAAATTATTTCGGGTTTCACATAAATACAGCCCGTCAAAAATCACCGAAAGATTTGGAATTTTTTTATGGTCCCTTAATTTTTGTGAGTAGTGTAGTATATTGAAACACTAGTTTTGTAAATCTTATATTAAGACACGAGTTCAGGTTTACAGGACGACTGCCGAAGGCAGGAGTGCCTGTAAAGAACGAGTGCTTTTAAGTTTTACAAAACGAGTTTTTCATGTTACTTTTTCTAATTTGCATATTAATTTCATTTTTTTTTTACAAATAAAATCAATTCTAGTAGTTTAGGGAATTTTGGTAATTGTTGATTTTTCTGTACCTGACGTATACTTCACATGACTTTACCTGGAACCATAACCTCAAAATCACACTGACGTTTCGTTCAGTGCAGGGTTCAGTGTGTTTTACCAATGGGAACGAAATTCTAGATTTTGGGTGCCTTAATGGCTTATTAACGCACTCAAAATGAATGCGTTAATAGCTTGTTACAACAGCAAATAAGAAAAAAAAATTATTACTCAATGTTATAGATAATGAAGATGAATTTGTTAATCGTGTTAATTTTAGCTTCAAGTAATGAGTTTTACTCATTTCTGACACGTCTTTAAGGTTTTAACGACAAAATTAATTATGTTTTGTTGAACGTACGGATTAAGCACTAAGGGACGTAAGTAAAATTAATCAAGCTGGTTGTTTACATCTTCATGCTTATTATATGTTTTACACTTCTCTTAGCCACAATAAATATCGTTTACATCATTTACTACTACTTCATCATCAGACAATAGTAGATTGTTTTATTAAGAGTAAAAATGAAACTTATCGTTGCAGGTCTGTAGGTTTGACGGCCGATGGCGCGAGGCCGGCAAATACAGGTGAACCACGAAAAGCCACTTTTCTCCGAGTAAAACATGCTAGTTTTTTGTTCAAACGCCGAAAATCACCCACGAAGTACAAATTTGGCAGTTTACTAACTCCAATGACATGAAATTAAATGACATGAAAAAATTAGAGTTGCCCCACAATTTTATTTTAGTCTGATCAATACTCTAGATTGATGAGGGGAGTGGTGTGATGACTGTTACCAGGTACCTACCTAATTATTTTTTAGCTTTTAGTACTAATGTACTAAATGTAATGTAATGTACTAATGTCAGTTTTATATTGTAAAGAAACTGTTTAACTTAAATAGTATATTAAAGTATGAGTGGATAACAAAGTCTTTAAAATAGATGCTCGAAATAGAGCAAGTGTTTTAAAGACCAGTTATCCACGAATACTTTACGTTATTTTTTATTATACCAGCAATACTGGAAACAAATTAAGCACTAAAAACTTAGAAATATTTTTTGTCGTGATAAATCGAAATGGCGTAATAATATTGCCATTAGTTACGACAATTATTGTTTACGTTTTTCTCGCGTCCACGTCTGTCATTGCATTTAGTCGTGTCAGCAAAAATCGAGGAAAAATGGGTTAAAACCGCCCGATATAGAAGCATTGGCCGAACAAGCGGAATCCAAAATACTACCATCAAAGTCAAAAAACCCATACGTGAAGGAATATGAAAAGTTTTCAAATTTGATGAAGTTATAATGATACCTATATTTTCTTGACAACCTTTAAAGCTCGTCGTGCTTTAATCGCCTGTATTCGCACGCTCAGACGTGCTTTAAACGGCGATTCTGATGCAGGTATAATAAAAAATGTTTTTTACTTTTTTATTTTTTGCTAAATACAAATAGTTGGCAAATATATAATAAATAAATAACAATAATAATAAATAAATAACTAAGTATATAATAAATCCGAAACGTTAAAAAGGCAGTTACTGCATTAGGTTGAGGTTATTACATTGAAGCTGTATCATCTTCTTGATCTCTGTAGATCTATAATTTTATTGAGAAATTACGTCAAACCATGTTGACGGAACCAAATAAGGTTAAGAATGAGGGAAGCAACCTGAACAAGAATATCCCCAAAACGCTTGTATCGCCAACCTAAAATTTAGGGAATACCCAAATTCCACAGTCTACTTAGATATGTCAATAATTTCTGAATATAGTATAGCTGATATTGTTTATTTTTAAAAATCTACTTCACCTATATTTGACTAAACCTAAACAATATCTATAGTGTTTAAATTCTTTATTGTTACTTACACATTTAAGTAAATAACTATTTAATGAACAATTTGTTAATGGTAGACTTAATAGTTGAGATTATTAATCGCCAATTAACAAACGAGTTGATTACAAAAATTTTTGTTGACTGCAAACTCTTTTAGTCTGCAAAACAAAACCAATTTCATTTTTTTCATTGAATCTATAAAGATAGACCCGATAAAATACCTTCATCCTTTTTTCTCCTCGGGGTCGGCCACTTTTTTTCGACACTTACTACTTATAATAAAATTCAATTTTCCACAAAGACTGTCAGAAGACAATAACGTAAACTCCATAAATTTTCACTTTCACGTAAAAATCACTTTTCCTAAAACAACCTAGTTACATGACATAAATAAGACGTATAATGAATTTCAAACCGTGCGATCATTTAAATTATAAATTAGAGTAAGCTGCGAAATTTAAATTAGGTTGACACTACTAACTGACATTCAAATAACTAACTAAATTGTTTATTTTTAAATGATTGCACGGTACCTATTGTACATACACTCAAAGAGCCTTTGGACAAAATTTGATTTATTTAAACAACAAAAAAATTAAAAATTTTAAAATAGGGGCCTACACTATTTTAATAATTAAAAATAATTAAAAAGTTGATTATCTCATTAAGTATAGTTGTTAAAAGGTCTCCACGAAGCGTAATAATTTTAGGACCTTTGCTCCAATTTTATGAAAACCAGTGAATACATTTACAGATAGTACCATAATTTTAATATTTTTAATTTAATATTTTATAGGCAATTTTTTTATGTTTATTTGAGAGAGAGAGAGAGAGTAAGGGCATAGCGCTGACCACGCGGATCCCATTAAACAACATTGAATAAATAGTATTGATAACAGATATTCCTTAGTTTAATAATAATTATGTGGACTTAGTGGTTTGCTTACGATAGATGATTATGTAGATATCTCAACACGCATTAGTAACTATTAAGATATCCCGGCGCATTCACCATTAATAACTACGCTACATTACCTTGCCGTAATTACTTTATACATGATTTTACAAAACCAGTTGGCAACTATAAATTGTAAATTTATTTACGTCACACTGCATAAATACGCTGCAAAACCCCATTTGTTTTTGAGACGCACGTAAAATATTCCAGATTTTCTTGTCTCTAATAAAACGATCGTTCCTCGCACGACACTGTAAAAATCTCAATCTTGATCGCGACAGTCACGTCATATTTTCGCAATTTGGTGTTTATTTGATTAATTTCATCCAACAGTTTAATTAAATCCGATAAATTTAATGGTAAGCTGAATGTAGAGCGAGCGGGAGAGCGCAATTGGAAATTGAGAATTAATCAAAATTGTTTTTTAGTATTAAAATGTTCTAGCCATTGAATGATTTTCGAAGAGCGTAGATGCGTTGGACAGGGAGTGGGAAGATCACCGTCAGGACGCTGCATGGAGGCAGTTGCGTCGGGTCGTTTGGCGTCGACTAATCGCTTGCTGAATATTACATGTGCTGCGATAACACTTGTTAAAATTACATCTCGTGTTTTACGGAAGTATCACGACTAGTGCAATACTGTTTCGAGAAAATTTTATCACAAGTGGGTGGTTTTGGTGTTATTTTGTTTCCTGAAGCGGTTAGAATTTTTTAAGGTACGTGGCTGAATAATAAGTTAACACATTTTTGTTGTGTATTATTGGCGAGGGAAATAAAGGAATAAACACATACCCAAACATTTACACTACGAACAGAAAAATAAAATAAACAAATAAGTAATTTTACTTCATCATTTGGCCCGTAAAATAAATAACAATAAAAAATATAAAATTGCGGACTGACGATTGCAATTTAGCAGATTATTTTTACGATTGCCAACGTAACATGATGCCTTTTATGGCAGTGAACTCTGTAAATCCTTGTGATCCTTGAAGCGATAAAGATAACTACTGAATCCTTCTGAAAATATTTCATCTCAATTGTCGTTCAGATAAGGAAATGAAGTGAGAATTTGACTAAAAATATATGTGAGTTTTCTTTGCCTTTCAATAATTTGAAAGGCAAGAATCTGTCGGAAATAAATCCTATGTCAAAAAATGGTACAAAGTAATTATCGTGACTGACACCTCGTGTAGACAATTCGTTATCAGTGGCAGGCACATTAGCTTTCCTAATTAAATCGCTAGTTAAATGTAAATTGATATCATTATTAAATGTAAAAGCCATCGTTAAAATGCTTGGTTTTGAGTTACCATTAAACAAATACGTGCAAATTTTAAACGCCCCCAATTAAATTAAATTACGTTTTGGAAAATAAATTGGTTATTTAAAGAAATTTCAATTATCAAAAGGGACAACAATTGCGTTGCTTTTTAAGTAATTTTTTCAAATTATTATTACTTGCAGATATTTAAATATTTTGATTAACAATAACAACACTATCCAGAATCGATATAAAGTTTACTAATACCTTGAGATATAATTTTATTGTTTCATTTTTTTTTTGTTTCATGTTTTTTACATTATTAATAGTCATCACTTTTATGATGCCAACTTTATGGCTATAGGTTGCCGATTTTAATTGATGATGAAAATCTCTGGAGCACCACAAATTCCAAGGTTTGATGTAAATTATTTTATTGTATTTTTGTGGCGCTAATGGAGGGGAATTCTGATTTATAGGCCAGTAAAAATGGAGGATTTCGACTTTTGAAGTACGTTATCTGTGGTACATCCAGAATTTATAAGAGCTTTTTGTATGGATTTTACTCCTGCAACTTTTCTTTTTTCAGTATTGATTAATTTATAATTATACTTTAAACATTTTTTAAGGGCTGAAGATGGGAGTAGTTTTCTCCCGAAACATGTTCCTATTGTAATTTACGTTTATTAATGTTTGTGAAGTTTGACTTGAATATATTTAAATTTTAATTGAAAATTGTTACTTCTTCAGTAAAAGCAAATACAAATGATTTTTTTCTGTAGCATACTCTTTCGTCATTAAATGATTTTTGTATTTAAATATATTGTATGCTTGTAGTGGAACATCTAATTCATAAATTAATAAATGTATCTTTTCAGCAACAAATTTCTTGGTTTGATTGTATTTCAGGTTTGATCTGAAAACGACTGCATGAAAAGTTTGCGAAACTTTGTTTTCTAAGAATAACATTAAAAGTTCTCTTTGTGTGGTTGATATTACTGTTTTTAAGCTTTTTATTTTGAATCAATAATTGAGACACTTCAATCACTTTTTCTAGATAATTTTGCTGAATTGGTTTTTGGACTAAAACTATTTTAATTATTGCGATACAAAGTGTTATTATAATTTACTTTTTTTCAAATTTCTTTCGTGGAGATGTAAACGCTCCGACTGCTTTATAGTCCTCAGTAACTTAATTAATAGCTTCATAAAAAAAGCATTTAGAGGACATTCTATAAAATCATAACGGACAAAAGCAACATAAAAGTTTCTTGGTGCCTAATAAGCTATCGATTTGGTTCCAACATTTTAGCGACTGTAATTAGTGGAATTAGTAAAAAAAGCTTAACAATGTAAATAAAAGTGGAATATTAAAATTGTCTAAATAACAATAATGATTTTAACTTTAATGATGTTTTACGATCCTGAAATTAGTATCTAGTTTTATGTTCATGACTGGTGCTTTGGAAATATAAGTATGTATGCAGGATGGCTTTTTAAAGGGGTGACAAAATTTTACTTAATTTAACTTAACTCTTACTTACTTAACCTCCGAAAAAAAAATTGAAATAACACACATGTAGAGGAGCACTGCAACATTGTGTAGATCGGGGTATAACAATGTATCACCAAACCTCGCCTGAGAAACTGAGGAGTCGCAGAAACTTAATACATACATGATTATCGCTTAACTGTAACAACAAAAAGGGACTCCAATCTAAAGGGCACTGTCGCGTAATCGTTGCACTATCTAAAAATTGTAGGGTGTGGAGTTTGCCACTTGACAATTTAATTACACCACAGATAATAACAATAATTGTAAACCAAAATGAAAAAACCGCAGTAAAATAACGCGTAGTAAAATGATACAGTAATAAATTCAGGTTCGGAACTCATTGAATCTACGAAAAGAGCTACATTCAGCACAAGCACCTTTACCCCCATCAATGCAAGCGGCCTCAAATAGTGATTCCAATCTAACACCAGTAAAATTTTGTCATCTCCCTACTACAAGAATCAGATATGATTATTATTTTTTATATCTCTATAAATATATTATTATATTAATTTGGTTTGATATTTTCAGAGAAAAACGCTTACAAAACAAGAGAAAAGTTCGTGTACTTCAATCTAGCTAGAAGCTTGAAGTATTCCTTAGAGAACTTCGTCCGGTGGCAAGAAAGATTTTATCCATTTTCCACTAATAATAATGTCTTCAAGACACATAATTTAAGGTTTTAGACAACCCTGGAGGACACACAACGCAGTAATATATCTACTGATTCTGTTAAAACTAAGTGATATATTGGCGGAGAATGTCGGTAACGTCATTTGGGGTCAGAAACAACGGTAACAAAATTCATAGGCTTCTAAATAAAGAAGAATTTTTCCCAATTAATAAAACTCAGTCAACTCAAAAAATATATATTTTGCTTCGATTCTGGATAGGTATATCTTCCCTGTGTGTGTGTAATTAAATGGAGAACATTTAAATTTATGCTTGGAAGTGTTAGATGTTGTAGTAATTTTTCTAGTCGTTCATAAAACAATCTAATCCGCTGAAACACGCAAGCTTGTCCAAATGTTAAATGAAACCAATTTTTATAGTGGATTATAATTTATTTTCTTGCATCAAACAGATGGTAATTTCTAATGTCTTTACAGTGGCTTAGCTGCATCAAAATTTCTCGGGCAGTCGTTTTGACGTGACAACGTCTTATAATTCATTCGCCCATCTTTTCAAAAAGTGAGTGTCACGAAATGTTGCTCTCATTACTGAAGTGTGAACAGTATTTTAGATGTAAATGTACCGTACTATACGTCGATGTCTCACTCAAAAGATTCTCGTTCTCTAAAGTCATGTGCGGAAGCCCCCTGGTAAACCCCTGTAGCGAGCAAACGGTCTATCCGATTTCACTAGAAACATAATAAGAAATCAAATTTTTAATCAATTATAAATTTTTTGAAGACAAAAAATCTTTTTTTTTAAATATTAAGAGATTGCGTTATTATCTCTGGACAAGAACCAAACAATGAAACAATCAGTTGAATGGCAAGAGGATCATTAAATGCAAAGAACGAACTCTTCAGAAAATATATTAATGCCATTTCAGCCAGATACATTATGACAGCCGAACACTGGACAGGGCTCTACTTACTTTAAAACCATCAAGAAGATGTATAAATTTATTTTCTTTCATTATAAATGTAGCGTTGCCACGTGAATACTTTCGGCTGGACAAATGAGACCCCCTACAATTTTTTTTAGAAAAAATATTATATCCCTATTTTGTTGTTTATTTCGAAATCACGCGTTTATTAAAAAAAAAATCCGAAACATTGTCTTATTTGAAACGCGCGCCTTTCTGTGACGTCAACTCAGGACAAAATTCACCAGACAAAATACAAAGTTACTAGACGCGCAGACTAGTAAGAAACGTACGACCCAATGAGAATGTTCTCCGAAATGACGTCATAAGAGGCGGTAAATGTACAGCGTTTGAAAAGGCTAGCCGAAATTGCGATTTTTGATACGCTTTGTTATCTCATAAAACAACTGTATTAAACACCGAATTCAATTGAGGGGGATCAATTATCTACTTGTTTAATTTAATAAAATTATGAGAGCAGAAATAGTGGAATAGAAAAGAAAGAAACAATTTTGAGGACTACATATCAATGTCTTAACATTATTGACTAAAACAAACAAAAAATGAGAACTCTAACAAAATTCGAGAGCGAATCAAGAAAGTACTGATACGTAAGTAAGTATACGTGGTAAGAACCCCTATGTAATTCATCAATTGTATCAGTAATCTCTTGTTAAATCAGGGCTGATAATGGGAGTAGTGTTTTTACGCTCGAGCGCCAAATTGTTTTGTCTAGAAACAATTAAAATAGTCACCAATTTAGGGGCTGTACAATTTCCAAGTCACTTTCAGTGGACACATGGGTCCTCCTTAAATCGGGAAATACACACTATTGTGTCGATTTTAGTTTAGTTTAATTTAGTTTATTATTATTACGTGCAACAATACAATGTATTTTACACATGTCATATAAACAAACAAAAAATATACAGCAAATATATATTATACAAAATATTAAAGAGAAAATAAAAACAATTTTACCAATTATAATACATATTATCTTAAATTAAATTATATTTCTATTAATATTATTTGCTCCTTCCATTACGGCTTGTTTCAATTATCAATAAAATTCAATAAAATCCTTACAACCGTATAACTTTTTTATTATTTTGTCAGCGAGCGCTTTCGACTAAATAGTCATCTTCGGGCTGCGACACGTCATTTAACAAATTACAAAGAAACATTACATACATTGAATTAATTACATGGATCAATTTAGATAAATGTGAGTTTTGTTCCACGTTTTTTGAAGTTAGTTGACATTGTTATTGACATTGTCATTGACAACTAGCCAAATGTCAATGACAATGTCAACTAACCTCAAAAAACGTGGAACAAAACTCACATTTATCTAAATTGATCCATGTAATTAATTCAATGTATGTAATGTTTCTTTGTAATTTGTTTTGAGTAAAATAAGAATTTATGAAACTTTGAACCTGTAGGTTGAGAAAATTGAAGTGTTGAGAAAAGTTAAAACTTAAAAGTGGAAACTAAGAACTTCAGACGAAAAGTTACACACCGTAAAAATATCTTCATGACTTGAGTAAAAATAAGAATTTATGAAACTTTAAACCTTTAAGTTGAGAAATTGAAGTGTTGAAAAAAGTTAAAGCTGAAAAGTGAAAATTAAGAACTTGGGACGAAAAGTTACACACCGTAATAAGATATTCAGGACTTGAGTAAAATAAGAATTTATGAAACTTTGAACCTGTAAAATTGAGATGAAAATGAAATGTTGAGAAAAGTTAAAACTTAAAAGTGAAAAACTAAGAACTTGAGACGCTTAGTTACAGTGTTGAGAAAAGTGAAAACTAAGAACTTGAGACGAAAAGTTACACACCGTAATAAGATCTTCAGGACTTGAGTAAAATAAGAATTTATAAAACTGTAAACCTGTAAGTTGAGAAATTGAAATGTTGAGAAATTGAAATGTTGAAAAAACTTAGAACCTAAAAACTGAAAACTAAGAGCTTGAGACGAATAGTTACATACCGTAAAAAGATCTTCAGGACATGAGTAAACTAAATCTATGAAACTTTAAACCTTTAAGTTGAGCAATTGAAGTGTTGAGAAAAGTTAAAGCTTAAATGTAAAAACTAAGAACTTGAGACGAGAAGTTACACACCGTAATAAGATCTTCAGGACTTGAGTAAAATAAGAATTTATAATATTTTAAACCTGTAATTTGAGAAATTGAAATGTTGAGAAAACTTAGAACCTGAAAACAATAAACTAAAAACTTGAGACGAATAGTTACATACCGTAAAAGAATCTTTAGGACATGAGTAAACTAAATCTATGAAACTTTAAACCTCTAAAATGAGAAAATGAAATGTTGAAAAAAGTTGGAACCTAAAAAGTGAAAAGTTAGAACTTGAAACGAATAATTACTAAAACACTGGCTTAAGATATTCAGGACCTGAGTAAAGTAAAAATCTATGAAACTTTAAACTGTAAATTGAGAAATTGAAGTGTTGAGAAAAGTTAGACCATAAAAAGTGAAAACTTAGAATTTGAAACGAATAATTACCAAAACACCACTGGCGTTAATAAGATTTTCAGGAAAGTTAATAATAATCATTATTAAAATTTAAATATATCTATGTCGAACTCCACAAACTTTAATAACTGTAAGATTCCTAATGGTACATGTTTCGGCAGAATACTTCTGCCATCATCAGCCCTAATTTAACAAGAGATTAATGATACAATTGATGAATTACAAGAGGGGTTCTTACCTTAAAGAATATAAAAAATTATGACATTGACGTAATTTTGAATTAAATTTGACGTTTTCAAAGGGTTACATGATTTTTAAAAGATTTCGTAAAAACAACATTTTATAAATGTAAAAATTAAAAATGGATCAAAGAGAATCTGGTAAGTTTGTTTGAGTGAAAAATTAAAATAGTGAATTAATAATGGGATTATTGAAGTTATTCTGTTCATTTAAACAAGATCTGTTTTCCAGTTTCAAGGCTTTCCTTATTTCCAAAGTCTCGAGAAAATCTAATTTCCGGCCTTTATTGCATTTATGAATCAATTTGGAATTTGATGGTGAAAAACTATGTTTCGTTATTAATATATGATTGGCGAAAGAAGAAGGTGTTGATGGTGGAGGATCAAGATCTGTGTTGTTATAGATGTGCCTGAAATGTTCTTTAATACGGTCTGATATTTTGCGACCTGTCTGACCTATGTAGAATGACTCACAAGTAGAGCAGCTTAATTTGTATACACCTGATGATGATTTGTAATCTAATGGATCTTTATTTTTAATAAAAAATCTGGATAAGTTGTTATCTGTTTTAAATGAAACTTTAAAACCGTTTTTCTTAAGTATTTTAGAACATTTCTCTGAGACGACGCCAAAATATGTTAATGAATTTGAAAAGGAAATTGTTTCTGAAGGATTTTTAACCAAGTAGTGTGTGTATTTGAATTTGTTACAGTATCTATAGTATAATTTATTTATAGTTTTTAAAGAATATCCATTAGTTGAAGCGATTTGTTTAATGTTATTAAGTTCTGTTTGAAAAGATGAATCTGATAGTGGTATAGAAAATAATCGGTGGAAAAAGGAATGAAAAGCTGCAAATTTATTCCCATAATTAACATATTTTGGCGTCGTCTCAGAGAAATGTTCTAAAATACTTAAGAAAAACGGTTTTAAAGTTTCATTTAAAACAGATAACAACTTATCCAGATTTTTTATTAAAAATAAAGATCCATTAGATTACAAATCATCATCAGGTGTATACAAATTAAGCTGCTCTACTTGTGAGTCATTCTACATAGGTCAGACAGGTCGCAAAATATCAGACCGTATTAAAGAACATTTCAGGCACATCTATAACAACACAGATCTTGATCCTCCACCATCAACACCTTCTTCTTTCGCCAATCATATATTAATAACGAAACATAGTTTTTCACCATCAAATTCCAAATTGATTCATAAATGCAATAAAGGCCGGAAATTAGATTTTCTCGAGACTTTGGAAATAAGGAAAGCCTTGAAACTGGAAAACAGATCTTGTTTAAATGAACAGAATAACTTCAATAATCCCATTATTAATTCACTATTTTAATTTTTCACTCAAACAAACTTACCAGATTCTCTTTGATCCATTTTTAATTTTTACATTTATAAAATGTTGTTTTTACGAAATCTTTTAAAAATCATGTAACCCTTTGAAAACGTCAAATTTAATTCAAAATTACGTCAATGTCATAATTTTTTATATTCTTTAAGGTAAGAACCCCTCTTGTAATTCATCAATTGTATCATTAATCTCTTGTTAAATTAGGGCTGATGATGGCAGAAGTATTCTGCCGAAACATGTACCATTAGGAATCTTACAGTTATTAAAGTTTGTGGAGTTCGACATAGATATATTTAAATTTTAATTTAAATTTACTCCACTTGGATTTAAGAACATTCTTCTTGTTTAATAATCATTATATTTGATATTTTAATTAATCTAAACAAAGTTTACGTCTTCACAATAGGTGAAAGAGAGCAAGATACAGAAAATTTTGAACTTTTTAATTGAGGAAGTAATATTTTAATTAAGTAATTAGATATTGAAATTTTAAGGTGCAAGATATCGCGTATTTCATTTGGTAGCAAACTCTTAATGTTCTTAATCCGCAGCACCAAATTTTGATAAGATTTCAGCGTTAAGTATTAGATTTATGTACATATAAGTAGAAATCTCATTGTTTATTATTTTTCTCTATCTGTAAGAAAACATAAATGATGTTAATATTTTATAATATTTATTTTTATTTTTATATTTAGTTAACATAGATTATTATAATTTAAGCGTTCCTATAAAACTAACCTAACCACTTCGAAAGTAATTAGTTCACAACCCTAAATGTTTGTGTAGATACACCTGCAGTAATTACAATGGCTTCGTTTAGCGACTTTTTAAAAAATTTGCCTTTGCCTAACATTTTTCACTTATTCTGATTATTTGATATTCTGATCTATTTCTCTATAATATATCTTTTTCTATTTTT
The DNA here is from genome assembly GCA_963583935.1 of Diaperis boleti. NCBI lineage: Eukaryota > Metazoa > Arthropoda > Insecta > Coleoptera > Tenebrionidae > Diaperis > Diaperis boleti. Next base: position 23,858,236 of record OY757249.1, read on the forward strand.
TCACCTATTGTCAAGACGTTTAAAACTTTGCAATGTGTCCACAGTGATTTTCTGAATAGTTTATATTTTACAATAAATTTACTTTGATATTTTTAATTTTTTCTTGAATTTTGTGTAGCTTAAAATGCTTTATGTCAAGACGTTTAAACTTTGCAATGTGTCCACAGTAATTAGTATCAGGGGCTGAACGGATGACGACTTTTGATAGATTTATAAGCCATCTGGTAACAACTTGCTAAGAGGAGCATTTTTTCACACCCTTGATAATAACAGCCAAACCCTTTTAAGAAACAACGGCTTTTATGTAAATATGGACTGAAATTAATGATTTCTCATCAATTATTTAAAATCAAGTCCTAAAATGTCGATGTAAAAAGATTCCGACAAATTCTTCGAATAATCCAAACAGATTACAACTTGATTAACCTGCAGGTTACAACTTGAATGGATAAAATTATTCGCTTTTTTGTAAATAGGGGCCAAAATTAAATGATTAGATTAATTAAAATATCTATTATAATGATCATTATTAACTTTGTAATCTCTTTTTTCAGATATTTTTCTCAATTTGTAAGAAAACTTGTGAAGTTCGTTTTTTTCTTCTTAAGTTGGCTACATTGAGTTCTTTGTGAGAAGTCGTCACTTGTTGTTATTATTTAAAATGCAAACAATGGACTTATAGATGAATTATGCTATTTTCTCAATAGTTTTTAATTTCACAATAAATTTACTTTAATATTTTTTATATTTTTCTTGAATTTTGTGTAGCTTCTCTTTATAAAAACCCGTCACATTTAATTGTTATTTAATATTTATTTAAATAATTGAAATATATCTAAGTCGAACTCCACAAACTTTAATGAGCGTAAAATTACAAATGGAACATGTTTCGGCAGAACACTTCTGCCATCATCAGCCCTTAAAGAATATAAAAAATTATGACGTTGACGTAATTGAATTAAATTTATGGCTGATTTTTGGGCTGATGATGGCAGAAGTGTTCTGCCGAAACATGTTCCATTTGTAATTTTACGCTCATTAAAGTTTGTGGAGTTCGACTTAGATATATTTAAATTTTTTAATTTAAATTTACTCCACCTGGATTTAAGAACATTCTTCTAGTTTAATATTTATTGTTGTTAACAATGTATTTAAAAATGAATTATGCAACCATCCAAACATCCTTATCTTATGAAATTTGCAAAAAACCGTAATATTTACCGTATTTGCTCAATTAAAAAAGTTTCAAATTTTTCTGTATCTTTTTTCTATTTTTTATCTATTGTCAAGACGTTTAAAACTTTGTAATGTGTCCACAGTGATTTTTCTAAATAGTTTATATTTTACAATAAATCTGCTTTGATATTTTAAAACGCTTTATCAATTTACAGATAAATTATGCGACCAACCAAACATCCTAATTATCCGCTTTTATGTAAATAGGGGCTTAAATTAATGATTTCTCATAAATATTTAAAATCAAGTCTTAACATGTCGATGTAAAAAGATTCTAATCAAAAGTACCGGGAACAAAAGTGCCGGAGCCTAAAGTGCCGGGGCCAAAAGTGCCGGGGTCTAAAGTGCCGGGGCCAAAAGTGCCGGGGCCAAAAGTGCCGGGGTCAAAAGAAAGTGCCTCTATTACTACTATTTCTCCCCCTTGATAACAGAATTGACTTGTTCGAGCGTTTTCTTCTGAGTCTTTCGAAATTGGAAATGTTGGGGGGCACAAATTTTAGCTGAGACACCCGATATATATCCAGCGTTGGAGTGTCTAATGGGCGTGTTCGTTGACCGGTACGTCCCTCTAGTGGAATGAACTGGAAATTGCTGATTTAGAATTTTAATTTTTTGTTCACAAATCATCGTTGCTTAGGTGTTTGACAGGATTAACCATTCAGTTGTTTGCGCAGCCTATTAAAGCGTTTCGTATCGGTGGAAATTACTTCAATAACATTTATTGCGTCTTAATAATAAACCGTTACGTATTCACAATAGACCGGGGAAGGGGGGTTCAATGGAGATGAAACGAGAGAGAGATTAGAGGTTTTCCAATAAGAAGAAGAAGGGGTTAGGGAGAAGATGACAAAGGGAAAATATTTTGGAATGTAGTAGGACTAAAAAAAAGATTTCTTTGACTATGTGAGTCAAATCCAGATAGCGAATTGAAGAAAGAGGAGCCAGGTATTGGGAAGAAGAGAGAGGTGAAAAAAAAATCCAAAGACAAGGTAGAAAATGCGGAGGGGAATAAGCTGATGGAATGGATATAGGAAAAAGGGCGAAAAGTGTTAAATGAAAATAAACAAGAGGATCAAGAAGGAATAGTAAACGAAGAAGCATGGGAAGAAGTAGACAAGAGAAAAGAGCACTCGACTTCTTTTTCTGAAAAACCTGTCTATCACGTTTTTTATTTCTATTTCATTCTCTATATTGCATAATGCTCTCTGTAACAATTTTATCTATCAAACGATGCATGCCATAATATGTAATTCTTGCATTTCATATTAGTTACTGTCAACACTTTAAAAGCATTTCTTTATTCCACTGAAAATCGCGTAACCATAAATAAAAAGACTCGTTTTCTTAGAGCAACAAAACATCCCTATTTAAGCCCATCAAAAGCGTCATTCGTGTTTTAATAGAATAATTAAGCTACTTTTAGTATTTTATTGCTTCTTGAGTAATTAATTAAAAACAACAGACATTCATCAAGAAAACATTTTGACAATGAGGCTTTGTTGTGTTTATTACATTAATGAAATTCCTTATTAATTTTGTGATTTCATACTTAATTAATTCTACGTGAATAAATTTTTGCTGCTTGACAATTTCGCTACCAGCATTTTAATTGCTATAAAGATTGAATTTCTAAATTTGAAACGAGAATAAATGTAGCAGAATGAGTTTCTTTTTATTTCGCAGCCTGTAACTCCCATCGGATTTTTGTATTGGATCTGAACGACAAAGCAGGACTTATTTCGCCACATCAATTACCACTACTATTAATAAAAGAAACATTGATTTTATAATTATTTATTTATCTTATTTCTCTAAAGAATCAGAGTTGTGGAAATATAATTTCTTTTAAAGTTACCCCAATTTATTTCAATCTGCCAACAATTTAAAAATGGAAGACAATAATTTAACAACTGTTATGAAAGTCTTTTTTGTGCTTTGTTGCACCAATTAACATTGCTCCTGGGTTTGCAGCATGTTGTAGTTTATATGAAACAGTTTTTAACAAAAGTTTTTAAACGGTAATGAGCAATAAAGGAATAACAGAACGAAACTGCAAAAGCTCGAGCGCACTTGGAAATGTTGGATATTTTTAAAGTTTGATACACTATATTTTACTTGGTTTTAATAATATTGGAAAACAGTAAACAACGAGTAAAGTATCATTTTCTTGATGTCATGCAGTTGCTGCGCAAATAACTGTAATTAACTACAAATCGGTGGAAAAACTACACAGTGCAGCTTGCCAATATATTTTCTATTATATTTATTAGGGAACAATATGCGATTTAGGCTGAGAGAGCTTGCATTTTTTTCACATTCCTATTCTCTTTATTTATGAGGTTCGGCGGGGTGTGAAATGAAACACAAATACGTAATATTCGCTTTTGTCTGTAATAAATAGAATGAAATTACAGGAGATTCTGTATAGACTTGTATATTTTTTTTTACTTGTACACTTTTATTTTAGCCATTAAAATTAATTAAACAAAAAATGAAAATTGTTGCAAAATATTACATTTCTGTCTGATAAAAATTGCTCAGTTTGTTACATGTGTAGTGCGGATAATAATAATCGTTATGTATTCATTTATTATGGCTTTTAAGAACACAAGTTTACAAAAGCGATACACATGTACTTAGTTAAGGTTGTCATTTAATGAGAGACAAATTTCTTCCGATGTTGAAGTGAGATAAAATTTTGTACATTCGTCGTGAGATGATGTAACCTGGTGTAGAATAGTGGAACTAAAGTGTCTCGGTGAGATCTGCTTTGTGATATTACAGTGACCTGTTGCTTTTAGGGACCAAGAAAATACCCAGTTAACCAAAGATTATTTTCTGTGTTATTCCGTACGTTCAAACTGAATATTGACCTGGGTGACCATATCTCTTTACATTAGGGTCCAACCTATTGCTTCTACCTACCCTCAATAAAACTAAGTAATAAATACCTCATTTATTTTAAACGTTGTTGAGCGAATCCTTTTTCGCTTGGTGTATAGTATTTATTGAATAAAGAAATTATGATAAATATAAAATAGCAATATTTATGGTGGCGTAAAGAAATGTATTATAAAAATATAGGAGTAATATTCTGAGAATATAATTTCTACAAAAATCAACAATGTGGATTCAGTGTTGTCGCTTGTTATTGATAAGTGACAATACAATACTGTGGTATTGTCACTGTGTAATGCTAGAGTTTAAAACAATTAATTAATTAATTGCGTTATGTAGTGTTTTCAACACGTTCGCTACGGCCATTTAAAAAATAATTAACTTTAAAAAAAGAAACGACTTCAAAAAACCCAAAGTTAACTAAAAACTAAAAAATAAAAATGTTCAACTTCAGAGTTATTTGTTGTTCCGCTTAATGTAATTATTTATTGTTCCGTTTAATGAAATTCAGAAATTATTGTTTATTATCTATTATAACTTGTTAATTTGGGTTTTTTGAAGTCGTTTTTTTTTAAGTTAATTATTTTACAATTTTAAGTGATTAAACAAAAATTAAATACTATAAAATCTATATAAAAACAAAAATTAAATGCTATAATATCTATATAAAAACCAAAATTAAATGCCATAAAATCTATGTAATACAAAATGGTTGTTGGTTTTTATTCTATGACGTCATCATCAATTTTTTTAAATGACAACCATTTTTTTTTTGGCTTTGGTAGACTTTTTTCCTCCCTAAATGGCGACCTAATAAATTGATACGTTCACGTAGTTACCCTTATTATCATAATTTTTATTCCTAATTATTTGTAAGATACTTTTATAATTTTTCTATTCCTTTCCACTTTGTTCCATTTTAATTGTTTATTATTCCGTAACCCTTTTTTTAATTTAATTTTTTTTTTTCTCCGTTCCCTATCTTTATCAACTCTTATTTCTTCTTTATTTTGAATTGCTTTTAAAATATAGGGAAAAAAATTCATTCATCATACTCCTAAAAATGAAGCAACTTTGTCATTTTTTTTTAATGAATAAACAAATGCTGAAATTCAGTAAAAGTCAAGTCCGCTGCAATCAAAACTATCTTGATTTTTGGCGTGTGCAATTAAACCGGGGAGCGATGATCCTCTGTGTGGAGACAAGTCGTTACAGATTTCATTCCTATTCATTGGTTATTAATTGCGTTATGTAATGTTTTTAAGCAAATCGCTCGGACAGGTCAATTTTTTTATGCCACCTGTTATGCAATTAAAAAAAGCATTTTTAATTTCTTGCCAAAGAATTTCATTTCTATAAATTATTTCAATTAATAAATCATTTTGATCGCCGGAATATACAACGAAAAAACAAGCATTTTTTCGACAAATTGCTAATTGTCTTTGAATCTGAAAATTTACATAACCAGTTTACAATATAATTAAAATATTTATTTTAATTTACTTGTATATACATGTACAATAATCATGTCCTTTGTTTATTTGTATTTGCTTGGTCTCATCGTTTATACAGATACAAGCAACTTTTTTTGATAAATACTGCAAAGTATTTTTACTTATAACTGGTCTTGGGTCGGTCCGTATTTTGAGAGTTTCCGAATATCGGTATTCCGGGGGCTGGAAAGCATCATAAAAAAAAACCTGCTGTGTTTGTGGGCTTTGTCTTCGCCGCACAATTTTATTATTTTATGGCTGAATGGTATGAATGGGTTCTATCTTATACCTGACCGTTCACCTGACTGCTGTAAAATGCGACATCTTCCGCTCCAAGGCCACACCAAATTTTAAATTTTCTTCCCAAGTTCCTACCCAATTATACAGCTTTCTGTATTTTTCAAGCTTACTTCAGAAATAAATTTCCCGACTAACATTATTGAATTTTATTGACGAACAACAATGCTAAGGCACGTGAGTTTTTTTCTAACGAAAGTTTAATTCTTGATACAGGGTAACGTCTATTTGAAATTTACGAATTGTGCGTTGCTTTTCAGGAATAAAATTCCAAAGACATTCATTTATACTCCTGAAAATGAAGCAACTTTGTAATTTTTTTATGAATAAACAAATGCTAATATCGCCTTTGTAATACCGTCTTACCCTAAATTAAGATGTCCTTTATCGATTTTTCATAACCGCATAGTCAAATAATCAAAAATAAACCCGTAAAATTCAATGAAATGGTGACATGTTTCCCGTGTATAAAATAAAGTCCAGATATTTGATTTTTTCACAAAACAAGCTTTTTTTCATTTCCATCAATGAAATAACACGTAGCGGGGAGTCTTCTTTCCAATGTTCTCAACTTTACGTACGCCGTAAAACGCGTGTAAAAACTTTCGTATCTCACTGGTGATACGTACGGCAAACAATAAAATGAAAAACACCAAGGTGTAAAGCTTTTAATCTATATTACCTTCCGGAAAGTACATTGAAAATTCTCAGAATGAAGTAATGCAGCGGAATGCAAAGAATATAATCAACCAGATGAGCCAAAATATAAAATCCTCCCAAACTTTCCCGCAGGGTTCACTGCCCTAGGTCGTAAACCTTTCTGGACCAATAACAGATATAATTTATTACTGAGGAATTCAAACTTCCGAAGGCTACAGATTCCTTAACGATCATTGGATATAGCAATAAATGGAAGCTTTCCTTGATTTTGAAACACAGACAGACGTCTAAAACCATACATTGTAGGTAGGTATGTAACAAACATTTCGAGCAAACTCCTCGATATTCAAAACAAGTTTTAAGTCTGGTTACCTGTAAAAGCTTTGGAATTAAATTTCTCAAATGTCTGGCACTAAACAAAAGTTCGTTTGTGCGGATCTCCGATAACATTGTCTGAGTAAAAAGAACTTCGCACTAGCCGTGATTTACACAGAATCGACACAATAAATTCTTGTTTTAAATTATTTTTACAATACCTCTAGTGTTAGAGCTTTTACAGCCGTGGCAAACTCACGGTTTTTATTATAATAAGTGCATGAAGTATATATTTTACAGATACAGAGAAGACAGTAAGAGAGGAAATTTAACAAACTTATTAGTATTTTTTAAATGTTCTTTGCTTCCGGGAGAGTTAGTTTTCAGCTTTACTTTTAATGCAATTCCGGTTTATCCGGAAATAGCATTTCCGGTTTAGCTGGAAATATACCTTTGATTTAGAAAAATTCTGCGCCTCTGCTATTTTTAAATACCTCCTAAAAAAGCAACGGTAAAATTAAATACAATTTCATTTTTGATATCTACTAATGTAACTGAAATTAGTTTTATGTTAATCCCTATATTCTTTCTCATTTATTTTTCAAGTGTAAAAAATATGCAATCGATTTTTCGCACATATTCCCGAAGGAACCTAATTTCATCTAGTTGATTCAAATCACGTACAAACCAGAGTTTTCTGGCATTGCAGTGTTGGTTGTTTCACGTAATTTTTCGTGTTTAATTTCACTCAACCTTTGTATTATTAATCAGTTCCATTGCTTTTCCGCATATTTCGCGAGACGACGTAAACTCATTCGCATATAATTTCTTGCCAAACTTTTTTCGTTTTTTTTTTTTAATATAATTCTTCTTCCATAAATATTTCAGTATAAAAAAGCTCAAACGGGCTATTGAAGTCTGCATTCGAATGAAACAAATGTTGCTAATTAATCGTGATCAAACACTAATTGAGCTATGCAATCCTTTTGTGAAAAAAATCAATTACGTATCACGTTTCGTTTGTGTTAGCAGACTTTTCAGTAATTACTTCCATTGAATAAAACGTAAAAATTAGAGGAATCTTCGCAGCCGTAATCAGCTAGATCTTACAAGTTGAATTGCTGTCTTCTCGTTCACTTGTGTCTTTAATTCTTTGTTTCTGCGACACTGAAATAAACGCCGGCTTACAAACTGTAATCTGCTTGGACCGTCAGAGTTATGGTGACGCTATCAGGTCAGTGACTCAGTAAACATTATGGAGGATTTCGCTTAAATTTATTTCTTTTTGTGTAATCAGAAATAATATTTATTTTCATGTTAATTATTAAGTTATTTAAATTATTAGGAATTGAGTCATAACATTGCAAAACGGCATAAGTCGTTTACCAAAATAAATTTTACTGTTGTAGTGAGACAGTTACTGTGAACGACTTTGGATCAAACATATTAGCCTAGTTCACATCTTTAAAAATGTGTTATTCAAAAGTAAGGAATAAAAATATGATCCGCAGCTCATTCGATTCGGAATCAAGTTTATAGAAAAATGTGCAGAAACATAAAACTAGCAAATAATAGTATATTATACATAGAGGGAGAGAAATGCATGATCTTTCCTGAGGGATGCAAAGCACCGAGGGAAAAATAGCATTCTCTCCTGAGGTGTATATATATTTTTTTTACACAAGCGAAACCGCTAAAAACCTGACAATTCAAGAGAAGAATTGATAAATCCGCACGTACAATATTAGACTTGCGTCTACTAGACCGTAATTGTATCACAAACAATCCCTTGGGGGCTCCCCTGCTAATGAAATAAATTCGACCAAGGAGGACTCCTGTCCCAAGAGAGCCTCTTGTCTCAAAAGCCACTTCTAACATTTGTATCAGAAAATAAAGAAAAATACTCGACCAAGGGCCCCCCTGTTTCAAGGGCCCCCCTGTCCCAAAAGCCACTTCTAACATTGTATCAGAAAAAAAAAAATTCGACCAAAGGGGCCCCCTGCTCCAAGATGCTCCCCTGTCCCAATGGGCCCCGCTGTCGCAAAAGCCACTAGTAACATTTGTATCAAAAAATAAAGAAAAATACTTAACCAAGGGGGCCGCTCTGTTCCAACAGGGCCCTCCCTGTCCTAAAAGCCACTTGTAACACTCGTATGAAGGGGGACCCCTTGTTTGTGATATTTATACGGGCTATTCGCATATTAATGCACTTCTCTCCATATGGAGAGAATGTAACACTTCCGTCACGATTTTGATACCAGAGAAACTGATTTCTACTCCCGCTTGTGTAAAAACATACAGGCTGTTTTAATCAAAACGAGCCACCCTCAATAACTTTTTAGGAAAAGATAATTGAGCAAAATCTAAAAACCGGTCTATTTTAACCTCGAGGGGGACATGTTTTGATGCAATAGTGGGCACGCTTGGTGCAACGTCATACCCCTGACAAACGCGACCCATATTTTTTAAATAGGGAATTGGGGTTCAGTAACATGTCGTTTGAAAGGTCTTTTAATTGTCTTTTCAACCACATAATAATTTTTTTAATCACATAGTCTATAAGTTAGTAATTAAAAAAAAAACAATTTTTTAACGGATTTGTTTTGTATTTAGGCATTCTTGCAAATAACGATAAAAAATTTGCAATAAACATTATTAGACGATTATTATACCATAATCGATCCACTGATAACACTAGCTCTGAAAAATCAAAAAGAAAATAAATAAAAAAGTAAATGGTTTTAAATGAGAAACTACTGCATTTTCAACAAGATGGCGCACATACTCACTATGTATTACCAGCAAGACAATGGCTGAATGATAAATTTCCAAACCGTTGGATCGGTAGACGGGGAGCAATTGAATGGCCTGCACGATCTCCTGACCTAACTCCGTTAGATTTTTTGTGGGTTTATTTGAAATCCATAGTTTATAAAGCAACCCGCAAATATTGATGAGTTGCACAATAAAAATACATAAGTAATTTACAAGTTTCCATAATATACAAAGAGCATTTGAAACACGTTTGTATTATTGTCTGACCAACAATGGGCATCATTTCGAACATTATGATTTAATAAATTTTATTTTAGGCGTTGATTACGAAAAATGTAATTCTATGGCCTCTTTTGGGGCCGTAAAGTTTCACTTTTTGTACACATCTGTCAAAATCTAAATTTGTGAAACTTTACGGCCCCAAAAGAGACAAGGCGATATTAGAATCACCTTTTTGGTAATCATCGCCTAAAAAAAACGTTGTGTGCACCTCGGCTAACGCCTCGGTCACAAATTTGGAAAAAAAGAACACTTTTACGGCCTTGATACACAAATTACTTATTTTGGAGTTGCATTTATTTTCTTTTTTAAGTTGGAAAATATACTTTTTTAAATTAATAAGAACGTATATTAGAGGCAGTAGGGGTGGCAACGACACCACAATTTTGCAATTAGATGCGTGATTACGGTTTTTGTAGTAAAGTCTAATTAAGTAGTTTTTGGTTTAACTGCGATATTATTAATTTGTATCTCAACAATAAATCCCTCGATTTTAATTTCTTCTATACAGGTCAAAAGCTCCTCAAAAGCTCTTTCAAATGAGATATCACTTACGGCGGCGCGGCCGTCCTACAAATCAGATTTTATCCGACCTTAATAATATTTTCGGTTCAAAATTTATTAGGGTGGTAAGTTTTTAAATAAATGCACTGTATATAATTATGCGTAACTCTCGTTATGAGTATTTCGCCAGAGCTTCGCTTGTCCACTTTGGTGGACACAAAATACGTGGTCTACCAATTTGTGTGAAAATTGTGTAGTTTAGTATAGGAATCCTCACTCTGTAAATTTTTTATGGCCTAAAAATATGAGGAGATAAACATTTAGAACATTTACTTAAGATGCAAATAAAATACACTAAAGACATCACAGTGGGTTTTGAATATTATCACCTGTGTGTATGCTTTCGGATCTTATATCACTAAAAGACAATCTTCGATTGAATACTTCACATCTTAAAGTTACACCAATTTTATTCAAACATTGTAGGCTCATTGTTCATAAGTTTTAGATTCTATTTCTATACCAGATACTTCGAGCGATGCCTACATATTCTTAACATTTTAAAATATGCCAGCAGCACACTTTCACTTTATTGATCGTTATTGTCACTTTTCTCTCTTCTCGTCAAATTCAACAATTTTCATACACATCCTTAGACTTTGCCAGGAACAAATTTTAAACAGTTTCTTGTGCTTGTTTAATGCTTGTTCTCAGGAATGAAATGGGGTATGAAATGCTAATTTCAGGACATTGTTCCCTGACAAATCTGAACTTGAAATTCAAAAATAATTCTTATCTGCGCGGAGTTTTTGTAGAAAAAAACTAATTGACAATAATACCGGGTGATTTAGAGTAACTTTAATAGTTTTCGTTGAAAATTTGAACATGGCGCGTAGAAAATTTCATTATAATTTTTTCTCAATCCTGACGTCTATCAAATGTCAAATTTAAAAAATCATGATGTAAGCAAAGACAATTAGTTTTATTTCCAAAAAGCTCTTTGATTAAAATTACTTTGAATCACTCTCGCCATTGACCCGAGACTTTCAGCACTGAAATCATTTCAAGATTACTGATGGAATCTTCATTACAGGATTCAGTAAAGTTAACAAAACTTATATACAAAGCTGTGACTCATCTTAAAAAAAAATATTAGAGGGCTTTTTTCACTTGACAACTTAACAACGTTAAATAGAAAAGCACAAAGTTAAAAATTGAATCCCCTACTAGTAACTTATTCTTACTGATTCAGAAAAAAGGACTCGCCATATTTTTTTTAGATTTGTAAATTAATATTTTACAGGGTAAATTATTTTTTTTATTTGCAACGGTCGGTTTCGAGACCGAGCGTAACAGTACTGCGCCTACCACGCGGAGCCCAATTTTCAACACTAAGTTGAAAGTATTAATAATAGAGATGAAGTTTCGAGAGTAGACATTTGTTTTCGGAAATTTCCTGCTCTTTAAGAATTTGTTTTTTTCGTTTCTCTAGCATTAATAGTTTTCGAGTTATTTTCAAAAGAATATATATACTCTTTTTTTGGATTCTTTAATTGTTAATAATTTTTGCAATTATTTATGTGCGGGTTTGAAACTTTTCCACATTTTTCTAGAGGTGATTACGAATCCAATGAGTTATAACACGTATCTTAACTCGCAGTTGCAAGAATTAACACCTTTTTCAACTTGTAAACCAGACCGTAAAATATAAAAATGAAACTGTCCGGTAAGTATTGCCTAGCGACACTTACGGGCTCTGATACTGTAATAGCTCACCTACCGGACTCACACCTTTCATTTGTCTCTATTTTGTCCGCGTTATGGATCTCTGACGTAATTTCCGGTCGAAGTTATGAAGATATTTCTTTTACTCTTGTTTCATCAGTGTTATTCGTTAACTTTATAAGAATTAATTCACAACTTAAGTGAAATTTTTACAGTTGTTGTCCAAACTCTGAAGTATACATCATAACATAAAAATTACCCAATATAAAACTTCTTTTAAAGTTTAAGCTTTGACCATAAAATTCACATGCGATATTGGTATAGTTTTACAACCGAATCTCGTATTTGTGCAATTTACACTCGTCGTCGCCAATGAAAGTTAACTCCTTAACAGAATGTTCAATCGTAGCTATGTAAAACGCGAAAATATTTAATGACCGTTGCACTGACTGTTGAATTCGAGATTAAATTATCAGAGGGATTTCGGTTAATTAAATGTTTGTTTACAAAATAACAAAAATTCATCCATATAATTTTACAAGTGTGTGACGCTACTATTTGAAAATAAAGAAAAGAGCCGCAGATTACCATAGCGATTTGCGGAAAAATACTTTACCTGCCGCAAATAATATAATCTGTGCTCAATAAAACGAAACTCGTAAGGACGATTACTATTGTACTCAAGATTCGCCTAATAATTGTTAAGATAATATTCCTCAAACATTTTCAATTCGAACTCCTACGACTTCAGGACTTAATTTTTACATCACATTTAATATAATAAGTAATATGTAGATTTCTGTATGTTTAGTTTGTCATAATAAAATGTGGTAAGTTATATCCCGATTTTTTTCATTATAAATTTTTACGAATGGCAAATGTACCACATCAGTAAAGTGTCTTTATCGAACTCGCCTCGCTCGCTTTGCTCGCTTGGCTCATACTCTCAGACTCGTTCGATAAAAATTACTTACTGACTTGGTACATAAATAACTGTATTTTCATGGAGTCATGCTCAATAATAATAACAATCAATATGTAACATTTGCTAAAACTAACAAATGAATAAATAAAATGAATTTAAATAAAAAAAAAAGTTATAATTTTAAGATATTACAATTATCTAAATACTGAACTTAAACACTATCAAGAGAAAATCAAATGACCAAAATTATCGTTTTTATCGAACAATTAAAAGGGATTCACTTATAAATGTTAGAAACAAACATGGACCATTTACAAAGTGTTCATTTTAAAATATTATACAACTGTTTTCGTCACCAAAATTTGATTTTGCAAATATAATATCAACAATTTAACCCAGTTATAGCTTGTATTACTTTATATATCAAATTTAGTAGAAGTTTTACTAACAACTACGAAAGGAGAACAGAGTACATTTCAACTATACAAACAAGACTTTACTACACTGTAAGTAGAAATAGTTACGTGGGAGATATATTGGTATAAAATTTAAGCATTTATATTGCAGTTCGATAAACATAAACTTTCATCCTTCTGGGTTATATCAACAGCGACAATAATTTTGATTCCATTGTGAGCGAACAAAGCAGGGAACAATTTGCTTTTCTTAAATATTTTTAAAGATAAAGAAATAATTTTTTTCACTACTAGCATCAGAAAACATCATTATATATATCGTGTTTGATGCTTCAGAAATTGATTTTCTGTACCTTACCTAATAATGCATTTTTCTCTCCTACTAGTAGATAATAAAAACAATATTGACAATGTTGGCATGGTTACTGCCGTAGTTGATGTTTTGACTTGACATTTGCTGTCATTATTAATGATAGCTGACAGTTCAACAACGTAGAACTGGGGAGTTGGAATTTCATGCGAAATGTTAAATTTGCCAACTGGACTACACTAGCAACATCGTAACAAAAAATAGAAATAACAGGTATTGCTTTAATTTCATATGCTACTTGCTTTTCATTGATGTTTTAGTTAAATTCGTTCCAACCTTTCGCATTATCATGATTATCAATTGAAGAAAAGTTAAACAAATGTGCTAGTAGTGAAAAGAATAGTATATAAACCACGGTTGAGAAGCCTTTTCTTAGCCTCGCATTATTATTGCTCGCGATGCTTTGCATCTTGGGCAATAAGGTAGCTCGGCTAAGAAAAATTGCTTCTCAACCTTGGTGTATAAGTACTATAATATTTATTTTCTGTAGTATCTATTACATTATTATTTTGTAAATGCCAAGTGCAGCTTAAGTAGTGTACTATGTTGATATATTTTCCATTTGCCTTTTTCTCTCTTCTTTCATTCAGCTTAGTACTTTCCTTTCTTTTCGTTCTTATCGTTCTTCTCGCGCCCTTCTGAGGTATTCCGGCAGGTCCTCTGTCATTAGTCTACTATACTTTCCATTATACTTTCATTTTTTCACCCTTGTTCTCCTTTGCTGTTTCTGTACATCTCCGTCCTTCTCGACTACCTCTCTTAGTACTCTCATTCTTTATCTCTCAACACTATTGTATCTTACATTCCGTTCTATATTTTAATCTCTCTTTTTCCTACTTGCACTCTTATCTTATCTCTCTTTATTTCTTCCAGGACGATATTTATGCTCACATTTCTTAATCTGCAGTAGTTAGCTTGGATTGCTTCGAGATTTTCTCCACGTCCAATTCTAGCTTCTTTCTTTTCAGGTATCTTCGTAAGCATCTTATCATTCATTCCCTTAATTTTTTTGGCCTCCTTTGCTGTTAGCACCATATCATCTGCATATGCCAGCGAGTGCACTTTCGTGTTTCTTTCGTTTACTTTTACTCTGTTCTCCGTTCCATAATCTCTTTTTATCCACACTGTCGAAGGCCACCTTCAGGTCAACAAACAACGCGCACATACTCTCCCCTTCCTCATCCAGTTCTTTATCTATTAGTTGTTTCAAGATGTAGGTACACGTTGTTAATGATGCTTCTCCCTTCGTCCATCTGGTAACACTTCTATCTCCTCTAGTTTTTCCTTCAATTTCTCAAACTTACTCCTCTGTAGTTCTCCACCTTTTCTCTTTTCCCTTTTGACTCTCCTCCATTGACTTGGGAATCCTGCGTCTTGCCAGGCGTCGTTTGCTATTTCTCACATTGTCTCTTTCTTCTTCTGTCTACATCCACGATTCGATTTGACCCGCCGTTTTTCCTTCCTTATAATACGAAGATCTATTCTTTCTCTCGTTCTCTGTCTTTTCCCGTTTCTTCCTTTTTGTCTAGTAATTCTTTGAAATATTTTCTCCATTCTCCTATTGTTATTTTCTCTTTTGCCCTCTTTTTCCTCGTTCGTTCTCTGTTTATGTATTTCCAGACTACTTCTGTGTTGATTGATCTAGTTTCCTCTTCTTCTTCACACAACTGTCTTCTTATTTCTTCAGTTGCGTCCGTCATTCTTCTCTTGATCAATTCCCATTTCTCCATTCCCTCATTTGCTTTCTGGTTAGTTTTTTCATTTATTTACATTTTTTGTCCCACCATCTGTTTTGTCCCATTCCTTTTTCTACTTCTATTTTCGTTGTTGACATCGCTGCTTTCATCGTTCTGTCATTCTTGTTTCGGTATTTTTTTGTTTTCCTTCTGCTTCAATATGTTGTAGCGCATTTCTGTACTTTTGTATGCTTTCTATTTCCCAGATTGTATTTATGCTTATTTTTTCTCGCGTCTTATTATTTTTATTTTGCTTCCAGCGCTGCCAGCGAAGGACGCTAACAGGCGGAAATTTTAAATCGGCCTTTTTAGTAGGGTGTTGCTAATTTTAACGCAGATTTCAAAGCGTAATATATCACATAATTATATTCTGTCCCATGAATGGCTGATTTTTTTTAACATTATAATAAAGTGATAAGATACACAGAACATTTTAAACGTGTGCCACTGAAACGATTAAAATATCATTCTTTGAGCGTATTTTTGTTTGTAATCCCAACTTAGGTAATATGAAGAATAATTGCATTGTAAGAATTCATTATTATGGCATTATGAATTGACAGTGATTTAAAGATCACAATCGTGTTTCCTAGAAATAATTATGTCTAACAAAAAACTAAATCAATAGATGCTTAAATTTCATAACGTAATTTCTGCAGTTAAATTTTTATTTTTTACCTGTCTATTATTGCTTTATAATACCTTGACAACGGTAGCTATTAACAGCCTCATTAATTCACATAAAAATGCAGCATCGTTTTCTAAAATAAACAACCCTTAAGGCAGCCCCCCTTGAAATTGTCTCAACTGACAATTTGAACTGCTCAGTTGAACTACAGGGTG
Organism: Diaperis boleti; assembly: GCA_963583935.1. Taxonomy (NCBI): domain Eukaryota; kingdom Metazoa; phylum Arthropoda; class Insecta; order Coleoptera; family Tenebrionidae; genus Diaperis; species Diaperis boleti. The sequence goes on from OY757249.1 coordinate 23,874,708, forward strand.
TGGGTATTTCAGTCTCAGACGTATTAAATTCTTTTTTTAACTGAATGGTTCAACTGTGTGGGTGTTCAACTATACTATTCTCAGTTCAATTTGTTTCAATAAGAGAAGATTTAATATTTCATAGATGTTTTGCATAACTGTTTGAGCACTTTCGATTTTTTACTTTTTTTTGTAAAATTACACAAAGTAAACTGAGAGCGGCCAAATCGTCCTGCTTCCTCGAACTCATGTAAAAATTGAAGGATTGAACTGTACGTGTGTGTGCTTCACTTTCAACTCAACAGTTCAAACTGTTAGTTGAAACTGGACGTGTGTGGCTACCCTTAGCAAACTCTTAAATTTTAACGCGGCAACTAAAGCTATTCTCACTATACCTTCGCATTTTTATCGACTTTATTGGTAAATTCTGTAATGATCTAACGTCTACAATAAAATCGATTAAAATTCGACGATAAATTATTTTATCCGCAAACGTTACAAAAGGTAAAAGTGTCACTTTATCTGATTAGGCACTAAAGTAGGCAAAAGTTGTTGTTTTATGTGCTTAATCAGATAAAGTGACACTTTTACCTTGTCAATTATTTTTTTCAAATTCCTATTAAATTGTTGTTCTCTAATTTATTTGTCTGAAAACGTTTCCGGATAAAATAGTAGGTCGCTTAATAAACTAAACCGTTCTTGCTCAGCAGATAAAGCTTAACTTATGCTCTTAATAATATAATCTACTATTATTGTGGAGATATTTTTGAATTTAGTAATAAGATGAGGATGGCTCTTGAAATTAAGAGGTATGTCCGGTAAAAATTTCAAGCCCGGGATCTGCCCCAAAGAAAAGTTAACCTATGGTATTAAAATTCCCTATTTTCAGTTTTAGAAAAAACCCTATGCATAATTATTGACCTTTTATTTGATTTATATTGATATTATTTGAATATAAAACAATTAAATATAGCATTGAGACATGCAACTCTCTGGTAGTTTAAACAAATTAATTATTATTAATAATATTGCTAAACGTAGCATAGATAAATTGATTTAGTGTTCATTTGTTTCTATAATGACCAATGCGTGGTAATGTTTACAAAATGTGTATTTGCTCAGCGAATATTTAACCAATTAGGTAATTTATTGCAACAAATTCCAAGCTAGATCGAAAAAGAAGAAAAGTGTTCAATGTGTATCTACTTACCGGTCACGGCATATGCTCCCCGTTTTCTTCTAATTAATAACTTAATAATAGTACTATCACTATATTTAATTTAACACTGTTTGATAAGGGATAATATTAATATTCCGCGCACCGATCAAATAATTTATTGTTATATAGAATATGGCATGACTGATAACCACTCGGGATGCCGAATACAAATAATGCAATGACATAGAGCCAGTCATCAGCTAACAGAATTGTTAGATCTACGAATTTAGTTGTCAAGTAGTTATTTAGTTTAATTGTGGTGCTTGGCGCACGACTAATCGCATTTGCCGGTATATCTCGGATAAAATATGTCAGAAGTAAGTAGTTCCTCTGAACAGAAATTTAAATTAGATTTTCTTCATCAATTGTGTTAACGGGGATGCAAGGTGCAATAGACTGAAGCATGTAAATGTGCCAACATTAAATAATTGAGGAAGAAAACCTAATTTTAAGATTTTTATCCAACACTGGTTTATTATGTAGTCATAATAACGCCGGTTTTGAGTGGATTATGAGGTCTATAAGACACATGTCACTTATGAAAAAATAATTCAACGGTTTTCTAATTTGTCATAGCAACTAGTTCATAATCCAACAGTTTTAAACGTCAAATGAACGTCAAAATTTTTTGGGTTTTGATGAAGGTTCAAGAACTGTTACAGGAGGGGGTGTTGGATAAACCTATGTATTAAACACGTGTCTTAACAGCAAATAAGTCACTCAAGAAAAATTAAACATTTCTTTCGTGACTTATTTGCCTTATAAGACACTAGTTTAATAAATAGCTATAAGATATATGACTATTTAAAGAAAATATCTACCTATATGTATATTTTTGATTTCAATGTAGACAAAATTAATTCTCAAAGCCGGAAATAAATCCGGCTTGAACTATTTTAAATTAAAGTCGGTTGTATGTTGGTACTTTCAAGATAAAATATATCTAAGCTCTGTCATTTCAGATTAAAGTGACTTTAGCAACGCGACATTAACTCTCCAGAGAAATAGACATCTTCGTAATCTGAAATCTGCGACTCATTTAAAAATATAATTATTGTAGAAAGTATGTTTCATACGATGACACGTGTTCCTAAGGCACTGCATTATTCGTAAAGTTTGTTCTGTACTTTATACAAAAGAGTTTGGTGGAATCCTCGCGTAAGATACGGCATTGCTGCACTAACTCGTATACCATACTATTCCAGGGATTAAATGCAAGATAAACTACATTGCTTTGATGTAATAATTAAATGAAATTGCACTACTTGTCTCTACCATAATGCTGTGTGGGTAAAGTGAACTATAGTTTAAATGAAATGAAGAAATAAAAAGAGACCAGAGCTAAACAACACTAATAAAACTTCGAAAAGATCCAAAGGCGGTTTAATAATGGCCTTACTTTTTGAATCCATTCATCCACTGTATTCCCATTGCTTTTCCATTGATTTCCATACCAACGTATATAATTTAAATTTACTAACAATCTCAGACAGCATTTGTATCGATATTTGCACATACAGAGTGATTATAAATGATTTTCCATCAAGATGGCTTTGGAACATATGTCAACGTTATTTTTATGAATTAGTAGACAACCAACAATTTACTCCTTGATAATTGTGCACAGTGAAATCTGTGCATTTCAATGAAGCGGCAAATACGTTGACTTATTTTCCAAGGCCAACTTTATGGAAACTCATTTATAATCATTACCCATATAGTTTATATTTTAAGTTTCTGAATACACGCAGAAATCCATTTAATCGGTTAACCTACTAACACAATATGTTTGAGTCTAATTATGTTCAGATTGAACTTTTTTTTTCTACAAGGCTGCTAGTTACTGAATACATGACCTTGATTAAGCAAATTTACACATTCTTGACAAGTTTAAAAATAATACATCCTAAATGAAATGAATACAAATTGCTTTTTTTGGATTTATATTCAGTTATGGGGGCTTTTTAAAGGGATGTCAAATATCAGTTTTTAGAAATTTTCCTTTAAGTCCGAGGAGAAAAATAAAATAGAAATAACAAACATCTAGAGGAACACTGAGACGTTGTGTAGGTCGAGGTATAACTGCGTATCACCAAACCTCGCGGGAGAAACTGACGAGTTGCAGAAACTTAATACATGGTTATCGTTTAAGTCCAACCTAAGTTAAGGAGGTCAACAGCATCCAAAATCTGCTGTTCGGGCTGAAGAATCCTATCAGTGTTATTCGAATTTACTTTTTTTTTTAAATCTCTTTCGTGGGGATGTAATCGCTTCATCAGCTTTATAGTCGTCAGTAACTTAATTAATAGCTTCATAAAAAAGCATTTAGAAGATATTCTATAAAATCTTAACTGACAAAAGCAACATAAAACATTCTTGGTGTCTAATAAGCTATCGATTTGATTCCAACATTTTACAAAGCTTAATAATGTAAATAAAAGTGTAATATTAAAATTGTCTAAATAACGATAATGATTTCAACTTTAACAATGTTTTACGATCCTTAAAGTACTATTAATTTAGTTTTATGTTCATTACTGGTACTTGTGCTTTGGAAATATAAGTATGTATACAGGATGGATTTTTAAACGGGTGACAAAATTGTACGGGTGGTAGGTCCCCCCAAATAATACTAAACGTAAATGTTCCTCAACCTCCGAGAAAAAAAAAATGAAATAACACACATGCAGAGCACTGGAACGTTGTGTAGGTCGGGGTATAAGAGCGTATCACCAAACCTCGCGAGAGAAACTGACGAGTTCCAGAAACTTAATACATGATATAATATTAATATATGATACTCTGCTGCTCGGGCTGAAGAATCCTTTCGGTTCTTGCAGCACCTACGTCATGTGTGCGTCGCTTGAAGCTGACACTGTCGCGTAATCGTTGCACTATCTTTAAAAAAGTTGTAGGGCGTGGAGTTTGCCGGTTGGGGTAACGCTCCTGATAAAGACGGGCACCGTAGGCATGTCTGTTATTTTCACGTTCGAAAACGGTTCCGACATTATTGACAATTTAATTACACTACAAATAATAACAATTAAAAACCAAAGTGAAAAAAGCGTTGTAAAATAAAGTAGCGTGACCTAGCGTGTCATATTCCTGTACTCGAAGAGCTAGACAAGCTTATTTATTTCATATTTTTTGAATATTTGTTATATTAAAAGAATGTGAATAAAATATGTTGTGGAAAAGATTTGAAGTATATATTTTAGTATATGTATGTTATAGAGCATTTTATCTTATATTTTATTGGAGACATTTCCTTTTTTTTTTTCTATGGTGGAAAGAATATTTTGATTTGTATATTTTTATATATTCTCTGTATATTGTGTATATTTATTTGAGATGACAAAAAAATATCAGGGACATAATTATGAGTACAGTGTAAACTCTATATAGCGAACTCCTATATAAAGAAAAACTCCTTAACACGTAGAAATTGCTAAGGTCTGTTTGGTTTATATTGTTATTATATTGTTTTCTTTTGCTCTCTGTATAACTAAAACTCTTTATAACGTAAAAAAATACTCGGTCCCTTCAATTTTGCTATATAGAGTTTACACTGTATTATATCTTTTCTTTTTTAAACAGCGACTACCATTTTTTAAGACGTCATGACTGATAATAAATTAGAATATCTAAAATGATAATTTATGATATCCTATATCAGTAACGAAACCCGGACATATACGTATATGTGCAAGGAGCTCACTGAAATTAAACTGAAATCAACCGAAAAGTTCAAACTTATTATTAAACTTCGGGCAAAACGGTTGTCGGCCAGTTAGGGAAACTCAAAGGGTTATAAACCATTCTCTGCCTGGCGACACTCAATGCCCGAAGAATCCGAAATCGACGGTCTAAATTCAACCATCGTTAAGCCATATAGTTTTAAGTATATATGGTAGTTTTGTTTCACAAACTGATAAATTGAAAGAAATCAAAGGTGTAATAGACTACTCTAATAGAAAACTGAAATTTATTCATGGTAACAAGTGAGCAACAAAATTCGTGATCGTAGGAGCCTCTAAATCCAAAATTTTGAGTCGATTCTTGATCGAAACGATTGTGTAAACAGTCATCGAATAATGTGAATTGACGATTAATGGAAACAGTAAAGTAAAAGAACCGATATACGTTTAGCCAACTGCGATCACGAATTTTGTTTATCACTCGTTATGATTTAATATAGTTTGAATTGATTCAGCCACAAGAAAACGCCATCAGAATGCCCCTAACGACGAGATGAAAAAACTCATAGGGTTGTACCTGGCATCAGCCAAAGCTCGACTAAAAATTAATAATTTTTAATTCTTGTTCTAGGTAATTTCTGTTTTATTTTTATTATATTTCTAATATTTTTTTATATATTATTATTCTTTAATTTAATAAAATCTATTTAATTATAGAGCACTCCAATTACAAATATCTTATCATTTATTTGATAGCCTTTCTTTAGTTTATATGTCAATACATGCTAAAATTGTTAATTCGTTCTTGTCTTTTAGTAAAATCAAGGTAATTTCTATGTTTTATTTTTATTATATTTCTAATATTTTCTTTTTTTATATATTTTTATTCTTTAATTTAATAAAATCTATTTAATTATAGAGCACTCCAATTACAGATATCTATCATTTATTTAATAGCCTTTCTTTAGTTTATATCTCAATAGATGCTAAAATTATTAATTCGTTCTTGTCTTTTAGTAAACTCAAAGTAATTTTTGTTTTATTTTTATTATATTTTTAATATTTTCTTTTTTTTTATATTATTATTCTTTAATTTAAAAAATTCTATTTAACTATAGAGCAGTCCAATTACAAATATCTATCATTTATTTGATAGCCTGTCTTTAGTTTATATCTCAATAGATGCTAAAATTATTAATTCGTTCTTGTCTTTTAGTAAACTCAAGGTAATTTCTATGTTTTATTTTTATTATATCTCTAATATTTTCTTTCTTTATATATTTTTATTCTTTAATTTAATAAAATCTATTTAATTATAGAGCACTCCAATTACAGATATCTATCATTTATTTGATAGCCTTTCTTTAGTTTATAATAGATGCTAAAATTATTAATTCGTTCTTGTCTTTTAGTAAAATCAAGGTAATTTCTATGTTTTATTTTTATTATATTTCTAATATTTTCTTTTTTTATATTATTATTCTTTAATTTAATAAAAGCTATTTAATTATAGAGCACTCCAATTACAAATATCTATCATTTATTTGATAGCCTCTCTTTTTTATATCTCAATAGATGCTAAAATTATTAATTCGTTCTTGTCTTTTAGTAAAATCAAGGTAATTTCTATGTTTTATTTTTATTATATTTCTAATATTTTCTTTTTTTATATATTATTATTCTTTAATTTAATAAAACCTGTTTAATTATAGAGCACTCAAATTACAGATATCTATCATTTATTTGATAGCTTTTCTTTAGTTTATATCTCAATAGATGCTAAAATTATTAATTCGTTCTTGTCTTTTAGTAAAATCAATTTTATTTCTATGTTTTATTTTTATTATATTTCTAATGTTTTCTTTTTTTTTATACTATTATTTTTTAATTTAATTAATAAAATCTATTTAATTATAGAGCACTCCAATTACAAATATCTATCATTTATTTGATAGCCTCTCTTTAGTTTATATCTCAATAGATGGTAAAATTATTACTTCGTTCTTGTCTTTTAGTAAAATCAAGGTTATTTCTATGTTTTATTTTTATTATATTTCTAATATATTTTTTTTATATTATTATTCTTTAATTTAATAAAATCTACTTAATTATAGAGCACTCCAATTACAAATATCTATCATTTATTTGATAGCCTCTCTTTTTTTATATCTCAATAGATGCTAAAATTATTAATTCGTTCGTTCTTGTCTTTTAGTAAAATCAAGGTAATTTCTATGTTTTATTTTTATTATATTTCTAATATTTTCTTTTTTTATATATTATTATTCTTTAATTTAATAAAATCTGTTTAATTATAGAGCACTCCAATTACAGATATCTATCATTTATTTAATAGCCTTTCTTTAGTTTATATGTCAATAGATGCTAAAATTATTAATTCGTTCTTGTCTTTTAGTAAACCCAAGGTAATTTCTATGTTTTATTTTTATTATATTTCTAATATTTTCTTTTTTTTATATTATTATTCTTTAATTTAATAAAATCTGTTTAGTTATAGAGCACTCCAATTACAGATATCTATCATTTATTTGATAGCTTTTCTTTAGTTTATATCTCAATAGATGCTAAAATTATTAATTCGTTCTTGTCTTTTAGTAAAATCAATTTAATTTGTACGTTTTATTTTTATTATATTTCTAATATTTTCTTTTTTTATATATTATTATTCTTTAATTTAATAAAAGCTTTTTAATTATAGAGCACTCCAATTACAAATATCTATCATTTATTTGATAGCCTCTCTTTTTTTTATATCTCAATAGATGCTAAAATTATTAATTCGTTCTTGTCTTTTAGTAAAATCAAGGTAATTTCTATGTTTTATTTTTATTATATTTCTAATATTTTCTTTTTTTTATACTATTATTTTTTAATTTAATTAATAAAATCTATTGAATTATAGAGCACTCCAATTACAAATATCTATCATTTATTTGATAGCCTTTCTTTAGTTTATATCTCAATAGATGCTAAAATTATTACTTCGTTCTTGTCTTTTAGTAAAATCAAGGTTATTTCTGTTTTATTTTTATTATATTTCTAACATTTTCTTTTTTTTTATATTATTATTCTTTAATTTAATAAAATCTACTTAATTATAGAGCACTCCAATTACAAATATCTATCAATTATTTGATAGCCTCTCTTTTTTTATATCTCAATAGATGCTAAAATTATTAATTCGTTCTTGTCTTTTAGTAAAATCAAGGTAATTTCTATGTTTTATTTTTATTATATTTCTAATATTTTCTTTTTTTATATATTATTATTCTTTAATTTAATAAAATCTGTTTAATTATAGAGCACTCCAATTACAGATATCTATCATTTATTTGATAGCTTTTCTTTAGTTTATATCTCAATAGATGCTAAAATTATTAATTCGTTCTTGTCTTTTAGTAAAATCAATTTTATTTCTATGTTTTATTTTTATTATATTTCTAATATTTTCTTTTTTTTTATACTATTATTTTTTAATTTAATTAATAAAATCTATTGAATTATAGAGCACTCCAATTACAAATATCTATCATTTATTTGATAGCCTTTCTTTAGTTTATATCTCAATAGATGCTAAAATTATTACTTCGTTCTTGTCTTTTAGTAAAATCAAGGTTATTTCTGTTTTATTTTTATTATATTTCTAACATTTTCTTTTTTTTATATTATTATTCTTTAATTTAATAAAATCTACTTAATTATAGAGCACTCCAATTACAAATATCTATCATTTATTTGATAGCCTCTCTTTTTTTATATCTCAATAGATGCTAAAATTATTAATTCGTTCTTGTCTTTTAGTAAAATCAAGGTAATTTCTGTTTTATTTTTATTATATTTCTAATATTTTCTTTTTTTATATATTATTATTCTTTAATTTAATAAAATCTGTTTAATTATAGAGCACTCCAATTACAAATATCTTATCATTTATTTGATAGCCTTTCTTTAATTTATATGTCAATACATGCTAAAATTGTTAATTCGTTCTTGTCTTTTAGTAAAATCAAGGTAATTTCTATGTTTTATTTTTATTATATTTCTAATATTTTCTTTTTTTATATATTTTTATTCTTTAATTTAATAAAATCTATTTAATTATAAAGCACTCCAATTACAGATATCTATCATTTATTTAATAGCCTTTCTTTAGTTTATATCTCAATAGATGCTAAAATTATTAATTCGTTCTTGTCTTTTAGTAAACTCAAAGTAATTTCTATGTTTTATTTTTATTATATTTTTAATATTTTCTTTTTTTTATATTATTATTCTTTAATTTAAAAAATTCTATTTAACTATAGAGCAGTCCAATTACAAATATCTATCATTTATTTGATAGCCTGTCTTTAGTTTATATCTCAATAGATGATAAAATTATTAATTCGTTCTTGTCTTTTAGTAAACTCAAGGTAATTTCTATGTTTTATTTTTATTATATCTCTAATATTTTCTTTCTTTATATATTTTTATTCTTTAATTTAATAAAATCTATTTAATTATAGAGCACTCCAATTACAGATATCTATCATTTATTTGATAGCCTTTCTTTAGTTTATAATAGATGCTAAAATTATTAATTCGTTCTTGCCTTTTAGTAAACTCAAGGTAATTTCTATGTTTTATTTTTGTTATATTTCTAATATTTTCTTTTTTTATATTATTATTCTTTAATTTAATAAAGTCTGTTTAATTATAGAGCACTCCAATTACAGATATCTATCATTTATTTGATAGCCTTTCTTTAGTTAATATCTCAATAGATGCTAAAATTATTAATTCGTTCTTGTCTTTTAGTAAAATCAATTTTATTTCTATGTTTTATTTTTATTATATTTCTAATATTTTCTTTTTTTATACTATTATTTTTTAATTTAATTAATAAAATATATTTAATTATAGAGCACTCCAATTACAAATATCTATCATTTATTTGATAGCCTCTCTTTAGTTTATATCTCAATAGATGCTAAAATTATTACTTCGTTCTTGTCTTTTAGTAAAATCAAGGTTATTTCTATGTTTTATTTTTATTATATTTCTAATATTTTCTTTTTTTTTATATTATTATTCTTTAATTTAATAAAATCTACTTAATTATAGAGCACTAAAATTACAAATATCTATCATTTATTTGATAGCCTCTCTTTTTTATATCTCAATAGATGCTAAAATTATTAATTCGTTCGTTCTTGTCTTTTAGTAAAATCAAGGTAATTTCTATGTTTTATTTTTATTATATTTCTAATATTTTCTTTTTTTATATATTATTATTCTTTAATTTAATAAAATCTGTTTAATTATAGAGCACTCCAATTACAGATATCTATCATTTATTTAATAGCCTTTCTTTAGTTTATATGTCAATAGATGCTAAAATTATTAATTCGTTCTTGTCTTTTAGTAAACCCAAGGTAATTTCTATGTTTTATTTTTATTATATTTCTAATATTTTCTTTTTTTTTATATTATTATTCTTTAATTTAATAAAATCTGTTTAGTTATAGAGCACTCCAATTACAGATATCTATCATTTATTTGATAGCTTTTCTTTAGTTTATATCTCAATAGATGCTAAAATTATTAATTCGTTCTTGTCTTTTAGTAAAATCAATTTAATTTGTATGTTTTATTTTTATTATATTTCTAATATTTTCTTTTTTTATATATTATTATTCTTTAATTTAATAAAAGCTATTTAATTATAGAGCACTCCAATTACAAATATCTATCATTTATTTGATAGCCTCTCTTTTTTTATATCTCAATAGATGCTAAAATTATTAATTCGTTCTTGTCTTTTAGTAAAATCAAGGTAATTTCTATGTTTTATTTTTATTATATTTCTAATATTTTCTTTTTTTATATATTATTATTCTTTAATTTAATAAAATCTGTTTAATTATAGAGCACTCCAATTACAGATATCTATCATTTATTTGATAGCTTTTCTTTAGTTTATATCTCAATAGATGCTAAAATTATTAATTCGTTCTTGTCTTTTAGTAAAATCAATTTTATTTCTATGTTTTATTTTTATTATATTTCTAATATTTTCTTTTTTTTATACTATTATTTTTTAATTTAATTAATAAAATCTATTGAATTATAGAGCACTCCAATTACAAATATCTATCATTTATTTGATAGCCTTTCTTTAGTTTATATCTCAATAGATGCTAAAATTATTACTTCGTTCTTGTCTTTTAGTAAAATCAAGGTTATTTCTGTTTTATTTTTATTATATTTCTAACATTTTCTTTTTTTTTATATTATTATTCTTTAATTTAATAAAATCTACTTAATTATAGAGCACTCCAATTACAAATATCTATCAATTATTTGATAGCCTCTCTTTTTTTATATCTCAATAGATGCTAAAATTATTAATTCGTTCTTGTCTTTTAGTAAAATCAAGGTAATTTCTATGTTTTATTTTTATTATATTTCTAATATTTTCTTTTTTTATATATTATTATTCTTTAATTTAATAAAATCTGTTTAATTATAGAGCACTCCAATTACAGATATCTATCATTTATTTGATAGCTTTTCTTTAGTTTATATCTCAATAGATGCTAAAATTATTAATTCGTTCTTGTCTTTTAGTAAAATCAATTTTATTTCTGTTTTATTTTTATTATATTTCTAATATTTTCTTTTTTTTTATACTATTATTTTTTAATTTAATTAATAAAATCTATTGAATTATAGAGCACTCCAATTACAAATATCTATCATTTATTTGATAGCCTTTCTTTAGTTTATATCTCAATAGATGCTAAAATTATTACTTCGTTCTTGTCTTTTAGTAAAATCAAGGTTATTTCTGTTTTATTTTTATTATATTTCTAACATTTTCTTTTTTTTATATTATTATTCTTTAATTTAATAAAATCTACTTAATTATAGAGCACTCCAATTACAAATATCTATCATTTATTTGATAGCCTCTCTTTTTTTATATCTCAATAGATGCTAAAATTATTAATTCGTTCTTGTCTTTTAGTAAAATCAAGGTAATTTCTGTTTTATTTTTATTATATTTCTAATATTTTCTTTTTTTATATATTATTATTCTTTAATTTAATAAAATCTGTTTAATTATAGAGCACTCCAATTACAGATATCTATCATTTATTTGATAGCCTTTCTTTAGTTTATATCTCAATAGATGCTAAAATTATTAATTCGTTCTTGTCTTTTAGTAAAATCAATTTTATTTCTATGTTTTATTTTTATTATATTTCTAATATTTTCTTTTTTTATATTATTATTCTTTAATTTAATAAAATCTATTTAATTATAGAGCACTCCAATTAGAGATATCTATCATTTATTTGATAGTCTTTCTTTAGTTTATAATAGATGCTAAAATTATTAATTCGTTCTTGTCTTTTAGTAAACTCAAGGTAATTTCTATGTTTTATTTTTATTATATTTCTAATATTTTCTTTTTTTATATTATTATTCTTTAATTTAATAAAATCTTTTCAATTATAGAGCACTCCAATTAGAGATATCTATCATTTATTTGATAGTCTTTCTTTAGTTTATATCTCAATAGATGCTAAAATTATTAATTCGTTCTTGTCTTTTAGTAAAATCAATTTTATTTCTATGTTTTATTTTTATTATATTTCTAATATTTTCTTTTTTTATATATTATTATTCTTTAATTTAATAAAAGCTATTTAATTATAGAGCACTCCAATTACAGATATCTATCATTTATTTGATAACCTTTCTTTAGTTTATATCTCAATAGATACTAAAATTATTAATTCGTTCTTGTCTTTTAGTAAACTCAAGGTAATTTCTATGTTTTATTTTTATTATATTTCTAATATTTTCTTTTTTTTATATTATTATTCTTTAATTTAATAAAATCTATTTAATTATAGAGCACTCCAATTAGAGATGTCTATCATTTATTTGATAGCCTTTCTTTAGTTTATATCTCAATAGATGCTAAAATTATTAATTCGTTCTTATCTTTTAGTAAAATCAAGGTAATTTCTGTTTTATTTTTATTATATTTCTAATATTTTCTTTTTTTATATATTATTATTCTTTAATTTAATAAAATCTATTTAATTATAGAGCACTCCAATTACAGATATCTATCATTTATTTGATAGCCTTTCTTTAGTTTATATCTCAATAGATGCTAAAATTATTAATTCGTACTTGTCTTTTAGTAAAATCAATTTTATTTCTGTTTTATTTTTATTATATTTCTAATATTTTCTTTTTTTTATATTATTATTATTTAATTTAATAAAATCTATTTAATTATAGAGCACTCCAATTACAAATATCTATCAATCATTTAATAGCCTTTCTTTAGTTTATATCTCAATAGATACCAAAATTATTAATTCGTTCTTGTCTTTTAGTAAATTCAAGGTAATTTCTATGTTTTATTTTTCTTATATTTCTAATATTTTCTTTTTTTTTACAGAAAATTTAAGGTAATAAGTTGTTTTTAATTTTCGATCATAGTTTTATGTTAGACATTCTAAACAGCACCAGGGATGAAGCGTTTTGAATAAATTATTTCAGCTGCTGCCAACAAATCTTTTTATTTCATCTAGGCAAATTGAATTCGTCTGAATCAAGTACCGTATAATTTTTCGTAAAGAGAAAATATTTCAAGTGTATATCTTTTCTACATTTGAATAAAATATAAACAATATTTATTCGAAAATCTTTCACTAAAAATATTTATCAAATATATTTTTAAAAATATAGAATCAACATAGATTATTATTATTGAGTAAATATTTCAAATGTACCTATAATAATAATATATTGAAAAACGTCTGACTAAAAATATTTATCCAATATATTTTTTGAAATATATTTAAAATATTTGTAGCTACTAGGGACAGATCACTAAAATGATACAGTAATAATTGTAGGTTCAGAACTCATTAAAATACGATACTTACAAGGCGCCATGATAATATAGTTAAAAACCAGCCTGTATATTTTTTATTTTAGTTAACCACTACTATTAAACTACCAAGCCACATTAACAAGCACCCAGCGTAATAGACTCTGTAATAAAATCCTCAATTATCCATAGTTATCTGGGACAGTATTTCAATATACCTATAAGGCAGAATTATGTCTTAGGTGATTGTGTGCTAGAGGAAAAGCTTTCATTTTTGAATAATATTATCGTCCCTGTTTCAGACATCTGTCTTGAAACTTTTGGGTGCAGCAAATCGAGCGTCTTTCACTATTGAAATTTCAGTGGAGCAAATATGAAAAATGTTTGTGATGTTTTAGTTTATGGTGTAGTCAGTATTGTTTTTAATTCTTTTTAACGATTTAAAATTGTTAAAAGTGACGACTATATTAAAAAATAAAAACGAGTATTCATTTAAAAAATAATTTAATGAAGACAGAAGACCAATTTTGATTTTATCAGACCATAACTCCAGTTCTAACTTTTTAGCAAAGTGGACTTTCCTTAATGAATGAATTTTACTATTTAAATGCAGCAGTAGGAATAAATGCTGATCTAGTAGTTAAAACGAAGTACGTACTTGAAACTAATAATTAATATAGTATTGAGTAGATAACTCAGATTGGCAGTATAACTTACCTTAATTGGAATATCACCTGAACTTTGAAGTGTTTTCCACGTTTTCCCTACACTTTAAAGTATATTAAATTATATTACATTAAAGTGTAAGTGTAGATTTGTGATAATTAAATTAATTTATCAACTTAGATTTCTGAAGGCTAAATTAATCAATCACAGTCACATTGGCAACAATTTCTTTAAAACGTAAAAATAAAATTTAGGTCAAACGTAAGTTACGATCTGGAATACTGCTATAAATGCTGAAAATGTATGTGCATTGCTCCTGCTCCAAAAATTCCGAGCTTCTTATGTTATCAAACCTTGATCTATTTAAATGTAACTACTGCCTGTCTGAACTAAATATTGAAGTCGGTTTTTTCGTACACATCGCTCCGTTCTGGCGGAGGTAAATTTAATTTTTGTATTTAAATTTATCTCCAATGAAATTGATTTTCTTCTTTGAAGTTTTACGGCGGTGTTGATTATTTGCTCTAGTTATTTTAAGTAAATATGTTTACATACAAATTAATCGTCTCATCGTACCCATTTAAGGTTTTGATAAAGTTTCCTTTTTTTAATTGGATATGTACGTTCACCTAACATGTGCAACAGTATTTTTTATAAATAAACTTGGTTATTGATTGATCCACTTTTATCAAGAGTAATAAAATATGATAGATAATCTCTGCAAATGTAAGCACAAAGAAACAAATTTACAAGTTATTTCTGGCAAGTCATTAATATAGAAATTAATTTTTAAGCAATACGGTTTTTTTACACCAGTTGAATTATTTCTCAAAACAGTTTTCATTATATACGAGGGGAGATTTTTATATTATCTACCTAACCATGAAGAAAACGAGGGACGATCACAAATTTTTGCTATCAAGTAGCTGATATTTTAATGCATGCTGACCAAGTTTGGTGCAGATGAAGCTTTAGCTAACAAAAAATTAGTAAAATTCCTGCTGAAAACTATACTCATTTTCCAACGTCATTTATGAGCATTGGGTGGGAGATATCCAAAAACTTCATGAGAACAATTTTATGTAGAACATAATAAGTCCTATAAGGGGAGGTGATTTTGACTCTTCTGATCTTTATTTGTAAATTTATTATTATTTATAAATTATTTCTTACAAAACTCTAATTTGCTTGGACTAGATTTTCATCGGCACATATCTGGAGAACGGTTCAACCTACAAACCTTTTAGGGTTGATTCTTATAGGAAATTTATTTTGGTTCCTATGATTTTTTACGTAGGACGCATAGTTTTCGAGTTATAAGGGAAAAACCAAAAAAGTCAGAATCTTTCAACTTTGAAGTCCCTTAATCAATCGCCTAATTCATTGTGCTGTATCTATTCTCAAAAGCAACAAATTTGTAATTGTAATCTGTTAATAAGTGTGATACGATTACAAGAAAACAAGTACACTTTCATGTAAAAAGATTGCAAGACTCCTCCCCCGTTGACATATAACTAAGTTACAGAATTTATTCCAGTTAAAGCTTCCGCCCTGAATAAATGAATTAGTAATCAAAGATTTAGTGTAATCTATTCTAATGTAGTCTATTTAAGGTTTGAAATTTTATTAGTAATCATAATCATATTCCCTTTCTGAGAATTTAGTTTTACAAATCAATTACAAATACAATTTACACACTGTTAATTACAAGAAAAACTGTGGGACAGATTTACTTATCGCAAATTGAACATTTATATTAACAATTATTATTCACTAATTAATTACTCGAACGCCAACATTGCCGATTCCGCTTGATTAAATTTAATTATCAATTAATTTCATGAATTATCTAGTGGCTTTTGTAAGCCGAATCGTAATTTATTAATTGGATAAATGATCAGTAATAACAAAGCAAGTTTCAGTTTAGACAATAACTACTACACCCAAAACATCATACAAGTTAAGACAAAAATGTATCTATTAATTTTCTCTCGCACATTTAAAACAAAGTGTCATTATCAACATTATAAATAAATTTCATTGTCAGATTAGTTGTAACTCTTTATACATTCATTAATATCGGATCCGATTTTCCATCAGTTTCTGTTTTCAATGTTTTGGTAGCGGCTGTGCATCTATTATAATTACAGACTTAATATGAATATAAATTGCTGGTACAATATTGATTTCTGAGACTAATTTAGTACAAGTAATATTTAACAAAATTTTCACTTTCACACACTAACTTAACAAAATATTTTTGTGAAATTGAGTAATTCATTGTCATTCTCTGACAGATTAATTTTATACTCCAGTTCATATTTCGTTCAAATGACGCAAAATTCTCAAAATGAAAGATGACACCCATGTTGCCTCATAAAAGATTAATTTGATGACTTGGTATTCTGTGAGATGAGTTATAGCGACCACTTAATTCTTCCAGTTGAAAATGAAAACGTACAGTCCTGCTCTGGTGAATAATTTACTAAAGTGAGCTTTCTGTGAAGAATAACTGTACTAATTTCCGTTCAAAAATACTTCCTGAATGCATTTGTTTCATTATAACGTAATTAAAATTTCCAGCATCCTCGGAGAGTAGGAAGTTATATTTAGGGCCCATAAATACAGATCTGCCTATATTTGCGAATTTTACACAGCATGAACTTAACAAGCTCCTAGATTTAACAATTTGCTTTGTAGGAACTCGTATTGTTAGTAGTTACATTTCCGTTCTGTACAAAACAAGAAAAGTTCACGTTCCACCCACACGCCGTTGGAGTGCAGTTTTTTAACAAAGACACTGATTTAAAAAATTTCCTGTAATTCAATAACAAACAGAAAATACATATTAGTTATGTTGTTATTCAATATTTGCTAAGAAGCCTTTAATAAGTACACTCCTTTCATTAGATAAATTGCATCTACCAATTTTCTTCGTCTGGAGAGGATTCTTGTAATTACATCTGGTCATGTTCTTGGTTCAATTGGATAGAAGATGCGGCATTACATTTGAATAGAGTTTACTCTTTCAGCGGTTTCTGGTGTGTATAATAAAACCTGTTATTTTCCCGATGAAAGCACTGATGCTGCTACTACTTTTTCATAAGAGTTAAGAAAACACGATTCATTAGTATTCTGTTTTCAATAATCAAAACCGGTTGACGGAATTTTCTTTGAACGCGAAATTTGAAATGAGACGAACAAGAAACCCAAATTTTTTTCAGCTAGATTTTATGTTGGTTCTACAATATGGTCACTAATTATTTCCTTTGAAGTTTAATAGTAATTATACGCCAAGGTTGAGAAGCCATTTTTCTTAGCCGAGCTTGTATCTTGGGAAATAAAAATGCGAAAGTGCGACGTCAAAAAAAGGCTTCTCAACCGTGGTTTATATACAATTTTTTTCACTACCAGCACATTTGTTTAACTTTTCTTCAACGAATTTGAGGTTATTGCAGTAATTAATGCCAAATATTTACAACTGGTGCAATTTGTAAAAATCGTAGGGCGCTGTTGTTGAGTTGGTAGATAAAATAATACACAATATGCATTTTGCTTGAAATCCGGTCTCTTCAATTATTATTAACTACTAGTCAATAATGAAATAATTATTAACTATTAGGAAAGAAAAACAATTTCACACATCTTCTACAAACTATATAATCGTACATTCTACAGCTAGTAGTGAAAAAATTATTGTTTTAATTTTATTTAAATATTCAAACTATCAAAGAAATAGAATTAACATCACAGTGCCATAGAAAATTTGAGATAATTGATATAGTTTGATGTACCTATTCACCATGTTCATCAAAACTCTATAATTATTGCCACGAAGAGTAATTAACCAATTATGACACGCTTCATATTCGTCAGGCACCCTACAATGTGTTGATTAACACAATCCGAGTATTGTGGCTTTAAATTTAACATTTTTTTAGTAATATATCATAAATTATAATTTATTCTTTAACTAGCTGTGGTTGCATGTGCTAAAGTATTGATAAAAATCACCCTTTTTCTTGGAAGCATGCTTAATTTTAATGTAAGACAAAAATATAGCATGGAAATCGTTCGACTCGAACTCGAACTGTCAACGCGACTCTGCGTTCTAACGGACTGCAGTGGAAATGGACGACGGGACCAGCCCATAAGCGTCCACCAAAAGACCCACGGTTATGCGAGGTCACATTTTAATGTGGAGCTGACTAACAATGTCAGTTAGTTCCGTCAACTTTATTAGATACTAGCTGACCCGTCCCGGCTTCGCACGGTGATTTTATTTTATTAAGTATTTTATTTAATACTTTAATAATTTTGAAAAACCGTTTCTTAGTGAGCGCCTACGTGGTAAAATAAATAAGCGTGCAAAATTTCATTTAAATAGGATCAGTGGATCTAGAGATTAAATCCCCCGCCCCGTTACCCCCCTTTGGAATGGAATTTTGAAAAACCGTTTCTTAGTGAGCTCATACGTGGTAAAAGAAGTAAGTGTGCAAAATTTCATTGCAATCAGTTTAGTAGATTTAGGGATTAACTCCCCCTCCCCGTTACCCCCCTTTGGAACGGAACTTTGAAAAACCGTTTTTTAGTGGGCCTACTTGGTAAAATGAGTAAGTGTGCAAAATTTCATTTTAATCGGTTCACTGGATGTAGAGATTACTCCCCCGGCCCGTTACCCCCCTTAGGAACTGAATTTTGAAAAATCGTTTCTTAGTGAGCGCCTACGTGGTGAAGTAAATAAGTGTGCAAAAATTCATTCCAATCGGTTCAGTGGATCTAGAGATTAACTCCCCGCCCCACTACCCCCCATAGGGATGGAATTTTGAAAAACCGTTTCTTAAAGGGTGCTTACGTGGTGAAGTAAGTATGTGTGCAAAATTTCATTGCAATCGGTTCAGTGGATACAGAGATTAACGGAGCGGGTGGGGGGGCGTTACCCCCCTTTGGAATGGAATTTTTTAAAACCGTTTCTTAGTGAGCGCCTACGTGGTAAAATAAGTAAGCGTGCAAAGTTTCATTGCAATCCCTTCAATGGATCCGGAGATTTCGTGATGAGTCAGTGAGTGGTATTTGGATTTTATATATTATACAGACCGTTTCAATTGAAACGAGCCACCCTCAATAACTTTTTTGGAAAAGATATTTAAGAAAAATCTAAAAACAGGTCAATTTTTATCTCGAGGGGGGCATGTTTTGATGCAATAGTAAGCAAGCTTGGTGCAACCCCATACGCCTGACAGGAGCAACCTCGATTTTTTAAATAGGGAATAGGGGTCGAGTAACATGTCGTTTGAAAGGTCTTTCAATTGTCTTTTTGGCAACATAATTATTTTTTTATTTGTATAATCTATAAGTTAGTAATTAAAAATAAAACATTTTTGTTACGGATTTTTTTGTATTTAGGAATGCCTGCATTTAACGATAAAAAGCTTGCAATAAACATTATTAGACAATTTATTATTGATCTGAATAATGCTGTAATCAAATTTGTCGTCATCTATACTCATTTATACCAATCCTTAACAATAACTAAATGTTCCCATTGTAATTTATTTAAGTTTGTGGAGTTCGACTTAAATATATTTAAATTTTAATAAGTAAATAAATAAACTGAAAACAAAATAGTCGTGTTTAATTTCCTGAGCGATAAAGCAACTTTAGCATTGAACACTAAATTTGATTTCATATGAAATGTTCAAAATGATTTCCATCGACTTCCATGCATTCATACAGACGATTATGAAATACGCTTTTTAGGTTACGCAACGTTTCCGGTGTTATTTGTCGAGATTCCAGGATAATCTTTTGTCGCAAATCTTCCAGAGAAGCTGGTTCTGTCGCAAAGATTTTGGACTTGAGGTGTCCCCACCAATAAAAATCCAGGGGAGTCAAATCGGACGATCTAACTGGCCATTCTACAGGACCTTTTCTACCAATCCAGTGGTCGGGGAAGTTATTGTCCAGGAACTGCCGTACTGACGCAGTATAATGAGGTGGTGCTCCATGCTGTTGAAAGACCAACGCGTTCTCTAGCTCTAGCCAAAAACCGATAAGATAATAAATACGCAAATAATTGTACAAAAACACAGATTGTCTAACATTGTTGATTGCAAGCTTTTTATTGTTAATATTTGCAAGCATGTCTAAATACAAAACAAATCCCTTAAAAAATTGTTCTATTTTAATTACTAACTTATAGACTATGTAAATAAAAAATACTTATGTGGCTGAAAAGACAATTAGAAGACCTTTCAAATGACATGTTGCTGGACCCCTATTCCCTATTTAAAAAATCGAGGTTGCTCCTGTCAGAGGTATGGGATTGCACCAAGCCTGCTTACTATTGCATCAAAACATGTGCCCCTTGAGATAAAAATTGACCTGTTTTTAGATTTTCCTTAAATCTCTTTTCCTAAAAAGTTATTGAGGTTGGCTCGTTTCGATTGAAACGGTCTGTATATAGATTAATACTGTCCAAAATAATATACAGTGTGGAAATTAAGTAAGGAATAAATTCAGTAACTCCGTTAGTATTTGCATTAGAAATAGAACTTAAAAAGCATTTGATAGGGCTAATTATAGCGCATCCGAGGAACGTATACTAATTTTTTTTCATCAGTATTTTTTTTATGGCAACCTATGTTTTTTTTATTTTACATTTGAATAGTGTTTTTTATTCTATTTTCAACGTGGTCAAATACTTAATAGGTTAGATAAAGAAAAAAATGAATTAAAACGGTGCTAAAGTTCAACTTAGTAAAATTTCTAAAAATTAAGAGAACTGTCTAATGTTATCGGAATTTAAGAAAAAAACCATAGAGATACCAATATAATGTTGACAAGTTCTGAATTGGTACAAAATAATTGTGTCTCAACTGTTTTTCTCTATTAAATTAATAATAAATGAACTTCTAAATAATAATATGTGGTTGCAACAGGATGGTGCTCCAACACACTAAGCCCGGTGCGGCGATATTTGGACAAAGTGTTTGCAAGAAGATGGAACAAGAGGTCCAATAGAATGGCATGCTAGGTCCCCAGATCGAACCCCATTAGATTTTTTTCTATGGGGGCACTTAAAAAGCAAGGTGTATCAAAACCGACCCAACAAATTGGATGATCTTGAAGGAAGAATTCGACATGAGTGCAGTTTAATAAGTCCACAAACCATTCAAAACGTATTGGCTGCTTTTAATTTATCAGCCCTACTTTGAAATTTAGGGTTGCTTTCTTATTTTTCTCATTGATTACTTTTGGGATCTTTGTTTTGTTTGGATTTCTATGTTTTTTTTTCCTGAATTCTGATAAAATTAGACAGCTCAGCAAATTTTTTGAAATGTTACTAATTTGAACTTTAGTGCGGTTTTTATTTATTTTTTCCTTATAAAAAACTCTATGCGAAGGTAAAATCAAAAATATAGGTTGCCATTAAAAAAATATTGATGACGTCATAACTGTCAAAAAAAAGTGAAAAATTGTATACGTTCGTCGGATGCGCTATAATTAGCCCTACCACATGCTTTTTAAGTTTTATTTCTAGCGCAAATACTAAGAGAGTTTATTCTGAATTTATTCCTTACTTAATTTCCACACTGTATAACATAACTTTCAATGTTATCTTTATATATTGTTCCGTTCTAGAAGAAACGCGTGATGATGTCAAAACTACTAAGCGACACAATCCGTGTGATCTGTGTGAACTGTTTAAAATCAATAACCGTGTCTTTATAACTGTGATCTGTACATAGAGAAATGTTGTTTAAATAAATTGTAAATACTTTTTTAAATAAATAATATTGTGAAACACTAAACGCTACAAAATTATAATAATTCTTCTGTGTGTATGTTAACAGCTGGACCGATTTTTAATTTTTTTTTTTAATTTTCACAGAATAATATTTTATCTTATATGTTAGATCGTGTACTACAACTTTGCACTTGATGTATAGCGGCGACAAAAATATTTTAATGTTCGGTACTAAATTGTTTCCAACATCGTGTCATTAATGACAATTATTTATTAGTAGAAAATTATATTAGATCTTGTCAAATTCTTGAGTGAAACATAAATTCATTACATTTTGTTCCAATGTGGATGCTAATTTATGGAATTGCATCTGTGCCTCATGTTTCAATCATACAAGTAATCAGCTAGGCATTCGGATGATGCAGAACTCCAATTCGCCTAGCTTTGCAAGCTTCATACTCTCATACATTAATCGTGAAGGCAATTACTTCAATTATTGTACATATAACTCGACACAACTTATTTTAGATAATTATCTCAAAGGTGTAGGTTAAACATGTGTAATAAATGGCTAATATGTCGCAGATCACAATATGAAATTAACTT
Organism: Diaperis boleti; assembly: GCA_963583935.1. Taxonomy (NCBI): domain Eukaryota; kingdom Metazoa; phylum Arthropoda; class Insecta; order Coleoptera; family Tenebrionidae; genus Diaperis; species Diaperis boleti. The sequence continues at coordinate 23,897,546 of OY757249.1, forward strand.
TTTGCAGAAACCGTATTACACAAAAAATACTAAAAGATTGTAATAAACTTAAGCATCGTGTATTGTATTAAACTTCTTCCACTACGAAGCACCAACATTTTATAATAAAATTTTAAAAGAATAGCAAAAATCGTGTCGCGTCACGAGCGTGCCTTGGATGTTGGAAACAACAACCATAGCAACAGCTTTTGTTTTTTGCAAACCTTTTATTTTTCGTCTTCAAACGGCGTGAACTGTGCAAGTGCTTGTAATCCCTAATTAGTTTGGAATTGCGTTAGGTTCATAATTGCCTGCAAAGTCGAGTGAGCGATACAACCTTCCAACAATTCATAAAGTTGTGCGAAGAAAAAGGTGTTCAGCACAATATTTCCGAAAACGTTTTGCTAAAATCACCATCGAGTTTCTGGTCGGAATACTCAATGTTGAAAATTACCCTTTCATTGAGCAGGAATCAGAAGTTCTACCCCAACGTCACGGCTTGGGGCCCAAGAAGTGGTTTTGTAATAATTAACTTAAAAAAGAAGACTTCAGAAGTATAATTTTTTTTAAATTTCATACTTAAATAATTAAGAAAATTAATTAAATGAATTAAGAAATTATTGTTTACTAGCTGACCCGGCGAACTTTGTACCGCCTCAGAATCAGAATCAATAAATAATGTTGTGTTAACTTTTTAGCTCAATTAAATTCAGTTGTTTTATCAAAGGATCTACTTTGATAGAAACATCTACTGGCATTACCGGAACCAGCATACAACGGCATGTTTATTTTTGTTACTGTCATGTATCAAATATGGCGTTATATACGGATTCCATAGAAAATGTATGAGAAAATTTTTTTCGTTAATTTTTTCGATGTTTTAATAGTTATTCGCCCACGAAAAAAGTCAGTCAATCCGATGTCAAGATATCATCAAAAAATTTGTGTGTGGAGATTTGTTATTTGTTATTGTTGCCCTGTAGTGTTTCCGAAGTTTTAATAATAATTATTCTGCTATTCGGGGCGGAGACAAATCCAAAAAATTAAAGATCATAAAAATCGGTCCAGCCGTTCTTGAGTTATAAACCAAAAGGAGCCCTTTGTCCATGTTCTCATAGTTATTTTGCTATTCGGGGCGGGGCGGAAACAAACCCAACAAATCAAAGATCGTAAAAATCCGTCCAGTCGTTCTTAAGTTGTAAACCCAAGGAAGCCCCATTAGCTCCCTGTCCATGTTTTGATAATTATTCTGCTATTCGGGGCGGAGACAAATCTTAACAAATCAAAGATAATAAAAATCAGTCCAGCCGTTCTTGAGTTATAAACCCCAGGGAGCCCCCCTGTCCAGGTTTTCATAGTTGTTCTGCTATTCGGGGCGGGGCGGAGACAAATCCAACAAATCAAAGATCATATAAATTGGACCAGCCGTTCTTGAGTTATAAACCTGGACACGTCTATATATGTGTTAATAGTTATTCTGCTATTCAGAACGGACACAAATCTAACAAATCAAAGATCATAAAAATCGGTCAAGCCGTTTTTGAGTTATAAACTAAAGGGTGCTCCCTGGGCCCCCATGTCCATGTTTTGATAGTCATTCGGCTACTCAGGGCGGAGACAAATCCAACAAATCAAAGATCATAAAAATCGGTCCAGCCGTTCTTGAGTTATAAACCCAAAGGTGCCCCCTGGGCCCCCATGTCCATGTTTTAATAATTATTCTGCTTTTCGGGGCGGGGCGGAAACAAATACAACAAATCGAAGATAATAAAAATCGGTCCAGCTGTACTTGAGTTATAAACCGAAAGGGGACCCTGGGCCCCCTTGATCATGTGTTAATAGTTATTTTGCTATTTGGGGGTGGAGACAAATCCAACAAATTAAAGATCATAAAAATTGGTCCAGCCTTTCTTAAGTTATAAACCCAAGGGGGCTCCCTGGGCCCCCTTGTCCATGTGTTAATAGTTATTTTGCTATTCGGGGGGGAAAAGAATCCAACAAATCAAAGATCATAAAAATCGGTCCAGCCGTTCTTAAGTTATAAACCCAAGGGAGGCCCCTGAGCCCCCCTGCCCATGTGTTACTTCATAAGAACCTTCTTCGAGCTTAAAGGAACATTAAAAAAAAAATTGCTAAATTGGTCCAGCCGTTCTCAAGTGGTGCCGTGACCAAAGAAAATAGGAATTCATTTTTATATACAGACCGTTTCAATCGAAACGAGCCACCCTCAATAACTTTTTAGGAAAAGAGATTTAAGAAAAATCTAAAAACAGGTCAATTTTTATCTCGAGGGGGACATGTTTTGATGCTAATAACGTTTATTGCAAGCTTTTTATCGTTAATTTCAGGCATTCCTAAATACAAAAATCCGTAAAAAAATGTTTAATTTTTAATTACTAACTTATAGACTATACAAATGAAAAAATAATTATGTGGCCAAAAAGACAATTAAAAGACCTTTCAAACGACATGTTACTCGACCCCTATTCCCTATTTAAAAAATCGAGGTTGCTCCTGTCAGGCGTATGGGGTTGCACCACGCCTGCTTACTATTACATCAAAACATCTAATTATTAATTGTTTTATAGAACTCATTAAATTTGATACATTAATAAATAAAATCTTAATACTAATATTGCATGGTTTAGATTGGATTTACCGAAAGATGAATTATTGTTAGATTTCAAATAAATAAATTATTATGAATTTTTCTAAAAAAATCTCTTTTTAGTATATATTTTGTTATTGTAGAAAGGTATATAATTTGTTTTTAGAGCATAAGAAGTGTTAAATAAATTAAGAAATTAATGCAAGTTATCGAAACCATCAATCCAAATACAAGATTGGATATTTGATTCCAGATATTCCTTTCTAGATTCTACAGTGTATTATGTCCAATATCAATGAAATTAAAATGAGACCATCTTGGAGCTATACTGAACACAACGCAAAAAGAATCATTGAAATCGGTTCATAAACAAAGAAGTTATGATCGAACATACATATTCAGTCACCACATTTCCATTTGATTTTAAGAAGTTTTCTTCTATATCTTCGAAGTCTTACGTCCAATATGAATGAAATTAAAATGGGACCACCTTGGAGCTATACTGAACCCAACACAAAAAGAATAATTGAAATCGTTTCGCAAACAAAGAAGTTATGCACATACATAAGAAAAAATATACAGTGATCATAAAGTTCCGCACAAAATTCATAATTTAGTTATGTAATATTTTTGCGAAAAACGCTCGAACAGGTCTATTTTTGTTTTCAAATTGCCATCTTTAGATATCCGAATCCGAATTGTTTCAAGAAATAAAATTTTTATTTTTGATGTAAAACGTAATTTAAAAAAAAATTTATACAAATTTTTTACTCTTGTTGAATAGAGAATTGAAAAATGTATTTAAAACCCAAAAAAAAGTTGGGGGTTGTCATTTAGAAAAATTGATGACGGTTGTCAGTTCAAAAACAAACAAACAAACGAAATTTTTATGTCAGAAGATGGCAATTTAAAAACAAAGGTCGACGTGTTCAAGCGTTTTTCGGTACATAAGTAAATTATGAATTTTGTGCGGAACTTTATGATCACTCTGTATATATAGAGAACCTCCTCCTTTTTTGAAGTCGGTTAAAAACGGAAGGTGGATCAAATAAGATTTGTTGGGACACAGCGTGACAAAATGTGGATTATGTTGAAAATAGAAACTTATCAGTTTTACTGTCAAAACTGCAAAAATTTTGAAAGGTAAGCGGTTAGTTGTAGGGAGGCCTTTAATACCTTTCAAATGAGGTATCACTTGACCCTTAGTGCCATTTAAGATTTTGGGGCTAACAGCCCCCTCGCGAAGAGGGCGAAGCGTCGGAACTCGAAAAGAATCTGAAAAGATGTGCCCCTGGCAAATAAAATCGACCTGTTCGAGGATTTTTCAATCACAGTAATCAATTCGGAGAAATCTGGACTGGGGAGTTTTAAATTGGACAGCCTGTATATAATTTACTACCGAAAAGACGTTCTTCAAGTGTTTACACACGCACGGGTTTAGGGCACGACGAGCGTATCGTCGTCGTGCCCTAAAATAGTAAGTGCGACAAAATGCCTTATAAACGAGTTATCATACAGTATTTTTTCTACTTTGCCACATTTTTTTATACAAAATAATCAAATTTCACAATCTAGGGAATTTCGGGACGGTTGGCCACATTTGCGAGGTGCATTAACGGCGGCTATGAAAAGGAATTAATTTGAAACGTCAATAAATGATTCTGGGTGACTGTCGGATAAACGACCCAAAAAACTACAAGATTTTCGATAGAAATGATCATATCAGAATATTCTACACATTTTTATTGAGGTACGGATGAACACGATCCGTTTCTTCCAAATATTTTAAAACAACACAAAATCTGTGGAAAAGTTTGACGTTTTGAGGTTGTGAAACCTCCCCATCCAGAAAATGTTTGGAATCAAATCCCGCCGCACAAACAAGTGGACCCCCTTATCCGCGTGATCACTGACCGGAGACACAAACACCTTCAAACACCACAATTATTATTGTGGCATCACAGTCTTTGGCAAGGGCCATCAGTGTACTTGTTTGTGTTACCAGCTTGACCATCACCAGGAAACAAAATTGCTCAAGTTCCATAAATGAACAAACAACTTTTTGTTCAAAGGTTTCCAGACTGAACGCCCCCAGTGTATATTATGTTACTAGTGTGAAGGCGCATTCTTTCAAAATATTGTTTTGAAGCCACCAAACGTGAAGCCACCAAACAAGTGCCAATAATATAGTAATGCCAATTCCCATCAACAGCTGTTGCTGTTGTTCCCTCTGCCAGCCACTTGGAGTTGACACCTTGACAGCGAAGTATTATAGGTTAGGATTGCCCTGGGATTTCCAAGTTTGCCAATACATATTAAAAAATAAATTATCCTATTGTTAGTAGAATTATTATAACACCGTTTTTGTCTATTATGACACCCAAAACCGTATCGTAATAGCCTCAGTACGAACGCAAAGTAGAAAAATGTCGTTAAGCACTATTTCGATAAATTTTTTAAAGCTCTATCACTAATGGTAGCCGGTCACGTCTTGTGTTCATTCAGGGTAACATAACTGCTGAACGCAACAATCTAGAGATCGTAGAACCAGTTTCCATTCCTTATCTACAAACACTTGACACTTTTCCAGCAGGATAGTGCTAAACCTCATACAGCGTATGTTACTTTAGACCATTTGAACCGTTTTAATATTAACCCCCTTCTATGGCCACCAAAATCGACTGACTTAACGCCGATAGAACATTTTGTTGTTCGCATACTATATTCTATGGAAATTTTTTTCTTCCACTTAGGTATTGTAAATATTTATAATCAATTTGCGCGACCTTAATAGTATATTACATACCGAGAGTTGTAAAGAGGATATTACGTACAAGTGGATCAATTACATACGAGCGACGAAGGAGCGAGTAATGTAAAAATACACGCGTGCGTAATCTCATTCCAACACTTGGGTCTAGCCACCAGCATAGCACAAACGATCCATCGGCACACACAAAAGCTCTTTAAGGAGTCGAGCGCGTAGCACCAATTAATGATCCACGGAAATCTGTAAGACGATGGTAGGAAGTCTCAAAGGGGGCCCTTGTTTTAGTTACCATAAGCCACTTGTAAAAGTTCTATCAGAAAATAATGATATTAACTCGATTCCTACCATCGACCTACTCCTGTCCCAAGGGAGCCCCCAGTTGCAACTGTTTTAAGAGGATTTCCGTGGATCATTAAAATTGGAGCCTCACGCTACGAGCTCGACACCTTAAAGAAACATACTCCAAGAAGGTCATATTTTGTTGTACGTGAAACGCAAGTATTTTCCGGGTTTTACAGTACCTGACAAATAGATATTATTTAACTGAAGTGCAATACCCGTTATGATGAATAAATTTTTTAAATAATATTTTGGCTATTTCAACGAGTTTTATAAGAAAACTGTTTTTTTTTATTAAATTATATTATTCTTCCAATACTTAGCTAGTTCATTTTTGAAGGCTCATCAACACCTCATTAAAGCAATCGCAAAATAATGTAGATATGGGATAAGTAAATTAAATAAACGAATAAACCCTAAATTTTTATCTTTCCTGGTTAATCAATTTAGCTTCGCGGAATTAATTTAGCGTGTATGATGTGCTTTTATCCAGACATCAAGCGAAATGACAAATAAGCTTTGTTCACCTTTGCGAGCTCAATTCATCTATAAAATAGAATGAATGTTAATTACCATTTCGATAACCAATTCAATTATTACTGTTAATGCGTCAGTTGCGATTACCAAAGGTCAGGTAGCATAATTTGACATTTACGCATTGTATTACATACAACATATGGACGCGCTCTAAAAAGACACGGTGTGGGCTCTGTAAGCTACCCGCTAGTAGTACGGAAAAATGGACGCTATAGCCCTCCGCTCTTTACTATCAGGAAGTCCATGATAGCACCTACTAATTCGTAAGACAACTATCATGTGGGCAGGACTACTAAGAATAAGAAAAGATTACATTTTGTTGTCTAACCATTTTTTAGATGTTACGTTTCGTTCTTTCAATGTCTTGCGCTCAGGCCCTAATACTTATACTAATAAGAAGTGTAGTGCACCAGTTCAGTTGCAGGTTCCGATTTGGTATACCAGCATGATGACGTCACCACGTATGGTAACGTAATTAATCTGGAATAGTCCACATGAGAACGTCTGGGAATAATTGTTCACATAGGATGCTCTCATGAGTCTAGAAGACTCTGTGGCGGTGATCTCATACTATACCACGCTCGTAGAAGAGAATGATCTCATTCTTCGGGAATAATCCATTGCGCCGAAAACATGATCTCATGATTCCGGGAATAGAAGGAATCGAGAACGCCAGAAGCGGTATAAGAAGGGATCAAACGACGGAGCAAGGAGTCGATTGATAGCATCGTGAACAAGTGGTCAGCGCGTGTTATTGTGAAAGTTTGCACATAGTGAAAAGTTAGTCTTTTTAATAAAGGTTTGTTACTACGGTGTGCACCAGAATATTTCTTTAAATCCTCGAACCCGCCCGGCTCAGGCTACGTTACAGTATTTTTAACACTAAATAGTGACTCCATAATATAGTTTTCCTATAATCATGACGAGTATGTTAGGATTATATTACCGAAAACCTAGACCCGATTGCGCAACAAAATTTCAAAAAATGTTTTTGGAAGGTTGTATGAAACACGTGCAAAAAGTAGTATGAACTCGGCACAATTCTTACAGTCCCTTTTTGACACTTTTGTTGCATAAGTAACTATTAATCTAAGTATTCTTCAAAAGGACAATATTAACGCGTCACTATACATACAAAACACAGATAAGAATAAATTATTCTATAGCAGAGATAAATTTTATAACTCATCCACATTCGAGTTGCAACCGCAATCCGGATCTTAAGCGTGGAAACTATAGGTTTGATGACAAACATTCCTCGTAAGGTCATAAACTTGATAGCCGTAGGAATGAGCCAAGTTTTAATGTGTACGACCACAAACACAACGCCACATTTCTTTTCTACGACTAATTAGTTTATTTCCATAAATAACTAAGATTTTGCATTATTTTAAACAAGAATTATGTCGCGAATAGAATAGCGACTTTTGAAGTTTCCCTAAATTATAATATTATAAGTATCTAACTCTGTTAGTACCCTATAGTAGCCACAAATATTTTAAATATATTTAAAAAAATCTATTGGATAAATATTTTTAGTGAGAGGTTTTTGAATATATATTGTTTATATTTTATTCAAATGTAGATAAAATAAACATTTGAAATATTTACTCAAGATTAATAATAATCTGTTATTTCTATATTTTTTAAAATATATTTGATAAATATTTTTATTGAGAGATTTTTGAATATGTATAGTGTTTATATTTTACTCAAATGTAAAAAAATATTTTCTCTTTAACAAAAAGTACTGTATAGTCATTCAGACAATTCAATTTGCCTAGATAAAATAAAAAGATTTATTAGCAGCAGCTGAAATAATTTATTCAAAACACTTCATCCCTGGCCCTGTTTAGAATGTCTAACATGAAAGTATAATCAAAAACAACTTATTACCTTGAGTTTTCTAAAAGACAAAAACGAATGAATAATTTTAGCATCTATTGAGATATAAACTGAAGAAAGGCTATCAAATAAATGATAAATATCTGTAATTGGAGTGCTCTATAATTAAATAGATTTTATTAAATTAAAGAATAATAATATAAGAAATATTGGAAATATAATAAAAATAAAACTAAAGAAATATATAATAAATAAATAATGACTTTATTAAGGGGCGAAATCTCGCACAATGCTACTCCAAATAAAAACAATACAATAAATTGCAAAGTAAGAAAAGCTAAATAAAAAAAAGAAGAAAGTATACGGTTACAATGTTACAATTAGGACTACATATTATTGGATTTCATAACTGAAGAAAATACAATTTTATTTTTTTCTTAAAGTTATTAAGCGTTTGACTTTAGTGGATTAGGCAGGGAGTTAAATATTTTTATTGTGTTATATGAAAAACTTCGATAGTCTAAGGATGTCTGAAACCGTGGTAAACTTAACTTGGAAACTGCCCGTAAGTTAAAGTTATGTAGCAGTGACCTAGGTATCAGCTTCTGACTGAGATAAGGTGGTGTAGAGGACTTCAATACCGAAAAAGTAAGACAAGCTAAGTTACACTGAAACTGCTTATCAATTTTTAACCATCGCATTTCGTTGATTTTGGCTGAGATGTGATCGAATTTTTTAAGCCCCCAAACGAACCTGGCACAGTTGTTTTGTATTCGTTGAATACGTGTTTTGGCAAGATAATCTAAACATGGATAGTAGACGATCAAAAGGTAATTTAAAATGGAAAGTACTAAAGCTTAGGCTAATTTTTGTAACGGACGTGGACCCGAGATGACTCATCGGTGTAACGACGTCATCAATTACTAGAATGTGCAGGATTTATACTACAACGTACACGAGTATGACATCTTTTAGAATGTCCGGTACAGATCGAGAGCCCCATGGAACATCTGGAGCGTCTAGAAGCATTTAGGCGCCGGTATATTTATTAGAAGACGTTCTAGCGAAAACTAGTCTAGTCGTATCAGTCGATGTCAAAGTCTGAATAAGCTACTGAGCGACATAATCCTTGTGACTCGTGCGAACTGTTAAAGTAAATAATTGTGCCGTTATAACTGTGATCTGTAAATAGTCTAGTGTTTAAATAAATTGTACATAGTTCATTCAAATAAATGGTTTTATCATGATGAAGAATTAATTATTAATTTTTTGTCGAGCTTCGGCTGATGCCAGATACAACCCTATGAATTTCTGCATCTCCTCGTTGGCGGCCCCTGAATCAATTCAAACTGTATTAAATAATACCATGAATAAATTTCAAGTTTCAATTAGAGTAGTTTAACACACCTTTGATTTCTTTTAATTTCTCGTTTTCTGCAACAAAACTACCATGCATACATAAAACTATACATCACATTAAAACTTTTACCTACTTACGTCCTGGTGGTAGTCAACACAATAACACAAAATATGTAATAGTTTGGAAGCTTGGCTTAGCGATGATTTGGATTTTTGAGGCATTGAGTGTCGCCAGGCAGGTAATGGTTTATGACCGTTTGGGTTTCCCTAACTGGCCGACAAACGTTTTCCCCGAACTTTTGTTTGTCTGAATCATATACGTGCAAGAGAAACAAAGCACGGATCAGCAAAACGTGCACATGGACTAAATAAAGACTGGTAGAGCCACAAACCAAAATTTACAATTAATGTAGCAGAAATAAAAAATAAAAGATATAATACAGTGTAAACTCTATCCCATGTAGCAGACGCACATGAATATGACGTCATTTTCAAGTGGTTCGATGACGTCGATCGACCAATATTTCGACGTAACTGTGACATAAAAATGTCACAGATCCTCGACGTCATGCTTGACGTGAAATACACTATATTTCTCGACGTCTATTTAACGTGATTTATGGCGTAATTTTTCTGCATTCTGATCAATTAGGCGCAGGTGAAAAAATAATCGCAAATTCATATTTATTTTACAGAAAAAAAGTAAGTTTGTCCTTTCTGGTCTCTAGGGTTGTGGACCTAGTAACCCCACAATTTATTATGGTTCGTGAAGTTGAAGTAATACTTGGTGTTACTGAAATGTTAATGTTTCACTTATCTGAATGTTCATACAGTTACTTAAAAGAAACACAATATTCGGGTATATTGGAAGTTAAATACTCGTCCGTTCTGGTCCCAGTAGCCTCACAATTTATTCTGCCTCGTGACGTTGAAGCAAAAGTTGTAGCGTGACTGAAATGTTAATGTTGTACTTATCTGAATGTACAAACAGTTACATAAAAGAAACTCACAAGAACTTACTTACCTACTGAAAGATTCTCTGAAACAGACAACCATAAAAGACTCCCCCTCCAGGTACAATTGGGTTTTCTATGCAGACAACAAACAGCCTAAGTGAGACCTTTTGATGGCAACCAGGCGGCCATGGCGGCGGTAAAGTCGGTAAAGTAAAAAACCGTTAAACCGAACCGGCGATTGCGTAGTTGTTGCGCAGTCGTAAATCCTAATAAGGAAAGTCGACAAATTTTGGAAATGATTTTTCCCAACGCAAAAAAAAGAAGTCCCTGCAGAATATCCGCAAAAATATTTCAAAATATTCAACTATTATATCCCAATTGCACGCCAAATACCTACGTGTACTCGCGAAATATTCTGATTGTATTTGGCGTGCACGAGAGATATACGGGAAGACTAGTGCCCGAAACGGTTTCATTTGTAAATTGTCAATTTAGTAATTGTAATTTTCGTTAATACAATTTTGGATTGTTCATTAATTTTGTTGTTTGATATTTGCACACTGTGCTTATACCCGGATATTGCACATGTGCATGAATATTCGACGATATTATCACTTAATTCGATAAATTTTAAATAATGCTGTCTTCGGATTGGTTGAAATTTTCTGAGGGCAATAGTCAACTAAATTTATGGAAACATGAAAAAGACGTCAATATCCCGTGACATTAAATACGTGAAAATTTGGTAGAAACAATGACGTGTTTTCGACGTCATCTTCAGGTTGACGACGTCGTCGACCACTAACCCGCAAAAATTGACTTCATAACTACGTGTTAGAACGTCGTTCTGCTACCTGGGATATAGCGAAATTGAAGGGACCGGGTATTTTTTTACGTTATAAAGAGTTTTCGTTATACAGAGAGCAAAAGAAAACAATATAATAACAATATAAACCAAACAGACCTTACCAATTTCTGTGTTTTATGGAGTTTTTCTTATATATGAGTTCGTTATATAGAGTTTACACTGTATTTATAATTATGTACCTGATGTTATACCCAGCTATATACCCAGCAATAAAGTCTCGGGAAATTAATTTTTTCGTTTTAAACGTTTACAGCACGAAATTTCTGAAAAAAAAGTTTTTTTTTGTTATCTCAAATAAATATATACAATATGTATACAGAGAATATAAAAATATACAAAGCAAAATATTCTTTCTAGCATAAAAAAATATTAAACAAATGTCTAATAAAATATAAGTAATACTTACATATTACTAAAATATATACTTCAAATATTTTCCACGAGATATTTCATTCACATTATACATTAATATAACTAATATTCAAAAGAGATTCAATATTTTCTAAATACTTAATATAGGAAATAAATAAACTTGGCTACTGGGGTAAATGTAATATTGATAGCTTGTGGTTTCGATAAAAATGAATTAGATGAATTCGTTGGGAACGCTAAAAAATAATGATCACGTTTTATTGTTAGGAAAATGAAGGTCCTAGAAGTTAACAAAACGCACTTATATTAAGCGGAACGATTTTACAAACATGTGTTATGAGTGCGAAGACGGCAGTTCACACTAACGGCTGTTCGCCCACACCGTTTTTACAAGTGTACGTTGGCGCGTGAGATTAAAATTTATGAAAGGAAATAATTTGTTAACTTACAACATTGTCAACTTTGATAATTATTATTATTTAACCTTAGATTTGTCTTACGATTTATACACATTGAACATAATAAAAATAAATGAACTAGAACGGTCTTTTTGTAACTTCAATAAAAGAAGTACCTACTGGGCTAAGATGCATCCACAGATGCTTTCTGACTAATTTTAAGATATGGTGGAGGCGCCGGGTAAAATCTTCAACAGATACGATTATTTGATGAATAGTTCCAGAAATTTACACACATATACAGTTGATAAATAATTTTTGTAATATTGGGTAAACAATAAAACATTAGTTTGTGTTGTAAGAGAAAAAGAACAAGTTAAACTAATATTCTTTAAGATAGTCAAAGCTATTATATGCAGAAGAACCTATAGAATACATGGAAATATTCTCCTTATTTCTCAAATGGTGGTGTTCTTCAAGAAGCGTAAGATGACATCGGCTGTCGTCCTTTCGGATATATCTTATCGACACGGTCTGAAAAGCGAAACCGGTCTAAGTTTCCGAAGGATGAGTGGTTTGAATGTAGTGGTTTTATTTAAATTTCTCATCTTGTGTGTGCGGCGACTTTTATTGAATAAACACCTCGAAATGAACACACATTTACTGCCAAAAATAATTGAACTCAATATTTTGCAAAAAAAAAAAAATTGCTTTTCAAATTAGGAATCAACTTAATGGAGAAGCTCGCGAATGTTTCTAAAATGAGTTCTTGTCTAACATGCAACTATTAATTTCGTTAATTCCAGACATAATCTCGACTTCTTTAGATTATAATCTCGTAATGTCATCTAGCAACTATCAAAGAGGATAATGAAATGCGCCTTTTGCGTTTGCCGCGAACTGCAAAATAATGTTATAACTAGACGTTGCATCATGCATTTCCTGAAATTGTGGCAACTCCTCAGTCACTTTTTTTTCTCCACAAAACTTCAAAGGCAGCATTATGAGTGGGCAGATAGCAAACAAACAACTACATTACCATTAGAGTCTTGGCATCTTTAGATTTACAAGTGCTTGTATTAATTAATTGTTTACTTATAATTAACTTTAACGTCACTCACAGGAAAAAGAGATAAGGGAAAAATGTCTCAATAGTGTGCTATAAATGTCCTGAAAACAACAGGATCTAATATGCCTCATGAATTGTTTACTAAAATTTTTGCCTTTGCCGAAAATACGATACGTTCTTAATGCCTCAAAATGTTTCTTCCAGGAGAGTGAGGACGTGCGATGCCCTGCAATGTGGAGCTATGTGATGGCCGCCGCCAGAGGTGACCCACGTCGGCGACCTGGATCTGTATTTACCGTGCAATCGGCCAACTGTGGTCCGGGTCCTTGCAGAGACGGACTCAACTGCGCCCGTTATCCTCTTAATTCTGGATACAAAACGGCCAGTTTTCATAAAGACAAAATAACCAGAGGATTTTCGAGGGATGAACTCGACTCGACTCTCTCTCGCGACGGATCCAGAGATGTTCTGGCTGAAGTGCGAGTACATACACCATGCTCGGAAAGATGCCAAAGCCCCACTGAAACTCCACTCACTCATCCTCTGCAGGTATTTAAAAAATTTGCGTCGTCCGCTCCAACTTGTAAAGAATATTTACTTATTATGACACAAATTTAATCTCGCTTTTGGTTTAACTTGGTATTTAAAAGGATCTGCTTAAGACGATCAAAGTCTTAATAACGGATTTGCTTGAGGGGATGTGATGACCTACTTTTGCATATTTTATGAGCTATAGAAATGTAACGTTATTCACGAATAACGACGTGGTGGATTATCCAAAATACACGTCAAGTGGATTTCTTTGTGAAGTACATTTTGCATTGCTTAATCAAACCTTTTATTATTCATGATAATATTGTATGCAGATGAATCTAATATTATTTTATTAGAATTTTTGAAGTAAAACTTCTTTACGGTGAATGCGTGACGAGAGCGTTACGAAAAGTGTGATCGGGCGAAGCGAACGGAAGTTTTTACAATAATTAATTCATAGAAAAAATGCCTTAACGGGATTCCAACCCGCGTCCTCTCCGTTGTGAATAGGCACTTCACAGATTACAGCCATTTGCGTCTGTCAGTTTTGTATGCAATTGCGCTACTTATCCTAAATCGCTACACAGGATTGCCAACTTTTCGCTGACGACAAACTGAAACATGCATTATCCAGTACTGCAGACGGTATAAATTCAGGATTCTGTAGCTCCATTTATAAACTTACATAAATTAAGAGCACTTTCACAATGGCGAACTGAAGTTTTACTTCAGCCTAAAGGTCTAAAGCACACTTGTTATTTTTTTTTTCTACGACCACATTTTGTACACTACCTGTACTTTAATATTTTAGGTTCATTAAGATACAAGTTTAAAACCAATAGAATAATATGATATCAAGTTTCTCCTAATTTGTTTTGTTAAAATAATTAAAATCACTGAAAATGTTGATAGTGAAATTTTAACAAAACCCGAAATTACCGAACACGCCAACAGGACAACAAATGATTTATTACCGTCAAAATCCCGGAAAACGTATGAAAACTTCTACTCTCAATTTATGGAGTGGAGAAAGGAAAACAAGGTTAGCAACTTTTCAGAAAAAAACTTTTTAATTATGTATTTAGATGAATTATCCAAAAAATTAAAGTCAACAAGCTTATGGACTCATTACTCAATTTGAAAACCTAACTTATCAATTAAACATAAAGTGTGTACTTGACAAAATATGCCAAATTAAAAAGCTAAAACGTTTTCAACAATTGAGATAAAGCAATTTATTGGAGATATTAATTTTCGCTGGTGGTGATATAACTTCACTAAAACGTCACGGTGTATAGAAGACAGTCTTGTTTTTAGTGCAACCGATAGCAATATACTGACTGCGAGAACGAGGGTGTGTTTTTGCGTCCTAACAATTTTTTGTGGGATGAGTTCAGAGCTCTGATTACCGTGAAAACACGTTC
Organism: Diaperis boleti; assembly: GCA_963583935.1. Classification (NCBI taxonomy): domain Eukaryota; kingdom Metazoa; phylum Arthropoda; class Insecta; order Coleoptera; family Tenebrionidae; genus Diaperis; species Diaperis boleti. The sequence continues at coordinate 23,912,604 of OY757249.1, forward strand.
AGAATAGTGGCGTATTCGGTAAACAGGGTTATATTCCATTTTTGTTTTTCGAAATTGGAGAAAACCAGTTATTCTCATTTATTCCCTAAATTTTTGCAGGTATCCATGACACCATGTGTAGTGCACTAATAGTTTCTTAGCCCATTTGTAGTCTATCAGCCCGATTTCATGTTGATTTGCGACTGGTTGCAAGTGCCGGTTGCTATGGAAACGTCTTAACTAAAGACCAGGCAGTAAGGCTCAATTTCATAATCAATTTAATATAGCAACCAAAAGGTGGACAGAAAGGCAAACTATGAAATTTGTGCAATTACATGAAGAAGCAGAGTGCATATGGCATATTAATATCGATGCGATGTTCCTGAACGTCTCTGGATTCTCTAATGCCACTTATTCTAGAAAAGTCGCAGAAGCACCAAGCATGTTACGTCGCTTGATACACTCCCGAATCCACATGTTCTTTTATAGGTTGCTATTGGTTTCATTCATGCATTAATAGATCTGCAACAAGAGCGATTCGAGCTCGAACATCTTTTGCCATCCTGAATTATACTGGAACCAAACTAGTATAATCATGTGGGTCAACAGAAATCGTACGCGAATTAATTCGCTCCGAGCAGACTGAGCATACCCACAATTAAAATTGAGTAACCGTTCAGGGGCTAGACACGGTCACTCAAACTGCCTTGTGTGTTTTTCGGTGGATCATTGAAATTGGTGCCTCGCGCTACGCGCTTGGTGAACAGAAATTACCATTGCAACCGACAGTACTTGAAGAACGAGGGTGTGTTTTTGCGTCCTAACAATTTTTTGTGGGATGAGTTCGGAGCTCTGATTACCGTGAAAACACGTTCAGAAAAGTAGCGTATTCGGTAAACAGGGTTATATTACAAGTTTTTTTCTAAATTGGAGAAAACCAATCGTTCCCTATTACCTATGTTTCGAACTCTATTTTCTCAATTATTCCCTAAATTTTTGCAGGTATATCCATGACACCATGTATAGTGCACTAATAGTTCCTTAGCCAATTTGTAGTCTATCAACCCGATTACATGTTGATTTGCGACTGGTCGCAAGTGCCGGTTGCAATGGAAACGTCTTAACTAATGACCACTAAAGGCAGTAAGGCTCAATTTCATGTTTCATTTCACATGAAATTGATCCTTACTGACTGGTGTTCCTATGGAATTTTGAACATGTTCTATATAAAAATTAACATCGATGCGATGTTCCTGAATGTCTCTGGATCCTCTAGATGAGTTCGGAGCTCTGATTACCGTGAAAACACGTTCAGAATAGTGGCGTATCGGTAAACAGGGTTATATTCCAAGTTTTTTTTTTGTAAATTGGAGAAACCCAATCGTTCCCTATTACCTATTTTTCGAACTCTATTTTCTCAATTATTCCCTAAATTTTTGCAGGTATGCATGTATAGTGCACTAATAGTTTCTTAGCCGATTTGTAGTCTATCAGCCCGATTTCATATTGATTTTCGACTGGTCGCAAGTGCCGGTTGCTATGGAAACGTCTTAACTAAAGACCACTAAAGGCAGTAAGGCTCAATTTTATGTCTCATTTCACATAAAATTGATCATTACTGACTGGTGTTGCTATGGAATTTTGAACATTCTAGATAAAAATTAATATCGATGCGATGTTCCTGAACGTCTCTGGATCCTCTAGATGAGTTCGGAGCTCTGATTACCGTGAAAACACGTTCAGAATAGTGGCGTATTCGGTAAACAGGATTATATTCCAAGTTTTTTTTCTTGTAAATTGGAGAAACCCAATCGTTTCCTATTACCTATTTTTCGAACTCTATTTTCTCAATTATTCCCTAAATTTTTGCAGATATATCCATGACACCATGTATAGTGCACTAATAGTTTCTTAGCCGATTTGTAGTCTATCAGCCCGATTTCATGTTGATTTGCGACTGGTCGCAAGTGCCGGTTGCTATGGAAACATTTTAACTAAAGGCCACTAAAGCCAGTAAGGCTCAATTTCATGTTTCATTTCACATGAAATTGATCCTTACTGACTGGTGTTGCTATGGAATTTTGAACATTCTACATAAAAATTAATATCGATGCGATGTTCCTGAATGTCTCTAGATCCTCTAGATGAGTTCGGAGCTCTGATTACCGTGAAAACACGTTCAGAATAGTGGCGTATTCGGTAAACAGGATTATATTCCAAGTTTTTTTTTCTTGTAAATTGGAGAAACCCAATCGTTTCCTATTACCTATTTTTCGAACTCTATTTTCTCAATTATTCCCTAAATTTTTGCAGATATATCCATGACACCATGTATAGTGCACTAATAGTTTCTTAGCCGATTTGTAGTCTATCAGCCCGATTTCATGTTGATTTGCGACTGGTCGCAAGTGCCGGTTGCTATGGAAACATCTTAACTAAAGACCACTAAAGCCAGTAAGGCTCAATTTCATGTTTCATTTCACATGAAATTGATCCTTACTGACTGGTGTTGCTATGGAATTTTGAACATTCTACATAAAAATTAATATCGATGCGATGTTCCTGAATGTCTCTAGATCCTCTAGATGAGTTCGGAGCTCTGATTACCGTGAAAACACGTTCAGAATAGTGGCGTATTCGGTAAACAGGATTATATTCCAAGTTTTTTTTCTTGTAAATTGGAGAAACCCAATCGTTTCCTATTACCTATTTTTCGAACTCTATTTTCTCAATTATTCCCTAAATTTTTGCAGATATATCCATGACACCATGTATAGTGCACTAATAGTTTCTTAGCCGATTTGTAGTCTATCAGCCCGATTTCATGTTGATTTGCGACTGGTCGCAAGTGCCGGTTGCTATGGAAACATCTTAACTAAAGACCACTAAAGCCAGTAAGGCTCAATTTCATGTTTCATTTCACATGAAATTGATCCTTACTGACTGGTGTTGCTATGGAATTTTGAACATTCTACATAAAAATTAATATCGATGCGATGTTCCTGAACGTCTCTAGGTCCTCTAGATGAGTTAGGAGCTCTGATTACCGTGAAAACACGTTCAGAATAGTGGCGTATTCGGTAAACAGGGTTATATTCCAAGTTTTTTTTTCTAAATTGGAGAAAACCAATTGTTCACTATTACCTATTTTTCGAACTCTATTTTCTCAATTATTCCCTAAATTTTTGCAGGTATATCCATGACACCATGTATAGTGCACTAATAGTTTCTTAGCCGATTTGTAGTCTATCAGCCCGATTTCATGTTGATTTGCGACTGGTCGCAAGTTCCGGTTGCTATGGAAACGTCTTAACTAAAGACCACTAAAGGCAGTAAGGCTCAATTTCATGTTTCATTTCACATGAAATTGATCCTTACTGACTGGTGTTGCTATGGAATTTTGAACATGTTCTATATAAATATTAATATCTATGCGATGTTCCTGAACATCTCTAGATCCTCTAGATGAGTTCGGAGCTCTGATTACCGTGAAAACACGTTCAGAATAGTGGCGTATTCTGTAAACAGGGTTATATCCCAAGCTTTTTTTGTAAATTGGAGAAAAGCAATCGTTCCCTATTACCTATGTTTCGAACTCTATTTTCTCAATTATTTCCTAAATTTTTGCAGGTATATCCATGATACCATGTATATTGCACCAATAGTTTCTTATCCGATTTGTAGTCTATCAGCCCGATTTCATGTTGATTTGCGACTGGTCGCAAGTGCCGGTTGCTATGAAAACGTCTTAACTAATTTCACATGCAATTGATCCTTACTGACTGGTTTTTAGTTAAACGTTTCTATAGCAACCGGCACTTGCGACCAGTCGCAAATCAACATGAAATCGGGCTGTATATCTACTTCTGAAGGCGTATTATACGTCATTAAATAAAACAAAACATATTACGATAGGCTTTTTGATGTAATTGCTGGAAACCCAACTTCACATTCAGTATTTTTTTATAGTTTCAGCATTAATCTCGGTAAAGAAATCATGCGACAAAGTTTGAACCTATGTGCACCACAAATCCATAAATGAGGTTTATTTAAGGACCTCATTAATTAATAAGGATGTTTTTATTCGTTCGTTGAATTATCCTAAAAACCGACAGAAAAAATTTCAAATTAACATTTCCTTCCAACAATTTTTTGCTACTATACGCATCGTAAGGTCAACATCCTTTTGTTACCCTTTTTTCTACTTCCTTTGGTTTTTTGCCTAAACGCAGGACCTCGTAAGTGTAATGTTTTTTTTTTATATGAGACGAAAAAACGTTGACGCTAATTTTATTAAGCGATGTAAAATTCAGGAGGTCCTGTGTTTCTGTAATGTAGACATAAATTATTCGATTTATCGAGTTTAAAGCTCTGCCATCAAATGGAGAGAATAATTTATTATTATTGACAAAAATCTGGGAAAACTAAATTTCCATAAAAATTAAACTTAGGAGGTCTGCGTTGAGACCGTCGATATTTTGTTTAATACTTTTGTTTAGAAATTAATTCATAATGATTATTATAATTTAATTTAATACAATAATTTATCATATTATATTGTAATATATTATAACCCATACCGTGCGATCATTTAAATTATAAATTAGAGTTGGCTGTGAAATTTAAATTAGGTTGGCATTACTAATTGTTGACAATTTGGTTTAATATTTGAATGTCAAAGTGAGTTTAGAGAATTTCCAAAGTGCTTTTTCACGGCTTCCAGGCAGTGCCACACCTGTGAAACAGTGTTTTCATCAAAAGTGTAACACCGTTCGACCAGCGGATTCTAATGTACAATTTTTCCGACCGCTTATTAAACCAAATTGTCAACAATTAGTAGTGCCAACCTAATTTAAATTTCGCAGCCTACCTTACTTATTTAACTTAGGTCTTACCAAGTAACGATTTTAATACGTGCTTAAATGACTAATTTAAAAGAGGTATAAAATAATTTTAGAGCAAATTAAAAGATAACATTTTAAACAAAATTTTGCAAAATTTAAGTAGCAAATTAATTCTCTAAAAACTAATTATAACTCAATTTCAATAACGTGTGTTGCCTCCCCGTGATTGAATTACAGCTGCTATTGTTCTTGGCGTACCCTCAATGAAATGTTGAGTCTCTTGCTAGTCAATTTCTTCTCAAATTTGAGTCACTGCCACACTGCGTTTACGACGCCACACTCTCTGCCGGCCATCTGGTGATCTGAGGCAAAATCTGGATTTATTAACTTTGGATTGACTCCACTCATTAATTTCCCAGTTTTTGTGTTCATGAAAAAAACGCAACCGTTCTCTGCGATGTTCCCTGATCAAGAGTGGTCCATTTGCAGATTTTCTTGCATTTAGACCTTCTTCCTCTAATCTTATTCTCACTCTTCGTGCACTAACAGAACTTCTTCTAAGGCGTTTCGAGCACTAACAGCAGTTGTGTCCCTATTTCCCAAAACTTGTAACGTAAGCAAATGATAATCTTGGACTGTTGTGCATCTTTTTCTCCGTGATCCAGCTCTTCTAGTGTAGTTTCCAGTTTCTCGAAACCTTTCTAGAGCCTTTTGGAGACTACATCTGGAAACACGAAAAACTCGTGCGGCGTAGTATTGCGACCGACCTTCCTGAATCATATCATTACCTTGAGCAGCGTCCGTTGTGTTTAAGACCATGTTATCTGATCGAACGCGTTTTTATGAAAAATATTGGATCGAATTTTGCGCCGCTGAGTGTTTATTTCTACTGTAGGGGACTAATTATTATTATTATGAAAGAAAAATTAATGAACAAATTCGTTGTATTTATATTTTTAATAATTTTTAAAAACACCCCAATGATTATATTTCATTCACTAAACCTCTTATTTTTTAGTTTCCCCAGTTTATAGCCTCCATAAGTCCAAAGAACACACCCAATATAATCTAAGTTTTATATAATTTATAATTTTGGCATAAAGTCCCAAAGCTACGTAATTTTTCCAAAACGTTCACATTTTACGCATTTTGATGTGGGGAAGCGGGCAGCCTATCTATCTACTACCTATTTGTAATAATACATGTATTCAATTATTGTTCACTTTTTGAAGTCGTTTCTCTTTTTTTAAGTTATTTTTTTTACAATTTTAAGTGATGAGTAGACCTAGCCAAGACGCTTCTCGAATAATGAGGAAACGACGAAAATTAAAAATTTGAGGATTTCCCTCGATTTAAATGGGATTCTCTGATCAGATCCTAACTTTTTGACAATGGAACCACCTCAAGAGTTACTGAGGTAACATACATTAAAAAAATATATACAACCAAATTGATAACCTCCTCCTTTTTTGAAGTCGGTTAAAAATGAAGTAATATATATGCTAAAAAGGGTTGAAAGAGCGTTCAGGGTGGTTACATTTACAGCACTCAATTGATACCAAGGAGATATAGATCAACAAATGCAGATAAGACATAAAGTCACGAATGTGATCAATGGAAGAAATAGTGTTACAAAGAAACCACCAGGAATGAAAAAGGGGTTAGTACAATGCATCAGATGTCAGCTATTTGGAAACACCCGGACATACTGCAACCGAGACTGCAACCGACGTCACTTATGTATAAAGTGTGCTGGCTCGCATAAAACCATTGACTGTAAAAAAAAAATTAAGCCGTCACAGGACGCCCGGCAGATGTGAAACATCGAAATTGATGGTTAATGAAAGAATTTATAATTAAAGTAAACCGATAAACAAATGTGGAGTAAAATAAATAAATACATAGTTTCCTTAATAAAATAAATATATTTTTTTCTTAAAACGTCAAAAACGTGACTACGTGTTTACGTCAGTGGGTTATGACAAATGGCCATTTCTCTGCCATGGCAGACAAAGTAGTCTAGCGGCGCATAAAGGAGCCTTGAAATTACTTTATGCGCCGTGGGGCTCAGTCAAAAACATGGCATGTTTTATTCGGTGAAAAGTGGCTTTTCGTGGCTCGTCCGTATTTGTCAAACCTACAGACTTGCCACGAGAAGCCTCACTTTTGCTCCTAATGAAGCAGTTTACTATTTCTTATTGTTCTAATTATAATAATATACAGGCTGCCCCAGAAGGACCGCACCAAGTTTAGAAAATTACAAAATTCAAAAATTTCGTTTTACCTTTAAAGTTGACCAATCAGAAAGCTCTTTATACCTGCGGATAATTAAAGAGCCAGCACTGAAGTACAATGAAAATTAAATAAGCTTAGAACAAAATATAAATTTTAATCGACGAAATTTAAAGTCAATAAAGTCCACTCCCCTTAACGTTTGAGGAACTGACGCTGACGTTTTTTATCTCCGGTCGGGCATTTTTTGTCTATTTATGAACCAGTTTTTAGACCGCTTTATTAAAATGTTAATAAAAAATCTAAAAATTCTATAGATTAGGTGTTGCGGGGGAATTGGCTCCGACACCGCGGGTCCATTGCGTCCCTTATTCCTGTTTCTCATCCAGCCATCCGACATTATCGAAAAAAGCTAGGATAGTTCCAGGTGAGGTACACCTCAAGTTAGCCCAGCTGGGCCATGTCTCCGCCAGTATGGACTTTCTGGTTGAGGCGAGAGCCGGACATGAAACATTATTAATAACAATTTATAATTTGAAACTTCGACCGGACATAAAATGTATAATAGTAGATTATATTACAAGTGACAGAAATGCTTCATTGTCAGCGAGTGAGATCTTTGAATCAGGAGTGCGATACACATCTCACGAGCTTACAATGTCATTTCGGTCACGTGTAAGATACGACGTTTTATACCCGACAGGTAATGTGTAATTTCTTGGAAAAGTTAAAAATCAAAAAATTAATTAAAGTGTCAAAATGACGTTTCAAAAAATAATTCATGTCTTACCATTGTGTAACCATAGTAATTCACCCCTTTTTATCATTATATCAATTCTGACAGAAATACTCCATTATACCTTCCTATTGCGTGGCAAAAATAGGCATCTTAATGTTAGTCGGGTTTAAATACTATTAATGTTGTATAAATTACTATTATTCAATTTTGACAGTTTAAAGTGACTTTATTAACTCCATAACAACCATCGCAGTCAGCCACCGATTTACTAATGAAATTTTATGGATCTTATTCAGTAGTGAATTAAAAAAAAAGTTTCAATGGAGAACAACATATTTTTGTTATTTGTACAAATATTTACATTCAATTATTCTTTCTCTTTGGTATCTCTAATATAAAAGTTACAATTATCTAAATTACTAAAATTTGTACCAAATCGACGATGAACGGGCAAATTTATGTCTTGATGATTTTTCTCAAAATTTCAATTTTATTATTGAGAGAATCCTCTATGTATATTCTTCCACAACACCGTTTGAAAGCCAACCACCGTGTCTCTTTACAACTGTTATACCTGCCCCAGAGTCCGCCAGTACAGTTGCACTCGATTGTCTGAAGATTCCTCCGTGGCCTGAAGCTATGGCCCGTATGTTCTTCTGGTTTTTGAAGACCAATAGATTGTGCAATTCTTGAGAACATTTTGAAAAAGTATTCACTCCTACGGGTTGCACCGTGCATTTTTTGTTTCTGTAATTCATGAAGAACTGTTTGTCTGAAATGTTTTCAGGTCGTAACATTTTGTACTTCCGAAAAACGTCAATAGCATGAACAGTGTTATTTCCATTGATGATGGTAAACGTTCTGAGCTTAGGAATCTTCATGTCCGGAATTACAATAATTACGCTGCCTCTGCCATCATCATGATCAACTAACACCAATTCACCAATTCTGTAACCTCCAAAAACTCCCACGATTAAAATCACTTTTAGCAGTAAATATTCATCATCGGAAGCAGTATCCAAGAATCTTTCCATTTCTTCGACCTTTGACTTCTTTGGTCTGTGACCAACAAGACTTGTTGTTTTAGGAAAGCTAACACTTGATGAAATCGACAACAATTACTACTTTAAAACTCATAAATAATAATGGCGGTGTCACAAACCTGCTTAAATATCAATATTTTCTTTCACAGATAACATTTTCGTAAGTTGGGAATAATAGGACCACAGTGACGAAGATTTTGCATTTTTGAATGGTTCCGAAATATAAGCCAAAATTATTTTTTCGTCTACTCCCCTTTCTTGCTTTCGCTTCCTCCATTCACAAAAATTCGCATATTCTTTTTCATACGAACGTTTTGATTTGGCTGGCACCACTGTATTCAAAACATCCAATGCTTCATGTAGAACTGCCGGGGGTACAAAAACTCTCTTTTTGTCTTGATCTTATACGATTCCAACCATTTTTCGCACAAGCGTCACGAGTTCCACAAGTTTGGAAAAATGTAAACAACTTGCTGTCACAGAAATGTTTTACGCGGTCTACATGATTGTTCTAGACCGATTAGTGATTTGAATATTATTCTATTTTTTGTTCAAAATATCGTCAAAATTGAATAAAAACATATACAGTGCGTTTTTTTTATCACTGGCCATAGGAATTCTCATGTTAAATGTTTTACCCCATGTTAAAATGAAGATTTGGAATTAAAATTTTTACACAATATAATTTACAACTTCTTCTTTCAACTACACTAAAAATTATGCCTTTAAAATGAAATACAGTGTTTAAAAAAATTAAATTGTTTATGGATTTTTTTTCAGTATTATTTAGGTGGCTGTTGAAAAATTCGCATTATCATGACAGATGCACAAATGTATTATTCCCATTTCGCTGATATTATATTTTGGAGACATTTAAAAATTATTTTTATTAAAATTCAAAACTACAATTATCTAACAGCAACAATGTAACACAACAAAGATTAGAAATAATAACAAAAATAGTAACAATTATTACAAAAACAACACAAAACAACACATTTCACCATAAACTACAATCGGTGTTCAAAGTACTGACTAAAAGCCGCCAAACAGTGACCTAGTGGATCGTAAAATTGACGCCTTACATTTTCCATTATATTATTGCAGGCCTCAATAATTAATTCGTTCCTGTAATTCTTCCGCGTTCACGGGATTCAGTATGTTAAGATCAAAAACTTTCTGACCGATGTATCCCCACAAGGCCATCTGTAGGGTCCTTTCCTTCCTATCCAACTTTCCGAAACTGCATCATTAAGGAATTCAACAACTGCTCTTGCTGTATGTGGAGGAGCCCCATCGTGTTGAAGGATGATCTGACCATTAGCTCTTTGCTCAGCTAATGCCGGACCAATCACCATAATCAGTATGTTTAAATATATTTCAGCGTTGAGAGAACCGTCAAGAAAAAATGGTTCTATTATTTCGTCCCCTTAATACTACAACTAGATAACTCTAGGTACAACTAGATATCTTTTTCAAAAGCAAAAAATTCTCAAAAAACGTAATTCTAATAAATTAAAGCATTATGGACGTGCAAATTGGTCCAATTGCTTACAATGTTTTTTAAAAACAATATTAATTTTAAATTGCTTTCCTGAAAAGTTTACATTTTCAAGTTACCTAATTATAGTATTAAGGGGACGATTTGATTACCAAACATTTCCAACCAAACATTTACTTTACTAGGCCACTGAGTATGCGTTTTTCGAATAATATAGGGCTTTTCTCAAGACCAATTTTGACAATTTTGCTTATTTGCAGACCCATTGATGTTAAATGTTAAATGTAGGTACTCAGAAAAAATGTACTTAAAAAAACGAAGTTCTTTTAAACTAGAAGATTTTTTTTCTTCGGCTGCCAAACAAATACTCAACTTTACCTCAAGTACATGAGGAGTCCGTATACGCTTTTGGTGTCGATGGTTGATGCATCCTATAGTTAAGAATGTTGTACCCAGTGTCTGCAACGTGGTCTCGCTAGGGATCGGCCTGTTGGGATATTTTGCCGCAAAATTGTCAGATCTTTCCCTAGGCGACATACTTTTAATGTAGGGCGTTACCATTTCAATTTTCTCTTAACCGGTGTAAAACGGCATTGGAATATTGAAAATATTGGAGTGCAAAATAAAGCAATAATTTGAAAAACGTCAAAATATGTCAAATTTCCCATCACCACCTAAATAATACTGACAAAAATCCATACACAATTTAATTTTTTCAAGCACTGTTTTTCATTTTAAAGGCATAATTTTTAATGTAGTTGAAAGAAGAAGTTGCAAATTATATTGTGTAAAAATTTCAAGTTCGAATTTTCATCCTAACAAAAGTTAACGTGGAGTAGAAAATTTAACACGAGAATCCCTATGGGCAGTGTTAAAAAAAAATCACTGTATACAACTCGTGATTTAAACATTGTAATTCACTCAAAGATATGATCAACATATTTTCGCGAATAAACGTATGTTTAATTCACTTGATGTATAATATTTGTTATTGCACTACAATTTTCACGTCACTTTTTACACTTGGTGCATAACTAACTAATTTTGGTGTTCCAAAAAATGATTAGTGCTATATTACTTTCCGTACAGTACTACCACCGTTGATAGTTTTTTTTGACATCCGTACAAGTGTCGTAACCTAATGGTTTTAAACCGGAAGCAATGTATACGGTAACACATGTATAAGTTCAATTTATGTGTCATTCTCTAGACTAGCATACAATAAATAATTGTCCTATGAATAAAATTTTAAAAATATGCATAATGGGTCTGCAACTAACAATCAGCAATCATAAATACAAATTATATAATTGATTGGAATGGCTAGAAGCGCCGTCGATCGTTAAACTGCTCACTTAACGCGAAAGTACTACCCGTACATCCCACTCTCGAAACTTCATTGCTCGAATTTGAATATCCAAGAAACGAATTGACGGCATTAGTCTCTAAGTTCCAAAGTTAGGGCAAAAATTTCGCGATTGATTTATTCATTCGGTAGCAAGTCGGTAGTAGTTATGAAATATCAAATAGGTGACTTCTCAACACCATTAATATTCCCAGCGTCTACATTCGGCATATCCAACAGTTTCAAACTATAGTTCGAGTATTGAAATGGAACCCAATGTAATTAAGTGAATTCGGCTACGTGACACTATTAAAAATCACATAAATAAAACGTGTTTGCAATTAGAAATATATTAACCCGCACGTGATACAAATTCGGCGTCAGTCCCGCATGCGATGCTTCTTGAAAGCTGTTGTCGCATTTAATGTCGGTGTGTGGTGGTAGTGGCAAATTGATAGTTGAAGTTGAATAATGTGAAAACTTCATATATCTGGAATGACAATGAAATGGTGACAGTTAAGTTGCACATTTCCGATAACATTCGGGTACGTAAAAAGATATATGCATAGACGAAAAGATTCTTCAAAAAACGCTTGCCAATGTGAATATATTTGAAACAAAAATGTATTCCAGTACTTTTGGTTATTAGCACCTACATTAAGTGTTTTCGCGTATTTTTTTAATACATTTTATAAATTAACCTTTTAAAGATAACCAACTTTCTCAAGGGTGATTTTATTATGACCAAAAAAGGTATAAAATACAGTGAATAATAGACAGTGCGTCAATAGAACAGTTTGCACAAATTTAATGAGTTCAAGTTTAATCCTGGAGTGTATGGATCCTATCATCATATGGATTTCAGAAACCTAACCAGTAGTCCTGATTCTGGCTTTCTTGGAAAACTTCTGCATCCGATTTGATCTATTGTGATGGGTAATGCCAATCGCTTCTACATTATTTATGTATTAATTTATTTTTTATTATTCACAAATAGCAGAAATACCCGGCTTTGTCCTGGTTAGACCACCAACAAAAGCCGCAAAACATAATTATTTTACTTAAAATGTTCTAATTTAAAGTCACTGTATAATAAAGGTACCGCGACCTGGCCGCCATTCCAAGTAAAACATCTCATCTGATTTGACCGAGTCGCTGTGACATTTTTATCTTACAGAGTACTTAATTTCGCCCGGTTTGAACTTTAAATATTTGTTTACGAAAAAGAGGTGACACATTGGGGTCGTCATAATTATTCCTAAAACTGTCACTTTGACAACTTTATCTGAATTTCACCTGTTTTGAACTTTAACTATTTTTTACGAAAAACCCTATTATGTTACTCCCCATTGCGAATATTATTTGTGGTCAAAATTTCATAACGATTTGTTCACCGGTTTAGGGGCGCATAACATACGAACAAACAAATAAACAAACCAATTTTGATTTTTGCATATTAAGATATATTTGTATTAGGACTTCTTAATAAGTTGTCCGATAGCTTTTTATTCACAATACTTTTCAAAAAAGGTTCGCATTTGTGCCTGAGTCTATTTTTCTAATTGGCTTATTAAAATTAGATTGATTATAATTTAACATTTTACGTTTGAGGGCGTCTATTATCCAGTAAACACATGCACGTTGTTCTAACGTGGAAAAGCCGTGTATGTGGTTAATAACACGTTTATGGTTGAAAATATCACGTTATATTTTGGTAATACCTTCAACGTTATTTCAACGTATTTTAAGTAACGTAAATTCAACGTTGATTTACAATAAAATAATGACTACGTATCTACAAATTACGACAATTCAACGTTAAAAATATATATGACGCAATAAAGACGTTTAATCAATATTGTTAAACAACGAAAGGTACATAATGTTGATAAAATATAAGTTATTTTCCACGTGCAGTTCTGACGTTTGTTTCTCGTGAAATTTTTACATTAAATACACGAGTTTTTCTAGTGTCATATAGGCGTGTTTGACGTCGTTTATTTTTCGTGAAATTCTTACATTAACTACACGTGTTTTTCTAATCAAATAAAAAATAAAAATATCTAAGGAGTGAAAGAGTTCCAGCAGAGTATAAAAAATCATCATCATGGTGTAGCCCTATAGGTTTTTCGGTTTAAAAGGAGGTTTTTCAATTTACTTCCCTTATTTTTTTTTATTATTGTATTTTACTTTACCTCAATTAACTTTTTTTATAAAAAATCAAATATATATTTATTATTTAAATCATAACTTAAATCAAATTCCATAAAATAGAAAAGAACGAATGGCGGTGAAGTCTAAATTATTATTTTTGACTATTATTTCTCGTAAAATTTTAACATTAAATACACGTGTTTTTCTAGTGATCTATACTACAAATAAAAACGCATTCGAGGCGTGTTTTGGCGCCGTTTACTTTTCGTGAAATTTTCACGTTAAGTATACGTGTTTTTCTAGGCAAATAAACACTAGAAAGAACGTATTCCATATCATATTATTAGGTGTGTTTTGTGGTCAAGTTTATAAGTCAGTAAGGGGTTTCAAAGATAAAAATGATGATTTTAAAATACATAATGTATAATAATCCTACTTAATTTATATATTTTATTTGAATCACGATTAAAATCAAATATAGAAGCATAGAAAGAAATTAATGTGGGTAAAATATAAGTAATTTTTGACGTTCAGTTCTGACATTAATTTTTCGTGAAATTTTTACAATAAATTTACGTGTTTATATAGTCATATAATTATATAGTACATTTATGTACTACAAAGGAACGCATTCTATTGGCGTCTTTTACAGATTCCATATGGACGGTTTTTGCGCCAAGTTTAGAGGCCACTGTAAATTGTTTGTTGCGGGTTATAAAACATATTATATACATTTTTTATTTGAATCACATTTTAAATAAAATAGAATGGTTATAGAATTTAAAAGTAGAAACAACAGAAATGTTTAGTAATGCTAGCATTTCTTTCATAATTTTTACGAAACATGGTAACAACTAAGTTAGCTCTTGTAAACATTTGGCACCCCGAATTTTACCCAAACAACCATGAAAGTTTGATGTTTTCTCGTGGTTGAAGTCTTTTAGGATCATCTCGCCCGCCTAGTTCGCAATAGAGATGAACAATCGCTCTTTGAGAATTCATATAATTATTCAAAAACAAAACAATTGTCTGGATCACTTTTGGTGGTAGATAACTACTTTTAATTCCGATTTCCGATTCACTCATCACCCTGATGATGCCAACATTGTTGGCGAAACGTGCGTCCGTATTTATAATAAAAATTGTTTTTGGTGTTTTAGGGAAAACTGATTTAAAGTGGTCATATATAATTATTATTAAATGAAAATTTAAAAATAAAATTGACATTCCCTATTCTATTATGGTGTCAAAATTACAAAAGCTCTTTAACCCAACGGCAAAGAAATAATTCAATGTAGGTAGCTATATTTACTTACGTAGTACTTACAAATATTATAATATTATAAATAATATAAATATTAATTTAAATGTGTTTGTTAAAGTTGAAAACAAAAATTAAGATCTTTAATTATTACGGTAAATCAACGAAATTAATAAATATTGGTAATGTCTGATAATGTGAAACGCTGTGAAGTAAGTGAAGGTGTCAAAAGACCAGTGAAAAGATTAAAAATAAAACAACGAATCTCTTTTGAGAGTTGTGTCGCGAAGTTTGAGTGTGTCTTTGACCGGAGAAAAGTTTGGTGCTGGTCAGGGAATGAAAAGTTTTTAAAAACGAAATTGAAAGCAGGTATAATTAAGGGACAATTTGAAACATACGTTGAGAAGTTTTACCGTTTAGGGGCTGGAATTTTGAGAAGAACGGATATTGGTTTATGATGGGGGCTGAAGGTTGAGGAACCGACGACGCGAGCGTAATTTTATTGTCGACAATAAATAATAACCAAACTATCATTTAATATAAATACTCTAGTTAGAGTAGTTAGAATTTGTTTTGGCGACAAACAAACATGCTGCTTCCAAGACACAAAAATGTACGTGATTTACAGCTTTTTTTATTGCCTTGCACCTCGAACGAAACGAAACCAAGGAACTCTTTCCAGATGTGTCATCTGTGCTTGGCCATTGCTTTGTTCGATTTTGTTCATTTTCATTCTTCGTCTGAGATCGTGCAGTTCGTTTCGTTTTCGTTTGCTTTACCAAGAGATTTGTGTAGCTTCCAAAAGTTCTAAAGGTAAGTAGTAGAGTATTTTATTTAAAAGTAGTAACTAAGTATACATTTTTTATGCATATTACTAACCAGAATTTGAATTTATTTCGCAAGTGTACCGATTTTATGACTTTCGTCAAAAGTGGTACTCCATGTAAGACCTGGCCTTCTTACAAGGTTTTTAAGATTCATTTTAAGACAGGTATATACATATATACATATATGACAGACGATAAAAAGGCCAACAACCTCATCAAGGAGATTGGGGAAACTGCAGAGGAAACAACTCATCAGTGAAAAGTCTCTCAAGAAAGCAAGTTTTTGGTGATGAGTCTCTTTTTGATGGTAAGCGGCATCGAACGGTAAACCTTGGAGAGGATTTTAGCTGTACCCCGACGACGTCTTATGCATCGCCAATGTCAGCATTTTCTACAGCTTTAACATATCCTGGTAAATTGTGTCATTTTATATCATTTACAACAATCATATACCTAGTAAGGATTTTTTTATTTTTGCAATAGTTACTTATAGTTATTTATTATAGATTTTGAGGCAACTGTACTGCAAACATTGGCAAAACTGACCCAGCACGTCGACCAACACACAATCCGAGTCATGAAAAAAATGATTTTATTTAATTAGGACAATTAGCCCATAATAATTATTTTAGTTTTTTTTTATAATAATAATTATAGTTATAGTTATATAGTTTATAATATTAGTAGTACATAGTTGATATTATAGTTTTTAGTCATTACTTTCATATTTTCTATTCACCTTTATACATTATAATAGATTTGAACTTTTGTAAAACAATTTTTTGTTTGTTTTATAATAAATATTTCTCATGAAAATCAACACTTTTTTAATATACTTATTTCTTAAAATCACCTATAAAAGACGTATTTTATAATATCTTTAAAATACGTTTACAGAACGTTTTGTGGAAACATTGAAAATGACGTTTAATTCAGAAAATCAACACGTCTTTTCAACCTGGTAAAAACACCTGAAAAAGACGTGTTTTATCAGACGTTTGTAATACGTCATTTTTACACGTCAAAAGTAACGTTGATTTCGGCGACATCGTAACGTCTATTCAACGGTTGGTAGGTACTCGTTTGTTTTACGTTTTTTTTCACGTTGTTTAGTTTACGGAAAATCAGTACGTCTTAACAATGTGGTAAAATCACGTAAAAAAAAAAACTGTTTTACTAGACGTTATAAACACGTCATATTTACACGTCGAAAGTAACGTTGAAGTCAGCGACATCGTAACGTTCGACATCGTTTTTTACGTTTTTCTCACGTGGTTGTGTTTACTGGGTAATTACATGAATAAAAATGAGGAAGGGAGTGGTCTGGCCAAATCTAACCAAATTCAACCAAGGGGCAGGAGGATCTACGCCATTAGTATTATGCCAACTTTTTGAATAGATGTTTAAGATTTGGAGAATCAAATCGAATCTCACCAAGGGGATGGGGGTCTGTACATGTCTCACCAAATCTTACCAAGGAAGGGGGTTCAGAAATTGTAAAGAAAAATCTTCCTTAATTCAATAAGCAAGCATTGTTTGGTTATTTTTTTATTTGTATTTAATCTTAATTTAATTCTGTATTTAATAACCAAGCGGGAAAATGAAAGCTTTTTAAACAAAAAGGGTCAATTATGGATGTCAGAAACAGTCTTCCTTTCTACGCCCACGCATATGCTTTAAACTTTTAAGTGTATAATTGCAGTTTTGTGCTAATGTGAATCTAAAATCGATAAACAGTAAGTTTTTAAAGTAACGTCATGGAAGTTACACTGGACACTGGATTATTTACATCCTGCTTAAAAACAGCTGTAGATATAAAAGGATTAGTGGCGCGACGTTAGCAAATTGACTTTAAAATCTGAAAGTGTAAAGATTTAATATTTGTTTTCAAGACAAATATTGCTCCAATTCTGTCTGTGTGTGCTTCTGGTCCCAAAGTGTCTATATGTGGAAATATCGTTAGGATGATTGAAGAATAAAGGTTAAAATAATAAACTTACCAGCATATTTATTAGAAAGAAACAGAGCTGTATATTAATCAATATTCTGTCTCAAAATGTATTTAGAAACTTTGTAGGAAATACAACAAATGCATTTGTCCCTGTTTTATATTCGATACTATACATTGCATTTAGTTTTGTGTTACAAAGACCTTTGATACTTTACTCAAAACCCTTTTGTCACAGAGAACTCTGTGACAGTGTTTGGATGCAACACAATTTTTATTCGTTTAAAATAAAACGCTAACATTTATGGTGATAGTTTTGCATTGTTGTGTGGCTCAATAGGAATGTCCACAAAAAAATGAAATATTGTTTAAATTGTTTAGTGGTGCAAAGACAAGCCAGTAAGTTCATATATTTACCAAATTTTTGGGTTTGATTCAATTGACTTATTTCCATCCCGGGAGCATAACGAACAAAACAAGTCAAAAAATATATTTAAAAACAAGCTTTTATTTAAATGCCCTGAAAAGAAGAAAATAAACCTTGAGATAAATCAAACCAAAGCAAACCCATAATTTTGCTGCATCATACAATTATTGCATATGATATAAAAGCTTGTCGTGAGAATTTATATATCTTGAAAGTAATTCTAAGTAGAAATTGTATTTTTCTATAAAAGAAAACACGAAAACCTAACTTGGACCACTATACGAATATTTAAAAAAAAAAAATTACCAAATCGGTCCAGCCGTTCTCAAGTTATGCGCTTACTAACGTACAACATTTCATTTTTATTATATAGATCATTTTTACATGAGATTATTTAAGAATTGCTTTAGACTAAAATATAATTGCAGATAATTATTAGCAATACAGATATGTTCATGCTAATTTACTCAAGAATCTTGGCTTGTATTTTCGTAAAAAAAAGTTTTAGAATTTTTTTATCAAAAACATGCGTTTCTTTGACAATTTTTGGAATACAACAGAAATATAGCACTAGCTGCAGAGATTAAAAAAGCTCGCGTGTCAGCCTCACGATAGTGGCAATTTTATTGCCAGTTCACTAACATGAATCTGAACTGACCTGCTTCAACGAAACTTATTCTTTTTCCAGAAGACTTCCACAACTTAAATATATTGCTAATGCATGAATAAAATTGTGTAATGCCATTTTGTGGTGGGTTGTAAATATAAACACTTCTCCAAAAGCAGATTCGTAAACAACATAATCCCGGCGCACGTCTAACATACAAACACAAGGGGAAAATCTTGTGGTCTTGGTGAAGTTGGACAAATTGTTTCGTTTAATAAATGGCATTGTCGGCATCTGTGGCGTGTGTCCTACAAAGGGGACTTTCAAATTTCGTCCAGTATTATAATATTAATCAACATCACTCAATATATTATTCCAGATGAAGAAAGAGAGACCAAAGGTGCAGGTAATTATTATTCGCATCATGGACAAAAAACAACTTTAAAATAAATACGATAATAAAATAAGTAAATAAAGTATAATAAAATAAAAGCCCAGCTGGGGTTACAGAGAAACTTCTATTATCGTAATATTGTTCAACCACTCAAATCCAATAACGGATTTGTACAAAATTATTAACAATTTACAATACAAATCACCGGTATAACACAGCACATGGAGGTAGAGGCACAATAATAAAAATCATCGAAAAATCATCAGTTTATTATGTGCACTATTTTCTACGTTAATGTTACATTTTTTAAATTTACAGCTTCAAATTTGAAAATATTCAAACCATCGGATTTAATTCAGATAACCCTCAATAAAATCTCATTTGTAAGCTGCAATTTATTTATTCACAATTATGAATTTTATAACGTCTTTTTGTATTTAGTTTTTTTGTGTTTTGTAAGATGCATACTCGATAAATCAATCCTAGATGTTAAAACGTGTTTTTTCTCATTTTGCGTTAACGAATACAAAAAGTGTTGTTCAATACTCGTGCGCTGTCGTCCGGCTCATTTGTCACACTCGGCTTGCCTCGCGCTTGAAAAATTCGCCCTCGCCTCTGAAAAGTGTATTGACAGCGCACTTATACCGAAAATAACTATTTGAAAATATATAATAAAATTGAAATGCTGTACGTTGGTAAGCGCATAACTTGAGAACGGCTGGACCGATTTGGCTATTTGTTTTTTGAAATATTCGTAATGGTCCAGGTCAGGTTTTCGTGTGTAAGTTTCTTTCATAGAAAAATACAATTTCTACTTAGAATTATTTTCAAGATATATAAATTCTCGCCGACAAGCTTTTGTATAATACG
The DNA here is from genome assembly GCA_963583935.1 of Diaperis boleti. Taxonomy (NCBI): domain Eukaryota; kingdom Metazoa; phylum Arthropoda; class Insecta; order Coleoptera; family Tenebrionidae; genus Diaperis; species Diaperis boleti. The sequence continues at coordinate 23,932,775 of OY757249.1, forward strand.
CAATTGTATGATGTAACAAAATTATGGGTTTGCTTTGGTTTGATTTATCGCAAAGTTTATTTTCTTCTTTCGAGAGTAATTAAATAAAAGTTTGTTTTTAATTTTTTTTATTTTGTTCGTTATGCTCCCGGGATGGTAATAAGGCAATTGAATATTTTTAATTTAGAAAAAAAAAAATCGGAAAGATATGAAGAAAAATCTGGAAAAACGTAAACCTATACAGTAACGTTGGTAAGTGCATTACTTTTTTTCGTCTTATTCGTGATAGTCCAAATAAGGCTCTTAAGGAAAGAAAAAATAGAGAAGTTGCCCCGAAACTTGGAAAATTAGGGTAAAACTGAAAGTGCTTTTTTATATGGAATTTTTGTGTGAACTCAAGACAACTCACGATTCGAACGATGGATATACGTAATTCTTTATTAGTGTTGTTCGTTATGGTCCTGGAAACGTTTTCAGGAATATGAATTCGAGACAGTTACAAAGAAAAGTCGGAAAATTTGGACAAACTGCAAAAATCATAATTTTTGTATGCACTTTCGATCATAGATGACGATAGGAACGACGTATTTGGTTGATTCTTTTTCTGTTTTGTTTGTTATGATACCGGGATGGAGATGACTCAATTGAATGATTTCAATAGAAAAAAAATCGGGAAGATCTGGAGAAAATTAACTTAAATGTCTGTATATATTATTACGTACCAACAATTGATTAGATACCGCCCCAAATCTAGCTCGATGGAGATGGGCGGGGTCTAGTGTGATTATTTATGCTATATCTTTATTACTTTTTTTTCTTTTACTTAAATAGACGCCACCAGTTTTTACCGCAGAAGAGGATGGTTAGGAAATTATAGACTCTAGTTGAAAAACTGGAAAACTTTAATAAAACTTGAATTTAAATCAACATAAATTAGTAATCATAAATTTAAAAAAATAAATGGAATAGTCAGTCAAGTTTCCTTCATCAGAAAACTTCAGTTATAAAAAAAACAAAGATTAAAGCAAATAAGAATTCACTCATAAAATTAATATCGTAAATTAATACACCGAATGGAATTTAAAAATGTCGATTTATAGCTATAATTCGAGGCAAGGATAGTGTAAACAACTTCAACGTCAACGACATTTGACGATCTAATTAGTTTTATGTTACACGATAGAGACGATAGAGTTGATGCTAAGTTATAACTAATAATATAATATAATATTTATTATTGCTTTAAATTATTAAGATTATTTTTACGCTAAATTATGACTTTAAATTATTACTTTGAATTATACCACAAAAACGAAAAGGAGACAAGAAAAACGAGATAAGAAACAAAAACACAAGGTGTCTTATCTGACCTTGGAACTCTGGTTTGGATGTCTTCCAAAAAGAGACGACGACGATTCTCCAGTCCCTGGCACAATCAAGTCCTCCTTAATCGTCCACGCTGGAACTTCCAAGGAATACCACCCTCGATGGCATAGTTCCAATCCAGATAAATTAAGTGGTGAAGATTTTAGGGTTCACCCCAAGCCAGCACCCTAATGAAAAAGATTCCCCTTTAAGTACCCCGTTTAACGAACAGAAAACCTACCTCCAATGAGGGACGTGGACGACTTACAAAGAGACACGAAATGTGGACGCACTACGTGGACGACTTATTCGGTGGTTTTAATCTCCACAGGTCGAAAATGATTCCGTCGATTTACAAATGTTTTCAACGAGACGAGAATCACTCACTTCGATGAAACGGATGAGTTAATCCCTTACGGATAATTCAAATTTAATTGCAACTACCACCACGTTTTATCAACCACCGAATAATAATGTCTCTTTTTGACAGAAAACGCCGGCCGGAAGAAGGCTTCTGACAAGAATGCGCAGCGACGCGTTGACGATTGACGTACCGCTGCTTGACAGGTGTGACGTTATGTAGATGTAAACAAAAGAAGTTCTTCATTATTTCCCGACGAGACACAAAGAAATTTTAAATGTAGGTATTACCCAGTCGAGGTTCCATTAATTTAGCCCCTTGGCGTTTTAGGCAGTGGGAAAAGTCTTGCATACTTCCAAAACGGAAGATCGAACCAGATAACACCAGCACAGCGAAGAATGAAGAAGAAAAAAGATAACATTGAGAGTAACAATCCGTAATGTCGAGCACAATTACGGTTTACAGCAGAAATTAGTTCGAGCGAGAATAGAGTAAAAAGTACGAAGAAAACAGCGGCTTAAACTCAAGAGCGTGGTACGCCGAATACCATCTCCCTTTTTTGGTAAAATGCTCTAGGATGCCCCAAACAGCAATCCCTTCACAGTGAGGTGATCCAAACTCAAAACAATTAATCAAACAACCGAAGAAAAAATAACGAAGTATGTAAGGTTAATGAAAAGATAAAATTATCTTCACAACATAATAATAAAAAGCGCATCATATGAGAACGGCTGGACCGGTTTGGCAATTTTTTCCGTACCCAAAGGGTGCCGTCTGTCACAGGGCGTAATATAGACACTTGAAATTTTCACAGGGTGTGTACTACTATGGCCGCTATAACAACAAATAACAAAAATAAAATAAAGTTAAAAAGGTGGTCCCCATACAAAAAACGTGTTTTTTCGACGTTTTTTTTTTACCAAAGTATTTTTAAAAATATTGTTGTATGCTAGTACGCAACCCTTCGTATGCGAGTCCAACTTTTTCTTTGTAATATTCGTAATAGTCCAAATAAAGCTTTTAGGAAAACAAAAATTGGAAAAGTTGGCCGGAAAATTGGAAAATTCGGGAAAAACTAAAAGTGCGTTTTCCATAAGAGTTTTATATAAACTAAAAACCATAACTCACGAGTCGAACGATGTATATGCGTAATTCTTTCTTTTTGTTTTGTTCGCTATGGTCCTGTAAATGTTTGGAGGAAAATAAATCCGAGACAGTTACAAAGAAAAGTCGGAAAATCTGGACAAACTGCAAAATCATGCAATCTCGATTATAAGTGACGATAGGAAAGACATACATATTTGGTTGATTCTTTTTTTTGTTTTTTTGTTTTGTTTTGTTCGTTATGTTTCCGGGATTGAAATAACTCAATTGAACGTTTTCAATTTAAAAAAGAATCGGGAAGATTTGGAGAAAAATCTTAAATATTTAAAATAAAATTACATTTGTTTTTACTTTTGTGTTGTTTTGGGATTTGTATAAAAACAAATTTATTAAAGTTTGGGTAGGACAGCGTCTGTCGGATCAACTAGTTTAAAATAAAAGTGTAGTTTTTTCCCTTAAACATCAGTTGTGTAAACACTTTTTTTTTATGATTACATATTTGGAATCAGCATAACAAATATAATCAAAATAAATTCTAACATTCTAACAGTTATCAAAATACTGACACCATAGTAATACCTTCACCCCTGTACTTCGACTTTTATTAAATAAGCATGGAAGTCATCTAGGCCCTACGTTGCAATATCACAAGGAACTCTTGATTAATCTTTGAATCACCCGGTATACATGCAAGTGACCTACAAGTAGCATGTTGTCTTATCGCTAAAGCACACTCAGACTTATTGCTTTAACTCTTAACAATGCAAGGATAATGGCTTTACATACAACATCCGGTTTATATGGACTTACGATAATAGAATTTTAATTAGTAATAGAGTTTTGATTATTCATTCATGGATATTATTAAGAGTATACACAATAGAAAGCAATATTTTAGTATATAGAAATATAAATCGGCCGTAAAATCACCTGTGATTGTGTAAACTTCTCATTAGCAGTCTAATTAGCACCTGAAGATTGTCCTGCACTCCAAGACTGTGTTTTTGCGGTATATTTCGTGTAGAAGACATTATTAAAAATGTACCGGGTGTCATATACCTGCAGTAAATTTAGAGGATAATAGAGAAAAACAATGTGAACTCATTATTGCAATGTTTGTGTATCAATACATCTCCAATTTCGAAAAAAAAAGTATTTGAAATCTAACACTGTTTACCGAACACGCCACTGCTCTGACGTTTACACTGTCAACAGTTCAAAAGTTTATACAAACACAGTTATTGGAGTCAATTTATTGGCTTCCTCGAAATAAAACCATGGCTGATTAAAAAAAAAGACATCATTTAACCGTTCGTGGCGTCCGTGGTTCCATGATACAAAATCGTTTAGACAAACAAAACACACTGTACGTAAACACTGTTATTATGGCGTCGAGTGCTAAACCAGAAAAAAAATATTTTAAACTGAGTTTATTAAGTGAAAAAGAAGTACCAGGCGCTAAATTGCAACACACAGCGTCTTCCAGGAACCACGTATTTATTTTGTTTGTCTAATCGTTTTAAAAATATAGCACATGCGCCTTACGTACTAGGAGAAAATGAGAAGGGTATTTTGAAACAAAAAAATTATTAGTAAAAATTATTGCAGATATTTTGATTATATTTTTGGGGAAATGCTATTTTATTTACAAACTATTACAAGTGAACAATATTCTTTTTCTTAATACCCTGATATTCCAAAGAATGCACAGCTTAAAATAGTTATAAAACTTTGTGAAGAGGTGCAAATCATAGGATTAAAGTTTAATGAGAAACTCTCACAAAGTTTTTACTGGAATTTAATGAACAGTATTTCTTTTTGTTCTTTAGTTGTGATTACGATTAAACTTATAAGTTCCATAGAACGTTATATAGAATATCATAGTTGATACTTTTTCCTAAGTTTTGGGGCAATAATTTTAACACGTGATCGCCCGTCACTCGAAAGTCGGGTGGTATGCATTGGATTGCTAAAACACCGAAATCCATGCGTACGTTTAACAGCGCATAACTCACACAACAAACACACACATATCCGTTTGTTTTGACATGAATAGTTAACATTGATCAAAGGTGCATTTCTTAAGTTCTTATGACATGTTAATTACTATAATAAACATTTACCTCTACAATCCACCGTTCCCGCTATTTTGTTCAAAGCTGTCCCAATGGTACTTCGGACAAGAAACAAAATACTTATACAAGTTGTAAAATATTCTATAGAATAAGAAAACAAAATTCAGTACTACCCCGGAACGTGACTTGAAAACCCTTATAAATTTGTAACAAAACATTTAAAATTCAGCGTCGAAAACAAACTATGAAACTGGGTCGTGACCTGTAAAACATCAGATATGACACGTGATAGGCTTAGGGCTCAGTGTTGGCACCACAAAATGAAATTACCACTAAAATTCCATTCAAACTTACTTCGTAAACACAATTGTTCAAAGTTTCCCTGTTCAAAGCTGCTCCCTACGAAGGCGCTGAACGGACATGAATGGAAAAATAACTGACAACGATTTTTTTTCTACCAATTCCGACTTTATTCTGGCAATTCTGACTTTTTTCTGGCAATTCCGACTTTTTTCTGGCAATTCCGATTTTTTTCTGGCAATTCTGACTTTTTTCTGGCAATTGCGACAAAGGTAGGTCAATGGTGCTTTTTTGTTGCCCAAACTTAAAAGATTGTCTACATTTTGACTATCACGTACATTGAAATATGACCTTCTTGGAGTATGATTCTTTAATAATAACAATAATAGAATAATAATAATAGAAGTTTGTCCAATCTAAAAATCATTCCTGCCTACTGTAAACGGGCAGAAACCCTTGCGGCTGGAATGCAGAAAGCAGTCATCTTGGGGTCGTTGCGTCTGCTAAGGGCACATGATTTACGGGATTTGTAGCTACTGACCTCATGGTTTTAAGGAGTGGCTATGATGTACAAACAGGACCTGACCAGCAAGAACCTCGTGAAGGTCGGAATCACGGGGAGCTCCTTCTGGTCAATACGAAAAAAAAAAACAGTAGAAGTTTATTTCCAACAGACAGAATGTCTATTGTGGTCGAGCGCATAGCACGAAGCACCAATTTTAGTTATCCACGGAAGTTACCGTCTGTAAAAATTTGTTTTTCTGTGGAACATTGAAATTGGTGCTTCGCGCTACGCGATTGACCCTTTAAAGAAACATACTCCAAATATGCTAGACTTCGCCCTTTAATAAAGTAATTATTTATTTATATGTGGACAAAAATGTGGACAGTATTTCATATTTTAAGTTTGGGTAACAAAACAGCCATCGTCCTACCCCTGTCGCAATTGCCAGAAAAAAGTCGGAATTGCCAGAAAAAAGTCGGAATTGCCAGAAAAAAGTCAGAATTGCCAGAAAAAAGTCTGAATTGCCAGAAAAAAGTCGGAATTGGTAGAAAAAAAATCGTTGTCAGTTATTTTTCCATTCATGTCCGTTCAGCGCCTTCGTAGCTCCCACCTCCCCTACTTACTATTTTTTTTTTTCATTTTGAAATACAGTGGTTTCTCAAAGATCTTCACTCCTTACCAATACAAAAAAAAAACGGAAACTAATCCGATTATGCCAAAATAAGTAAGTAACATTGTAACATATTCTTCGACTACAATTTATAGTGTTCCGGCATTTAAAATATGAACCATTTTTCCAAAACACTATTAATATGTGTTAAATTATTGCCGTTATTACTTTTACAAGTTTTATACATTACATAAATTTGCTTTGGAAATGAGTATCGAACGTGTAGTATCCAATAAGTTGCGGAGTACACGTCTAAAACTGTTAACGTGACTGTCAACAATAATTTAGGAATGTTTACAATTATTACGATAGCGTGTTAATCAACATTTGTGCTTTATTAAAATTTTAACATTTCTACATAAAGACTAAATCCCAACAATTTTTTTTAATTGCCTATGCACAATGTTGTTTTGTAAAATGAAACATAATGCCCTAGATTGATTTAAAAACTCTTAAGACGTATTTTTAGAGAAAATCGCTGCTGTAAAAGTGTCTACATTCTACCCTAAAATACACACGTTTAAAATTCTCTTGGCGTCGTAAATTTGACGCGAAAAGCGGCAGTATCATCAGAATACTAAATTTAATTTGGCTCTCAGTCACAAATCTGAATTTTAATTCCCAAAAAGGAGTAAGAGAAAAGCTGTAATCAACATACACTGTTGTTTATTTTCAAATAAAGCAAAAACAGCATAGAAAAGAATACCGAAAAATTACTTAGGTAAATAAATCAAAAAAATTACCAAAGTTGTAATTGGAATTCCAATTTGGAAAATTTGACCGTAAAGCCTTTTACCATTATCTGCCCTTCAGTAACACAAAAGGATTTAAATTGAGAAATTATATTTAATGATGTTCTTGGGCCATTCCAACATATCCCAGTGTAACAGCTTTGATGCACACGATATCATTAATCTAATAACAACAAACTGTTAAAAGCGACAATAATTTCGCTGGCTAAACTTTTTAATAAATGTATCAAAGAGAAGCGCAGAGATCGTTCCTCGTCCTGACCGATGTCACCTAATCCTAAATAAAAGACGTGAAAGTCTTCGAGGTACGAAGCCAAATAACCGAAAAGCCAATTTATACTACTGATAAAAATTAAAAATAAACAGGATTCAACAAACCACATTCTTAGATAAAAGTGATTCGTGAACAGCAGCCATACCTTTTGGGTCTCACGCTTTGACTTGAGTTTTATACAGGATCATAAACATATACATTTTCTAAAGGCAACATGATCTTACAATGCTTATTACTGATGTATAGGTTCTCATTAATTTATGGTGATTGTATTGTAGCGTTTCTGGGTTCCATTTATTTATTTATTTGAACACTATGTACAATTTATTTAAACTTTTACACTCACGCGCCACTCCGGACCGATAAAAGTAACTGTCCGACTCGACCCACTGATCTTCGATGAAACGACTGACTCACTAGACTGGTTGACCGATGCGACTAGACTGGTTTTCGCTGGAACTTCCTCTAATAAATATACCGGCGCCTAAATGCTTCTAGACGCTCCAGATGTTCCATGGCGCTCTCGATCTGTACCGGATATTCCAAAAGATGAAGATAAATCCAGCAAATTAGTAATTGATGACGCCGCTATAGCGATGAGTCATCTCGGGTTCACGTCCGTGACAGTATAAAAAATTGGCACTAGACCCTTGCTTCCTGGATAACTCCAACTGTGTGCCAATGTCTGTCGTGCCAAAGCTGGAGATCCTTGTCTTGCAAAATGTCTTGGTGCACGTCCTTGCTGTGATGTCATTCACTGGGATGGTTTCAGTAAGGATCGATGAGTGTGAGCAAATAGTGCTTACTATTTGAATCAGGCAAGGACAAAGGTTTTCAAACATTAACAGAGGTGCTTTCGTATGTGCCTTTTGACACTTCTGACACAGCAATGGCGGGCGCAAATGCCTCTTTTCTTATTCATACCAGGCCAAAAATACTTCTTTCTTGTGCTTCGGACATCAGGTTATGCACCAAGTCCACTATGTGTCTTTGAAATTCTTTTGCTACATAGAGACTGTTTCCCACACACGTTTCATACCACTTACGTAACGACCATGAAGGTGAATTTCTATATTCTTAGCCTTCCAGTTCTTGGTCCTGGTCTTGTGCATCGGCGAACTGTTATGTTTTCCTCAACGTGCTGGATATCTTGTGTGAACTGGGAGATACCATCGAGGCACTTATTTGGGTTTCTGATGAACACAAAAATGAGTTATTTGTGATCCGTATATATCCGTCCCTTCGGGAATTGTCAAAAATGCACCACACTTCTTCTATAAATGGCTAACAACTCCCTATCGTTACTCTACTGATGAGAGTTCTGGAAAAAAGAATTCAATGGCGTTTACATCTCCTTCTAGTGCTTGCTGTAGCACAGCCCCTATTGCTGTGTTGGAAGCATCTGTAGCCAAACTCAGGCGGATATGTGTGCTGGGATAGTTTAAAATAGCTGCATTCCTTAAGTTCTCATTATGGTGCCATCACCGATAGTACTTTACCACTCCCAGGAACCGTTCAGTTCTGGGGAATGATATTTGGGTGATGGCTTGCACTTCTGGAAAAGTTTCTATGCCAGCTTCAGATACTTTTACTCCCAGGAAATGTAGCTGGCTGACTATCAATGTGAATTTTCCTGAGTTGATGACTATCCCATGTTCATTTAGACCATAAAAAACGGCATTTAGGTGATCTAGGTGTTCATCTACATTGTTGGACACCAATAGTATATCATTGGTGTAGACATATACAAAATCCAACCCCTGCAAAACTTAGTCCAAGAATCTTTGAAATGTGTGCGCTGCATTGTGCAATCTAAATGGCATTTACTTTGACCAGATCAATACAAGAAAAAAATTCTTATTTTGTCGGATTTGTCGGCTTTTGGTACTAAATGGAGGAGGCCCAGTGTTTTGGATCTTAACCCAGGACTTTGTTATTTTTCATCTCAATGCTGTCATGAACTATGAAATCACAAGAGGCTCATGTCTTATTTATAAAAGAGTTAGTGTTTGGTTTGAAAATTTGATATATCATTTTGAAATATCATTTTTGAAATAATGGGGTCGTCCCACAATTTTCAAAAACAGCTTTTCTAGAAACTAGACGAAAAAATATTACACCCCTATTTTTTTGTTTATACGTAATCACGCGTTTACTAGGTAAAAAAAAATCCTAAACATTTGTCTATTTTGAAACGCGCGCCTTTTTGTGACGTCAACACGGGACGAAATTCACCAGACAAAAATCAAGTTACTAGACGTGCCGACTAATGAGAAGCGCATGAACCAATGGGAATGCTCCCCCGAAATGACGTCACAAGAGGCGGTAAATGTACAGCGTTTGAAACTGCTAGCCGAAATTGCGATTTTTGATACACTCTGTTATCTTACAAAACAACTTTATGAAACAACAGGACACGCTTTAGGGCTTCATGTTACTTAGTCTATGAGATGCTATAGTTGAATTGGTCAAATTTAATTGAGAGGGACGACCCCATTGCTTCTTTAGTAATATTTAACCATTTATTTAGATTCTATAGAACACTAGCTGGTACCCGGCGCGCTTTGCTACGACCAAAAAATATAGTAAAGCAAAGCAAAATTATTTTGACATTTTATGTCTAAAACTGTCACTGCTGAAAACTAAAACTGTCACTTTCGAAAAAAAAATTTATTTTGATCCGATCGCAACCAACATTCACAAGAACACTCCCCAGGCTATTTTACATATATTTACCCTGAAAATTATTATGACATATCCCGTGGGGATATTGATATTGTTGTCAAATAATTCAGGTGGTACCAGTACTAATCCATATATACAATTTTCCTAATTTTATGTAAAGGTTGAAAGACTGATGCTATATACATGGTGTTATGGAAGTCCTAGCAGAAAATTTAACCACAAGTAGAACTCGTCAAAATAAACATTTTTTCTATTTACCACTTTGCTGAAATTATTTTACCCTCCGCCTATGACTAAATGAACTTGAACGCATCAGAGACTTTTTTTCCACGAAAATGTTTTTTTCTATGGTGTAAGTGTTGCAAATGAAGTCCGCCGCTTGTCTGTGTCTCAGACGTCCCAGATGTAATTGCGTTTTGGAAATTGAACCTGAAATTTCTAAGTATTCGAAGATGTGTGCTGTCGGTGTGTCAATATTTACCGCACGTACAGCAACAAGGAGTATCCCTCATGTAAGTTAGAGAGTTTATTATTACATGCGAACCTCCATGCACCGAATTACCAAAACGACGAGCTTCACTGAGTAACTTGAGTACAGCCTCCTAAGTTCAAAGAACAGGTCTTGACAGGAGCCGAAAATTCAATAACAAACATCTGCTTGGAGGAGTGGTCTAATAGAACCAGGTCAGGCTTGTTCGCTGTTATCTGCCTGACGGTGGAGAACGAGAAGTTCCAATAGATTCGGCACCTCTCGTTCTCCACAACGGACTTAATATCGTTCGAGACATAGGACAGCACTGGTGTCTGGTCTATTCCATAATGGTGTCTTAAATATAACACTCTCAACGCCGTCACGTCATTTGCGAAAAAAATTATATATATATATTTTTTTTTATTTTGACGACTTCTACTTGTGATTAAATTTTCTGTTAGGACTTACTTTTTGAAGAAATTTTCAGTGTTGTATCTGTGAGGTGTTGTATCTGTGTCTGATCTTAAAAAAACTATAATTTAATATATATAAGTCGAACTCAAACAAACTTTAATAAGTGTAAAATTACAAATGGAACATGTTTCTGCAGAACACTACTGCCATCATCAGCCCTAATTTAACAAGAGATTAATGATACAATTGAATTAGAGAGGGGATCTTACCTTAAAGAATATAAAAAATTATGACGTTGACGTATTTTTGAATTAAATTTGACGTTTTCAAAGGGTTACATGATTTTTAAAAGATTTCGTAAAAACAACATTTTATAGAATGTCAAAATTAAAAATGGATCAAAGAGAATCTGGTAAGTTTGTTTGAGTGGTGAAAAATTAAAATAGTGAATTAATAATGGGATTATTGAAGTTGTTCTGTTCATTTAAACAAGATCTGTTTTTGAGTTTCAAGGCTTTCCTTATTTCCAAAGTCTCAAGAAAATCTAATTTCCGGCCTTTATTGCATTTCGTGGAGTTCGACTTAGATATATTTAAATTTACTCCACTTGGATTTACCGACATTCTTCTGGTTTAAAAAAAAAACAAATTTAATACCATAGTTCTTATTATTTAGTCGCTATAAACTGATACAGAAAAATTTATTTCTTTCTCAAAAATTTTATTATGGGAAACCATACTTTAATACATCAATACAGAACCAAATGCTCCTTGAAAAATATACAATTATCTTTCCAATTAAAAAATAAAATTAATTTATATGAAAAAAATAATCAAACAATAAATTATAAGAGGGGTAGATCTCTATCCGTTTTTACACACCCCGTATAAATATAGCTATCCTAATATAATTATTAGCTCCGCCCCGAACGTCTTCCAAGTTACAAAAAAGGATTTTGGCTGCACCAACCCAATGACAATACCTTAGCAGCATTAACAAGTTCTGCAAATGAAATCACCACTGCTAATATGCCAAGATATTATACGACTCATAACATTGGTTTGATGAAAGACGGAATCAGACTTCATTAATGGGACTTATACAAGATCTACAAGTAGAATTAGAAATTTCAAATCTACCCAGTAATGGAGCTTTATTGTTTAAAAAATCCGTTTTACAATGTGAGCCGACAATGAGAGCCCTCATAAATTCAACGTTGATAGCAAGTTTAAACACTCACAAATTAACAAATACGTATAACAATTAAATTCCCGCTTTCAGTCGACAGAAGTACACTTCAGACAACCCGTACAATGTAAATTTATTCTAGTGTGTTTTTAGTAACAAAAATATTATAGTTCCACTTTTTTACACAACGAGGAAACCGCTTAATATCCGGAAATCGACTAATTATTTCTGTTTGATAAATTCCTGATCCGCAAAAAACATGGGTCGGCGATCGGACCGTACAAATTACAGCTGAGTATCAAAAAATTGACGCACAAAAACGCTTCCATGGGTCACAAAACCTTCAACCACTAAACCTGTGGTAAACCATTTTTTACTCAGAATATCAAAATCTATATACCATGAAAATCTGTCATATACAACCTTAAACACCCTGTATTTTACAAAATTTTAGTATAAGTAAGCATAAGTAGGTGTTATAATGCTTGTGCAAATCGACTGAGGACTGAACGGTAGTACTGAAAACTTTGTATGAAGCAATTTTTGTCACAAGTTAATGAATCTCAGATTTTCCATAGTTACGAGGTATAGGTAAGCGATTAGCCCCCTGACGATGTGGTATAATCACTTCGGTGTTTCGGCTTGGTCCAACAATGGTTATATAATCGTAATGAATACCACTCGAGCAAACGAAAATAATCCCATTACACTAACCTCGTCATTGGACGTATTCCGTAGAAACCAGGTTGACGTCCATGTATGTGTCAAAAACTAAAGCTTTACTACACAGTAGGTATCCTTTTTCAACGCCTTTACCGGAACTACTTTCACTGTCCGAAAGTATAAAATTACATGTGACGTTTGACAAAAAGCATTAAATGCAGAACAAAGAAAGAAGTCTTTAGGAAATACATTAATGCCATTTCAGAGAGATACATCGCAGCCGGATACTGCAGCTGTATCATCTTCATTTCTTTCACCGCCTATAAGCAAAAGATTTTATATCTTCTTTGTTGAGTAAATTTTCCCCCAGTGTTAAGATAAATTAAAAAAAATCAACACAATTGTACCAGATCTCGTTTAATTGAATATTTTGGGTAATTGTAACGGACGTGGACCCGCTGTAGCGGCGTCATCAATTACTAGAATGTGCTGGATTTATACTACAACGTACTCGAGTAATGACATAATGTTTTGGAATCTCCGGTACACATCGAGAGCGCGATGAAACTATCTGGAGGCGCATAGAAGCATTTAGGCGCCGGTATAATTATTAGAGGACGTTCAAGCGAAAACCAGTCAGTCGTATCATCGAGTCTAGTCAGTCGAGGATTAGTGGGTCGAGTCGGACGGTTGCTTTTATCTATCCGGAGTGCTGCGTGATGTGTAAATAAATAATGTGAGACGTGCCGGTGAAGTAGTAAATTGTAAATAGTGTAAATATGTAATATAAAATAGTGTAATAGAAGAAGTATAAATAAATCGGATATAATGTTTAAATAAATAAATTAATGGAACCCAGAAAGGTAACATTGGTGATTTGTAAGAAATAAATAATCGATATGAAGATTAAGAAGAACTAAATAAATCGCTATGATGGTTAAGAACAAATGCAAAGCTGGGCACGAAGAAAGAAGAAAAAGTGTAAGGTTACTTGAGAGATAGTTGGAGCAACGTGAGTTATAGAAATAACTGGAATAAAATCGGGGCTCCAGAGAAGGCTGCTTAAGGACCTAGAAAGAAGACAGGAAGCTGCTGTCACTCACTTTCGAATTAGATAATGGTGCTGACTGATAATGGGAAAGGGCGCTAAGCCAGGGTAACCTAAAAGAATATATACAAGAAAAAAGAGGAAGAGAGAAGAGAAAAAAACAGAGAAAAGAGCAAGAATAAAAGAGAAGAAAGAACACCGAAAAAGAAGAGAGAACAGACATCGGACGAGCAGCAAGAAGAAGAGATGGAGACAGTAATAAAAAAATTACAAAAGATACAAGACGAAATAAAAACAATAAGAGAGGAAAACGAGGTATTTAAGGAGGAGATAAAACTATTAAGAGTAGAGTTAAAAAAGAAGGAGGAGGAATGGAAGCAAGAGAAGAAACAGCTAGAAGGGAGAATAGAGGTTTTGGAGGGAATACAAGAGAGAGAAGAAAGAAGGAGAAGGAGAAATAAATTAATAATTAAGGGATGGCAGAGTGAAAAGACAGAAGGAGAGGAAATTATGAGCGAGACAAAATCATTTATTAAAGAAATAATAAAAAAAGAAGTAGATGTGAGAAATGAAGATGAAAATCGAGAAAAGATGAAAAGAAAAACAACAAACGGGAAGATTAAAGAATGGTATTATGGAACGTAGCGGGAATAAAAAACAAGTGGGAATGGTAGAAACGTGGGTAGAAGAAAAGAGGTGGGAAAAATTGTAAAAGAGAATGCCGAAAGATTTTAAGTGGAATTGTCAATATGCAGAGAAGGAAAGCAAGAAAGGAAGAGCTAAAGGTGAGATAATAATGGGGGTGAAAGAGGTATTGGAAGAAGAAAATGGAACTGAAGCCAAAGAAGAAACAGGGATTATGGAAAGAACGGTGAAAATTCAACAGAGAAAATGGAGAATTATAACAGTGTACAGCAGAAGTATGAGGATAATAGAAGAGAGAGTAAAAGAGCAAGACGAAGGAACTTTTGTGATGGGGGGGGGGGTATTTTAATGCAAGAATTAGGGGAAAAGGAAGATGGATAGAAGAGGAACAAGCAATAATAGAAGGAAGATCAACAAAAGATGGAACAGAAAACGCAGAAGGGAGAGTACTGATTAGAGGGTGGGACATACTTAATGGGAATTGCACAGGAGATGAGAAAGGGGAGTACACGTATATTGGACCAAAAGGGGAGACAGTTATTGATTATGTTATGGTATGGAAGAAGCATGGGATGAAATAGAGAAATTCAAGGTGGGAAAAAGAATGAAGTCGGACCATATGCCCTTGGAAGTGAAGACAAAAGGAAGAGAGAAAGATAGAGGAAGTGTGAATGAAGGAAAAAGAATTATAGAGCAAGACTTAGGGAGGCAAAATATGAAAAAACAGAAATAAACGAAAAGGTCAGGGAACTGAGCGATAACGTAAGAAACGCAACAGAAAAAAAGAGATAGAGATAAGAGAGAAGATGGGGCTGTGGAGGAACGAGTGGTGGGATAAAGAATGCAGGGAGGGGAAGCAGGAAGCAAGAAGGAAACTAAGAAGTTGGAAAAAAGAAAAAGCAACTAAGGAAGAGTACAAGAAAGCACGCAAGAGGTACAAATTAATATTCAAAGAGAAGACGCAAAAGAAACGGATGGAAGAAGAACTAAAGATGAAGGGTATACAGACGAAAGAACAGGTATGGAGATACATAAATAGGGAAAGAAAGAAAAAGAGAGAGAGAGTGAGTGATGAAATTACTATGGAGGAATGGAGAGAGTACTTCAGTGAGCTGCTGGGGGTGATAAAAACAGACAAGAAAACGAAAGGAGACAACAAGGAGTGGAAGAAATAAATAATACAGGACGAGGTGAAGTAGTAAATTGTAAACAGTGTAAAATTGTGTAATATTAGAAGTATAAATAAATTGTATCATATATTGTTTGAATAAATTAATTAATGGAACCCCGAAACGCAACATAATGATTTAAAAAGAAACGGCCCGAAAACATATTTTTTGTACACGCTCGCCAAAATTATAATTTTAGGGACTCATTTGAGTCCGTAAAGTGGTACATTTACGTCCATAAAAGTTGTCATAGCAACCTTTTGCAGATTATTTTTGATTAAATAGATTAAATAATAGCTATTTACCGACACGTATCTAAAAAGTTTTTACGGACTCGTCTGCTATTCTAGACTCGGCTTCGGCTCGGCCGGAATCAGCAACGATTCGTCCGCAAAAACTGTATTTTAGGTACTTATAACAAAAATAGCTATTGTTTTCTGATTTGCTTTGAACATCAAAACTTGTCCATCAATAAAGTACAGACTGATCATTAAATTTTGATATAGATTCGTTTGTCTTTGATCTAAATTTAAATTTCATGTTTCCATTGTTATATGAAAACAACCTGATTAAAGTTGATGTGTAGTATAGCAGCAATATTAAATACCATGTAGCTCGTTCGGTAAAAATTTGGGGGTGGAAAAGATATACAAAATTTTATAATTATTTAATAATTAAAAATGCTGTTCGTATAGTTGTTCTCTTAAATAATAATTCCTGTAGGAATATTTTTTCCGACTGATAATAATTTAATTGCTTTTCAAATAAAAAAAATACGAGTGTGCTTTAGACCACACGACTGAAGTAAAACTTCAGTTCGCCATTGTGAAAGTGCTCTTAATTTATGTAAGTTTATAAATGGAGCTAGAGAGTCCTGAATTAATTAATACCGTCTGCAGTATTGGATAATGCATGTTTCAGTTTGTCGTCAGCGAAAAGTCGGCAATCATGTGTAGCGATTAAGATAAGTAGCGCAATTGCATACAAAACTGACACACACACAAATATGTGTATTATGAGAAGTGCGGATTCACAACGGATAAGACGCGGGTACGCATCCCGTTAAGGCAAAAAAAATTCTATGAATTAATTTTTGTAAAATCGTGCATTAAAGAAAACTTCCGTTCGCTTCGCCCGATCACACTTTTCGTAACGCTTTCGTCACGCATTCACCAGCTTACTCCCCAAGTCAAGTGTCCGTAAAGAAGTTTTACTTCAAAAATTAAAGCTAACTGTAAGACGCTACATATTATTCAAACTAAAATATTAATGATTCTCATATAATATGTAGAATAAATTAGGTCACGACATCCTCTTTGAGCACTACGGTGTCATCAGCTCTGCAATTGGAATTTATTTAATCCGAAATTAAAAACTCAATTCCAGTCGAGAGAACGTAATTTAATCCAATAAAGCTTTCGCCATATAACCGTATATCATTTTCATAATTTCGCTTTATCTGAATACTGCCATTTTCTCCTTTTCAGCTTTCTCTTTAGCATATTTTACTCCATCATGGCACCTAAAATATATTGCTAGAAATAAAACGTTCACTAACAATAACATTGGATAAATATAGGTGCGAAAAAATGCACTAAGAATTGCTCCCAACTCGAGTGACTGAGTTTTCAAATAAAGCAGTTTTATGTTAAGATTTCATCGAATTGGAAACTTTCAGGAAATTCCATATGTCTGGAACTCGTAAAAGACTTCATTATGTTAACGTCAGTCCTGCAGAGTTCTGTCTGTTGTGGGAACTACAGGTGAAATTTTGCGCGGTTGTTTTTGTAGCTTCTAGAATGAAACTACTGATATTGTAGGCAATATATTTGAATTTTTAATGTTTGCGCCCTGATCAAGCAGCATCCTCTGCCACTCGGCCAACTGCGACGCGTGCAGTCCCTTCAGCTTTGTCTAACTTTCAGAAATTCCGCGCATCTGCACTACAGCTGACGAAAATTCAAGAAGACACTACGGAAGTTGGCGTCTGTGAAAATTTGTTTTTTCTTGGATCATTGAAATTTAAAGAAACATACTCTAAGAAGGTCATATTTCCCTGTACGTGAAACTCGAAATGTGGACAGTATTTCATATTTTAAGTTTCGGCAAAAAAACAGCGCCATCGTCCTACCCCTGTCCCAAGGGGACCCCCTTGTCTTAGTTACCATAGAGCCATTTGAAGTTAACAATTGTATCGTGCACACTGCGTTAGACAAAATACGTAAAAAAAAAGGTGTACCTTCCATCTTGTACACTGTTACACAACTTGCACAGAATACAATGAGCATTGTTAAATTTGCCTTTTAATCAAAACGATCACGAAACCCCGGAATTTTAAAGAAACTGACTCTATTTTCATACTTTCATTGTATGTAAAAAATAAAACAAACCTTTAGTGTGCAATTCAATTACTTTTATTTATAACAAGAATCAATTTAGAACAAGCAACTACTATAGCAGAATATATAAAACGAATTTAGAAAGGAACATTTTCGCATTTCTTCGTTGGAGATGATTTTGTTAACTTTTCCTACTTCTCAGTCAATCCAAATCTTGTGTTATTCTATTATAACATTTTAATAACTTGAATTTTCGAATCAGAAAAATTACAATTGGAGCCTATATTCTAACGAAGTGTGAGTAAGAAAAACTGAAACGAAAATCAAAGTGAAACACTTTGGTGGTGGGGACGAATGAGATTGAAGACGAGTGTGAATGAAACGACTAGCGTAGTAGGTATTACGGCGGTTCAGATGGAAGCTACGCCCCCTGTCCCAAAGGGGCCTACCTGTTACAATTGGGTCCCGTGAGCGATGGGTGTTCCAGCAATGCCCAAGGGGGGCCCCTCTCCCAAAAGTGTCCTTTGGCCCTACCCTGTACCATAACATTTGTATCAGAAAGTAATGAGATAACTCGATTCCAACCATCGTCTTGGCAAGTTTCACTTTCAGTCGTGTGTTTATAAAGGTGAGGCACACAACATTTTTTTTATCTCTCAAACTTCAGAATTTGACAGATGTGTACAAAAAAGTAAAACTTTATGGTTCCAAAAAAGGTCCTTTTTTGTAATCATTGCCTTAAAAAAATTAAAAATAAGTGCTTTTAAGGCTTCACAAAACTGGATTTTTTTGGAAATTCTGCACTAACTTGCGGATCTACTACAGGTTTAAATATCTGTCACACTTCGTGAGACACCCTGTATATTACAATGACACATGAATAGGTTTGGAAAATGACTTCCCGCCTTTCATTGAATGTTTTAGGGATTACAAATGTCGTTCATACTAAAGTGACGTAATTTTTCTTTCGTAAAATAGGCTGGCGTTTATTTGGAATTATAGCAATTCCAATACTAACTTTTACATCCTACACTAACGCCACAATCAAATTTTCATATCGAAAACTTTTTCTCACTCTGTGTCTGCATTCTGTCAGTTAAGCGGCGCCGACCTGATGTCATTATAACTTTCCCTTTGGTTAATGAAATAGGTTATCTTATTTCTTACCCCATCTTACTTTCCCAATTAAAATCTTGAGAGTTTTTATACTTTCATTAATATTTGTGGCTAAGAGCTGAGTTTGAATAAGGAGTGTTTAAGTAGACACTCCTGATGAGATAAAAGAATTCATTTAAGTTAAAACCTGCGCGCACAGAAGTCTGATGGCATAGATATAAAAAATAAAGAAGTATTTTGACTTAACCGTTCTTTATCAATAATAATAAGTATTTCTATTTGTTTATAGGAAAACGTCCCGGACAACAGACTGTTTTCGGTTGTGCGAGGACGGTTAAGACAAGTGGCAGCGTCTCTCCAGGCAGCAATCCGCTTCAGACGTTTTTCCCGGAGGGACTCGCACCCACCGGATTGGTTTGTGGATAAAAGTCACCAGGATGAAAATGCTGATGAGATGGATACTTCAGAACCCACTTGTTGGGGTCACAGGGTTGTTGTTGATCCAGCGCTTCCGTCCTACTACAAGGTCTATACATTTTTAGTCGCTTCTTAACCACATCGTCAACCTGTTATGTGGCACATAATGAGTACAATTTGGTCGACCTGATTCTCTTTTCAAAGTTGAGCTCTTTCAATTACTTGTTGAGAATCGTTATTATTTACAGTTCACTGAAACGTAATTCTTTCTTCATTCATTGTTATGAATTTTACAGATCTTTACCTGAAAGGAGCAATCATCTGTAAATGTAGTTAAATCCTTTTCCTATTTTATATTGTATAGAAGCTTTTAAGATGATTCTAGATTAGGATAATTTTAGCAGTCTCTAGCAATAAGAAATAAAAAGTAAAATATATAGCCCGTAAATCGGGATGGTACAATAATAAACAAAAGCAAGATAGGAATCTCGTTTAAAAATTAACCATACTTAAATAAAGTATTTACAATTTATGAACAAAACATTGGTAATTGAATATATTTTTTAATATACATTTTTAGAAACGCAATGTTGTTATTGCATGTTATCGTAAATAAATGTTACTACCGTCTAGTACAAAATTGGTTTACCGCGTAGCTTACAATACCAGAATGACAAGCTAGGCACTATATTCACGATGGCCGCAAAATGAAAGACCACGGAGAACAACAAATAAAGTATAGCACGTAATAAGAGGCAAGTCAATATGTGGTGTGACCAAGACTGCAGTTGAAATTACACGAGAAACGAAAACCTTGTAAATAATGAGACGCAGTAAACTTGCAATTAAATATTAGAGACTAGAGACAAACTTCAACAGAATTAAAACCAGGACTTATTTATTCAGAGTTGAAGTAGAATTAAAAATGTAGATATCTAAAGTTTTATTTAGAGCAATAAAAATGATATTTTTTAAAAGGGAAAATTAGCAATAAATTATTCTTATATTATAAACTAGCAAATGCAGGTAGAAGAAATTACATCTCATTGCACAAATTTTCGAAACCTACAATACACAATAATATAATGGGTGATTCTGTTCTAACTGTTACTTTTTTGATTAAAAATATTCGATTCTATAATTGATTTTTTTTTACTTTTTTATGCATATTATTACTCTATTTTATTGTAAAAATCAAAGTTTGAAAGGATTTTGCTACAACTTTAAAATATCGAAGATGGGAGTGGTTCCGAAACATCTTCCTATTGTAATTTACGTTTATTAAAGTTTTTGAAGTTTGACTAGAATATATTTAAATTTTAATTTAAACTTACTCCACATTGATTCATCGACATTCTTACCGTTTTTAAAATATAAAGATTGAGAATCAAATTTCAAATTTTTCTTGCCACGGTACTGACTCATTTAAACTATATATGTACCCCAGAGCTAAACTGTATTAACTCCACTTTTTTTCCGAAAATGGGTTTTAGGCACCTATCAATACAGATTTTTTTGCTCTTTCGACTGGTTGTAACATTAACTCCTACTTAATATAGTTTCCAAGTAGCGGAGAATCTAAAATAAAAAATTATGAAATGATTAACGGAAATTAAAATCTTTAAACTGCTCTCCTATAAAGTTTCATTTTTGTGACTCAATACAGTTTAGCTCTGGGGTACAGATATGGTACTAAAAGCCACTGACATTTTAAATTTAATTAGCAACTGTAATTATTTGGTTATGAGTTTGATGATATCCAATTACAATATTATTTAGGTTAGTAATAAGTATAAAAATCTAGATTCCTATATTACCGACCGTCACGAGAGTACGTGGAAAGAAGTGTCGAGGAGAAAATTGAGAATAATAACAAAACAGAGAAAAGTGAAGAAAACAGCAGAGAAGGGAAAAATCAACATAAACAAAACGTAGGAAGAGATAGAGTGCGAGGAGTGGAGAAAAACCAGAGGAAGAAACAGAACGTCAACAACAAAGAACGCCGGTAACCAACAATACACGGTACAGTGTAGAAGATTGCGGACCGGTATGAAACAGGGAGAAGACAAAGGACGAATTCAAGAAGATAAAGAGGAAACTAAAAGAAAAAGAGACATAGAAGAAAGCCCAGTAGCCTTTCAAAAAAGTAAAAAAAAAAACAGCAAGATCTCCAGGGGAAGAAAGAACGCAAAAAGAAGTGGAGAAGAAGATGGAGGAAATGACAAAAAATATTATAGAAGACCTTAAGCAAATCAAAGAAGACACAAGAGAGACGAGGAAAGAAGTGAAAAAGCTGAAAAACGACAACAGACAGCTCAGGGAAGATATGGAAGAACTGAAGAGAGAAGTGAACCAACTGGAGAGAAAATGGAGAGAAGAGAAAAGCTTCCTAGAAGAGAAGATAGGACAGATGGAGTCGAAGATGGAGGAAAAAGAAAGAGGTGAAAGAAGAAATAACATAGTAATAACAGGGCTAAGACTAAAAGAGGCGGGACAAAACATGTGAAAAGAAATCGAGAAATAGGTTGAAAACAAGTTGGAAACAGAAGTGAAGATAACCGAGGCCTATGCTATAAAGGGAGAAGAGATGGTAATAGCAAAAACTGAGAGTTGGGAACAGAAGCTGAACGTCATTAGGAATAAAGAAAAACTAAGAAATAAGACAGGACCGAAAATCTTTGTAAACAACGACCAACAAGGAAAGAAAGAGAGATACAGAAAAAGATAAGAGAGATAGCGAAGAGGTAAGGGTAAGCTACAGGAAACTGCAGGTAGAGGGAAATTGGAGGAAATGGAACGAGCGACTGGAAAATTTTTAAAGGACAAAGGAAAAAACCGGGAAAGAAAAAGCAGACAGAAGGAAAAAAGAAAGCAGGTACATGATTCAACGGGAAAGCAACAGAAGAAAATAAAGGAAGAATAAAATTGGTATATTGGAATGTAGCGGGGATAAGAAACAAAGGAGAAGACTTCTGGAAATACATAAGTGAATTTGACGTAATTGGAATGGTAGAAACGTGGGTAGATGAAAAGGAGTGAAAGAAGATAGAAGAGACAATGTCGAGAGACTGTGTATAGAAATGTCAAGCAGCAGAAAGGAAAAACAAGAAAGGACGAGCGAAAGGAGGCATTATCACATGAGTAAGGAGAGAAATTGAGGACGAAATAAAAACAAAACAAGAACTACAGAGAACTGGAATAACAGAAAGAAATTTAAAAATAGGAACAAAAAAGTTAAAATAATTACGGTATACAGTAAAGAGATGAGTAAAACAAAACAAATGTTAGAAGAAACCATAAGTGAAACAGAAAAAAGAATTGTAACAATTGGGGGCGACTTTAATGTGAGAATTGGGACAAGATTAGGAAGACGAAATAATGAGACAGAAGATGCGAGAAGAACAATACAGAAAATAAAGAAGGACGAAAAATGATCGAATTCATAGAAGAGAGAGGATACGAGGTACTGAACGGGAACTGGAAAGAGGATAAAAGAAAATTTACGTACGTGGGGCCGAGAGGAGAATCATTAATATATTGATTACGCAATAGTCAATCAACATGCATGGGATAAAGTAAGAAGATTCGAAGTGGGAAACAGAGTGGAATCAGATCACCAACCGTTTGAAATTGAAATCGCCGGAGAAGAAATAAAAAGAAAAAACCCGAGAAAGAAACAATTATAAAAACAATCTGGGAAGAAGAAAGCATACAAAAGTACAGAAGTGCGCTACAACATATTGAAAGAGAAAAAAAAAAAGAAAAACAAAAAGACACCGAAACAAGAATTACAGAACTCGAAAGGAGAATGAGAGAAGCGATGACAACAAAGAAAATACAAGTAGACGTGGGAGAAAGAATGGGAAGAAATAGATGGTGAGATAAAGAATGCAAAGAAATTAAAAGACTAGCCAGAAAGCAAATGAAAAGATGGAGAGATGGGAAGGGATCGAGAGAAGAATACCGCAAGCAATTAAAGAAATACAATGACACTTGTGAGAAGAAGAAGGAAGAGAAAAGAAAAGAGAAGAAGAAGAGGAAATTAGATCAATCAACACAGAAGAAAAAGTTTGGAAATACATAAACAGAGAACGAAAAGTGAAAAAGTGGGCAGACGAGAAGATAAGGATAGAAGAATGGAGAGAGTACTTTAAAGAATTACTAGACGGAAAGGACGAAACGGAAAGAAGACAGAAGGGAGGAGGGCCAAGAGAACAAAAGAAAGGGGAAGAGATTACGAAAGAAATGATTAAAAGGGGGATAGGAAGAATGAAGAAACGAAAAGCGGCGGGAAAAGTCGAACTGCAAAATGAAGCGTGGATCTATGCAACAGAAGAAATAATAGAGATAATGAGGGAGATAGTAAACGACGTCTGGCAAGGAAAGGGGCTACCAAGCCAATGGAGGATGGGGCTAGTGTGTCCGATACACAAAAAAGGACAAAGAGAAACGGTGGAGAACTACGGAGGAATAAGTTTGCTGAGCACGGCGTACAAGATCTGCGCAATGATACTGGAAGAGAAATTGAAGGAAGAACTAGATGAAAAAGATTTGTTACCAGATGGACAAGCGGGTTTTAGGAGAGGGAGAAGCACCATCGATAACGTGTACATCTTGAAACATCTAATAGATAAAGAAATCGATAAGAAATGAGGGAAGATGTACGCGCTGTTTGTAGACCTGAAGGCGGCTTTTGATAGTGTAAATAGAGAGCGATTATGGGAGTACCTAAGGGGGAAAGAATCAACGAGCAGCTGGTGAGCAGAATAGAGGAAATTTACTTAGAAACGGGAAACAGAGTAAGAGGAGTAAGACAAGGATGCCCACTCAGCCCCAGTCTATTCGCGGCATATATAAGCGACCTGGAAGAAAAACTAAGACTATCACAGGCAGGGGGAGTGGTGGTAGGAAACACGAAAGTCCACTCGTTGGCATACGCCGATGATATGGTGTTAATAGCGAGGGAAGCCAAAGAAATAAAGGGAATGATAGAATGCCTAGGAAGATACCTGAAAAGAAAGAAGGTAAAATTAAACGTGGAGAAAACAAAAATGATGTCTTCAGAAAGGAGGCAGAAGAAAGAAAGAGGAATGGAAGTGGGAAGGAAAAGAACTAGAAAAAGTAAAAGAATTTAAATACTTGGGTTACACCTTTAACGAGACTAACAACGAGAAAAGTCATATAAAGGAACTAGAAAGGAAAGAAAACGGGGTGGTAGGTCAAGTATGGGGAATAAGCGAGAGAAAATTCGGACGAGATATAAGAAGGAGAGCACTGATGTACGAAAGGCTAGTACAGAGTGTAATGATGTACGGAGCAGAAATATGGGGATGGAAGGAGCAGGAATAGCTGGAAGCAATCCAAGCAAAGTACTGGAGATGGGTACTAGGCTTGGACAGGGAAACGCCAGCATATATCCTACTGGAAGAAGTAAAAAGAGACAAGATAAGAGTGGAATAAGATTTGAAGAGAGAATAAGAGAAAGAACGGAATGTAAGATCTTGCAAGAGTGTTGGAAAGAGATAAAGAATGGGAAGATGGAAAGAGCAGGAAAAGAGAGAAGAAACTACTACGAGAGAAACGGGTATGCAGTGGAGGAGGTAGAGAGGCGAAGAAACAATGGAGTAAATGTACTAAGAGAGATATTTGAGGTGGACCGAGACGTACAGAAGCAGGAAAGGAGAACGAGGATAAATGAGTCAAAGTATAATGGAAAGTATAGGTCACTAATCACGGAGGAATTGGCGGCATACTTGAAAAAGAAAAGCGAGAAGAACGATAAGAAAGTAATAGCAAGCTTTAGATGTGGAAACGAGGAAAGAGAAAACAAATACTGGAAAGAGAGAGACGAGAGAGTGTGCAGACTGTGCAGAGAAGGAGCAGAAACAATAGAGCACATGATGAAAGAATGTGAGGAGCTGAGAGAGGAGAGAGAAGATTGAAAAGTACTGATAGGAGAAGGACTAGGCTAGATGAAAGGAGTTTTAGACAGAACAAAGAATGTAGAGAAAAAGGGTGAAGAGATGAAAGGAAAATAAAATTAATTTAGCTATTGATAATGTTTATGTTTTATAGTTTTATTTAATTAGTATTTAGTTATTTAGCATTGTATGGGAATCCTTTTCAAAGCCGAAAGGCAAGGAACTAAAATCTTATTATTAAGTATAAAAATCTATTACTTATGATAAAAAAATCAATAATTAATTAAGTTATCCAATACCACGGTACTGACAAGTAAATTTATGACACACCTTTTTGAAAATAGACTTTTAAAATGACACAAACGTACTTTCAATGTGGTTAACTGGTTGTTTCAGTAATCTCGAGGTGTATGGCGCACGCGAATGGTACATATATGGTATGACCGGTGAGAGTAAACAGTACCGGACATTAATAATCACTGTTAGAATAGAATCACCCATATATAAAACCAAATCTAATTTACCTTAATTCGACCAGTTAGTTTTTAGAAAATAAAATTGCCCTGGTGCTTTCTGTCCGCTTTATCTACATCCCTCAGGTAGTACAAATTCAATGGGGACATTTTCGTTGTTTATCATACCACTGATAGGTTAAACCGGACGAGCATTTCAATAATGTGGGTTTTAACAAAACCATAATTACCACCTAGGAAAGCAACAAATTATAAAATAGTACCAGCATTATTGTAATGTCGCGTTTTGGAGCTAATTTTAAGTTTGTAAAATGTAGTGCTTAAAATGAATTCAC
This sequence comes from Diaperis boleti, assembly GCA_963583935.1. Taxonomy (NCBI): domain Eukaryota; kingdom Metazoa; phylum Arthropoda; class Insecta; order Coleoptera; family Tenebrionidae; genus Diaperis; species Diaperis boleti. The sequence continues at coordinate 23,959,045 of OY757249.1, forward strand.
CGAATTTCGACCTAACCGGCGGTTCTTTACAGTGGCTGATGGTTGTTTCTCTGGCTGTGCTCTACAATGTTATCTTCGTGCTGGGAAGAGCGGTGTTTTGGGAACTAAACAATTCGGTGCCATGGCTGTGGTTGACACTGGATTATCTCTGTGATACGATCTACATCGCAGATATTTTTGTTCATGCTCGCCAAGGTAATGTTTTTAATTTATGCGTAGTATTGATCGAATAACGATTATATTATTATTGACCGCTAAGTATATAAAAGGACTGTTTAACATCTGGTTGCAGGTTCTTATCTAATCTTTTCAAGATAATTCGACAGTTTGCTTCCAGTTTTGTTGAACAAAATCCTTTGCGGCTTATGTCTGTTTTATTAAATAAATATATTGATTATAGAATTAGGTAAATAGGTCTAAATTAAAAGATATGAAGAAACAAATACGATATGATATGAGTCAGAAGAATACAAGCCAGAGAGGTAACGGTAATACAGGTTTACATACATTTTCATTAAAAATTAATTACCTACATACAAGCGGTATGGGAAATAAATTTGTTTTATTCCCTGCTTTGTGCTGAACTGTCTTCGCCTAAAATTTATAGGTGAATTGCCGTAAATATACTAAATGACATAGAAAAAAGAACACCCAGTAATAATGAATATTTTACAGCAATTTCCTAGCAATATGTTTGTTTAAGTTAAGATGACAAACGATTAATTTTTCAGCCATATTGATCCACTGGTTTTTGTGGTATCGTATCTTTCCAAAAGAAATCCAATGGACGATAATGGTCTTTTCCAGCTACATTTCTCATTTAGGCGTTGTGCAGTTCATTTTGAGAAGCTTATTTATTTTGTTCATTATGCCTAGAGCTAAAAGACGCCAAAATTTTCGCCAACTTTGCGAGGTAGCTAGAGGGGGAATAGTGAGCTTGCGAGTGTCTCGGTTGTACTTTAGAGAAATAGCCACTAGGACGCAAAGGGGTTTACACATGGTGGCAGTTTGTTGTCGGGCATGGAACCAGGAAGGCCGTATACGAAGAGCGAGAGGTACAGGACGTGTCAGAAGAACCACACAACGGAATTATCGCCGCCTTAGACTTTTGGCTCTACGGGACCGTTTCACTTCCACAAGGGCTATTGCGGACCAGTGGTTTGAAGAACGTAGAAGGCCTATTGGGATGCGAACTGTTTATCACCGGATCAGAAGTTTTGGACTTTTTTCATACCATACTCAATTTCTGTTACCTCTCACTCCCGGACATCGATGTGATCGACTGGCGTGGTGCAGAGAACGGCTAAATTGGGATCTAGAATGGAATACGGTTGTTTTTAGTGATGAATCTAGATTCTGTTTGGGTATGCATAATGGCCGTGTAAGGGTGAAGAAGCTAAGTGGTGAAAGACGAGATCCTCAATTTTCTGTGGAACGGCATGTGCATCACACCGTTCGAATTGTGGTATGAAGAGCTATTGCCTATGGAAGTAGGTCACCTTTGATCTTCATCAGAGGCAATATGACCGCCGGGCAATACATCCAGGGGGTGGTAGAACCACATGTTCTACCCTACATTCGGACGCTCCCCAACTGCCTTTTCCAACAAGATTGTCGACCACATGTAGCCAGAGTTACGTTGAATAATTTTGAAGACAATCAAGTCGATTTGTTGCCTTGGCCACCAAGATCTCTCTAGCTTTCACCCATTACACAAGTCTGAAATATTATGGAAAGAATATTAGTCCGCTTACCCCATCCTCCACAATCTTTAGCAGCACTTTGGCATGAGTTACAGGTAGCCTGGGATGCGGTATCTCAGGAGAAAATTGACCATCTCATTAAGAGTATTACCAAACGTGTTGATGAGTGCAGAGGCGTGGAGGCACAACACATTATTCAGTTTTCTCTTGATCTAACTGTTTGATTTTTCTCAAATATTGATCTATTATTTAGCTAACTAATGCACATGTATACCAAAAATTATTATATTACTAGGTGTTCTTTTTTTATGTTACTTTAGTATATTACGGAATTAAATAATTAATTACTACAACGTTACAAAATAAGAAATTAAATTAGTGCTGAAAAGGAATCTTTCCAATGCGACTGAATGATACTTTCGATTTTAATAATATAAGGCGCGTAGCACCGAGTATGTAATTCCAGGAGTGTGTAACATTCTGTAACAATGAAAATCGCACGACACTGAAAAATAGCCAATAGAAAAACAGAATTCGGTGTCGTTTCTATAACAATATAAAAATTTCCTGGAAATTTTTTGCACCTAGCTAAGTCAACATGAAATTAATAAGTGGAAATTTTTTCAGCCAATCAAAATCATTTATTTATTAAAAATCTCAAATTACAAAATTAATATTAACTTCAACAATAATTAATTAGTTACTGTTAAAATTGAACACACAATTGTTGTAAGTAATCATATCTGATAGTGATGAAGTTTCATTACAAGAACTGCTTCCAAATGGTTTTGCTTGCTGTCTCATTGAATTAATGATGGTTTGGTGATGCTCCATGTCCATTTGTAAGTATGGTTGGATAGAATGTGCGCTGCTATGTCCAGTAATTTTGATAAGCTGCTGTCCTCTTACAGAATGATTTTTTTTTGTGTCGATATCAATTTTTTTTGCCGGTTCAGCCATCCTCTGAGATTGTTGGTTTTGCCAATTTGGGTTAGGAGTTAAAAGTAATCTGTCTGTGCTAATAAATTTTGTTCTTTTTTCTAACAATCTGAAAACAAGAAGGGGTTGTTTATAATGTATGGCAAATTGCAAGATTGTAGTTACCGAACTGGACAAATATCTGAATTATCTTTATTCGGCTCTAGAGCTGCCGAATTCAATGTCGGTAAATGGATCAAACTTCATATTAAACTTCTTATAGTACATTTCTTGTAATTGTTTGGCACTGGAGTTCCACATGATTTTTACCACTGACTCCTATTCATTTCCATTTCTATTCCTAATGTTAAAAGCCCAGTCTTTCAATATAATTGCGAGCTCTTCTTTCGATACGCAATTTTCAATGTTATACCTTTTTTCTTTACAAAAACTGGATCCACACACATGTTTTGCTGCGTTTTGTGTTCATTGGTACTGTATTTTCTACCGCTTCATCACTATTTAGCAAAGATGTAGAACCAAAACGTGACATTTTTTGAAATTAAACAACTTTTTTTCCGTTGTCAGGGATAATTCTGTTATATAACTTGATTTTTTTTTTGCCAGAAATTTATAATTTAAGAATTTAAGAAGTATAATGTCCGTGTCGTTGCGATTTTCTTACCGAATATGCCCTCGTGCATTGATTAATGTCCGGAAATTTTATTCTCATGCATTTCCAAAACGTAATTAGCCCTCGTGTTCCACTCGAGCTAATTAATACGTTTTGGAAATGCATTCGAAAAAATTTCCGGAAATAATCAATGCACTTGGGATATTATAAGTGAAAATTTATTAAAAACTCAATTCCTACTTTGTAAGGGAAAGAATTTGCATAATGTTCATACACCCAAAAGTCTACTTATTTCAAAATGAAATTATTTTTATAACGAAAGTCGAATCTTCAAATTATTTGTAAAGAAAGAGCTTTTTTTGTTAATATTTACTTTTTTATGTTTACATTAGAGTTCACATTAATAGATAAAACTTTTTTTTGTTGGTGATAATAAATTAATATCAAAAGCAGCTGGCATTGAAGTTTCACGAGCAGTTTCACAAACATCCATAATTTCGACTTCTTCAACATCCTTTCCGTTGTCCCGCGTCCTTTCCGTTGTGAATCCGCACTTCTCACAATACACTTATTTGCGTGTGTCAGTTTTGTATGCAATTGCGCTACTTATCTTAATCGCTACACATGATTGTCGACTTTTCGCTGACGACAAACTGAAACATGCATTATCCAATACTGCAGACGGTATGAATTCAGGATTCTCTAGCTCCATTTATAAACTTACATAAATTAAGAGCAGTTTCACAATGGCCAACTGAAGTTTTACTTCAGTCGTGAGGTCTAAAGCACACTCGTATTTTTTTATATATTATATTATTATTTAACCATCTTGTTGAACTTTATTGCTAAAATTGTTTTAATTTAATATTGTTTTAATTGCTTATAACAACCGTATTTTTCTGTGACCTAGCCCATACCCCAAAACTTGACAGTAAGTTACGTCGTTTTAGGTTGTCACACTACCCATAAATTCATTTTGAAAACTAACACTATTGTGATGTTAATCCGAAATTTGCATCCTACGCAGGGATTAATCAACTAAACAAGAATGGTTGTTACACAATTGCACGAACACACTATCACTGCTCGGTTGATCGGAACTCATAAGACTGTTGTCATTCGTCGAATTAACTTAACACAATGCCTTTCCAAAGGTCCCGAAAACATTTCCCTGTTAAAGTGGCATTCGCTATGACTATTAATAAATCCCAAGGTCAGACACTTCAAACAGCGGGATTGCACATACGAAATCCTGTCTCGAGTGCATATTAAATTCTAATATTATCTAAAAAAGAGATTCTGTAAATTTTTGTTACATGTATATGACGTAATAAGGAATAAGAAATATAAAATAGTATATTTGGACACAAATGCGCTGTCAAGGCACTCTTCAGGGACTCGGCCTACAAGAAATCGCCCTCGCCCTGACAGCGCACGAATATTGAACAACATCTTTTCTTTTCTTTTCTTAACATCAAATTTTGAGGTTAGGTTTGGCGGCTGTCAAATTAAATACATAATGCGGGAATATTTATATATTTGGTTATATACCACTTTCTCCATTATGTATTTCACAAAACGAATATGTAATATATTGTTTTATTAGGAGTAAAAGTGGGACTTTTCGTGACAAGTCTCTAGGATCTCTAGAGAGAAATGGACATTTGTCTTTGCCTACTGACGTATAAAATGTGACGTTGTTCTGACATTTAAAGAAAAAAGCTTTCTCATTATAATGCGAGTGGTAAAAACGTAATAAGCGCTTCGGGGATAATTTTTATCTACATCCCTTGGTGCTTAAATAACTATTCGGAAATTAATTAACGCATATAATGTAATAAGTAAATTTGTTTGAAATTAAGAAATAGTTGAGTCGTTTTCAAGGTTTTTCTCATTAGGCTATTGATTTTACCATGTAAAATATCTAGTATAAATTCAGTCTTAAGTGTGTATAAATATACCATCATTTTTAATGAAAGTTACAATATTCTTTAATGAAATTTCTTGTTGGTACTGTATTGCCTAACAACTTCGGTAAGAAACAAGAACAGACAAAAGTTCGAATTATGAGGGACAGAAAAATGAAAATTTGCTCAAGTACGCGTAATTGCCTTTCCTTCAAGTTTATCTACTCCTAGTGGCAGATTTGACATTTTTACGGCCGGACTTACTTATTTCACGTTTACATAGTATTCTTTTTTCAATAAGTCTAATATTGGATACTTATATGAGTATATATTGTAAATACTTTCAATACTTGAGCATGAAGTTTAGAAGATATCTTCTGCGGTTAAGTGCAATATTGTGCATCTTATATCGAGTGAATAATGAACTTTGTAGAAAAAGAGGTAGTTAACCTTATGAGTGCGAAGGTATTACATGATATCATGTAAGTTATATACGTAAAAATAAAATATAGATAAGTTACTTTATGTCCTATACGTAATTCCCATTCACATTTAGTAGTACTAAAAGTTATATCAGCTTTAATTACAAAACTGACAATGTGAGTTAAGAATTAAACGAAAATGAGGAAACTTTCTGACTGTAAAATACAGAACAATTTCCTTGATAGTAATCATTATTTACATTTGAAGAGAGCTTCATTTACTTACGATCTTTTTTGTTAAAATTGGTCTACAGTTTAACAATAGGTATAGCGAGTTAAATTCGATGATATAGTGCATCGTATATACCGCTCTTTTTTAGATTAGGCTTCTTTATGTTGTTGTATTAAATTTTATATTTGAAAAAAAATATATGTGATCTTTGGACTCCACTAATATTGTCTTGAATCAAATATATACAAATATCATGTATTCTTTATTCATTTTTATCTTATAGACTTAATTATGTTGTATTGATATTAAATCTACAGTACATTTATATTCAATAATTATTTTATAACTAATTTTTGTACAGCTCCCACTAAAAGTAGCCATATTAACGGTAGCCCAAGCGACTAAAAGTAACAATTTGTGGGTGCACGAACTACAAATCCACTTTCAACCCCAGAGTTATGAAGTAACCACGCGAGCGACTCCTCAGAGAAATTGTAACGATAACAAACCCACAAATGGTGGAGGTGCCGGGTTCACAAAGCATTCTTACTAGCCCTACCTCACCTAATAATGTAAATATTTAATTTTTGTATTCGTTTGTGAGATACATAATGCAAAAAGTGGTATATAACATATATAAATACTGCAGCATATGTATTTAAATTGACGGCTGTCAAATCTAACGTCAAAATTTAATGTTAATTCGTGTTTTTCTGTTTTTCTTTCCGAATACAAAAAACGTTGTTCAATACTTGTGCGCTGCCACTTTCACTCGGGCTCATTGCAACACTCGGGTAGCGCCTCTTGCTTCAAAAATTCGCCCTCGCTCCTTAAAAGTGTTATGACAGCGCACTTGTATCGAAATATTCTATTACATAATAAGTATTCCACGTTATAATTACCTACTATTGCATGATAACAATACCCTACTCGATTGTAAATTACCCTTAATAGTCACGGCTCTTATAATTAATATTTAACAACTATTTTCTATACATAGTCTAATTAATACAATGGGGTCGTCCCCCTCAATTGAATTGGACGAAATTTAAAGAAGAAATGCTCAAAATGTCATCCGTTATGTTCTAGGCAAAGTCGAACTCATCTCTTCATATTTTCAAAAACATTTACCCTAAATATTATGGTCATCGTTCATACGTTGTTCAAACCAGTAACAGTAATTCATTTTACTACCGCAAATTGTTCCTGAAATTCTCTGAAAAGAATATCTAATATCGATTCTCTGACTTTTAAACTACTTCTGAAAGAAACTGTTTGACCTTGCTTTTTCTCTGCAATAGATCCGGTTTCCCTAAAATTATACAGAATAATTTGAAGGCAGTGATACAGCTTTTGATAATCAGCCTCCATTCGATTCGGGTATTTAGCTGTACAGATTACCCACCCGTGATTTTCTTTTTTGACCCCAATCTAATTCTAAAATAGGATTCTAATAAAAACGCTTTTTCAAGAAGACAAGAAACGTAATGAGACACACCGTTAATATCATTTATTAAATTTAACATATGACATTGACGTTTCGTTTATGGGGACACTAAAAAGATCAAATGTATTTGATATTTGACATTTTATTAAATAATCTTGGAAGTCATCTAGACCCTACATTGCAATTTTGCAAAGCACTCTTGATGTTCCTCTGAATCACCCGGTAGAAGTTATATTGTTTAGACTATGTATTAGTCGATAGTATCGACTTTCTGTTACTTTTTTTTTTCTTAAAGATTATTAATTAACAGTTTATCAACGATTTAATATAATATAAAAAATGTATTCGACCAATATGGATAATTTTGTGTTTTTAATAGGTACACATTATTATCTCCATTTAATATTGCGTGTGCATTTATTCTGATATTATTAAAGGTATATTAAATCTTGAGTGCGCTTTTTCAATCTAATTTTATAATTTAACATTTTACGATGTATTTAAAAAGTTCTCGCACCTCTCGCTGATCGTATAACCGACTTGATATTCGAGAAAGGCATAAAGTAATAGTATCATAAAACGTAACACTTCATTTTTGCGATTCTGGTGTAAAACATATTCTTACTCTGCATGTGTTGACAGTATATTTCGAGTGTCCCAACTAAAATTTGTACCCCCCAACAATTCCAATTTCGAAAGACTCATAAGAAAACGCTCGGACTCAAGTCTTAGATCTCACCCCTTCATCCAGGGGAGCACCCCATTAAAAAAATTAAATGGCATGGGGGGTCGTGTGATACATCATTTTAAAGCTTATTCAATTCTCTATCCAGATCTACGTTTATCGATTTGTTTCTACAAAAAAGCATTAATTTGTTATTTTCCAAATCAAGAGTATTTTATGTAGATTTGGAAAAAACAAATTCTTAGGTCCCCCTTGATAACAAAATTGACCTGTTCAAGCGTCTTTCAAAATTGGAATTCTTGGGGGGTACAAATTTTGGTTGGTACACTTCTAAGTAACTATAAAACTAATAATGCACTAATAACATAATATACTTATTGCACAAAAACAGCTGTGTTTTGATGAAAAATAAAATATACAATTATTGACACAAGATTTACATATTCAGAATTTTTATAGATGGAAACCTGAAACAAATAAAATATAGTTCGGTGAATTTATATTTGTAGTTTTACACATATGGATAGGTATGCCTTTACTATTGTAGCGTTTACGGGTTCACAAAACTATTTATTTGAACGAACTATGTACAATTTATTTAAACACTGAACTATTTACAGTTATAACAGCACAATTATTTATTTTAACAGTCACACGGATTAAGTAGCTTATTCGCACTTCTTTATCGACGCGATTCGACTAGACTGACTATTCGGCCTATTTAAAGCGGGAAGCCGCTTTCTGGATTCGCCGAGAATCGGGCGGAGAACTTGACTAGAATATTAACCTAGAATATTCGCGATCCTACGAATTTACGATTAAATCATCATGCCGCGATTCTTCGAGAACGTCACACTATACAGGGTGGAAACTCTAACTGGAATACATTCTGTAAATTGCTTATATAACATGTCACGGAAAATTGAAATTGTTGTTTTGTGTTTGTCTCTGTCCCAAAGGGTTAAAAGTACCCCGAACTTTTTTATTTTTAAATGTAAGATTATGTCATGTGACATATCATTGGAAATCTTATTTCAAGAGGATTATAATGGATCTGTTATTTTTTAATTTGTATAAAACACTTGTTAGAATAAAATTAAAATTTTCAAATGACCTTTAATTTTCAATGACATGTTATATATATAAACATAAGAAAGTTACACAATTTATTCCAGTTAAAGCTTCCACCCTGTATATATCGCAGTGTTACTATTTATTTCGGTAGTATTCCATTTATTCATTTTATGATTTCACAATTTCGTTGTGTTACTATTTTCCTACTACACATTCTATTTCGTTATTTTATTGTTTTGTTTTTTACAGTTCCTTTATCTCACTACTTCAATTTTCTTATTATTTCGGTATTACGGTATTTCCCATTTCTTTACTTCCCTATTTTGGAACTTAGCCATTTCATTCATTATTTTAATATCTTGTTTTGTTCCTTATCAAATCAATACATATTTAACTTTTTTTAAATAAATTTAAATCGGAGCCGGAAAAATGTAATACCTTTGAAATTTTAGATTTTGTTATATGTACTACTACTACCCATAACAATTCTACTCCTTTTTTCTTTGTGTCACACAACTGTTAATCAAAAATTGTGTAAAGTATATTTTTTCTTATTTTACTCTTTATTTATTCTCCCGACGGTATAGTAGAATTGTAGACCCAGCTCGGTCTATATTACACCATTAATATTAAGTGCGAGACATAGTAATCCGACACCCATACAACGGTGCCCATTGCCTCAATTTAGATGCACAATGAGAAAGGTTCAGCGTTGTAAATCAACAGGAAGCGGTGCTTGTGTATTGGTGGATGAAACGGACGGGACTCGAAATTTTGGTGTCGGAAATTTATGGATGGGTTTAGTCCTCCATTGCTAAGATAATTGTGATCCCAGTTTATGGGTGTCGGATTACTGTGGCTCGCACTTTAAACATCTTAGGATAATGCACAATTTGGTCTGATTTTTTTATCGCGCTCTATCCCAAAGTAAAGAGATTGAAATCACTGTGAAGACCATAATGTGATGTAATGAACATCTTTTCGATAACATCTGTTACGTTCTCACCACCACATCATGCAAATTTATAATTTATAATATCCAAGAAAATAACAAAAGCACATAGCAACGCTTAAAGACTTCTACACCACAAAATTTATTTACAAATTCTCATTAATCTTAAAACTTTTGTTGTGGGATAACAGGGTATAAAAGTGAACCATTAGCCCCAATTACGAGTCTCTCTCCAGAAATGCAAACTACTTTAAAAGGAACAGCGCACTGCACACTCAAAGACAGTTCTAATTTCAACATTGATTGTCCTGCCGAGCGGCCCGTGAATAGAATCGTCTGTTGGTTTGCTCATTCCTGACTTCACTTATGCTTAGTTTGCCAGATCTATTCACTACGTAAACAGTTTTTATAAGAGCACTTAAATTTTTATCACGATTCCTGCTTTTCCCACTCTTTCTTCACTAGGAATATAGTCTACACTTCAACTTTTGCCAGAATGCTAATTCTATTCGAATCTGAGCTTCATCGTTAAACTGCACTCTCAAAAACGTAATTTTGTTTTACAATACTCCTCGTTCGAATAAAGTAATCTGTAAAAACTGGACACGGAAAAACATTTCAATGGTATTCATCAAATCCTCCAATTCGCGTCAAAGTGTATCTATCTGTGGCTGAAAAAACTCGATGTGACATCCAATGAATGGAGAACTACTAAACACACAAGGCTGCGTAAATTCGAATTCATATTCATCTGCATTTTAAAACAACCCGTATTAATCGCTCTCGACAGGTTGGCAATGAAAGCGATGAATATTCATTTTATTGCATGTTTCATATTTGAATGAATTAATTGGTTACAATATATTTGTCACTTTGTAATACTCTATACTATTGTAATCAAGCAAAATATCAGGCATTTGAGTTAGGGAACTGCGCTCTCAATAGATCCTTCCGTCACATTTGAAGATTTCCATCCACCACGCCCCTTAAGAGTGCTGATGTCTGCTCCTGCAACAGCCAGTGTCGTGGCAGGCGTTCTTCTAAAGCAATTGGAAGGATTCGGTAACTTCAAAAACTCTGCTATTTTTTTAGAGAAGTATATTTCCGAAATAATTCAATCAGATCCACATTTAATGCGGAAGTATGTTCCCACTGGAAATAGTAAATTCTCGTCGCATGTTCATACAAAAATCCCATAGAAAAAAGCACTTTCAGTTTTTCCCGGAGTTTCCAATTTTTCCTTACTTGGATTATTACGAATATTTAAAAAAATAGCCAAATCGGTCCAGCCGTTCTCAAGTGATGCGCTTACCAACGAAAATCATTTCATTTTTATTATAATACACATAGGTTAAAAATATCTAAATTTAATTTATTTTACAAACTAGTAGAAAAGATCATCTGTGCAACACGTAGGAAATCCATTTTTTCCGTACACTGCATGTAGCTAGTAGAGAAAAAATACATTTCCTAACTTATTGCACAAACAGGTATTGTGACAATTTGGCACACCACTTACCTGTACAATGGTAACGAGTGAGCAACAAAATTCGTGATCGCAGTTGGCTAAACGTATATCGGTTCTTTTACTTTACTGTTTACAATTCACATTACTCGATGACTTTTTACACAATCGTATCGATCAAGAATCGACTCAAAATTTTGGATTCAGAGGCTCCTACGATCACGAATTTTGTTGCTCACTCGTTATGTTAATACTGTTAAAATCTACAACAACAACACTAGCTCTGTTGTCTTAATAACTCTATCAAATGCTTAACTGTTGGATGAGAATTCAGATCTTATAATAATCTTTAGAAATAGTCTTGTGGCGACCTTTTAATACCCCTTTAGTTTCCAAGTAAGACTTTTAGCACCTTAGTGGATCACACGTGACAATAAAAGTAGAAAATTTGTGAGGTTTCCATAAAATAAACTTCTGAATTAAAACGAATTACACATACAAACCACCCACCAAGTAATGGCTTTCAACTATAAATGTTAAAACTTCCGACATCCAATGCATGTAACAAGATATCCGAAGATAAAATAAATAGAATAGAGTATTGATTTCTACGGCATTAATTAACTCTAATTAATGAAGCTCGTGTTCTCAATATTAAAATAATTAGAGTGGGTTGACGATCACAGAACCTCATCACGCAATTCTGGTTTACATGCAACCCCACAGCCAAATTGACACTGGGGATTACTTAATACAAACATAATTGAAATGTTTCTCGTACCGTACATTAGAAAACATTATATCTTATAGCACGACACTCATTTCCAAATGCAATGTGAATTTGACAAACAAAGGTCGGACGTGGAAATTTTACTCAACAAAGCCACCATCAATTTTCTTCTAAGAAATATGAGTCCAGCTCACACAAGCCACTTCTGTGGCTATAGTAATTACAGGACAATTTACCAATGGCGTACATCGAGGAGTGTGTTATTTACCCACGGTGTTTACCGAAGTTATTGATGGGTTTACGTCCGAAGACAATTTGCAAAATTATGATTCATAAATTTTGCTCGCGGCGTACATGGTCGGCAAATATTGGTTTCTGGATAAGTGCGTTGGAATTTGCATTGTTATGCTTACATCTTATTGTATTTTAATTTTAATGATAAATTATTATTTTTGCAAATACATAATATAAATACATACATCAATTAAGATTCTTAAAAGTACCTATATGAATGTATAAGTGGAACAATGTCGTAATTGCAAAATATATTAAATTCTACGCATAATAATTTTTATAGGGTAATATTATATAATATAACAATAGACAATAATTTTAATTGGTTTCATTAAAATATATAATTTTTTTAATCTCAACTATCTGCTAGGTTTCTTCCGAAACGAGGGATGGGGACCAAAATGAGAAAAAGTGAAACGTCACGAAACTTTGTAACGGAAGAAATAATATAAATCTAACTAATAATACAAAATATATAAAAAATCAATTCAAATTTTAATTGAAATCTATTCTATTAAAAGCGCAGGCCTCCAGTTTCAACAAATCAATCCAAGCGTGGCAAGTAAGAACCGCTATATGAGAAAGAGCAGTTGAAACGTATATTATGAAACAACTTTGTTTTCACCGTCAAGTTTCCGACTGAGAAAGTAAACCATTTGTTAGGTCGATTATAGGCTGCACAGTCAACACAGAACTCGCATTTGGTTGTTTAACTTTGCAAGGGAAACATGTCTTGGACCTCTGATTTTGTGCTTGGATGCTTGATGAAATCTATTCTAGTCATTTGGTTATCGAACATTACATGTCTTCGACCTCGGATGCTTACATTCCATTTCTTAATAAAAACTGCGTTAGGCGACGGTACGATAATTCCCCTAACGAAAAACACATCCGATAGTGAAAATAGGTTCACAGGGTGACTGAAATTGTTTTAAAATTATTTTGTTGCGTTCGTTATAGATTTCATTTATCAGGTTGGCAACATTAATTAAATTAATTAAATTATTAAATAAATTAACTATCAGTCTCACACCTTATTAAATACAATTTATTTAACCTTTACAAATTTTAACAGTACTGGATGACATGATACTGTTATTTCTTTTTTTGTGGCTGCTTCTTCTAATATTTCTTTCAATTCTTTCTCCATCTTTCTTACTTCTTGTTCTTCGAATCATGCCTTTTCTAGTCTTCTCAAGCACTTACTCTTGTTTGTTCATCCCATATTTTGCGCTTATTCTGTTCTTTCTTCTCCTCTGTTCTATTGTTTCCCTCTGTCTATACTAATTTCTAAAGACAGATGGTCTGACTCTATTCTTTCTCCTACTCTGAATTTTTCAACTTCTTTCTATGCTTCTTTATTTCTTTAATTTTCTATTCCGTAGTTTATCACCGTTTCTCTTCTGCCGCTCATGTAGGTCCATTCTCGTTCTTCGTGCTCTTGCTTATTTCCATTCAACACTTCCCACCCTTTTTCCTCTATCTATTCCATCAGATTCTTCCCCTCCGCATTTTCTATCTTGTCTTTGGATTTTGTTTTTCCATCTCCTCTCTCCTCTTCCCAATCCCTGGCTCCTCTTTCTCCGATTCTCCCGTTGAAATACACCCAAAATAGTATACATTCTTCTTTGTTGCCTTTTAAAGATTTTTCTCTCTTGCTTATTGTTGTCTTCATCTCTTTGCTGTATACTGTCACTATTTTTTCCACCATTTTTATTTCCTGTACGTTTCTCACCATATACCCTTCCTCTTCTCACTTCTTTTGATTTTTTTCCTTTATTTCTTTTTTCATCCCCACTGTCGGTCTTCCTTTTTTCTTTTCTATTCTCGTCCCCCTTGTGGTAACATTTTTCCCTAGCTTTCCGTTCAACCCACTATCTCGTATTGCTGTATTCACATAGTCCCAGAAATTTTCTTCTTTCTTTTCTTAGTGCCGCTACATTTCAAAATAGTGTCTTCGCACTTGGTTTTAGCCGCCCTCTCCTGTTTGTCTTCTTTTTAATTTTCTTGCAGGAATGCAACTTTCTTTGTTCATGCAACTCTAATATTGCTAAAAATATTGACTCGTCTCTTTCCCAGGGTTTTTCCTTTTATCTCCAACCCCTTCCTACCTTCTGTTGGTACCACTCTTCTCCTTCGTTGCTGTTTTATTTAATTTTCTCTGCTTTTTGTACTTTACTTTTATCTGCAGTCGGTAATACAGGAATCGCGACAATTGTCTAATATAAAATAACTGTAACGCATTCCAGTTGTAAAAAATATTGTTAAAAGGTGGACAACTGGAATGCGTTACAGTTATTTTATATTAGACAATTCCCGCGCTTCATACACTGAAGTAACACCTACTTGGAATTTATAAAATAAATGTTTAATTGAAGTAATTTATATTATTATCATGTTATTGCATAATGAAATATCTTGTCATTCAAAACAAAGATTAAAAACATCAATGATTTGATTTAACAACGGCTTTAGATACTATACGTCACAGTTTAATCTGCTATAAATTACAATTACACGGAGTTGGGAATCAAGTGCTTAACAGGATCCTATCCGATTTATTGACTGAAAACAGAATGAAATGCAGACATGTTGCTATTTTTAAAATATTGAGACAAAATTACTGTTAACATGAAACGCAGCACACAATATTACAATAGCAACACATAATTAGCTTTAAAAAACAGAAACCGACTTCAAAAAGCGAAAAATAACTGAGTACATGTATTATTACATTGTGCTACCTACTGATGTGTTTGAATTCAGTGCCAAGCCAAAGAACAAATTTGTAACCTATTGTCATTATACAAACATATCAAGCCGTCAACGACGTCTGCCCCGCACGTGTCTGCCCGTTTGGGTTGCATTCCGGTGCGCGCGGTGAGACTTGCGATGTGACGGTAGCGGACAGCCTATCTATCTACTACCTATTTATTTGGCTTGGCACCGACTTCAATCAGATCAATAGGTAGCACATGTAATAATACGTCTGTACCATTATGGCGAATGTTGATATGTCCAAATTTCCAAATTTTACAGGAGGCTAAGTTAAAGTTTTGAAATCTCATAAAGGCACGTGCTAATTTATTTGGAACTAAATTCGAACGAGGAAAAAAATTCCAAAAAAAATTTAACCGACAATACTGAAACAATGATGAATTCATAATTACTACCTGAAAAATCTAAGACCTTTAATGATTGTGCCTTTAATTATGACTTCCAGACGCAAAGACCTGAACAATTATTATTAAACGACTACATTTGAAAGAGGTCATAATTTTTTAAAAATTTTGAGGATTTTTCTCGATTCCTATGGGATCCCCTCATCAGGTCCGGACTTGGTGACTATGGGACTACCTCATTAGTATACCCTATCAAATAAAAAAAGTTTTTTTTTTCAAAATCGGTCCACAATTGACAAATCGGTGAACATACATAAAAAGAAAAATTTGAGAATTTCCCTCGATTGCCATGGGATCCACTCATCAGATCTGAACTTGCTGACAATGGGAATACCTCAGGAGCATACCCTTTCAAATAAAAAAGAATTTTCAAAATCGGTCCACAATTATTGACAAAGAAAACGGTGAACATACATTAAAAAAAAACATACATACAGCCGAACATAGAACCTCCTCCTTTTTTCGATAAAAATGAGCAAATTAGAAACAATGGTTTTGGAATAAATATGTTTGCTTAAAAATAGCAGTCAAAAACCAAATAATGTAAGATAAAAAAACAATTTAAAACGTGTTTTTAAAGAAACTAATTTAAAATGACACGTTCCATTAAAATATTATACAGGGTGTCCCAACTAAAATTTGTACCCCCCCCCCCCAACAACTCCAACTTCGAAAGACTCAATTTTGTTTTCAAGGGAGGCCCAATTTCGATTAAACCTTCTTAATTATCAAAATGTGCGGTTCACAAAATAACAGTTAAGAGTATGTTTGTTAACCACTGTTGGGTTGAATGCGGGTGAATTCTGATGTTGTACGGATTAACTTGTAGTCTGTTTTTAACTATGTTTATTTTGTTGATTAATTACAAACGAAACTTAGATTATTGTATACGAACGGCGTTACGTAGCCGTCGTACTTGTGAGTCCTTACAAGACTCGTTCAAAACTATTTCCTAACATAAAATTACAACCTTTATACAATATAAAACAATGAGCGTCCGGTGGTCGCAGGGCAGGGGTCGGAATTCCCCATTGATGGTCAAATTGGTCGGGGTTGCCGATGGTCGGAAAAACCGTCTATTTGCATTCATAAGGCATAATAAAACCCAGCCGAGCCCCGACAAACCGGCGACATATTTACATTACCTAACATACTGCCCCCTTGAAGTTGTTAAACTTCAACAATTACATCATTGATCTAAAAATTATTTACATTACCTAACAGAGTATTTTATGTAGATTTGGAAAATAACAAATGCAACCTTTTTTGTAGAAACGAATCGATAATGGTACGTCTGGATACAGAATTGAATAATCTTTAAAATGATATATCACACGACCCCTCGCTAGAAGAGTGACATATTTTATAAGACTTGAAGGTTTGGTAGAATTTGGTTTCTTCTGAGTCTTTCAAAATTACAATTTTGGGGGGTACAAATTTTTTTTGGGACATCCTGTACAATTTTACTGCCATTTAAGTTCTGCTCTAATAAATCAGAGTCACAACTACTTGATAAAAGATTTTCTTGCGGCTTCAGCTCATACTTTTAAAGAAAAAAAGTATATTTTTAGAATGCACTTTATCTTAATACTAGGTTTACAAAAATCCTATTACTTTATCTGCTGTTATCCATACAATGGAAATATGTATCAAACAATAATTATTATTATTATTTCGTTTAATAACATTTTTATGAACATGATTTCACTGCAAAGGAGTAGATATTTTGATAATATTGATTTATTGCTTATTTACACAGAAAATCTGACACTGGCATTTCTCGCTTCTGTAACTCATCATTTCTGTCTTGCACCAGAGATTTGTTAAATACCGTTAAATGTAAATTTATTCACTCAATATAAAGGAAACTTGGGAAAATCCAAATTGATAAAGATCACTACTTGTCCTTTAATCCCTTTACAGTAAATTTGCTTTACGTATTCTTTGGCCCACACAAAGTTCCCTATTTTCCCTCGGAGTTAATGACGAAGAAATAAAAGAGACATTGAACTCACCCAAAAAACGAAACAATATCAAAGACGTCTTAATGAAACCATGAAGTTGGCAATCTGCCAACCCATTCCGCAGTCGCAACGATATTTTCTTGTTCCATTCGCTTTCATTCGATCGCACTGACTTATGGAAATTGTATGGATGGAACACGAAATCACATACACTTGATCCATAAAGTGCTTTGGCAAGTCTTAAACCACTACAAGTTTAAAATGACAAACCTTGACCTAATTTAGGCCACAGATGTAACTGCTTGTGACAGAGCAGGTAAAAGACTGTAGCCAATAATTATCGCTTGCACTGACGGAAAATTAATGGCTGGCTATATATAATTATGGAATCTCACTGAAGTCCGAATTGAGGCAGATATCAATGTGGATAAATGTCAGTAACAGCAAAACATAAGGAAATATTTTATAGTATAAGAGCCGACGTCGTGAAAAAGATTTTTTTTATATTTCCTTTCTTATCGTTAGGTAGCGATGGGATAGGTCTGGCACCTGGGAGCGGGTACGCATCCCCTTTGTACAGGTATAAATTATAAATTTTGAAATAATATTAATCCAAAAATTTGTTTTTTCATAATTTGCTATGACCTGTTAGCAATTCATTATTTTAGCAATTTTATATTTACCAGACAATTTTGCCGTTGCTCACATCGCGCCAGATATAATTTTAGTAATTAAAAAAATAATAATTTTTAAACCATTTTAGTATAGCTGAAATTGTGCTTGAAAGAATATAATATAAATTTGCGAGATCGAAATTCGGTTGTTTAATTGGGAGCCAGATCAATTTAGAGAATACGTGAGGAGTACAGCAACTAATTCGATGGTTGCCATAAAAGGGATGCGCACAGGTAAATGCACCCGCTCTCAGGTTCCAGACCTACCCCATCGCTACCTAACTTCTATAAGAAAGGAAATATCAAAAAAAAAACAGACGACCTAAAAAAATTTCTCCTATTAATTTTTGGTGTTAAGTTGCGGTTTCCAATTTCATATGAAAAGTAAAAGTAGTGTCTATATGGTTTATATTAATTAAGTGTGTAAGTATACATTAAGAGGTCTACTACATAAGTCAATCTGTTCAATAGAATAAATACAGGAACGATAAACGCTTTCACAGTGTCCGGCATTTTCTCCTAAATAGCTGGACAATAGGAAGATCGACATTCCAAAACTGAATCAGGTCATAAATGCGATGTTCCTTCGTTCTCCTAAGATGTATATACCACTTTCAGCGAGCTTCTTAAGTAAATTAAATATACGATGTTGCCTCTAAAAAGCCACGCACACAAGGGATAACTTTATGTTCTGGAAGTGTAGGTAATTTGCACTTATGGTTCATAAACGTATATCATTTTAATTACATATTGTTCTGTTTATAATTACAATAAATTTATTTAGCACTTGTACGTGTAATACAGGCTAACGTATACATAATTTTTTTTTCTTAATTTAGACAGAAAGAATAACTATTGGAAAGATGCCAGAGGATTTGAGGTCAGCAGCTTTTTTCCTGCAGGGAACTAAATGTCAATTCATCTAAAATCAATTCAACATTATCATTCGATTTTGTAATTTTTCATTTAAGATTCGTTGGAAATATCCAATATTGATTAAAGTAATATAATATGATAATTCAGTGTCGGGACATAGGTATTTATTAAAACACTTACAACGAAGGAAAAACCAATAAATATTAATTCACATTATTCTATAATACTGATCAAATGCTTTTGAGACTATTATGTTTACAGGAAAGTATTCTCCACCATAACATGGTTATTCCCACCCCTCATATTTTCCACTTAAAAATATTCTATCCGTCGACTTGGCTTGCAAACTTTTTAGGTAGTGTTTGTCTTCTTCATGGCAAGACTACAGCAATCAATTTCTTTGTACAATAGCTTTTATCCTTTCTTTAGGTGTTTTACCACGTCTCTCGTAAAAATAATAATCGGTTTATTTCCTACGCTACATTTATAGGCGAATGAGAGGTAATACTGTATGGTTGATTTTTCTAGGAAGCACCAAGAAGGATTTATATTTTTATCATTCTAAGATACTTGATCTGTCTTTTCAAAGCAGTCCATTAGTGCAAGTGCTAAATTGTAAATCTGAATATCGATGCAAAATTTGTAAGGAGCTGCATAACAGTTTATTGCATGAAAATGATTCACAGTCAGATGAATTAGCAAGTACAAGTAATCAACAATCGCCAACCGTTTTAACAATTAAATCTCATCAAGTCCATTTTAGCAATATTATACTTCCCACAACACAAGTCGTCTTCATTTATAGGAGCCTTTAAAAGGTTCATGTCCCGCACAGGTAAACCATCAAGCATTTACTGTGATAATGCAACAACCGTTATCACCAAGTCATAAAGTCAGACCTGTTTCAAAATTTTATTACTAATCGTGCTGAGAACAATGTTAATTGGCATTTTATACCCCCTCGTTCCCACATGTGAGCGGTATTTGGGAAGCAGGCACAATGAAATTTCATTTTAAAAGAATTATCTCACATTAATTTAAACCTGCCTTAGTTCACGGCCTATAACTTCCTAATTGGAATTGCACTCACTACATCATCCGAACCTGACATGACTGATATCAGTATCCATCGATTAGACCAATGGCAGAACATCCATCAACAACGCCAACATTTTTGGAAAAGGTGGTCTCGTGAGTACATTGTCGAACTACAACACACCGCTCCAAATGGGCCACATCAACTCGCCCTGCACCAAGAAGACAACAGCCCTTGTGCTGGAGTCTCGGTTTTTGTATTCGTTCACGCAAACTGAGAACAAACAAGAATTTTGAGGTTAGGTTTGACAACTGTTAAATTCAATACATATTCTGTAATATTTCTTTATTTTGTTATACACAAAACGAATACAAAAATAATATTATTTCCAGTACAAAATAGTGGCCAATTTCTTCTCTTCTAAAACCGATGGACGTATTTATATGTAACCTTTCCAGACCCGGCGTTTAAAAATTCACGAAATCCATCCCTAGCAGGATTGCAGATTGTTGTCCGACTTGTTTTGACGATGTTCGGACGATCAGGTTTATGAACAATCGCTCCGGAATGAGCCACAACATTCTTTAAAGGAAACCACGGAATTCTAGCATAAATTCTGTCAAGGGAATAATTTGCTAGAATAAGAGCAGGATGTACTTAAGAATTATCTTTAAAAAAAAACAGATCGTCCTCTCTACATATTCCTTCGGCACTTCTAACCAAAAGAAAAATACGTTCATTGCATAAAATACTTCCAGGCTGACAAACAATTTCATGTAAGCCAATATCTCACACAGTTCAAACAACCAATAATAACTTAAGGGAATTTATACAGTGTACACACGCAGTTAATTAGTGCGAGTTTATAACCCCTTCAATAATACGCCATTCATTACTTCTACCAGTTACAGGGTCAACGACACAGGGCATTCGTTCAAAAAATACGCACTTTAATGGTATTGATCTCTATAAAATACGCATCAATGTAGTAAACATTTATACCGGGTGTTATGGAAATTGATGCAAATATTTTAGGGGGTGGTAAATTTGAGCATCATTTTCACATAACATTTTTTTCAAAAGTTGTTAGTTTCCGAACTACATCTTACTAAGAAAACTTATACCCCCCACTGTCTATGACCAACATATGGTATACGTAAAAAAAATTAACAAAAAACTAGTTAGGAAAAGAAACAGATACTAATACATTATTTAACGGTGTATTTAAATAGAGTGTAAAAATGCTCATAATGTCGTTTCATGGAATTTTGTCTATTTATTATGACGAATTGATATTGGCAAATATAGGCTGTGGGTAAAAACTGTACAGTGTACATTTCCTCAAAACGATTGAGAGCAACTTTAATGTCAATAGTGTCAAAATAAGTTATCGTGGCCCCCTACTTTATTGGTCAGAAATAGAACTTTTTTTTTTTACTTTTTTACAACGAAGTACTATATTAGGCACGTAAGAAAAAGTTTTTAAGTAATTTTCTTAAGTGCCTAATAATTATAGTATTCCACACGCGTGAAATATTAAGTTTTATCCAAAATCATTCCTAATAATTAAATCCTTTGTGTTTTTTATCCATTTCCCATTAAAAGCAGAGACCTATGGAATGGTCGTTGCTATAGTTTTGCATTTGGTTGATTTGACTATTCTGTAGTTTTTCTCTCACTAGTGTGTAATGATCAACATTACACCCACAAATTAGCATAGTAAAGTAAAGATTTTGAATAAAGAATAGTATTCAAACCTTGTTAAGAAAGTGCCCTTGCAAACCTCGCTTACGGCTCGGTTTATAAACTTTGCTCGCGGTCTGCAAGAGAGCATTTTCTTACCTTGGTTTGAAATATACTATTATCTACCAACTTATCTACTGTTTAATAATGGCAGGCAGCTAAGATACTCGAGTTTTATTAATATTTGTTCTAAGAAAAAGGATTTCACCTCTTCTAAGTAGTTGGTTTTCCGCTATTGCTCTTCACAATGCATGAATAAACTCTGAATGGTGTTCCATAATTTATGAAAAGAAAATATAGAGTGAAACGTAAATCCGATTCGCAGCATATTACCCGATGAAATTAATGCAAAACATTTCCATTTTCAGGTTATCTAGAGCAAGGTTTAATGGTCAAGAATCCACAGAAACTCCGGGTCCATTACTTCCAAACGAAACAGTGGAGGAGCGACTTCTTAGCGTTGATACCAACAGACATTGCGTATTTTTGGTGGTCCCCTTATGAGTGCGATGTCCAAGTGCCGTGTCCAATTATCGTAAGACTGAATCGACTATTTAAATTACCGCGCCTTTGGGAATGGTTCGAACGGACAGAAACCGATACAAACTATCCGAACGTTTTTCGAATATGTAAAGTAGTTTTAGCCATTCTTGTGCTTATACATTGGAACGCGTGCCTCTACTTCGCCATCAGTTACGCAATTGGTTTCGGCATCGACAATTGGGTCTACAATCTAGAGGGACCCAAAAACTCTACGTTGGCGAGGCAATACATCTATAGTTTTTATTGGTCCACTCTTACTCTAACGACCATCGGTGAAACTCCAGTGCCTGAAAATGATGCAGAATATTTATTTGTGGTCGCCGACTTCTTAGCTGGGGTCTTGATATTTGCTACAATCGTAGGTAAGATTATTATTATAATTCATCGAGACTCTTGCATGCTATTTGTACACGATGCATTTCACTTATGTCCAGTTAACAAAAAATGAATATTGGAGTATTTATTATTATTAAGTTAAGAGTGTTACTTTGAAATCTGTATATTTTAACCACATAGCAAAGATAAGTAACTTAATATAGTTAATTTAACTTCATATAATTTATAAAAATTTCAAGGTGTTGATGAAATAAAAATCAAAACGTCTTAACTAAAATCCAGGCAGTACGGCTCAAGATAAGACGTCTCCATAGCAACCGACGTTTAAGACCAGTCGCAACTCAACATGAAATCACTCTGTCCACTTGGATTGAACCTACTCTCCCCATTTTCAATTTAGTTCAGATTAATACATTAAAAAAGTTTATTGCAGCATTTAAAGATTTGATTAAGGTTAATGAATCGAATTAAAATTTTGGTACGCCTTTTGATAATTATGTTTATCAAATATTTCACTATCCCCCAGTTGCAGCTGGTACAGGAAGAGCAAGTGGGCGATAAACGATTTAAAAGCGTAGTGCATGATGACTTTTCAACACTATATTTCGAAAAATTATAGTTTCCTTTATATTATAGCCGCCATTGTGCAAATATTTTATCAGCAAACAAATTGTAGGACAAACTGGGTGGTTTCTTCGCTCAGATAATCTCGTATTCCCCTTTTTCCAAACAATCCGAGTTTAAAAAAATAGAATCCATTTCAAACAAAGGACAAAATAAGTCCTACGGCATCGATTTACCCTGACCTCCAGGACCGTATTTTCGTTAATGAATTTTTTATTTCTCCAGGAACCATAAATTACCTTAGAAGTGTAAGGAAATTGCAGCATTACAGTAAATATTATGTTTAAGAATAAGAAAAACAATCAACTATTAATTCATTACTAATCACAGACACAAAGTAGGTGTACGGTTTTAAGTCAGATAACATTAAACATCAACAATTATTGGGACAAACACTGCACAATAATCAGCATAATGAAATTCACAGCTTGGCGCAGAGGCAATAAGTTACGTCGCTGTTCGTGACAAATTGTCAATACCTCAAAGTGAGGTCGAACAACTTTGTGTACTACAAATATCGTAATAATCATGTCTCTAATCGACACCCTGCTGCATGCTCAGCTGCAGATGACATCAAAATCTGGTTATACTCAAATCGAAAAGTCTATCTAACTTTTTCTGAGAGGGTCACAACTTTTATTAATTTCATCGATAAATCTAAAATAATATAATGATAAAATAGTGTGTTTGCGGTGACCAATTTTACGTTAACCTTACAGTTATATTTCTGTATAAGTAAGTTATAACGGATAATTCTGAAACACGTTTGCGGCAAGATATAGCGTATAAAAGCGACGCATGTGCAGTGTAACCCATAACATAACCTACAATAACTACAACCTAGTGATAATCTATGCTGATATGCAGTCTTGTTCACTTATCTCCGAATTAGTCCATTCTACTTCATCCACATAAGGTAAAAGTTTCTCAATGTGTCTTCTTTCAATATTTTCCCCAACTAGCACGTTTTAATTTCTAGCACCAGTTTTTTCAATAGTTTTTCCCAAGTTCCATTTTCTATCTTTATCTCCATACTTCCTTGCTAGTAGAACAAGTCCACTTACAGAGCAACCTTGAAGACAAAAAATAAAACAAATGAGAAATGACAAAATTCAAATATTCTAAAACAAAATAACTATGGAAAAAAAAATAATAAAAAATAAATAAATAAACATAGCAAATGGGAAAAGAAAACAAACAGATCGCAAATAATAAATGCATGAACAACGTAACAATTAAAAATTTAAAAACTAAGAAAAATGCATATCTGTTCAAGACATTTCAAATCCTTTCAAATCGCTTCAAGGTATTTCAAGTCTTTTCAAGTGGCTTTCAGTCCCTTCAAGATATATCAAATCTTCCCAAGTCGTTTCAAGACTGTTCAAGACATTTCAAGTCGCTTCAATACCATCCAAAAGATTTCAAATCTTTCCAGGTCGATTCAAGACTCTTCAAGTCTTCGCTTATAGTCTCTTTAAAATATCTGAAGTCTTCCCAGGTCGCTTTAAGATTCTTCAAAACATTTGGAGTCTTTTCAAGTCTCTTCAATTCCTTTCAAAACTTTTCAAGTCTCCCCAAGTCTCTTCAAAACATTTCATGTTGTTTCAATTCGCTCCAAATCTATTGAAGTAGCTTCAAGTCCTTTTAAAATGTTTCACGTCGCTTGAAGACATTTCAAGTCCTATTAAATCGCTTGAGGTTTCTTTAAATCGCTTCAAGACCTTTCAAAATATTTCAAGACTTTTCAATTCGCTTCAAGTCGTTTCAAAACATTTCAAGTCCTTTCCAGTCGTTTCAAGTTTCTTGAAGTGGCTTCATCTTTCTTCAAGTCGCTTCAATTTCCTTCAAAACATTTAATCACTTTCAAGTCGTTTCAAGACATTTCAAATACTTTCAAGTCGCTTCAAGGTATTTCAACTCTTCTTAAGTGGCTTCCAGTCCCTTCAGGATATTAGGTCGCTTCACCCATTCCATTCCACTATAATACTCATCGACTGACTAAATGGTTAAGAAATTACAAAAATTTATTCACTTTTTTTTATTAAACCAGAACACACTCCCCATTTTTAATCTGCCTTCAGAACCTTAAAGTCAAGAAATGGTTGTCATTCCAATACCACTAGTCAATCAGTCAGTTGTAGTGCTGTTGGCTTCCTTGCTACTCTGTGTCCAGCTTTAAAATGTCGTAATTTTTCATCAACATTATGATCTTTGTCTTTTTCTTCTGGTAATAAGTTCGTTTTCACTAAATCCATTCTTGTTCTAATTTTTCTTCCAAACATCAATTCTGCTGGGCTTCATTTCGTTGTACACTTTTATGTTTTCCTGTATTGTAGTAAAAATCTGCACAGCTTCAAATGTAAATGTCCTGATTCATCCATGCTCTTAGACTTTTCTTCACTGTTTGACCATTTGTCGCTGGATGATATGGTGCTATAGTTAGTCTTGTGAAAAATTCCATTTAATTTTAGGAACTTTTCGAATTCTCGTGATTTGAAAGATTTTACGTTATCAGGCACAACAATTGAAGGTAACCCCAATCTTCAACAAAATTCTCTAAACTTCACTACTGTTGTCTTCGTCGCTATTGATCTTCTTGGTATTCCTTTAATCCATTTAATGCTAACTAAATAAATACTGAGTAAATAAAATTATAAAACATAAACATTAACAATAGCTAAATTAATTTTATTTTTTTTTCCATCTCTTCCCTCCTTTTCTCTACATTCTTTCTTCTGTCTAAAACTTCTTTCATTCAGCCTAGTACTTTTTCCTATCAGTACTTGCCAACCTTCTCTCTCCTCTCAACTCCTCACATTCTTTCATCATGTGCTCTATTGTTTCTGCTCCTTCTCTGCACAGTCTGCACACTCTCTCGTCTCTCTCTTTCCAGTATTTGTTTTCTCTTTCTTCGTTCCCACATCTAAACCTTGCTATTACTTGCTTATCGTTCTTCTCGCTTTCCCTTCTCAGCTATGCCGGCAATTCCTCCGTGATTAGTAACCTATACTTTCCATTATACATTGACTCATTTATCCGCGTTCTCCTTTCCTGCTTCTGTACGTCTCGGTCCACCTCGACTATCTCTCTTACATTTACTCCATTGTTTCTTCGCGTCTCTACCTCCTCCACTGCATACCCGTTACTCTCGTAGTATTTTCTTCTTTCTTTTCCTGCTCTTTTCAGGTATTCATTCTTTATTTCTTTCCAACACTCTTGCAAGATCTTACATTCAGGTTCTTTCTCTTATTCTCTCTTCAAATCTTACTGCTCTTTTTCCTGCTTCCACTGTTATTTTGTCTCTCTTTACTTCTTCCAGTACGATATACATATGCTGGCGTTTCCCTGTCCAATCCTAGTAGCCATCTCCAGTACTTCGCTTGGATTGCTTCCAGCTTTTCCTGCTCCTTCCATCGCCATATTTCTGCTCCGTACATCATGACACTCTGTACTAGCTTTTCGTACATCAATCCTCTCCTTTTTACATCTCGTCCGAATTTTCTCTAGCCTATTCCCCATAGTTGAACTACCACCCCGTTCGCTTTCCTTTCGAGTTCGTTTATATGACTTTTCTCGTTGTTAGTCTCGTTAAAGGTGTAACCCAAGTATTTAAATTCTTTTACTTTTTCTAGTTCTTTTCCTTCCCACTTCCATTCCTCTTTCTTTCTTCTGCCTCCTTTCTGAAAAATCATCATTTTTGTTTTCTCCACGTTTAATTCTAGCTTCTTTCTTTTCAGGTATCTTCCTAGGCATTTTATCATTCCCTTCATTTCTTTGACCTCCCTCGTTATTAGCAGCATATCATCGGCGTATGCCAACGAGTGCACTTTCGTGTTTCCTACCACCACTCCCCCTGCCTGTGCTAAACTTAGTTTTTCTTCCAGGTCGCTTATATATGCCGCGAATAGACTGGGGCTGAGTGGGCATCCTTGTCATACTCCTTTCGTCGTCCAGAATCATTTACTCGTTTTCCCGTTTACTTTTACTCTGTTTCCCGTTTCTAGGTAAATTTCCTCTATTCTGCTCACCAGCTGCTCGTTGATTCCTTTCTCTCTTAGGTACTCCCATAATCTCTCTCTATTTACACTATCAAAAGCCGCCTTCAGGTCTACAAACAGCGCATACATCTTCCCTCCTTTCTTATCGAGTTCTTTATCTATTAGATGTTTCAAGATGTACACGTTATCGATGGTGCTCCTCCCTCTCCTAAAACCCGCTTGTCCATCTGGTAACAAATCTTTTTCATCTAGTTCTTCCTTCAATTTCTCTTCCAGTATCATTGCGTAGATCTTGTACGCCGTGCTCAGCAGACTTATTCCTCGGTAGTTCTCCACCTTTTCTCTTTTTCCTTTTTTGTGTATCGGACACACTAGCCCCATCCTCCATTGGCTTGGTAACCTTTTTCCTTGCCAGACGTCGTTTACTATCTCCCTCATTATCTCTATTATTTCTTCTGTTGCATAGATCCACGCTTCATTTTGCAGTTCATCTTCTCCCGCCGCTTTTCGTTTCTTCATTCTTCCTATCCCCTCTTAATCATTTCCTTCGTAATATCTTCCCCTTTCTCGTTTCTGCTCCCTTTTGTCTTCTTTCCGTTTCGTCCTTTCCGTCTAGTAATTCTTTAAAGTATTCTCTCCATTCTTCTATACTTATCTTCTCGTCTGCCCTCTTTTTCACTTTTCGTTCTCTGTTTATGTATTTCCAAACTTCTTCTTCCGTGCTGATTGATCTAATTTTCTCTTCTTCTTCTCTTTTTTTTCTTCCTTCTTCTTCTTACAAGTGTCTTTGTATTTCTTTAATTGCTTCCGGTATTCTTCTCTCCATCCCTTCCCATTTCTCCATTTTCTCATTTGCTTTCTAGCTAGTCTTTTGATTTCTTTGCATTCTTTATCTTACCATCTATTTCTTCCCATTCTTTCTCCCACTTCTACTTCTATTTTCTTTGTTGTCATCGCTTCTCTCATTCTCCTTTCGAGTTCTTTCATTCTTGATTCAGCGTCTTCTTGTTTTTCTTTTTCTCTTTCAATATTTTGTAGCGCACTTCTGTACTTTTGTATGCTTTCTTCTTCCCAGATTTTTTTTATAATTGTTTCTTTCTCGGGTTTTTTTTCTTTTTATTTCTGCTCGCGATTTCTATTTCTAACGGTTGGTGATCTGATTCCACTTTGTTTCCTACTTCGAATCTTCTTACTTCATTCCATGCATGTTGATTGACTATTGCGTAATCAATCAATAAATAATTCTCCTCTCGGCCCCACATATTCCCCTGTATCCTCTTCCCAGTTCCCGTTCAGTACCTCGTATCCTCTCTCTTCTATAAATTCGATCATTTTTCTTCCTTCTTTATTTTCTGTTTTGTCCTTCGATGTTCTTCTCGCATCTTCTGTCTCATTATTCCGTCTTCCTAATCTGTCCCAATTCTCGCATAAAAGTCGACCCCAATTATTACAATTATTTTTTCTGTCTCACTTATAGTCTCTTCTAACATTTGTTTTGTTTTACTCATCTCTTTACTGTATACTGTGATTATTTTAGCTTTTTTGGTTCCTAGTTTTAGATTTCTTTCTGTTATTCCAGTTCTCTGTAGTTCTTGTTTTGTTTTTATTTCGTCCTCAATTTCTTTCCTTACTCCTGTGATGATGCCTCCTTTCGCTCGTCCTTTCTTGTTTTTCCTTTTTGCTGCTTGACATCTCCATACATAGTCTCTCGGCATTCTCTCTTCTATTTTCTTCTACTCCTTTTCTTCTACCCACATTTCTACCATTCCAATTATCAAATTCACTTTTGTATTTCCAGAAGTCTTCTCCTTTGTTTCTTATCCCCGCTACATTCCAATATACCAATTTTATTCTTCCTTTTATTTTCTTCTGTTGCTTACCCGTTGAATCATGTACCTTCTTTCTTTTTGCCTTCTGTCTACTTATTTTTTCCCGGTTTTTTCCTTTCTCCTTTAAAAATATTCCAGTCGCTCGGTGTCATCGTTCCATTTCCTCCAATTTCCTTCTACCTGCAGTTTCCTGTAGCTTACCCTTACCGTCTATCCTTCTTCCCTTTCCCTCTTCGCTATCTCTCTTATCTTTTTCTGTATCTCTCTTTCTTTCCTTGTTAGGTCGTTGTTTACAAAGAATTTCGGCCCTCTCTTATTTCTTAGTTTTTCTTTATTTCTCATGACGTTCAGCTTCTATTCCCAACTCTCCGTTTTTGCTATTCTCATCTCTTCTCCCTTTATAGCATAGGCCTCTGTTATCTTCACTTCTGTTTCCAACTCCTTTTCAACCCATTTCTCGATTTCTTTCTCATGTTTTGTCCCGTGTCTTTTAATCTTAGCCCTGTTATTACTATGTTATTTCTTCTTTCACCTCTTTCTTTTTCCTCCATCTTCGACTCCATCTGTCTTATCTTCTTTTCTAGGAAGCTTTTCTCTTCTCTCCATTTTTTCTTTTTTTCTTCCATCGCTTTCTCAATTGGTTCACTTCTCTTTTCAGCTCTTCCATATTATCTTCCCTGAGCTGTCTGTTGTCGTCTTTTCAGCTCTTTCACTTCTTACCTCGTCTCTCTTGTGTCTTTTTTGATTTGCTTAAGGTCCTCCATTATTTTTTGGCATTTCCTCCATCTTCTTCTTGCCTTCTTTCTTCCCCTGGAGATCTTGCTGTTTTTTTG
Source organism: Diaperis boleti (assembly GCA_963583935.1). NCBI lineage: Eukaryota > Metazoa > Arthropoda > Insecta > Coleoptera > Tenebrionidae > Diaperis > Diaperis boleti. The sequence continues at coordinate 23,989,146 of OY757249.1, forward strand.
CTTTTTTGAAAGGCTACTGGACTTTATTCTATGTCTCTTTTTCTTGTAGTTTCCTCTTTATCTTCTTGAATTCCTCCTTTGTCTTCTTCCTGTTTCATACTGTTTCTTCTTCTGGTTTTTCTCCACTCCTCGCACTCCATCTTTTCCTACCTTTTGTTTATGTTACTTGTTCCCTTGTCTGCTGTTTTCTTCACTTTTCTCTGTTTTGTTTGCTCTATTTTCCTCAATTTTCTCCTCGACACTTCTCTCAATGTTTCTTTCTTGATATCCCTTTGCGTAATCGGTAGAAGCTCCAACTGAGTAATTTGAAACAATTCAATATTCCCTGCAAAAATTTCCCTATCCACAATCTTTTCTACTCTTGAAAAATGAGAAATCTCGTGGATTTCTTGAAAAATAATCAGCATTGCTGTTATTCTCAATTCTTCTATACTGGATTTCATAATTAAAACCTGATAGAAAATATGCATAATGCAGTAAACGTACTGCAGAGGTTGCTGGTAACTTTATGCCTGGATGAAAAATACAACTCAATGGCTTGTTGTCTGTAATTAATGTAAATTTTCTTCCGTAACAATATTGAAACATTTTCTTCACTCCCCAAATGATGGATGTAGCTTCTTTGTCAATTTGACCTATCTCAGATTGTATCAATCTTGAGGCAAATGCAATTGGTCTTTCGCCACCATTTTCCATCTTATGGGAAAGTACAGCTCCAAATCCTGTGGGTGCAACATTGATCGCCAAAATTAATGGTAACTTTTTGTTGAATGATGTCAAAACTTTTGAGCTTGCAATTTCATTCTTAATTTCGTTGAATACGGTTTGGCATTTCTTATCCAATTCAAACATTCTATTCTTCTGCAGCAATGTATACAATGTATTTAATTTCGAAGATAAATTTGGTAGAAATTTTTGATAGTAATTCACCATACCAATAAAAGTTATAAGTTCACTTACAATTCTTGGACGTTGAGTCTTTGTAATCCATTCAATTTTCTCTTTTGTTGCATGTAAACCCATTCCATCTATCCTGTATGTGTTAGTGTGTCTTAATGGTGTGCATTGTATTGATTGTACTAATCATTGAATCATCTTCTCGGTATTCTCCTGCTTCTTCTGTTACTTTTAAAATCTTGATTTGTTTCTCTGCATTAACCAAATAAACTCTCTGTAGGTGACTCAGTTTCTGGCAGCTGCGGCAACGTAGGTTCCTTGCTGGACAGACATCTGAATTGGCCCTATGTTTGTCGCTACCATATCTAAAACATTTGCCTTGTAAATCTTGAATTTTGATTTTCTTACTGTAGCTCGAATTGCGTTTATGGTTCCTTGCCCTGTTCCATACATGTGACCACTACTTTCCTTTTTGGCCGCTTCCATGACCAGTGCTTTTTTCACTCGTTCATCAAAATTCGTTGAATCTGCTTGTAATAGACTTTGTCGAATCTCGTTATCTCTATCTCCTCTTATCATATGAATTAATTCTTTGTAGGTTTTTGAATCCGTGGACTTATCCCTCTATTCTGTAATTTTTAGTTAAAAAACGATTTGGATAAATATCGAAGTGCTCTGAACGAAAGTCATAACGAAGATTGGAAAAATTATATTCTGTAATGGCATTCGTTAACATGTAACATAACTACCATGCCCAAAGAAATGCAGGGCAGCCCTAAACTAAAAAATAGCAAAAAGAAAACCTTTTGGTTAAACAAACGGTATAATTATATTACCTGCAGAAATGAGCAAGAAATGGATCTACTTGCAGGAAAATATCTTGTGCCAATTGCCTTGGAAAACGGAACACTTTTATAAATTCGTTTTCTGGTAATTTGAATGGATTTCTTGCATCCCTTAAGTTCCTCACAACCTGGTTATTTTCACGTCTAGTATTAAAAAATATATCTTAAATAAATAAATAGACACTGTAGGTACCTATTTTTGTCTTACCTACGATTAACTTCTAGTAAAATATCCTCGATTCCTTGCATATTCTGTGTTTTTAACCATTTTTTTAAGTAAACGAGAGCTCTCGAAATATAACGACAAATTATAACGTAAAATTTCGCTAGTTTACGATACTTTTGGGCTTACAGAATACGAATATACGTAATCGATATATTATCCGTTAATACGATTTAGTTAAACAAATTAACTGGACATCTCAATCGTTTAATCCGTACTTGACGCTATTCCCTAAATCTTACTCCTTGTTTAAGACAAAATTAGGACGGAGATGTTACTTCGTTCAGATGTCGATCGAAAAAGAAGGTCGCAAGTTCGTCGCGTAGTATGCAAGAATCTAAACGTATCTCTAAACGCTGATTCGTTCCTGAATCTTTGATAGTGAATGCGCGGCAAAATCAAATTGTAACAGTACATTAACATCAATCTTCACTGTACTTTGCGTCTTCTGATTCTGCTCATGTAACTCTTGTAATAATGTGCTCAACTTGGTCAGTACTTCTTCCATTTCCTCGTCGCCAGTTTTATTTATTAGAAATAGCTTGCAATCGCTTATTATAAAGCTCAGATTCAATGTAAGTTTTATTCTTTATTGATTCCTTTCTGTCAACTGTTTATATTTTGGATCCCGAAAATACCAAGTGTCAACACGTAGGTTAAGGTAGATGTCACCATGTCACCCTTGCCATTGTGTTTTTTAGTGTTATTTTTTTTATAAAACAACAAATGGGGATTTTATTTAACGTACACGAACTTATGTACCACTACAAAAACAAGAGGAAAGGGTATATACAAACTAATTATAACAGAAAAAGCATATTGTCAGAAAGAGACAACAAGGCAATCAGAACAAGTGTTCAAAATGCCCACCGTTCATCTCTAAACATAACTGTGCTCGCCGCAAAAGGCTCAACTTAGAGTTTGTAATCATTTGAGGGGTAATTGTAGCAAGAGCTTCTTGAACCTGGCCCCTCAGCTGTTCCTGTGTTCCAACAGGACGTCTGTAGACAACATTTTTACGTGTCCCCCAAAAAAAAAAAATCCAGAGGATTTAAATGTAGGGACCATCCAACAGTCAGGATATTGTTGATTTAAAACTTCTCGAGCTTTTCGGTGTGGTGTTGGGCCATCGTGCTGGAACCAGTCATTAATGCGAAAAACAAGGGGCATGTCTTCTAGCAAATCGGGAAGTTCTGTGTTCAAGAAATTCGTATAAATTTGCCCAGTTAAACGGGCAGGAAATTCAAAAGGTCCTACCTAAAGAAGAAGGTTATAGTTAGGTGATGATTTCTCAATCAATCGATGACATACCACACGATTTCCTAATAGACCTGTCCACAAATTTATTGAAATTCGTTCCTGGAATGCTCTTTCAAAAAGAGTGTGGATTTCCCGCTGCCTAGATGTGCCAATCATGGACCTTGTAACATCCTTGCCTTCCGAAAATCGACTCGTCCGAAAACAAAATTAAGATACATGTTTTCTTGATTTAGAAGCCAGGTACAAAATGTTGTCTAGAAGGCTAATCTTCTGGTTGTAAATGCTGCACCTGCGTATAGGGGAAGGGATATTTTTGTTCAGTCTTTAGTACTTGGTGACTAGAAGATCTAGAAATATTTAATTTCTGAGCTGCATCTCTCTGATACTTCTGGTTCTGTATTCAAAAACATCTAAAATAACCTCTTCGTTTTCAACAGTACGTACAGTCCTGTCAGCATCACCAACTTCCCTTCTGTCTGATAAAACTTGACCAGTTTTGATTTTTCGTGCCATGGCCTTTAGTATCACTTTGTGATCCGGATGATTTCTATCAGGAAAGCGTTCGGCAAACATCCTCGCTGCTTGTCTAGCATTTCGTCCACATTCCCCGTAAATTAATAATAATCAGCGACAGAATACATGTTTAAAGAGCACTGTGATAGAGGGGTCAGAGCGATGTAATCAAATTTGATTTTGACACTGACGTTTTTAAAAGATTTAGTTGACTGGATCATTAACAAATAAAAAATAGGCTTTGAGTATAAATATAAAACCTAGCAACAGGAATGATGAGAAATATACCTGGATGGCCTAAAACCCTCTGATTGGTCAAATTAAAATGTTCTTTTCTTCAATACCATTTGAGCTAACAATTTTTTTCTTTAAGAATATTTATCTGTGCATCGGAGAGATTTCTCCAGTTTTCTCTGGGGCGCGAGTACTGGGACACCCTGTATAACACACTTAGAAACGACCAGACAGAAAAAATACTTTTTGGTAAATTAAGAAGTGCATAGGCGTTAATATAGTAATTTCTTCTTGCACCTTGACTAATTTTTCAATCGATCGATTACATGTAGTTAGTTATCTGTGACCAAACTTTACCAACACCCGTAATCATATTATCCAAATTGCTTTATTGACGTTCTCTAATACAATCAACCCTGCCATTTACAAAACAAGTTCGAGGATTTAAAGAAATTCTGGTGCACACCGTAGCTACTAAGTTTTATTAAAAAATACTAACTTTTCACTATGTACAAACTTTTACGATACCACGCTGACCACTTGTTTACGATGCTACAAATACACTGTCCCTTTCCGTTGTTCATTGCTCTCTTATACCCCTACTGGCGTTCTCGATTCTTTCTATTCTGGGAATAATAAGATCATCCTTTCAGCGCGATCAAATATTCCTGAAGAATGAGACCATCCTCTTTGTGCGAGCGTTGTATAGTATGAGATCACCGCGACAGAATCTTCTAGGCTCATGAGAGCATCTTATGTGAACAATCATTCCCAGACGTTCTCATGGCCTGTGGACATACGTGGTGACATCATCATGATATCATCCGCTTCCGGTGCCGTCGCGCCGTTGTCTCAATATATAGTAATAGGCCGATTGCTTCTGGCCAAATCTCCTGATAATCCAATCCACAGTCAGCGGAAAAAAAAAATATGGAGACCACGGTACAGTGAAGAATTTACCAAAAACTGGCCGCCCTATGACAGCATTAACAGAAAATGTAAAGCTGGATATTTTATCGGAAATTCACGATAATCCGCATTCAACTAGTCGGAACATGGCTTTAAATTACAATTTGAGCCTTACTTCAGTATTGAAACTGGTGAAAATGGAAAAATCTCATCCTTACAAGGTAATTTGATCTTGTTTGTGCATCCAATGTTCGTGCAACGTCTAATATTTTCTGATGAAGCAACTGTTTCTTTTCAAGGACATGTCAATAGGCAGAATTGCCGATATTGGAGTAGAGTGAATCCCCACTGGATGAATGAAGCACATACCCAATATCCCGAAAAACTCAATGTATGGATCGGAATGTGGGTAACAGAATTACAGGACAATTTTTTTTCGACGAGAATTTAACTGCAGAAAGATACTTAGGATGTTTGCAATGTGAATGAATGCCTGCACTGGCGATATTATTTCCCAATGGTTGCAACAAGATGGTGCTCCACCACACTACGCCTTTAATGTGCGGCGTTATTTGGACGTGTTTCCAGTAAGATGGCTATGAAGAAGAGGTGAAATGGAATGGTCGGCTAAGTCTACAGATTTAGCCCCATTCAATTTTTTTCTATGGGGGCACTTGAAAAGCAAGGTGTATCAAAACCGACCCAACAATTTGGATGATCTTAAAGCAAGAATTCGACATGAGTGCAGTTTAATAAACCATTCAAAACGAATTGCTTGCTTTTTATAATCGTCTTGGATTGCAGGGTCATCAGTTTGAACATTTGGTGTAATACGTTTAATTTATAACTCATACAACAATAGTTTTTTTGTTAATTTTGTTAATCCTAATTTGAAATGTAGGGTTTTTTCTTATTTCTCTCATTGATTGCTTTTGTCGACTTTGTTTTGTTTGAATTTCTGTTTTTTCTTTAAATTCAGCTGTTAATTGTTTGAAATTCTACTAATTTGAACTTTAGCGCCGTTCTTATTCACATTTTCCTTATGTAACCTATTAAGTATTTGATAATGTTGAAATCAGAAAAAAAACTGAATTGAAAATAAAAAACATAGCTTGCCATTACAAAAAGTATTTGATAATTTGATAATTTGATAATTTAAAAACTTTGATATTTTTTTAATTTTTTTATACTTACCTCTTTCTCTTTCATGAAAAAGTAGGTACCTAGCTGAAATGCCGATTCATGTCGAGTATAATAAATGTCTATCATAACGTCACTTCGCTATTGATTTCCACCAACATCACCAAATGCATATTTATGAACAGCCGTTTATCTTACAAAATCGACATGGATGTTCATGGTGATTTCGATCGTTACTAAACAGTCGAAGCACTCCATTTAATCAATTTAGAAGACGTTTGTTATGTACTAATTCCTAGTTATTCACGTTTACAGTTTTGTACGCATCACATGGTAAGAGATTAGATTAGTGAATTAACGGCAAAAGCACATCCTTTTATCTATAACTTAATCGTCCCTTCTGTGTCAATAAAACATCTTTCACTGCATAATTTTTCTAATGTCTTCTTGATTTGGCCGCATTTAAAGAATAGTAACTGTGGTAGAAACTAAATAATTTTGCCAATTTGGCTAGTTTCCATAACTGAGAAATTATATGAGGGTGTACTTCAAACTGTTTTCAAGTAGTAGTTCAGCTTATCGCTGGATAAAAAACCTCGATTAATGGCTGTTTTTTTTATTCAGTAGTAATGTTTTAAATGTCACGTATCTAACATAATTATACATATTCAAAATTACGTTGTCCATAAACAGAATAATTGCAAATGTGATAAATTTTGTGGAATTATATTTCTACTAAATACTGCGATTATTTGCGAGAACGTGCTTTTCACATTCATTTGTTTTAACTAAACGGGGTGATATTAATATTAATATTGGCTTTCTCGTAACAAAAAACTTGTCTGTATACTGATGTATGTAATAATATTTTATATTAAAATGTTTACCGGCTCACAAAGTATTTATTTAAACCAACTACTTACAATTTATTTAAAAACCCTTGTCTATGTACTAACTTTAATAATTAAATCATCTAATTATTATAATGGCAATTATAATGCCAGTAGTGTCGACGTCTGACTGCTCAGACGGCGGTTTCGCTATTTGGGAAGCCCCTTCTCGAACGCTCGCTGGTAAGATTACTCCAGAACGATGTCGGTCGTACGAATTGGCAATGAAATCGCGAGCTTCTTCCAGAACGTAATAATATTTCTTGATTCTATGGTATTTTAACATACATGGTATTATGAAAGCCCTAGCAGAAAATTTAACCACAAGTAGAACTCGTAAAAAAAATTATATATCATTTTTTCATAAACGCTCCCTTACAGAGTTAAAATTAAGAATAATTTGATCCCTAAAACCAATACCCGCCTATGGACCCACGTTCATTGATGTAAGGAATTCACAAAAACTTTACCCGATAAACGAATCAAAATAAAAACTGTTTAAATGGAAACATGTACTAACCTACCATATTATGCATAATATTGAAGTAGGTTGTATGTAATAATAAACTCTCTAACTTACATCAGGGATAATCCTTGTTGGTGTACATGCGGTAAGCGATAAATGGTGACACACCGACACTTCGAAGCACATCTTTGAATACTTCAAAATTTCAGGTTCAATTTCCAAAACGCAATTACATCTGGGACGTCCGAAATCGGGAGTTGGAGAAGAAAATTTACCATAATCAATAATCAACGTTGTCTTCTCACAAAAGGACCTCACGTTGGAATTTCTGGATTTGAAAAATGTTCCATGCACAGATAAGCGGCGGGCTTAACATTACCTCATACTGCACCGTAGAAAGTATTAATATTTGCTGAAGAATCGAGCACAAGCCACAACATAGCGGCCGGTGCGACACAACTGATAACTAAAATTTACCGACAAATTTTTTGCCCCAAAAAAGTTAGAAAGTGTTTACCTCGTTCGACAAAAACTTTGTGATGCGTTCAAGTTCATCTAGTCATAAGCGGATGGTGAAATAAGGGGTCATAAAAATGTTCAAAAGAATTGCGGATTTCAGCAAAGTGGTTAGTAGAAAAAATGTTTATTTCGACGAGTTCTACTTGTGGTTAAATTTTCTGCTAGGACTTTCATAACACCCTGTATACTGGCACTCTGTGCTAGTTCAAAAAGCTATCAATTCCCCGCGGTAAACAAAACAAAAATAATGTAGTTTATGAAATATGAAAAAAAATGCAAGTAGTATATTTTCTTATCAAGTAATCCTAATAATTTCAGTTATCTAGATTAGATAATCTAGATAAAACTAAAATAAATAAATTAATAAAACTGTATAAACAAATTTTGATTATATGTATCTGTAACTCGTACATCACCTTAAAGAGTCAACAAACACTCATTGAAACCCAAAGCTATTTGTATTTGATTTACAATAATTTGCATTCGTGCTGATTGAACAGTCGTTGATGCTGCTTTGATATGGAGTGGCAGGATAATTGTGCCTCGGTGACATGTACATATTGTACCAAGTAAATTAAAAACCGATTTACAAGTCTTAAAAATGAAACTCGAACGATTAATCGGGATATAATATAGCTCAATCAAGCCTGTTTGATTTGCCCGCTTCCGATTCGACTAAATGGTAAACAAACTTTTTTGATATTTGCAATCGTTGCCAGGGTTAGACCACCAATAATTACTGTAAATCTTGGACAAAACCAGCATTTAGATTTGGTAAATATTGGGTAGCTGACCCGACAGACGCTGTCTTGTCAAAATTGCAATAAACAACACAAAATTAAAAACAAATATAATTCAAGGGCCCCTAAGTGCCCCCCGTTGGGACAGGGGGGCGTAGCTACCATCGGGGTTCCCCTTGGAAGTTCCATTGGGACAAGGGGCGTACCTACCATCGGGGGTCACTTAGGATAATACCTACTGCTCTCATTCATTCGCATTCATTTATGGTACACTTTGCAAAAAATTATGTCGATCCCTTGCTCTGTGAAAATAAAAACAAATTTATCCCACGGGAACTGTACATTTTTCCAGGATAAAAAGTGGTCTATGTGCTATTCCAGACTATATTCTATCTCTGTGCAAAATTTCATCCAGATCCGTTCTGACATGATTGAGCAACATCAATCTATCCATCCAAACTTTCGCATTTATCTAATATGTTTAAACGATCAATTCTTGTAAATTTATTTATTTATACAGGCTGTCTTACGAAAAACGCACCACGCTATAACTCTGTTATTAATAATCCGATTTCAGAAATTCAAAAACCAAGACAGGTGTATAAATGCTACAAAAGAGTATGATTCTTAATTTTTTTGAATACGTCATTTCTGTCAAGCGATAGTCAACTTTTTTTTTTAAATAGCAACACATTTTTTTATTCAGTTTGGTGTTTTTTTTTTCGCAATACAATGGTATGTTTCAACTTGAGTTTGTAAAATATTCTTGGAAAAGTTTTTTTTTTCTAAAATTTCCAAGTGTTCGTCGGAATCCAATGAAATGTCTTACAAGGTTTTTGAATTTCTGAAATCGGATTATTAATAACAGAGCTATAGCGTGGTGCGTTTTTCGTAAGACAATCTGTATATAAATTTATTTCGCGGATCTCGAAAACGGCTCTAACGATTTGGATGAAATTTTGTATTTAGATAAAATTTTGCTTCTTAAGTCTACCTATGTAGTTGTATATTTTGTAGAAACACAGTTTTACACAAAAAAACGGTTTTTTAAGATCCTTTAACCGTCGTCATACTGACAATTTCAAACACTTTGGTGGTGGGGATGAATGAGAGCGGGAACGCGTGCGAATGAAACGACTGCGACTAGCGTAGTAAGTATTACGGTAGTTCAAATGGTAGCTACGCCCCCCTGTCCCAGGGATGTCTCAAGGGGGCCTGTCTGAAAACTTCAAGTCAATTAAATTTGTCTCATACATAAATCCTATAAACAAATTCAACTTTCGGCTTCTATATGTTGATAACCGAAGAGGCCCCGCCTGATTCGGGCTGCCCTCTCGGGCTCGCCTATTTCAGGTACCCCCACGGGCTCGCCTGTTTCGGAAGCCCCCTCAAACTCGCCTGCTACGAGGGCCTCCGCTCAAGCTCGCCTGTTTCGGCGGCCTCCTCGGGCTCTCCTGTTTTGACCCCCCCCCCCGGCTCCCCTGTTTCGGGGTCCCCCTCGGGCTCGCCTGTTTTGAGGAACCCCCCCTCAGGCTCCCTTTTCGGGCAGCCCCCTCGGGCTCCCTTTCCGGGGGGCGCCTCGTGTTCCCTTTTCTGGGGGGATCCTCGGGCTTCCCTGTTTCAAAGGGGGGGAGGGGCCTCCGGCCTACCTGTTTCAAGAAAGCTACTTCAGGCCCTCCGGTTTCAAGAATTGCCTAAACTTTCGAGCCCCCCCACTCGGGCTCCCTTTTCGGGGGGCTCCCTCGGGCTTCCTTTTCGGGCGGCCCTCGGGACGAAGTGTTTCAAGGGTTGCCTGTTCAAGGTTCAAGGTTGTTCCGAGTCATGAGACCTATCGTATATTATGACATGTATCTCAATACTTTTTCCAAAAAAACACGTTTTTACAAAAAAAAAATAACTACCGAGAGAAGCTCGGTCGCCAGGGACTAATATTAGAAAGAGTAAGAGTGGGTTTTAGTGTGAGCGTTCCACGTTGATAATAAGAAGTTTCTAATTTGCTGTTGTAACAAAGCCATTAACGCATCCATTTTGAGTGCGTTTATAAGCCATTAACGCACCCAAAATTTAGAATTTCTTTTTCCATTGGTCATGTCAAGTATACGTCAGGTACAAAAAATCAAAATTTAACAAAATTTCCTAAATTACCAAAATTGATTTTATTTGTAAAAAAAATTAAATTGATAATTATGCAAATTAGAAAAAATAACATGAAAAACTCGTTTTGTAAAACTTAAGAGCATTCGTTCTTTACAGGCACTCCTTCTTACGGCAGTCGTGCTGCAAACCTGAACTCGTGTCTTAATATAAGTTTTACAAAACTAGTGTTTCAATATACTATATTCTAATTTGCTGTTGTAACAAAGCCATTAACGCATCCATTTTGAGTGCATTAATAAGCCATTACAAAACTAGTGTTTCATAATACTATAATGAGTTTATGTTTTTTTTTTGTATTATATTTTATGATCTTTGTGAATTTCGAATGCTTTATGTTTAATAAGTTTATGTTTAAGAATATTTGAATTTTTCATATTTTTTTTATTTAAAATTCTTACGCTCTAAAGAGGCACTTGTTGGCACTAACTTAGGCACCGTTGTTTACTAATATGTTTGGCTCCCAGTTGACAATTTTATTACTTTATTGAAATTTAGCCTACAAGCAGGCGATGCCTCATATGAATCAACATCCAATTATTCAAAACATGGAAGACCTGCCAAATTGGCTCTACCAGAAGACATAAATTTTGACAGTGTTATTATACAAAGAGATGCCAATAGTGTAAAAAAATGCCGATTTTGCTAAGGTAATACCATTTAACTTTGCAAAAAATGCGAAGGACATCTGCATCCTAATTGCATTGAAAATTTGATAAAATAGTGTGTTTTACATTATACAGGCTGTCCCATTTAAAACTCCCCAGTCCAGATTTCTGCGAATTGATTATTGTGATTGAAAAATCCTCGAACAGGTCGATTTTGTTTGCCAGGGGCACATCTTCTCAGGTTTCTTTCAAGTTCCGGCATTTCGCCCTCTTCGCGAGGGGGCTGTTAGCCCCAAAATCTTAAATGGCACTATGGGCCGAGTGATGCCTCATTTGAAAGGTATTGAAGGCATCTCTACAACTAGCCACTTACTTTTCAATCTTTTGGTGATTTGAACCCAAAAAGAAACCGATAATTTTCTATTTTCAAGATAATCCACATCTTCTGATGCTGTGTTCCACAGCAATCACAAAATCAAACATGTTATTGCTGAAATTAGGCTTATTGAAATTGTAGCATCACGAACAGTTTTGAAAATCGTCTGTATATTTGCATGGAAATGAATGGTGGCCATATCCAGCATTTATTACGTTAATTAGATCATTTTATTAAAAAATTATCGTGTCGCATACTCTACATTCAGTTTTAACTCCTTCGCGCTATTTAGCAATAAAAATCAACAACCTAATGACCCAAAAATTTCAATAAATCTAATTTCAAAATTACATTTTGATCTTTGTGGTTTCTGTGGGACATAGCATGAGAAAATGTGCCATTATCTTGAAAATTAGAAATTATTGTTTTTACGGTCAAAACTGCAAGATATTGAAAAGTAAGTGGTTTGTTGTAGAGACGCCTTCAATACCTTTCAAATGAGGCATCACTCGACTCATAGTGCCATTTAAGATTTTGGGACTAACAGCCCCCTCGCGAAGAGGGCGAAATGCCGGGAGTTGAAAGGAACCTGAAAAGATGTGCCCCTGGCAAACAAAATCGACCTGTCCGAGGATTTTTCAATCACAATAATCAATTCGGAGAAATCTGGACTGGGGAGTTTTAAATGGGACAGTCTGTATATTTATTTTTGCTTTAATAGTTGAAGTTGTTTTCCGCCAAAGGTGCGTATACGCACCCACATGTATTTTCTTCTAAAATAACATTTGTTTGTTAATTATACTGAAATAGCCTTAATTTATGTATTTTAAATGTACTTTAATGAAACAAACTTAAAAAATATTTGTTTGTCTGTTCGTATGTTATGCGCTTCTGCACCGGTCAACCGATCGTTATGACATTTTGACCACAAATAATATTCGCAATGGGGAATAACATAGGCGGTTGACGACCCCAATGTATCACCCCCTTCTTCCTGAACAAATATTTAAAGTTCAAACCGGGCGAAATTTTGTATTCTGTCAAATCGGATGTGAGGTAGGTCGCAGTATTTTTATTGTACAGTGACTTTAAATTAGAACAATTCAAGCAAAATATGTTTTCCGGCTTTTAACACGGGCAACGCCGGGCATTTCTGCTAGTCATGAATAAAACTGATTTTAATTTTAATTTGTAATTATACAAAATTTCAGGTAATTATTATTCATTGCGTTATTCTCTATGGATGTATAACTAGATTCATTCAACAATATCATCCACCTATAATTATGATAAGTAATACATTCATTGAAATTATGAAACAATATTGAAAGGGTGCCAAAACCTGGTAGGGAAAGCGAAATCGATCCCACCGTACAACATGGTCAGAAAGAGAACTAAAGTCCGACGAGTTAATAACTGTTGTTCTTGTTAAAAATAAGCACGGTGCCAAATATATAAAATATTACTTACTTTTATTACCCTAAGCTTAAACTACGTGCAAATACTCGCAAATGTCATGTCCAGTCAAAATTGCGATTTCTGGGTTACCCTCTCATTGTGCACCCAGCGAATAGGAATTATGACACATACCTTACGGGGTGATAACCGATATGATATGGCAACTTAAATTTATTTTAATTATTATTCGGAACTAACAAAAATTTTATTTTGTTCTATTAAACCCGTGTGTCGCTAAGTACAACCTGATATCGTAATTTTTTCTGTTTGATTTTTTAAAATTTTTGAATTTGTCATAGTTATTTGTTAAAAGTTGGGAAAAGCGAATTTGTATAAAAATGGAAGAAAGCGCTTTGAATTTTAAAAGGAAAAGTTGTAATTTGGAAACAAAAGAGAATACACTGGCGAGCATGAAATACGGACCACCGGGATTTAAACGATTTTTTAGGGTTCCGTACCCAAAGGCTCCGATGTCCGTCAATCTCTCACAGGGCTGTATCTTCTGAACTGTAATAGGTAGACACTTGAAATTTTCACATAATGTGTACTACTATGGCCGCTATTACAATAAATAATAAAAATAAAATAAAGTTAAAAATTAAATACATGGCACATAATTCATAGCACAGACTTTTGCGAATTAAAAAGTATGTAGTGTTAAATATTGTACGGTGGTACGGAACCCGCCGTGTCCTTCTCGCACTTGGCCGATTTTTTTGCTAATGGTCAAGTTAAACCCTTTTGCCCCTGGCCCATGTTAATTTCCCGTGTTCAAGAGCACTCGGGAGCATAACAACATGAGGGTTAGAATACCTTTCTTTGAATTTAAAATTTTATTTAACAGTTTAACAAAATTATAATAATTTTTCACAATAAGCAGCAGCCTGTTCTAAAACAATGTGGGAATGTTGTTAACAGACTTTGAAGCAGAACGTTTCGAAAAGAGTTTGTTACTGAATTGTCCTAGACAAACTTAGTTTCCTGTTTTTCTTTAAGGCTTGTCCAAACCAAGTTAGTTAGCAGAACCTATCTCGGGAAGTATTCCTTTTGTTGTTAAGTATTTTAAATATTTATGAAGCAAGCAATTTGTTAGTAGCCCGAAAACAGCACTGCAACTTCAACCTAGTAGGCTCAGGAGTTAGTAGCAACTCCCTTTTCTGAGTACCCCGTAGCCCAAAAGACAACTCAAAGTCGAAAACGACTTCCCTCCCACCTCTCAGGTACAAGTTTAGCCGAAGTAGGGCCACATAACTCCCCCAAACAGCAGCCTGCAACGCGGACCACGAACTGAACAGTATTTGGTCTATCTGTTGCCTCGAAACATTTACGGACAAACAATATAAAATAATAAAATATACAGTAACGCAATGTTTTCTTTGGAAGCCATTTTGAAACGGGCGCGATGTGATGACATCAGCCGGCGTAACACGTAACGAGGCGCAACGAAGCTACCAACATGCACAAGCAAACAACACTAAATACCGATATTTGGCTTCCCCGGTGTCGAATATAGCTAGATGTCAGTTACAAATGAACGACGAGATCGAAAATCGCAAGGGGGTGCAAGACAACATAACGATACTTTTCCGACATTCGGCGTGGCGCTTTACCGTTTTGTGCCTTTTAGTCTTCAGTTCTTACTCAGCGTTGGTTAATTCAAATCAACAGAGACAAAGTAGCTTTTTAAATTACCACTGCTGTCGGCCTCAAACCGAAAGACAGGTAGTTATTAAAGGATTTATCTGAGTGGCAATCTAGTTATGTTAAGTTAGGGAATCACTTAGTTTCAAATTGAACGCGTCTGTGGTTCAGGCTCTGTAATTAGAAGTCAACAACACATTTAAACTTTTTGAAATTGACAACAATATCTAAAAACAAATTACAACAACGACTTTAGCAGGTTATTCGCGGTGCCTGTGAAGCTTAGTAATTTATGCTACTGCAGAGAAAGGAGGGCTTAATGCAACTGATACGAAATTTCTGGGTTCACGCGAGGTCCACGGAATACTTCGAGTAGCAATAGTGAACATTATTTTAAACAAAGGCTAGAATTTTTAACAAGACATGTAGGTACAAAGTCTGAACGACTTCGTTTTCATCATGGCGGGTTTTATGACGTACCTAGCAGACAAAATGGCCGACTAACGGTAAAAATTCGAATGGTTTTTATCTAGGAATTTCTAGTATGGAACAAACGCCGGTCAATTTCAGGGCCATCTCATTATTTTGCCTATGACAAAAAGAAACAGATAGAGTAAAGGTTACCTGTAAATACGTCGGGCGCACAACACACACGATTGTTAATTTAAATTCAACTGATTCTTCTGGTAACGTGAAATTTCGACAATGCAATTTAAACATAGAGCACCCTCAACTTTAAAAACAGGAGAACTCATAGTGGAATAAAATCGGATAAAAACAAAGAATTAAGTGTTAGTTACGATGCTTCTAACGTGAAAGTCGGAATGAATGTAATGGCCGCCGGTCCTCCTTCCACCATCTAGAAGGGACGCCAACCGTTTTTTTAGTCACGCCAACTTCATCGCGCTGCCAACCTCTGGTGGATGTTGCTAACTTCAGAGCAAGTTCTCCTATGCATTGTATGGTCTATTTTGGAGATATCTCAATATACTTTAAACCGATTACTAAATTACACACATGATGAGCTTGAATTTAAAGGTATATAAAATTGTTTTGTCTATGGCATATAAATACAAAATTGTCAATAATCACAAAATTCTGTGTGAACAAAAATCAAATTTTTTAGACGGTATTTACAATATCGAAATTCTAGGGAACTTTATTTATTTGTATGAAACTTATCGAGATATAACTTAGGGAACGATATATCAAAATGGGAGGGCTTCTATTGGACGTTGGGTGAACGAAAATGATTTGAAAAATTATCCTGCTACATTAAAAAGTGAAAGGATTTACCATTCTATATGCCAGAAATAGCTTACTTACTACTAGACAGTAAAAATAACAATCGCGACTATCACAATACAATGACTGGAGACTTTTTTAGAGAGTGGACTGATTCCTGCTTTGTCAGGCTTTGACGGAAAATGTGTGATGGTTATGGATAACGCTCCATATCATTCAATGAGAGTGGATATAGTTTCTCCAATATGTATTTCACAAAACGAATACAAAAATAAATTTAATTTACATGTTTACCTTCATTTTCGGGTATGTATTTGGGTGCTTTAGGCGTTTACTTGATAAAGGTCTGCCGTTTAGCACCCGTAGAAAGAATATATTTTACAAAGCTTTGCACAATCTAGCCGAAACATCAAAGCAGAAGACATTATTAGATTTGAGGAAAAAGTGTTCCTCAAAGCTAATTAAAAGAGCGCTTCTACATTCAAATAATTTACACGTACAGTCTTTTCCAAAAACCCTCGCTAGATAATGATAAAAGACGTTTAGGTGAAGATTCATCTTTCCAATATTGACTTTTTGTACGAACGTATATGATTGTCAAAAATGTTAATGTATAACCCACTAAGAAAAGAAAATTAACTTATTTAACACGAAATTTAATATCAAAGGGTGTAGACTTTTTAATTTATAACGTACCGTGCGATGATTTAAATTATAAATTAGAGTAGGCTGTGAAATTTAAATTTGGTTTAGGTTAACTGTTGACAATTTGGTTTAATATTTGAATGTCACAGGTGTTAAATTACGATACGGTTTTGAGTGTCATAATAGACAAAAACGGTGTTATAATAATTTTACTAACAATAGTATAATTTATTTTTTTAATATTGGCAAACTTGGCAATCCCAGCGCAGTCTTAACCTATAATACTTCGCTGACAAGGTGTCAACTCCAAGTGGCTGGCAGAGGGAACAACAGGAACAGCTGTTGATGGGAATTGGCATTACTATATTGTTGGCACTTGTTTGGGGGGTGCCTTCACGTGCTTTTGTGGCACGCAATTTTGTTGCCTGGTGGTGGTTAAGCTGGTAACACAAACAAGTGCACTGATGGCGCTTGCCAAAGAGTGTGATGCCACTGTAATAATTATTGTGATGACTGAGAGTGTTTGTGTCTCCGGTCAGTGATGACGCGGATAAGGGGGTCCACTTGTTTCTAAGGCGGGATCTGATTCTAAACATTTTGTGGATGGGGAGATTTCACAACCTCAAAACGTCAAACTTTTGTGCAGATTTTGTGGTAAGTTTTAAAATATATAGAACAAACGGATCCTGTTCATCCGTACCTCAATCTCTTCGTAAAAATGTGTACAATATTTAGGTGTGATCATTTTTATAGAAAATCTTGTAGTTTTTTGGGTCGTTTATCCGATAGTCACAGAAGTCATTTATTGACGTGGCCAACCGACTCGAAATTCCCTGGATTGTGAAATTTGATTATTTTGTATACAAAGTGGCAAAGTAGAAAAAATACTGTATGATAACTCGTTTATAAGGCATTTTGTCGCACTTACTATCTCTGGTGCAACAGAATGGTGAATGGAAGTATTCTATAGAACGGTGTGTTAAAGGTTTTTCGGAATACCTACCCTTTTTTCTGCAGATTATCAAAAATTTGTCCAACAATTTTATAAATGTGTGGCAAGATTTCGTGATGTTAGTGTGTTGTAGCGGAGCGAGTGTTAGTTTTATGGTTTTAGGATTTCCGACTCGAAGTCCGGACCTGACAATTCTAGATTATTTCATTTTCCCGTATCTCAAAAACATTGTATTTAAAACTAACCCGAACAATTTTGAAGAACTGATGTTTGAAAATGCATTTGAAAATATGAAACGGAGAGTTAACAGCTGCATTGAAGCTGGGAGAGAACACTTTGAACATTTGCTGTAATTATCAATAAACCTACATTCTTTATTTTATTTTTTAAATTATTATTGTTACTATTTAGATAGACTACACCCTAAACAAATTTCTTCACATTTTCGTACTACATTGGCTCTGATTCCGCATTTTAGGTAACATCGGTTCCATGATATCAAACATGAATGTGGCCCGCGTTGACTTCCAAAACAGAATGGATGGAGTAAAGCAGTACATGGCCTTCAGGAAAGTGGGACGCGAACTCGAAGCTAGAGTAATTCGTTGGTTCGCATACACATGGGCAGAGAGCGGGGCTTTGGACGAAGAACGCGTGCTGTCGGCGCTACCGGATAAATTGAAAGCGGAAATTGCTATCAGAGTGCACTTAGAAACACTTCGAAAAGTAAGGATATTCCAGGATTGCGAACCCGGATTACTGGAGGCTCTGGTGCTCAAACTGCGCCTACAGGTGAGTCCTGTGATTGCTTTCGTGTAGTATTTCGGACGAGTTTGGATTTATATCTATCTTCTATCAGTGAATTGTGCTTATTATATTTTTTACTTTGTTCTTCAAAACTGCCACTCTTTACACACAATATACTTTTTTTGCTATTATTTAACAAAATTTATTTCACTTGTTTCAGGTATTTTCCCCTGGCGATTACATCTGCCGTAAGGGCGATGTGGGTAAGGAAATGTACATTGTGAAAAGGGGTCGATTGCAAGTGGTGGCGGACGACGGTGTTACGGTTTTAGCGGCATTAGGCGCAGGTTCAGTGTTTGGAGAAGTGAGCGTATTGGATATAGCCGGAAATCGTACAGGAAATAGAAGAACAGCTAATGTCCGGTCGTTAGGATATTCGGACTTATTCTGTTTAGCTAAGGACGACCTTCTCGTTGCACTCGCCGATTACCCCGAGGTAATTTAATTAAACCACAGCATTCCTCTCTGTTCGTAAAGGAGTAACACTGAGTTTCTTTCGATAGGCAAGGGCAACATTAACGGAGCGTGGATGCCAACTTTTACGAAAAGACGGTCTGCTGGACGAAGAAGTGTTCAAAAAAGCACGCGAAACACAAGATTCGGTGCTTGATAGCATAAAGAAGTTAGAAAACACAGTGGAGATATTGCAAACACGTCTCGCTAGACTTCTTGCCGAATTTAGCGCCAGTCAGGCGAAACTGAAACAACGCCTAACTCGCTTGGAACTCAGGTAATTTGTCAAGAACCAAGACAACTACTCAATTAAAATAAAACAATTTCTAAGTGACCGCTAAGGGTCGAGAGAATACGTCACTCAACATTTCGGTCAATAGCATTCCTTGTCTTTCCAATATTAAAACGGGGATATTGCAACTGTTTGTCGTCAACATTCGCTTTTCAACCGTTAATTAATTATAATCTTATTCTTATTTTGAATTTATTAAGTACAAACTGAGTAAGTTATATTGGAATGGGCACGTAAACATTTTACAAATTGACACAAAGTTCGGATTTTTCTTGACATGTAATTATTTTCTGAAAGAAATACAAAAGGTTAAATGGTGTTTAACCAAACATTAGGTCCTAAAAAGGGCTAAATGATATTGAGGGGATTGAAAACTAGAAAAAAGTAATCTGCCATATTGTGGTGGCGGCCATCTTGGATTTTGAATTTTTTCATGATGTACTGTATCCTACTAGTTAAGCTCTTTACTTGATAGTCAAATTAAGGGGGTGGAAAAAGTATATAATTCGCCATTTTGTGGCGGCGGCCATCTTGGATTTACAATGATACTGACTGAATAGACATAATTATGTTGTCATCAGAACTAAATGTGTGTACCTAATTTCAGGAAGGGAGTAAAATTTCAATTACTAGATTTGACCCACACAAGACACAAAAAACCAAGCTAAATAAAACCGTTTAACAAGAATTCTCCGTTTTGTCAATTTATCGAAAATTTATTTAATTAATTCTTCCTGCCTGAACATAATATCCCAATGTATCCATATTGAGTTTTATAATGGCACAGACCTTTCAGATAAACCTACATTGGTAGCTAGAAGCTTAACGAGATCAGAAATGAAATAGGTCGTATTTCGATTTAACAGGTCCATCCGAGAGCAGAAAATAATGGGACAGCAAATTTGTCCTGACTAATTTGTTCTGTATAAAGTGACAAAAGTGACTGGTATTAATAAATATAACTCGGAGTTTTAGCGATCTAATGACAATTGATAGAATGCATAAGTCAACAAATGTCAAGTCAGTACTGAGTTATATGAATTTTGGAAGTGTCTACAAGATCACGTTGTCCCAGTATTTTCTGCCCTCGGTGGTAATTATCTTATTGTTGCGTTCCATTATTCGATTATTTATTTAAACATTATGTACTTTTTATTTACAGTTCTTATATTACAATATTTACATTATTTACACTATTTATTTATTACTACTTCACCGGCACGTCTCGTATTATTTATTTACACATCGCACGGCACCCCGGATAGATAGATAGATACTGCGATGCGACTAGACTCACTGACTCCCGCTTTAACCTCCTCTAATAAATATACCGGCTAAATCTTTCTAGGCGCCTCCAGATATTCCATTGATGACATCATCGTGTTCGCGATCTGTACCGGCTATTCTAAAAGATGATGTCATACTATTTCGAGTACGTTGTAGTATAAATCCTGTACGTTCTAGTAATTGATTACGTCATAATCTCTAGCCGATGCAGCTATGAGTCATTTCGGGTCCACGTCCGTTACATTATAATTTAACGGATGAGCTCGTTTGAACTGACAAAAAATTGGGGATCTTTTTAACCGTAATGCTTACGGTTCCTAGATTTTGTTTTTACCATAAAGGAGTGTGAAAATTCAATGTCACAAAACTATTGTAACGGACGTGAGCTGGAGATAGTGTGATATCATCCGCTGGAGTGTTCTATACACATCGAGGAGATTTCACATGTCGTTCACAATTCGTTGATGTCATGGAGATTTCACATGTATGCCGAGAAACTCATTGATGTCATCAATAGAATTATGTGGGGACGCCTAGAAGGACATAGCCGATATATTTATCGGAGGACTTTGGAGTCGGGGACCAGTTAAGGTTAAGAAGAAATACGAAGCTGGGCACGTTTAAGGTTACTTGAGAGGTAGCCGTAGCAACGTGAGTTAGAGAAGTAGCTGGAAAAAAATCGGGGCTTTGGAAGTATGTAGAAAACCCAAAGAATGACCGGGACTTGTGATTTATGCTTGAAAACCCATTTCGGACGTGAGAGTTTCACGGTAATGGCTCTTAGTAAAATCATGCTGGGACTCCATGGGTGTTGGAGATGGAGTATGCGCTGAAGAAGCATGTGGGCCACATGGAAAGTGGGCAGCTGATGGCTCCCATGGTTCTTGGGAAGTACTTGGTGTACAGTACGATATTTGCGGACCAGTGTGAAAGGTTTTATTTGATTCCCATGAATAGAATTCCGGAAGTTCTGGAGGCACTCGATTGGGGCAACAATACGTCAACACACTGTAGTAGGTCGTCGTACGCAACACTTGCCCATTTCTCGAGAGAGGAGATATATTATACAAATCGTCGTCTTTCTAGAATATTCCAACAAGAGAATATGAGCAAAGGCCCTAATGAGTTAGGAAGCTGCTACAGTTGCTGACGTCATTATGAAAGAGTCCTGATGTGTCTAGTCTTGAAGATGGGACACACCTATATTACTGGAAAGTAAAGACCGCAAGCTGAAAGGGTGCTTATCCTTTCATCAGACGCTTGACAAAAAACCGAGTTGAAAGAGACTGTATTTTCCTAGGGTATCAGGAAATTGGCAATCATGAAGATCGAATGTGAATTCGACAATTCGACTGTTTGGTTTGTAGAACAGTCATAAGCATGTTGGAAGGTGTTTTCCATTTCACGGGGTTAAAAAGAGCTGTGTATTGCTACAACCCAAAAGGATCAACGATGTGGACCAAGATGTAAAGAGCGCTAGAATGTGTTGTGACGCCGTATTTGGTACATATGAGAAGCAAGACGTCATCCATGATGTTTAAGAAATTGTGACGCTTTCTACGGTCGGTTTTATTGTGGTATGCTTCACTCGTGTCCACGGGTAGCTTAGTGGAGTACGGTGAACCGGGGGTCAGCTGTCGAGTTTGGCGGAGGGTAAGTAAACCGTCTGGGTTTTTACAAACTTTAATTACACGGAATGTTTACAAGAGTAATATATATAGGGGTTGAATATATACAGGGATTACAGATATTCGCGGTGTTTCAATATACAAAGGTTTAACAATATCACGTAACTAATTTCGGGGACCAAGCAGTCGTGTTCTACACAACCTGTCGCGTCGCTCGTGGTCGGAGGTGGGGATAGAACGGGGTCGGCGGATGGAAGCGCCGCCAAAAAGGATCTGCCCGGATATCTCGGTTTTCGACCAGCAGTGTACCGTAAACCAGACACCTGGACAGCCTCTATGAAGAAGCCACCACAGGCGCCCCGCCCCCGTTGCACCAGGTCGGCACTAAAGATACCATAGGTCGGTGGGAAAAAAACGATGAGCGGACAGCAGGAGGTTTTCTATGTTACTTTGTCTTACGCTGGTCGGTCTGGTCCTTCTGGTCTGCTGCTGGGGGACGGGGGAACGGGCAGGAACTCACTCACTTGGCACTAGAACTCACCACACTACCGGAACGGTCACCACTGGAAGGGTCGGAATCACCAACTGTAACTGTCGGAATCACCAACTCTCTTCCGCTGGCTTCTGTTCGCTCTTTTATAGGGTGCTCGTGACAAAACGGTGACGTTCTTCCCGTGCGTGGGCGACTCATCCAAGATCTTTATCGCTATACGATTCGGCATCTCCCGGCGGTAAATCCGGGCAGCGCACAAACTCCGGAACGACGGGACCCGGAGCGCGGTCTATTATCGTAGTGAAAGAATCATTCCGATACGTCAACATTAAGCATTTATTTTTAGATATGAACGGTACAATGAAATGAGCGTGGTCCTGGGTGACAAGAGCGAAATCTGGAAATGGTCGTAGCGACTCCGGAATAGTCTCGTTTGTAGCGGGCAAATTTTATGATGACCGGAGGGAAAGAATTATCACGGTCCGCTGTTTATAAATATTTTTTCGACGTGTTGAAAGACGCTATTTTACGGCGTGGTGCGATTGGTTTTATTCACACGGCAAAGAGACAACCGGCTGGCACTCCCGAGCGGCGCCCGTTGCTGGCTAAACTCGATGCACTCGATCCTCACAGAATTTGGTAACTTCGTTACAAGATCGAAATGATTCCATTAACTTGTAGCAAGAGAACTCGATGAAGTCATCGATAGAAAAAGTGGGAGCCACGGTACATTTATTGGAAGTCGGGGGACCAATTGCACGAGTGAGTCAAGCAGTCGCTTCAATACCAGTTCGTCACAGTTAGAGTTGAAGGTCAGTGAGTCAAGTCGGGTCGAGTCTTTATCGCTCCGGGGTGCCACGCGATGTAAAAATAAATAATACGAGAGGTGGAGCAGTAATTTGTAAATACTGTATATAATGTAAATATTGTAATATAAGTAGTCGAAAATAAATTGTACATATGATTTAAATAAATAATTAAATAAAAAACACAATACAATGTTGAGGAACATGGTAAAGAATTTTACCGCTCTCTTATACTGTCCAAAGGCAGTAGATTTCTCAGTTTCAAACTGTCAAGTTCTCCACTCCCGCGCTCAGTTTTCTCGTATTCATAAAATACATTTAACTAATTATTATTTTAAAAAATGTTCTAACGACAACCCATTTCTAATTTGCTAACTAGCTATTGAAGAAATTGTGTTCCTATTCCTATTATGTTTCACAAAAGATACAGAACAATAACTATGTACTTATCGGTTATTGAGAAAAAAAATCTATAAATATACTGCTTTAGTTTCCTACAACATTAAATATAAAATGCCTTCAAGCGTACGGACCGAAAAAGGAACTTTGCATATAAACTGGGAGTTTTTCAATAACATCAAAACTTTACATGTTAAACAGTGTCTCTTTCGTTCCTATTTTGTACGATTGTGTTCCGTTTGTATATTTCCTGGTTGTAAATATTCTGTGAAAATGTCTTTTATAACATTTAAACGTGAAAACTGACAGTTTAAACTTCTTTCTTTTGGGAATAATTTTACGACTTTTTATCTTTCAAAAAACGTCGTGAATAAAATTGGCACTTACATAACAATATGACATTCGATTCAATTCGATTTTGCCCTACGGGCTTTCTACATTTCATCTACATTTAGTGTTTCCTCTCTTTCTTTTCTCACTCTTTCTTACACTCATTTCACATAATATGTTCAATCGTCTCTTTCTCTCTCTCCTACTAGCACATTCTACACCTTCTACCAACCAACAATTATTCTCCCTCTCTTCATTTCTACACCTAAACCTCGCCATCATCTTTCTTTCACACTCTCCCGCTCCAAATATTTCGGTATTTCCTCAATCATCTCGTACTTACAGATGTACCTGGACTCTCCTGGACTATCCTTTTCGCTGTAGCTTAGTTCTACATTCATCAGTATGCCTCTTTCTCTCAGTCGTTCTATTTCTTCACGCGTACCCATTTCTCTGGTAATATTTCTCCCACTCGTTCTCTCCTGCGTTGTTCTTCTTTTCTCTACAGCATTGATTCTCATTCTTGTTCTCAATCCCTCTACATTCAAAAATAGTGCCCTTGCCCTTTTTTCCGCACCTCTTCTTACCCTCTCTCCTACTTTCCCCCTTGCTCTTCTTTTCCCGTTTCTTTGTTGTCGTAACCATTTTCCCCCTCACCCGTTCTTCTTCTTATTGCAAAACCTCCAGTCTCTATCTCATTTTATTCCATCTCCACTCTTACTTCTTTCTTGTTTCCCCGTTCTTCCTTCGCTATGCCTCTTAATTTCTATGTGTTTTCCCCCTTAGTTTTCCTTCTGCTTCATCACTTTTTTTTTCGGAAAATCCTCTATCCCCTCTTTGGCCCGCTGTTTACTTATCCTATTTCCACTCTATTCTGTTACTACAATATTGCTCATCCTCCTTCTAATTTCCTCATACTCCACTTTCACTTTCAGGTGTGTCACACTCTCTCAACCTGTTTCTCTCTCCCTCTCATTGCTTCTCTTTGCCTTTCAATCTCTTTT
Organism: Diaperis boleti; assembly: GCA_963583935.1. Lineage (NCBI taxonomy): Eukaryota > Metazoa > Arthropoda > Insecta > Coleoptera > Tenebrionidae > Diaperis > Diaperis boleti. The sequence continues at coordinate 24,014,360 of OY757249.1, forward strand.
AATTTGTTGGTTCTCTCTTAGTATCAACTTCATTTCTTCCTTTTTATTTCTTGCAACTTATCCATGATCCTCTCCATTTCACTGTCAATTTTCTCATCTGATTCTGGCCAACTATCTGTTATTTTACTATTTTTAGATATCCTTCTCTTCTTCCTCTTTTTGTCTTCCTGTTCGCTTCCTTTTTTCTTTTGTTCCAGAAATGCAGCTAAACTTTCCTGTCTAAACGGCCGGTTTCTACTTTCTCTGTTGTTTTCTTCTATTCCTTTCTCTATATTTACTTCACTTTTATCTGGACCACTTGTTGTTGCATCAGCTGGTAATACAGGACCTCCATAAATTAATATACTTATACTTATAATAAGTATTGTCTTTATACTTCCAAACGCTTCCTCTTAGTACAGGAATCTTCGCTCTAAATTTAATTTACACACGCTATTCCCACATCTAGTTTTATATCTTTCGCTGTATGTTATAATCTATATGTTCTAACCTACAACACCAAGGAGAAACGAAAGTTAGAACTACAATTTTGAAGATTTTGATCCAAGATGGCCGCCACCACAAAATGGCGGATTACTTTTTTTAGTTTTCAATCCCCTCAATATAGGTATCAAATGAAAGGGCTTGACATGTAGAACACATTACACTTGAAACTTGAAAATAAAATAAGTAAAAAACATTTTTAAGTTAAATGATTTTATTATAAAGAAACATAAGAATGATGCAGATAATGTACTAAAAGCTAAAAAAATCATTAAGTAGGTACCAGGTACCAGTCATTACCCCACTATCCTCATCAATCTAGAGTATTCTAGAGCATTGATCAGACTAAAATAAAATCGTGGGGCGAGTCGAATTTCTATTATCTACAGTCAACCGCTCATATCATTATTCATTTACATATTTACTCAGGTTACGCTACGCCCCACGATTTTATTTTAGGCTGCTGATCAATGCTCTAGGTTGATGAGGAGAGTGGTGTGATAAAACCGTTTAAATTAAACATGTTTTTTACTTATTTTACTATTATATAGATTCGTTGGTAAGCGCAACACTTGAGAACGGCCGGACCGATTTGGCATTTTTTTATAATATTCGTAGTGCTGCAGGTAAGGTTTATATACGAAAAGAAAGATTGGTAATGTTGCCCGGAGAACAATATTTCCGGAATCTTCCAAAATTCCGGACGACTTCTCCAATTTTTCTTTCCGTAAGAACCTTACTTAGGCTATTCTGAATATGTAAAAAAAAAAATCGGTCAAGTCGTTTCGGAGGAGATGAATTACAAACACACGCACACCGGAATTTTATATTATGCATATAAAGATAAAAAAATTAAATCTGGATCTCGACAACAGTGCCACCTACCGGGTATAACTATAGCTAAAAACCATCCAGGTGAGGTAAGTACCAAAAAAAAATCATCAAAATCGGTCAAGCGTCATTTCTGGGGGCATTCTCATTGGTTCGTGTGTTTCTCATTAGTCCGCGTATGTAGTAACAGTAACTCAATTTTGTCTAGTTAATTTTGTCCCATTTAAGTCACTGAAAGCCGCGCGTTTCAAATAAGACAAACGTTTCGGATTTTTTTACCTGTTATAAACGGATTATTTCGAATAAACAAAAAATTGGGTTATAATTAGTTTTTAGAAATGATGTTTTTGAAAATTGTGGGACGACCTCATTGTGAAAAGGTGTCAAATAAAGATTATTTCAAATTTGGAATATCATCTTTTCATGGATGGATTAGGATTTTTATGTTTGATTCATATAACATAAATTGTCAAATAAATCTTGGCAGATTAAAAGTCCTGAAAACAAGCAGCTTTTGGAACAAGAACAGAAAAGAAACGAAAGCAGGGATTTTGATCCTCCAATGACGGCAACACCGATAGACGTTTTTTTGGCAACCCTGAAATGAGTGCCGAAATTCTCTCCCCTGCCCTCCCCTTCCGGCCTTTACAACTAGCATATAGCATGCTAAGCCCCGTACCTACCCCGTTTTAAAATGTTTACCACAGAACTTCAGAAGTTTCACTTCAAAAATTTTCGTTTATATTAAGAGTAATTTCTTTAATCTGCTCTATTTTCTCTTCCTCCCACCTCCATTCATTCTCTTCATCCCTTTTCTTTCTCTTGTTAAACACAGACATTTTTGTGTTTTGAGCATTCACTTCAAACTTTTTCTTCTCCATGTATTTTCCTAGGTTCTTTATCATTTATTTAATCTCTGTTTCACTCTTTGCCATATCATGCGCAAAAGCCATGCTCCACACTTTTACTCAACCTACTACGCACCTATGCTCTCTCTAACATTCCATCTATATCTGCCACTTACATTGTGAACAATAATAATTAGCTTTAAAAAAAAAGAAACCGACTTCAAAAAGCGAAAAATAACTGAGTATGTATTATTACATGTGCAACCTATTGATCTGTTTGAAGTCGGTGCCAAGCCAAAGAGGTGAACAAATTTGTAACCTATTGTCATTATACAAATATATCAACAACAAAATTTATTACCAGGCCGTCAACGACGTCTGCCCCGCACGTCCCCACGCTCACGCATTCCGGCGCGCGGGTGGTGAGACTTGCGATGTGGCGGGAGCGGACAGCCTATCTATCTACTACCTATTTATTTGGCTTGGCTTGGCTCCCCTTATGGTCAGAAACCATTTTTTTTCTCTCTCAATTGATTTAGTTCCACACCCCCTTCTCTGTTATTGCAGCTTTTATCTCGCCCTCTTCTGTCTCCTTCTTCTGACTCTTCTTGCATCTACGTATATGTTTCCTTTTCGAATTTAAAAATCCGCTTTAGTTTGCTTTTGTCTTCTTCCATTTTCTTAGTTCCTTTATTGCTTCCTTTTTATGTTGTTCATATTCTTTGTCCCACTATTCATTTTTCTTTTTTGCTCCTCTTCCTCTTATTGTTATTTCTTTTTTTATGAGTAGCTTTTTTAATGTCTTTTAATTATTTCTTTGTTCCTTGCTTTTTGTTCTTCGAATTTTGACTTCTCTAGTGTTCTTTTATACTGTTCCAATTTTTGACATGACAAAAAACTTGTGGACGCAAAAAATGAAGGATGCTCTCGAGTTCCTCTCGAATCAAAAATGCATTGCTCCCGAATTATGATATCTACAGCACACATAATATATAATATTCGAGATATTCCTGGAAGAAATAAATAAGAAAGAAAAACGAACGCCAAAGTTTCAGAAAAACCTGCAACGGCAAAAAAACGCTAAAAATCAATAACAACAAACACTAACGAGCCTAAGTAAACTAAATCGTCAAAGAAAGGAAAAAACCCAAGTAAAGCTATTTCACTTTAATGCTACTCTACTGTGATTGGTCAACTTTGTCTTTTCTCGGTTATATACATAAAATGGGATATTTCTTTTATACAATGTACATCGGTATTTTGGCCCATTTTCTCTCTGGTAAGAGATTTCTGAATTTCGCATTATTGGCATGTTTTATGCCGTAAAAGTATAATAACTACATATCTTAATTAAAAAAAACAAATAATACAGTTAATAATAGCCGACATACTGTCTTATCTGAAGAAGATAATGTGATGTTTACAAAATATGTTTTTTTGATTTTTGAAATCAAATAATGATACAGAACTAACAGACTTATCAATATCAAATAAAAAACATCACGATACACGATATACCTATGTCGGGAAATTTCCACATTTCCCTCTGTATATTGCAATAAACAACACTATTTGTTTTTATTCATGTGCGACATTACATTAGGTGTTTATTAACTTATAAAAAAAAAAGAATTGAAAGACATTGTGAAGATCAGTACAGCAGTGGCCGGGTACAGACCTGGCATATAAGTGTCGAATCGGCTGATCGAACTGGCTGAAATCGTGTTTCAGTTTACTTTTTGACGTTAATACCGCCTTAATACCACTATTAAACAACAATAGTGTTATTTAAAAATTTATATGTAAGTATACTTACACATAAATTAACAGACGTAATTTTATTAATACCTACTTATAAAAAATCGAGTATTTAATTTACGGTAAAATTTGGTTTAAAATAATGTTTAAAGTTTGTGCGTCCCCAACTTAATAAATTAGCCGAGTTTATTATCTGCCCTGGAGCTTGAAACACAAAACTTTGATACCCAAGTGTTTTCGTGATATTTATACTTTACAAAAGAAACGTAGACAATAACTTATTCGCGTCCGCCTTTATGCCTTCCAAGTGAACATCATAAGCTCGTGTTTGCGTACAATCTGATTTATTTCTCTCTTAGCGTTCGCTTATTGCAAATCGCACTGTGGAGGTTTTTTATTGCCCTCAATATGACTATGTATCTCTCACAATCTAAATCCACATATGGCTCCCTTGTTACTCCAAATCTGTTTTATAGCAAGTCAGAATCTGAACAAGACAGTACACCTGAGACCTTAGCGGTTCCGACCGGAAGGCGAAGAGTCCGTTCGTTCGAGGAGAAGAGAATTTGCGTGGTCGACGATAAAGCAGAAAATGTTCCATTCAATTCTAGGCATAAGACAATGTAACCTTTATTTAGGTCGACCAAATTACAAAACTGTAAATAAACTCTAAACTTGGCAGTTTGCAGTGCAGATTTTAAGCAGACATTCTCAGAAAGAAACATGATTAAGTTAATTGATTTTTGAAATTGATCTGAGTTAGCCAAAACGTTGGATACATACCAATCATATCGAATAAAGGACTAAAAAGTAAAATCCATTTTCATTTCAACTATATTATTATTATCTAATTAAATTTAACAGTGCACAAGAACCAACTGCTCAAAATGTCACAAATCCTTCCTTCTTTTGAAGCAACAATAAACTCTGCCTAAACTTTGACATGCAAACGGCCAGTATTGCTTATGAATTTATGTACTTATTTGACTAAGAAGAAGCGGTTTCTCTTACTACCAAAAATATGTAGTGTAGGTTGTAATTATTAAAAATTCCATTATATTTTTACAAACATAGTATTAAGGCTTAACTCTAAGTGACCCGTTTGTGTGAAATGAATGTGAACAGTAAACAATTGAGTTCTTCAATATTTTATATAAAATATAACGCAAATTAAGTTTCCTCGAAAGGCTCGACTGTTTACTGTGTAATGCATAGATTCGTGAAGCAAAATAAAATATGGTAAATATCACACGATCATTAAAAACAGCACACCTAGTGCAACAAAGATACATTAGACACTCGGTCATAAACGCCAGCAAGGTGTGAAATTTATGAGTCGATCTGGTGACATTTATTGCCAAAATACCTCAGATTATTTTGCAGTATTTATAAATGTATTAGTAAGTTTTAATGAAATAAAAAATTGGTGACACTACCTCGTTGCTGTGTTAAATACATACAGGTAGAGACGTTCTGTAAGTGTGAATATATACAGGAGTATGAACACCAAGATGTATTCAATAGAAAGAAAAGATCAGAATTATTTACTTTCATTTATTGCAGTTGTATTACATAATATATTGTTTCATAAAACACTGACCTAGTGTCAAAATATTGGAAAACAAACATATCTAAAGTAACATGGTCATTGTTTTGAAAAAGTATTATTTGCAATTTCAATCATTTTTACCAACGGTAGAAAATAGTAAAAATCTAAAACCTTACATAAGGTAATAGCGTGGTGATCTAACCCATTATGTTATTTACTTTAATACTCTTCAACAAAATTAGCTCAATTTTATTGTTTTGCCTATTTATATAAACCCAAAAGAAGAAAAGCACAGTCTCGCTCGGAACCGCTGTTTATTGACATATCTATTTTCATAAATGTTCGGAAATATTTTATATTTCTATATACATTTTGCTTCATTTTAGAGATACTATAGATAAGAACTAATTTATCGGAGCCTTATTATAATTGTGATAATCTCAGATTTGTACTGTATATAGTGTTAAAATACTTATAGCTTTAAATAGGTATGGACTAAATTTTAATGTAACAAAACTACTCTTGCTGACTACTGTTTTAGAATAAGTAATTTTAGCGATTTCTTACCATGTCTTAAAAGGAGTAAGAATTAATTGATAAGTTAATAGGTAAAGTACATCATAAAAAGATAATTGTAAAAATAGAAAAATGTGTAACAATTTGAATGCAATGTAAAAATAATGTCAAAATAAAATTGATACAAAGTTCTTTGATTTATTTTTCTACTGTTTATCTAAAGTTTAGCTAACGTGCGTTGGGTCCCATTTCTTATATACAACGTGTCCCAGAAATGACTACGTTAATTTTATTAACCAGCAGCAGAACTCGTCGAGAGCAACAACGTTTTTATCTAGCACTTCTTCGAAATCCATATGGATATTTATTTCAACTTGACCTACTGAGAATAAATAATTGTATTTATCAATTGTCCATTTCAAGAGCAACAATCATTGTATCACGTACAGAAAGTCCAATTTTTACAGCCTGAGGATTTAATAATAATCGCCAGAGAAGATATTTTCAACTTAAATAATACGCACGTATCGGCAGACGCAAATTAACATGCTATTAGGCACAATTTTCACTTTTCATCAATAATGGTGTGGAATGTTGAAGTAACAACGTTTACTGTGTTATCATCATCGTCTAAGGGTTTGGGGCAAAATTTTATTAAGAAAAATTGTTAACACTGATGAGTTCTAGTCAAAATTAATGTAATCATTTCTGGAACACGGTTTTGAGGAAGGCTTCATACATGAATTGAAGATTTGATCTCTAACTTGAAGCAAAGTTAAAAATTTCAATGCGGGATTGTAATTCATATTCTTGGTCAATACACCAGTCCGATAAAGAGCAAATAAATCCCTATGGAATATTATGTATTTAATTTTACCTGCTTTTACTTTCTTGGACCAGAGCTTGCAAGATCATAACTCACCTGATTTTAAGGAGTTTGATCAATTAAAGAAAAGGAAACTATATATACATACAGAGCCTGTGAGATAAGTAGGAAAGGTCCACAGTATTTATAAATATTTCTTCAGTAGTTAAGTAGTGCCGCTTCTGGCCCATTTTAACCTCAAATGACCTTTAGCCTTCTTTGATGACCCAGTCTTGACCTGAAGTAACCTTTGGGTTGACCCAGACTTGACCCTAGCTCCTAACCGCACGAGAAGGGTCCAAAATGTGTTGGAACATGGATAGGATATGAATCCAATTGAGCATTTGCGTAATATGGTTTGTAAATCATTATTAAGAAGACAAAACCCACCCATAACCTTTCAGGAGCTGATTATAGCGACTGGAGAAGAATGGGGCAATATTCCACAAGAAAAATTTAATTTAATCCTTTCAGTGATACATTTTGGTCCTAGCTTTTGTTTACAATGTCCGTGAAGTATGGAATGCAAATTTGTACGTATCTGCAAGGAGATCTTCAAGAAGAAATCGTAAATAATCGTTGATGATCTTTTGTTATGTTCCAGCAATAACACATTGCTGATATCAACCGAGAAAGATTTGCAGTCTAAACTAAAGATGAAGGATTTGGGCGAAGTATCTTTTTGTCTGGGGATGAAGATAGAGAGGACCAGAGATGCTGAACATCAACAGGGGAAGTTTGGTGAAAGGGTTCTGGAAAAGTTATATATGGAGGATTGTAAACCAGTAACGTTGCCCGTCGATCAAAACCAACAGCTCACCAAGGACATACGGCCGCAGAGAGTGACGAAAAGATTGAAGAAATGAGAGATGATCCATATATGGAAGCAGAAATGAGAGATGATCCATATATGGAAGCAGATGGTTGTTTGCTGTACTTGTCTCTAGGTCTGATATTGCGTATGCAACCTGTCGAGTGAGCCCGTTTTCCATGAATCCAGGTAAAACTTATAGAAAGCAGTAAAGCAAATATTTTGCTGTCTGAAGGGGACTAAAGTGCTAAACTGATTATTCCGATTCCGACTGGGCCAATGAAATCGACGACCGGCGTTCTGTGTCCAAGTGGGGCAGAGATCGGTAGCGCTCTCACGTTTTGGTGTGAACCACTTCCCCGTGAAGGGATTGCTGGGTTCGGGAGTCATGGAGCATTTGAGCACCAAGGATTTCACTCTTGTCTCTAGGGTTTTGAATTAAAAAAATTTTTGTCATAAATGGAAAGATCATATGTAAGTTTTATTACAAAAGTATATTTTGTTTTTGTTTTTTCGTTATAATTAAAAAGTTATATCGAATTAAAAATAAATTTTCGAACCCAGTACCGAGGACGCGCCGAACAAACCCGAGCATTTGTGACGTCACAATGTTCATTTCTACAGGTTTCTACTAATTATCAGAAGCAGCTGTTACACTGTTTCACTTTGACATCTTGTCGGACAGTAATGTCAGTAATGTCATGCAGCGTCTTTTTTAAAATATGCGATATGACACAACGTATATCTGCGTCCTCATCAAAGTAATTTAGTTTTTACGTCAGTTATATTGCAAATGCATATGGGCCTGTTGCGCCTGTCCCACTTTGGTGCAACGATTTTGTTTTTGTGCTAAATTGTAACTATAATAATAATTGATTATAACATTTATTCAATAGGATTTTCGTTGTCAGATACACATAGTAGAAGAAGTAGAAGAAGACAAAATGTACGACCCTTACGAATCTGTATAAGATGTCTTTAGATGAAGGTGAAGAGGATCCTTATGTTGATTGGACTGGAGAGTACGGAAGAAAGCGAAATGTCTCATTCAGACGAGATTGGATCGAGATTTCACAAAGCATTGAACAAGGCACATCCGAGCATCAGGAAGAATAGGATGAATACATACTTTAATTTTGAAGTCTACAAACTGTTTAAAAGTAAATCTTCGTCCCAATGCTAGTCCTCGAAATGTTTTTTGAAAATCTATTTACGGAAGATTATACTGCAATTTATAGTTGATTGCACAAATTATTATGGAAAAGCTTTAACTACAACAAACAGACCTAAGACTAAAATATCGCGAGATGCTAGCTTTCGTCCTGTTACTCCTGATGAAATAAAAAAAAATGCCTTATGTATGCTACAGGGACAAGTTTCTACTTCAAATATGCGGCGCTTTTGGAACAAATATTGTTGTTTTATTAGTTAGTTTTATGTTGTTCTACCACTTTTTCAAAAAAAAAAAAAAGTACAACATGTTCCGGATATTATGTTGATTGCTCAATTTCAGTCTGTTTATGGTCCGCCCAAAGAGCTATCTTTAGATGAGTCACTGTTACATTTTCGTGGCAGTTTAGTATAGCTCCACTATCATCTTCACAATAATTGGTTCCTTCTACTCTTGGTTTTTGGAACCGTTGATGGTTTGAGTCTTCAGGGAACTTACAAACTGCTGGGCCGTTGGGTTTCAAACAGATTTTCGAGCCGAGTCTTGATTGAACCTTCGTGGGCTGAAGTATTGAAAGACACGTTGTTTCAAGGAGCCGCACACTTTTCTGAAAGATGTTAAAGTATGAATTAATCCTACTTGTTTCCATTAATCGAGCCTAAAAGCAAAAAAACAAACGTACTCCATACTTACCGGGGTGCATTCTTCTGAAACGAATAACTTTACGTCGTCTTCACGTTGCAGACAAACTATATAATATTGACAGCATTGAGACTTACCGAGAACAGAAGACAGAGCAGGATAGAATGGACAGAATGCCAATTTCCTAATACAACCATAACCCGCCTGTTACCGTATAATAACTGACACCACAAACTGACACTCTTGACACTGACATCCAGAGCAAGGGCAACTAAATCCATATCACTGAGGTGCTATATATATATATATATATATATATATATAGCACCTCAGTGAGATGGATTTAGTTGGCCTTGATCCAGAGAAACATCTGCTGACATCTGATATTGAAATTGTTAACTGATTAACAATATGACGTCAGAACCAATTATGGCGCGTTCGTAGCCACGTGACTTTTTTTTAAATTTTATCAATTTTAAATTGTTTATAATTTGAAAGTTTTTCGCATCGGCTATCAATATAATTTGTTCTAAAGTTTCAGAATACATTAAAAAAATCGATATTAATTTTTTTTCAAAAGCCTAATTGTACTGTATACGTAATTGTGGGCGACATTACGGAATGATACTCTTAATGCCCATCGCCCTTCGCCTCATTCTTAGTCCTGTCGGTATTATCTTGTTGGGTTCATTCGTTCCTGAAGGTTATTCGATACTTCGCTCGAAGAAATTTCCTTGTTTACATCGTCCATAACCTCACCTGTTAACACTGTTAAGCCAGCGGTGAACCCTAGGTCTATCGTCATCGCGATAATCGGCCCACAAGACCAATTCTTGTGCAGTACCGTTTCGGCGTGGTTGAAGTTTCCGTCAAGAGGACATTTTTGTTCTAGTGGTTAGTAAATGTGATGGCATATAAATTTCGTAATTTATCCAAAAGGGATTAAGCCATCCATTTACGGAAATAAGTGATTTCGTTTAGTCGAGATGGGTAATAATATTGGCAAAGTCACTTTCCTTCGGAGATTCAATAACCACCGAATTGGATCGCTCGTTTCTGGTCTTCGACTGCGTTTTTTTCGTCGGAGAAATCAACATCTCTCTTTAGAAGTAAGGGAATTTTTAGTTGTTGCTGGGAGTGCTTATAGGGAGATTCTTTTCATCTTAGCGTCCTGGTTTGGGATGGAGAGTAAATTTATCACCAATAGCGGATCTGGATTGTGTCTACACCCTGCAGTGCGTGTGCCTGTTAGTAATCCTTTACGTTCCTTCGAGGACGTTTCACAGTGTTCATTTGTACCAATGTTCGTCGTCTCACTCTGGAAAACATCCCATCGCACCAACCAATGTTCTCAATACCAGATAAGCCATTAGTTGTTATTGTCGCTCTTGTCGCTGATTATTAGTCAGAGTATCTAAACCAATTCTACGGGCGGATTATAGCTATAATCGGACCAACGTGTTCAAACTCGGGTTATGTATTTATTTAATTCAAGGTCATAATTAGTTTTACGAGTAGTTAAATATGTGTTGTTCATAGACTGACTTACCAATTGACTCAGACTGTTTAATTTCATTTATTTCAATTATTACCGAAGTAAGTTATAAATCATTTCTCTTGTCAACTCAGAAATATGTTTATTTAAATTAAATTTTCCAGTTTATCAACTACATTATTTTTTAATCATTAATTACCATCCCCTTCTACTGTAAAAACTGGTGGCGCTCAAAAAGAAACAAAAAATATAACAACTGACCATCGAGTTAGATAGGGGTGGTATCAAAAATAAATTTTGCTGCGTAACAGCTGGACTTATCGGGAACAACAGCTTAGAAACATTAGGCAAATTGCGGAACCTACAATTCGATGGAAACTTCCTCCTGTCAATTTTAGATCTAGAAGACGTTTTGTAGTGTGGACTTAATTATTATTTTATTCGCCAACGCCTGCCAAATTTTACATAGGTAACACATAATACTTTGCAACGTTAAACATTTAATAAGCCGCACGAGAAGGATCCAAATGTGGATAGGCCAACAAACTCGCCGATCGAGTATATGTGGAATATATACCCTCCAGGAGCTGAAAAATGCCACTGTAGTTCAGAAATCACTACTCCAGAACAAGCCATAATGAGTCTTAAAGTTACTTTTTTTGATGGATTATTTTGGAAATTTACAATTTTAATAAATTACATTTTTGTTCCCAATTCTCTATTTATTATAATTTCTTCCATTATTAAGTAGTTAAAGAAACAAACAAAATGTATAAAAACATAACAATCGAGTAACAAATTTCATGAAATTAATTGACATTTTTTATTCCATGATATGCTAAACAGATGGAAAGAAAAATAAGAGATATTTATGAAGAGACGATGGCTGACAAACAAGGACAAATTCTGTGATAAAAAAAAATTTAAAGGAAGGCCAAGGAAAAGGTGGTGCGAGAGTGGAAGAGGACTTAATGTTAGCAGCAGTTAGTAATTGAAAAAGAAAAGTGTACTTTCGTCTTCACTTCATTTATGTATTAATTCACACACTCTCTGGTAAAACAAAGTTACGCAACTTTTAATGTTTCCCGACACCGCGGTGACATATACACCGAAATAAAATATTTCTCGGCGCCGTATCGAAACTGGTTTTGCTCCCAGTCACTGAGTGAAATAGCGCGCTTCTGATGCCGACGTCCAGAACCCTCAACGCCGCGCCGCCCCGTGAAGCAGAGGCGACGCTGATAACCGGTGGATCGCCAGTCCCCCACTCGCCACTCAGGATCACGCATCGGTTCGACATCACTCCGGCGCAGAGCTCTCCCACTACGTGGTCTATATGTATAAGGCTGACCACCCGTCCAGAAGGAAGCACCAGCCACTCACACCGCCTCCCAACCACCTACAGGACGGGGCAAGCCTGAGTATCCCGGTGCCCACTGGCTGCACAGGAAGTTGGTGCGCGGAGTTAATCTGATGTTTTCCGTCACACCGCGGGAGTCCTGGTGGATCCTCAGTTGGTTGGAAACAGCGACCAATTTTTGCGGAGAAGGTCCATCCAGCTAGCAGATCCTTGGTCTCCGATCGACTTTCCAACCGCAGGTCGACCGCTAGTGATAACTTGGCGGTGCTCCCACCTGTACCTCTCTACCTAAAACCGACCTCCGCTGCCGGCCGCCGCAGTCCCACTACGGAGACAGATCCAGCGTGAATAAAGCCTCAACGGAGAGAGAGAGCGGGTAAATAATAAAAGATAAACGGAGGGAAAGATTCCGTACTAATAAATTAAAGTTGAAGGGAGAGAGAGCACCGTGTAAATATTAGATTAATAAAGGCCGTAGTACCAATCCACTGTTTTTTCTCTAACTACCCTTGCTAAACCGACAGCTGACCCCCGGCTTAGCGGACTCCCTTAAGCTACATGTGGAGCATACCCCACGTAAAAAGTGTCAATCAAACCGTAACAAGGGTCAGACTGGTCGTGTGAAACCACCTTCAACCTGTCCGTTATCAAATGTTGAGGAAAACCCTATATCCTCATTGAGAATGCTATGCTTGTGGGTGTTGTGCTGAACCTACAGACAGATACAACGTTGAGGTATACCCAAAATAAACTTGTAATGCACAGGAGAACTTCGACTGGCCTACCAGGCAAGGTGCTCGTTGGGCAACGGCTCTGAAGGTAGCAACATCCTGCAGTGGTTGGCAACGCGCTGAACTAGTTGACTGTGGCTAAAAAAAGGTTGGCGTCAATTTTGGAGGGAGGAAGGAGGACCGCCAGCCATTGCATTCATTAAGACTTTAACGTTAGAAGCAAGTTGTCGTCTTTTTGTAACTGACGCTTAATTTTTGTTTTTATCTGATTTTATTCCACTACGAGTTTTTCCTGTTTTTAAAGTTGAGGGCGTTCTATGTTTAAATTGCACTGGCGAAAATTCACGTTACCAGAAGGATAGGTTGATTTTAAATTAATAATCGCGGGTGCTGTGCCGCCCGAAGTATTTACAGGTAACTTTTTATTCTATCTATTTTTTTGTCCTACTCAACATAATCAGATGTCCCTGAAATTGTCCGGCGTTTGTTCCAAGTGCATAATAGAAATTCCTAGATAAAATCTTTTCAATTTTACCTTTGTCAGGCCACGATTTGTCAGCATCACTAATAAACTGGACGCCATGGTGGAAAGCTATTCAAACCTAGATAAATCATTCAGCAACTACCTGTCTTTCGGTATGAGGCCGACAGCAGCTTACGGTCAGTTAAAAGCCATTTTGTCTCTGTTGACTTGCATTAACTAACACTGAATAAGAGCCGAATACAGAGGGCAAATAGCGGCAAAGCGCCACGCCTAATGTTGTGGTGTCTTATTTTTTATGTTATGTTGCGCCCCCTTGCGATTTCCGTACCGTTGTATGCACGTTACGATATCTAGCTAGTTTAGACGCCAAATTTCGGTATCTAGGGTTTTTGCTTTGTGCATATTGGTAGTTTCGTTGCGCCTCGTTGTGTTTGCGCCTCCAGGTATCGTCGTGTCGGGCTCGTTTCAAAATGGCTTCCAAAGAAAACGTTGGGTTACTGTATATTTTATAATGTTTGTCCGTACATGTGTTGAGGCAACAGATAGACTAAATAGCATTCAGTTCGTGGTTCGCGTTGCAGGCTGCTGATTTGGGGAGTTACGTGGCCCTATTTCGGCTAACGTGTACCCGAGAGGTGGGAACAAAGTCGTTTCGACTTTGAGTTGTCTCTTTGGGCTGCAGTGGTACCCGGAAAGGGAGTTGCTGATAACTTCTGAGCCAACTAGGTTGGAGTTTGCAGTATTGTTTTCGGGCTACTAATAAATTGCTTGCTTCACAAATACTTAAAATACTTAACAACCAAAAGAATAGTCCCCGAGATAGGTTCTGCTAACTTGAACTTGGTTTGGACGAGCCTTAAAGAAAGACAGGAAACTAAGCATGACTAGGACAATTAAATTGTTAACCAAATCATTGGAAATTGTCAGTTGTAATTTATTACTCGAATCATTATTGTTAACATTATCAAATTGCATTGTTACCAACTTAATACGAAGCCACCAGAAATTGTTAACCACAGTACGAGATCACAAAAACTCAATGGCACAAAATGACTAAAACTAATAAACATTTAAAACCATAATTTTTGTGTTATCAATTTGCGCTGCACTCCTGATTAGCTCTCGCCATGTATCCAAATAATCTAGGGTTTGTTTCGTTTGGAAAAGTTTGAATGTCGAAATTATTGACGAGGTGTTTATTCTTCGTGACACTAAACATGCTAAATGTAGTTGGAGTTGAAAAACAGTATTTTCCGAAGAAAGTTTGAACGCCTGCCCTGGCTGAGCATGCAAGTTTGAAAAAAAAAAAGTTTGCTAATAGATAGGCCCCAACGTAGAGAACATACTATAATCCAGAACACCGTCTAGTAGCAACCTAGCAAGCAAGCTCTTTATAGTATGTGTCCTCCCAACCTGACATTGAGGCGACACTCAGCCGACAACGCGTCAAAGTAATGTACGAAATCGTTCTATGTCAGTATCCAACCTGTCAAACGATGCGCACAAAATTAATGTAAATTCAAACGTTTTCAAAATTGAAAGTTGTTCTAACATGCCTCCATCTTCGGTGCCAACGTTTTTGTTTGATTAATGGATTGTACAGGCACATGTCGTGTTTGTGGAAGTAAATTGAATTGCAAAGGTGGCATGTTTCCACTCGGAGCACATCTTCTGAGTAAACATCCGGAAATCGACATGAACCATTACATCATGGAATACGCCGATGACGGTCTGCAAGAAAAACCATCTAAACAATCGCCATCACGTAAGCATAGTTACAAAGGCATTCTCAACTACAGTATTTTTAATTTTTAGAAAGATTTTCCGAAAAACTATCCCTTTTTCTGAAAAAGTCATCAACACTCCTCAAAGACAAAAAGCCCAAAGGTCCTGGCAAAAGTCTTTATAAGACCACGGGTAAACTGACGAACCTAGTATAAAACACAAGTTTTTATTTCAACGTTTTAGTTGAATCCTGGCGTCCCGGGACCAATCCACTCGAGTGTCCAAAATGTGCATATAAAGGTCAACCTTACATAAGAAAACAACGGAATAAGGCAATTATCCTGAAGGTTGTACACAAAAAAGTAAATGATACATTATTTCTAGGTTGCGTACAATTCAGTCGGAGCGTTTTTCTTACTGGGTTGCTGGCCATTGTGTTTTCTACCAATATTCATGTCTGGCGGCACAGAAACCATAATATGTTGTAGAAAGTGTGGTTACTGTTTTGGCACGTACGACAAGAAAAAAGGCCAATTAATTCCTGCAACAAAAGATATAAAAGTTGAAACACCAGAACTTTGTTAGTCTAGTGTCTAGTCTAATCAACACATTGGTAGTTTTGCAAAATGCATTTGAAATAAAACATCGCATCAAAGTTTACAGCATTTTTATACACAAACACATTAGCAAAAATTGGAATAATAACAAACTTCATAAATAAGAATCTGTCTGCCATAAATGGGTATACAGTTTTCATTTTTTTGACACTATCTGACAATGTCCAAATAAAGTGCCAAATTCATGCAATGTTTCTGTTAAGTGATGAACGAAAACCAAAATGTAAAGGTTGGAGAAAATTCGCAAGAAATTGAACAAGTTGTTTCAAGTGTAATAAGTAGAATTATTTGCAACACCGTTGCATCAACTCAATGTTCCGCCACACCTTCAAGTTTCAATCCAAATATTACCAACATCATCGACACGAAAGCTCACGAACCTACAAATGAAGAAAGACCAAGGGCTCAAATTCCACCACAAAGGAGTCCTCGTTCAAAAGAAGTTTTATCAACATATGAAATTTATCGATCTTTAGGGCAGTTCAGTGAATCACAGAGCGACATCGATATAGGAGCTTGTACACGGAATGTCAACAAGGATGTACTACCAACAGCTCCGTGTGTACCTCCAAGTTACTCTACTGTAATAAAACAAGGTCGTCCATCACTGGACATCCGAAGAGATGCCAGGTCTATGGAAACCCAACATCTGAGTCCTTTCAGCAGAATTCCTCCACCTTCTTATGCGGAAATCAACGGTACTTGGTCGAGAGAATTTAGCAATGCTTCCTGTAAGTACAATCTAATTCCTTACTGACTTTTACAATATTTGCTTTAGCTGAACAAATACTGTTAGGACCGGATCCTATCTACATATGGTGTACACATTGTGCGACTGTGGTGATAACAGTAACGCAGTCTCAGCGTTCAAAATTTACGCACATTACAGCTGCTGCACTATGCCTTTTTGGATGTTGGCCTTGTGCAATGTTACCATACTGTATGAACTCCTGCAAAAATATTTACCATTATTGTCCAGACTGTAACTACTTGTTTGGGATGTACAGACCTTGGTGATATTTAATGAATTAAGAATAGATAAATATATCAGGCGCTTAAATAAGCTAAAACATTTCAAAATGTCCTTAATTTTCGTTATTTTCTTTTTCTTTCCGTCCATTGTATGGTAAAAAATGTCAGCTTCGTCATGCCATTATATTCTCCAGCGCTGTAAGTCGGCCCAAATAGTCCACAAGGCGCTGAACTACAGAGACACAAAGAGACGAGACATAATATCTTTGTCCAAGTGAATGTGGAACGCTTTCTGACTGATAGGAGGATACCATACTGATGAGGCCCAATAAGCCTACACTGAACTACGGTGTGGTAATTCCTCTCCGGGATCTGTAATGAGAGCAGGCGTTAATCCAGGAGCAGATGGTTGGTCTGCAACAAAAGATTCGACTCTAATACAATATAATTCGTGGAACGAACTTGCAAAACAATAAGCTTCCCTGGGTACTTGAATAGGAATGCCATAACGTATTACAAAGCTAGTTGGAAGCACCAAGAAAGTTGAGAAAGTACTTACGGCCTAACATTCAGGGAGTATCAACAGTTTTTTGAGCGTTTTTAAGAGGACTCTCTAGCGCTACGTTCGGGAAATTTCTCATAACTTTGAAAATAATCCATTAATTTTTAAACGCTTTCGTATTCTAATAAAGAATAAATGGTAAAATGACGCTATCACACAAAAGGTCCCTTTGTAACACTACTTTTAGTTTCACAAAAACTCAGTTATGACACCAAAGTAGAAAAAAAATATTTCTAGCCAACTCCTGTCGAGGTCAAGCCAAGTGTCAACTTTTCAGATAAAAAATATAACCACAGACACAACCAGTACTACCTAATCCTAAAAATCCCCAGAATATTTAAAAAGCATTATTTTAACATTTTCATAAAACGAAGAGCTCCAAAGTAGAAAAAAAATAGTATATAACACTCGTTTAACAAGGCATTGTGACATTCGTTCTATTGGGGCACTTCTCGCTGCGCTCGTCGTGCCTCACACCCACTCATGTCACAATGAAGCCTCTTAAAATTTTGCTGGGGTTGTTCAACCAATAGGAAGCGAGAATGAAGCAACCAAGCTGTTTTTCAGCGGCAAATTTTCTTTTGTTTTCTCGCTAACATAGTAACCGATTTTTATAATAAATTTTTGCAAAAGTCAGTTGTAAGAAATGAGTGAGAAATAACTGCTCCAAATATTCAAGATTCGGTGATTTGTCAATTGAAAACATTAGAAAAAGCATTTCTAAGATTGTTCCTCCAAATACGATTAAAACTAAAGCGTCAGTGTGGCAACAGTTTACCGAATTTTGCGAGCAGCGGCATTATAATTTACTTTCGACAACACCTGAAGAAATTGTAAAAATATTGCAAGATTGGGCATTCAACATGAAAAAGAAGAACGGAGAAAACTACAAAGAAACTAGTGTTAAATCAATGTCGAACACAACAGCATTAATGGCCCAGGAAAAAGATGCCAAGAGAAAACTTCGTCAGGAAAATTCTGATACACGGAAATTGAGTGCCAAAGCTCTTGAATTACATGAGATTCAGGCCATGGCAAACAGCTGGAATGAAGAAAATCCGGAAGGGTTACAAAGAAAATTTTTTCATGTTTGTTCATTCAAGATTGCCTGGCGAGGCAATGAAGCTGTAAATTGCAAAATGCACTTTTTTAATGAAAATAGATGATGAAGGCCAATTTACTGGTCGCATTGAATATAATCCAATTTTTCAAAAACTACTAAAGGTGGGTCTAAGGCCTTGGCTTCCAGTAAATGGCTTATAAAAAATAGAGAAAATGTTAGTCTCTGTCCTGTCAGATTATTTAATTTTTTTTTAGGAAATCGAGGTTCAAAAATAACAAGCGATAGGCTGTTCTTGACTGTTAATCCTGCCTGGACCAACAATTTCGTGGTTTAAGAACTCACCAATAGGCTTAAACACCCTATCGAAATGGACAAAAGAATCCGCACTCAAGATTGGATTAGACGCCAAGAAGTTAAAAATAACAAATCATTCCCATAGATCTCCTGCAATATCGCTTTGGTCAAAAATGGGCTTGGAGAACAGCAAGTAATTAAACTAACAGGACATGCAAGTGCTCAGTCATTAAAACCCTACCATCAGTTTGACGCAGTTCATCATGGCAATTTAGTTCAAAATTTGAGAGGGAACAGTAATGACTCGTCAAAACAAACTTCTAGGTCTGTAGAATGCAAAGAATTACAAAGTATAGGAAATCAAGGACAAAATGTTTATTATTATAATTGTTCTTTTCATATAGTTAATAATGGAAAATAAGTAAGACATTTTTTGGAATTGTTAAAATTTGCATTTAATTTAATAATAAAATTGTGTTTCTTGTTTAAATTTTTATTTATGAAATAGTCATGTCGAATACCATTTGTGATATAATTTTGCCTGACAAAACTGAATGATCATTCTACTCAAGTTTCCTGCTTTGGGCAATTTCGCCTGACGGCTCGTTATTTTTATATGTCAATGTCACTCGCGAAATTGCCAAGCAACAAACTTTCTTAATAATCATTAAATTTTGTCGGCAAAATTCTATAACTTATGGTATTATATATGACAATAATTTTTGGTGCCACATTTAATTTCATTGCTCGAAAATTTTTGGTGGCAAATTTCAGCTTTTGCTATGCAATTGTTGGTGTCAAATTTCATTCTTTGCTAGCAATAATTGTTGGTGTCAAACGTAATTTTTTGTTGACCATTTTTGGTGGCTAATTTAATTTTTTGTTTACAATTTTAGGTATCAAATTTCATTTTTTCGTTGATAATTTTTGGTGGCTAGAAATGCTCAATACCAACGTAATACGTATAAAGAAAAACACTAAAAACAGTGTCACAAAAGGTCCCTTTGTGACACTACTTTTAGTTTCACAAAAACTCAATTATGACACCAAAGTAAAAAAAAAATATTTCTAGCCAACTCCTGTCGAGGTCAAGCCACGTGTCAACTTTTCAGATAAAAAATATAACCACAGACACAACTAGTACGACCTAATCCTAAAAATCCCCAGAATATTTAAAAAGCATTATTTTAACATTTTCATAAAACGAAGAGCTCCAAAGTAGAAAAAATAGTATATTACACTCGTTTAACGAGGCATGTGACATTCGTTCTATTGGGGCACTTCTCGCTGCGCTCGTCGTGCCCCACACCCACTCATGTCACAATGAAGCCTCTTAAAATTTTGCTGGGGTTGTTCAACCAATAGGAAGCGAGAATGAAGCAACCAAGCTGTTTTTCAGCGGCAAATTTTGTTTTGTTTTCTCGCTAACATAGTAACCGATTTTTATAATAAATTTTTGCAAAAGTCATTTGTAAGAAATGAGTGAGAATAACTGCTCCAAATATTCAAGATTCGGTGATTTATCAATTGAAAACATTTAACATTTAACAATAATTGCTATGCAAATTTTGGTGTCAAATTTCATTCTTTGCTAGCTATAATTGTTGGTGTCAAACTTAATTTTTTGTTGACCATTTTTGGTGGCTAATTTCATTTTTTGTTTACAATTTTAGGTATCAAATTTCATTTTTTTGTTGACAATTTTTGGTGGTGAGATATCCCCAAAATAGACCATACAATGCATAGAAAAACTTCGAGTTGCCTATCCGGCAAGTTGCTGTGAAGTTAGCAACATCCAGCAGTGGTTGGCAACGCGATGATGTTGTCATGGTTAGCGTCCCTGCTAGGTGGTGGAAGGAGAACCGGCGGCCATTACATTCATTCCACTTTTAATGTTAGAAGCATCAAGTCGTAACTAACGCTTAACTCTTTGTTTTTATCTAATTTTGTTCCACTATAAGTTCTCCTGTTTTTAAAGTTGAGTGTGCTCTATGTTTAAATTGCATTGTCGAAATTTCACGTTACCAGAAGGATCGGTTGAATTTAAATTAACAATCGTGTGTGTGGTGTACAATTTTAGGTATCAAATTTCATTTTTTTGTTGACAATTTTTGGTGGTGAGATATCCCCAAAATAGACCATACAATGCATAGAAAAACTTCGAGTTGCCTATCCGGCAAGTTGCTGTGAAGTTAGCAACATGCAGCAGTGGTTGGCAACGCGATGATGTTGTCATGGTTAGCGTCCCTGCTAGGTGGTGGAAGGAGAACCGGCGGCCATTACATTCATTCCACTTTTAATGTTAGAAGCATCAAGTCGTAACTAACGCTTAACTCTTTGTTTTTATATAATTTTGTTCCACTATAAGTTCTCCTGTTTTTAAAGTTGAGTGTGCTCTATGTTTAGATTGCATTGTCGAAATTTCACGTTACCAGAAGGATCGGTTGAATTTAAATTAACAATCGTGTGTGTGGTGCCGTCCGACGTATCTACAGGTAACCTTTATTCTATCTGTTTCTTTTTGTCATACTCAACATAATGAGATGGCCCTGAAATTGACCGGCGTTTATTCCATACTAGAAATTCCTAGATAAAAACCATTGCAATTTTTACCGTTAGTCGGCCATTTTGTCTGATAGGTACGTCATAAAACCCGTCATGATGAAAACGAAGTCGTGCAGCCTTTGTATCTCCATGTCTTGTTAAAAATTCTACCCATTGTTTAAAATAATGTTCATCATTACTACTAAGTATTCCGTGGACCTCGCGTGAACCCAGAAGTTTCGTATCAGTTGGATTCAGCCCTTCTTTCTCTGCAGTAGCATAAATTACCAAACTTATGAGTCACAGGCACCACGAATAACAAAGTGATTCTCTAACTTAACATAACTAGATTGCCACTTAAAGAAATCCTTTAATAACTACCTGTCTTTCGTTATAAAGGCCGACAGCAGCTTGCGGTCATTTAAAAGCTATTTGTCTCTGTTGACTTGAATTAACCAACACTGAGTAAGAACTGAACTGCTACTAACTGCTGAGCCTACTAGGTTGAAGTTGCAGTGCTGGCTTCGGGCTACTAACAAATTGCTGGGTTCACAAATATTTAAAATACTTAACAACCAAAAGAATCGTCCTCGAGATAGGTTCTGCTAACTAACTTGGTTTGGACAAGCCTTAAAGAAAGACAGGAAACTAAGTATGTCTAGGACAATTCAGTAACAAACGCATTTCTCCTGGTCCGTTGGATATGTAAGCTTTTCCCCCCTGATAGTAAACTCTTTACAATCTTGCCTCACTAACTTAATAAACATTTAAAACCACAATTTTTGTGTTATCCATTTACGCTCCACTCCTGATTAGCTCTCGCCATGTATCCAAAGAATCTAGGGTTTGTTTCGTTTGGGTAAGTTTGAATGTCCCGCCATCGCTTGTCTTGTCAAAAAAATAGCACAACGTAGGGTTCTGCTTTTTCTTTCATTGTCTGACGATCACTGGCGGTTCACTTAAAGTTCGCGGGTTGTTTCAAATTTTCAAATTTGACGTTTGGTGACGTCATTGACATTTCATTTCATGTTCAAATTCAAAAAGTGACGGTAATGTCAAGGGCGGGGGTTATCACCGTGGCAAATACAATTTTGCTCACACTTTTTGGTTTCAAATTTCATTTTTTGTTCACAATTTTTGGTGGCAAACTTAATTTTTTGGTCACAATTTTTGGTGGCAGCTTTCAAGTTTTGCTGACACTTTTTTTTGTTAGACTAAATTTTTTGGTGGCAAATTCCACTTTTTGTTGACAATTTTTGGTGGCATATTTCATTTTTTTGTTGAGAATTTTTGGTGGCAGCTTTCAAGTTTTCCTGACAATTTTTGGTGGCAAATTTCAAGTTTTGGTGACCAATTTCTTTTTTTGCTGATGTCGCATTTCATATTTATTTATTTTTTTGTTGACTATTTCACTCATATATATTTTAACCAATCATATGTGATCATTCAACAATGGAATCAAAATTTAAACTGAAAAAATCAACTTGTCAAAATTTTATCGGGGGTTACGGACCAATGAACAGTCGCTATTACATAACGTACCTCATTTTTCAGCGAAAAAATAACAATTGCTGCAGTCACTGTGGCAGCATACTGCATGTCAAATACCTCAATTACCTGTCACCTTCCACCACATGATCAATTATTTGTGCGTTTTCGTGAAATAGTCTGCCGAATATAATTCGAGTTGAGATAATTTTTTGTTGACAATAATTTTTGGTGCCACATATAATTTCTTTGCTCGTAAATATTTGGTGGCAAATTTCAAATTTTGCTATGCAATTGTTGGTGTCAAACTTAACTTTTTGTTGACCATTTTTGGTTTCTAATTTCATCTTGTGTTAACAATGTTAGGTATCAAATTTCATTTTTTGCTGACAATTTTTGCTCACAATTTTTGGTGGCAAATTTAATTTTTTGCTGACAATGTTTGGTGCCACATTTAATTTCTTTATTCGGAAATTTTTGGTGGCAAATTTCAAATTTTGCTATGCAATTTTTGGTGTCAAATTTCATTCTTTGCTGACAATAATTGTTGGTGTCAAACTTAATTTTTTGCTGACAGTTTTTGGTGTCAAATTTCATTTTTTGTTGACATTTTTTGGTGTCGCATTTCATGTTTTACCGACACTTTTTGGTGTCAAATAAATTTTTTGGTGACAAATTCCATTTTGTGCACACAATTTTTGGTGGCAAATTTAGTTTTGCTGATAATTTTTGGTAGCAAATTTAATTTTTTTTTGTTGACAAATTGCAAGGTTTGCAGACAAATTTTGGTGTCAAATGCTGGACAATTTCTTGTGTGAAATTTTATTCTTTGCTCACAAAAATTGTCGGTGTCAAACTTAATTTTTACTATTTTTTGTTGACAATTTTAGGTATAAAATTTCATTTTTTGCTGTCAATTTTTGCTGCAAATTTATTTATTTTTTACAATTTTTGGTGGCAAATACAATTTTTGCTCACAATTTTTGGTGGCAAACTTAATTTTTTGCTAACAATTTTTGGTGGCAAATGTCATTTTTGCTGACAATTTTTGGTGGCAAATTCCATTTTTGTTTACAAAATTGTCAAAGTTGTTAAATTTCATTTTTTGTAGACAATTTTAGGTGTCATAATATTTCTTTTTTTTTTGCTCGGCAAATTGTGATAATTTTTGGTGGCAAATTTCATTTTCTGCTGATAAGTTGTGGTGTCAAATTTCAGTTTTGCTGACACTTTTTGATGTTAAACTACATTTTTTGGTGGCAAATTCCATTTTTTGTTGACAATTTTTGGTGGCATACATATTTCATTTTTTTGTTGACAATTTTTGATGGCAGCTTTCAAGTTTTACTGACACTTTTGGGTGTCAAACTAAATTTTTGGCAGACTCAAAGCCTTATCGCGGCGGAGAGAGCTCGGGAGGTCGGCATCGGGAGCGCGCCAACTCACTGGTCGTCGGCGTACAAGAACGGGAAGTATTTTTTTTCCGGTATTTACCACGGTGTCTAGAAACAGGGAAAACTTCGTAACTTCATTACAAAAGGAATGTCAGGAACGAGGACCTACGTTGTTTTTTTTGACAAGAAAAAGCAATGGCAGAAAAAAGTGTTTGAATCAAAATATTAAACTCGAGATATATTAACAGCATTTTAAAATTGTTATAAACAAAAGAAATTGTCTGCACAAGTCCTCGCGTGGCTGCACTCCCGAGTGGTTTGTGTGGCTGAAGCAGGTTCAAAATCTCCCAAACCCAGTGTATATTGATGGTTCTTACGGAAATCCAACGAAATGTAACAAATACTTGTATTATAGACTTTTTAGAAATAGAGTTAGTTGCATTGTATAGCTTCCAATTTATAATATAAAATAAAAAGGCATAACATATAAATCATGATTATAACTTTAAGCAAGCCAACACTTGATATAAAATACATCATATGAGCTGTGACATAATACAAAACTGTAACAGCAATCTTAGTCATTTCAAACATAACGAAAAAATAGTACCAATAAAAACTTTAAGATATACTAAATAAGAACTTATTCTAATGCACAAAATTTAAATGAACACCTTTTAATTAAATCTAAAGTTTCATTTTCAGGTGTCAATTATTTTACTTATCACTAACGTAGAAAGGCGGAGGAATATTGTTTTAAAAACTACGCGACGTCATTGTCCACTCCTCTTCTTGGATCAAATTTAAGTTTAGTAGGATCTGCAGCAATCCCCAATTCATTTATGGCCGCTGCGGCACCCTGCATGACTCTGTTCACATGAAGTCCTTTCAAGTCTTCTGTGTAAAGTGGACATCTGTAATGTAACAAACACTCATTTTAGTTCAAAAGTAACTAACTGATTTTAATGGACATCAGAACTACAAGGAACTTTTAAAAACTGATAACTTTGACGCCTTACCCTGAGTTACTGAAATGTGAATAATCTTGCACACTCTGTCCACAGAGATAACACATTCTGGCACCGCAAAGACAGGTCATTTTGTTACAACCGGATTCCTTGTAAAATTGTTTTGAACACTTCCAGCATTTCCTGTAAAATTTTCAATGTTGACACCAACTGCACTATTAATTTTAAGTTACCTTAAAAGTGCTTCAGTCATTTTATTTTCAATAAATGTTCTCATTTTCACGTCTTCATCATATTCAATTTCGTTGCATCTTAAGGGGACATGAGCTTTATGGTGGCACAATCTGCAAGTTTCTGCCAGACAGTTAATATTTCCACACTTGAAAATCTTATCTCCCTCGTCTGGAATCATGCAAAAATCGCAAAAAGGACAGGTTTCTAAACCATCGATGTTCGCATTGCGGATCTCTTCAATCTGTTTTCTATGGCAGATTTTTTGGAAGGTCTTCGTGTCTAGCACCATCTAAACAGAAGGCAGTTTCAATTTGATATTTAAAGTATTTTTGCAGTGAAAAACATGCTGAGTAAAATACAATAACGAAAAAATATAAGATTAAGGCTAATAAAAAAAATGTTAAAACACATAAGTGATCTAGATTTTTTTGTGTGTGTTAAATAATTACCACTTACTTTTGTTGCTAATTTCTCGTTAGAATTAATGGGTAATTAATGAATGGGCCATCTCATAAACTGTATCTCCATTGAAAATTGTCATAAAATGGTTAGTTCCACAGATTAATAAAGATAACCATGAAATAAAACCCAACTGAGATTTGGCACGTTAACATGCGTCTTAATAATATTATTCGTTCCATAACTCCAATTATAAACGTTTGCAGAACCCATAACTATGGAATATTAGTCTTATTGTTAGAGGCCAGAATTAAAACAACATACTCGCTCAATACAGAGAATATAAAGTTAAATTTCTTAAAAAAAAAAAACAACTTTCTCTTCATGTCATAGAGACACTACATTGTCTAGGAATTATATACGGGGTGAAATTGAAATACATATAAAAAATTTAACTGGTGCATCATAAGTTCCAGTAAATATCTGTGAAAATTTAAGTCAAAAATAGACCAATAAGGTTTAAATTGGCACTTGACATTGAACTTGACTTACCTGCCTCAATAACATTATAATAAATGCTCAAAATAACGTCCGTCGGGTTGGCACAGGTTACATGACATCGACATCAACATAATAACAAGAACCTAATCGAAAGAGTCGCTATTAAATAGCAGATGAAAAACTTCTCACATAGCACCCAATTGTTTCAGTGATAACATAAAATACAAAATAAATTCAAAAATCCTCAAACCAGCCACACATTGTACGTTTTTCGGGAAAAGGAAGCACGCACGGAACTGAGATGATTCTCCAAAAAGAGGATCACATAGTTTTTGTCTGTTATTTATGAACTAAAGTTATGTCTCAAAAAAATCCTTGTCTTCATTGCACCGGGTTTCCATAGGCGTGCACAGATTTTATAGTCAAACTTTAAAGAATTTTATCTCGATACAGGGGCGGAGTGGAAGACGGAAACCAAGGTGGTCGTACTGTACCAAGATGTTACCAGATTTTTTTATATACATTTAGATTTCACCCTGTATTATACAAATGATTCATACATCCAGTAGGATTTGAACTTCAACATTCTCCATCTAACTACATGTAAATTTTGTTTTCCAAGTAGCAACAAATAATAATGTGTACAGTAATAATTATTATGTAATATGCTGTCCCAATTCTGTTCTTGGAAGTACAAATTGTATTCGACGGGGTAGAGAAGTAATAAACATATCTGAGAATTTTGTCCAAGACAATATTTTTTTGACCAAAGTCAAAGATTCGTCCTTCGGGACAACGCCTTCTCGATTTTATCGATCGTGGTTTGTGTAGTTAGTTTTTAGTAAGTTTTCTGCGTTGAAATGAATCTGTTTAGTCAATACACAGATATCCTTATTAGAGAACTCCGCCAAGTGCATATACTCAGTTTCTAATAGATTTTTTCGTAAGTCTGCTTACAGTTCATTGGGTTATAAGTTTCTCTTTTAATTGGTGAGTAACCAAGTCTACAAAAAATGTAAACAAAAATTACTGAGAGATGTTTGAATGTAAATATTGCTTTAGCTAGATTGATAGTTCAGTTTAGTTAAATTACCTAAACACACATAGGTACTCAAATGGATCACAATTTTATTAAACTAGAAGAATGTTCTTAAATCTTATAATTTTTTTATATTCTTTAAGGGCTGATGATGGCAGAAGTGTTCTGCCGAAACATGTTCCATTTGTAATTTTATGCTCATTAAAGTTTGTGGAGTTCGACTTAGATATATTTAAATTTTTTAAAATTTTATTAGTTGCTTACAACGAAATATATACCATGAGATCATTTAAATTATAAAATAGAGTAGGCGTTTTTTTTCTGCAATGGCCCAGCCTGCAAATTGACTGACACGAGTAAAATTTGAGGTTGTGGTAAACATTGTGACGTTTATGTTTCTCATGTTAAATTGTTTTAATTTAAAGAAAATAAAACATTAACAAAATAATGTAGGTTTATTGAGAATTACAGCTAATGTTCAAAGTGTTCTTTCCCAAGCTTCAATGCAGCTCTTAACTCTCCGTTTCATATTATCAAATGCATTTTCCAACATCTGAAAGGCTGCAGTTCTTCAAGATTGTGCGGGTTCTTTTAAATACTGTCAGGTCCGGACATTGAATGACACGATCACCATAAAACTAACACTCGCTTCGCTACACCACACTAACATCACGAACTCTTGCCGCACATTTATAAATTTGTAGGGACTAATTTTTGAAAACCTTTAACACAGCGTTCTACAGAATACTTTCATTCACGGTTTAAGTCACATTGACATTCAAATTTTAAATAAAATTGTCAAAAGTTAGTAGTACCAACCTAATTTAAATTTCACAGCCTACTCTATGATCTCATGGTACGTAGTGTATAAGTAGACCTTTCTTTCTAATTTGTCACAAATTGCTAATTAATTCGTGCAGAATATTCCAAATTGCTAGCTAACTAAATCCATAAACTTCTGTGGAGATTGAGTTGAAAATTTTTAAATTTATTCCACTTTGATTCATCGACATTCTTCCCGTGTATAATTTCTATTTTGCTTCCAAATGAATTTAGAATGTATCTCAGTTTTGCCTCAGCCTCAATAATTACTTTTAATTTGATAATGAAGCATTAGGTATTGTGTATGTGATTCACAATGTGTTGAAAGTGAATTGCTTTTATTTATTTATTTGTTGTGTTGAAATTGGCAATGAGAAACTGACCATTTCATCTTGAAGAAAATAGATTGGCACCACTGAATAAATGGCACATTGGCGGTTGTTGATACCTTGACAGATCTGGATCATAATTATATTTATTAAAATACACTCTTATCTTTTTAGGTTAGGCTAGATGGTAGAGTGATGATTGATCTGATAGCATCGATTTTTTTATACAGGGTTTTCATAAATGATTCACATTCAGTAGGTTATGAACGTCAAAATTTTCCATATATCCACATATAGTGCTGATATATACAAAATATAACAATGTATTAACCACTATGTTTTTCCTACTTACTCTTAATGTTTGATAATCAAATTCTGAATCACATTCTGCCAGGCAAGGAAAAGTTGTCTCCTCTCTACCTACAATCATCTCCACCCCTCTTTTCACACATTCTTTACAGAAAGCCACACACCCTTTTTTACAAAAATAACACTCCTCTGGTATCAATTCATCATCTTCACATATAGGACAGGTCTGTAAAAGCCCATTTGTTCTTGCTTCTTCCAAAGCAAGCCTGTATGTATCATCCTTTCTTTTTAGGAACTGTTTGATTTGTTTTTCATGTTTTAAAAATGCTATCTAAAGATATATTACAATGTAAAGTAATACCAAAAATTAGATGATACAATACCTCCTTTAATAACTCAATATTTTTGCAGTCCATCAAGGCATCCACATTTCTAGGGTGTCGAAATGCTTTTGGAAAATTTTTTAATTTGTTGGAGGTCTTAATCAAATCTCTACCATAGTGTTGAAATATTTTTTTAATTTCAGTTTTCCTTTGATAAAGAAACTGATTGAACAAAAATGTTATAGCAAATTCCAAGTCATTTTCATCTGCATCATCTGAAAGAACTGGCTTTCGACCAGGAGCAAGAAAGTCTAAAGGTTTAGGAACTCTATCAAGATAGGTGTTAACAGAGAAATTTGTTATGTACACCTCCAAGTCTGCAGTCAATTCTTTGTTACTACAAAATAAATGTTTTACAATCAATTGACTACAAACTTTCCACACTTACATCAGGTAATCTTTCATAGTAGGGTAATCATTATTTGCTACAGCATTTTCTATGAACTCTTCCAATTCTCCTTGTGGCCTTGTTGCCAAAACTCTTGCTTGTCTCCTGAGATAATTAGGATCAGCACCTGGTAACATCTGCCTAAGATGTTCACAAACATCAATAGGATCTTTCTCTTTCACTTGATAACTGGCTAAAAGTTCAAATATAAAAAAATAAGTCACTCTCAGGCAACTTACTATGTGTTAAATCTTCTACCACTTCATTAAAATCAAAATGTTCAGATCTTTGACAAAATTCTATCAAATAGTCTCTGTCGATGTCAGGAAACAACTGAAGAAATTGATCAATGTGTTGCCTCCATGGTTCACTAGGTGTGTTTGGAAGTGTAATTCCAACAGCACCTAATGTGGAGTCACCTGATTCAATAAGCAGGTTGATCATCTCCTCTAATTTTTCCTCAGGTGTGAGAGATATCTGCTCTCCCAAAACAATGTTAATTACTTCATCTATTTGTTCATTTCTCGATGCACCAAATATCTCAGTCAATTGTTGTTTGTAATCAAGAGCCATTGTCACAAAACTGAAAGACAAATAAATAAGCAATATTTAGATGGTTTTTGTAGATTACCTGTCTAGTCCAAAGTAAGATTGGTTTTGTAAGAAAAATACATGTAACTGAGTCCCAGGCAAACTGAGTGCTATATTATTGAACAAATTGTATCTTATTTCAAAAGTGGAAGTTAATCTGACATTCTTATCAGGTTGCAGCCAATCTATTTTTATCGGTTGTACTTCCCCAACAGCGCACTAAAGGTCTGTATTATACTATAATTATATTTATGTTGTGTATAAAGTACTTTACTTACGGTAATTACGGTTTGTAATTTACTTTACCACAATACAAAAATATTGGTGACCAATGTTATTGGTTATGAATTTAAGGTTAGTTCGACGTAGGTCTGCAAATGAGACCAGTGTGCAACTGTGTTAACAATCTTATCTCTTTTCTACATTTTAACAATTAGAACCCAAATTTCCTTTATTGCATTGAATCACCTTTGAATTTATGTAAAAAAAAAATCCTGACAACTGTCCAAACTAATACAGTGGTGATGAAAAAATGGTTGTACTGAAAAAGAAACTGAAACTGAAAATTTTCAGTACTATGATAAAAACAAAGAAAAACCAGAAAAATATAGAACTTTTTTTTTATTCAAATATGTTAAAAGAATGAAAAGGTTCCAGATTGTGCGACATCTACTGGCAATCAATGGAACTAGAGTACTGATATTTAGACATCTATTGGCGATCAATACAACTATAGTATGTACCGTGCGATCATTTTAATTATAAATTAGGGTAGGCGGCTTTTTTATTATGCAATGGCCCAGCCTGAAAATTGACTGACCATAAAACTAACGCTCGCTCTGGTACACCACACTAACATGACGAAATCTTTCCACATTTATAAATTTGTTGGACTAATTTTTGATAATCTGCAGGAAAACCTTTAACACAGCGTTCTACAGAATACTTCCATTCACCGTTTTTTTTAAAGTCACTTTGACATTCAAATTTTAAATCAAATTGTCAAAAGTTAGTAGCCCCAACCTATTTTAAATGTCACAGCCTACTCTAATTTATAATTTAAATGATCGCAAGGTATTAAAATAGTTCACAAGAACCCTATAAGAACTCGTCAACTCATCAAATATACCAAATCAGTTTCAGACGTAATAATTGATAACATACTACGCTATACCAATAAATAATTGATAACATACCACGCTATACCAATAAATAATTGATAACATACCACGCTATACCAATAACTTATAAATTGACTTTGCGACGAGGGCAGAAAATATGGGACATCACGATCCTGTAGACACCTCCAAAATTCACATAGTTCGCCTCTCCTGTAGTTTTTCGGAGGTTTTCCTTTACAATTAGAAGAATGGGACGAGATGTCACATTCTTCGAATCCTACAGTTTCCAGTCACTCCCATCCTAATTTCTTCATTGTGGCTGAAAAGGCGCCTATGCCTACAACGGCCCGCTCCGAAAGGAATGAGAAATACCTATGACCTTTACCTTTTTTTACAGAATTAAATACTACTGTGAATAGGACTTGTTTGTCAAAACTCCGAGTTATTAATAAACAATAGCTATTATTTTTGACAGTTCATCAAGAACAAATTAATCAGCTCAAAGTACTGGGACAACAAAATTTTGAGCGGATTGATTTATTCTATTGATCATTGCTGAATGTACAGTTGCGGACAGAAAATTTTTGAAAATCAATGTCACTCCTCTGTCACAAAGTGTCGTTTTTGACACTTTTCATCGAACATGTTGACAACTGGTTGCAAAACTTCAAACGTCAAAATAAAGCTTAGACTACATACAAAATTTCTAAATAACAGGAAAAGGTTTTAAGAGAATACACTGGATGTACTGGATATGAGTGAAATACAAAGAAAGATCGAAGACCGGAGTAGGGCTAATAATTGCCCCAAATAGACTAAAGGATATTATAGAGGATGAAGAATTCGTAAATGAAAAAATATTATCAATGAAAGTAACAAACATGAATAATAATGGCATATGGGGAAATGAGGATACAAGAGAAGAAGAAGACATTTTTTTTTTTGAAGAACTGCAAAACTAAATAGACAATGGGGAAGAAAGAATAATAATAATATGGAGATAGATAGATTAGGTGTTGAGGGGTGTGAGGGAATTTGACCCCCTCACCGACACTTAGACCACACCGCGGGCCCATTGTGTCATCCCCTCGTGTTCCTCATTCCTTTCTTACATCCAGCCATCCGACATTGTCGAAAAAAGCAAGGATGGTTCCAGGCGAGGTACACCACAAATGTTTCCCCCAGTATGGACTTTTCTGGTCGAGGCGAGAGCCAGACATTCCCGTAGGATATGATCGATAGTCTCGTCCTCCTCTAAGCACCCCCTGCACGTTGGGTCATTTACCACCTACAACCACCACGTGGAGGTGTTTATTTAGCCTGCATTGTCCGGTGGAGATTTAATTGGCAGAGTAATGCAGCAACAGAGGAATGGATGAATTCAGGGTCAATGAAGGTGAAGAAACGTTAAACAAAAATTCACAAGGTATCCAAGAATAGGAACGAAAAATCAATAAGTAATTACATACTTCCTGACGAATGAAAATAAATGGAAATTAATACAGACACGAAAGTAAAAAGAGAAGCATTTTTATAGACAGTTGTTACATGCTTTGCTATATCTCTATACACATATCATAATATCATGTCATATGTCATATGTGAACTTTATTTCATTTAAGACAATGAAAAGGTTTGATTTTAAAATAATATTTTAATTTGTTTAAGAAGAATAAAAAATAGTATATTGTTATAGAATGCGCCGCCTATATAGTGACTTACAGAAAATAAAGAAGTTTTCAAAAAAAGCTGCTTATCGAGAATAATGTGTCGGCAAGCGACTTCGATGAAACAGGATCGGACTGTTTTCTTTTTGTTCGCGGGCTTTTTCACCTTTAAGTGCTGTGTTGTGTTTTGAAATTCTAAATTAATATTTCTGTATTATGTTTAGTGTATTGGTGTAATGATGTTTCGACCCTGCGGGAAGGGAAAATGATGCTAAACCAAGCACTAGTGCAGAAACTAGGAACTACAATGAAATATTGGAAAATATTACAGATACGGAATCGGATTTGAGTAGTAGTGATGATGA
This sequence comes from Diaperis boleti, assembly GCA_963583935.1. Taxonomy (NCBI): domain Eukaryota; kingdom Metazoa; phylum Arthropoda; class Insecta; order Coleoptera; family Tenebrionidae; genus Diaperis; species Diaperis boleti. The sequence goes on from OY757249.1 coordinate 24,047,679, forward strand.
AGCTGGAACTAAACAAATACTTTTTAATGCGACTCTGACTTGCAGTCGGCAAACTCGCTTTGTAGAGCAGGTGTGCATGTCATTATATAGGCGGCACATTCTATACAGGAGTTGCACAAGACAGTCTATTGTCGAACGAGAGAGTTAAAGAAATAAGTTCGACAACATGTCTTGTGAAGCGAGTGCAACATGCTATTTTTTCTATTTCGTTTTCAATAATTTATTTTTGAAAAATATAAAATAATTATCTAGTGACTTTTATTTTGATTGGGTTAGTGTTTATGAAGGTTTATTAAATCATTTAAATCATTACTTAATCATTATTTTTAACATCACATTTCACATTGACATTTACAGCAATCAACTACCAATTCTACCCCATATTCAAAAATCACTAGAACGACTAGACAAAATGCTCTTTTTATTGCTCATGCAGACAAATAGTATCTTTGCAACCTTGGTTTCGATTGCAAAGTAACTGTTTGCCCATTTGATAATTTGGGTGCGCAAAGTTTACTTGTCGCCCGCAAATTATTCTTTGCACACGCAATATACTATTGTGACACTGAAATAGAAAAAATATATTGCTTGACTTACTCTCACAGCTGCGAATAAAATTTGCTTAAACCTCTTGGAAGTACAAGGCCCAGTTCCTTTACATTTCCTAAAACTCTGACTAGAACATTGATAGCTGTTCATTTTATTTTATACAAATTTTATACGAAACACACACCTAACATTATATGAATTATAAAAATATTTTTTAGATACAAAATGTACCAAGACAACCACCCACGTTACATGACTGTCGTCGGGCCATCAGGACAAGGAATAGGACCACCTTTGCCTGATCCAAAAACATACCATCAAACAGGTAAATTTTTGAAATCTAGGTAGAAGAAAATACATACCATGGTAAATTAAAATGACATCAGATAAACGTCACACTATTTTTATGGATTTTAAGCAATTTAAAGGTTTTCCGGGGTTGTGTCGAACGATAAAACGTTGTATAACATTCATTCCTGTGTAGATTGAACGCTTTAGTCCACTCGGGGCTCACAAAACCCCTTGTGGCATAAAGCGTCCAATTTACACAGGAACTACTATTATTCCATTTTTTTACTAAATCAACTACTATTTTATACTAATAACATATTTGGATAATGTCGTTTGTCACATATTGCGTAATAAACTCCATGATAGAAAATCTCGGAAAGTAGTCCTTTAAAACATTGTACACTCGCGAACAAAAATTCTTAAACATATGTAATTGAAAATTTTGATTACTCTATGCTTTATTGCTTTTGATGTCAGCGTGCTCGATAAAAAGTGTCAAAAATGACAAATCTCAAAAATACGTCCAAGTTTTTCTGTCCGCGACTGTATTATAATTATGCATAAAACTAAAAATTAAAAGTTGTGGTGCTTCGTCTGAGGGCGCTGATCAAAACACTTGGGCGAAGTAACAAATCATATTCACAAAATATATGAGTTTTTTATGCAAACTTTTGTGGTATTTCGTGTTTCGTGTAGCAGTTTGGTTAGCGGGGTTACAATTCAAGTATTGTTTCTCGAAATTTGAGATGTATTGCTACACAAATATTGCAGGAATGGGTTCACCCTTTTATATATTTTCTTTCTTTTTCAGTGATAATTACTACAAACGTAGTAGTTTTAGGACCTGACCCTCAGGATATGATTTGTCCATCCTGCCATGCACAAATTTCCACAACAGTGATAACACAACCAAATTCAACAACACACATATTTGCTCTGCTCTTGTGCTTATTTCAGTAAGTAGATGTTTTTATGTGATTTGCTATGAAAATAAAATTATCCTAAATAATTTACAGAAAATTCCTATATGAAACAAAATACACTAAAGTGGTTTCAGGTGGTCAGCTTTAAAAAATTCTTATCTATATATTTAATCGTTGAACATGAATCAATTTCAACCAAATAAAACAGTCTGTACTGCACCGATTTTGATAATTGTTTTTTTAAATGAAAGACATTGAAAAGTTCTATCTGAAGATTACTTTCCACTTTCAAAAATTTCACAGGTTCATTAATTATTTGTAAATCATTTTAGGGAAAAAAACGGTCCGTTACAGTCATCGATTTGTTAGACTGTAGCTAAATATAGGCATCTTAGCCCCTCCCCTGAGGTTGGTTGAGCAAGTGGTCTAGGGAACTTAAGACATGCTTATTAAGACATTTATAGCTCTGATGAATGGATGTTTGGGTTCGGGGTGTGAAGAGTGTGAAATAGAGGACGAATGAAGCTGTGCAAAATACAATTCTTCTATCGCATAATTTTTCTTGCCGAAAAATTAGTTTACCAATTCCACAATATTTTCGTTTAACTGACCTGCGACTTTCTCAACAAATCAATCGAGAAGCGGAAGATTTATTGTTTAATCAAATGCATGAAACGGCTAATAATGAACAACGTGTCGTTATTGATCATATACTTCAAAAGGTTTTTCAACACAATACTGGTAGTAATTTCTTCTGTTTCGTACATTCGATGGTCTCCGTTTCTACATTAGCCAACAATTCAATCAGGAGCATCTTATACCGCACAATGAAGTGTTTACGCAAAACATTGTATATAAAGAAATTATTCCGTTTTAATTTTTTTTAATTATTCAGACAAGGCAAATTAAAAATTGTAATATGTAATATGGTAACCAGTCTTTATTCGACACTATTTACGTAAGTATTCACTTTGATTTTGATTTGATTACCAATTCAATACATAGTACTCGAATTTCGAGTGACGGGCGATCACTGGTTTACTTTAGACTACTAATCGATACAGATACTTAAATGACAAAATGCGGCTACTCCGATTCGAATGAACAAACAACCATAAACTTGACAATTTGTTTTTATCCAATGTTACTTTACATATCTATTTTCAGATGTTGGATGTGCTGCTGCATCCCGTACTGCATCGACTCATGTCAGAGTCAAACTCACTACTGTCCCAACTGTAAAGCTTTCCTGGGATCCTATAAGAATTAAAATTTACTGAATATATTATGTATTTATAAAACATCTAATATGTATATAAAACTCAATATTTGTTTGTTTGTTCGTATTTTATGCCCTCCTACACCGGTCAACCGATCGTTTTGAGATCTGCAACTTTAAAGTTAGTTAGAATTAAAAAATAAACACTGACTTGAATTGTCATATAAAAGTGTATTACTTTTTTTCTTATTTGGGTGACTTAGACCATTCTGGCTTTTATCCTTTAATTATTTGGACCGTTGTGTATCAAAAACAATTACGAATTTTAATGAGTTCAAAGGCAGAATTAACAAGAAAATATTTAAATTCGCAAGTTTTGTTGATTTCACAAGCTAGCAAATTAAAAATGTTCTTCACAAAAGTCACGTGCACCATGTCCTCAACAGTTTCGTGCCCCATAGGCCTCTAAAATACTCTTGATATAGTGGTGAATTTCTTTCAGATTTCTTCTGCGTGTTAGTCACCATCCACCAGTTCATAGGGGCTGCTTTTCTTTCGCTTTTGCTCCCTCATCCGTTGAGATCTTGACTTGTGTGTGTTCCTTGAGTGTTCCTGTTGTTGTAGGGTAAAGGGGACCAAGGTGGTACAACAAGGAGGTATACTTTGCGCGATAGTATCGGCGAAGAAAGCGTCCTCGAACTTGGAAAACGAGTAAATCGATAGAAAACAGTCCTCTAAGCTGGTGGAATGCTGCTGCCTAAATTGATTGGAGAAACAGTTAAAGTCTTAAAAACACGAAAAACTATCCGGCTTACAATTATTAACAAATTGTGAATCTGCCGTCCGTATTTGTTCCCGTAACCGTTACAGAAACCCAAAACTCGAACAGTGATATCGATATCGGAAGTCGTAGTCAGAAAAGTTCGCCTGTTTTTGTAGATATCTGTAGATATTTTGCGTAAATATCCTGATGGCGCGCAGATTTTAAAATTGTAACAATACCTACACATTTTGTGAAAATAGTAGATTATGATGAAATTTTATTTTGTGAGAATGATATTAGCGACGAAGTTTTACTCGAATATTCATACTTTATTTTTTCCACCAGTGCTGCTGCAGACGAAGAAAGAAAGGATAAAAGTGAAGGTAATAACACTGACAGTTCTGACTTACAGTTAATGATTAATTTGATCTGAACGCGAAGAACACAAAAGATGGACAGTTATGCTGCCACTAAACCTAAATGGTACTTAAAGCCTTGTGCTGGACTTACGTTTACCCTTCGACCTGGTAGACTACTTTTAGTTCGTGCACCTATGATTTGTTACTTTTAGTAGCTCGGACTATCGTTAAAATATTGACTTCTAGTATAAAGGTTATAAAAGGGTTTGGGCATCGGCTACAAAGAGACTTTTAAAGTTTTGTAAGCGGCCAGAAGTCCAAACGCCGAGTAAACAATTTTTTATGATTTAATTCTTCTTAGAATAAAAAAAAATATGACAAGCTAGATGTACACACCAAAACGCCTATTAAACATTTATGAGAAGACAAACTGAAAATAGGTAGATACATTATTTGAAAAATTATACAGATTTTGTACTAGTTGATCAATTTAAATAAATAAAGCATACAGCCTTAAATTCGTTCAGGCATAATCCCACGGATGGTAGCTTCGCACCACCGGCCGCTCGAGCGAGTGCGTGAACCAAATGTCCGAACCAGAGGTTTCTTTCGTACAGAGCCACACAAACCAACTAATTGAGCAGGATTACTATCACAACGACGACTCATCAGTAGGGTAAACTAAAACAAAAGTGACGTAAAACTGACAGGTTGTATGTATGTATGTATCGATACATGCCATTTTTAATTCATGGCCCACTTGACGTCATTTTTTGATGAACGCACGATATAATGCAAAATAAATATCCATAATTTATTATGACTTCAAGCAGATTTTGACAATATGTAGAGATATAAGCTGCTCCATCATTTTGTAAATAAAATTGTGTTTTCAAGAAAATAATAATTTAATATGATAATGTGTAGCGCCACGGGTCGTATTTCAGTAACGTTAAATTTGTCAAAATCATTTTAACTAAAGAATAGAACAAATATCTAATTAGTTGTACAGTGTAATTAGCAGTGAACACCACTTTTTCATAACATATGTACACACTTTTAACGATTGTTATTATTTTGTAATTAATTACCACCTAAGTGTTATTGAATGACTAATATCCAAGATAGGTATATTTGGAGATAATCAATGAGTAATATTACCTATGATAAATAAAATGCATAACTTGATATTTAATAATATTGATGTATATAAATTAAGTTTTATCAAGATTATTTTAAGAATTTCATAGATTAAATTGTAACCTATTTTTTGTTTATTTATGTTGTTACAAATATTATTAATTAATTTGAAAAAATACGGTTCTTGATATCTTTGCAGTGTATGTATGTATTATCGGTTGATATTTTATCTCCATAATTATAATTATATAACGTTATAATTAATAAAATTTGTTTCACTACCAGCTTTAGAAAACATCATAATACAAAATATGTATATAGTGTTTGTTGTTTTGCACCTTACTCAATAATGGATTTTTCTCTCCTACTACCAGTAAATAATAAAAACAATTGACAATGTTTTATAAAAATAAAATAAATATATATATGCTCGCTACATGACATTTTTCTTTTTAGTTTTTAGATGGAGAAAATAGTGACAGGTATTATGATTTGACGCCATTTTCTTTCATTTGTTTTCACATGGTACCTTTTGCATTGTCATTGATTGAATAAAAGTTAAACAAATTAATGTGTTAGTAATGAAAAAAAAAAACTATATAAACTACGCTTCAAAAGCCTTTTTTTAGCATCGCACTATTATTGTCCGCGATGCTTCGCATCTGGGGCAATAAAATAGCTTGGCTAAGAAAAATGTGTCCTCAACCTTGGTGCAGGTATAATAACTACTATTGGATACTTTAAACCAATTACAATGTAATAAATGTTAAATAATTAAGTGCTAATAGTGCTAATGTATTAAATTGGATACTAGTCCAAAAAAAAGTGCATGGAAATGGAGTGTTTTCAGACAATTGTGGACTCTCACATGTGACGTCAATAATATGATTATCATAATGAGTCATCTATTATCATAACAGTTCTGTGAAATAAATATTTAATCCTTTATAAATTAACACAAGGTTGAAATAATGTTAGAGTTGGTCGACGACTCATGAAAATTGCAGTTTATCATAAAGTGCTCAAAAAAGCTGTTCTGTAATCAGAATAAATTGTTCTGTGACGAAACTTATCTACACCGTATCGTATTTTGTTTTGTTTCAGTGGTGCAATACACACGGTTTGTTTCGACATTTTATACTCATTCGTGAGTAACCAGCGTTCGAATACGCAGTGCCAGGTAACAAGGTGAGTCCTCATTTATTAGGTATAGTGTGACGAAAGCGTGTTTGTGCGATTTCCTTTTTAATAAAACATAAAGAAGTGAATACCAGTTTGTTCTTCGAGTACCATCGATAAATACAGTCTTAGAAACGAAACAAAACGAAAAATGTTGTTTACTACACGTGTTGTGTTTAATTTTAAAGTAACCTGCCAGTGAAGTATGTGAAAGCCAACATTTATTTTTAATGTAGAGAAAGATAAGCGACATATGCGTTAATAATGATTTTGCGTTAATTACTTAAGGGGGGGACTGGTAACAACAGATCTGGATTTTATCTTATCTTATTTATTTGACTGTAAAGTGTATATTAAGTAAAGGGTGTTCAAATGAAAATATATTCGGAGTGAGCGCTGGATGAAATTGTGTCAAAAAAGGCGGCGACATGCACACATGTGCGTACGTGCACATAGTCTGCGGACGACTTTACTGTGCTGTGCACACAAAATGTCGTTTTTTCGCATAATAAAATACATAACAACATATATAAATATTATAGTATAATATGTATTTAATTTGACAGCTGTCAAATTTGACAGCTGACAACTTCAAAATTTGACCTCAAAGTGTTATGACAGCGCACTCGTATCGAAATATAATATATTATGTATTTCATTATGCGTAAGGTGTTTCACAAAACCAATACAAAAATTTGTATTTTTTAAGGACTTTGCTGACAGTTTCCAAATTTCTCCATTTTGTACTTGCAACTCAGTTTTCTTCTATTACATAATTATATTGCAACAGTTTATAACATTTTACACACACGTTGGCTATCTTAACAAATATGGTTTTATGATTGTAGGTACATATACATGGTTGCTTGTAAAATCTTCTCTCTGCCTTCTCAATATCTCAAAGAAATCGACTCCAAAGATGTTTACAAATTTCATTTTTTTGTTTAGACTATTGAACTATTGTCCGAGGAGGATCCCTTCCACAATATGAACTGTTTCAAAATTTTTCTGACGACATTATCGTTATGTAGATAGATATGTATTGCCGCTTATCATTCTCCGCATGTAATTGCCAAACTCCTAAAGCATATGCCTATAACACAAATGTCGACTATAAAAATTATATATTATATATATAAATGAATAATATCGGACATAATTTTTGCAGTTGGTGAGAAAGAGTGTGAAATTAATATCATGTACAATCTAAGAACATGTTGCAAAGGTTAAAGGTCAAAACGTCATGTGTTATATAAAATTCAACATTGTATGCTTGGTGATAAACAAAGACTGTACAAATGTTTCTCAGAAAAACTGTTTCTAAAAATTAAAACTATTAATTTAACCTGGTCAACACTGCAAAAGACATTTATTTGCCTGGCCTGGTCGAGCAAACTTTCGGATTCCGTTGTACCTTTAAAATACTCGTGTCATACAGCGTTAATGATTTTTAAACGTGTTATTTCCGATGGCATTGAAAAGACAGATACACGGAAATGTGTATAATTTTGTTATTACAATAATTGACCAGAGCTAAAATCGCCTCCCTTCAAATGATGAAAAATTTCGGTAAAGCAATATAATATTTAGTTCATTAGAATCTATAGCGGCGTTACGGCCAATGCCTAGACTTTTAACGGAATACAGCATTCATTTGACCGATACAATGTCTACAATGTACACTACATAGAAAAATTACATTGTCTACATTGGTGTGCTTGTTGTTCTAGCTCATTGTTTGTCAATTCCCATAAAATACATAAATGAGTACTGTCATAATCGTACAAGAATGTTTTCTTCGCTTTGTTGGTTTTTCGTTAGGTTAAAACGAAAAACAAACTAACAGGTCAAACTAGGTTGCCCGGTTCTATTGATCGGTAGGTACTGCATTTCAACAAAGCATTTCAAAAGATAAACGATCAATGTAATTTACTTTTTTTTAGGGTTGAAAGAGTTCATTTCATAGAATACTAATGTGGACTATAGAGGTGTCCCAAAAGGTACGCAATAACTTGTTAACATCATAGTAATAGGCTTCATATCAATACCTAAATAGGTTATAACATTCCGGGCGGTAATAGTAAGTCAAAACAGTTGACAACAAAAATGACATTTTTACACTCTCGGTCAGTAAAATCTTTGTTACAACTGATGAATATCTATGTTACAAAACAAATAGTACGTATTTTTTAAATATTTTTTAAAGATTTCTATATTGGGAAAAAAATATTTGTAATTTTAAATTCAAACTAAGCCAATCACGACTAAGATAAGGTTGTGCGACAGAGATCTAACTAAACGTCATTTCGTAACGTAGAAATATCTTTCGCAACACTACTTAATTTAGATTCCTATACAGGCTTTCATCGTTTTTGAAAAATAAAATAAACCTGATCCATGGTCATGTAACCTAATGGAAAATAATCTAGTGGTCGTTAATTGATTTAAATTTCTAATGACTAAATTCTAATGAACGTGACCTTGTTAAACTATAGTAATAACGTGTTATGAAATTATTCGACATCGTCATTAATTAAAAGTCCAAATTTTGCGTCAAATGTTTAGTTGTTTTTATGCTAACTTGTAGTCCTCATTCTTCATACTCTTTATATAATATAACTCAATCCTCTGCCACAATAACCTAAGCGTGAAAGTAATTCGTTTTCGATTTGGACTCCCATACCTATGCCACAGTACAATGTGCAATATAATAAACGGAGAAAGCCTGCTTGTTTTGAAGTCAAATAAGAGCGGATAGTGGGGATAGCGGCCGTCCATTTGTTGATTTTTTGGGCAATAAACTCTACTCTAGGTTTCTTCACATAAATTTAAAGATAAAAATCTCAACCAACACGATTATTGAGGAAATGAACTCTCAGACTCGTAGTGACATATCGCCGTGTTTGGTATGTGAATTATACTAAATTTTGGTGTAAACGTTGTCATACCGTTACAGTCATTTCATAATTCCATAGTGTTTAATCCGCATTATTTAAAACGGATTTTCAGGACCCCATGGAGGAAATTTTGATAATTTACTTTTACGACCTGGCAATATTAGTCATTCTTCCGTTTGGCTTATTTGACTTCACAACAAACACACCAATGTAGCTTCCCCTTATATTTTATGTCCATGGTGCTTTATATCTTCTAAGCCCTACGTACGATTATTTAAATTTCCATTCTGAGTAGGTGGTGGAAAAAAGTGACGTCTTTGATTATAGCTCGTTTTTTAAATGTCATGTTATGGTTAAGGTTAAGTTTTCTGGTTGACGTTTCAAACTGACAGCTATAAGCAAACGAAACATTTCGCCGGGGACCTACGTTCAAATTCCAAGAAATTTAAAGAATCGCACGATATAGGCGGTGTGCACATTTTAAATTCCGCGCGTTTTACAGCGCCTCCAACGGCCTTTCTGGCATTTTTAGTAGTAAAACCACCGATGTCTTACCAGTAGATACGTTGCAAATCAAAATGCTTGAAGCCAACATGACGTCACAATTGGGTTCATTTTTATGCAGCGAACTATGCAAGAAGAAGGAACAATAACAAACAATAAATGGTTGTCATCTCTCAACCATTTAGTCACTCGACATCGTTGGTGAACTGTTATAGTATTTATTAGGACAGCCAATAACACAACAACCGATTCTCGATGTACCATTTTCTCGCACTTCAGACATTTGTCGAATTGAAGAAATCACTATCTGTCAATTCGGTTCCGTATCACTAAAAATGCCGCGTGGTGGCGCTGAGGTAAAATGTGTACACCGCCTATCAGAGGAAAAAACCTGCATCCTTATTGTTGCAAACCTTAATTAACTACGAAGGGTTTTGATAGTATCTTTATTTGTGCCATGTTATCTCTATACAATTCCATTAATATACTCAAAAGATGTTGATTGATTCCTAAAGATATCAGAGCTCTTCAGGGTTTACACCTTGGCATCTAGGTCAATAAAGGCCCCATATAAGTCGGTTCCAGTCGAGGCTCTACCTGGAGTGAAACCACACCGTTCTTCCCCTATTTTCGGGTTTATGTCCGATCTAAGTTTATCAGTTTGGGAAAGTTTCATAGATTAATTTTTATTATCGGTACTAATTCAAAAATGTGCTATTCATGTCAGTGAAAAAGTGGGAAGACAAAAAACGCATTAAAGTGGAAACACATTGTCTCTTAAACTTTTCATTTGAATACCAATAAAGAAATATTGATGGTCAGGGGTTCGCATATTTAAGTTTTGCGGAAGGCATAGTCATGATTGTGAACGAGGAAGAGACAAAAATATGCTGGTCGAGTTACCAGAAACAACTTAAACTTAACTTAAAAAATTGCCCAGCCCTCAGGAGTATGAACTCCTTTCCCGATACGGGGAGTGATGTTAGGGATGTTAGGATGAAGGGAGAGAGAGATTATATAATTAGCGTTTGCTTGTAAAACCTCTAAACAAGAAGAGGAAAAGACACCCTTACCTATTGGCCGATTTATCGAGCGGCTGGAGTGGATGGAGATAGACAACCAAATTAATAACTTAACAATGTATACTGATAACCTGATTAAATCTAACAGGTGCTTTTTTTTAATTTGGCGTCATAGTTGGTGGTGACTAGCCACAATTTTCTGCCTGGTTTCATTTAGACGGTTATGTGAATTCACAAAACATGGGGATGCAGAGTTCAGAAAAACATAATTTTATATAAAGAGGTTCCACTGCACCCCGAAAAGGTAGGAGTATGGGCGGCTATTTCAAGACGCAGAATTATTGGGCCAATTTGTTGTCGAATGTCAATACCGCAAGGAGAGTCCGCAAATGCCTTGCACTTTACTTCCTCATTAAAGTTAATTTAAGGAACAAAAAAAACTTATTGTCTAGTCCTTTCGGGAAGACAAAGGAAGCTTCTAGCTCACTATATGTATGTACCTTGAGTGGCCAAACGGCCCAAGTCGCTTAGTTTCCCTTATGGGTATAGTTGCCCGAAACGATATAGTACGCAAAAGCTATCTGGACGACTAGCGAAGTCGAAGACTTTGTTTTCATGCTTTAAAGCAGTTTGCCAAGATAATTAAATCACTGAGTGATTTCGGGCTTGTGTGGAGAAGCAGGACCGGCTTTTTTTTTGGTATTATTTTAACAGATATCATTGATTTAAACTTTTTATAGTTCATTTGTTGTTATTATTATCAGTATTATTATTCATTATGTGTTACCACTAGTTGGATGAATATAATAAATAAAATAACACTATTACGTCAATAAAATACTGTAATGTGGACACTTAACACGCAAGAGAAACACAAAGACACAATGAAAAAAAATTCTAACGCTAAGGCACTGAAAAGAATAAAATTTTAAAAAACAATGTATCCACTTGTTCGGCCCGGATTCAAATTAATTGATTTCGCCCCTGCACCATATGAACACCTGCAACGATGGATCTGCATGGATCACGACCGACAAGTTTTTTCAGACACAAAACCAGTTTCGTATTCAGATGTTTTTCAATTCTGAAGCCATCACAAATTACCTGGTCTACTTTAGTGAAAGCGTGCCATTGGTTTTTTTGCGGTCTTTAAAAAGAAAACAAAACATTATAGCCTCAGGTGCGCCTTAGAGATATTACTCCTACTATACTCACTTTCGCGGAACTTAGTAGTGCGGATGAATGTACTATTGGACCTGAAGAGACTTAGTGCTAAAAGGAGCATCGGCGTTGCTTCACGGATTTCCCACAAACATCCGAGCTCGATTCGTGCACAGAAATTCATAGGGACAACTAACCTCCAAAGGGCTTTCTTAGCCAAGAGCTGGTGAACGGGAATCGTCCCCAGGATTGTATCGTGGATCGATTACTTACGGTATTTTGGTGCTTTTTTTAACCTCGTGCTCCACAGCCGCAAGACGGAAAACGTCTCTCTAAAACATTTTATGCTGTTTGCCAACCGGCATATCACAACATGTTTGGATATAGTCCTGCCAAGGTTGGAAAGGCACAATTAAAATTCACTTTTATCCCACAAAGCACTATAATGTGAATTTAACAATGGGAAAATGAAATCGAACAATATTTAAATATAGATGATGACAGGAACTAACGTGTTGATTGATCAAATTATTTACATCAGTTAAAAGATGTCTTAAATTAAGGTGTTAAATTGAAGAAAATTATTAAATATAAAAGGTGACAATATAATTGACAGTAATGTAAGAAAAAGCTGGTGGTGAAGCTGCCCTAAATTGATTGGGAAATCTGCACAGTATAAAAAATCGCATTACCCTCTTCTCAGTTTCAAACACGTTACACAAATCGCTATAACCCGTTTACAGAAACTTAAAATTAGACGTATCTACGTTGAAATTTTAAAGAAAGATCGGACTGTCACAATCAAAAACGAATTACTCGTATATGCGGTGGCGCGCAGATTTTAAATTTGTAACACTAAGTACCAACATATCCGGGCCACCAAATCTTGAAAGACAATCGGACAACAGGGGTACGAAGAAAAATAACGTTGACCTGACTAGCACATGGAACTCATTGTCAGAAGATGTTTGCAAAAGCGACATTACAAATTATCTGAAAAAGAAAGCGTTCAACCACTTCTGACACTGTGATAAATGCACAGCAAGAACCATAGAGTTGAGAGCGGGAAAATACAAAAGGAACCGGGACAGACAGCCCAAAATGAGACTGACGACATAAAAAGCATTGCCAAAAGAACTACAGGACAGACAAAAGTGAAAGTATTTAAGGGAAGTCTATGTTCAAAAGAGGGCACAAAAAGGACTAGATGGTTAAAGTTATTAGATTTTTGGAAAGTAATGCAAATTGTCCGCCATTGTGACGCGGAAAGTGACGGAAAATTTGAATTGACGGAAAATTTACAATCAACTGAGTCAGCTCATGGCCAACTCATAACTTGAAATGAAAATTAAATTCGGATTTGAAATAAAATAATTTATTTTTTTCTACTTTGGTCTCATAATTGAGTTTTGTGAAACTAAAAGTAGTGTCACAATAGTATATTATGATACGAGTTTTATAAGAAGCATTTTGTCGCACGCACGGGTTTAGGGCACGACGAGCGTAGCGAGAAGTGCCCTAAAAGAGTAAGTGCGACAAAATGCCTTATAAACGAGTTATCATACAGTATTTGTTCTACTTTGCCACTTTTTATACAAAATAATCAAATTTCACAATCTAGGGAATTTCGCGGCGGTTGGCACGCTTGCGAGCTGCATTAACGGCGCCTATGAAAAAGAATTAATTTGAACCGTCAACACTCGTATTTTTGTCCTTCCAAAAATGAGTTCTGAAGTTCTTCAATGTACGCCCCCAGAAATACGGGCTTTGGCGAAAATAAGATAGGCAATTTGCTACCTTCAAAGTCACGCGAGGTATATGGAAAAACATACGCCCAATTTGAAAATTGGCAGAAGGAGAACACGTTCTCTACGATCTCCAAAAACATTTTCCTACCGTATGTATTTTGAGCTGCAACGCCACAATGTTGTCTTATACTATTAAAAACCTTCCTGACGGCGTCCACACACAAAGTCAAGGCGAGCCATCCAGGACATGTAAAACCTACAGACGCCGTCCTACACCAATGCGCCAAGAAGGCGACAAGTGTAACCAACTTGTTGGACACCTCCCCCAACAAAATCGCTTGCCCTAAATGCACGTGAAGTTCCAATACAAGTGGCAAAAATAGTAATGCCAATTCACATTAAATTTATACATCATTGACAGCGAAGTATAGGTTAGGAGTGCCAAAATCAGACAGAGAGATTACCAATATTAAAAAAAATAAATTATACTGTTTTTAGTGTAATTATTATAACACCGCCTTTGTCTATTATGACACGCAAAGGCGTATCGTAATAGACTCAGTACGAACGCAAAGTAGAAAAAGGAACTTTTTGTGAAACTGTTTTTGGTGTTTTTCTTTATACGTATTACGTTGGTATTGAGCATTTCTAGCCAACTCCTGTCGAGGTCAAGCCAAGTGTCAAATTTTCAGATAAAAAATATAACCACAAACACAACCAGTACTATCTAATACTAAAACTCCCTAGAATATTTAAAAAGCATTATTTTATAACATTCTCATAAAACGAAGAGCTCCAAAGTAGAAAAAATAGTATATTACACTCGTTTAACAAGGCATCGTGACATTCGTTCTATATATCTACAATGAAGCCTCTTGTTAAACTCGTATAATAATGTACTATTGTATAATACTGCACACATAGCCACACTACTACTGCTTTTAACATCATAATTATTAATGTACTTAGATTTTGCCGATAATACAAAGTATAAACGACTTTTAACAAATAATTTAGTGATTTTTGAAATGATATTATGACGTTTTAGTTTCTCAAAGGATTCTCTGTAAGTTTATGAAAGCGTCTACGCTGAGAAAATTTGAAATCATTCAATTCTTTAAATATGTGAAAATAGTGAGGGAAGTTGAGTCGCTATATCCTAGTGTTACACACTTTTGAAGCAATCTAATCTAATTTGATAAATTATGAAACCTAGTAAATAATAAAGCCTTGCTTCCACATTTGTTGTGAAGTCTACCATACAAAATCATCAGTACACATCACACACCTTATTATAGATGGTGCTCCGGCACCAAACCCTGGTAACACGACCTAACCCACTTGAATATGCAAATTAGACCGATTGTCAATGCTGCCATGTTCCGAGTTATATTCAATACGTTGCGGAGAACGAAAAGTGTCGAATCTATTCATTCTTCACATCCAGGCAGATGTCTGTCGTATTCCAGTTCTTTAGCCGATGTTTGTCATTGAATTCTCAGCTCCTGGTGAACATCAGAAGAGAAAAGCGGACAAAATATCAAAATTTACTGTTTGAATTTCGCCGAGTATACCCAATGTTTGCGGTGATGCTGGTCGTTCTGCTAATTGGGTTATGTGTGTGATTTTGTTTTTCCGTTTGACTCTTCTCCATATAAGAATCAGAATGCAACAACATCGTGCCGTCTAAGTAAATCCGGTTTGCGATAATTACGAGGACGTATTTATAAGTTTCTAGCCGAACATAGAGAGAACAATGAGGTCTCAAACACAAAAATTATTCAACGTAATCTCCCTTCAAACTTATACATTTAGCACAACTTTTATAAAGTAACTCTAGAGCTTTAAAAAAAATCTTTGTATTCTTTCAATTGTTTTTTTTTAGTTTTGGGAATATTTAAAAATCTGAGGGAGCTAAATCAGGGGAATATGGGGGATGATCAAGCAGTTCAAGTCCCAATTCGATTATTTTTTGCAAAGCCAACAGCGATTTGTGAGTAAGCGCATTGTCTTGCAAAAACAGCACTCTTTTAGACACTTTTCCTCGGCGTTTTTCCACATTTTTTTCGTGATGTTTAGTTGACAATGAAGAATAATATTCTCCATTCACTGTTTTGCCTTTCTCCAAGTAATCCGTATCCCTTCTTCGTCCAAAAAGATGGAAGCAAGAACTTTTGCTGCTTATTTCTGAACACGAAATTTCTTGGGGCGAGGTGAGCCAGAATGTTTTCATTCTTTTGATTGCTCCTTAGGATCATTGCTCCTGAATCCTCTTCAAACTGCCTACGAATCATATTTTTTTGTATCCAAATCACTATGAAGAATGTAGAAAACCCGTTCGTACGAATTGGAAGGACATTGTTGCCTTAATGTATCAAGCATTCGCCGTAAATTTCTATCGCGGAAAGTCCTTTTAAAAAGGGGTACAAAGTCGCTAATTCTGTCAAATTTTTGTTGTGAAATTGTGCACGGACCCACTCAACTCTACGCTCGCACGTGGCTCGCACCCGTCCCATTTTTAAAACTGCACGGAACTAAGGGACAACCGAGTTAATCGCTTCACAGCCCGTTCAAGGTCCCTCGGTCTTGGCGGTGCAACATCAAAGGAACTTAAAAGTAAATAGCGCCAGTGTCGCTTCTGTTACATTATTATATTTTTTATTCTGTCAGCGCTCGAAAACAGAAACGATGAAACGGATAGGTATGTTTTACGGAAACTGCTATTGTCTAAACTTAGCGATAACCGTTGCATACATACTTCTGGTTTGACGCGATAACTCCTTTCCATGAATATACTACAACAAATTTAAAAGTGGGTACACAACAGTGTTATGAATGGCCAATAAGGCAGTAGGTGCAGTTAAAATAAAACAACAATAATAATCACTTGCAAATTAGTGCAGATGTTACATTGTTTCCTGACACATCCTGGGGTATGACAGATATTATCAAACAACAATGCATAAAATATAAAAAATTTCTTTGCAGAAGGGCTAGGCCCAAAACAGTTTGCTTTTTTATTTCGTAAACTACATTTACATATTACATATTCTGCTCAACATCATCCCTTACTATGACCTAAATGAGTCGGAAATAGGTACTTATTGATTAACGATATCCAGTGCCAAAGTTATTATCGGATGATTAGATAAAAAGTTATTGGAAATATTTGCTAGTCTTAACTTAGTAAGCATTTCTAATAATAAGGTGTCAAGTTGTGTATTTCTTACAAATTTAATTTATCTCTTACTATCTGGAAGTAATGAAAATATGTAATTATATTTTCTTAATGATTCTTGATTCTATTGAAAAAGTTATTGTGTTTTTTAAGTACTTCATCATACTTAAAGACAAAGTTTAATTATTTATTACCGTGTGACGGTATTGTTTTTATGTACATAGATATATGTAATTGTTACCCTTCCCTACACATTAGCTGTAACCTTGATGCAAATTCACCGGTATTAGTATTGTTCCACCGGCGAAGCGTTAGGTACACAATATTATGTAGAATTATATAGGTTATTTAATGATAGCAAAAGAAAACAAATTTTGCGTATCTGCAGAAAAAAGATTGTTCTAGAAATCGTGAGGTTGGGACCAGTGGCGTGTTTGGTAAACAGGGTTAGATTTCAAGTACTTTTTCTTTTTATTGCGTTTACACTATTTTTCTCCATTACGTTCTAGATTTATTGTATTTTTATGACACCCTACATATTCATATTTGAATCGATTTGTTGTTTGCAACAAGTGCCTAATATCCATACGGCAACTATTGATTATATGCGCACCTTTCATAACTAATAAAATTAAACGATTCCCCAGTGGTAAAAGCGCGACACTTGCGTGCGCCACCTACTCAACTATGTATTTCTTTCTAGAAAGAATTGATTTTATGCGCTAGACCTAAACAGCTGTTGGTGATTTCGATGACGTGTGACAGTGAAATGAAAGGTTTGACCAAATTTTTTTTTAAATTTTCTATTTTAAAGGTTTAGAAGATTTTTAAAAACAAAATTAGGTCAATCACACAAGAAAACTAAATTATTTGGTGACTATAGCTTCGAATAAAGTTTATTGCTGCACAGTTCCAGAACAATGTGGCAATTACATTTCATAATGCACTACCTATAATATGTAATTGTGAATTCTATTTAATCCACTTTTTTTATTATTTTTGACGTATACACGTAGCATGAAATATAGAAAAACAATTTTCAGACACACAATGTACCAAGAAAACCCTCCGCCATATAGCGCTGCTGCACCATCATCAGGACAAGGAGCGGCACAACCACCACCACCCGGCATAAAACCTGGTTATGTTCAGCAACCACCTCTACCTCATCATGTTCCAGAAACACACCATACAGGTAAATTTTAATTGGCATATGGAAGTACATCACATTCAAACACATAATAAATGGAGCCGTTAGCATTAGTTTTTGTATTTCGCCTCCTCCAACAATGTGAACTTTGTCATAGTAACATTTTTTTCCGTTAAATCTTCGCATTTTTTGGTTATATAATCGTAACGAATACCACTCGAGCAAACGAAAATAATCCGAATAAAGGCCGAGACACACGTGTCCGGACCGCAAGTCGATGTACCCTCAGTGCGAAGAAGTCGGTGCGGTGTCGGTGCGGTACGGTGGGGACTACGCGGTACTTTACCATGGTGCAATTCGCTCGCCGTGTGACGTCCAACACACGGGCGTCATACGGTACGGACGCGGTGCGGCTATGTGTGTCTCGGCCTTAATCCTCATTCGACGTATATCCGTTTCGTTAAAGGTTTCGCGGAATACGTCTCATGTGATTAAAACTGATTATAAACTTGTAGATACTAGAACATAAGGTTGTGAATTATTGTGCAAATATTTAACAAAGGACGGGATATTTACACTGAGTAATAATAAGTTATTGGTCTACATTCTAGAACATGGTTAAGGTAGATCATAAACTTATTAACAATCCTATTTTCGTAATATTTATTAATATTATTCAAAGTAAAATGATACAATGACCTTTTATCATGTGTTTAAAATGATCTCATTTTTGAAACTATAATAATATTTGGATAATGTCGTAAGGTCACATGCTGCATAATAAATCCCCTGGCAACTCGAGAACTAGTCCTTTAAAACCTCGCTTCTTATAAAGTACCTAAAAACATGGACGCAAGTAAGTGTTACAATGGCAATTTATCTTTTATATATTATTTAGAAAAATATTATCATCTAAATCATGTGTGAGTCGTAAAGTGTATGATAAGAAATTACCTCTGTCAGAAAGGATGTTGATAAAATAAACTTGCCTATATTTAAAAAAAATTATAACAGTTTTTTATCAGGCTTAGTTATTTCGACTTAACGCGTATAGTTACGACGAAATTATGTTCTATGCAAAAATCATAAGTAGCAGGTACAGTCAAAGTTATGGTGGATTTAAGAATTAACAAATTTAAAATTTGACAATATTTTCGAATTCATGTTTCTAAATTAACCGAAAAGTCATTTAAGGATTGATAGGTACACCAACAGTCATGATTCATCATTTAACGCAAAAACTTAAAAGTTGGTGAACTCTTAAATTAAATTAAATCTTAAATACTAAATCTAAAATGTTAAATATAGATGTATTATAGTGTAACCGATTCACATTATTAATAGGAAAGTGCGATTACATTTCAAAAAATAAGTAGAAAACATTTTTAAGTTAAACTGTTTTATTGTAAAGAAACATAATAATGATGCAGATAATGCACTAAAAGCTAAGGTCGATACCCCAGGTACCAGTCATCACACCACTCTCCTCATCAGTCTAGAGCATTGATCAGACTAAAATAAAATCGTGGGGCGTTGCGTAACCTGAGTAGATATGTAAATGATCGTCGCGATGGTAGTGACGGATTTGCTTTTGCACACATTTTGCATAACTAGAAACAGACCAGTCAATGACGAATGTGAAACAGAAAAGAAAAAATGCAACACACTCTCAGAGAAGAATAAAATAAACACAAGTCGTATATTTATTCATAACAAAATTAAGCAAAATAGAACAAGTTGCCAACACAAATAGTTTTTACTGGTTAGTTAATATTGATAAATCGGTACCGCCCCTGAGAAGTCGTACTCAGTCCACGAAGTACACATTCTCTACAATACAAAATACAACGTTACAGCAACAAGGTAGTCCCAAGACAAAATAAACCAATGAATGATTCGTAGACCAACAAAGTAAAAACAAATGAAATAGATGAATTCAAGAATCAGTCATCAATACAAAATGACAATGTAATGACAAAGTACTCCAGAAACAGAAGAAGGGGACGACATGGAAGGAAGACAAACACCAAATTGACATGGATGAATATAACACAACCCTCCTTGAGCAAAATGAACAATTTATTGGTGGTTCTTTTGACGGACTTTGAAAATTAATATCTTCAAATTTAAATATCATTACACATCACTCGGTAGTAGTTTTTTTTTCTGAACAGATCGAAATCACTAATAAATACACTGTTTAGTGTGCAAAAACAATTTGGACAAGAAAACCTAATTACTCTATGGAAGTTATAACAGTATTTTCTTTCTTTTTCAGTGATAATTACTTCATCAGTAGTTTTAGGACCTAACCCTCAGCATATGACATGTCCATCCTGCCATGCCCAGATTTCCACATCAGTGAGAACAGAACCAAATTCAAAAACGCACATGTTTGCTCTGCTCTTGTGTTTATTTCAGTAAGTATAATCTCCGTACAGCAGTTTAAGAAAATAGAACACCCAGTTTAAAAATAAAATTCTATTTTTACGTAATTTAAAATTACAATAAAATTCTATTTTTACGTAATTTAAAATTACAATAAAATTATTCTAGATATTTCATATCAAACCCCTATAGAAGACAAAAACACCTAATTTGAGGTGGTCACACTTTGCCAGTTAACAATTCGCCAGAGCATATTTTATAGGTTTGAAAACTACGATTTAATATGCACTTTAGATTATAATAAATCGAGACGTAATAATAATCTACTGTAGCGTTTCTATGTACAATTATTTACACTATGTACAAATTATTTATACTTCTAATATTACACTATTTTACATTATTTACACTATTTACAATTTACTACAATTACATACAATTTACATCTTCTCCGGATGTTCCATAGCGCTCCTGATGTGTACCGGATATTCCAAAGGATGATGTCATACTCTACATTGTGGTATAAATCCAGCACATTCTAGTAATTGACGACGCCGCTACAGCGGGTCCACGTCCGTTACACTACTATGTTTTAAAAGAACTGGTTAGACCTAACATTCATAAAAAAATATATCAAAAATCTAATTGCCTTTGCTTCCTACTTTAGAATTTTTTATTTTACAGGTGTTGGCTGTGCTGCTGCATCCCGTATTGCGTCGACTCATGTCAAAGTCAAAATCACTACTGTCCCAACTGTGGAGCATTCCTGGGTGGCTATCAAAATTGAAATGTACTGATTATAATATTTATAAACTGTATTTGTAAACACATTAGGTATCTATAAGTAAATTTGCTAAAGAACACTAGAGTTGGTCATAATAAAATAAATTGGTGGTCATAATACGTATTAATACCAAATACTGTGGTTATTGTCCTCCTCGTCACATTTCACTTGAATGTTTCATACGATCATAATAAAAACTATAAAATAATGTTTAATTTTATCAAAGTTGACACATCACTGTAAGGAACTTGCTGAGGAGGCTATGTAATAATTGACCGTGCATTTTGAAGAAAAGGTCAATTTTGTGAAAGATCCTTCAATTTTAGTAAAATCATTAAATTAATGACATTTCCATAGAAAGTGCTATTTTTAGTATTTCTTCAATACTTTTTTATTTTAACACTTGAATTGACTTGAATAGTAACATCGAAAAAGTTTTGCTCCAAAATAATTAGGGAAGGCAATATTCTCAGATCTTCGTTTTTACATGTAAAATTCCTGTTTCAAAATTCATTTTACACCCGATATGTATACCTTTTTAATACCGTGTGTACAACAAAAACGACGTCAAGTGGGTCGTGGATTGCATTTTATCTCTGTCGGTCAGGTAAAGACCACCACCTGACCGACAGAGATGAGATGCAATCCATGGCCCACTTGACTTCGTTTTTTGTTGGGACCCAATTATTTGACAGTTGAAACTATTTTTTCAAATTGCGTTGTATATATATATAATATATATTTTTGTATGCAATGTGCACAGTTTTATTTGAACATTTTACAGGTGTTTACAAATTTGTAAATCCTTTTTGTAATTAGGGAAGTTATGTATTAAAGAATATATTTCAATACTTTCAAGAAAATAGCTAAATCACCGTAAAAACAAAGTAAATAAATTGTTAAAAGATTTAAATTACATCAAATTGTTAAGCGATTCGAACTTGATTTTTTATCAAATAGATGCTAAAAAACGATTCACCTGTGAGTCTATGAAACCTCAGTAACAAAATTTCTGTCAATGGCTTTCTTGAGTATTGATTATTGCACGCCTACAAAGATACAAGTAGCAGGAAGCCCTTTGTGACAAATTTATTACTTAAGACGAGCGTGTGAGTCGATATATACAGATAGTAATTAATTAGATAATATACAATAATTATAGAAAATATCAAATCGAAATATCAAGGATTGGGACTAAAAGTTTGCACAGATGTAGTATGAATATTAACTGAAAAAAAAGTTGAATAATTTCGTTTCAGGTACGCTACAAAAAGTACGTATTTATTACAGCGATGCTTTTACAAAATCATGTTCAAAATACCTAGTCCCCTCAAGAAAGTATACTGAATGCGTATGGCCCTAAAATCATTTTAAATAATGGTTTATATGTTGCAGAAGCCGGGAAGACGACGCGTTTATTCCAGAATGATCAAGATTGCCGCCATTTGTTTTGGATGTTTTCCAGATCAAACGGCAATAAAAAGTTTCAGTCTTTAGTTACTAGGTGGCGTGTTGCATTCATAGAAGCCACTGCATATAGTTCACAACTCGGCAACAAGGCGGCGCTCGTAAACGGGTCCGCTCGCAAACTCCGCTGATATCTTGCCGTGAGATGGCAGTACTATGTTAAAAATAACCACATTTGCATTCATGCGATTTTTGTTAGTGCCACCTATTAGCTGGTAGTGCGACTTCTTTCATTAGGGCAAGGCCAACTGCACTGAACGTGGCTACCAGCTGGTAAGTTCGCTGGTTCTCCACATTACCCCTCATGTCGCGCGATCTTGCGAGTAAATTGGTAACAATTTTTAAAATTTAAATAGTTGCAGTTTGATTTCTGAAATGGGTCGAATGTGCGTTATGTGTCAAATTAAATGAAAACGCCGTACCCTTCATAGATCTAAGTAAATACGATAAAAAAACATCTTTTGACGTTGACGTATCGTATTTTAGTTACGACAAATTTATCGTCACAGTATTTAATAGCGATGAAATTAATGTTCAAGATGATATCAATAGAGTGAAGGAAATCAATCTTCCTAACAATATATTTATGTAATATAATTCTTAACATATTTTATATAACATGATTTATGTATATTTTATCGAATCAGTATAAATAAATATGAAGAAAAGTATATGTACATTCTTTCAGTATTATAAAATATGCGTTTATGTACCCCCTTTGCCTATTGAATATTCAAAGACAATCGCACTTAAATTGTAAACTCCAGTCGCGAGCCGAAGCTGACATGCACAATTACTTTTTGTAACTGATGTTCCTTTAGTTATTGATAAATGTAACGGATATGTGATAACCTTCACCTATTCAGGGAACTAAGTCCACCTGCCTACCGTAGACTTTGGGATGTAATTCCGCACTACACATTAATATCTCTGGTACCCAATTTAGTATTTAAATATCTAGTCAGTTTCACAATGTATTGTTTTATGTTTATTGTGCAGTTTGTTGTAGTTGATAAACTTGGGAAGTATCTCACATCCATAAATTTTACTGCTTGAAAATTATGACCCTCATTTCCTTCAGAATCTTAATCAGAATTTTATTGGTTTTATTTTTCTTGCATTCGTCTCCATGGTTGTTGTTGTCTTTGTTTTACCTGCCTAATTTCCAAGAGCTGTTAGTTTCTTTACATACAAGTGAGTGAGCAAACTAATTATGTATTAAGAAAATTATGCGTCTAAGCAGATGACAGTAACGAAAAACTGAAGTCATAACCAGACTTAAGTTTTTAAAATTTTAGGTTTCTGAAATTTTTGAATTGGAATAATTGTATTATGTCTATTAACTTTCTCGTTATTGTTGGAAGCGCCGATAGGAATTATCGATTCGCTCCTACGTAGTTCACAATGGTGATCTCCTACAAGCGTTACAATAAATTACTCTTGTTTTATTCTATTTACATAATCAATAGAAAACCGCTTACCTTATAATATGAGACGCAAACAGTGTTACCTTTTTTTAGCCGTGCACAAGCATTTTTAAATTTTGTTCAATAAATTTTATTTGACACACGGACTTATATATTTGGATTACTTCTCTTAGTTTCAAAAAATATCGGGCGCTGTGTGCGGGGTAAAAGTCGATAGTGGCGCCCAACATCTCGCGGAGCGATACAGCCTGTAAGGCACATTCCTTGCAGTTGGCTTTGCTACACATAGAATAGTTATATTAGGATTCGCAACAAATTGTCCCAAAATTTATATTCAAGATTCTTCGTCCGGTACGTTTTTTATATGCAACAGACCCAGTTTCCCTAAATTTTGCATCCAATGTCAAAATACAAACATGAGAAGCATTTTTTTCAAGATGTCGCTCATCATCGCACACTGATTTTCTGCTCCATAAATAAAAATAATTTCTACTCTTTCATTCAAAGTGTAAACCATTTTAATAATAGATGCAACATTATTAAATACTTTCCTCACCAACGTCAAAACGGGTTATCTTTTCTGCGAAATGGCTTTTCATAAATAAGTCACATTCTTTTTTGTAAGCTGGCTTTAGTGGTCTAAAGAAAGAAACATCCAGGGGCTGCTTTCTACGTGTCTGGTGGCAAAAATAGCATATTGATATGGTTGCGCTTGCCATATTGGTAGAGTGACTAGCACGGTTATCTAGTATCAACAGGACGGGTTCTTCTTAGCATATTGCTTAAAGTGCAAAATTTTGGGGTACATGATGGGGGAAGTTAAGTCAGCTAATCTTATTCCACCTTTGAGCTTTCGAAGTTGATCTGTTGATTTTAACGTTCAAGTCGTAATGGCCGCCGGTCTCCCTTAATCGAAAGGGAAATCACCCTCCCTCTCTAGTCCGGTGCTAACGCCATCTCTGAATCGCACCGGCACCCCAGTTACAGCGCCCTACCAACCAAACTTCAGGGCGCTGCCAACCAGCTGCAGGATGCTGTCAACCTTCGCGCCTAGCAGGGCAGGATAGGCAAGCAGAAGTTCTTCTGTGCATACGGGTCTATTTAGGGAGTTTCTCAATCTTTTTCACCAAATTGGCTATTTCGTCTTCTACTTAGAAACTGAAGATGTATGTCGTCCAAGACGTGCTCTCAAGTTAGATTTTTGTTTAGATCTCTTTGGTACACTTGAAAATAGAATGCCCGTAGTTTTAGCAACTTTTCGTACAGAATAACCATGTTGTATATCAGAATATCAGAATACCAGGTAGCCTTTTCGGGAATTCTGACTCGCACTGTCGGCATCTAGAAAAAATAATCTCAGTATTATTATTTAGGTAATAAACTCTAGACACATTACTTTGCGGGTAATGGTAATCACTTGCAGTCACTTGGGTCATCTAAGAAAAAAGTCAAAAATAAAAAAATTAAAATGATGTGTCACCCACACATGTTTTAATAGAAGACTTGCTTCACTGCTAGATTCCCCTCTATATACATACCTGAAAAATTAACAAACACTGGAGATAACACTACAATGGTGTTTGTTACTTCCCATGTAACAATAGATGCTTCAGCTTGTAAAATTCTACAAATATTATAGGTATCAGGTGGGAAAGTCATCCTCTTCTGATGCTTTTCGTGAAAGATAGCATAACCTCCAAAACTCGGTCTGCGACTTGGGGAATTGTGGGGCCAACGGAACAGTGTGTGAACAGTCGCAAACAACGGGATACATCAAACAACATCACCAAAACCGTCTTTAAATCGGTTACCACATTCTGGTCTTAAAATTAATCAAAAAAGTTATTGGTTTCCAAAATAAATTCGCGGTGGAGTTTTTATGCCAGTCACCATTAACTGTTCTAAATAGAATTACCACTAGTTAAATGAGGCAATTAAAAGCGATTAAGGTTCCAAATTTGCATAATGGAAGTAGCCGAATTTAAAATTTTGTAGTAAATATCGGCACAACACATGCGCATATCGCTGAATTGGCAGATTTGCGGCATGGTAACATGTCGCAATTTGGAACTTGAAATTGACCCCTTAGTCACTGCCATAAATGAGACATCGAATTGCTGCTTACCGTACAAACAACTGGGTGCTAACAGTGAGCGAACACACTCACAGCAGAGGTCACGACACTTCGTATACAGTTTAACTGGACCTGCTTTCGGTATATGTACTTATTTCGTTGTTTGTAATTTTTACTCTTCCGTGTGGGCGTATAACAGCAATAATTAACGACCGAATAAATTCCTACGTTATATTTTACACAATGAAAGTACAAGCAAGAGTGACACTTATATTAATGTCAACGCAATAAACATTATGAACTTATAGGTAGAGTTGGATTTTATGTTCTCTATAAACGATGCCCCATAAGGGTCTGATAAAGGAGATTTAAATGGATAGGTACTGTGAAGTTATAAACTTTAATCCACAGTAAGCAGGGCGGACGTCTAGATGAGGATTTTTGATTGGTTTTGTAAAACAAGTTAATTAAAAGAAGATTATAATAAAGTTTTCAGTTTTCTTTCTACAAACTTATTATTTTCACTGGTTTATAAATTATAATTTGTTCATTATATCCTATGATACGACGAAACATATGGTCTGTTTTTGCAGCAATCTTCAAACCGTTTGGTACCAGTTTCTTGACCAACAAACGGTCCGCAAACTATCCGAGATTGAAACTTGAACACAGGTTGACAACCGCCACAATATGTGTAGACTTCAAAACTTATAACATTGAAGATCTCAAGATATATAAGATAATGGTTGGTGCCAATAACAAAATATAATTGACTGGTGGTTGTGTTATTTTTGTTCGACATCAGGCAGTGCTGCTTACTAAAGGTTGGATGTGGGGATTTATAAGTTACATACATTCCAAGTAAAGAGTAGATTAAATTATAAGGGCAAAGAGTAATTGAAACCCATTGAAAAGAATAAAATTTAATTAAAACAGCTAAATACTAAAAGAGTCATGAAGCGAATTTTAGAAAACTATAAAGAAATAAAAGATGCTAGAAGTTTCTTAAAGTAACTCGACAAT
Organism: Diaperis boleti; assembly: GCA_963583935.1. Lineage (NCBI taxonomy): Eukaryota > Metazoa > Arthropoda > Insecta > Coleoptera > Tenebrionidae > Diaperis > Diaperis boleti. The sequence goes on from OY757249.1 coordinate 24,074,925, forward strand.
GATACAAAAACAACTAGAAAGTAGGTACGAAAGGAAAAATGTGTATCATGCTCTATACATTACAAATATGCAAAGAACATTACAGATTTAATAATATTGTAACGTCTTCTCTAAGAGAACCTTCTGGAATGATGACATCATCTTATGTGAACATTCAGGTAGTAGTCTCGACACAGACGACATCATCCGATGCGACTTCCGGTGCAGCAGTCGTCGCAATATAAAAATACAAAACAATTAATTAATTTGATTGAAAATAATGTGTAATTTTTATTTCGGTATCATGTTTTATTGCATAAGAGTCTCTTCAGTTCATTTTCAATATCCCACAAAGAGACAAAAACAAAGTGAAAGTAAGTGCATTTTTTGTATGCTTGGTTTACAATTCAGTAGCGGGTATAACGAAATTCATGCCAAATCTTTACACAATTTTAACTCGAAAACTAGAGGGTTTAGAGAAAAAAAGTATTGGCAAATTTTGCTGCTATTCACTCGATCTATATGCTGTTAAAATTAATGTACTTATTTCTGGGACAGCCTGTAATATTACTCCTATTATTTAACCATCTTGTTTAATTTATCAGTTTAATTTCTAACTTTCTTTTAATTTAATATTGTATTAATTGCTTATAATCACTGTTCGATATGACTTTGTGGGACACAACTGTATTTTTTGTGACCTAGTCCATACCCCAAAACTTGACAGTAATCCGCTCCCACGACTGGACTTCCTCCCGACTTATTACCACACTATATTTGCGAACTGGATATTACCAGATCCGAGTACACGAGCGGGATCAAGATAAAAATGCATTTATGCGCCTCATGGACCGGTTCAAATTAGGCCTGATTGACACTACCTCCTTAGTATACCTGGACGATATCTTCGTCATTTTCCCGACTTTCGGCCGACCTTAAACAAGTGCGAGAGTACCGCCTACGAATCCATCGGTAAAAGAGCCACTTTTGCTGCCAACAAGTGTACCTCGGCCACCTTATTCCCCCCAGATACCCCACAGGGAATCTAGACCAAGACCAAGAGAAAGTCACCAAGGTTTCCAAGTCACTGACCATCCTCACTAAAAAGGACAGCTCAAGAGGACGCTTTAGACGGGCAGCGCCCGGTGAGTCCTACATCCTGAGGACAGACGCCAGCGCGTACGCCCTAGAAGCAGCTTTACTGCAGGGCGAGGGATTGGAAGAACGACCAGTCGAGCCCTTGCAGTGGTGTGGGCGGTGCAGAAATTTCGGGGCTACCTAAAAGAGGCGCCGACTTTAGTCATCACCGTCCACCAGCCCCTCCGGTGGCTCATGTCTCTAAAATCGCCCAGCAGCAGGCTGGCCCGATGGGCGTTCCAGCCCTATAATTTCCGGGTCGAATATACACCAGGCAAAAGAAACGTGCTTGCCAGACCGCCTGTCGACCCCACCGTCGAAGAAATCTCAATCAGCACAAGGGGTTCAGATATTCTCAACACCTACCGTTGGTCACTACGGCACTGAAAACATCTACGCCAAAATAAAGAAGCGATTCTTCTGGCCCTGAATGAGACGAGATATTGAGGAACATGTCCAAGAATGCTCGTCATGCCAAAGGTACAAAGCAGATAACCAAAAACCAACCGCACATTTCCAAACCCCGGTACTTCGCCCGCGCTCTGAAGCCATTGGCTTATTCGGCTCCCTTCCAATTGACTTGAGGGCAAAACTTATGTCCTCATAATTGCGGATTGCGCTTCCCGCTGGGTAGAAATGTTATCGCTCCAGGAAGCCACTGCCGAAGCCGGTGCCTGCCCCGAAGTATTATATCGGACAACGGTACTCAGTTCATCAGTGCAGACGATTTGCTTCTGTTTCGACAAATCCCGAAAGTTTGCCCCTGTCTACCATCCCACCGCAAACATGGTAGAGAGAAAGAACAGAGCTGAAGGCACAGTTATCCATCCTACTAGGCAACCAAGACGACATCTGGTCTGAGAAGATGTTGCCATTACCAGATGCCAAACCACCGGCTACACGTCAGCAGCCTACCTCACTTTTGGTCGTGAATTCCGCACCCCTACAGAGATCACCCATGTCGTCCGAACCATCGCCCAAAACGAAAATTTTATTCCGGAGGTAACACCAAGACTTATCCGATTGATCCACACCTTGAGGGACGCTCGAAAGAATCATGAGAGAGAGCAAGACCGCCGGAAAGAAACTGCCGACTCCCGGAGACATCCTTTGGGAGTATACCACTTCTCCGTTCTACGACCGGCACCTCCCGAGAACACCGACACCACAGTGCAACCCAACAGATGAAGACGACGCCCAAGAAAACAACAGTAAAATCAGAACCTTTGTCGGAGAATTGTAACGTACGCTCTCAACCCCCATCCCTTGTCAGAAACCACCACCCACACTTTTTTTTCAGAATTAGTGGTGAAATATTCGTATTTCCGTCCTCCATAACTAAAGTGCGTACTTTGGACTTTTGGTTTCTCTCCATTTTATTTTTGTGTTGAACTAGAATACAATAGAAAAGATCGTTGTCACCCGTGTTTGCTTTTACAAGAAATAAACTAAACGGCACTACAAACAATGTCACATTGTTTATATTAATCAAAAATTTAATATAATCATAATATTGTAAACGTCTACGATTACAAAAGAAAAAGAGAAGAAGGACGAGAATCAGAAGAGAGGATTAACCCCTTTAGGAAAAGTAAGAAGTTTCAAAGACCACCGGTTAAAAAGGCAATGGATGAGGAAATGAAAGAGATGCTGAAAAAATTATGGAGGATGTAGGGGAGATAAAGGAAGAGAATCGGAAGATGAACCGGGAATCTTATGCGTGAAAAGGAAGAAAAATGGGAAAGAGAAAAGATGGAACTAAAAGAAAAAATTAAAAAAATTTAGGAGAAAATGGAAGAGCAGGAAAAAAGAGTGAGAAAAAAGAATATTGTACTAACGGGATTGGACGAAGAGGAATTAGAGGCAGAAGTGACTGTGAGAGAGATGTATAAAATAAATGCAGGAAAAATGATTGTGGCGGAACTTGGGAGCTGTGGGGAAAAGAGGAAAGTTATAGAAAATAGAAGAAAACTAAGAGAAAAAAAAAGGAAAGAGAGTATACATAGAAGATGATCTGACAAAGAAGGAAAGAGATATACAGAAGGAATTAAGAGCGATAGCCAAAGAAGAGCGACAAAAAGGACAGCGGGTGAAAGTGGGTTATAAAAAGATATGGATAGAGGGAAAAGGGCTTAGGTGGGACGAAGAAAAGGGGGAGTTAGATACAGAATTTTTTTTAATAAGAGCACAAGAAAAAGACGACAAGGCAGAAAAGGGAAAACGAATACGGAGAGGAATAAAGGAGAAAAGGAGCAAATAAGAATAGTATTCTGGAACGTAGCGAGAATAAGAAACAAAGAGAATAAATTTTGGGAGTATTTGAAAGAATTTGACGTAGTGGGAATGGTAGAAACGTGGGTAGAAGAAAAGGGGTGGGAAAAATTAGAAAAGAGAATGCCGAAAGAGTTTAAGTGGAAATGTCAGTTTGCAGAGAGGGAAAGCAAGAAAGGGAGAGCGAAAGGTGGGATAATAATGGGGGTGAAAGAGGGACTGGAAGAAGAAAATGGAACTGAAGCAAATGAAGAAAGAGGGAATATGGAAAGAACGGTGAAAAGTAAACAGAGAAAATGGAGAATTGTAACAGTGTACAGCAGAAGTATGAAGGAAACGAAGAGAATAATAGAAGAGCGAGTAAAATAACAAGAAGAAGGAACTTTGGTGATTGGAGAGGATTTTAATGCAAGAATTGGGGGAAAAGGACGACGGATAGAAGAGGAACAAGAAACAATAGAAGGAAGATCAACAACAGATGGAGCAGAAAACGCAGGAGGGAGAGTACTGATTAGCTTAGTAGAAGAAAGAGGGTGGGACATACTTAATGGGAACTGCAGAGGTGATGAGAAAGGGGAGTACACGTATATTGGATCAAGAGGGGAGACAGTTATTGACTATGTCATGGTAAATGAAGAAGCATGGGATGAAATAGAGAAATTCAAGGTGGGAGAATAAATGGAGTCGGACCATATGCCTTTAGAAGTGAAGACAAAAGGAAGAGAGAAAGATAGAGGAAGTGTGAATGAGTTTAGAAGAAAAATTGTGAAGAATATTTGGACGGAAGAAGTAAAAGAAAATTATATAGCAAGACTTAGGGAGGCAAAATACGAAGAAACAGAAATAAACGAAAAGGTGAGGGAACTTAGCGATAACATAAGAAACGCAACTGAAAAAAAGAGATAGTGATAAGAGAGAAGATGGGACTGTGAAAGAACGAGTGATGGGATAAAGAATGCAGGGAAAGGAAGCAGGAAGCAAGAAGGAAACTAAGAAATTGGAAAAAAGAAAAAGCAACCAAGGAAGAGTACAAGAGAGCACGCAATAGGTACAATTTAGTATGCAAAGAGAAGAAGCAAAAGAAAAGGATGGAAGAAGAGCTAAAGATGAAGGGTTTAAAGACGGAAGAAGAGGTATGGATACATAAATAAGGAAAGAAAGAAAACGAGAGAGAGTGAGTGATGGAATTACTCTGGAGGAATGAAGAGAGTACTTCAGTGAGCTGCTGGGGGTGATGAAAACAGAGAAGAAAAGGAAAAGAGACAACAAAGAGTGGAAGAAATAGAAGATATAACAATAGAAGAACTAGAGCAACAACTAAGAAGATTGAAAAGGAAAAAGACACCGGGGAGGGATGGTATACAGAATGAAGCGTGGATATATGGAATGGAAAGGGAAGTTGACAGGTTGTTAGAGATAATGAATGGAGTGTGGAAAGGAGAGGGATTCCCCCAAGAGTGGAAGGAGGGGATAATATGCACCATATATAAGAAAGGAAAAAAGGATACAGTCAGTAATTATAGGGGGATCACTATCCTAAATACAGCATATAAGGTATACGCGATGATTGTGGAAGAGAGGCTGATGAAGGAAATGAATGAGAGGGGGGTGTTACCAGACGGACAAGCGGGATTTAGGAAAGGTAGAGGGACCATGGATAATGTATATATCTTGAATCACATAGCAGGAAATGAGATATAAAAGAGGGGTGGCAAGATATATGCATTCTTTGTGGACCTGAAGGCGGCTTTTGATAATGTGGAAAGAGATTTACTGTGGGAATGCTTGAGAAAGAGAGGGATAAATGAGCATCTGGTAACAAAAATAGAAGAGATATATGAAGAGACGATAAGTAGAGTGAGAATGGATGGAAGGGTGAGTGAATGTTTCAAAACTTATAAGGGAGTAAGACAAGGTTGCCCACTAAGCCCCAGCCTGTTTGCAGCTTTTATTGGAGATATAGAGGAGATGTTCAGGAAGGGGCAGGCAGGGGGGGTTGTGGTGGGGAAAGAAAAAGTGTGGTCTTTAGCATATGCGGATGATTTGGTGGTGCTAGCGAGAGAGGAGAAAGGTATGAAATAAATGATAGGAAACATGGAGAAATATATGAGGAGGAAAAAGTTGACGGTGAATTAGAGAAATCCAAGATGATGGTGTTCAGAAAAGGGGGTGGTAGGAGAAAAGTAAATGAGTGGAGATGGGAGAAAGAGAAAATTGAAGAAGTGAAAGAATTTAAGTATTTAGTATGTGATGAATGAAAGAAACACAGCAACAGCACATGTGAGAGAGTTAGTGAAAAAAGCAAATAAGATAATAGGAGCTGTATGGGGAAGAGGAGAGAGAAAATTTGGACATGATTTTAGAAGGAGAGTAATGACGTTTGAAAGTTTGGTGAAAAGCGTGATGATGTATGGAGCGGAAATATGGGGATGGAGAGAGCAAGAAGGATTGGAAGGGGTGCAAGGAAAATATATGAAATGGGTGCTAGGGGTAGAGAGAGAAAGACACCGGGGTATATAGTGATGGAGGAAACAAAGAGAGATGGAATGAGAATAGAAGCAGGAAAAAGAGCAATAAGATTTGAGGAGAGAGTGATAGAGAGAGGAGAGTGCAGAATTTTGCAAGAGTGTTTAAAAGAAAAAAGGAAAGAAATAGGAAAGGGGATATGGAAAGAGAGGGAGGCATATTTCGAAAGAAACGGGTATGCAGGCGCGGAGAAAGAATGCGAGAGAGAGTCAGAGTAATGACAGATGAATTAGTGCAGAGAGGTAGAGATGTGCAAGTGCAGGAAAGAAGAACGAGAATTAGGGAGTCTAGGTACAATGGGAAGTATGAAAAAATAATAACGGAACAAATGCCAAAGTACCTAGAAAAAGAGAGAGTGATAATAGCAATATTTAGATGTGGAAATGAGGAGAGAGAGAATAAATATTGGAGTGAGGATAATAATAGAGTATGCAGGATGTGTGGAGAAAAAAAGGAGACGATAGAGCATTTGTTGAAGGAATGCGTAGAATTGAGAGGGAGAGATGAGAGTAGAGAAGAAATTTTGAATGAAGACGGAAGAGGGATCGAATGGATGAGGAAGGTTGAGTGGAGAAGAGGGACAATAAGTGGGAAGGGACAAAAGCTGTGTTGAATTATTGATTCATTTGGTTTTATGTTTTATATTATATTTTATTTTATTTGGGAAATGTATCGGATACTTTATAAACCTGTAAACGTCTAAATGAAATTACCAACGCTTTTAAATTACTTACAATGTATTTTTTACGAAAAGAAGCTCAAATAACAAATTGTAACAGTTATGAAACGCTCACATGTTAACGTCCAGTTATTCACATAATTATTAGTAATGTAAGTAGTTGAGATAAATAATCCGTTCTGATGATTGACCCCGACCAGTCTTTTAATCAATCACTGAACACACATCCTGGCTATTTTGATATAACACAGTTCTCATGTAAATATTTAAAAAAAAATATGTTTCGTGTATGTAAACTGTTACCATTCCATTGTTTTATTGCTATTTTAAGCCTAAAAAATTATGTCACAAAAACAATTTCACTGTACGGTAGTCGATGTGTTCACGTAGTGGATAGTCTATTTCAGTATGGTGCTTTTATCTCGTAAGAAACCTTTTACTGCGCTGCAAAATAATTGCGTAATTTTTAACAATGTGTACTTACCTATTAACCAAGAACACATGGTCTTTATTTGCATAACCTCCATTTTCACGAAAAGTACGCGTGTTGCATAAACATTTATTTAAATTTTTAATTATCACTATACTCTGTTATACCACAATCTAAATTATTTTGTACGTTTCTAGGTGGAAAATTTCCATAGGAAAGTAGTGCCATCAGCTTAGCTGTTGACCCCAATAAAAGTATTACATTTCGGTTACTGCACTCCGTGGTGAGATTTAGGATCGTAACAATCGAAATAAGCTTAATTGACTTTAACTCTGTTACATTATTAATGAGAAGTAGATTTTTGGTCCATTCCCATCTTCATTTTACATGATTTATTTACAGGTCCTTCGAATAATAAACAAAGTTTATAATACACACTTTGGTTAGTCAAGATCGTCATTTAGGTGGGTCTCTTTAATGCAGTTTTTATGTACGTCAATCAAACCGACAAATATTTTAAGAGACCTAAAGCGATAAAATCATAAATAAAAAATTACTGATGTTCAAAAACATATAATATAATATAATATAATAGAAGGCTTTAAAGGTACGAATTCGTCTTTTTTTTCTAAAAAATTTACATTATCAGTCAACCAATGACGCAGCTCCATTTGTAAATTTTTGGTCAATTGTAATTGAGCTGTGTTCGTGATAAACGTTATATAACAGCATAGTTGTATGCTAATAACATAAATAACCTGTCATTTGTTCTGCAAATAACACCAGATGTGCCTCAGATTTGGACCGTCAATTTTAAAGATTTTACGAAAAAAATGTGCTTTGATCCTGCACTGTTTGCCTGGGCAGGAAGATTAGTCAATACAAAGGGTGTCACATGGGGCAGTTTTTAGTTTTCCGGTAAGTTTTGATTAGCAAATACGTATTTATACCATGAGATCATATAAATTATAAATTAGAGTAGGCGGTTTTTTTATGCAATGGCCCAGCCTGCAAATTGACTGACAGAGTAAAATTTGAAGTTGTTTTAATAAAACACTAACAAAAATAATGTAGGTTTATTGAGAATTACAGCAAATATTCAAAGTGTTCTCCCCCAGCTTCAATGCAGCTCGTAACTCTCCGTTTCATATTTTCAAATGCATTTTCAATTGATAATTTAAAAGATCTCATGGTATCTGTACAATGATTTTTTTCATAATTCTGACGAACGAAATTTTTAAGGCTGCAAAACCAGAACTATAAACCCAAATTTGATTTTAGTTGATTGTACCAAATATTGCCCATTAAACAATACCTATCAGCTATTAAAAATTGTTTGCTCATGAAATTATCGCGTTTAAAGGATGCAAAGTCCGCTTTAACTTTACCTGAATCACCTTCAATTCAATTCTACAACATTGAAAACATGGTTAGGTGTAAATTGAGTTATTGGTAAATCTGGTGATAAAATTCGGAAGTCAACGTATACTGGCATCAGTTGTGAGCAAATTTTCAATTGGGACTCAATAAGTTTCATTGTAAGGAGGAATTTGTTAGGTAACATGTCCAGTTTTATTAGTTCCACGCGTGGTATAAAAATGTTTATATTGGTGCTTTCTTATACATCTGATTTTATTGGTTCTTGAAAGAGCAAAAAAGATCTTATTTAATTTTTAGGTTGACGCCTTATCAAGCAATTGTATACGCTTCATCAAGCAAATAAAATACATAACCTTTAAGAATAATGTACAAGCATCAATAAATTGCAATAAACGCAAAGTTAATGGGCAATAAGAATTTATAATTAGTTGCAAGTATAGAAATCTGTAAAGAAGAACACTTCATTACTATCGTGACCTACGTTTAAAATGTCAGCAAATTACCGACTACAATTACAGGCATCAAAATAATTTTCAAACGTTACAGCAAATGAACAAATAACTGTAAAAGGACACCACTGCTAAAACAAACAATAATACCTGTAGGTGTGCTTGACACAGAGTACAAATAAATTGTTTGTAGATCCAAACTGGGTGAGCGATTAAATCATCATAATTAATTAACAAACTGCCTACGTTATTGTTTTCGTCTATACAGTATGCACTGTAAAGTCAAAATTCTCAATCGTTACCAACAATTAAGGCAACGATGTGGCTCTAAAAATAACAGCTGGTATGATGAAGGGATTAATTAGATAAAAATAAACTAAAAATCGGTCGGTTATTGCACCCAATGATGTTTTCTATATTCCGGTTGCGTTCTACGAAATACGGTTTCCTAGCCCGCTTGGCCGTGTATTTTAGTTCCCAAAGTTACGCAAGCGACCTCCTTTCCACAGAGGAAATAGCAACGATAGCAACGATTCATATATGTGCGACCACTGCATTCAATTTAATTATTAAAACAACCTCTTGATTTTACCATTATATGACGTAAGATTTTACGGATCTGCAGTTTTATAAATATGTTTTTGTTTTTAAACGGGTCTACCAAAATTCATTTTGTATATAATTATGTATGCACATACCGAGTGTCCCAACATCATTTACCTTATTTTGAAAGATGTCAAAACGGGGTTTTCGGAAGACGATAGCCACACTTGGTATATTACTAATATTAGAACACTCTGTGTATGATCGCCAATAATTTTAAATTCTGAAGGTATCGTGTGGCTATCGTTTTGTATTGTTCCAATTAGAGATGAATTTGCACATAAATTTAATTGTAAAACCAGTGTCTAAATAAAAAATGTAATAATTTTTCTAATTTAATTAAAATTTTGACAGAATATTTTCCAATTTCCATAAAATGATATTTTCCGTAAGACAATACATATTTCAACTTCGGAAATGTTTTTGACGTATTTATCATATTTAGATGTAAGTATGATTTAGGATATTAGGCTGTCCCTACAATTTGGGATTCGGGGACTCAAATGTTACGTTGCGTACACACCGGGCCAACGAAGACCAATTAAGGTTCGTTGGCGTTCGCTGGCCATCCGTAGAGTGTCGGTAACATCAAAGGAATTGAAGGGAATCGACAAATGCAGTAGCCATCGCCAAATCTCATTCGTTGGCCTTTATTGGCCCGGTGTGTACGCACCATTAGATAATTGGTTATATCTCTTAAATTTCGTTATTGAGAGGCAACATAAAGCAGTCCAATTACGTTGTCTGATCCTAAATTCACAACAATTTGATCTTTAAAATTTAAATATATCTAAGTCGAACTCCACAAACTTTAATGAGCGTAAAATTACAAATGGAAATGTTTCGGCAGAACACTACTGCCATCATCAGCCTTAATTTAACAAGAGATTAATGATACAATTGATGAATTACAAGATGGGTTCTTACCTTAAAGAATATTAAAAATCATGACGTTGACGGTATTTTGAATTAAATTTGACGTTTTGAAAAGGTTACATGATTTTTAAAATATTTCGTAAAAACAACATTTTATAAAATGTAAAAATTAACATGGATCAAGGAGAATCTAGTAAGTTTGTTTGAGTGGTAAAAAATTAAAATAGTGAATTTGATCTTTATTTCACATTTCCTTCTCACCAATTGAATACCTACACTATTTTTTGAAAAAAAAAAACCGCTTGGATGATTAATTTTTTGATTCCTGTGATTAGTACTTGCTTAAGTGGTTTATTTTTACAGGGGACGTTTTTAATAAGTCGTAGCAACGTACGAAAGTGCTTAAACCAAAATTTTCTAACAATGAACGATTTTTTTTTAATTTTTTTTTTAAACAAAAATTTTTGGAGTTTCGTAAACGCATCGTCAAATCGATTTTTTCGAAAAATCGAATCTATATATTTATATAAAAAAGAATCGCCGTTCGTATGTCACGCTAAAACTAAAAAACGGCTTTACCGATTTGAATAATTTTGGTTTTGTTTTGTTCGACATAATCCAGGGATGGTTTAAAACTATTTTTCACATGGACATGGGGGTGCAGGGGGGCCCTTGGGCTGAACCGATTTTTCGGCTAGACCGATTCTTAGGTTTTTTTTTTTTGTATACTAGCTGACCCCGCGAGCTTTGTACCGCCTCAGAAGCAATAAATGTTGTGGCAACTTATTAGCTAAATTAATTAAATTAATTAAATTTTTTTTATATAAAAGGATAATGCACACAACGTCATGTTAATTTTTGTTTCTGTCATGTATCAAAGATGGCGTTATATACGGATTTATTCGTCTTCGAAAAAAAAACAGTCTATCCATTCTGGAGATATCATCAAAAAATTTGTGTTTGGAGTCCAGGCGCAACAGAAGTGAAAGTTTGGAGTTTACTCCTTAAAAAATCGATTTTCATTTTTAAAGCCGGGTACGACAAATTTTGGTGGCCGGCGTTATTTGTTATTGTTGCCCTGTACCATTGGGGCTTTGTTATTGTCATTGCCCTGTACTTAGCTCTCCGCCTTCCGTAATTTTTCCGATGTTTTTATAGTAATTCTGCTATTCGCGGCGTAGACAAATACGACAAATTAAAGATCATAAAAATCGGTCTAGCCGCTCTTGAGTTATAAACCCAAGAGAGCCCCCTGTCCATGTTCTAATAGTTTTTCTGCTATTCGGGGCGGAGACCAATCCAACAAATCGAAGATCATAAAAATCGGTCCAGCCGTTCTTGAGTGATAAACCCAAGGGGGGCCCCTGGGTCTCCATGTCCACGCTTTAACAGTTATTCTGCTATTCGCGGCGGAGACAAATCCAACAACTCAAATATCATAAAAGCCTTTCTTGAGTAATAAACCCAAGGCCCCCCTGGGCCTCCATGTCCAGGTTATAATAGTGATTCTGCTATTCGGGGCGGAGGCAAATCTAACAAATGAAAGATCATAAAAATTGGTCCAGCCCAATGGGGCCCCCTGGGCCCCCATGTCCATGTGAAAAATCCTTTAGGACCTATTCCCATACCTATAATATATATAAAAAAAATACGAGTGTGCTTCAGACTACACGACTGAAGTAAAACGGAGCTAGAGAATCCTGAATTAATACCGTCTGCAGTATTGGATAATGCATGTTTCAGTTTGTAGTCAGCGAAAAGTCAGCAATCATGTGCAGCGATTAAAATAAGTAGCGCAATTGCATACAAAACTGACACACGCAAATGGCTGAGTGGACTGAAGCGTGAATTTAGAACCTAGAAGCGCGGGTTCAAATCCCGCTAAGGCAAACATTTTTTCTATGAATTAATTACTTCCGTTCGCTTCGCCCGATCACACTTTTCGTAACGCTCTCGTCAGGCATTCACCAGCTTACTCCCCAAGTCAAGTGTCCCTAAAGAAGTTTTACTTCAAAAAATATTTATAAGAATCGGTCGACCCGAAAAATCGGTCCAGCCCAAGAGGGCCCCCTGGGTCCCCATTTCTATGTCAAAAATAGTTTACTACTTATTCTCATACCTACCAAATATACAAAAAAAAATCATAAGAATCGGTCCAACCAATTAGTAGGTATGAGAATAGGTGGTAAACTATTTTTTACATAGACATGGAGCCCAAAGGGCCCCCTTGGACTGGACCGATTTTCGGCCCGACCGATTTTTATGATAATTTTTTTTTGTATATTTGGTAGGCATGAGAACAGGTCGTAAAGTATTTTTCACATGGACATGGGGGCCCAGGGGGCGCTCTTGGGCTGGACCAATTTTACGGCTCTACCGATTTTTATGAAATATTTTTTTTGTATATTTGGCAGGTATGAAAATAAGTGGTAGGCAATTTTTCACATCGACATGGGGGCCCAGGGTGGCCCCTTGGGCTGTACCGATTTTTCGTGTAGACCGATTGCTATGAATTTTTTTTTTGTTTATTTGAGGTATGGGTATAGGTCGTAAAGTATTTTTTACATGGACGTGGAGACCCAGGGGGGGCCTTGGGTTTATAACTCAAGAAGGGCTTTTATGATATTTGAATTGTTGGATTTGTCTCCGCCCCGAATAGCAGAATAACTATTGAAACTATTGAAAATTTGTCTTACCGGGGTTTATAAATGAAAATCGATTTTTAAGGAGTAAACTCCAAAGTTTCACTTCTGTTGCGCGTGGACTCCACACATTTTTTTGTTATCTCGAGAATGGATTGACTGACTTTTTTCGAGGGCGAATTACTATTAAAACAAAAAAATAAAAAAATTAAAATTTTCAAACATTTTGTATGGAATCCGTATATAACGCCATCTTTGATACATGACAGAAACAAAAATGAACATGGCGTTGTATGCTGGTTCCGGTAATGCCAGTAGATGGCGTTGTGTGCATTATCCTTTTATAAAAAAAAGAATTTAATTCAGCTAATAAGTTGCCACAACATTTATTGATTCTGAGGCGGTACAAAGTTCGCCGGGTCAGCTAGTTATCCAATATTTTTGGTATTTAACCTTCAAATTTACTAATTTCGGAAAAGTTGATTTGTTAGAACAAAGTAAAGAAAAATGGAGGTCAAGGTATTTTGGTAAACGGGATAACAAGAAACGCATCATTTACAGTGTGGGTGAAGGTACAAGAGTGCCCAATTTAAATCATACCTAAAACAAAACAAAAATACCAACAGGTTTATTACCATCAGATGCGCCAGCTTTTTTCTTTGATGAGATTTTAGTAATCTCAATTTATGACGTTCATCGTGAGAGTTTGAAATTTTTTCTACTATATAAAAGCACAACTGCGAAGATAGTTTTCACAAGTGGATAAAACCTACTGTGATGTGGTACGTAGGTGTAGAAAATATTGGAACTAAATAAAAGGAAATTACACAACTAGCGATGTTAAATTTAACATCTTTACTGGAGGAAAAGTTCTTCCTCAACCAAAGTGTTATTTGTTGTCTAACATAAATCATTCATTATTCATACGAAATGATTTATCGTGAAATATAATATAGAAATTAATATCAACGTTCCATGTCCAATGGAGCTATTACTGCAATATCACTCTTTATCCATGTTCTTATCCAACAAAATATTAACACATTTTCAGTTTTTTACTAATATTGAGATAACTATCTGACCTAACTATCGGTCTATTTGTAAAAAAAATTTGTCTGAGTTTATAAATCTTGTGCGATGTGTATTTTTTTTCGCACGTGATACTCAGACTGAAATCTTACCTTTTATCTTTCCTGGCTTTCCTATCTTTCAAAAGTAACAAAATGATCCGAATGAGGTTTGGTGACATTCTAATCGTAGAAGTGTCATCACCGTCATGAGTACAGTCATTTCATGACTAACAGAGTTATGACATGATTTCCTGAATTTAGAGGTCTTTGGTCACTGTTCCTAAAATAATTGGATGAAGCAATTTTTCTTTACTTCCGATTTTATTTCTTTAATAAAATTCGGGTATGGTGATTAGCTAAGACTACAAAAACTAGAGCTAATGTTTGTAAAATTTATTTGCTGGACAGCGAAACTTGAAAATTAATTTTACTTATATAAGATATTTTATGTAATGGTCTACGTAACCCAAATTTGTTATGCAACCCTGGCATTGAATTAAATTTATAATGAAGGTTTGAAATCTAGTCCAGGAAGCTACATAAAATCTGATTTGGGTAAATATATTTATTGCGAGAGCAAGAAATTTTTTTGAAGGTTTCAACAACACAATAATCAAAATAGTACTTCCTAGAGATTCTAAATAAATTAGAAGGGATAGAAATGATTTTTATTGTATTATTTCTTGCTTACGATACCATTAGAATACCAAAAATGTTTCTCAAGGTGAAATAGGAAATACGACGTTCGAACTAAATGAGAAAAAAAAAAACAACGTGGAGGAAACTGAAACCATTAATTTTGCAATGAAGGCAAAGACAGCTTATTTATAAGTACTTATATCTATATTATATACCCAACACCCGCTATTTTTATACAGTGTCAATTCAGTTTCTTATCTAGTACTCTTGTGAGTCATGAACATCGTTAATAACTACAATTACTGTTTAAAGGTGAATTGATACTTGACATATAAAATGGAAACTTATCTTTTTTAACATTCACTATATTCACTTAGAAGCAATACTAATTTTTAGTCAATTTTCCGTCCGTATAATGCGTATTTTGGGTAACTTTCTTCGTTGCCATCTTCGTATTTATTTATATAACCCCATAATATATCAATTTATCTATTTCTTCTTAATCTTTGTATCCCAATTCTGACACAAATGTTGTATTTCTGATATTATAAATCACTAAACGGCCTTGTATTGGTAGTCACTGTTAGAGTTGAAGATCAGTGAGTCGAGTAGGACAGTTGCCTTTATCTGTCTGTCTGAAGTGCCTCGTTATATGTAAATAAATAGACGAAGTCGTTTAGTGATTTGTAAATAGTAATGAATGTAAATATTGTAATATAATAAGTCGAAAATAAATTGTACATAATGTGTAAATAAATTATGGAACCCAGAAATGCAACAATCCCATACGGGTCGCTAAGGTTTTAATTTGGGATTTTTTAATTTGTATTTTTTATTTTGATACTTGTGTACCTACTTGTCCGACTTAAATAACCTCTTTGTTATATAGGCGGTTTATAGCAAGTTTATTGTTATCAAATGTTAATATGGTATTCCTTTAGGAATCAAATTTCATATAAAAGCAAACACTTGTTTTTTTCGGTTCAGAAATCCAATTACAAACTCAGTAAAAAAAAAACGTGCCCCAACATGACGTTCCAGAAAGCTGAAGACATTTTTTTTTTGGAAGCTCCGGAGATTTTGAAAGTTCTTATGTCATTAGCGAAAAAGCATTGTAATTTGGTTGTCGGTAACATAAACATTGAAGGTACCTCAAAGAACTATTTTTCTGGGAAATTTTTTCCTACAATTTTCTACATCCCTAGCCAAAACCAAGGCATTTTTTTTTATGTGTGAGTGAGTCTTTGGATTTCAGTTTCCGGTAATCATTTTTAGGCATCATTTTTAAACATTTGTTCTAAAAACGACAAAACTCAAAATGTTCAATTTTACGATTGTTGAAGTAGAAAATTGACCCAAAAAGGTAAAGATCAATAAGCAGCCAAAACTTTTTTTAGTACCTACCTGTATTTTCGAGATTTTGACTGATTTCTGTACCTACTAGAATCTCCAAATCTAGAGTCCAGATCTGTCGTAATCTCCGACGTAACAGCCTTCTTTTAAAAGTTTTTGAACGCTTTAAGCCAAAACCAAAAAAATTGTAAATATACACCAAGGTTGAGAAGCCATTTTTCTTAACCGAGCTATTTTATTTACCAAGATGCGAAGCCTCGCGGAAAATAAAAGTGCGATGCTAAGAAAAGGCTTCGCATCCGTGGTTTATATATTTTTCACTACAAGCATATTTGTTTAACTTTTCTTCAAATGATAATCATGATAATACCAAAAGTCGGAACGAATTTGAGGTTATATATTTTTTGAGACATTTCTCAGTCAGAGACCGGATTTTCATGCAAAATTACACAATGGATTTTGTAATAGTTTTTATCACTTCGTTGTTTGTTTTTTTACATGAATTGCAGTAATTAATGCTAAATATTTACAACTGGTGCAATTTGTAAAAATCAAAGTACATATCTTAAAAATTTTCTGAATATTATTTTTAACTACAGGGTGGTTGTCGCGGCGGGCGGGGAAATCGTTGCCTGGCAACGGCGAGTCAAGGTCACGTGTCGCTTTCTGGGTTAGAAAGCCCCCTCCCGCCCCTTTAGAGCGTCACGTGATTATTGGACGATCGCTTATTTAATTGTTATAATTATGTAAAGGCGGCTGTGGTATTTCACTGTAGTGTATCGATTGAAGTATATACTATACAAAATATGTATTTGAAATTTTATAAAACCAAATATCAAAACTTTTCAGAGGCAGCTTAGTATATTTTATAATGTTTATTATTAAATATATGTGTATTTTTATTGAAAATATATATGTACTGTGACAAAATTGATAGATACATATATGTATGTATTTGGAAATTTTTGATATTTACTGAATATCTCATAAAATATGGACGTGATTGCCATTAAACAATTTGAGTGTATGTCGAACTTTTCAATTCTGTAAATTTAATATATTATGTATTATGTAGCTTGAAAATGATTTTCAATAAAATTCCGATTTTTTATAATCGCGTAGTTAATAAAATTGTTCTAATTACAACTATTGAAAATAATTGAATTTGAATACCTATACCTGATTGACTAGCAATAAATTAATAATATCGGCTACTTCATTGTAATTCTCCTTCCAATAGGGATTAGACGCAAACTGTAAAACTAAACTGTTTATAAATTATCCACTAATCGAACAGTGGTTAAAATTAAACCGTCGTTTTGCTGAAATTTCGCAGTATAGCTTGTTTCAAAGTAAAACACTTTATGAACCAAAATATTGCAGTGAGATGAAATAGAAATAGCGTAAATATGGTAAAGTTTATTTACCGATGACGAATTTAAACTGTAAGGTTATTTTAAAATGGCTTCCTTTCACTAGTGACAAATCGATATCTATTGAGGTTAAAGTCACCATCTGGACTTGAAAAAGACGTTCTTATAGCAGTGTTTTAAAATTGACGTATCTATCATAATACGCAATTATGTACACAGAATTTTTGTTCTGACGACATAAAGCAATACCAAAATCCTTTGAATTATTCTTTTTCTGTAGTTTTTAGAACCTGCATCAAATCCAAATGTTGTTGATCCAAACAGATGTTAAGTTTTATAATGAATAAATGTCACGTTTCCCGAAACGTGAACACCTGGAGATGATTTCAATATTCCACTATTCTGTGTTAAATTAACCGTTTAATAGCATAATTGCCACAATATTTTTATAAATTAATCATAATATTAATACAATAATTATATTGTAGCAATATTGCAACATTAATATTTTGTAATAAACTTTCAAACCGCGTATTTTTTGTGCACCGGTCATAAAACAGCTTCTTTGTCTTACATTAAACTTGAATGAAAAACACAATATACATAATCAAATTTTACGACGCGAGTAATGACGTATGAGCAGACGCGTAATAAATAAGGTATGAAACATATCTAATTATAAATTTTTGCTCATTGTCGGTATTAAGTCATCGTACATCATGCTTTCAAATAAAGCGAATGATGTTAATGTATTAGTAGGTGAACATTCAATATCCTCTAAGTTCCAATTTTCCACCCACTATTAAATTTACACACACGGTCGACGATTATTGATTGTTTTTCAGTGCTAGCCGAAAATAGTTTGAATGAATTTTCATACAACGTTTAGTTTTTATTGCATTCATATCAGAATTGACTTTGAAGTTTAATCTGTATTCACGCCTACATACTACATGTAATGATATTAACACATTTAAGACACTTCAAAATAAAGAAATTAAATAAAATATATCTCCGATTGCAACAACTCGCAAGTCAAGGTAAGAGCGACAAGGTGGAAGATACTGCTGATGTTTTTATTGGTGGCGTCTTTTGGCTATTGCATTGCAATCATGAATACTAGTCCAGTCAAATTAGAAAAGCGTGAAATAGAAAAAATAACCCATGTAGTTCCATTTTTCTGGGAATTGGGGGGGGGCTGGGTTGAAGGTACGATTTTGAGGTTTAAATGAAAAGCTTATACAATTTGTTACAACTTTGTTTCAATATATTTTTTCGAACAAACGCACCGTTTTCGAGCTGCGGGCTCCAGAAAGTGAGCAATTTTAGAGAAACTTGGTGGCACCTCAAGTTTTCCGTCAAACTTTTTACTGTAGGTCATTACCTCTTCACTTTTTACGAAAAGTGTCTATTAGATATTTGTAGAGAATTATATTTTCTTCTAGACTCGTGATATATATGCTATAGGTATCTATCTTCAACCGGTCAAGTTATGGAATTTTGAAAATTATCCATGTTTCTGTTAAACCCACTATTATTGGCTCACATAGTCCCAGAAATCTTCTTCTTTTTTTATTAGTCCCGCTACATTCCAAAATAGTACCCTCGCCCTTGTTTTTTCCGATGCCTTTTTAGTTTTCCAGTCCTCTTTTTGCCCTCTCTCTTACTTCCCCTTGCTCTTCTTTTACCGTTTCTTTATCCTTCTTGCTTTGCCCTCTTTATCTCGTTTCATTCCATCTCCATTGGACCCCGTCTATTGATAATTGCCTGTGTCCCACTCTTACTTCTTTCCAGTCTCCCCGTTCTTCCTTCGCTTTGCTTTGTGAGGTTATTATCTATAAATATAACCTCTGTTTCTTTCTTTCCCCATAGTTTTCCTTTTTGCTTCATCACTTTTTCCTTTCCCTCCCAATCTTCCATTTGTACTGATATTTGGTCTCTATTTTACTGTAACAGTCCTCGATTTTTTCGCAGAAAAACCTCTATCCCCTCTTTGGCCTGCTGTTGACTTTTTATTTTCCCAACCCATCCTTTTATAACAATATTGTTCTTCCTCCTTCTAGTTTCCTCATACTTAACTTTCCCTTCCAGCTGTGTCACTCCCTCAACATGTTTCTCTTTCTCCTTAAATTCTTCTCTTTGCCTTTCAACCTCTTTCTTAATTTCTTAGTTCTGTCTTCGTATCTCCTTTAGTTCCCTTTTTATGTCTTCCAACTTATCCATGGTTGTATCCATTGCACTGCCAATTTTCTTATCTTGGTTCTAAATAGCAGATCTTGCTGATATTTTACTTATTTTAAATATCATCTCTTCCTCTTCTTGTCTTCCTGTTCCACCCTCCCCAGTTCGTTTCCTTTTTTCTTTTCTTATGTCGCACAAGAAATTCGTGGATAAGATATATGCACTGGGCGTTAATGAACCAAAGGCCCGATTATTTTTGAGTACTAAATAGTTATACCTACTGAACTTATGCCAGGGCACAGTACTTTATCATTAATCCAAGTTATAAATTTGTATCACAAATTTTACCAAGTAAAATTCAGTAGAAAGAGGAGCACTAAAAACTCACACTCGTACACAACGCTACGCTACCGCAATCGGAACCGAAAGAATACATTTATTTAATTCTAAAGCAACAAATTATAGATATTGATGTACTAAGGGCATAATGAAGATGTTTATATTCGAGGGCAGCAGTTTACAAATTCGAGGGCCTCCGACCCGAGATTTATAAACATCACGTTATGCCCGTGGTGCATACAGCGTTTTATATTTCACTGCATTTGAATTTGTGAACATTTCAAAAATATATATATTTTGAATTTGATTTTGCTAAATTCCCTAGTTTGCAGTGGCTTGTATCTTGAAGCTTCCGTGAAACTGGAACGTGTAGCGAAAACAGAATTTTCGGTAAAACTGATGCCTCCAACCTGAATGTTTCTTCATTTAAACATAGCATAGATTTAGGTTGAAGAGGGTCCATATTCTCACATTTGGGTTGAAGATAAATGAAGTGATGAATTAAATAAACAAAGTCATTCCCAAAATAAAATATATGATAATAGTGAGACGACGGCGCGACGGAAAACTAAGTCCAGCTAGCGCTTTGGGGCGTGTGCTAGCTGGCCCCACAAAAGCCCCTAGGGTCATCACCGTCTCGCAGTTACGAAGAAAGAACGACAGTTTGTTGCTCGAGGGTCGAATCAACGGAGCTGGCTGTTCTATGACCGTCGACATCTTCAAACCGCTGGGAGATTTCCAATGGGCAGAGAGCGACCTGGTGCTAAAAACAGCAACGGGAGAAGCAGCACGAGTATTCGGAGAAGTTGAGGCAAGGCTCGAGTTGGGGAGTTTCGAGTTCGTTCACAAGGTTATTGTGGCTGATATAGTGGACGATTTCATCTTGGGTCTTGACATCATGAAGAAGTTCGGATTCGTGTTGGACATCAAGAATCGCATGTTGCTAGTTCGCAACGAAGAAATCTCCCTGCACTCTGCGATACCATCCGCCGACTGAATAGTCTCCGAAACGGTCCGTGTACAGAAGAACTCGTGCTGGCAGAGTTGGAAGAAGACCCTGGGGGATATCGGACTGGAATAATAGACCACCAACCCGGACGTCACACAAAAGACACAGATCATGGTAGCAAGAACACTCGTTGAGGCTAATGGACGAATTCCTATCCGTGTAGCGAATTTAGGCGAAACTCGTGTTACACTACAGAAAGGGCAGACGATCGGACTATACCATCCTGTACTACGGGTCGTCCGTTGCGAAGAACAACCTGTTGAGTGTAACAGAAAAGAGGCTCAGCGAACGAGTGTAGAGAAGCTCTTCCTAGAAGACTGGAAACACCTTACGAACCATCAATTAGAGAAGGGGATGGCATTTATCCGCAAGGAGAATGACATCTTTGCTACCGAAGACCGAAGCACCGGCAGAACCAACAGGGTGCAGCATAGAATCAACACAGGAGATGTTGCTCCGATCCGACAACCGCCAAGAAGACTTGCGTTTGCAAAACACCAAGAGGTGGCTCAGATGGTGGACAAAATGAAAGCAGACGGAATAATTGAAGATTCCTCAAGTCCGTGGTCGTCACCAGTTGTTTTGGTAACGAAGAAAGATGGCTCCACTCGCTATTGCGTTGACTACAGACGACTGAATGATGTAACTAAGAAGGACAGCTATCCGTTGCCACGTATTGACGACACCCTAAGCATGTTGTCGGGATCGCAGTGGTTTTCAACCCAGGACTTGAAGAGCGGCTACTGGCAAGTTGAGATCCACCCCGATGACAAAGAGAAAACAGCGTTCTCGACTGGAAGTGGTCTCTACCAGTTTAACGTCATGCCATTTGGACTCTCCAAAGCCCCAGCCACTTTTGAAAGATTGATGGAACTGGTTCTGCTAGGGCTGACATGGAAAACCTGCTTGGTGTACCTCGATGACGTCATGGTAGTTGGAAGAACCTTCGAAAAACATTTGAAAAATTTGGAAGAGATCTTCAGCCGCCTGCGGAATGCCAACCTTCAGCTCAACCCCAAGAAAGGCCGATTGTTCCAGACAGAAGTGAAGTTCTTGGGCCATGTGGTTTCGCCCAGCGGAGTACAAACAGCTCCAGACAAGATCGCGGCCGTCCGCGAGTGGCCACGACCAAGGGACAAGCACCAGCTGAGAAGCCTCTTGGGCCTCTGTACGTACTATCGCAGATTTGTCAAAGGGTTTGCTGACATTGCCAAGCCTCTGCACAGACTCACGGAAGACAAAACCCCATTTATCTGGAATAACGAGAGCGAAGCAGTCCTTTCGCAGGTTCAGGAAGGCGAAGAAAAAGTCATCGAATACTGTAGCAAGGTGCTTTCTAAGCCGGAAAGAAACTACTGCGTTACGAGGAAGGAGTTATTGGCAATCGTAAATGCAGTAGGACTTCTTCACAAGTACCTGTACGATCAACACTTCAAAATCCGAACGGATCATGCTGCGTTGAGGTGGCTGTTAAGGATCCAGAAGGACAGACAGCCAGATGGTTGGAGAGGCTACAGCAGTATAATTTTGAAATCGAACACCGACCAGGCAGATCGCATCAGAATGCGGACGCACTTTCTAGGAGGCCGTGCCGGAATGACTGCAAACATTGCAGTCGGAGAGAGGCATCCAAAGAATTCGAGGGCGTGACGAGATTGGTTCTGCAACCTCAAGATGGATGGACAACGGCGGAGATGAGGGCAGAACAACTTGGAGATAGCGAGATTAGTCCAGTTTTGGAAAGCAAAGAGAAAGGAAATCAGAGACCACAATGGCAAGAGATCTCGGACAAGAGTATTGCCCTCAAAGCACTATGGGCCCAATGAGATTCACTCAAGGTGGAAAATGGCCTGTTAAAGCGAGCATGGGAGAGTGCAGACGGAAAGTCGGTGACGATGCAACTGGTTTTGCCCAAGTGTCGCGTGAAGAAATCCACGGTGGAGTGTCCGGCGCACATCTGGGCGTGAACAAGACCATGGAAAAAGTCGGTGAACGCTTCTATTGGGTGAACGTTCGAAAAGATGTCGAGAGCTGATGTCGAAAATGTGACACTTATGCGGCGAGCAACGGTCCACAAACGCGTAGTCGAAGAGCCATGAAGCAGTACAACGTTGGAGCACCATTCGAGAGAGTAGCCTTCGATGTAGCAGGACCGTTTCCTACTACTAATTCAGGAAACAAGTACATCATGGTGGTCATCGACTACTTTAGCAAGTGGCCGGAAGCCTATGCCCTACCCAATCAAGAAGCTGTGACGGTTGCCAGGGCGTTGGTAGAAAATCGGATTTGCCGCTACGGACTTCCACTGGAAATGCACTCGGACCAGGGGCGGAACTTTGAATCTGGAGTGTTCCAGGGCGTCTGCGAACTACTGGGCGTGCGGAAGACAAGGACGACACCCCTGCATCCTCAGTCGGGTGGAATGGTCGAGCGTTTCAAGAAGACCATGGAGCAACACTTGTCCAAGGTGGTCGATCAACATCATTTGTTTTTGCTGGCGTACAGAGCGGCAATTCACGAGACGACCCACCAGACACCGGCGAAGATCCTGTTTGGACGGGAAATGCGTCTACCATGCGATCTGGCTTTCGGATCACCGGGACAAGAGCGGAAGGACGTGGGAAACTACGTAGACGAACTACAGGAAGCCATGTCCAGTATACACGAACTAACGCGCAGTCATATTCGCGTGGCGAGCGACCGGATGAAGACGCGTTACGATCTGAAGGTGAATTCGGCAGGATTCAGTGATGAAGACCTGGTATGATTGTTCAATCCTGGGCGAAAGAAAGGTCGCTGCCCGAAGTTACAATCCAGTTGGGAAGGCCCGTACACGGTTGTAAAGAGGATCGACGACGTAGTGTACTGGATTCAACGCAATCCCCGAGCCAAGATGAAGGTGGTTCACCTGTATCGTTTGGCACCCTACTCCGGGACAAATCACCAGGATTGAAGTAGATTGTTCGGGACGAACAATCTTTAAAAGGGGGGCAGTGAGACGACGGCGCAACGGCCCGGAAGCGGATGATGTCATGATGATCTCACCACGTATGGTAACGTAATTTATCTGGAACAGTTCACATGAGAACGACTGGGAATAATTGTTCACATAGGATGCTCTCATGAGTCTAGAAGACTCTGTGGCGGTGATCTCATACTATACCACGCTCGTACAAGAGAATGATCTCATTCTTCGAGAATAATCCATTGCGCCGAAAACATGATCTCAAGATTCCGGGAATAGAAAGAATCGAGAACGCCAGGAGCGGTATAAAAAGGGATCAAACGACAGAGCGAGTCAGTCTATTAGAAGCATCGTGGTCAGCGCGTGTTATTGTGAAAGTTTACACATAGTGAAAAGTTAGTCTTATTGTTAGTTTTTTTAATAAAAGTTAGTAGCTACGGTGTGCACCAGAATTTTCTTTAAATCCTCGAACCCGCCCGTCTCAGGCTACGTTACAATATATATTGTATATTTTATTTTGGGAATGACGTTTCACGGACAGTTTCATCAGCATGCATAATTTAGAGTTTTCCAACACATCCTTTCCTTGAGTCGTTTTCGCTGTTTCAGTTTTATTTGATGGAGAATTCTCAACGCAGCCTTCTGCTATGGTAGAAGACCGCCACCCATCGTGACGTTTGTTGACCATAAGATCTATAAGATATCACCAGTATAAGAACAAAGACTAAGCATCTGGTAATTTCAAAAAAGAAGCCACTGCCGCAGGTATTATTGACATTGTGTTAATTTCCACAGACTAAGTTGTCCATTATCTGAATAAATCTGCCCTTGGAAATCCTGGATTTTGGCCGTAAAGACATTTATATCTCCGACGAATGTCAAGAGCCTTAACAGAAACAACATTTATCTTCTACTCTTCTACATAATTAATTTTCAAATATCGGGTGTCCCAACTAAAATTTGAAAAGCTTTAAAATGATGTATCACACGACCCCCCATGCCATTTAAATTTTTTAAGGGGGTAGCTCCCCTGGCTAAAGGGGCAAGATCTAAGACATAAAAGTTTGGTACAATTTGGGCCCCCTTGATAACAAAATTGACCTGTTCGAGTGTTTTCTTCTAAGTGTTTCGAAATTCAAATGGTTGGGGGGTACAAATTTTAGTTGAGTATTTTATGTAGATTTGGAAAATATCAATTTCATGTTTTGTTTTTTTTTTTGTAGAAGGGAATCGATAAATGTTGGTCTGGATAGAGAATTGAATAAGCTTTAAAATGATGTATCACACGACCCCCAATGCTATTTAAATTTTTTAAGGGGGTGGCTCCCCTGGCTAAAGGGGTGAGATCTAAGACATGAAAGTTTGGTACAATTTGGTCTCCCTTGTTAACCAAATTGAGCGTTTTCTTCTGAGTCTTTCGAAAGAGGAATTGTTGGGGGGGTACAAATTTTAGTTGGGACACCCTGTATATTAACTCATTACATCTGTAGCTACACTCTACTAAAGAAGATCCAAATATCTAGATATTGTAACGTTGCCTCACTCGGGGGGGTTCGTGGATTTAAAGAACATGTGCACAACCGCATTTACTAAATTTTATTAAAGAAATTAACGATTTACTCTGAACAATTTGCAATAACTCTGGTTAGTCACTCTCTGGCTCTACTTTCTTCGCTGACTCACTTGTTCACTGCTCTTCCTGTACATTACTGGTCTTGTCGTCCTTCGCCCCCTTTTTATATCCCTCCTAGTGTTCTAGATTTCTTCTGTTCTGGAATGATGACCTCATCCCCCCGGCGTAACCGTTGTATAGAGAAACTTCTAGAGGGATGAAATGTAAAAATACAATTGAAGAAAAAGATTAAGAGAAATAGATAAATAAAATGTTATTAGAAGTATAAATATAGCTCCTTAAAGTAGAGATAAGAATATCGAGAAAGAAAAATCAAAAAAAACAACTAATAAAAAAGGCGATTATGTGGAGTTAAACAAAAAACACAATAAGTTATGTTATAAAACATAAACTAGGGTACTGTGTGTATGAAAACCTTTATAGTTAAAAAGAACAAGCAACAACAAGAAAGAAAATGTGAAAGAAAAAATTCCAAATGCTAAAATTCCATGATTTATTTCAGTATTATTAAAAAAAGCATTGTATTCTATTGGTGTTTTATGTCTTGTAACTACCTGAACATTATGTAATTTTATCTTCCATAATATTTTGAACATGGTTAATAATTTCTTCCCAATAAGTGTATCTTTCTGTCTCTAACGCATTTATGTAGATTTTAAAATATCTTTTGCTCAAAGTCACTTCTTTTTATTCTGATTTTCAATTCTTTTTAATTCCGCAGAGATTTTACTTCCAATTTTACTTTTATTTTCTTCAATAATTCTGTTATGTCTATTATCATTCAAGAAAAATTTGCCTTGTTGCTTTCGCTGTTAACTTTTAATTTTTCACAGAAATTATCTTTATAGTTGTCCCGTAAAAGATGAGACTTTTTAGAAGATGTTAACAATTTATTAAAAAGACACTCTAGTTGTAGCATTGTTCTAATGCAGTTATAGACACCGACTGCTAAGTTTTACCAATTCATTGTCAATGCACCAATTAATTATTATTAAAAGGTATAAAATCAATTGGTAAAGATCAGTGTACGTTTCAAACGAGTTCACAAAAATAAAAAAGAACACTAAATTTGTGTTCAACCAACGTGGGATCAATCAAATAGCCAGATATTCTATTCCCTGCTTTTTGGGGCACATCTGTAGATATTTTTTAAGAAGAATCTAAACCAGTAAAGCAGGAATAAATATCATTAAAAGCAATTAGATAAAGCGAGCCAGTTTCTATTTGAATAACATTTGAATCAATACATGGAAGGATTTTGTTGTCCCTGATGGCAGCTCCAATCTCATTACGTACGCTTGAATCATAAATGGTCCTACAAATTTTTAGAAAAAAATCAGATTTCATTTCGTATGGAAAGGATTAGAGAAAAACAAGCCATTAATATTATAGGTAAGTAATGAAAAAACTGAATCAATAAATCAATGGCAAACGTGAGAATTAGGTGCGGAAGTATCATTGCCATTCAACTTCAAGTAATTTATTATAATAGTTAATAAATTGTAAGGTGTATTAATAAAATCTTGGGAATTGTACTTCCAAGTATTAAATTTTACTAACGACCAACCACGAAATTTTATTCTGTGTTTTACATCACTTATCATAAACCTTAAGGGCAATGTTAAAGATAAGCCTTCAAAAAGAAAGTGAACGTCGACGTTTGATTTGGAATGAACCAGCGTGGAGGTTTCACGGAAAAGTAACACAGATACAAAGAAAAAAATGCTAATTAATTTATTATTCAAATTATTGATGATATTTATTATTAATTTAATTTAGTTATGATTTTGCAACTATTTTATGTGATGCGTATTTTGAAATGGGCAATAGTTTTTATCCAGTTTTTATTTCCATTCTTTTTTTTAGTGACATTGTAATTGTGATTGCAGATATAATTTAGTGGGGACGAAAATCACATCTGATGCCCCTAATGTTTGTGCAAAACTAAAACGTCAGATTCTACTAACACTACCAAGGAGGACAGTATTAGAAAATTCTTTGACAAAGGATTTAGATTAAAACATCAAGGAGGAAATGAAACCTTACGTTCAAGTCACCAAAATAAATTTCTTAGAAATTGCATTAAACGTAGAAGTGCAAAGCATTTCAAAAGTATCATTTTATGGTGACTCTTTTGGTGTTTCTTTTTGTCTACATACTTCAAAACGATTTTTTCGGAGATCAAAAGGTTTACGGATTTTGCGGGTATAATTTTCAGTTACAATGCTAGAGAGTGCTAATACAAACACATTTTCTATCTTTACTTTTATACTTTTCAAATAAATTTAAAGGTTTTTCTCCCCCATTTTCGCGAAGTGGATTCTCACTGATAGGTGATACTAATACAGCATTAGATTAGTAGAGTGAGTCATTAGTGTGAGATCGGCCTCTTATGTCTTTACTATTAATTTAATAAAAAATTGGTCAATCGATTAAAATTATGCAGGAAAAACTGTGCATTTCCTAAAAATATTTAACAACCTCTATATATTTTTATTTAACGTTGCGAATATATTAGAGAGATAAGAAGTGTATTTCTTTCTCCTTCCCCCAAATAGTAGACCATTCAACTAATTCATCCCATGAATAAAGAGTGTTATCCATTTTAATTACAAATTTTGTAAGAAACAAACGACCACTTCTCTTAAATATTACTTGACATTTTCAATTACACAGTCCACTATCAATGGGTATTTGATTATAATATCCAATTTTACAATTGATTTTAAGAAAAGTTTTAATAACTTCGAATCCTGTAGGTTTAAGAATAGGTAATGTTTAATAAAAATGAAAGAGATGAATAAAAGTAACATAATAGCGCAAAAAAATACAGGCTGTTATATTTGACAAAAAAAAAATTGACGATAGAAAGATATCAAAAGTGTTTTTTTTTGCCCTCCCGTTTTGTCTAACAATAAGTAGAATTAGACATACAAATTTAATAAATAAAGAATTTTAAATTAAAATAATTCTACAACAGGTAGATTTTCAGACAACTATGTCAGTTAGAATTTCAGAGTAAATTGTAGGCCTTGAAAAATTTTATAGGAATGCCAAGAGTACTGGAGTTAGAAAAATGTTCAAGCCGCTAAAGAATCCTGAATAGGTGAATCCCTGAGTCAAAAACCTGAAAATTAAAAATTCATTACATTTTTTCTTCAAGTGGCGAATCCACCACTTTACACCCTTTCTTCAATTTTCTTCTGTGGGCTTCAGGGAGTCATTATCTGTTCAAATGTGACATTGTAATGATGAAAACAGCTCAGAAATTCCACAAATTACACTCTCAAAGGCAGAATAAATTTTTTACATTTTTTCTTCAAGTGGCAAATACACCATTTTTAACCCTTTCGTGAATTTTCTTCTGTGGGCTTCAGGGAGTCATTATCTGTTCAAATGTGACATTGCAATTATGAAAACAGCACAGAAATTCCACAAATTACACTCTCAAAGGCAGAATGAATTTGTTACATTTTTTCTTTAAGTGGCGAATCCACCACTTTACACCCTTTCTTCAATTTTCTCCTGTGGGCTTCAGGGAGTCATTATCTGTTCAAATGTGACATTGTAATGATGAAAACAGCTCAGAAATTCCACAAATTACACTCTCAAAGGCAAAATAAATTTTTTACATTTTTTCTTCAAGTGGCAAATACACCATTTTTAACCCTTTCGTGAATTTTCTTCTGTTGGCTTCAGGGAGTCATTATCTGTTCAAATGTGACATTGCAATTATGAAAACAGCTCAGAAATTCCACAAATTACACTCCCAAAGGCAGAATTAATTTTTTAAATTTTTTCTTCAAGTGGCGAATCCACCACTTTACACCCTTTCTTCAATTTTCTTCTGTGGGCTTCAGGGAGTCATTATCTGTTCAAATGTGACATTGTAATGATGAAAACAGCACAGAAATTCCCCAAATTACACTCTCAAAGGCAGAATGAAGAGCGCTGAAAGGAAATTCAAAGTCCTTAAAAAAAGGTCCTGTAGTGACCTGAAGAGTAGTAAGGTATCTTGGAGTTCAAGTTTTCAATACTTTTGAGGAAACTTAAAGAATTCTAAAAATTAAGAAGGTTTCAAAAATTGTTTGAAATCCTGAGGAGTAATTTTCAGATATTATTTTCACAGTTTCTAAGTTTTATTTTCTTTGGTTTATACTTTTTATTTTTTTTATTCTTATTTTAAATAAAGCATTTTCATATAATAATAATCTACTCTTTATATACTTTTCGGAAGGAAGCAAAACTTTACCAATTTTACACAGCACCGCGACGCTTTTCGGAAAATAGCGCCGTTGTAGTAAGTGCTATCGAAAAAAAGTTTAAATAAAATATGTAGAGAACAAAATTGTGGTTGTACAATATATTTTGGTTGTATTCATTTTCTGTTTGCGACCAACAGTTTCCGTTCTACGGGGCGCCAAATTTGGGGGTTGATTTGCAAAATCCAACAAAATCAAATTTTCAGCGCGGATTACAACGAAGGTCGATCTCAAATAATTTTGCAATATTTTTTTTCTGAAAGAGCAATGTTTTCCGAGTTTGAATGTGGATGTCTCATTTGATGGATTTGGTTGCATATTACAAAAGATATGATTTTTTTAAATGTGCCTCTCCCTACACTAAAATAAGTCGAGAAATTCTGACTTTTATCGGTTTTTCGCTTATAACATGAAAACTGTGTGTCATTGCAACAAAAATTAAAGCTGATAAAATTTGCTACAAAAACCATATACCTAAGAAGGTACTAGGGTGAATCGTTCTCGAGATATGTACCGATGAAAATCTAGTCCAAGCAAATTAAACTTTTTAGAAGAAATAATTTATAAAGTTTAGAAATTTTGGTTATGAACTCCCAGAAGGCATCCAAATAAAAATCCGAAGAGTTCCTACTCTCCAGGGGAAAGCGTCATCCACTTTTGCCCAAAAAACCGCTCCCGCACGTGACGTCATGAAGCCTTTCTGCCCTTTTCTTGTAAACGGTAACTCTGATGAGAAAATGTTATATGACTTAATTATGTTCTCCATTAAATTCAGCATAAAATTGGTCTCATGAAGTTTTTGCCTATCTTCCACCCGCTTTACATACATACCGCTTTACACCATTTTTGCAAAATAAAAATTCTCCAATAAAAAAATCTAAAAATAATTTTAGACTTTCATAGTAAACATTTTTTATAACATTTATAATAAAACATATTATTAATTATAGTATTTGTACCTGCCCACTACCAAATTTGTAAAAACCGTCAAATCCTGAATGAAAAGGCAAACGCCTCTGAACAAATAATCTGTTTTTGTCTGTTCTTATTGTTGTCGGCACATCAAACACATTATGCACGTTTAGTGGGGACGTGCTTGTAAATAGACCTCCCTCATTACGCCTTTTTATATTCTGCGACTTGTCGCAAATCAGCAAAAATTACGTATTCATATATTAGCTTCATTCGGAAGGGTAAATATCAGGTAACTAAGTTGACGGCAAATAGAAAAACATAACAAAGCAATAAAATAGGTATACCTGTGACAAATTTACAAATCCACAAGACAGGAATATAATAGTATGCAAACAACACATTGTATAATAATCATGAAGAGGGTGACAAATAAAGGAAGTTGCCTCAATCTCAATAATTTATGCGAACCCCTAATAAAAAGTAGGTACCGATAGACGCAGTAAAGACGATTGGTTGACCCAGTAAAATAAGTTCACACCCACGTCTCTATTGGAACAGCCTCCCGATCCTTATTTTTTAGCTCCATTTTAAGTAAAACCACGGGTCAAAATTTATTTTGGTTTTCGGATTCGGAATCAGCATAACGGCTTTCATAAATTAAGTCTCAATCTCATCAATTTGTTCCAAACTTGACTGGTTTTTAATTGTTTTTTTGCAAAACCACTAGCACTAGGATTTTCAAAATAACATAGAGTAAAAAGTGTGTTCTGTTCTTTGTTGTCAAAGTTTCATTGAAATTGCTTCAGTCGTTTTCCTTACATTGGTTCTCAAAGTTCTTATGGAAGAATAACACGGAAGGATCCCACTATATTGAAATAAAAAAGTATGAGCCGCACACGATGTCTGTAACCTTCTATGCCAAAGCCTTTATAATTTTTTTGTGAAGCTGTGTTTTTAAATGCATTGTTCCTCAATAAAAAAAAACATCTACTTTTGCAAATAATAATATAAAAAATATACATACAGGGGGTTCCATTAAAAAGAAAAGTTGAATAAAGTCCTGGACAATTGGGCCCGGTTAGATAACTCTAAATATATTTAGGAAATGCAGTTTCTCCTGTACAATTTTATTCCATTGTCCATTTTTTTTTAAATTAATAGTGAAGGCATAAACCGATCCCACCCTAATGAGTCATCCTGTATATTCCAACAATTAGATTTAAGTGCATACTAACGTCTTAGTCTCCTTAAATGTGTGAACGTGAAATAACGACGCCCATCTAATAAACACGGATTAAGTACTACAACGCCTCACATGTAATAACATTTAAAAGCTTATATACATTAATGGTTACATTTCTTGCCGGCAATAAGTAATACATATTTTATATTATTTTAGAAACAGATGGGAGATCGTCTGCATTACTTTAATGCACATATAGGTACACATAAATAATTAATTGCTCAAATGAAAATGGACTGGAGAATGGATGAAGCCTCTGAACGTTTTTACAGATTAGATGTTCCAAGGCGAATGGCTGTTACGTTGTCTTAACGAACAAGGTCGACCAAGATAGATCGTAGTCGAAAAATAACATCCGTGGCCCACAACAGCATGTGTTATTAAATATGGCAGCCAATTACATCATTTCTTTTATCTACTTCCTTTTTTGTTTGTTTATAAAATTTCCTTTATACCGATTGCTTCACGCACATTCCACTAGAGATTGGTTTTGCAAAAACATACCTCGACATCACCTAGGTGGAATATTTGGATTCTGGAATTATAGAACATTACGCGTTTCGTTTATTAGCTACATCAAGAACTGATTGTAAGATTGGACCTCAAAGATACAGAGTATAAATTGTCAGTGTTGATCCAAAGTCACGTCAATATTATGGTTTTGAAACGTTTGAAGTCCTTTCATGACAAAAACTAGGATTGCCAACTCAGCGCTATTACGCACTATTATTGCTCAATTCTAATTGATATATAATTATTTCCTATTAGCGATAATGTGCGTAGTCAGTTATCATTTTTGTTATTGTCTTAAACATATATTTAGACAAACACGTTTATGTTATTTTAATAAAATTTAAAACATTAAAATTGTTTAAAATATTATGTATTTTAGAGTTGATACCGCAACTTAAAAAAAACGACCAAGAAAAAATTGTGTACTTTGAGACACTTTTAAACTTTAAACTTGAGTTTTCTTTTAGGAAATAACATGTATATAGGACGTCATCGCTTGATTATTATTATTTACAAATACCCCGAAATGTGCTTTAATGGCATCTCAAGGGTCAAATATCAAATAT
The DNA here is from genome assembly GCA_963583935.1 of Diaperis boleti. Lineage (NCBI taxonomy): Eukaryota > Metazoa > Arthropoda > Insecta > Coleoptera > Tenebrionidae > Diaperis > Diaperis boleti. The sequence continues at coordinate 24,107,958 of OY757249.1, forward strand.
TTTTAAAAAATCTTGGTATGACGCAAGGAAGTGAGACAAATTTAATTTGATTCTTATACTACTCTCTGTAATTAGTGTTTTATTTACTCACGTTTTAAGATAAGCGACAGTGTTAAAATTTAACCTCTTGTGATAGTATGACCCAAACCTATTTCATTAGCCATGGTGCAATTTTAAGAATACGACGAATAACAAAGGTGATTAGGGCACCATCTGAATCAACCAATTCGGGTTTCGATATAACATAATAATGTTTCTAGTACATAAATCATTTTATTTATTTAATTATTTGATATCACAAGTTAATACAAATTATTCCATTCACTAAATTCAATTAAACTGACTCATTGTTATAAATTCCAAGGTGCACTTTTGTGACGTACACGGTAATTTACTTGATTTTGCGATGTTCTGTAACATCTGCTGCTCTAAAACATAATTCGAGTAATTACAACAGATGCAAGCTTTAGAACATTTATTGCGACTAGACGTTCTGAATTAAAAGAAGTTTATAACATTTTTATTCCATTTAGGTAGAACAACAGTGTAATCGTTGTGTACAATCTGTAGGATAACAAAATTCAAAGTTTTTAACATGAACGAACGTTAATCAAATGGAATGTGCAAATCATTACCTACAGTCTATTAAAGGAAATGGCAGTTACAAAAATTGTGCCTTCCGACCTTCGACCAACTCAGATGTTAAGACTGATAGGAATATTCGCAATGAACCAATCGATTCATTCTCATCGTTTATGTTCTTTGCCACATGCGTGTTATCCAATTTTTAAAGTGTACGCACTATTAAATTAATATCGTACCACATTACAAGAACAAGAATCGTAACAATAAAATGGCGCTTCTGTTGGTAGGTACTGTTTGTATCACTATGTAGCCAGTAGGTACACGTTTAGCATAATCCTTCGCTAATGACTAGTGTTTAAAAGAAACTGCAAGCAAAAGTTTCCCGGATGGAATTTAATCAGTTTTTGAGTGTGTATTGCTTTGAAAATCGTTTTCAATGTCACTTAATCACAGTCTTAATTTAAGTTTATTTATTAGTTTAAATTAGATTGATTTAAATGCAGTTCCCTAGACGAGCGAATGTTAGCAAATAATTCACCTCTTTAACATGTCGACGGTACCACCGCTCTGTGTTGTTGCGACCTGACATTTTGTTATGAAACCTTCCCCACTCTCACATCTTTGAGGGTTGTCCTGAAACTGTAGCTATCATCCCTAGAATCCACATGGTGGTACCTGGCCCGCATTCATAGGCACCATATTTTATTTCTAAATTCTAAATACACCTGCAATTTTGAATATTGTTTCCTATTTGAATTAACTAACACTACAAAATACAATCTAAATAATCGTTCTTTAGAAACTTACCTAAGCACTCTCAATGGTATTGTCAAGTCGCGCGTGTGGGTGCCATATTTCTTTTGTTTGAAGATCCGAGCACACAGTTTCGCTTTTAAGGCGTCGATTATTGCATAATGTAAAAATGTATATGCAGATTTAACCTTTAGCGCCAGTTGCAAGATCTTGTATTACTGTTGTTAGTCATGGCCACCCATTATAAATTGATTAGTACCTGGTAACGCTACTCTACATCTTGTGGCTTTAAACCATGACGTCACAGTGATTAAGTTTCCTAATGCAATTTTTTACTTCAAATCGGATGGTCTGAGAATTTTTAATAGATAAACGATTTATTCTTTTTCTCAAGACTCTAATTCATACTCTTCGTTGTCCAATTGCATGCATTTCCGTACATCATGATTTAATAGCTATGAAAAATATTGATAGTCCATCATTTTTGACCAAAATCTGGATGTACCCACATAGCAAAATGTATTAAGTACATACATACTATTTTTGTAAATGGTACACAAGTATAGGTAACCAGACTTTTGTCAGGATACGGTGCAAGGGAAAATCGACCAAATGGCAACAGACATAAAAATGGTACCAATAACTAGGTTAAAATTAATACAAAGGTATCAAGTTACTCTCAATGCGACAGACAAGATAAAATAATGATGATAATACAAAAGATAAAATTCAAACTCATAATCTAGTTGATGGAATACAATTGCCAAAAATATTTTTTTCGTTTTTTCAAAAAGTCCTTCAAAATATCTGTCCAATTCTTTTTTGGTGACAAAAACAAAAATAATAGTAACAGTTATTAGAAAGAGCGAAATGTAATCGATATTACTATACGTATAGTGTGAATTCTGTAACTTCAACATGTCTAACCGCCATTTTCTGCGCGACCGAATCGGTTTGAAATGCACCAGTGGCGCCCCACACAATAATAGACACAGCAGAGGCATGCTAGCAGAAGGATGTGAGCCACTGGCCAAGCGCCCACCTCCCCTCTGAAGAGCCAAAATTCAAAATTAGACCCGTCCGGTCCCTAATTTTACTTCTGCGCCGGTTTATGGGTGTGTTGAAGTTACAGAATTCAGACTATACTTATTGATTGCCAAGGTCGCAGCTAGTATGAATAATTTTAAATAGTTTTACAGCTATGTCAAAGAAGGAAGTGCTGTTGGCAAAGTCCCAGAGCTTTAATATCATGTTTAGCAGCTGAGAATGCTTTATTGTCTCAAAGTTATGCACAAATGCATGATCAGTTTTAGGATAGGTGCCTCAAAGTGTAACTCATTCCAAGAAAAATCTCAAAATCATGTGGTGAGGTGCTGACTAAAATCAATAGATATAGGTAATTGGTGAAACACCTAGAACAAAAGTTGTGAAATCTGCCATATGTTATCACAATTATTAACTCTCATCAATGATTAAACAATTTCCTCAATCAGAGATATTCAAAATCATTTGACTATCAGTGAGATGTAATTTGCTGATTATATAGTGCTCATTGCAAAATCTGAACAGGCTTTACAAAACAATTTGAATAACCTTTTCAAGGACATCATATAGGGGGCGGAGTTATGACGTTCGGGTCTTATGCTGAAAACGAGTCGACAAACAAACCCTATTCGCCATTAGATTACACGTTAGTTTGTGCATAACGTTTTCGTTTTTGTGTGTTTGTCTCTCGGTTTTTCGGCATATATATTATGGCGTTTCCTGGGGCGATAGAAATTCCGATAGAATGAAAAATATGTAAGTGAAATACAAATATAACATAATAACCCAAGAAAATAATTACGTAGGCAGGCAGGCCACACAACATCTTAGACCTGGTGGTGGGGGTCTCCGGAGTATTACCGAATTTAGGCAATGTCCATAGACGCTTTGAGTGGACCAGCATCTATGAACCATCAAACGGGTTCCTAGATGATCAATCATACTTGATTCAATCAGCTTTTGATCAAAATGATTGACCGTCTAGGGGCTACTTTAGGACTACTACGAGACGAGCGAGCCTCGGCGAAGGGGTTACATGGCAAGGATGCATGCTCTGTGGGGTGAGAGACATCCAGAGCATCACTTTTTCGCGCCAGAAAAACTCCGCGCTCATGTGGCCTATACCTTCGTCGAATCAAATATGAGAGAGCGCCCGGACAACTGGTTGAGCCAGAGATCCGTCAGGCTGTTCGGGTAAATTTGAAGATGCCATAATAAAATTCCACCACCCAAAGCCAGAAACTCCCGATAGGATCCCTCTAGGGGGATGTATATATCTTGCTCATAAACGAGACGGTCTATCAAGAGGCACGAGGCTTTCTTCTTCGGTCCCACGTACTGGGCCTGAGAAGTTCGAACGTCGCCTTGAAACGATAGGAGCCGCCAGGCAGGATATTTCTCATACGCAGTGTGTGATGGAATTCATCAAGAAGATGAAACCTTTCACTCGAAAAATCCGGCGCATCGCTCGGGACTTTCGCCGGACCCATCATACGCTGAATATATAAATATGGGTGATTCTATTCTAACAGGTCCTGTACGGTTTAATTAAACTTAAAAAAATTGTTTTTTCAATATATTTATTCCACATTGAATTCTGGGTTAATAACTTTTGTCCTTAGAATTGTAACAACCTCCGGTTGTTGACGTCTTGACACTGAAAGCCGTCATTCACAACTTACTGACATTTCAAATTTGACATTATAACGTTGTGAAATTAAACTGAATGGGCAGCAGTTTGTGGGGGCATTTTGAGCATTACCTTTAGTGTGATTATCGTTCTGTATTTCAAGTTTAATTTCTACTTAGTTTAATTTCCTTAAATTAATAGAATTTCTATTCACATAACCTACTATTTTCTCTCAGCTGACGTTACGTCAAATATGTGTATCTGGCTGCAGTGTTACAAATAGCCGAACAAAAATAGTATCTTAAAAGTAATACCAACTCAAACAGTCCTTCTTGATCACTCTATAGTTATCCATATGAAAGTACGTCATCAATTTTCAAAAAGGTATGTCATAAATTTACTTGTCAGTACCGTGGCAAGAAGAAATTGAAATTTGCTTCTCATTCTCGATATTTTAAAAACGGGAAGAATGTTGATGAATCAAATTGGAGTAAATTTAAATATATTCTAGTAAAACTCCACAAACTTTAATAAACGTAAATTACAATCTTCGATATTTTAAAGTTATTGTAGCAAAATCCTTTCGAACTTTGATTTTTACAATAAAATAAAGTAATAACATGCATAAAAAAAAGTAAAAAAAATAAATTATAGAATCGAATAATCTTTAATCAAAAAAGTAACAAACAAGAAGAATGTTCTTAAATCCAAGTGGAGTAAATTTAAATTAAAAAATTTAAATATATCTAAATCGAACTCCACAAACTTTAATCAGCGTAAAATTATAAATGGTACATGTTTCGGCAGAACACTTCTGCCATCCTCAGCCCTTAAAGATAATTTTTTATATTCTTTAAGGGCTGATGATGGCAGAAGTGTTCTGCCGAAACATGTACCATTTATAATTTTACGCTGATTAAAGTTTGTGGAGTTCGACTTAGATATATTTAAATTTTTTAAAAAAGTAACAGTTAGAACAGTATCATCACTCATATAGCGGTACTTGATGATGTTGAGAATCAGAACTCTGCATTGCCAGAGTCAGCAATCCGGTGATTGCAAGAAAAGTTTCGATAAAGAGCAGACTATAGGGATTCTAAGTTAAGTTCTCATTTAAGAACAGTGGTGTTCAATCAGATAACCCCGGAAGAAATCGACGAGACCTTTAAGGGAATCAAAAATTTTGTGCACCAGACCTTTTGGCGAGCGGCCTATTCCGGAATGGGTTGTCGAAGGGCCAACCAAAACTGGCGATATGTCTCGACCTGTTAATGCGTGTTATAAACTCTTCACCCGACTCCTGTACTCATAAAATTTTACCCCGTGTTTTTCAAAAATTTTCGAACAGCAAGGCTATAAAAGGGGCGTGGACGGCAGCAAGGAAAACCTGCTAGTTATATATAAACGCAACTTATCTATGCCTTGGTTCGACTATCGTAAGGCATTTGATACATTAGCTCATGATTATTCACTTGCTCCAATGCCTTACGGTACCCGATCCACTGGTGAGATGCCTCAAACAACTGAAGACTCTGGATAACATCGACAGAACCGATCGAGTTCTGATATCATTCAGAAGTGGAGTATTTCAGGGAGCTTCCTTGAGTCCTCTTCTGTTTGGTATCTCACTGTTGCCGCTGTCCGTAGCCTTGCGCGGTGCAAGGGGTTTTCAAACATCTCACAAACTCACACCTCGGCAAGATTTGGTCTTCGGAACTGTCGGGGAAGAGCAAGGTTTTTGTCACAAACATGTTGGCCGTTCAGATCCTGCTCTACTCGTTTGGAGCAGTGAAATGGTTGGTATAGTCTGAATTCTGTAACTTCAAAATGTCTAACTGCCATTTTCTGCGCGATCGAGTAGGTTTGAAATGCACCAGAGGCGCACCACACAATGATACACTGAAAGAAATTGTTCATTCCTTTTTTACAAATTTGTCGTAGTATATACAAATTTATATTTAAAACCATTGAAATATTAAATTAAATGACTTTTTTTAATATGAAATACAACGTCTACATTTATATAAAAATACTTCTTGTGCTGTATTATGCTTTAATATCAAATACAACTACACGTAGTATTTTTTAAAAATGGTGTAATTTATTATTTGTGATTTTACAAAAGTTGAATTTCTAGTAGTATGAAATATTTTATGTAGTTGTAAATAATACTGCTATAGTTCTATTAGTAACAGTTTGTATTATAAGAGCAATTACACGCACGCGCATTAACATATTGCAAGAATTTTCTTGTAAAAACGTAATATTGCATCACCATCAGTGTTCAGCAGTTAGTTTGATCAATTTGGTTTGAAGGTTTTGTGGTCAATTTGAAGTACCTAATAATGGAAGAACACATAATTAAATGGGGTTTGGAATGCCTAATTCCTGTTTTTGAAGGTAAGTGTGTGTTGTTTTGCCACTAATTTGGTGGTACTAGTTGGATGTGGGTTTGCTTAATTATTTACTCGTGTATTCAGCTTTTGAAAGAAAGGCATCAATAGTGGGCTTCATTCTGTAACTTTGAACAGCGTGTTTCTCTAACATTGTAAATCCGATGACTTGATTGGCCATTGCAACAAGGCCTCAAATTTTTAAGATGGTATATAGGATAGGGCTTCATTCGTATACTTAATTACTTATATAATTATTTTGTAGACAAATTCTGCTTCAAATAACGAAACCATCAATTTATCTTGGAGTTTGCACAATTACACTCGATGAAGCTCTTAAAAAAAGACAAAGTACCTTTGTAATCATAATTTCCCTTAGTATTAATTCAATTTCATATAATATTTTTTTCTTTATGTCTTCAGAAATACTTGAACTTTTACAGACCTACAAGCTAACAGGCAAGTTAAAACGTCGAAAACTGGTAGACGTTGTTATAGATCACGAACTAAAAAGCAATCAGGTATGTATTTTTTTTAAGATTTTTGGTAATTGCACTGTGTACCTTTTGCAGAATTTCGAAGGATACATTTATAAAATTTTCATTTGACGATCATCCAAGCGTTTGAGGTTGTTGCTACAGAGGAATTAGGAGTATGTAGTTTCAAGAATTATTTTCGTATGCTCCTTGTACATATTAAATGTAAATTATCTGACTACAGAATATGTCAGAACTCCATCTAAACTAGCGCATAATTCAAAATATCAAAAATAAGTGTGATCTAATTTACCCTCAGAAAAGATAAAGATAAAATAAGACTTATTATTTTCTCCAGTTTTGTTTTCCAACATCATAATTATAGCAAAATTCTTTATATACAATTATGTTTAGATACTTTTTGTTATAGTAAGTGTGCTTTAAATACCAGATAATTATGTTTTTCAGAGTACATAATATTATTATATTGTTATTTTTGTGTCTAATAAACGTTTATTTAATATGATTCTTCTCTTATGGTCTTGTACCTTTCTCTCCACCGCCTTAACACAAATACATAATTGGTGCGATTCTGTATTTGCACACGTTAAAATTTTTAAGAGCACTATTCTGTAAAGCTGATTGGATGAATCGTTACCATCAAAACGAGGAAATCATCCAAACAACTTTACAGATTAGTCCTGTTAAAATTTTTAACGGGTACAAATACAGATTATATAATTACTAAAACTATATTATACAATTAGTATATTCAACAGTTACTGTAATAATATAATATACCATTAATGTAGTAGTAAGTTATACAATTACTATAAAAGTATATTCTACAACTACCGTAGTAGTATGCTATATAATTACTGCAGAGGTATTTCAAACACATCGCTGATTTTTGTACATTACTACTTTCAAGTGTATGTTATAAAATAAGATGCATACAGTTTTTGTTGTAGTATTCAATACAAAAGTAGTTGCAGGTAAAATATATAACTAGAACAAATTGTATTTCATACTGTTTTTTGTATATTACCGACAACAATTTTCTTTCAGTGTAGATACAGCAGAGGGATGCGAGCCACTGGCCAAGCGCGACCTCGCCTCTCAAGAGCCAAAATTCAAAATTGGACCCGTCCGGTCCCGAATTTTACTTTTACGCCGGTTTATGGGTGTGTTCACACTATACTCGGTCTTCACTTTGACGTTGAGCATGCTGGGCCACATTCTATTAGCGAGCTCAACTTGCTCAACTCTTACAGCCCACGTCAGAAACTCAGTCAAGTCAATGCATAACGTTTTCTTCAAGAACATGGAAAACCTTGGCTTACCCAAGAGGTATACATCTATAGTCTGAGACTGACGAGTTCATTTGCTCCGCGCAAGGTGGTGTAATTAACACCTTGGTCTATCGCAGCCGCGTAAGCTGTCAAACTTGCCATCGGAGAGCTCCCGAAACAACAATGAAACTTTTATTTGACACAATATTATGCGATAGACCACACGCCAGTGTTGCGTTATGTCCGGAACGATATCGCATCCGTAGTGGAGAACGAAAGGTGCCGAATCTACTGGAACTATTCATTTTCCACCGCCAGGCAGATATCAGCAAGGGGCCGTCCCTTAATTACGTGAGGTGTTTTTCTGTTAATTTGGACCCCTCCCTCCCCCTTGATCAGATTTGGTGAGATTTGGTGAAACCCCCCCTCCCCCTAACGTAAGATTTATCCCTTACAATTTTTAAATAATTAATTTTCATGTATGTTCATGTATTTTGCTAAATACCAGTAAATACCTAAGCGTTAATACTGATGGAATATAAAGGGGAAAAATAATAGCGCGTTTAAGGGACACTATAACAAATTTATTTAAATTACATAACAATAAAAATAGACTACCTTCCCTAATTTTTTACTTACTCCATGGACATGGGCGTTCTGTATTGTATGAAAGATTTTTTAACGCGGCGGGGATTTCCACGATTATATAACTCATAATAAATTGAGCCAATAGCAATTACAGATTTTCCATAGTTGTATATAAGTGAGTATACCCTTGACGACGGGGTATATTCATTTCGGTGTTTCGGCTGGATCCAACAATGAACTTTGCCATAGGAACGATTTTTTTATGATTGTTAATCAACGCCAGAAAAATCATTAAATCGTTATATCATCGTAATGAATACCACTCGAGCATTGAAAATAATCTGATTAAACTATCCTCGTCATTCGACGTATTCCGCGAGATACGTCTCAGGACTCGGAAGTTTAATCGATATTTTCTATGCTCTTGACTTGAGATTTTCAATGACCCCCTGCTTCCTTTAGTTGAGATTTGATGAGATTTTACTGTACGCCTCCCCCCCCCCTTTTTAAGCTCACGTAATAAATGGACAACCCCCAAACACGTCTGACGTGGCTCTGACCACTCCACCAAGTAAATGTTTGTAATTTACTTCTCGGAGCAGAGAGTAATATATGCATCAAGAAGGAGGAAAAATGAACAAAATATCAAGACCTGCTGTTTAAACTTCGCACGCTGTACACAACCTACCTATACGGTAAAGCTGGTCGTTCTGGCAATTGGGTGCATGAGAAGCCTCAAGGCTTCAAAGGTCTCTAATCTCAAGAACATGAATGGCTCCCGAAAGCCTCCAGAAAAACTTTTGCGTAGTTACTCACTGGGGAGTGTCTACGATGTGCTAGCAAGGAACCTCGTAAAGGTCGGAATCACGAGCATACAATCAGGAGATCTAAGAAATAATTTAGAAATAGGTACTATTACAACCTAAATTGTTGTAATGCCCTGACAAAATTTAGAAGTGTGGATGGTGACACAAGAAATACAGCTAAGTCCCCAAAATCATATAATAAACAAATAAAAATAATACAGAAACTTCCTACAATTATATAATATTAAATAACGTGGTAAAAATTGAAATTATAATGACTGGATAACAAGTTGTTGCAATAAATTACGAAATGAACGATGAAATAATAAAAAAAAATGACAAGTTAAATTATGACTTTTGCACTTTACCTATGTTAAATTACATTAAGAAGATTACTGAACTTTTTAAATGAACGCTAATATAACAAAAAACTAGATGAATTGATAACACATAAAAAAAGATATAATAAAAAATTGTCAATTACTTATCTTCTGAAACTATTACGCTTCCTGCCGGTTTTGGAGCTGTCCTGACACCTTACTATTTACTTTCTGGCGAATCCTGCGAGTCTGTGATACTGCAATTCCTGCTGGTCCTGGGAAATGACACCAGTTACCACGTGAAATATACTCCGTGCATCCAGGAAAGAGTTTTCACAGCTATTATCCCTTTGAGGTGGTACAAATGATCCTAGTAAATGCTGGTGAATTTGCCTATCTCTCTCCGAAATCTCAACATTTAACGATTTTTTATCCACTAACGCGATTTCTCTGGAGCAATCCCTTTTTCCAGGAGCAAACTTTACGTGAACTCGTCAAAATGTCGAACGAAAAAAAAAAGCGTATCTCGGTTTAGTCGCGCGGCACTGCGAACCATAAAACAGAAAGTAGAGAGTAAAATGAGATTTTTGAGACAAATAGTCATGAATGAAAAGGGACAGGGAACGAGAAAATCGGAAGATAACCGTATAAAAAATGTCGTTTCACTCGTGCTTTTATAAACCCCTTGTGGCATAAAGCATCCAATTTACAGAGGAACTCGTATAATAATCTATTATTATGTAGGCTGTAGTTCATATAGGTAAGGTTCCATATTTTGTGGGGTGTTTCATCATCCAAAACTATGAAGATTCCCATTAACAAATAGGTCTGAAAATGTTTCCTGTATCTTGTATTAGGGCTCTTTAAAGACGGTAGGTACTCCAAAGTGACTTCTTCATTTACTAAAATCATTAAAATCTTGCACTCAAGGATAATATTTTCTTCCTTCTACAAGAATTAGTTTTCGAGAAAGTTTTTTTTATCCGCTTAACAAATTTCCTAAAAATGGTCTGGTCGCTTCACTAGGTCGGGGTGCTCAGCGATTGTTACTGTTTTCCCTGTTTTCCATTACTCTTTTCCAGATTTTTCCAGGCCTATCTGTTAATAATAAATACAATGTACATCCCTTTTGTCAAGTTAATTATTAATTAAATACCTAACATTTAAATAAAATATTTCATGTATTAAAAAATAAAATAAATATTCTGATACAGGTCTAAAAAAAATTAAGTCGTCACAGGACGCCCGGCAGATGTGAAACATCGAAATTGATAGTTGATTGATAAATAAATATGCAAATAAATTAATATATTTTTTCTTCAAACGTCAGAAAAACGTGACATTGTATACACCAATACGTAATGACAAATGGGAATTTCTCTGCCATGGTAGACAAAGTAGTCTAGCGGCGCATAAAGTCGTCTGGCGACGCATAAAGTAACCTTGACATTACTTACGCTGGTGGTCAGATTTTCGGCGTTTAAAGAAAAAGTAACATGTTTTATTTGGAGAAAAGTGGCTTTTCGTAGCTCATCAATATTTGTCAAACCCACAGACTTCCCACGAAAATCCTCACTTTTGCTACTAATAATATAAATTACTATTTCTTATTATTCTTACTATAATAATATATACAGAATATAAATATAAGAAAAATAAATATTTTTAATAGGTACATATAGACTTTTTTACAATGGAGTTACAGAATATAATTTGATGTATCTTCTGTGATTTCTGTAATAATAGTAGCTGTTGAAGGTGTATTCAACGGTATCAATGAAAGGATTGGCCGGTTGATCGTCACTGTCAGAAATATTTAAACTCAATAATACTGTCACTGATTTAAAATCTTTAAGCACTTCAAACAATGTTCTTTAGAACACAATAAAAGAAGATTTCAGAGATTCGGATTCTCACGCACGCACGCTTTAGTTTTCACACAGGAATAGACATATTTTATCAATAATTTGTGAATTAACCTCAACGTATAGGTATATGTCGTCGGGGACTTTTTAAGCTCTAGAAATTTTCTATAGAAAGCATTCGTATATGTATCTCTTATCGTTAAGGCAGCGTTCGTAAAAACCGATTCGCTCAAGAATTTTTTCGTCGACTTATACTTTGCAAAAATTATCTCCACGAAAAGACCTTTTATTTTAACGGGATAATATGCAGCCTAGTCCACCCCGAAGGTCCATTCTAAATATTGGTGGAAAAGGGAGGAAATGTGAGGAAAGAGCGCGGGCAGAAAAGGGGCGTGATACTGTTTTACGTGACAACATTCTAATCGGTTTTTTCTCCCATGTCGTAGCTAAAGATGTTACACATCAAAATTCCCGAACTATGGACTAATTTCAGTATAAGGGCAGACAAAATAAATTTCATGCATTGTATTATTACATTTAGAATGCATTTATTCGGCTTCCTAAGTTTAGATAGGGTTGAACAATCCTATGGTTTATATTCCGTGTGTGCGGTGTAGGCATTATGCCCGCGGGAGCCCAATGTTCTCAATATTAATTTAAATTTTTTTCAAAAAAAAAGTTAAATTCTCTGACTTTTAACTAAAAATAATAATTTCCCTGACTTTTCCCTGTTTTCCATGAACAATTTCCTGTCGCGAACACTCTTTAATTTAAATGAAACACGACGACTTCTGAGTAGAGGGTTTATTGTATCAGCCATGAAGGCCTAAACCATATACTGACTAAAAACTACAACTTAGATCTACAACGTAAACTTATTTACTATAGGGGGGGTTAGAATAGAGATGGTGTTGGTTGCGTAGGTCCGATTGGGCGTACGTAACAATTTCCAATTCCCTGACTTTTCCAGGTTCTCCAGGTTTTCCAGGTCGCTGAGCACCCCCTGTAAGGTATACAACGTGTCCCAGAAATAAGTACATTAATTTGGAGAGGTGGTAGAACTCATCGAGTACAACAACTTTTTCCTTTACCATTTTTTCGAAATCACATTTTGAAATTAGAATTTTACAACCCCCAAAAGTAACGATACGATACGCTTATGGGTCTTTGCCACCATAATAATGACCGTGAATTCTGTTGTTTTTCTGGGAGGAAGGAAATATTCACACTTTCTCATGTTATACTTTTTGTGACCTTTTTTTGTCGCTGTGTCCCGAGTAAAAATGATAAGCGCACCTACCTGTTATTAATTAGTTTAATATCGGACTTTACCACAGGTCGTCGTTAACTCTTCCGTGATTTTTTAATTTTTGTGGTGGACAAACTTTGTGGTCTGTTCTTGTGTAGTTTTGTTTTTAAAAATTTCCAATTTTACATACAATGATTACTGGAAGATTTGCCTTAATAAATCCGGACAAACATGTGGTTCCTGAACGACGGACGGTGTCCTTTGTCACTACGCTTTCAATATTGTGCATAGAAAGAAATGAGGGATCAATTTTGAACATTTGTTGTAAATGTTTGTGGACCTAAATGTTTGCCGTGTTCAACCTGCAGATGAAATGGAGGATTCTCTTATCGTAAGTAACTACTTCTGCATTTTGAGACATAATTTTGTTAATAATGTAATTAAGCAATGAAAATAATGTGTAATTTTTATTTCGGTATCATGTTTTATAGATAAGTCTCTTCAGTTCATTTTCAATATCCCACAAAGAAACAAAAACAATGTGAAAATAAAAGAATTTTTTGTATGCTGGGTTTATCAGTGGGGATTTATAGAAAAACAATCCAGTAGCTACACAATTTTAACTCGAAAACTAGAGGGTTTATAGAAAAAAAGTATTGAGAAATTTTGTTGCTATCACTCGATCTATGTTTTGTTAAAATTAATGTTCTTATTTCTAGGACAGCCTGTATATGGGAACTAAGAATAATAGTAGGTACGTTGACATAGGAAATCTGCTGTAATGAGGTAGTGTACTAAAAAATAAAGTTTTTGGAAAATACAATAATCATTGAAAAGTGTATGGTTTAGTGATATTATGATGAAATTATACTTACTGAAAATGCAAAAAAAAAAATTGAATTGAAATTTGTTTATTTTTTTTGTGAGAGAACTGTACTAGTTTAAAATACTTCATGAGTGGCCGACAAACGAATTAAGTGAGGACCTTTCCATTTCTCACTCTTACTTATTTTAAAAGTATTTCTTTCCTTTTCGCTCTTAATCCCTCCATACTCGGAAACTAATGACGTAGTTATTCGCCCGCGAAACAGTGTTTTATTTATTTTATGAAAACGGTTGATTTGAGCAAAACGTAAAAATAGGAGTACTCTATTTTAGGCAGTTTTATCTATAAAAAAAGAAAATTTTGTATACTACTCAACACTAGTAGCTAGTAGTCTTTTGAGACAGTAAAGCGAGTCGACCATGTTTTTTATAAAATTTATTGAGCACATCCAAAGACAAAAATCTGTTATTGTCGAAACCCGCCTTTTTATAAAGAGCACCATTTTTGGAAAAAAAAAACAACTAAAACACCGCCATTTTATTCATTATACATCAAAATCTAGGGAATTTTATTTTTATTAATTGGGTATTACATATTATTATAGACAAAATAACGACAATATATTCAATATTACAATATAGTCGCGTCAATGAAGTCCTCAGAAACAGCACCGATTTTGATGTTTTTTTTTTTTAAATTTTCGTTTTTGTTATATTATTTATAATCAGAAACCTTTTGAAGCGGGGATATAACTATTAATATTATTTAAACAATATGTACGACATTTATCTAAAAAAAAATTGTTTTGCTTTTTTTAACAGACTTCAAAAAAGGAGGAAGTTACCAATTCGGTTGTATTTTTTTTTAATGTTTGTTCCCTCAGACCATTTATATATTTATATATCGCTCACCGATTTCTTCGTCAATTGTGGACCGATTTACAAAATTCTTCTTTTATTTGAAAGCGTATACTCTTAAACTGGTTCCATTATCAAAAAATCAGGATCTGACCAGGGAATCCCATGGAAATCGAGAAAAATCCTCAAATTCTCGCTCTCTTTTATTAACCGACTTCATGTATGTTCACCGATTTCTAAGTCAATTGTGGACCGATTTTCAAAATTCTTCTTTTATTTGAAAGGGTATACTGTTGAGGTGGTTGCATTGGGGAATCAGGGAATCCCATGGAAATCGAGGGAAATTCTCAAATTTTTCCTTCCTACAAGTATTAATGAACAATTTTTAATTATTTTTTTATAAACGTCTAAAATAAATAATCCACAATTCATAAAAATTTATTTTACTTTCGTATGCTATTTGTAGAATAAGTATTGTTTGAAAAACTCTTTTTTTATATAAATACATTGTTTAAACAATATAAATAATTATTTCCCCACTTCGAAAGGTTTCTGATTTTAAATAATATATAAAGACAAACATTCAAAAAAAAAATCATGAAAATCGGAGCTGTTCTTGAGGACTTCCGAAGATTGCCTGTTTTATGTATTTATTGACTCGACTAATAGAACCCATCAGGAGGCACTGGAGATGTGCGTGAAGAAAGAGTCCATTTACAAGTGGCAGCAAACACGAAAGAAGAAACTATTGATCGACGGATTAAGGTACAGCGAGAGCTATTTAAATAGTTTCTACGAAATTTTCTTCAGATTTAACATAAAATTTCTTGCGTCAAACACCATTTGATGGGTGCTGTTCGCAATAATTTTTGCCAATATTTTATTCATATGAAATAAGTTGCCTACATTGCTTCTTCTCAGCAGTTATAATTTTCTACATATACTCAACTGAATAAATGATTATCCAATTAATATTGATTACACAGTATTATCGCCTTGCGAACTTTATTAGGTAGGTACCTATACTTATAGCTGTAGGTACTATGAAATTGTCACAAATGAAGAAAGAAATAGGGTATGAGTTACATGTTGGTATTGCAAAAAAGTATAGAAGCATTTAGAGCGTAATTATAATTAAAACTTAAAGCACAAGATAATTATTATTATTCTTATCATTTTAATTCCTTCACAAGTTGCCTAATATTATGTACCTAAATATATTTACAGAAGTTAAAAAACAAAAGCCTTCCTGATAAGTATAATTGCCTTTCGCTTTTACTTCATCCAAAGTGAACATGAGAATGAATGATAAATAGATTTTTTATACTGGATAAAAAAACGGGAAATGAAATTTGACCTAATGTGAATTGAAATTTGAATTTGTCAATTCTTGTACAAACCATGCATTTGCATAACTGACATTTCTGACACATAAGTACAGTTTTATAACCTAAATTTTAGAAAGCCGTTTTAAACTATGAAAAATTAATATAATCTGACAGAACTTTTCCCGTTTTATTTGGAGCCAACCGTTTGTATAAATTTTCGAAGATTTAATTCTAGTGTCCCGATAAAATTTATGTTAACAATGTTACGTCCAAGTGGGCAAATCATATATTGTAATATTAAATGCATAACTTCGATTCGTGGTAAAATATTTACTCTGTAACTAGAAACCGAGGAAACAATAGTCCCAGACAAAATACCTATTTCAAGGCTGCATATACCTACACGACTCTTAAATGAATTAAAGCCTTAACATTATAATACAAATTTAATTAATCAATACTGGCGGGGTTTCACTTTTCTGTTTAAAAGAATCCATTAGAACGTTAATGGAGCCGCAGAGTTTGTAATGGTGGGTGTAAACGTCGTAACATGTAATTCTATGCATAGATACAAGAAATATGCACAATATATTTCAAGATAAAACTTAAGTGCTTTAAGATAACTTACCTGAAATAGTTTCCAAGTATTAAATGATGGATTTTACATGTGACTCATGTAGACTCTTAAATATATGTTATGGGTCAGACGATTTTTATTGTTAATAACATTAAAATTACAAAAGTGAAAAAGGAATAAATGTACTTAACTAGCATTAAAATAAGCTTGTTGAAATTTTACCGCAACAGAATCAAGATGCTGGTCAGAGAGATGGTTATCAGGTACTATACAGTTACACATGATAATAAGGCCAACATTACTCGAGATATTGGTTGAAGAATCTTTTCACAATTATGAAGTGTTTATTAAAAAAGGCGTGAATCACGACGATAAGGATAAAAAACCACCGCCATCATTGTGGGTACGAGATGACATAATTTTTTAACCGCCAAAAATGTCTAACGGTTTTCACGTTCTTATCTCACTAAAGCAGGAAGTAAAATTCGCAGCAAGCCATGGTGCGTAACAAGTCTTGTTGCCATGGAAAAGTTGGCCCGAGTTTGGGAGTGCCAAGCGCCGAATACTTGGACCTCATTGGTCCGTCCGGGCCACAAACATTATAGGGAGCCTAAAATGAGCACGGAGTAACTACGTGGCATGCTAGAGAGACATGCTATTCTAGCAGAAATTCAACCTTGGAATGTATGAGCCACTGTGAAAACATCGGCCTAGACGGAACTGGCGAATTATTTTTTGCGTGAAAACGTCGGTTGGACGCAAATCAGAACCGATTGTTATGTAAATTGTGCAAAAATTTAACAAACAATCCCCAAATTGCAAGTTTGTCTGGGGTCGCCAGGGAACAAAAGAACCCTTTGTTGGAACGCCTTGGTCAAGGTCGACGAGAGGCCGAACCAAACAAGAGGGGAACGTGACTAGTCCAACCCCCTGACACGCCATCTCACCCAGTTCCGCCATTCCACAAAATAAAGAGGGAATATGGATCATCGGAGCAAAACTAGCGTTACGTAACGTACAATTTAAAGCGATTACAGCAACCCGGTAGGAACTAAAAATACGACTGCTGTTAAACTTTTCTTCTTGTGGTTGGAAATTTAATGGATTAATAGGAGAGAGAAAAAGACTGACTGTTTTAAAAAAAGTAAGTCCAATCCGCTCCCCTGTTCACCCATTGGTGGTCTTCTTAGAATTAGGCCTATTAGGCCTTACGAACTACGAACTACAAACATTCCGAACTAACACAAAGTTGATGACGTCATTAATTAATCACATCACGAGTACCACGACTTCCGACCAAGTGGTAGCGACCAATTATCACTGACCTCAAAACACAACGGACGTGTTTACAAAAGCAAAAAGTAGAGAAAACTGGATGGTTATGTCAGTTGTCGCAGCAAACCGTACAAAATGGCGGCGCGTTCGCAATGCGGAAGTCGCAAAGTAGGTCGGCTAAATTTCCAGTGGTGTCACAAGTTTACCATACCGGACTGAATCTACACTTTTCAGAGGAATCGACACTGAAGAATTAAACAATGGTGGCACAATTTCGCGACCGTTCGGAAAAGTGAAGCACACACCACCACAGTTTCTGCAAGATTAAGAAGCGCGGGGTTTTTACACATCACACTAGGGCTCCGCGAGGAGTGGGGTGGCGGCTTTCGCTATCGCATTGGTCTGGTGCGACCCCCACCCCGTCCGCGAGTACTATTAGACTGTGACGCAATGCGCACCATGCTACCACTTCCTAGGACACGAGAAAGTTTCCCCCCGTTTTTCGAACAGCGGGGAAAAGAGCGGGTTACTGAACTGTTGCTATCTCTCTCCCACCGACACACGTGGCAGTTCGATGACCTCGACACACGTGTACTTTGTGCTGCAGTATTGCGCAATGCAATTTGTGACGGAATGCGGAGGACGACGATTTCCTACATTTTTTAACAATCCGATCACCATCTTTTTGAATTAAAAGAAATCCCGATCGCACTCGCGGAAACGCAACGAAAAACGCTGATCGGAAATGACCAAATCTCGCGGTTACGCAGTCAATAACGCGCGTAATGGTTTTTTCCACCGAGAATGGAACTTTCACTCAACTGAACACACAAAATTTCATTGCGTTATTAAATAAATGAAAAACTTTCACGAGTTACAACTGCCGCCGAACAAAAGACATTGGAGGCGAGTACGCTCGCTTTCAAGTATTGATCAGCCTAGTTCGGGGACACTCGTACGGAGTCGGTACGAAAAACTAGGTCACCAGGCGCATACACGTGCCAAGCTCTCGGCCTTGGCTTACATGATAGGCGATAATCCAGAGTTTGAGCTACATGCGTTAGGGCGGGTGCACACTGCATCAAACTAAACTGGCGCCTTTTCGTACTGATTTTCCTCCGGGCGATGCAAGTTTGTTGCGGAATCTGCACTGCGATCGACTTGTATGGCTTCCATATTTTTTGGTACAGTAGAACTTCGACAACTAGCAGGGAAGAAACGTCGGTTTTCCATGAAATCTACCTAATATAATTCATCACATACTAGATTGGAGTTCACAAAAGCACGCTAGGTATGCACATGTTAATATCCAAACAACACACGTCATTGAAGTTCAATAACTTCAATAATTTGCTCATTTTGGATGTATAAATCATTCATGAAGACCCTGTATAAGCATTATCAAAATAGATTTTAATTGGGGCACACTGTTTAATGTATAAACATGTATCAGAAATAGGTGTAGGAATTTTAATTTGCACAACTGGCACCCAAACTAAACAGGTCCAGTAAACTTTAGAACACGCAACTTTCAACTTTTTAAAGCAACAAGATAAAAAAAATTGAAATAAAATACAGACTGCAAATTATCTGCAATCCGATGTTTTTTTTTAATATGATTTTAACGTGCTACCTTGAACTTTCAAACAATTTTACCGATGTCAATAAAGGTATTTTTACGATTAAAAAATTTGCGGGGCCCCTGTGCAAAAATTAGAAATGTAAATTTTTGATAGGAGTAGTCCGAAAAAGGGATAGTATGGATAGTGTACCTATGCCAAAATCGCTAGGAACTAAAAAGATTTCTAAAAGAAGGACGGTTAGAAATAATATCTGTTGTAATATAAATGAGAATTAAAGAATTTCTAATTATTTCTGTGGGCGCTAAAGTCTACCATAGCCCAAAACCACAGTAAATTAATATTCACAAGAGGTAAAATTAAAATCTTATGCCTATCAAGGGTGTCCTTATAATGGTCTTCATAAAATATGCATTAAAAGTTTAAAAATATGTATGAAATAAAACAAAAAAACCAACAAGTTTTGATTTAAGGGGGCACTGCACGCATCTTGGAAATCTGTGTTGGTGAGTACCGCAAAGTTCGGAATAAGACATAAGATACCTACGTGCGGAAAATTTTATTGTTGATACTGTGTTTGATATCTACTACTGCTTGAGTGTCGAGCTATGTCGAGCGCTCGACTCGATTACTTCTCAGAATCAGATCTGCCGTGAATAATTTAGTTCGGAACTCATTATCTTCATTTACGGATTGGATTAATTATTTGAGTTCTCAGATTGTGGATTTGCCGAAATATAAATATGTTTGAAATTAGTTTGTCCTGGACCAAAGGATAAAACAGATAAATTAAATAGAGCGTGATTAAACAAAATAATGTTTTTAATGTATCAAATTATTGTGTATTTACATTTCTAACATAATAGTGTTGCACATAATATCACATTTAACACATTAAAAACAAGTACTTGTACCGCAATGTTTTACAATAAAAAATCTTACGTTAACAATTTAAAATTGGTGACACCTACATATTATATACCGGGTGTCCCAACTAAAATTTGTACCCCCTAACAATTCCAATTTCGAAAGACTCACAAGAAAACGCTCAAGCAGTTCAATTTTGTTATCAAGGGGGACCAAATTGTACCAAATTTTCAAGTCTTGTATCTCACCCCTTTAGCCAGGGGATCCACCCCCTTAAAAAATAAATGGCATGGGGGGTCGTGTGATACATCATTTTAAAGCTTATTCGATTCTCTATCCAGACCCAACATTTATGGATTCCTTTCTACAAAAAGAAAGCATGAATTCGATATTTTCCAAATCTACATAAAATACTTTACAAAAATTTGTACCCCCCAAAAATTCGAATTTCGAAATACTCAGAAGAAAACGCTCGAACAGGTCAATTTTGTTATCAAGGGGGACCAAATTGTCTCAAACTTTCAAGTCTTGTATCTCACCCCTTTATCCAGGGGAGTCACCCCCTTAAAAAAATTAAATGTCATGGGGGTTCGTGTGATAAATAATTTTAAAGCTTATTCAATTCTACTTTTATCGATTGGTTTCTACAAAAAAGAGTATGAATTTGTTATGTATTTTCGAAATCTACATCAAATACTCTTGATTTGGAAAATAACAAATTCATGCTTTTTTGTCGAAACAAATTGATAATAGTAGGTCTTGATAGAGAATTGAATAAGCTTTAAAATGATGTATCACATGACCCCCATGACATTTAATTTTTTTAAGCGAGTGGTTACCCTGGCTAGGGGGGTGAGATCCAAGACTTGAAAATTTGGTTCCCCTTGATAACTAAACCTGTTCGAGCGTTTCGATTCTTTCGAAATTGAAATTGTTGGGGGGTACAAATTTTAGTTGAAGAGTGTTTTATGTAGATTTGGAAAAGAACGAATTCATGCTTTTTTTGTAGAAACGAATCGATAAAAGTAAATCTGTATAGAAAATTGAATAAGCTTTAAAATGATGTATCACACGACCCCCCCCCCCCAATCCATCTGAATAAGGGGGTGGCTCCCCTGGCTAAGGGGGTGAGATCTAAGACTTGAAAGTTTGGTACAATTTGGTCCCCCTTGAAAACAAAATTGACCTGTTCGAGCGTTTTCTTCTGAGTCTTTCGAAATTGGAATTGTTGGGGGGTACAAATTTTAGTTGGTACACCCTGTATACATATGTACTACATTATAATTAATACTTACGTAATGCTGAATGCTGAAAAGAATGAAAGAAAAAATATGTTTCTCTTTCCTATGGAATTATACTTACAAATTAAACACAAATGTCGAGCAGAAAAAATATCAGCTCTTTGTTTACAAGTGGAGCTTGGTTGTTTTAAAAACAGTATCGAGAAGTCGAATACAAAACAGCGTTTCATGTTCCGCGATATTCAATATATCGACTGCCCTACGTCATCTTTGAATTACTTCTCGGTTGCCTATATTAAATTGTTCCAAAACATGGGTTCACTTGAGCCAAGATTACTCGACAACCCTTTGATGGATTTCAAAAATCTTTTGTTTTATGAAAAGAAGAAAGTTCAACGCCGGTACTTACGAAGTCCTTTTTTGATTTTTTCCCTTTGGTACAATCAAAACTTTGATGCAAAAATAACATATGTTTGAGCGTCTTTAGCAAAGTCCCTATGGACTTTTCGAAAAAAAGGACTTCGTAGGTACCGTCTTTCAACCTTTCTCAACGAGTCCTTTTTTTATTTTTTTTATTTGGATCAAAAATAAGGTCAGAATCCTGTCCCACACAACACGTTGCAAATTCATAGCTGCAGTACCCCCTTAAGACAAATTTAAAATTTATAGAGCGAAATCAACAATCTTTTCACGAAATATTTTTCTCGCAAACTCGACAGCATAAAACATTTCCATTGTAAGTAAAAATTCTATTATTCACGTAGAGACCCCTTTTTTTTATTTCTAAGCATCGTATACACTTTGGATTGGGCACCAACATAAGAAAGACTCTTGAAACTATTGTGTAAAACATGATGCGAGTTTTTGTGATACACTTTTATCGTATTTTTGAAAACCTAATTATTGTGTAGGTACAATTTAATTATAAAAAAAACTACATAGTAGTTATCAAATACGAATGTGGGTTTCATTTATTTCATACTAGCTGACCCGTCAAACGTTGTCCTGTCCAACTTTCAATAAATTTGTTTTTGGTCAAATCGCAAAACAACATAAAAGTAAAAATAAATGTAATTTTATTTTAATTAAGGCTGCCAGACTTTTCTCCAGAACTTCCCGATTTTTTTCATTCAACTGAGCTATTTCCATCCCGGGAGCATAACGAACAAATAAAAAAAAAGAATAAAAAAAAATATGTCTTTCATATTGTCAGTTCGAGACTGCATACAAAAATTATTATGATTTTTGCAGTTTGTCCGAATTTCCTTTGTAATTGTCTCGAATTTTATTTTCCTGAAAACTTTTCCAGGACCATAACGAACAACACAAAAAAAGAATTGCGCGCATATCCATCGTTCGAATTGTGCGTTATGATCTTGAGTTCATAGAAAAAAATTAAAAAAACAAAACCAAAATAGAAAAAAAACACTTTCAGTTTCCAATTTTCCGGTGGATTCTTCAAAGATTTTATTTCATACAAACCTTGTCCTGACAATTACGAACTACAACAAAAAAGAAATCAGCCAAATCGATTGAGCCGTTCTCAAGTGATGCTCTTTCATACATGCGGCATTGATTTTTATTTATATATAAAAATACTACCTAAATCTCGGGTTAGTTCCTTTATAATAGACTAACTGGTACCCGGCGCACACAAAGAAAACTATGTCTAAAACTGTCACTGTTCAAAATTAAAAATGTAACTTTCGAAAAAACTCGATTGCTTTTTTGGTTTTCATCCGATCGCTACCAAACTTTACAGGATCACCCGCTGGGCTAATCTGAAGATTGCCTGAAAATTTCATCAAAATCGGTCTACCCGCTTTGTACCGCACAAAATTCATAATTTAGTTATGTAATGTTTTTGGGAAAAACGATCAAACAGGTCGATTTTTGTTTTTAAATTGCCATCTTTTGACATAAAAATTTTGATGATGAGGTCATCTGTTTTTGAACTATGACACCGTCATCAATTTTATTAAATGGAAACCCCTAACTATTTTTTGGGTTTAAATGGTTTTTAAATTTTCGTTGTTTGCTTGCCAAATTTATTGTTATTTTTCATTTTTTTTTTCAAGGAATAAATTTTTTATTTTTGATGTAAAACGTATTTTATCTCAAAAATAAAAGTTACGAAAGTATCACTTTTTGACTCCGGTTGAATTGTGAATTGAAAAGTCTATTTAAAACCCAAAAAAAAATTTTGGGGTTGTCATTTAAAAAAACTGATGACGGTGTCATAGTTCAAAAACAGATGAGATCAAGAAAGTTTTTATGTCAAAAAAAGTCAATTTAAAAACAAAAATCGACCTGTTCGAGCGTTTTTCGCAAAAACAGTATATAACCAAATTATGAATTTTGTCCGTAACTTTATATGATCACTCTGCTTTGGCATTCCACGCCAAATCGGACACAATTTGGCTTTTGCATCTTCAATTTTTTTCATATTTTTTTATGTTGTAGTATCGGTTTAGAGAGGCCTCCTTGATTTTTTTTCAATATTTTTGGTAGAGCCGTTTCCGAGATACCGATTCTTCAAAATTTTTTTTTTAATTGCCCATAACTTTGTAAAAAATGGGCCGATTCGGACGTTCTTTATTTTTTAATTTTTCTTTTTAACACTTGAAAAAATATATCGAAAACATTTTCAAAACCGTATTTCTATAAGGTTTTCAAGTTTTTAATATAAAATGTTGATTTCCAAAAAACACGTACTGATCTTGAATTTTTTTTTTTTTCTAAAAAACTGTCACTCAGTCCGCAACTTTTAGGCCTGGACCGATAATGGGATAACGATGGGATCTATTTTTTTTTTCAAATTTTTAATTTTCCATGTTTTAGTCATCAGTATACTAAAAGTAAATAATAACCTCTTTTTTAGGCCCACCAGTAATAATTATTGTCATCTATGAAATTAAATAGATATACATATATATCTCAATAATTTAATGGATAATAACCGTTAATTTTTAGTTAATACAATTATTATTATTAATAATTAATTATTAATTAATTATTACAACATAAAGAGTTCAAATAATCAACTTCTTTTAAAATGAGTTTCTTTCCTTTAGATATCCATTAAAAAAATGAAATAAGAATTAATACTGTAATCGTGCTGTCTGTTTTTTTTTTGTGGTGCCAATAATTCACACTCTATTTTTGTTTCCATAACAACGTAATGCTTCTAATATAGGAAATGAAATTTAGGAAGTTACTATTTGTACCACAATAGTTTAAACAAAAACGTGAAAATTTAAAAATTTGAAGAAAAAAAAATAGATCCCATCGTTATCCCATTATCGGTTCAGGCCTAAAAGTTGCGGACTGAGTGGCAGTTTTTTAGAAAATTTTTTCAAGAAAATTGATCAGTACGTGTTTTTTGGAAATTAACATTTTATATTAAAACTTAAAAATCTTAGAGAAATACAGTTTTGAAATTTTCTTCAAAAGTGTTTAAAAAGAAAAATTAAAAAAAAAACGTCCAAATCGGCCCATTTTTCACAAAGTTAAGAGCATTTAAAAAAAAATTATGTTTATTTTTGAAGAATCGGTATCTCGGAAACCGCTCGACAAAAAAAATTGAAAAAAATCAGGGAGGCCTCTCTCAACCGATACTATAACTTGGATTTGGCGTGGAATGCCCCATAATTATATAGATACATATTTCATTCTTTTATTTAATTACCTTACTTTTAATTTTGTTTGACAAATAAAAACAATTTTTTAATAGTAATTTGCTATAATTTGTCAAAATGACAAGGAAGCACATTTATGTGTTTCTATATGGTAGATATTTGGTGCCCATTTTTTTATGTACCTAATTATTGTAGGTACACCCAGAAAATGTGGGACCAAGCTCGGTCTTGGTATTGTTCCTGTTCTTGATATTGTTCTTGCAGATTCAGTAAGAAGACCGAGACGAATCTCGCTCACCACTATCGGGAGTCATTCTTCAGAAATTAAAAACTTAAAAAAATATTGTTTCAAAAAGTTTTTGAAGTAAATACTTCTTTGCGGACACTTGACTTGGGGAGTAAGTTGGTGAATGCCTGACGAGAGCGTTACGAATAGTGTGATCAGGCGGAGCGAACGGAAGTTTTAATAATAATAATAATAATTAATTCATAGATTTTTTTTTTGCCTTAACGGGATTCGAACCCACGTCTTTAGGTTGTGAATTCTCGCTTCACTCCATTCAGCCATTTGCGTGTGTCAGTTTTGTATGCAATTGCGGTACTTATCTTAATCGCTACACATGATTGCCGACTTTTCGCTGACGACAAACTGAAACATGCATTATCCAATACTGCAGACGGTATTAATTCAGGATTCTCTAGCTCCGTTTATAAACTTACATAAATTAAGAGCACTTTCACAATGGCTAACTGAAGTTTTACTTCAGTCGTGTGGTCTAAAGCACACTCGTTTTTTTTTCAGATAGAAACTCGCGTTTGTCAAGCTAGCCTTGGCAGCTAATACGAATTACAGAATACGCATTTCGGAAACGTAATACACTTAGTATATAACGGTAACATAAATTAGAACATCGTTATGAAAAGAGAATATTCTGAACCCAGAAAACCTGTGCCATCCACTTCAAAAAAAATTCAAAGGGCATATTTAATAAGTATTAAAAATGTTGTGTGCCTCACCTTTATAAGCACACGACTGAAGTGAAATTTGGTAAGACGGTGGTAGGAATCAGGTTTATTTCATTATTTTCTGATACAAATGTTGCATACAAGTGGCTTAATTATGGTAACTATCGTGTGTAAATATCGAGTGATTCTGAAAGTAGGTTAAAAATTCTCTGCAGAAAATTATCTCCTCTGAACCCGAATGTTAGCGTTTGGTGCTCTATTCAGACATACTCCTTTAAACACCAACCACAATATCACAACTCGCTCGAAGACCGCAGAGCTAGAGTGAAAAGAATAAACACTTTCCCACTATACCCTCGAGATCTTCAGCGTATCTATGTATTTCTGTCCCTCCAAAATTTTTAATGGAGAAAAATCGCTTCCCTACTTTTTCACTTCCAAAAGTACCAAATGGAATCTCGAAACGTGCCCCATTTCTTCGTATTTTGAAATATTTTGATTTTTTTGCAATTGTAAAATGGTAAAATTCCAAAAGATTCCACAATAAAATACGGCTGTACACACTTGCCCAATTTTGTTTTAATTATTTTATTTTGGTTGATAAGAACTGAATAAAATGCATGACATTAATTGAATAATTGAAACAACAAATAGAAAGTAGATATTTAAAAATTGATATCATTAATGTAGAAAATAATAATTTTAATTAACAATACTAAAGTGAATTTTGTTACGAAGGCGCTTGAACGGATATGAATGGAAAAATAACTGAGATTTTTTTCAGGCAATTTCGACTTTTTCTGGCAATTCAGACTTTTTTCTGGCAATTGCGACAGGGGTGCTGTCTTGTTGCCCAAACTTAAAAGATGAAATACTATCTACATTTCGAGTTTCACTTACAGGGAAATATGACCATTTTGGAGATGTTTCTTTAAGGGGTCGAGCGCGTAGCGCGAGGCATCAATTTCAGTGATCCACGGAAGTTGTCGTCTGTGAAAATTTGATTTTCTGTCGATCAATCCTAAAATATGAGATACTCTCCACATTTCGATTTTCACGTACAGGGGAATATGACCTTCTTGGAGTATGTTTTTTTAAGGTGTCGAGCGTGCAGCACGAAGCACAAATTTTAGTGATCCACGGAAGTTACCGTCTGTAAAAATTTGTTTTTTCCGTTTATCATTCATAAAATATGATATACTCTCCACATTTCCACATAATACTCTCCACATAATTGCCAGAAAAAAGTCGGAATTGCCAAAAAAAAGTCTGAATTGCCAAAAAAAAACTGTTATTTTTCCATTCATGTCCGTTCAGCGCCTTCGTAATGTAAACCTAGAAATAATTCATAGTAGGCAGTTGAAAATATGAGTCCTAAATTTGGTGGTCTCTTTCATAACGTAATGCGGGTTTGTTGGATAGCATGGGAATTTACCTTCTCTGTTTATACCATTGAATTACAGTAGTTGAAAGAGGATATGTATGTTTGTACGTATTTTTAAAGCCAGGGGTAGCAAACATTTCAATTATGGATTATTATTTGCAGAATGATATTAAAGCCACTGCAGGTTTCATAATTAAAGTTTTATTAAATATTATTTATTCATCTTGGTCTTACGGGACTGCAACTCCCGAAATACCCAGTATACACATGAAAATAATCAATAACACGATGTGAACATGTTATGGATGTTATGTAAGAAACGCTTAAAGCGGTAATAAAATTATGGCTATTTGTCAATGGCGCAGAATTTTTTTCGCTAAGAACGTCGTGACATGTGGTAGAAGATTTATTATAAAACTACAATCTAATGTTTTTAAAGGGAGGTGCTTTAACGCAGTTACCTACAAATACCTAAATTGCGATTACTAGGTTATACTCTCAATATAGTCTTACACAACATTTTGTCAATCTTGTCAAATGCATTGTTACCCTGATGGTGAAAATTTACCAAAATCATTTCAATTTTCAAAATACTTCAAAACAAACTAATTCCGAAATGTTTGTAATCTAAATGTTGTACAAATTGCAAAAAAATAGGAGTAAACTGTAGGCTATAATCTCCCTAATCAGAAACGGCTAGACAATGTAGATAACTGTTCCAAAATCTGGGTTATCCGATTAAATTTCAAAATTTTATTTTTTATGGAAAATTTTAAGTGTTCGAGGCTAGTATGAAGGTCGGTATATCAATACAAAGGTACAGTTGCGATATATAAGTGAAAATACCGATAAGGATCTCTAATAAAACATCTGAACAACCGCCAGCTCGCCAAACATTTCAATCAGTTTTCAGTAGATAAAGAAAAGTGAGAGTAGTATCAAAATCAAACAAATACCTATAAAATTTACACACAGGAATAACAGCAGTAAACCCAGATTAATAACAATGGTAATGTCCGCTTTGTTATAATTGCACTTGGAGCATCCGAGATGTTACGAATTAGTTCCAGGCTTTTAAAGGAAGGATTCAAGTTACGCAACATCGAGAAAAGCGTGTTAGTTTTTGCAATTCAAAACAAATATTACCTGACATCCTGCTAGCTACTTTCTAAAAATGTTGCAATTAGCCCACGCAAAACCCGTAAACCTCAATAAAAGCCACTGTTAATCCACCAGAATGGACTTAACGAGAAATCACATATCTAAGAACAATAATAAAGAACACCTTTGACGGTGTCACTTTTACAACTGTTACTGGGTAGTAAAACGCGGCCAGCACGAACACGTAAAATTCGTGGAGGATTATCATCGATCCTTTTGACTGTTCCAGCAGCCCCCCATTGGCACGCAACTTGCAGCGCACCAGTCCGCGCAGTAATTTACCATGGTATCATGAAGGATATAATTATTCGCGCGCAGCGTCACAGTCTTATCCGAAAAAAGCTCTGGGATGTGGACTGTCGGTTTGTTAGACTGTTCGTTGTTAGTGTTAAATCAATAGAAAGGAACGTTCACATTCTAACACAAATCTAGTTCAAGGGATACAGAAATATGTTGGTTTAATTCCATTTTTATCGTTGACTGTGAAAGGTTTTCGATGATTTCATTAATGCAGCTAATTATTTTAGTGGAGTGTATGTCTCACATTTTTCCACTTTAGTTGTTTATTTTCTTGGATGCGAGTCAATTTGTGTCAAGTCACAGTAGGCTGCACCGTATCATAAAGCATTGAGGGAAAACTCGCTTGTGTATAATTATGCCGTGTCCTTGGTAAATAAAATATTATGTATTGGATTTGTCGTTCATAAAACAATAACGCAAGGATAGGTATTATTAAGATTACATAAGGCAGGAAATCGAAAGGTCGGGGGAAAATAATTTAAACGCACTTTTACAACTGGGTCATTTTAGGGATTTAGAACTGACTGGGAATGCTTTAAAATATCTGGATATCGACATTTCGTCTTAATAAGATTTTGGTTTTTATTTTCATCCGATTTTAGAAATTCATATCTACTTACTATGTTTCTGTCATACCGAAATTGTGTATGGTGTGATAATCTGAGCCTGCGGTAATCCGGATCTTTTTTTATAGCCCGGTTGTTTAATTATTTATTTGATAATAATCCGAATTTGAAACTAAACATCCTGAAAAGTGCCAAAGGTCCTAAAAAATCTTGAGACATTCTGAATTATTCTAAGAGCCTAAAATGAAATGTGAGATGTAAATGCGAAAGGCAATATGAAAGAAATGAAAGATTTAAATCATGCCAATATAACTAATATAACTAAATAAAATCATGAAATGCAAAACATAAAATATAGAATTTGGAATATAAGCATGAAATTTGAGATGTGAATTGCGAAATCCAATACATATGAAATATTATGAGAGGTGAAATATAAAACATAACATGCAAATGACGAAATACAGTAAGAAATATAAAACGTGATAATTAGTTTTTTTAAAAAAAAAAAACGACTTCAAAAAGCGAGAAATAACTCAGTACATGTATTATTACATGTGCTACCTACTGATCTGTTTGAAATCGGTGCCAAGCCAAAGAGGTTAACAAATTTGTAACCTATTGGCATTATACAAATATATCAACATATGTCTGCCCGTTTGGGATGTTTTGCTCAGAGCGAGCCCCCCACCCACGCTCACGCATTCCGGCGCGCGCGCGGTGGGACTTGCGATGTGACGGGAGCGGACAGCCTATCTATCTACTACCAATTTTTTTGGCTTGGCACCGACTTCAACCAGATCAGTAGATAGCACATGTAATAATACATGTACTGAGTTATTTCTCGCTTTTTTGATTTGATTTTTGATGGGTAGACCTAGTAAGGACGCTGCTCGAATGAGGAAACGACGGCTGGTTGAAAATGAAGATTAAAGACGCAAACTATAAAAAATTAAAACCAGAAATACTGAAACAATGATGAATTAATATTACTACCTGAAAAATCTAAGTCAATGATGACTCCCAGACGCAAAGACCTGCATAATTATTGAACGACTACATTCGAGAGAGTTCATAATAATTATAAAATGTGAGGATTTCGCCCGATTCCCATGCGATCACCTCATCAGTTCCGGACTTGCTGAAAATGGGACTACCTCCGGAGTATACCATTTCAAATAATAGAAGAATTTTCAAAATCGATCCACAATTGACGAAGAAATCGCTGAACATACATAAAAGGAAAAATTTGACAATTTTTCTCGATTTCCATGGGAGCCCTTTATCAGATCCGGACTTGGTGACAATGGGACCACCTCTGGAGTATACCCTTTCAAATAAAAGAAGAATTTTCAAAATCGGTCCACAATTAACGGAGATATCGGTGAACATACATAAAAGGAAAAAAAAAAAACATACATACAGCCCAACATAGAACCTCCTCCTTTTTTGAAGTCGGTAAAAAGCGGAATGCGAAGCATGAAATATCAAATGTGAGAGACGAAATGTGAATCCTGGAACAAATAATAAAATGCACAGGATCTTCATAAACGATTCATACATCCAGTAGGTCCAAATTCTCAATGAAAATTTTGTTTTCCACAAGTAACACGATGCATGAATTATTAAATTTACAAAAACCCGATACTACATGATTACGTATAATGACACGTAAAACGAAGCACAAAACACGAAACATCAAAGTTAAAACAGAAATATAATTAATAAGCATAAAATTTGAATAATGTAATGCAAAATGAATGTACCGAGTTAATTTTGAGACTCTTGGTCTATGTGCTCCTATTGGCCTTTTTAGTAGTCCCTTTGGTCGTCTATAAAACATATATTATAGTCCAAGCAAATCAGACGAAAAAACGCCGAATAGAAGAATAACTTTATAAAATTTTGAAATTTTGGTTGTGAACTCCCAACAGGGACGCAAATAAAGATCCGAAGAGTTCCCACCCCCCGGAGGGAGCTTTATCCACTTTTACCCAAAAATGCATCCCCGAACGTGACCTCATAAAGCTTTTCTGCATTTTTCTCGTAAACGATAACTCCGACAAAAATTACCCCCGTTTTTTGACCAATAAAAATTTATTGCAAGTGTTTTATTCAATATGGACTTTTTACAGAAAAAACTGCTCTACAATTTTGTTTCTACACATTTCTTGCTCCCACTAATGTTTTTCGAAATAATCGCTGCAAAAAAAGGGGGTTGCCTTCACCCTGAAAACTATACTCATTTTCCAACGTCTATTATGAGCGTTGGGTGGGACAGATGCAAAAATTTCATGAGACCAATTTTATACAGAATTTAATGGAGAACATAATAAGTTCTATAACATTTTCTCGTCGGAGTTACCGTTTAGGAGAAAAATGGGGAAAAGCTTCATGAGGTCACACTCGGGGGCGCTTATTGAGCAAAATGGGATGAAGCTCCCCCGAGGGGGGGGAACTTTTCGGGTCTTAATTTGGGTCCCTGCTGGAAGTTCATAATCAAAATTTCAAAACTTTATAAATTATTTCTTCTAAAAAGTCTAATTTGCTTGGACTATAATATGTCTTTTTCTACTTTGCGTTCGTACTTAGGCTATTACGATACGGTTTTGGGTGTCATAATAGACAAAAGCGGTGTTATAATAATTCTACTAACAATAGGATAATTATTTTTTTTAATATTGGCAAACTTGGAAATCCCAGGGCAATCCTATAATACTTCGCTGTCAAGGTGTCAACTCCAAGTGGCTGGCAGAGGGAACAACAGCAACAACTGTTGATGGGAATTGGCATTACTATATTGTTGGCACTTGTTTGGTGGCTTCACGTGCTTTTGGGGCACTTGAGCAATTTTGTTGCCTGGTGATCGTCAAGCTAGTACATAACACAAACAAGTACACTGATGGCGCTTGCCAAAGACTGTGATGCCACTATAATAATTGTGGTGTTTGAAGATGTTTGTGTCTCCGGTCAGTGATTACGCGGATAAGGGGGTCCACTTGTTTGTGCGGCGGGATTTGATTCCAAACATTTTCTGGATGGGGAGATTTCACAACCTCAAAACGTCAAACTTTTCTGCAGATTTTGTGTTGTTTTAAAATATTTAGAACAAACGGATCGTGTTCATCCATACCTCATTAAAAATGTGTAGAATATTTTGGTATGATCATTTCTATAGAAAATCTTGTAGTTTTTTGGGTCGTTTATCCGACACCCAGAATCATTTATTGACGTTTCAAATTAATTCCTTTTCATAGCCGCCGTTAATGCACCTCGCAAATGTGGCCAACCGCCAGAAATTCCCTAGATTGTGAAATTTGATTAATTTGTATAAAAAAGTGGCAAAGTAGAAAAAATACTGTATGATAACTCGTTTATAAGGCATTTTGTCGCACTTACTCGTTTAGGGCACTCCTCGCTACGCTCGTCGTGCCCTAAACCCGTGCGTGCGACAAAATGCTTCTTATAAAACTCGTATCATAATATACTATTTTAGACTCTGTAGTCTTTTCCTACTAGTCTCTTTTGTTTCTTTTCTTTTATTGTACCGTTCTTTTTAGTATTTAATCTGCTTAGTGTCTATGGTAGCTATAGTCGCTGAAGCTCTCTTATTGTTCCTATATATTTATTTATTTAGTGTCTTTATTCTGTGTCGTGTCTTTAGTCTTTTTTGTCTTTTGTCTTTATCTGGTATTTTTTGTTCTATTTCATTCTATGATCTCCTTGTTCTTGGATCCTTTTGCTCACTTTAGTTCATTCTATTGTTTCTATCGTTATTCTAGTCGATTTAGTGTCTTCATGCAGTATATTTGATTTTTTTTTTATATTTTTAGTCCTTCTGATCGCATTGATCTCTGTAGTTGTTTTTAGTATGATTTGTTTATTATGTTTGCTTTATTGTGCCACAATAGAACGAATGTCACAATGCCTCGTTAAACGAGTGTAATATACTATTTTTTCTACTTTGGAGTTCTTCGTTTTATGAAAACGTTAAAATTATGTTTTTTAAATATTCTAGGGATTTTTAGGATTACGTTGTACTGGTTGTGTTTGTGGTTATGTTTTTTATCTGGAAAGTTAACACTTGGCTTGACCTCGACAGGAATTGGCTAGAAATGCTCAATACCAACGTAATATACGTATCAAATAAAAAAAAAAACAAACAAACAAAAGCAGTTGCATAATAAGTTCCATTATGCAACTACTTTTAGTGTCATAATGAACAATTTGTGACACCAAAGTAGAAAAATTAATTTTTTCGAATTTGGTTTCATAATTTGCAAATTATAACACCAAAAACAGAATCATAATGATCTAAATTATAATTCTGTTTTTGTAACTTTTCTTGTCTTAATGTTGCCTGCAACTTTGCAACTGTACTCCAATGTGACCGCGACAACGACGTTATAAACGTCAACTAATCGCGCCATATGACAGATGTGAACCAGATGTGAACGAAAATAAACCAAAGAGAAGTAAATGACTTTCGTTCCATGATTAGATGTAAACATTGGTAAAAGCAAGAATTGAAAAAATGGCAATCAAACGTGAGGTACAGCTTGCGTCTGCATAATCAAAAGCTTCCAAATCAGAAACGTCATTTAGCAGATATACCAATTATATTGAAATACCACTCGTGTTATTCAAAAGTCCCAAAGTCATCAATTTAGCACAAATTTTCAGTTTTTCTTAATTAAATAAAGCCAAATTTGAAAAAAATAGTATATTACACGCGTTTCACAAGCCGAAATTGTAGCACTCGTGCCTTTGGAGCACTTCTCGCTGCGCTCGTCGTGCCCCAAACTACTCGTGCTACAATCAACCGTCTTGTGAAACTTGTATAATAATATACTATTATATAACACTTGTTTATTATGTAGTCATAATAACGCTGAATGGACGGATTATGAGGTCTATAAGACACATGTGACATGAAAAAATAATTCAACGGTTTTCTAATTTGTCATAGCAACTCGTTCATAAGCCAACATTTTTGAACGTCAGATGAACGTCAAAATTTTTTGGGTTTTGATGAATGTTCAAGAACTGTTACAGAAGGGGGTGTTGGATAAAAATATGTATTACACACGTGTCTTAACAGCAAATAAGTCACTCAAGAAAAATTTGCCACTCGAGCAAGTTCTCGTGGCTAAACATTTCTTTCGTGACTTATTTGCCTTATAAGACACTAGTATATATTTGTCTTTTTGTCAATTTAATGTCTTTTGTCTCCTTTGTCTCTGTTGTTTCTTCCATTTTTTGATCTCTGGTATCTGTTATCCCAGTTTCTTCTCCCCACACTTATTGGTCTGTTTGTCTCTTCTATCTCTTTTGGTTCTACATACTGATTGTTTTGCCTCTTTTTTTAAATGTTTCTGTTTTATCCCTTTTGTCTATTTGTGTCTCGAGTCTCTTTGGACCTTACGTTTTTTTTTCTCTCTTTAGCATTCTTACCTCTTTACTCTCCTTAGTTTGTACTCTTTAGTGTCTATTTTTTTGTCTTTTTGCCTTCCGTCTCTTTTCTCTTTGTCGTTTTATCTATTTACCCACTTTAATCTCTTTAGCTTTCTTGGTCATTTCGTCGCTCCTTTATTCTTTTAAGTTCTGTGCTCTTTTTGTCTCTCTGGTCTCATCGGTCTCTTCTCTCTTTTTGGGCTATTTGTGGTATCTATCTCTTTGATGCATTTTGTCTCTTCTGTTTGTTTATTCTGTTAAGTCTGTGTCGTTTCTTTAGTCTCTTTGATCTCTTTGATAGGCTTGATATCTTTGATCTTTTCGGTCCCTTCTGTCTCTTTTGTCATCTTGCCTCTTTTTTTGTACTTTGCGTCTTTCTAGTCTCCTTATCCTCTTCACTCTTTTTGGTGTTTTCTATTTCTTATATATTTTTGTCTGTTTTGATCCTTAAATCACTTTAGCCTCTTTAGTTTCCTTGATCTGTTTTGGCTCTTTAGTCTCTTAATTTTTTTTTTTTGATTTCCTTAGTCCCTTTAGTGTCTTTACTATCTTTGGTACTATCTTTTAATTTTAGTAGTGTTTTTGTGTCTTTCTTTGGTCTGGTTAGTGTTTGTAATCACTTTAATCTGGTTAGTTTCTTTGTTCGCTTTTCTCTCTTTCATCATTGTAGTTTTCTCTTTAGTTCCTTAAATTTAGCAATAATATTCAAGAGGAAGAACAGGATGATGATCCAGAAAATTTAAAAATTCAAAATTCCGATTATTCGAAAATTTGGATCGAGGGGATTAACGAGTTACCACCATATATTTTTTCTTATACCTTTCGCTATCGAGGCCGAAGAGCCACCATGTACTGCTATCCTAACCTATTATTAATCTTTCCTAGTTCTTTTATAGTTAGCCTGTACTTCTACCCTGCCAACCGCCCCCTAAGGGTAATTCTAATTCTTTCCTTCATCCATTAATTGTATTTTTACACAATGGTGTCGCTGCATGAGCGAAACTGGAAGCGGTACATTTATCCTTATGGCGGGCGCCACGTTGGTATGGTTTTTGCAACAGCGATTCATTACACTTGAAACTTGGCAACTCTGGACAATGCAGTGATATAACGATGTAAAAAGCTCTCCTGCGGACAATGTTTCTTGACTATTTCTTGGTTAACTGCGTTTGTTTGCTGTAATAATTAAAAATGGATAAAATGCAATAACCGTCATAAAATTTCCTTACAAGGAGCAAGATGAATAAAATTTAATTAAATTTTCAGTAAAGGTGAATAATACCGCTTTCCGAGAAGAGTAAGTTGTAAATATGCAACTGTTTCTATTAGCGTGATTTAGGATAGAATGTTAATTCATTTTTATAAATTTGTTAAAACAGTTTGTTACACTTTTGTAATTATTTGCCTTTATTTACTTACTCTACTCTGACATAAACTTAAGGATATATTATTTTATATTCTGTATCAAAGTAAACAATATAATTATGTATTAAGAAGCTTATCTACTAAACTATTTTTAATCTGTATGAACAATGATTACGTAAATTATGTTCACAATCTTTCGACACATAAAATCGTTCACTCGCTGCTATTATGTAATAATAAATCAGGTTACATTTAATTTGATTTTTGGGTATTAATTTGAACAACTAAACTGAAGAATATTTGTATAGTTCAACACTGTCAGAATTTACAAATTTGTTGTTGGGTTGTGTCGAACTATAAAACGTTGTATTACACTCGTTCCTGTGTAAATTGAAAAACTCGTGCTTTTTTGAACCCCTGGTACCGGAAAGCACCCAATTTACACAGGAACTCGTATAATAATATACTATAATGTTTTTTCATCATTTTGAAAGGGTTATTTTAGAACCAATTTTTAACACTCATTCAAAATAAAATGATCTATTTTAGAGAAATTATAAGAAGCGGCCGGTGAGGTGAACCAAATTGATGAAATTTATAAAGTCAGATCTGTCAATTGTAAAGAATTCTTTATGGTTCTGACGAACAGATGTATTTTATATTATATGTAATACTGTTTTCAATTAACAATTTATAAATTCAATGTTTTAATTTACCGAATAACGATACAACTTCTAAAGCTTTAAAACTGTCATTTTAAAAATTAATTTTAATTTTGTGTTTTTAATATTGCTTTACTAACCATATTCCACACGTATTCGATGGGGTTCATCTCCGGCGAGCTTGCTAGCTAACCCAGTCTTTGTGCATTTGCTTCTTCCAACACATTTTGGTTCCTAAAAATATAATTTTCTCCAACTTCTATTCTCATGGGCAGGATAAGTGGTGTCTGAAGATCATGCATATTGCTCCTTGAAATAACTCTTTCAGTACAAGACAGTCTCGTTGTACATTCTGGTTCCCCCCATATCCTCACACGTCAGCTTTCACTACTACTAAAGCAGTAAGCCGCTATCGAACTGATGTAGGTCCAGAAATCAGCCCTTCTAACCGATTCGTGCATAATATGGTTTATTTGGAGTTGTAGAAAAAATATTTTTGTATTTGTAGCTTCAGTTTATTTTTATATAAAAATTTAAATAAAAAAATTTGCCTTTTTGCCGCATCTTCTGTCTGTGTCTGTGGACAATAATCCATCCACGATATGGTTTTACCATTATCAGTGCATAAGGCACCGTTCTTGAAACCGAGTTTGAAAACATTATGCTTTCATCAATATTCAGACTTTCAGCTAACCCACCATATTCCTTGAAATTTTTGTTCAGACTGGAAATAAGAGGTCTTTGTAAAGTCTATCTGTAGTATCGATGTATTGTTGTTTAGATGAAGGTTTCGCAAAAATAAATACTCTCTGACAAAATCTTATCATTTTCTCTAGCCCAATACAAGCGGTTCTGGTCCATACCCAGAAAGCAGCATACCACCAAAAAAAAAAAAAAAATCTGATGCTTGATTTTTTTTGAGTGCATAATATGGATGTTCAACAATGTATTTAACGTTATCGTCAAAAAAAGTAAAAAAAAAACAACAAATATTTTTTTTATTATTTTTTTATATACAACATACAACATGCTTCTGTCAAAAACCGTTATAGGAATCCCGGAGATACCTGCAGGACATTGCAACCCAAACCCCCAAGTCGTGTTGGTCTACATAAAACCGCTAACTAATACCCTAAAACACTTGTCAACACTTCTTTAATATGCATATTAATAATATTGCAGCTTCTCTGAAATTTTGAGGTTATGTTATCTGTTTACAAGTCATGGACAGCTGTTTAATCAGACAAGCTCTACACTGTAAAAAAAAATAAACAAAACGCAATTTCAAAACTTGCTCTAACCAGGTTTTTGTAAAAACACTTTATTTGTAACTCTTGTCTAAACAATTAAAAACCACGACCACGCTGCAGGTTACAGTCGAGTTTTAGGCGTTACCACTCACGTTTCGGCGCTAAAATTTAAATAATTGTCCCTATGCACTAATGGGCTAAAATGTGTTTTTACAGCTATGACTATCATACAATTTTGGCTATGTAGCGATTCTTTCTTGCATTAGTAATTTTTGGACGTCAATCACTTAGTCTTCTATTAACATTTCCAGTCTCTTGGAATGTGCTAAAATTATTTATTATTACGTTTGGTAGCTGCCTCCAATATCATAAACTAAACAAATTACAAATTATTATTATGATCCAAATAATAGTTCGCATCTCTGGAGGCGCACATTATTTATGTTTTATCTCATAAAATTAATTCGAGAATGTGGATAAGTATAGCCATTATTATCAATGGTATAGCTGTCAATTATACATAGGTATTAATACAATTGGTAAAAACAACCTGTAAAGGCATAATTAATTAACTGTTCATAAAGATGTTATCATGTACATCACTACTACCAATTAATTAAGTTTTCTCCACGGCACAATCACAAGCGCATACTACGTTTGCATAAGATATTGTAACGTTGCCTGCAGATACTAAATTTTATCAAAAATTAACGATTTACTATGTACAATTTGCACGGTAATTGTTCACGATAACTTTCTTCGCTGCTTTCAAAAATTAGTTTATATTAGTTGTACAATTATTTTGCGGAACAAACAAAAATATTTAAATGTAAATCTTGAAAAATGTAATCTAGCATACCGTGTCTATTTGAGGCTAACTGGACACGTAACCGCCCCTAAAGAGCCATATTGTAAACAAATTCAAACAAATTATTAAATAGCGCATATTTAATGACAAATACTGCTTCGACAAGAATGGTAGTTTGATTTAAAAAATCATCATGATTGTGAGTATTTTTTATCTTTTGTATCGTATGTATGTGTCATTAGGATTTATCAGTGTTAATCAAAATAACGTACCGACAGTTTTGCACAAAACAATAAACGAACCGGTACAACATAAATATAGGTATCCGACACAATTAATTTTGTTGTAAAACAATTAAAATTTTAAAATTGTTATAAACCTTCAAGGAGTAGCACCAAGAAACAAAAGAGGGAAGCATACTTCATAGTTATGTAGTTTTCTATTAATATGACAATGACAACTAAGTATCTCGTTTAAATGAAGAAGTACGTTTTATGTATATTATTTTATTCCATAGTGCTTCATGAATCAGTCCCAACTTCTGGTTCTTATTCAAGCAATCATAAACACATTTTGGTCGTTGAACTAGTTTCAACAACAATTAAAATACTTCTGATGAATGATATGGTAAGAAGTTCTGTAGTGTACATACATAAACATCAACATCTCAGTTTTTATTGACTAACCTTTTCTGACTGACAAAGTCCGCTCTTGCTTTCAATTGAAAAAATAGAGACTCACCTAGGTTAACGTACCATATATAAAAAGCCACGTCAAGTAATTAATTTGCAGTTCCCCGCACTCATTCCAGCAAAAAGGTCCTTTTTTGTTTAGGCCAAGAGATAAGGGTTTATTTACTAATGGTTCTTCAATCAATCGGTTTTCGCGTAAATTTTAAAACCATAATTATATCTAAGGTTTAAATAACTACTACACTTCATGAATCACCTGTATATTTATGCAATCGATGTATGCATTTTCTTATAAGATAAACAACAATAAAAGTAATTTTGATGTAGTGATTTGTTTAGTGGTTCACGATAATAATTTTAATAATTCTAAAAGGAGTCCTAACAACATTTTGAAATAACTATTGTCACCAATCTAACTACCCGATTTTATGATAATATACGACGGTTTTAAAAATTCCGATGGCTATGGAGACGATTATCTAAAGACCAGACAGTAGAGACCAATTTCATTTTTCATTTCACATGAAATTGCTCTTTACTGTATGGTCTTTAGATAAGACGTCGTCATGGCAAGCGGTATTTAAGACCGTCGTATCTCAACATGAAATCGGACTGTAACGTTCATTTTGGTAAGTTTTATATTTACAGGTAGTGTAATTAATTCATACTACTTCACTAAAAAAATTCTGTTGTTTTACGTAGTCTGAAAGAGTGACCTTATTGAAGTAAAATCGGTACTGGATTTTTAAACTGGTTATGAAACTGAAAGAGCTCAAACACAACTTGCTATTCAAGGAAGAGTACACTTTTCACAAGTATAGTTGATTATTATTTGAAGAGAGTGTATTAACTTAATTATGTATTAGGTAAATCCACTCTCACTTCCTACATTATTTGTATTGCGATTAATCATGTTATAATTAGGTATGACAGATTATTCACAATTGCTGTCCTTAAAAAGCGGAATAAACCTCGAAAGTTTCTTTCTGCAGTACCGCATGATCCAAACTGGAGACTAAATTTAATTTTTCATTTCATAACCATCTATTTTTAAAATTTTATTCTGTACCGCCTGTGATTTTAAAAGAGACTTAATCTTCTTCTCCTTTAAAGAAATAAAAAGCGAGTAAAAGGATGGTAACAGTGCAGTATTCATGCAGACTTAAAAATCAATACATGCACCAAACGAAAGCTATTTTACCTCTGATTTATGACTTTGCTATGTGGATCAAATAACTTTTGATGATGCAAAAATTGGAATAAAATTGTGATATACCAAAAACAGTGAAATTTGTCTAAAATGCAATGTGGTGGAATTTGGTTGCAAAAATAATTTTTCAGACTAAATAAAATAGCTTTTCAGAATCGCCGTTTAAAGCACGCCTGAGCGTGCGAATACAGGCGATTAAAGCACGGCGAGATTTAAAGGTTGTCAAGGAAATGTAGGTATCATTATAACTTCATCAAATTTGAAAACTTTTCATATTCCTTCAGGTATGGGTCTTTTCACTTCGATGGTAGTATTTTGGATTCCGCTTGTTCGGCCAATGCTTCTATATCGGGTGAAATCTCGTTTTAACTCATTTTTCCTCGATTTTTGCTGACCCGACTAAATGCAATGACAGACGTGGACGCGAGAAAAACGTAAACAATAATTGTCGTAACTAATGGCAATATTATTACGCCATTTCGATTTATCACGACAAAAAATATTTCTAAGTTTTTAGTGCTTAATTTGTTTCCAGTATTGCTCTATTTCTATTTCGAGCACTCCTGGCTACGCCGTCGTGCTCGAAAACTCGCGCGTGTTTTAAAGACCTTCTTATCCACTCATACTTTAATATACTATTTTAGGGTTCCGTACCCAAAGGGTGCCATTACTAAGGCTACGCTGTCCGTCCGTCCGTCTGTCACAGGGTTGTATCTTTTGAACCGTAATAGGTAGACACTTGAAATTTTCACATAGTGTGTACTACTATAGCCGCTATTACAACAAATAATAGAAATAAAATAAAGTTAAAAAGTATTTAACAAAAACATATGTAATTTTAAATATTTTACGTTGGTACGGAACCCTTCGTGTGCGAGTCCGCACTTGGCCAATTTCTAGAACTAGAAGTAGAAAACTCGTCAGTCAACAAAAAAGAAATACATACTATAAATTATTCTCAGAGTAGATTCTTTTCCATCATATTAATAATTCTACAAAAATAATCTCTAGTGATTGCACCAGAGCTTCGAAATTATTAATTTGTAACACGAAAGCTGACTTAGTGACCACGATTGTCACGTTTAAATTTGAATGCTATAAATGAGTGCTAATCTAGTTAAAATTATTAAAAAAAAAAATGTTACGACGAATGTAATTAATTAAACAGAAATTAAAATTAAGAATGTTTACAATGGAGTAGTATAAAAAAATTAAACTTTTTTATAAATAAAACCGCTTAAAATAGGGTATACTTTTATTTTTTCGTTTGGCTCAAATCATAACCGTTTTCATGAAATAAATGAAAAACTGCAATCACTACATCATTAATTTCCGACTATGGAAGGAGTAAGAACGAAAGAGAAAGAATTACTTATAAAGTGAGTGAGAATGAGAAATGGAAAGGCGTAGGTCCTCACTTAATTCATATGCCGGCCACTACTGACGTGCTCTCATAAAAAATTAAACGAATTTCAATTCATTTTCAGTAAGTATAATTTCACCATAATAGCGCTAAACCATACACTTTCCAATGAGGTCTATAATTATTATGTTTTCCAAAAACTTTTTTTGGTATACCCACTACCTCATTGTTGTAATTCATGGTGCAATTTTTGTAAGTGATTGTAAAATTTCCTTGAGATAAAGAAGACGAAACACCGAAACAGTTGTTGATTACGGTTGCGTGATGCTCTTCGTCAAGTTGTAGATAGGGTTTGATGAAGCTTCCAGATGAGTGTCCGGTTATTTTTAACCACTGCTGCTCAGATGCTCCACTTTTAGCTAGTTGTGTGCAGTTTTGAAAGATTTTAATGGTTTGTAATTTTTATCTTTTTAGGATTCAAGCCAATCTTTTGGGCCCCTTGAGTTGTCCATTTTCCTATTTCGTGGATTAGGTGTCGAAAATAAACGGTCAATTTAAATATTTTCAGTTCTTTTTGACATTAATTTATGAGAAAGACGTACCGGAAGAAAATTGAGGAGTTGAGACTGAAGCCCCAAACAGTTCATCCCAAACAGCTGATATTCTGATCATATTCTTATGGAACAGATTTTTATTTATGTGAATATGTCGTAGCCACATTACAAAATCCGCCGTTTAATCAAATAGCTAGCCACTTTATACAACGCGGCCACATTCTAAAATCGTCGTTTATTTTGCATTATTTTACAATTCGGCTGGTGTTTTCAGGCATTTTATAAAGTCGTCGATCAAGTAAGAGCCACATTCCCAAATAGCAATATTGTATAATCCGGCTATAGTGCTTTTAGCCAGTTTATAAACTGGCCGTTCAAGTATATCAGAGCCAAATTCTCAAAGAGCAATATTTTTTTATTTAAATGGTATGAAATAAGCTAAGTAATTCATGCATGTTTAGTTTTTATATACTATAGACAATTATACAGTTACTAGCTGAACCGGCGAACTTTGTACCGCCTCAGAATCAATAACACAGGGGCGAAGGGGGCCCCTAAGGGGTCCCCATATCCATGTTTTAATAGTTATTCTGCTATTCGGAGGAGACAAATCCAACAAATCAAAGATCATAAAAATCGGTCAAACCCAAGGGGGCCTCCATGTCCATGTTTTAATAGATATTCTGCTATTCGGGGCGGAGACAAATCCAACAAATCAAAGATCAATAAATAAATAAATAAATAAATACGTCTTTATTAAGTTACCCATGGGTACATTAGCCTTTGTGGCGAAGTTTAGCCGTGGCTATTCCTCCACTTAACCACAAAGGGCATAAAGAGAAAAACAAAAACTACACTAAATACTAAATACTAACTAGGTACAAGCAACAACATTGGCGCTAACTCAATATAAATACTGATTAAATTAGATATTCAAAAGCATGGCATAAACAACTCGCTTAAATGTTACCATATTTTGACTTTTTAATAGCTTGTTTAATGCGTTATAATGCCTTACCGCGGTATAAATAAACGACATCTTAAAGCGAGCAGTCCTATGTTGTGGAACTAAATACAAGCTGTTCCATCGAGTATTTCTGGAGTGTATCGACGAAACGG
The DNA here is from genome assembly GCA_963583935.1 of Diaperis boleti. Lineage (NCBI taxonomy): Eukaryota > Metazoa > Arthropoda > Insecta > Coleoptera > Tenebrionidae > Diaperis > Diaperis boleti. Next base: position 24,152,002 of record OY757249.1, read on the forward strand.
GCTTAAGCTGATCGCGCAAATAGTGTGGTGAATTATTTTGGAGGATACGGTGAACAAGTGTCAGAAGGTGGTATTTCCATAGAGATTCAATACGCAACCAACCCAACGAATGAATATGTTCAGAAACATGGTCAAATTTTCTTAAACCCAGAACATAGCGGCAACAGTTATTTTGCACTTTTTGAAGTTTCTGTTTGGATAAGGCGTCAAGGCATGGATAGTATACTGTTATGCAATATGTAATGATTGGGAATATTAAAGTTTGACACAATTTCTTGCGGAATTTAAAGTTTAGTATGTGCCTGTTGACATACAACAACTTTAGCTTAAAAAAGCAGGATTTTAATAAATGACCTACATGATCACGGAACCGAAGTAGTTCGTCATAATATAAACCTAGGTTTTTTGCACAATCTACGAAGTGAATTACATTATTATTTATGGTGAATGAAAAAGAATGTTTCAGTGATTCACGTCTTGTTCTTGGTGCAAATATAATTGCCTTTGTTTTATCAGCATTTATTAATAGATTGTGATTTCTGGCGTAAGATTGTATAGACGCAAGATCGGATTCTAATAAGCTAATATCGTCAGCAACATCTGGAGACCTGAGTTTAAAAATAATCTGGGTATCGTCAGCATAAGTCTGTATGTCGGAATGCCTGACAACAGATGCTATGTCTGCAGTGTACAGTATATATAGCAACGGACCAAGTACACTTCCTTGAGGAACACCCGAAGATATGTAACTTAGATCCGATGCAGAATTATTAATAACGACTACTTGTTGCCTTTGGTAGAGATAGGAGCGTACCATACATAGTGCCTGCTTGCTGAAGCCATAATAGGATAATTTTGCACATAATATGTCATGATTTATTTTATCAAAAGCTTTAGAAAAGTCAAGAAGTACAAGTATGGAGGGGCTATTATCATCCATATATGATAGAATTTTATCATTGAGGTGCAGAAGCGCTGTAGTGGTACTGTGACATTTTCTAAAGCCCGACTGATGAGAGGGTAGTATGCTGTTTTTGGTAACATAATCGCTTATCTGTTGGTACATTGCTCGCTAGAAAACTTTTGAAAGTGTTGGGAGTATACTGATAGGTCTCAGATCGGCAAAAGACGATGGTTGGGTAATTTTAGGAAGAGGACGAATTAGACTAATTTTCCACTCAGACGGAAAGTAAGATTTGAGTATGCACTCGTTAATAATGTGAGTGATATGTGGTAGAATTGTAGGTAGGCAGAACCGCAGCATGTGAAGTGAAATTTGGTCGACACCTTGTGAATTAGATTTAAGATTCATAATAATCTTAAGAATGTCTTGCTCTGAGATAAGATGTATATTGAATAAGATGTTATCGCTGTGTTTATTATTTAAATATTGATTAATTACATCAGCATCTGGAACACTATTAGAGAAAATTGATAATAAATATTTGTTTACTTCATTAGGATTTGATAACTCAGCAGGTATTTCATTAATTTTATTTTTAGTAATATTTAGCTTTTGCAACCCTTTCCAAAAAAGACTCTGATTTTTGTTATTATACAATTGTTTAAGGTAGGCAGCTTTTTCTCGTCGAAGAGAGGACAGAGCAAAATTTCGAAGTTGCTTATAACGCTCCCAGTTCTCGGGCGTCTTATTTAGCTTGAATTTTTGTAATGCTGAATCACGTTCCTTCATAATACGCTTCAAAACACTTGTAAGCCACGGTAAATATGGTTTGGATACTCTAATTGTTTCAAGCGGTGCATGTTGGTCAAACAAATTTATTATATTAGAAGTAAGAAATACCACCTTTTCGTCAATGTCCTGCATATAAAAAATATTATTCCACGGTATAGTTTGTAAACTATGCAAAAAACGAGCATTATCAATATTGCCCAGCCTACGTGTTTGAATTAGTTTCTGTTTAGATCTGGGGGCTTCTGTTAACATTTCTAGAAAAATGAGATGGTGGTCAGATATATTGTCACAATTCATAGTACCAGACTTCCTTATGTGGTCGGGGTTGCTAACAAAAAATTGATCAATTAATGTAGAACTATGTACTTCCAGTAACGCGTGTAGGATCAGTGATAAGTTGGGTTAATCCTAACTGAGACATAGAACTAAGTAAAGAGTTAGGTAGGCTAAAAAGATTGATATTGAAGTCTCCCATGACTATAACATTGTCAAATTCGCCCAAAAATTGTGTCAAAAGATCATCCAACCTTTCAACAGATGTAACAAGATTACCTCGAGGAGGCCGGTATACAACTCCAAGAACAGTATTCAATCCACCCAACTTACACCTTATCCAAAGATGTTCAAGGGCATTCTCCTCTGAATTGGATGAGGCTATTATTTCAAAATTAATTGTATTAGATATGTAAAAGGCAACACCACCTCCTCTGGACTGCCTATCGTTGCGAATCAGTTTAAACCCATCAATATACAACTCTTGTGAATCAATAACATTAGAGAGCCATGTTTCTGTTATACCGAATATTTGAAACGAGTTTGCAATTAAGAGTGTGCGTACATCAACAAAACTATTTATAAGAGATCGTACATTTAATTGCGCAATTTTAATAAAATTCTTGATTTTGTTAACCATAATCGATTCTAGCTTGAAGCATCGCAATTTTGTGTACAGTAGTACACAGTACAGTACAGTACAGTACAGTACAGTACAGTACATCAAAGAAGCCGTTCCTGAGTTATAAACCCAAGGGGCAGCCTGGGCCCCCATGTCCATGTGAAAAATAGTTTACCACCTATTCTCATACCTACCAAATATACAGAAAAAAATCATAAAAATCGGTCCATCCCAAGGGGGGCCCCTGAGTCCCCATCTCCATGTCCAAAATAGTTTACCACCTATGTATTCTCATCCTTACCAAATATACAAAAAAAGTCATAAAAATCGTTCCAGCCCAGAAGGGGCCCCTGGGCCCCCATATCCATGTGAAAAATAGTTTACCACCTGCCAAATATATAAAAAAAAAAACATAAAAATCGGTTACCGTGACACGAGATTTTTATACAGTGTGGAAATTAAGTAATGAATAAATTCAGTAACTCCGTTAGGTATTCACATTTTTTTCATTACTTTTTTTGACAGTTATGACGTCATCAATATATTTTTTAAATAGCAACCGGTTTTTTATTTTACATTTGAATAGTTTTTATTCTGGTTTCAACGTTGTCAAAAACTTAATAGGTGAAACCAGAATAAAAAACTCTATTCAAATGTAATATAAAAAACCATAAGTTGCCATTTAAAAAAAATATTGATGACGTCATAACTGTAAAAAAAACCTAATGAAAAAAATTATTATACGTTCATCGGATGCGCTATAATTAGCCTTATCACATGCTTTCCAAATTCTATTTCTAGTGCAAATACTAACGGAGTTACTGAATTTATTCCTTACTTAATTTCCACACGGTATATTAGATTCCCCATCATGTATGTTTGAAACTATTAATTTATTGTAGCACGGTCCGCTGTACTGACCTCTGCTCTGCTTTTCAAATTATTCTTGAAACAGAGACATCTTTTCCACATTTATTTTTGCTTGGTTTACATAGACAATTTTTTAAACCCTGACCGCCAAACTGTGAAACTTTACTTATGCGTTCTCTTAAAGATATTGGAGTTGTACATATCAAGAATATCCAAAGTAGTTTTGAATCACTTTTTCAGCTTATTTATATATTTTTTTGTCTTCCCTATTTCAATTACATCATACATTTTACTGAGTTTACTTGGTCCTTTTTCGAGAATGTTGGGCAGCTGCCCTGCTTTCGATTAAAATTTTCATAATTTCATTAATGCGTTCTACGTTCCAAGGATTCTTTTTTCTACAATAAAGAGGAAGGGGCATTATACTACTATTTAATAATATGGCTCTTACTTTATAGGCCATTTTATAAAATGGCTGAAAACACCACCCGAATTGTAAAATAATGCAAAATGAACGATTTTAGAATGTAGCCGCGTTTTATAAAGTGGCTAGACATTTGATAAAACGGCGGATTTTGTAATGTGGCTACGACAAATATAATTCTAATCGAAGGTGATATTGTGTTGTGTATGTAGGTAGATTTTGTTGTAAAATACTGGCGTCCTAACCGGGAGAAATTTGAGGTTATGTTTCTCATATTGGTTTATAAGATTTAGCTAAACTGATTTCATTGCAGGTACATGATTTGTGCAGTTTATGATTGCAGTAACAGAAGTAATTGGGAAGTCAATAAAAAAAATGGGTTTCCTTCAGTGCCAGATCGAAGGTCGTGTAGGAGGAGTGTTAGTTAAAAGTCATTAGACCAGCTGATTTAACGGAAAACAAAATAAAGAATGCGTCAGTGTGTTCAGATCATTTTTTAACAGGTACAAGTGAACCTTTATTATAACTTATTGTAATACCTAACATTATTGGTAAATAATAACATTTTGTGTGTTGTTCCAATGGAAAGATTCACTTGTTGGTGTACTTTTTTTGGGGTCCCACTGCCAGGTTTTTGTAAAAGACTACCAGTTTCATTAAACTGATATAGTTGACGACAAAATTTAGAAATTCTTCTTGAAATTCTTGGAGACAGTCCTGTATCGAACGTGTCCAAACTCCATCCCATTTCGGAAATAGCTTCTTAGTAAAAACACTTTTTGTTCTTTTCGCCGTAGGCAGTACTCCAAACTGTTGTTGAAGTCTTGAATTTTCTATCGCTATGATAACTTCGTCAAAAGTGAAAAGTTGAAGAAAACCGCCAGCAGTCAAGTCACTTCAACAACTGTCAAGTGTCACTTCAATTTTAGGTTATTGAATTGTATGAAATAATAGATCACATGCGTTTTTCAAATCGTCTTCGTCACTCAAAAAATCATAAGCAACTTGATGACTGACTTAAATGAACACCTGTTATTATACAATAAGGCAATAAAAAATTCTCGATTATACGAGACGTGTTCCCTGAAACTCGGCGTGTTTTTTAGGCAACACGTCGAGTTTCGAGGATTTTTGATTGTAGAGTTGTATACAGGTAGACAACATCATGAATTTAAAGTCAAGTTTTTCATTCATGGCAGCCCAGAATGTGGCCACAATTTTATGCGATTAAGTTACTGCAATAACCGTTGAAATACATCCTAACTAAAGGAGGTAACGTATTTCTATTGGTGCATAAAGTAATGAATGGTATAGTATGAAAAGATTTTAACCAACTTGTACATTTGAAAGTAAAGTAAAAGTAGCAAGAAAGCTTGCAATTTGTATAAAAAATAATAGAAAAATTAAAAAATAGTAATCAAAACTACAATAGAAGAAAACTTGAGAATTGAAACACTTGTCTGATAAGTATGTCAAATCAAAAACATAAAAGAGAATAGTGCCGCCATTACTACTTATATGTATAAATTAATTAAAATCTGAGTTCATTGGCCCTTCACGGCTGTATTACAACCTTTAAATTACGTAACTGTTAAAGGCCAGAACTAAACTAAAATTGTGGTAGAGAATAGACGTTTTCAAGTATTCTGTTGAGTTAAGCTTGCAGGGCACTGAACTTTTTATGGAGGTTCGTTCCCAACGATTGCCCGTCACACTTTCACTGATCTTAACTTTTCCAAGCCTCTTTTCTAAATTATTATATTATACGTGAGTAAAATAATATTGTGTAAAGTAGGTAGGTGATCCTACGCGCTGAACTCGTAAATTTTGTCATCCCGTAATTAAACCTATCATCGGTTAATTGATCGTAAATCATTAACGAAGATGAAATTAATTAGGGTAATGATGTGATGTAAAGCTTGCTTGTGTATGTTAAACTTAATAGGAAGGATAGTTTAAGTATGGATATAATTTAGGTCTTACGGAGTAAGAGAGCTATTCTAAAAGAAACTAGAAGTATGTAGTTAAAATTTAAGCAAATACAACACTCATTAGAGGGCTAGTTATACTAAAAACAAGTCTTTAAAATCAGTTGAAAATATAAGTGAATTAGAAATAGAATTTTATTTATTTGAGAGAATCATGAGACAGTTTTTAGAATAATAAATAATTTCGCAGCCATCACTTTTTAGACTTTTTAAGATTTGTATCTAAATCCCAACTGCAGACATTCTTCCTATAATAAATAGTGTAAAGGTTAACTGTCTGAACATTAAGTACCTAATTACGATGATTGGAAGCTAAAATATTGATCAGACTATAAGTATAATTTAACCTCTTATCAAACTTACCGCACCTCAAAACATGTCTAAAAGCTAATAAGCCCCTAGTCAACAGTACTTTACTTGCTTCATTATTTATGTTAGCTTAAAGTCGAAAAGACTATATTTAAAGAATTGGTTCTCCACAGTGAACAAACAAATCTATTATTAATGACAGGACAATACGACAGAACTGACATAAATTGATGATAAAATGATCTATTGTTTTTGCAAGCACTATATAGAGTGTCAGTAGTACCAGATATAGTTTATGTGCTATTGTGTGTACAACCCACTCTCACAAGAGAACCGCTATTAATAGTTTCGTGAATGGGGTCACTGGGTCAATCAATGCTCTCGGCGTCCCGGCGCCTGCAATGGGCGCGTCCGACGCCAATTGGGCCATCTATTGATCCCCAACAGCCCCACGTGCCGTCAACTTCTTAGTAGAACACCGCAACAACAACACTGCGCTACCGAACTCTGCAGGTATAATGCGAAACTTTGTCTGATGCTGCAGGACCGACTTTTGAATAAATACATTCAATTGGTTTCATTGCTTCTTTTTGTGGGATCTAGAGAATGGGTTATTGTGAAGGAAAATCGTGACAAACGTAAAATTACCGGTGCACATAATAAATAATCCACGTTTACGCTTGTGAACCTAATTGATTTAATTGTTTCCCAGAAAGCGCATATTACGTAAATGATTTTCAAAAGTTTTCAAACCCAGCGCGAAAACAACTATCACGTATTTGTTTTGCTGGATTATTTTTATGTAATTAATTTTGACTTGTGTTTGCAGAGTCGCGTTACTTTTATTTTTTTGTTAACGCCGTTTGATTATATTTTTCTCAAAAAAAAAACTAAATTAAAGAGTTGGAAGAATGTATTACACAGGGTGTTACGGAAATGTATTATACAAATATTTTAGGGAGTGATAGAACTCGTAAATTTGAGCAACTTTTTAAAATAATTTTTTTTCAAAAGTTGTTAGTTTTCGAGATACAGCTTAATAGGAAAACTTATACCCGCCACTGTCTATAACCAACTTTTCATTGGCACATATTCGTAAAAAAATTTAAACACAAAACTAGTGAAGCAAAGAAAGAGATAAGCAATCCACCGCTCTGTCCTATTAATACATTAATATTCATACACTCGAGTTAACACAGAAAGTCCGTGAATTAGGCACATCACTAAGGAAATCCAACCCTATAGAGCCCTTCGCTTCACGTTTCTGTGAATTCAGATAACCAAATATACAAGTAGTTCCCAGTAAACACATGCACCTTGTTTTAACGTGGAAAAGCAGTGTATGTGGTTGATAACACGTTTATGGTTGAAAATATCACGTTATAGTTTGGTAATACCTTCAACGTTATTTCAACGTATTTTACGTAACGTAAATTCAACGTTGATTTACAATAAAATAATGACTACGTATCTACAAATTCAATCGACAATTCAACGTTAAAAAATTACGTTATTTTTAAATATTATATATGACGCAATAAAGACGTTTAATCAATATTGTTAATCAACGAAAGGTACATAACGTTGATAAAATATGTTATTTTCCACGTGCAGTTCTGACGTTTGTTTCCCGTGAAATTTTTACTTTAAATACACGTGTTTTTCTAGTGTCATATAGGCGTGTTTGTCGTCGTTTATTTTTCGTGAAATTCTAATCAAATAAAAAATAAAAATACCTAAGGAGTGAAAGAGTTCCAGCAGGGTATAAAAAATCATCATCATGAAAGAAAGAAAGAAAGAAATTTATTGGTGTTATCAGTTTTTAAACGTACATACAAATAATTTAAAAAACTACATATAAATAAATTTAAAAATTGTTACACAGGTCATAAATTTAAAATAAATAGACAATTTATAGGTTACACATTACACATTACCAACATTACTTTTGACCAGGACCTAAATAGGTCAAAAAATATAAAATAAATGGACAAACCCACACTCAAACTTTTCTGCTAGTGAACCCACTGACCCCCCACAGATGCGGCCAACCATACAGAGAGAGAAAAAAATATATATCCCCCCAATAGCAACGCCGACTCCACAGTTCCCATGAAGGACCTAATCAGGTAACAAACATAGTTCTTTGACAGAGGTTGATGCCAAATACTCCTTCCAATCATAAAACGCCTGGGATGTTAAGAAAGATTTCATTATAGTCTTGAATTTTAAAATATCCAAATTCCGGATCTGTTCCGGTAACATGTTAAAAATTTTTATTCCTAAATAACCCGTACTATTCTGTGCCCTAGACAACCTTATATAAAATGGTCGTATATCTCTATTACCCCGAGTATGATGAATATGATAGAAGTTGTTTTTTGGGTATCGTGACTCATTCTTTTTTATGTGTATTAAACACTCTAAGATATATAGGCAGAGATAGGTAAGAATTCCCAATTCGATAAAGAAGGGTCTGCAATCTTCCCTATATCCAATACCCGCGAGGATACGTACAGCTCTCCTCTGCAGCCCAAAAAGGTCGTGCCTGAATGCAAAGTGACTTACAACAAGCAGGCCATACACCAAATGGGATTGGATGAGAGCGAAGTACGCTGACCTTAGGACGGGTACCGATACAGAGCCCGACAAACTCATCAGAAGAAAGATGTTATTGTTTAGTCTACTGGTGACCACCCTACCCTGCTCCACCCACTGTAATTTTGAGTCTATATGCACTCCCAAGAATTTTGTACTTTCGCTTGTGTTAGCTCCACCTGTGCGAAGAGTAAAAAGCACTTTGGCCGTTTTATTAGCGTTAAGACAAAGCTGATTATTAACAAACCAGGTCTCTGCTTCCAATTGTGCAACATCAGCACGCTCCAGAACGCGCTCCAAGGAAGCCCCACTGTTGGACAATGTGGTATCATCTGCAAACAGTATGGTTTTAGAGTTTTGCACCGATTTTGGAAAATCATTTATGTATATAAGAAACAGGATAGGTCCCAATACTGATCCTTGTGGTACCCCAACATCCAAAGAAAGCTCCCCCGAGCAGGCCCCATTTACACATACTACTTGTTTTCTGTTAGACAGGTATGACGAAATTAATTTACAGCTGTTAGGTAAAAAGTTGTAAAAATAAAGCTTTCTTATTAGTGTAGTATATGATACACAATCAAAGGCCTTAGTAAGGTCCAGAAAGATGGCCAAAGCATATTCACCCCTTTCAAAACAGTCAAGTGTGTAATCAACAAAGTCAAGCATTGCGTGTGTAGTGGAGCGTCCACTGCGAAAGCCATACTGATTTTCAACAAACAACTTTAAATTCTCATAGTATGCTACTATTTGGTTCTTTAATAGTTTTTCAAAGATTTTTGAAAATACCGGAAGTAATGAGATGGGCCTAAAGTTGTTCAAGTCTTTTCTATCACCTTTCTTATGTACTGGAATGCACATAGCTTTTTTAAGACAATCTGGGAAGATCCCCTCCCGAATGCAGCAATTTATAAGCCTAGTTAGGGCAGGCACCAGCAGATCTTTTACAGACTTAATAACGTCTGTACATATCCCATATATATCCCTACTACGACCATTTTTAAGACTGTCCACGGCATCCCGAACAGCAACACAGGATACTTCTGTGAATTCAAAAAATGACGAGTTATATATTGGTAAGTCCTTCATGAATACTATAGGGTCAACATTACCTCCAGTAAGACCCCCTACAATACTGTCAGCCACACCCGCAAAAAAATCACTAAATTCATCAGCAGAAAAGTTTGATTCCACCATAGATTTTTGTGGTTTACGAGATTTTATTATTTTCCACATAGCAGACACTTTGTTACTTGCATTATCAATATAGTTGTCATTAGCAAGTATTTTAGCATTTTTTATAGCAAGACGGTATTTTGCACGGAAGGAGTATTTATATCTTCTGAGTTCTACTGAGTTATTTCTAGTACATGCCTCTGTGATAAGTTGTAGTGTTTCACGCATGCTCCTCAGATCAGCTGTAAACCATTGCACAACACTGTTAGTGCCATCCTTCCTAATTAACCTTTTTTTCTCAGGAAATGCCTCATTAAAAATATTATTGAAGATGTAGCAATACTGATTAAATGGTGTAGCCCTATAGGTTTTTGGGTTTAAAAGGAGGTTTTTCAATTTACTTCCCTTATTTTTTTTTATTATTGTATTTTACTTTACCTCAATTTACATTTTTTTATAAAAAATCATGGTAAAAAATATATATTTATTATTTAAATCATAACTTAAATCAAATTATATAAAATAGAAAAGAACGAATGGCGATGAAGTCTAAATTATTATTTTTGACTATTATTTCTCGTAAAATTTTAACACTAAATACACGTGTTTTTCTAGTCATCTATACTACAAAAACGCATTCGAGGCGTGTTTTGGCGCCGTTTAAGTATATGTACGTGTTTTTCTAGGCAAATAAACACTAGAAAGAACGTATTCCATATCATATTATTAGGCGTGTTTTGTGGTCAAGTTTATAAGTCACTAAGGGGTTTCACAGATCAAAATGATGATTTTAAAATACATAATGTATAATAATCCTACTTAATTTATATTTTTTATTTGAATTACGATTAAAATCAAATATAGAAGCATAGAAAGGAATTAATGTGGGTAAAATATAAGTAATTTTTGACGTTCAGTTCTGACATTAATTTCTCGTGAAATTTTTACAATAAATTCACGTGTTTATAAACTCATATAATTATATTTAATTTATGTACTACAAAGGAACGCATTCCATTGGCGTCTTTTACAGATTCCATATGGGCGGTTTTTGCGCCAAGTTTAGAAGCCACTGTAAATTGTTTGTTGCGGGTTATAAAACATATGTACATTTTTTATTTGAATTACATTTTAAATAAAACAGAATGGTTATAGAATTTAAAAGTAGAAACAATAGAAATATTTAGTAAGGCTAGCATTTCTTTCATAATTTTTACGAAACATGGTAACAACTAAGTTAGCTCTTGTAAACATTTGGCACTCCCAATTTTACCCAAACAACCTTGAAAGTTTGACGTTTTCTCGTGGTTGAAATGTTTTAGGATCATCTCGCCCGCCTAGTTCGCAATAGAGATGAACAATCGCTCTTTGAGAATTCATATAATTATTCAAAAACAAAACAATTGTCTGGATCACTTTTGGTGGTAGATAACTACTTTTAATCAGTTTTCCGATTCACTCATCACCGTGATGATGCCAACATTGTTGGCGAAACGTGCGTCGGTATTTATAATAAAAATTGTTTTTGGTGTTTTAGGGAAAACTGATTAAAAGTAGTCATATACATTCCCTATTCTATTATGGTGTTAATGTTATAAAAAATTACAAAAGCTCTTTAACCCAACGGCAAAGAAATAATTCAATGGAGGTAGCTATATTTACTGAATTGTTCGCTAATGTAGAAACAGAAGACATTACTACTACATTTGATTAAACAATAGAATTTAATAGAAACTAAATAATATATGCCTTCAGTTGGCCAGTTTCTGGCTGGTTCAAGGGGTGTTGGTGGGAGGGTTAGGGTTAGTCCCCGTGAAGTTTTCAGTAATTATTTTTTATGATAATTTATTACTGTATTTTTCGGTAATTTATTTTTATGGTAATTTATTGCGGGTCCCTTTCTTTAGAGTTTGCCCCGATGGTATATCAAGTTACTATCACCCCGCACGTAAACGTCCATCGGGCACCGCGTCCATCCATCCATTCCCTAGACCATTTGCTCAGGGGTGGGGCTAAGATATCTATATTTAGCTACAGTTGTCGAACTTCTCACTTAAAACGATTCACGCTCATTTAAATCGATGATTGTAATCTCCGCATAGAACTTGTCAATGTCTTTCATTTAAAAAAACAATTATCAAAATCGGTGCAGTACAGCCTGTTTTATTTGGTCCAAATTGATTCATGTTCAACGATTAAATATATAGATGTGTTTGTTAAAGTTGAAAACAAAAATTAAGATCTTTAATTATTACGGTTAATCAACGAAATTAATAAATATTGGTAATGTCTGGTAATGTGAAACGCTGTGAAGTAAGTGAAGGTGTCAAAAGACCAGCGAAAAGATTAAAAATAAAAAAACGAAGCTCTTTTGAGAGTCGTGGCGCGAAGTTTGAGCGTGTCTTTGACCGGAGAAGAGTTTAGTGTTGATCAGGGAATTAATAGTTTTTAAAAACGAAATTGAAAGCAGGTATAATTAAGGGACAATTTGAAACATACGTTGAGAAGTTTTACCGTTTAGGCGCTGGAATTTTGAGAAGAACGGATATTGGTTTATGATGGGGCTGAAGGTTGAGGAACCGACGACGCGAGCGTAATTTTATTGTCGAAAATAATAACCAAACGTATAGATCAGTACTATCATTGAATATCAATACTCTAGTTAGAGTAATTAGAGTATTGATATTCAATGGTACTATCAATGAAAATTTCTGCCTTATAGAATTTTTTGGCGGCAAACAAACATGCTGCTTCCAATACTATGACACAGAACTTTCAAAATGTACGTGATTTACAGCTTTTTTTATTGCACCTTGCACCCCGAACGAAACGAAACCAAGGAACTCTTTCCAGATGTGTCATTTGTGCTTGGCCATTGCTTCGTTCGATTTTGTTCATTTTCATTTTTCGTCTGAGATCGTGCAGTTCGTTTCGTTTTCGTTTGCCTTACCAAGTTTTGAGATTTGTGTAGCTTCCAAAAGTCCTAAAGGTAAGTTGTACAGTATTTTATTTAAAAGTAGTAACTAAATATATATTTTTTATGCATATTACTAACCAGAATTTAAATTTATTCCGCAAGTGTACCGATTTTATGTCTATCGTCAAAAGTGGTACTCCCTCCATGTAAGACCTGGCCTTCTTACAAGGCTTTTAAGATTCATTTTAAGACAGGTATATACATATATGATATTATATTTATGATTTTTCTAATTAATTTTTTTTTTTTAACTTTTGAGCCTCTTTTCAGAGGGTTATGACACAGACGATAAAAAGGCCAACAACCTCATCAAGGAGATTGGGAAAACTGCAGAGGAATCAACTCATCAGTAGAAGCGAATTTTTGGTGATGTCTCTTTTTGATGGTAAGCGGCGTCGAACTGTAAACCTTGGAGAGGATTTTTGTTGTACCCCGACGACGTCTTATGCATCGCCAATGTCAGCATTTTCTCCAGCTGCAACATATCCTGGTAAATTGTGTCATTTTATATCATTTATGACAATAATATACCTAGTAAGGATTTTTTTATTTTTGCAATAGTTACTTATAGTTATTTCTTATAGATTTTGAGGCAACTGTACTGCAAACATTGGCAAAACTGATCCAGCACGTCGAGCACAACACAATCCGAGTAATGAAAAAAATGATTTAAAACCCAATACTGGGTTATGGAGACAGTAGACAGATCAGAACTGATTGTTTACCTACGGAAGGTACTTTTTTGTGACAAAACGCTCGATAAGTTTTTACTACAAAGATTTTTTCGGTCAATGTGATGTTTGTGTACCACTCGTGAAAATAAGGGTACGATTTAAAAAAAAAATTGAATAAGTTGCTTGAAAAAGCGAGTTCTCCGACCCCCTGAAATATTTGTATCCAACCCCGTATAATACGAAATAGTATATGATCCTTTTGCAGAATGCAAGATACGTTAAATATTACAAAAAAATTAATAATGTAGGGGTAACAATACACATAATATACTACACAGAGTACGAAAAATAGAATGTACAAAAACTGTTATACAGTTTTTGCGGACGAATCGTTGCTGTTTCCGGACGAGGCGAAACCAAGCCTGCATTAGCAGATGAGTCCGCAAAAACTTTTTAGGTACGTGTAACAAACAATGTTTTTTGTTATAGGTCCCCAAATTTTTAAGTAAAGAATATTTCATTGTAATTCTTGGAGTTTTTTTTTTCGACTTTTCGTGGTCATGGTACTTTTGGAAAAAAAATTTGGCACCCTCAGAAAACTGTTAGGGACAAAATTGTAATTTTGGGGAGCGTGGACAAAAAAATACTTTACATTATTTTCTAAAACATTTTTAATTACTGTACATATAGGTATTTTTTGTGAATTGGTTCTATTTCAGTACATTTCAAAAATTCGACAGCTTATTTGAAAAATTTGTAAAGTTTACATAATATAGTTAGATAATATAGATAATTGAACTTTTATTTAGCAAGATCAAGAAATTTGAAAAAGTGTTTATGTTTCGACTATAATAAGTCTACAAAATATTCAATTCACTAGCTCATTTAATATGATACGTTTGTATGTAATAATAAAGGCAAATAACTTAAAGCCGTTTGATGATGATGAGGCTTTTTGAAATTTTGAGTTATTGAGCCATTCCAGAAATGCGATAATGTACGTTCCTATCCCCGATACATATTTCAATTTCGACATTTCAAAAAAGAATAGTCACATTTACGAGCACCTAACATGGAAATGCGGTTTTCATGTCAATTTTTTAGGCAATGCGCAATACAGATAGAATGTCTTGTGAAAAATGGGTTAGATTTGGCACTATTCTCTACTGCCGATGATGCAACGTAGCCGTGGTTTGACCTACTTTCTTGACACGTGTAGCACTTCTACACTCCAACAACTCCAGCTAGTGTTTTTGTCCGGTTTTCCCGTCCCACGAGTTTCCAACAAAGAGCTTACTGCTATCCTATCACGTCAATTCGACCTCGGTGCCTTTACTGGTTCCGGTTGCATATCATACAGTTTATATTGGTTGTCAGAACTGTACGTCTAAATTACATTGCTGCCAACAGATCTACAGCTTAATCGAAATGCATGCACAAAAAGAGCATTGAGGGCATTGAGACGGGCAGATCTAATCTATACGATATCTGGTACGTTTAGTATAATATTAATTTGGATTTTAGGCCCAGTAAACAGTGTCACTGAGAAGTGACGTAAGTGACACTACTGGGGTGCGTAAATACTCCTTCCCTCGTTTTCAGGGTTGGATCAATCGGATACGTTGGACGCACGTGCGTGATCGCATGTTATCAAACTTGCCACCCGTTTCTATGGCGAATAGGAGCCCCACTGATCCTACTTGTAGTATAGTAGTTGGGTATCCGACTTAATTTAGCGAAGTGGTCCTAATGAAATCAACACGTGAAATAAATGCGTACTTTATGCATGCGTACATCTTCGTACAGTTATTAAACAACTTTTTGATTTTGGGTCAGCATTATTTAGAGAATTTTATTGGATTAGCACTGGGTAATTCTGTTGAATCATTGGTAATTCTGTAAAATAGTATATTTTATCCTATATTAACCCAAATTCTTGACAAGACTGAAATAGTCTTTTTTGTATCAAAAATATCGAGCGATCAAGATAATTTGTAATCGAGTCATCCATTCGAATTCGAAAACGTATGTCGTGCACTTAAACTGCACTTATAAATGTCATATAATGTGTCAATTGAAAGATAAAATTTTGGAAATTCTCAAACAGGATTTTATTGTCAAAAATACGTAAAATTTTAAGGAAAATATATTTATTTCATTCAACTGTTATAATAAATGCTGAAAATGTTCTCCATTTTGGTCTAAGCGCAGATGAGCGCTTCGTCTAACACCTTGAATAACATTTCGTAACATATCTGGATTATTATTTATTAAAAAAAGTCCGCAGGTGTAAGGTCACAAGATCTCGGAGGCCAGATACTTTCTGTGTTCCGACTGATAAGTCTGTTATCAAAGAACTCTCGTAGTATCGCTATTGTGGTCCTTGCTGAATGTGCTGTAGCCCCATCTTGTTGAAAAAAGCCAAGTACCAATTCGTCATCATGAATCACTTGTTGATATGCAAGTGCAGTTAGGTTACCTGAAGGAGGATTAATTTTTTTTTAGGTTTAAATAACTAATAATGAATGATTTACCTTAAAAAAAATATTGGTCCTATTATACGTCGTCGGCTAATTGCTGTCCAAACACCACGTTTTCTGATGTTCTTTTATCCTTTGATCGACCACTTCCTGGTTTTCTTTCTAAAGTGGATGTTTCTCGAAACTGGGTAACACAACGCTTTAATGTATTGGAAAAATGAGCATAATCGACGATATTATCGGAAAACTGCTCACGAAATTCTGCCCATGCATCTTGAACAGAATATTGCTACACGTCGTTTACTTTCTGCCTATTTCGAAAATACGACTCAACCATAAACGCTTTGTGTTCTAATGAAAATGCCATTTATGAGCAGTGAACAAATGAAGTTCTTAAAAGAACTGACTTTATAGAGTAGAGAGACTGTTTCACTAGACAAAAATAACACAACAACCAACATCAACAACGCAAGCGGCAAGATACTGAGATTTGAGGTTAAGTTAATTCTTCAAATTCATGTGACATTTGATGGCAGTGGTTCAGGTTACACCGAACTGGGATTTCATTTATACACAAGATCTGGCCAAAAATTTAAATTAACAATAAGAAAATAGGTTGTGAAGACAACATTTTTTCGCATCTGTTTAAAAATTTATTTCCTACATTTTTTGATATCTAAAAATTATTTTTTAAACTTCTTGAATGACGTAACTTTAGATTAAGCATATCAATGGCGAAAGACACACGGATTCGAATTCATGGATGACTCGATTACAAATTATTTTGATCGCTCAATCAGAGTTTGACAATCCTTATCAGAAGATCTCCAAACAACAAATTTGCTTAAAAATAGTTGTTTTTAAATTGATACTGTTGGATGCAATGTAATTAAAATTATATCGAGTCTTCATAAATGATTCATCATATTGCCTGTGGAAAACAAAATTAAATGTAGATATATGGAGAATTTTGACGTTCATAGCCTACTGGATGTATGAATCATTTATGAAAACCCTGTACTTAAGTAGTTAAAAATTCAGTAGGTTAAGTTAAAAATAAAGATGTGATTTATTTTATATAAGTATACATACATAAATTAAGTATAATAATGGGTGTTCAAGTAAAAAGTTTATCTAGGAATCTTCTCATAATTTTACATACGGGTGTAGAATGGATTTTGAGACAGGAATTTCAGAACTAAAAATCAAAATCTTAGAATATTGGCTGCCTCAATTATTTTACAGCAAAACTTTTTAAATAAAAGAAGAAACGCGTGCTGATGTAACCAACTCATATGACCGAGATTGTTCTAGAGTAATGCAATCGCAGGATCGAGAAGCGGCTCTCCTACAAATACGACGGCCGAAGTGAAACTACTGAGCGACATAATCCATGTGACTTGATAAATAACTGGGCCGTTATAACTGAAATATGTTCATAAACAAGTGTTGTTGAAATAAATTGTAAATAATTCGTTAAAATAAATAGTGTGTGAACCCGTAAACTCTACAGTATAAAACCAAAAAAAGATGTGAAGAAATACTAAAAATAGCACTGTATACTTTTTTTTCAAAATTCACGGTCAAATTATTACAGACAGACATTTTTAGTATTTGGCACGTAACTAGTGACACTACAAACTAGTTCTTTAGAAGCTAGAACATCTAGTGTTATTTCATTGCAATTTGTAACATAATTACATTATTTAAGCAGATTAAAATTAATACTAATAATTTTTATTTAAGAATTTAGATGAATGTATATTTCCACGTACGTGCTGTGTAGTACAATGAGATCATTTAAATTATAAATTAAAGTAGGCGTTTTTTTTGCCCAGCCTGCAAATTGACTGACAAAGTAAAATTTGAGACTCTGGTTATATTGTGACGTTTATGTTTCTCATCTTAAATTGTTTTAATTGAAAGAAAATAAAACACTAACAAATAATGTAGGTTAATTGAGAATTACAGCAAATGTTTAAAGTGTTCTCCCCCAGGTTCAATGCAGCTCTTAACTCTTCGTTTCATACTTTCAAATGCATTTTACAACATCAGAAAGGTTATAGCGTTGCGTTGAAATAATCTAGCGCGGGGCTGTGGAATTAGTTGTACATCTTATTTATTATTGCCGGAATTAGTTTGGAATGAGGAACTTGCATGATTTTTTTTCTACCTCGAAACTTTCTCCAAATAAAGCTATCCGGTAACAGAAAGCCGTAATTTATTTATTTTTGTTCAATGTTCATCTGTAATCGAATAATAAATAAATTACTTTCGTTGCAAGTCAGCGATTTCGTACGCGACCTAAAACGCAGTGATTGGCCGATCAAAAAATTACGTCACGCAACGGTAAGAGCGCTCCACCGTACGAGCTGCACAATGTAGTTCTGGCGTGTATGCGTCTGATTTTAAATTTCTGCAGGTTACAAATGTCTGAAGAAGCTTGCATGGAGGTAGAAAAACATACGATGATACAGTCTAAAAACTCGTTGTGTTATGAACTACATTATGCTCGAATTACTGCATCAAAAGCTTATGATGCTGCACATGGTCAAACCTTTACTGCAACATTGGTAGAAAATACGAGCTTATGGAGTTTCCAAATTTGAAGTTTCAGAAGCAACGCAAAGGGGCATTATCCTGGAATCTCAAGTTCTTTTACGAGGTTCAGAAGAAATTGGAAACATGTAGAAATTGTGGTTTACTATTAAGTTGGCATTATCCATTCATTATTGCTTCACCCGATGGTATTTCGGATGAGGCAGATCTTGAAATAAAATGTCCTGCATCTGTAAAAGCAATGAGTAAATTTATAAATTCTAAAAATGAAATCACTGGTAAGTATTTCGCTGAAGTGATGGAGGGAATCTTCCACATAACTTTCGGCCACCGTCGACGAACCTATGTCTTTTTAGCCCCAGCACATTAACTCCTTTATTGACTAAAAGTGTAGCCGATGTGCGTCCAAACCAGTGCCCAGTAAAAGCTTCAGCTGCTTGCAACTTTAAATACTTTGCTATTTTTGAGGGATAGCCTCCAATTGCGCCTTTTCCAACGACTTGGGCAGTGCATTTACCATTTCGGTAGTTCAGAAATAAATGATCTGACCTTTTTTTTTTTATTTTCTCTATCAATAACTGTGAACGTTCGCTGAATATTCGTTTTTGTATTTGGAACATTTACTATAAACATTCCTTCACGTTCTTATTCTGTCACTCATATTTTAATATTATATAATTCCTCTCGTCTACAAGTGCCCGAGACCCCCCATTTTTTCATTACTACCTACAAATATACAAGAATAATGTTTTATAAGAACCCAAATTTGCCAGCTCATCATATGAACAGACCTTCTGAATTAAAAATTGTTCGTCTGGTGCTTCATTCAAGAATTTTTCGTCTTCTTTGGCGAAAACTCGGTCTATATCCAATATTTTTTTTTATTAGAAGATAAGCAATTATTGTAGCAAACTTAGAAATGTCGATAGTATCATAGAGAAAAATTGTACTCTTTAGCATTGAATACTCCGCCCATAAACTGCCCGTTGTCTTCAGTTGTCCACTTTTCACCACAAATTTTTTTTTCTGTACCTTGTGTATCAGGGTTGATTAAATTATGATTAGTTATTTGGTTTTCCACAAAATACGCTAACAAGCCCTTTTCATTTAAAGCAATCTTCTTTGCTTCACGCCATTCCTTAAAAACCTTGTATGTCTGTTCATATCGGACTTTGGATTTTTCTGGGATTATTGCCGAACATCCTTCTTGTTACGCTTTTTCAAAATCATTCGGTAGATTATTATCACTATCGATATCGGAATCGCTCATTTTTGCTTCGAAAACAGAACTATGAACGATTCTACCAAAAACCACAATTTTACATGATTTTACTTGTTTGGGAAAAAACTATAGAAACCTTCGAAAAGCCACCCAATATTTTGAGTTTCAATCTTCGCGCCGATTATCAAAAATTTGTAGGAGTATTATTCCAGATACTCCAATCGTGCAAAAAACAAACTCTTACCGTTCTCCATTCAGGCATAGCGTATTAATTTAAACACAAAACACACACAAACCAAACAAGTACTTCTACAACTCATGCTAGAGTAAAAAAGTCTGTTTTGACAATTTTTCATTTCATCGCTCATAAACAGACCACACAATGCTTCTTTTACGCGCGGCAGTTACTGTTGCGTGACGTCACCCACTCACTGCGCTCTGTATCACCGTTTGCCGGACGCTTTTAACCGCCGTGTTTTAAACTTTAATTTGTGAAGTTATTTGGCAACCAATCATCATAAATTAAACACCGTTGAAATTGTAATTTTTTTCTCTATTTATCAAGATTATAATTTTTTTTTTATGCAAGTTGTCCATTATTTAAAGTACTCAAAATGATGGAAGTACTCGTGATTACAGGAAGTACTCATGAATTACTGGATTTACCCTAGAATTACTAGAATTACCTTCAAATAATATGGAATTATTCTGGAATTACTTGAATTACATCCAGGTTTTATTACTACTAGTGGTCACCCAGTGGTCAAAATTCGATCGTAATTAATTAAATTTGTAAGCCTGAACGTTATATTGGGGTTCTTTTTTCAAATAGTAGACACATCTATAATCATTGCAGATAATTATATTTTTTTAATTTTGTTTTATTACGTCAGCTGTGAGCGTGTCGAAATACGTCATTAACGTGTGTTGTTTGCCCTAATTCCCTGCAATACATATGAAAAAGGAACATTTGAAATCACACAAAATTCACAACTCGAAACTCATTCAGTGCTCTGTGCGACTGTTTGACCACAGACTATTTATTTGTGTATTTGTAACACATATTACATTATAGACGGTGTCGCAAAATTAGCGTATTCCGAGTCCGGAACGTTGTAGCGCATCATCCCAGAAGTAAGAAGAAAATTAATAAAAAATATATAGGAGCCCCCTTACAAAAAATATATATATATATATAGGACTCAAGGTCTAAATTTTGGATCATGTTTTCTTCAAATAAAAGCAATGAATGTTAGCGTTTATTTCTACTTATGGTTAGGCTACTCATATAAAATAATAATTCAAGCACTATGACCCACTTTTCGCCGCGACCTCACACTTGCGCAGTCAATTACAGCAAATGTTCAAAGTGTTCTCCCCCAGCTTCAATGCAGCTGTTAACTCTCGGTTTCATATTTTCAAATGCATTTTCCAACATCTGATAGTAATATATGGTAATATGAAATAATCTAGAACTTCGAGGCGGAAATTGAATGACTCGATCATCATAAAACTGGTGAATTCGGTCCATAGTTTCCCTTGTCCTGTAAGCTGGTGCATTATCCTGCTGGATGTACCCATGTAGAGGTTCGCCATCATGAAGGTTTTGGAAAAAATAGGTTCGAGTAAATTATTGCGGCATTTACCGTTCCTTAAAAAAAAAAACAGTTTCAACTATACGGCTTCGAGAGACCGCCAGCCAAACACCAAATTTCTGCGAATAGAGGGGCGTTTGGACGAATTCATGGGGATTAATTGCGGACCAAATTCGCATATTTTGTTTATTTACAGTATACTATTCGTGCAGGAAAATCTCGTGGAAACAACTCTTGCAGGACGGTAATTTTAAAGGATGAAGATTTAAATCTTGTTTTAATATTTTGACAAGTTCCATATGAGCGGTCCATCCCTTGTGCTAACCTGAGGAAAGGTTTCTTGGGAGACGCTTCCATTACTGCTGCAACATCTGCCACAATCTCAGGAGTTCTTTTTTTGGGCGCTCCGCTACCCGCTTTTCGACCAACAGTCACGAAATCTTGCCATTTATAAATTTGTTGGACTAATTTTTGATAATCTGCTGGACAATTGGGGTAGGCATTTCGAAAATCATTAACACAGCGTTCTATAGAATAATTCCATTCACCATTCTGTCGACGGTTTTTTGAAGTCACTTTGACATTCAAATTTTAAATCAAATTGTCAAAAGTTGGTAGTGTCAACCTAATTCGTTATTTTATTACGAGTTTTATTATTTATGCTTTTTTTATTCAAAAACCGTTTTTAATACTTGTCGTAATACTTGTTATTACAGCCACAGCTGAGAAAAGCTTTTCTAAGCTAAAAGTGATAAAAATTATTTACGAAGCACAATGGCCCTAAATAGGCTTTCGGCTTTAGCAGTCTTCTCTAGTGACGCAAATATAGCGTCTCACCTTTGGTGGGTGGACCAAAAGTCCCAATCTTTTGTTTTTGTAACTGTTTTGTGAAATACATAATACAGAAAGTGGTATGTATATAAGTAAATAATATAAATATTGATCACCATAGGTATTTAATTTCGCAACTGACAAACCTAACCGCAAAATTTGCTGTTAATTCGTGTTTTTCCTCATTTTGCGCGAATGAATACGATAAACACTGTTCAATACTCGTGTGCTGTCACTTTTTAGGGGCTCGGGCTAATTGCAACACTCGGCTGTCGCCCCTGAAGAGTGCGTTGACAACGCACTTGTATTGAAATATACTATTCTCTATTTAACGCTATTTTTCTAATAAATGAATCAAAATGTATGGATTTTTTATTTCTATTATAAATGTAAATACTTACTCATAATTTCCACGTTACGCAGCTGCATGCACCTATATGTAATTTACGAATCTCTTCAATCGACTTATTAATTAATATTGTGTAAGAATTATTGAACTCTTTGGACAGAAATAAAGAAAGACGTCTGCGACAATAAATTGTACCTATACGGACATAGAGAAGACTTCTTCTGTTTAGAGGCCGTCCTTATCAAACTGCTGGTAGTTGTAGTAACACTGAAATACAAAGATGCCACTGCAATAAAGTTTGTAGCATGAAATGTTTGTTTATTAAAGCTAACTTTCCTGTGGCGTCTTGTGTCTTTCTAATTAATTAAATATTGTCGATGAAATAGTGCAGTTGACGCTAGTTTCTTATCTACCATTCGTCCATTTTTATCCGTTCTGGAAGAATGCACACAGCGCTCTCAAATTGTGATATTTTTACCGACTTCAAAGAAAGATGAGGTTCTATGTTCGACGATGTTTCTGTTATTTCTTGTTGATCAAAATTTTATTTTATTAATTATTATCATTCTGAATACACTACATTATATCACGTCTTATAAAAAAATAACAAAGCTAAGGTGGAACTTATTACCCCCCGGTACCTTATTACTAAAACGTGATGCGCTGAAGAAGAAAAATTTGGACATAGTGACTAGCGATTTGCAAACGATTACACCTGAGAAGTCCATGAATAGACTTTACAAGCTCAGCTTGTACACTTCACGAGCAAGTATGTTTTCAATGATTCCCAATAAGTACATGCAAAACAAACCGAATGTTCAGTAGATGTCAATTGAATGAAATCCTAGTTTGTAAACGGGCAGTAACCTCTGCCATAGCGGACCTGTACGCCTGTCACCAACATTGTACGCATTTACCATAATAATAAATACAAGATAACAAATACATGGTGCAGCAGGCATGTACATGTACAGATCACCGTTTGTATCTAAGAATTAACAATTTCTGATTTGCATTTATTACCAGCGGAACGGAAATTTGGTGCATTATTAAGTGATTGGCAATTCATGTGTTTACCTGACTAATAGTTGGTTATTTTTTACTAATTATGCGACCAGTTTATTGTTGTTTTCATTCGTCGTGCAAACGAAATCTTAACGTGTTTTCTGGCACTTTCTATGCTCTAGCACGAAGGGGTACGATAAAGAAAAAATAGATTTATGTTATGTATTTCATGACGAAAAAACTAGGACTGAAGTTGAGTTGTGACGTAGAAACAAAATATAAAACGGAATTATTTTGGTCGTGGTACCGGTTTAAATTGGTTTCTCATATTTTTAAATTGATACTGCTTTGAATATTTACGTAGGAAATTTCCCATACTTTTTAAAATATAAATTGTGGGCATGCCTGGACGTAACAATTACATATTGTAAAAATATAAAATATTCTGCATTTTTTGTGCTCACAAGTTTGTAAAAAATTAATACTTGTTCCATTTTTATGACCATTGTGACACAAAAAATATTTTATATTTTAACTGAATTATCATGTTTTACGTTTTACGTGCATTGTGAGTTATTCAGATTTACTGGTAAAATTTTATGTAATCTTGATAACGGAAAGAAAATTACAGAAAAATGCACTTTGCACGAGAAACCACATGAAAACGTGTTGAGAACCACCTATTTCAGGAATTGCCAGAAATATTTTATGTTACGTTGAAAGACACATTGATTGCTAATTCTTTCCGCTTCGCGAACATGAGATCATTTCAATTAGTATTATCAGTGTTAAGAGAAAAAAGACAACGGAAGGAAATTAACAATTAAAAGACTCGATAAAGAGACATCACGCAACGGTGAGAAATAATTAAAAGAGTCACTAAAAGGAGAACAAACAGCGAGAGGAAATAATCAAGAGGCTCGTTAAAACGCAGAAGAAAATAATTAAGAGACTTGATAAAAGGAGAACATCCACAGGAACAAGAGAGTCGAAGAAGAGAGAACAGAAGCAGAAGGAAATAATTACACGTGTTGATAAAGGGAGAACAGGCAAGGGTAGGAAATAATTAAAAGAGTCACTACAAGGAGAACAAACAGCGAAAGGAAATAATCAGGACGCTCGTTAAAAGAAGAACAGGCAGCATAAGAAAATTAATAATTAAGAAACTCGCTAAAGGAAAAACAGGCAACGGAAGGAAATAATTAAAGGTATCGCTAAAGGGAGAACAGACAACATAAGGAAATAATTAAGAGACTCGTTAAAGGAGAACATGTAGCAGAAGGAAATAATGAAGAGAATCTCCGAATGAAGAGCATCAGACCGCAGAAGAAAATAATTAAAAAATTGATAAAAGGAGTACATCCACCGGAACAAGAGAGTCGAAGAAGAGAAAACAGGGAGAATAGGGAGAATGAGAAAACAAATAAGACACTCGTTAAAGATAGAACACACCGCAGAACAAAAGAAACCGCGAAAGAAAGAACAGGAGCAGAAGGAAATAATTAAGGAACTCGTTAAAGGGAGAACAGACAGCGTAAGGAAATTAATAATTAAGACACTCGCTAAAGGGAAAACATTCAAGGAAATTAAATAATTAAAAGAGTCGCTAAAGTGAACACAGACAGAATGAGAAAATAAATAAGAGACTCGCTAAAGAAAGAACAGACAGTGGAAGGAAATACATAATTAAGAGACAAGTTAAAGGGTGAAGAGACCGCAGGAGAAAATAATTAAAAGACTTGATAAAAGGAGAAAAGGCAGCGGAACAAAATAATTAAGAAGAGAGTCGTTAAAGAAAGAAGAGGCGGTGATGCCGGAAATTTAAAAAATTAAGAATCTCGCTAAAGGGACAAACTTTAGCGGAAGGAAAGTATTTAAAAAGTTTGCATTTGGCATGGCCTTTAAATTATTTAAATCGTAGTTTCATTGGCACTCCGCTGTGCAAATCCGTGGGTAATGGCCCACATTGTCCACGCCTTGTCCCACTTGTGAAAACACTAATTCCTTGTAGGTAATCTATTTCTTCAATCCGATCGATTGAGATGTACTTAATTGCATGAAATTGTTAGTATGTATCAAAAATTTTCAATGGTTGAAGTGAAACTTCTATACGCGGGCCCAGACTTGTCTTTAAAATATGATTTTAAAATGTCTTCACATTTTGAGCAAAGCTCTCCAAAAATAAACAAACAGTGTACAAACCTATATACGAAATACAACAGAGTGGTCAGAATCCATAAGTACCAAAAGTACCTGAAACATTTTAGATTAATTTTGGTTACGAAGTTTTTATTTATTTGCAACTAGCTGGCCCGTCATGACTTCGCTCATGAAGTATTCGTTTTCACATAGGAATTACTCTTTCCCGTTCACGCTACCGTTCCCGTTGCTATAGGTATAGAAAACCACGCAGGTCTTCGAATGCAACATTATGTCAAAATTTCAAAGCAATCGATGAAGAACTATCGACATTCACAAGTTCCGCACCAAATGATGTCATTTGGAAGCAAGAGTTATATTTTCTGATGTTCGATAAGAAGTGTTTCGATTCAGCGGTAGATCCAGCAAGTAGAGTTTTCAATTGCTCTGGTGACTCATCTGGCCAATGACAGCATGGCGACTTGAACAGCTGGATCGTACTGGAATGCAAGACGATTGTATTGCAGATTCAGATCTGCTGGTCTTTGGGTACGTGTTTCAGCTATCCTCACCCTCTCGCGTTCATTCCGTTGAAAACAAACCAAATCTGTTGCTGCAGAACGCGACTGCCAGGCTCGCAATCGTGCGCCGCCTCAAATTCGTTATGCTCGAAGTACATAAGCTCTTTTTATCGTAGATTTTATTTTTCGTTTTTAAGTGGTCAGAGTCACTTCACCACAAGGATAACAAAAATTGTTGAACACAACGAATTCACATTTGTACGGTACTTATAGAACGGACACAATTTGAATCAACGATTTTAAATAACACTCAAAATTTCCATCCTGTATGTGAATTTAATTATTTACCCCTTCGTATGGTTACTAAGTATAAAACAAGAAAAAGAAACAAGAGCCAAAAAAATGTTCTAACTTCAGATTCGTTTTCAGAAGGACCAAATACGCAAGAATTAGCTGATTTTATTTCGGAAGCAAAGTCAGTGTGGAACGGTGTTACTCAATGAATTCTATATCAATTCTCCAATAATTTACTACTCATGTTAAATTCATAAAATAAAATAAACGAGTGTCACATATCCAAGTTCCGAACAGCGCCGCCGGCAACGGTACCTGCCTTCGATACGCGTAGAGGGTACCACAAATTTCGTAACGAATTTGCCAGTCGAGGGGCTGTTAACTATGGAATTAGTTGTACATCTTGCGAGAATTAATTCCGAGTACTATTGGAATTACCGGAATTAGTTCGGAATTACATGGAATTATTTCAAGTACTCAAAATGATGGAAGTACTCGTGATTACAGAAAGTACTCATGAATTACTGGAATTACCGGAATTACCCTGGAATTACTGGAATTGCCTTCAAATAATATGGAATTATTCTGGAATTACTTAAATTACGTCCAGGTTTTATTACTATGTACTAGTGGTCGCCCAGTGGTCAAAATCCGATCGTAATTAATTAAATTTGTAAGCCTGAACGTTATTGGGGTTCTTTTTTTAAATAGTAGACACATCTATAATCATGGCATATAATTATATTTTTTTAATTTTGTTTTATTACGTCAGCTGTGAGCGTGTCTAAATACGTCATTAACGTGTGTTGTTAGCCCTAATTCCCTGCAATACATATAAAAAAGGAACATTTGAAATCACACAAAATTTACAACTAGAAACTCATTCAGTGCTCTGTGCGACTGTTTGACCACAGACTATTTATTATTTAATGTATTTGTAACACACATTACATTATACACGGTGTCGCAAAATTAGCGTAAGAAAATGAATAAAAAATATATAGGAGCCCCCTTACCAAAATATATAGGACTCAAGGTCTAAACTTTGGATCATGTTTTCTTCAAATAAAAGCAATGAATGTTAGCGTTTATTTCTACTTATGGTTAGGCTACTCATATAAAATAATAATTCAAGCACTATGACCCACCTTCCGCCGCGACCTCACACTTGCGCAGTCAATTACAGCAAATGTTCAAAGTGTTCTCCCCAGCTTTAATGCAGTTGTTAACTCTCGGTTTCATATTTTCAAATGCATTTTCCAACATCTAATAGTACAACTATATACAATACGGTGTTTTTGAGATACGAGAATATGATATAATCTAGAATTGCCAGGTCCGGACTTCGAGGCGGATATTGAATGACTCGATCATCATAAAACTCGTGAATTCGGTCCATAGTTTCCCTTGTCCTGTAAACTGGTGCATTATCCTGCTGGAAGTACCCATTGTAGAGGTTCGCCATCATGAAGGCTTTGGAAAAAAGGTTCGAGTAAATTATTGCGATATCTCTCGGCATTTACCGTTCCTTCGAAAAAAAAAAAACAGGTCCAACTATACGTTTTCGAGAGACCGCCAGCCAAACACCAATTTTCTGCGGATAGAGAGGCGTTTGGACGAATTCATGGGGATTAATTGAGTTTTTCCCTAAAACACCAAAAACAATTTTATTATAACTGCCAACGCACGTTTCGCCAACAATGTTGGCATCATCAGGGCGATCAGTTTACTCATCGCCCTGATGATGCCAACATTGTTGGCGAAACGTGCGTTGGCAGTTATAATAAAATTGTTTTTGGTGTTTTAGGGAAAAACTGATTAAAAGTAGTTATCTACCACCAAAAGTGATCCAGACAATTGTTTTGTTTTTGATTAATTGAGGACCAAATTCACATATTTTGTTTATTTACAGTATACTATTCGTGCAGGAAAAAATCGTGGAGACAACTCTTGCACGACGGTCATTTTATAGGGATGAAGATTTAAATCTTGTTTTAATATTTTTTGACAAGTTCCATATGAGAGGTCCATCGCTTGTGCTAACCTGAGGAGAGGTTTCTTGGGAGACGCTTCCATTACTGTGGCAACATCTGCCACAATCTCAAGAGTTCTTTTTTTGGGCGCTCCCGCTACCCGCTTTTCGACCAACAGTCCCAACAGCACGAAATCTTGCGACGCATTTATAAATTTGTTGGACTAATTTTTGATAATCTGCTAAACAATTGGGGTAGGCATTTCGAAAATTAGCATAGCGTTCCATAGAATAATTCCATTCACCATTCTGTCACAGTTTTTTTTCGAAGTCACTTTAACATTCAAATTTTAAATCCATTTGTCAAAAGTTGGTAGTGCCAACCTAATTTGTTATGTTATTACAGGTTTTATTATTTATGCTTTTTTATTCAAAAACCGTGTCTGAATAATGTAAACGAAGATAGATGCAATGATTTAAATAGTTTTCGTTTTTAATAGGTACGTAATTCCAAAATGGGAATTGAATGAAGTGCTTCATCTTTTGTTGGAATTACCGGAATTACCTTTTGATTACTGGAATTAGTTACTTTTTGTGGGAATTATTTCCTGATTATTGGAATTACCTACGAATTACTGCGATTACCACGATTACATGCGAATTAATTCATCGAATCGGAATTACCGGAATTCTTCGTGATTACCTTGAATTAATTCCATGTGGAATTAGTTGTACAATTTTTTTCCAAGTTAACAGCCCCTCGTTGCCAGTTTACGGTCCAAGTCTGAGCTCGCGTATGAAAATTTTGCTTAAAAATTGACATTTCATTACTAGTATTTCTTTATCTACGTCTTTTCGTTTCATCCTGTAACGAGTAGTGTTTTTAGTTGCATAAGATCTAACAGGATATTGTGTGTACGAAATCTAAAATTCCACTGGACCTCTGTATGTTCTAAAAGAGGGCTCTGTCAAAATTAGAAACTATTTATAGCCAACGTAAGAGTCTAGAGCACTTAATTAACGAAGAACTTATAAATGGAACGCAATTAATCCATAACAAATCAAAGGGTAGGTATAATATTGTCGGAATTCTATATTACATGTATCACATCTGTTCATATACGTATTTCTCAGTCGGAGAAAAAATGTCAAACTGGTACCTTAATAAACATAATAATATTATAATAAAATATGTACTACATTAAGTTGAAAAATAAATTATAAAAGTTCATCAAATTCTAACCAGGTCAGTTTGCTTTATTTACGTTCTGGTAATTTAGATATTTCCACATCCAAACTACACAACATTGCACTCTTTTGTGTTTAAACCAGTAGCGGCTCGTGACATTTAAGCAAGCGGATACACTTAATTTAATTTAATTGTGTCAACTAGGGCAAACATTTATATGTGTGGTCGCAAGACACTTCATATCCTTATGCTCATTTCAAGCACATATACACAAAAACTTGGCAATGTTCAGATAGTTTTCATTAAAACATTGATCGTTTAAATTATGTCGAATTTGTATTACATATTTTGAAGTTCTTTGGAAAAAAAAAATAAGTTTTTTTTGAAATGTGGAAATGTGCGAAAAACTAAGACATCAATGTCAAAAACAGTGACATAACATAGTGACCATATAATGTGTTCTATAACTTTACAGTAATACATACAGAGTCGCTAAAAAGTATTTAAATATTATAAAAACTATTCATCAAAACTTATCGAAATTCAAACTATTTAAAACTATTTTAAATTCCATCGTCCCAGATGTTTATCAAATTTCTATCCCCATTTGTTCCGGGGATACAAGGCACACTTTATTTTAACCGAAACTTAAAAAAATATATTGAACAAATAATTTTTTTAGCCTTGGAAATGTTATCTTTATCTATCGTTAGTTCTTTGCCCCATTAACTTTGACAAAAAATAAGTAAAAGTTAATATGTAATAACAATTGTTAAAATAACACTTTTAACTGAAAAATAACATATTTTAATAAAAAATAAATAGGAAATACATAATTTTTACGCTACAAAAGATGTTCAAAATTATTTCCATTGAGTTCCATTGATATACGTTGAGCAACAAAATATTTGGAGAAATATCGACAATTTCGTTTCTTTTTCGTTCTTGTAGGTCTTCGACTTGTAATGGTCTATTGACGTACACTCGATTTTACATTACCCCACAGGAAGAAATCCAGTGGGATCAAATCAGGTGACCTAGCGGGCCATTCAATAGCCCCCATCTATCTACAGGGAAATGTTTCATCCAAATATTCGCGCACTTGACGACCAAAATGTGCTTCGTCTTGTTGAAATTAATTATTACACACAAGTTTTTGGCTAATATTTAAGTGACAGATCGCTAATGACAGCATTTTCAAAGCCAACTTAGTTTTACTTTTCCAGAATTAAATTTTTGAGTTTTTCTTTTTATCCTTTTAATAAAAATAAAGGGAGGCATATGTTACATCACTGAATTCAGAAAAAATGTTCTTTTAAAAATTATTAAGTTTGATCGTTCGTGCCATTTAGAAAAATCAAGTTAACCCTGTATTTTCAAAATAAATGATGGTAGAAAATTGAAAAAGATCTCAAATGATTCTGAAAATATTTAGCTGTATCCATACTTTTTAGCGACCCGTATAGCTTTTAGAAGCACATAATTAGGTATACAACAATAATAGATAAATAGGTAGATAGGTACATGGTGTGCGGCATAATTATTATCTAATTACTATTATCATATCTAAATGCATATATGTATTTTAATTTTAATTTTGACAAGCACAAAAACCCCTAGATCCATCTAATTACACACGGTTATCATTCTGAATATATTGACCCCAATTATTAAAAATAACATTTCTGATTGTAGCATAAAAAAAATCTGCTCTACTTTTCCAACACCTGCTTTCCGTTTTTAACACTTCTGCATATACATATAAAACAGAAACAGAATAAAAAGATGAAAAAATGTTTAACTATAGCGACGGCTATCGGTATTTTAAAACAATTTAATCAATAAAAAACTTTCTACAAAGTGTTTATTAGGACATTTCTTCTGCTTGAAAACAAGATTTGATGACATTGACAATGACATTAAAACTCCAGCATTAATATTTCATGTAACGCTTCGATTACCCGCGTCTCGATGGTGTGTTTCTACTATTATACGAGGTAGGTAGCTTCTCCCTGCTTTGGATGTGTCATAGTTGGTTTTATATTTGGATTTTCCCCGTTCACATTTCCATAAGATTTCCCAGAATTTCTCCACTGCAGGTTTTATTATAAATCGACACTTTTTGGTCTTTTCTTCAAATATATTAATTTATGACTAAGATCGCAGTTTGTATGTAAATGTTTTATTAGTAGAACAAAATTTCAATAAAAAATGTAGTAAAAGGAGAAAGCCAGAGAAAACTTGCATATGAATGTATCAAATATTAACATGCAGACTGTTTGAGATATATGTAATTTGAAACAAGAAATACTGCAGGAAAATCCCAGCTAACGATCCATAATTATTAATTATATTAATAATTTAGCAATTGACAACGTGATTATTAAGAATTACAAATTTTCAAATTGGGGAAAGCCGGATTCATATGGCCCACAATTTCCAAATTTGGAATTTATTTAATTTTAAGAATTTAAGATATTTATCATTCAAAATCTAGAAATTCTGGAATTATATTTCACCAAATCGAATGATCAGGATTCAGGAATTCGAAATTTCAACGAGTCAGATTTTCCAAATTCTGTATTTCAATCATAAAAATACGTTCAGGATGCTACGATTCAAAATTTTCAAATTCTGGAAACAGAAATTCAACATTTCATCGGTAAAAAGTTTTAAATTTAGAATTGTTACCATTCGAAATTGGAATTTTCAGATTTAGCAATTGACAACTTAACTATAAAGAATTACAAATTTCAAATTGGGGAAAGCCGGATTCAAATGGTCCACAATTTCCAAATTTGGAATTTATTCAATTTTAAGGATTTAAGATATTTATCATTCAAAATCTAGAAATTCTGAAATTATATTTCACCAAATCGAATGATCAGGATTCAGGAATTCGAAATTTCAACGAGTCAGATTTTCCAAATTCTGTATTTCAATCATTAAAAATACGTTCAGGATGCTACGATTCAAAATTTTCAAATTCAGGAAACAGGAATTCAGCTTTTCATTGGTCAAAAGTTTTAAATTCGGAATTGTCACTATTCGAAATTGGAATTTTCAGATTTAGCAATTGACAACTTGACTATAAAGAATTACAAATTTCAAATTGGGGAAAGCCGGATTCAAATGGCCCACAATTTCCAAATTTGGAATGTATTCAATTTTAAGAATTTAAGACATTTATCATTCAAAATCTAGAAATTCTGGAATTATATTTCACCAAATCGAATGATCAGGATTCAGGAATTCGAAATTTCAAGGAGTCAGATTTTCCAAATTCTGTATTTCAATCATTAAAAATACGTTCAGGATGCTACGATTCAAAATTTTCAAATTCAGTAAACAGGAATTCAGCGTCTCATCGGTCAAAAGTTTTAAATTTAGAATTGTCACCATTCGAAATTGGAATTTTCAGATTTAGCAATCGACAACTTGATTATTAAGAATTACAAATTTTCAAATTGGGGAAAGCCGGATTCAAATGGCCCACATTTTCCAAATTTGGAATTTATTCAATTTTAAGAATTTAAGATATTTCTCATTCAAAATCTGGAATTTCAGGAATTATATTTCACCAAATCGAATGATCAGAATTCAGGAATTCGAAATTTCAACGAGTCAGATTTTCCAAGTTCTGTATTTCAATCATTAAAA
Organism: Diaperis boleti; assembly: GCA_963583935.1. Lineage (NCBI taxonomy): Eukaryota > Metazoa > Arthropoda > Insecta > Coleoptera > Tenebrionidae > Diaperis > Diaperis boleti. The sequence continues at coordinate 24,185,425 of OY757249.1, forward strand.
ATACGTTCAGGATGCTACGATTCAAAATTTTCAAATTCTGGAAACAGGAATTCAACGTTTCATCGGTAAAAAGTTTTAAATTTAGAATTGTTACCATTCGAAATTGGAATTTTCAGATTTAGCAATTGACAAATTGATTATTAAGAATTACAAATTTTCAAATTGGGGGAAGCCGGATTCAAATGGCCTACAATTTCCAAATTTGGAATTTATTCAATTTTAAGAATTTAAGATATTTATCATTCAAGATCTAGAAATTCTGGAATTATATTTCACCAAATCCAATGATCAGAATTCAGGAATTCGAAATTTCAACGAGTCAGATTTTCCAAATTCTGTATTTCAATCATTAAAATACGTTCAGGATGCTACGATTCAAAATTTTCAAATTCAGTAAACAGGAATTCAGCGTCTCATCGGTCAAAAGTTTTAAATTTAGAATTGTCACCATTCGAAATTGGAATTTTCAGATTTAGCAATTGACAACTTGATTATTAAGAATTACAAATTTTCAAATTGGGGAAAGCCGGACTCATATGGCCCACAATTTCCAAATTTGGAATTTATTCAATTTTAAGAATTTAAGATATTTATCATTCAAAATCTAGAAATTCTGGAATTATATTTCACCAAATCGAATGATCAGTATTCAGGAATTCGAAATTTCAACGAGTCAGCTTCTCCAAATTCTGTATTTCAATCATTAAAAATACGTTCAGAATGCTACGATTCAAAATTTTCAAATTCAGTAAACAGGAATTCAGCGTCTCATCGGTCAAAAGTTTTAAATTTAGAATTGTCGCCATTCGAAATTGGAATTTTCAGATTTAGCAATTGACAACTTAACTATAAAGAATTACAAATTTCAAATTGGGGAAAGCCGGATTCAAATGGTCCACAATTTCCAAATTTGGAATTTATTCAATTTTAAGGATTTAAGATATTTATCATTCAAAATCTAGAAATTCTGAAATTATATTTCACCAAATCGAATGATCAGGATTCAGGAATTCGAAATTTCAACGAGTCAGATTTTCCAAATTCTGTATTTCAATCATTAAAAATACGTTCAGGATGCTACGATTCAAAATTTTCAAATTCAGGAAACAGGAATTCAGCTTTTCATTGGTCAAAAGTTTTAAATTCGGAATTGTCACTATTCGAAATTGGAATTTTCAGATTTAGCAATTGACAACTTGACTATAAAGAATTACAAATTTCAAATTGGGGAAAGCCGGATTCAAATGGCCCACAATTTCCAAATTTGGAATGTACAGTAGAATCCGAATAGTGCGACTTCGTTTATAACGACCAACCGCTTTTAACGACGTAAATGCAACCTCAAGTTTGGTTTTCATAAAACATACTGCGAAAGTATATCCGTTTAGTACGACTCCGGTTAAAGCGACCAACCGCTTTGAGCGACGTAATTTATTGAAAATCGTCCGGTTAGAACGACGCGCGTCTCAAAACAATTCATAAGTTCAAGGATAAATACTTCGCATTATGTATCTTTTGCCGCCCTCACACCCTTCCTTGTCAACAGACTCGACCTCCCCTCTCATGAGCCAAAATTTAAACTTGGGCCCGTCCTGGACCCGTTCGGTCCCGAATTTTACCTACGTTCTTATTATGACACAAAAAGCAAAAAAATAGTATATTGTGCAACTAGTGCGGCAAGTTGTCGATTGCCCACGAAAGCGAAGTTGATCGCACGAACGAAGTGAGTGCGCTCATTCGCTTGAGGGGGCAATCGACAACGCCGCACGAGATGGACATACTATTTTTTATTGCGAATGCGGAATAAATCCCAATATAAAATTGGACTCCAGGGGCAAATTCAGTTTTCAGTAGTTTGTTTATCTGAATTTGCGTGCGACAAGTAAACTTTGCGCACCTAAATTAATAAATGGGCAAACCGTTGCTTTGCAACCGTAACCAAGGTTGCAAAGATACTATTTGTCTACATGAGCAATAAAAAAAAACAAAAATCACAGATTTTCTACACCAATAAATATAATAATGTAAATAAATAAGTACATTATGTTCAATTTTAATATTAAAGTTTACTCCATTGAAGTTTTTGTTTTCTTTTCATTTTACACGCATATTATGTAGGTATTTAACCAGCTTTCCACCTTCCGTTTTGTGCGTCGTCCGTTTAGTACGACGTAATATCGCCGGTCCCTTGACCGTCGCTTTATCCGGATTCTACTGTATTCAATTTTAAGAATTTAAGACATTTATCATTCAAAATCTAGAAATTCTGGAATTATATTTCACCAAATCGAATGATCAGGATTCAGGAATTCGAAATTTCAAGGAGTCAGATTTTCCAAATTCTGTATTTCAATCATTAAAAATACGTTCAGGATGCTACGATTCAAAATTTTCAAATTCAGTAAACAGGAATTCAGCGTCTCATCGGTCAAAAGTTTTAAATTTAGAATTGTCACCATTCGAAATTGGAATTTTCAGATTTAGCAATCGACAACTTGATTATTAAGAATTACAAATTTTCAAATTGGGGAAAGCCGGATTCAAATGGCCCACATTTTCCAAATTTGGAATTTATTCAATTTTGAGAATTTAAGATATTTCTCATTCAAAATCTGGAATTTCAGGAATTATATTTCACCAAATCGAATGATCAGAATTCAGGAATTCGAAATTTCAACGAGTCAGATTTTCCAAGTTCTGTATTTCAATCATTAAAAATACGTTCAGGATGCTACGATTCAAAATTTTCAAATTCTGGAAACAGGAATTCAACGTTTCATCGGTAAAAAGTTTTAAATTTAGAATTGTTACCATTCGAAATTGGAATTTTCAGATTTAGCAATTGACAACTTGATTATTAAGAATTACAAATTTTCAAATTGGGGGAAGCCGGATTCAAATGGCCTACAATTTCCAAATTTGGAATTTATTCAATTTTAAGAATTTAAGTTATTTATCATTCAAGATCTAGAAATTCTGGAATTATATTTCACCAAATCCAATGATCAGAATTCAGGAATTCGAAATTTCAACGAGTCAGATTTTCCAAATTCTGTATTTCAATCATTAAAATACGTTCAGGATGCTACGATTCAAAATTTTCAAATTCAGTAAACAGGAATTCAGCGTCTCATCGGTCAAAAGTTTTAAATTTAGAATTGTCACCATTCGAAATTGGAATTTTCAGATTTAGCAATTGACAACTTGATTATTAAGAATTACAAATTTTCAAATTGGGGAAAGCCGGACTCATATGGCCCACAATTTCCAAATTTGGAATTTATTCAATTTTAAGAATTTAAGATATTTATCATTCAAAATCTAGAAATTCTGGAATTATATTTCACCAAATCGAATGATCAGAATTCAGGAATTCGAAATTTCAACGAGTCAGATTTTCCAAATTCTGTATTTCAATCATTAAAAATACGTTCAGGATGCTACTATTCAAAATATTCTAATTCAGTAAACAGGAATTCAGCGTCTCATCGGTCAAAAGTTTTAATTTAGAATTGTCACCATTCGAAATTGGAATTTTCAGATTTAGCAATTGACAACTTGATTATTAAGAATTACAAATTTTCAAATTGGGGAAAGCCGGATTCATATGGCCCACAATTTTAAAATCATTAAAAATACGTTCAGGATGCTACGATTCAAAATTTTCAAATTCTGGAAAAAGGAATTCAAAATTTCATCGGTAAAAAGTTTTAAATTTAGAATTGTTACCACTCGAAATGGGAATTTTCAGATTTAGCAATTGACAACTGGATTATTAAAAATTACAAATTTTCAAATTGGGGGAAGCCGGATTCAAATGGCCTACAATTTCCAAATTTGGAATTTATTCAATTTTAAGAATTTAAGACATTTATCATTCAAAATCTAGAAATTCTGGAATTATATTTCACCAAATCGAATCATCAGGATTCAGGAATTAGAAATTTTAACGTGTCAGATTTTCCAAATTCTGTATTTCAATCATTAAAAATAATTAATATTATATTAATTATAATTCAAGTAAGAAAACATCAAATAACTGTCCCCTTTCAGCAATTCTCAGTGAGTCGTTTGCATCGGATCGCGGATTGTTTAAAGTTTAAAGCTTCAAACATGCTATTTCCAGTAATTTATTACGACCAAAAAAACCGGTTCTCCAAAGAAATTCTACCGGTCTTTCGTTTTTGAGTTTAATTTCCTGATAACGTTACTTTAGATCAGAGTAGCGAAAGACCGAAGACCAGCAACGGTCCAAAGTAAAACCGATCTAACAATAAGCAAATTATGCAGTTGAGCGATCCGTAAAATATGCCATTTTCCTTCCTGCAGAATTCTGAATAGACCTCCTAGAAATAGTGATTAAGCGTTATTGGCAAAGAGTACGTATATGCCGAGTCAGAACTAGAATCATGTTGCAATTCCAGAATAGATACGAATAAAGGAGGTTCTACTGTAATTAAATTCAAAGAAATTTCAAGAAAATAGTTGTAGAATGTACCTATAGCAATGATGCAGCGGCTAAAAATTTAAATTCAAAGGAGTCATTCTGTTTTCTGAACTCATTATTCAACAGGCTTTGTTTCGTGGTATGCCTACGTCACCGCACATTACCATCTCTAAAGAAAGTGAATCACATTTCGTAGTACAAATGATCATTTTAGGTCGAAATATGAGTTGCTACTTTAACAATTTCGTTATAAAAAATATTATTGCCTAATTTGAACAGAAGCCTATTAAACATTGGTACTATCTTTACCTGTCACAACAGCCGTAATCTTGGCTCGTAATTTCGCAGATCAGAGAACAGGATGCAGATAATGATGTTCTGAGAAATTACAATTTATATGAATGTGTTTCACACATCCAACGATAAACGCAGCGGTGATTCGTCAAATTCCTGAAGTGGTAACGGAAATGTGCACCGAATTTGCTTCCAAACTATTCTTTGTTACATTTCGCGCCAAAAGCGTTCATCAAATTCACAGGCCGTTTTTTTGTTGTCATTATCTATCCGATACTCGTGATTACATCAGAATCTGTTTGCATATTTATTGAAAACTTGTACTTGACAACCAATCACAGCAGATGGTTTTGGCGGGAAGGCAGCTGTTTCAGCCGGAACACATTTCAAGGTCCCATTCCGCGAATATTACGTGTACACAAATCGCTCCTGCTAACGTCTTTAGAACTGAACAGCAGGAATATGATATTGATAACCTCTCTACTCTACTAGTCTATTCATTAAATCTCACCCGTTTCGATGAAATAATTTATTGAAGCTACAGTACAGTGTGTACCGCCTTAATTATTATCGGAATAATGAATAATACTGAGACCCAATTGCTAGTCGTTTATTTATTCATTGTAAATCTTGGTTGAAAATAATAAGATAAATAAAAATATAATATTCGATAAAAATGTCGATCAATTTTTATAATAGGTACGTATGCGTATATCTTTTTTGATTTTTTTAAATTTTATCAATATCTGCTTCTTTTTTCTGTTGCAAAAAAGTCCAAAATTTCTAGTGCTTTTTTGAGAAAACGGTACACAAAATTTTGGATTTCAACGTTGCTTTGTACTTTATTTTTTGTACACTTTGCGCGAGGTTGTCAATTTACTTTACTTACAATAAAAAATCAAAATTAGTTTTTAAATCCAACAATTTCAACCCTATCTAGATCATCAAAATAAAAGGCAAACTTAAAAATCCTGTTTCAGTCTAGTTGAAAGACCCTACAATCTTGTTTTTTTTTTTTTAAATGGAACATGGAAAGATCTGAAGTAATTTTTATATAAAAATAAATAATGTAAGTTCACTATTAAATTGATTCGAATTAAAATTATAGGAGAAACTACACTTTTGAAAAATAAATCAAAATTTATATTGAATGGCTCCACCGAAATCGAGTGGTTTTTTGATGCAAGGCCAGAGCTATTATAATTTTGTAAATGAACCCTCTCAAAACCTGAAAATGTAGGTTGTAAAATTCAGTATACTGCTTGTATTAATAAATTATCAATTTACTATCACAATATTACGTGGTCCAAAACTGGCAAAACTTTGATTCGAATATAGTGATAATGAAAGTTTTGAAATATATTGACTCACAACGCGAAAGAAAACAGTTTTTTGCTTCTCCTGTAAAACTAGTCAGAATGGAGTTACACAAATTTCGGGTTTTAACGACGATATCCGATCAAAGTTATAATAAAATAATTAATCAAAAATCATCATGTCACACCTGCACGCGTTCGACAAGTCAGACCAGTTTTTTTATGTCCCTCGAAACTTACGTAGTCTTACATAGTTAAATAAGTGCACAAACTCAACACAACAACTCGTATGACAAAAATGTCGCCATGACGTTATGATCTTTCAAAATTGTACAGTGGACCATGCATTTTAAGCAAAAATTATTATTTTCAAAACTTTGACTACAATAAACTACTCCTCATTTACCTTGAAGCTGAACGCTCATTGGTCAACTTTATCATGTCTTTTCTCTTTAACTAGATGAGTTTTTTTTTTTGTTACTCTGGCCATAAAGAATCGCCGAATTGTCTCTGGGGAGTGAGTTCTGGGACACATGTAAAATATGTTTAAAAATGGTAGATTATATTATAAGTGACAGAAATGCTTCATTGCCATCTCACGAGCTTACAATAGCATTTGGGTCACCTGTAAGATACGACGTTTTATGCCCGAGTTGTAATTTCTTGTAAAACGTTAAAAATAAAAAAAGGTATGAAACTATCAACATGACGTTTCAAAAAATTATTCATGTCTTACCATTGTGTAACCATAGTAATTCACCCCTTTAAACATTATATCACTTGTGAGTAAACTGCTACATTTGCGTGGAATAATAAAGTCATCTAGACGTTGGTAGGGCATAAAATGTCATTAGTCCATTTGTTTAAAAAAATTGTTTAAACAAATGGCATAAAATTAAATGTTATGTATGTAATAGCTTTTGCACGTCTAAAAACAAAAAAATTTATAAAAAAAATTAGATCCCTTTTTTAAACTTTTTTATTATTTTTTTACTAGATTATAATAATTAAAAAAAAACACAAGTTTTGATAATCTCTAAGTATAGTTCTTAAAAGGTCCCCACGAAGTGTAATAATTTTAGGAGCCTTAGTTTAACAATTATACGACTTTGACACTATACTTATTTCAGTACTCAAAAATCTCGTACTGAAAATTGTGTGCGCGCGCCGTTTTAGTACGAGAGAAGTTTCGTCCCTGTGTGCCACTATTATGAATTTTCAATACATTTTTTAGTATATGGATATGCGCACTAGCTCAGATGCAGATGTCAATTTTGTGGCTATCAAACTACAGCTGACGTAGTCCTGCCGGTCTTTATCTACAGTGTATTGTGGGCGAATCATGAGTACATAATTATACAAACCCAACTTTAAAAGCTCGAGTTGAATTTTTTTTAGAGCCTCGTTCCTGACGTTGCGATTTTTATACAGGCCGTCCCAACTAAAATTTGGACCCCCCAACAATTACAATTTCGAAAGACTCAGAAGAAAATGCTCGAACAGGTCAATTTTGTTATCAAGGGGGACCAAATTGTTTCAAACTTTTATGTCTTGGATCTCGCCCCTTTAGCCAGGGGAGCCACCCATTTAAAAAATTTAAATGTCATGGGGGTTCGTGTGGATACATCATTTTAAAGCTTATTCAATTCTCTATCCAGACCTACATTTACCGATTCCTTTCTACAAAAAAAAAATATGAAATCGATATTTTTCCAAATCTACATAAAATACTCAACTAAAATTTGTACCCCCATCATTTTAATTTCGAAACACTTAGAAGAAAACACTTGAACAGGTCAATTTTGTTATCAAGGTGGGTCAAATTGTACCAAACTTTCAAGTCTTAGATCTCGCCCATTTAGCCAGGGGAGCCACCTCCTTAAAAAATTTAAATGGCATGGGGGGTCGTGTGATACATCATATTAAAGCTTATTCAATTCTCTATCCAAACCTACTTTTATCGATTCGTTTCTACAAAAAAGAGCATAAGAATTTGTTATTTTCCAAATCTACCTTGGTAGCTTCGCATCTTGGTAAATAAAATAGCTCGGCTAAGAAAAATGGCTTCTCAACCTTGGTGTATCTTAATTACTATTAGTCACTTCAGACTACTTAGTTTTCTCTTTAGTCTCTTCTCTTTTCTATATTTTTTTTATCAACTCAAACTTTTGAAGATCTTTGACATTTACGCATGCCAAATTTACCTTGAATTCACAAAAATTGGTGGTCAAATGTGGGGATCAGTCAAAAAATTGTTGACAATTCCGATCTAAACATTAACAGAACATTTTTCTTGGAAGTTCCTTTCCACAACAGCGTGTTTCTTTCGACATCAGTTCAGTACTCAAAACAGTAACAAAAAAAGATTGTTGTGAGTGACTTGATTATATGGAACCTTTCACAAAATTGCACTCTGCGAGGAAAGCCTTCAAGTTTTAAAACTTCTACATTTTTCACGTGATAAGGATGTAACCCTGATGTCTAGAATAATTCACCAAGCCATGCTTTGTCACAATTGTGCAGCTAATCGTCTGGAGCTAGTGCCTGGATTTTCTTCAAGGGTATCCAGAACCTCCTCAATTTCTAATCTGCTATCACTTTTGGTGATATCTCTCGTATTCATTGTAAAAAATACATGATACCGTAATAAAATATACTGTTCAAGTCCTGAGCCGCAAGAGCGTTCCCACGGGATTCACCGTAGGTCGTAATCATATCGGTCATGTCGGTAATTAATTTATTTGGTGGTTGTTCTACCGCACTCAATGCAGCAAAAGAGTCCATTTTTGTTTAGGCCAAGAGATAAGGGTTTATTTACTAATATATGTCATGCTGACGGTTATAAATTGGTTGTCGTGTAAATTTTACACGCATATAATATCTTATTTTGCATAAGTATGTATGTATAAACATATATATTATATTTTTAAATATTTCTATAGGTCTTCTCATATTAGGGAAAAGCACAGGTTTAAATATTTGCATAACTTCGGATGGAGCTTAACCGTCATGCGTATGTATATACACATACATATACGTCTTGAGCAGTAAATTTAACTCATTTAACGAGACAATTAAATTTTGTCTTCAACCCATTAAGGCAAACTTCCACAAGCAACAATCTACATACATATTCAAAGTTCTCTACCAGATTACATAATTTTATTCTTCCGTCAGTTAAAGGCAGCGTCAAGCGAGGTCACAGGAAAAAGTTTAATCCAGCTGTTACCTATCTATAAATATTTATCAGTAGTTGCAAACTTTAAATTTATGAGTTTAAACTTTCAGATGTTCATTACTGCTTTGTCAAAAATGAGTACTGGCCAGATGCAGTACATTCAAAGTAGGTTAATTAGATATCATTCTGAGGTAAACACATATATAAATACACCTAACGTGTAATCAAAGCGGAAAACTATTCGTCCTGTTTAATAATCCAAGATCACAACCGTTTGTGCCATTGTGATGTCAAATTAGAATTTGTTAATGTGGTGTTTTGTTTATTTCACCACACCTCCAACGTTAACAAAATTATTTTAATGTGTGGCGAATAGGAAGTCAATGTATGCGGCTTACACGCGAACGCTGGGAACACTTCATAATATCCGAACATACGTACAACGCAGTGAATGTGGTTTTTGAAGTAGGTCATGTTTAATCAATAAATCTTTATTATTTAATGAAGATTAAGGGACCACAAATAAAAACTGCGGTATCGTTTGATTATTGTCATAATTAAGAGCAATTACCATAGAAATTATGGTTTATTATTATATTATATTATGATAATTGAAATTGCAGTAGTTTTTAATTAGGATGATCATATTACTATTGATTACGAGTAAGGAAACATGTAGCACTTTTATGACAGTAAAATTATCACCGTGTAATTTCAGAGTGATTATGTCTCATTGATAGTAGTAGTATGTATATTTATTACCTTTACAGGTTTATATAACTCAAATAAAATATAATATAATATAATAAATAAAACTAAATAAATCAATAATTCAACACAATAACTAGCAGCTTTTATCCCTTCCCACTTATTGTCCCTCTTCTCCACTCAACCTTCCTCATCCATTCGATCCCTCTTCCGTCTTCATTCAAAATTTCTTCTCTTCTTCTTCTCTCATTCCTTCAACAAATGCTCTATCGTCTCCTTTTTTTCTCCACACATCCTGCATACTCTATTATTATCCTCACTCCAATATTTAGTCTCTCTCTCCTCATTTCCACATCTAAATCTTCCTATTATCACTCTCTCTTCCTAGGTACTGCACTTGCACATCTCTATCTCTCTGCACTAATTCATCTGTCATTACGCTGCCTCTCTCTCTCATTCTTTCTATCTCCGCGCCTGCATACCCGTTTCTTTCGAAATATGCCTCCCTCTCTTTCCATATCCCCTTTCCTATTCCTTTCCTTTTTTCTTTCAAACACTCTTGCAAAATTCTGCACTCTCCTCTCTCTATCACTCTCTCCTCAAATCTTATTGCTCTTTTTCCTGCTTCTATTCTTATTCCATCTCTCTTTGTTTCCTCCTTCACTATATACCCCTATTTCATATATTTTCCTTGCATCCCTTCCAATTTTCCTTGCTCTCTCCATCCCCATATTTCCGCTCCATACATCATCACGCTTTTCACCAAACTATCAAATATCATTACTCTCCTTCTAAAATCATGTCCAAATTTTCTCTCTCCTATTCCCCATACAGCTCCTATTATCTTATTTGCTTTTTTCACTAACTCTCTCACATGTGCTGTTGCTGTGTTTCTTTCATTCATCACATAACCTAAATACTTAAATTCTTTCACTTCTTCAATTTCTCTTTCTCCCATCTCCACTCATTTACTTTTCTCCTACCACCCCCTTTTCTGAACACCATCATCTTGGATTTCTCTACATTCACCGTCAACTTTTCCCTCCTCATATATTTCTCCATGTTTCCTATCATTTCTTTCATACCTTTCTCCTCTCTCGCTAGCACCACCAAATCATCCGCATATGCTAAAGACCACACTTTTTCATTTCCTGCTATGTGATTCAAGATATATACATTCTCCATGGTCCCTCTACCTTTCCTAAATCCCGCCTGTCCGTCTGGTAACACCCCCCTCATTCATTTCCTTCATCAGCCTCTATTCCACAATCATCGTGTATACCTTATATGCTGTATTTAGGAGAGTGATCCCTCTATAATTACTGACTGTATCCTTTTCTCCTTTCTTATATATGGGGCATATTATCCCCTCCTTCCACTCTTGGGGGAATCCCTCTCCCTTCCACACTCCATTCATTGTCTCTAACAACCTGTCAACTTATCTTTCCGTTCCATATATCCACGCTTCAGTCTGTATACCATCCCTCCCCGGTGTCTTTTTTCTTTTCAGTTTTCTTAGTTGTTGCTCTAGTTCTTCTCTTGTTATCTCTTCTATTTCTTTCACTCTTTGTTGTTTCTTTTCCTTTTCTTCTCTGTTTTCATCACCCCCCAGCAGCTCACTGAAGTACTCTCTCCATTCCTCCATAGTAATTCCATCACTCACTCTCTCTCTCTTTTTCTTTCTTTCCTTATTTATGTATCTCCATGCCTCTTCTTCCGTCTTTATACCCTTCATCTTTAGCTCTTCTTCCATCCGTTTCTTTTGCTTCTTCTCTTTGTATACTAAATTGTACCTCTTGCGTGCTCTCTTGTACTCTTCCTAGGTTGCTTTTTCTTTTTTCCAATTTCTTAGTTTCCTTCTTGCTTCCTGCTTCCTTTCCCTGGATTCTTTATCCCACCACTCGTTCTTCCACAGCCCCATCTTCTCTCTTATCTCTATCTCTTTTTTTTCTGTTGCGTTTCTTATGTTATCGCTCAGTTCCCTCACCTTTTCGTTTATTTCTGTTTCTTCGTATTTTGCCTCCTTAAGTCTTGCTCTATAATTTTCTGTTCCTTCTTCCGTCCAAATATTCTTCACAATTTTTCTTCTAAACTCATTCACACTTCCTCTATCTTTCTCTCTTCCTTTTGTCTTCACTTCTAAAGGCATATGGTCCGACTCCCACCTTGAATTTTTCTATTTCATCCCATACTTCTTCATTTACCATAACATAATCAATAACTGTCTCCCCTCTTGATCCAATATACGTGTACTCCCCTTTCTCATCTCCTGTGCAGTTCCCATTAAGTATGTCCCACACTCTTTCTTCTACTAAGCTAATCAGTACTCTCCCTTCTGCGCTTTCTGTTCCATCTTTTGTAGATCTTCCTTCTATTGTTTCTTGTTCCTCTTCTATCCGTCTTCCTTTTCCCCCAATTCTTGCATTAAAATCCCCCCCAATCACCAAAGTTCCTTCTTCTTGCTCTTTTACTCGCTCTTCTATTATTCTCTTCGTTTCCTTCATACTTCTGCTGTACACTGTTACAATTCTCCATTTTCTCTGTTTTCTTTTCACCGTTCTTTTCATAATCCCTCTTTCTTCTTTTGCTTCAGTTCCATTTTCTCCTTCCAGTCCCTCTTTCACCCCCATTATTATCCCACCCTTAGCTCTCCCTTTCTTGATTTCCCTCTCTGCATATTGACATATCCACTTAAACTCTTTCGGCATTCTCTTTTCCAATTTTTCCCATCCCTTTTCTTCCACCCACGTTTCTACCATTCCCACTACGTCAAATTCTCTCAAATACTCCCAAAATTAATTCTCTTTGTTTTCATATTTTTCTTTTATTTTCCATAACTTTCCTCTTTTCCCCCCAGCTCCCAAGTTCCGCCACAATCATTTTTCCTCCATTTATTTTATACATCTCTCTCACAGTCACTTCTACCTCTAATTCCACCTTCATCCACTTTTTCAGTTTTTTCTCGCTCTCGCATTCCTCTTCGTCCAATCCCGTTACTACAATTTTTTTTCTCACTCTTTTTTCCTGCTCTTCCATTTTCTCCTCCAATTTTTTCATTTTTTCTTTTAGTTCCATCTTTTCTCTTTCCCATTTTTCTTCCTTTTCACGCATCATAATTTTCAACTGTTTCAGTTCCCGGCTCATCTTCCGATTCTCTTCCTTTATCTCCCCTACATCCTCCATAATTTTTTTCAGCATTTCTTTCATTTCCTCATCCATTGCCTTTTTAACCGGTGATCTTTTCTCTAACTTCTTACTTTTCCTAAAGGGGTTAATCCTCTCTTCCGATTTTCGTCCTTCTTCTCTTTTTCTTTTGTAATCTTCTTCTCTCTCGCTCTCACTACCACTTTTTTTCATTCTATTTCTTTTTCACTTTTTCACGCTTTTTTATCCGCTTATCTTATCGAGCGCCGCAAAACATGTCCGCTCATCTCAACTGCTCGAATCGGAATCGGAATATGTCATTGATTAAGTAAGAGTTTATACAGTGCATTTTTTTTAGCACTGACCATAGGGATTCTCATGTTTAGTTTTCCCGCCACGTTAACTTTTGTAAGGATAAAAATTCGAACTTGAAATTTTTACACAATATAATTTGCAACTTCTTCTTTCAACTACACTAAAAATTATGTTTAAAATGAAAAACAGTGCTTAAAAAAATTAAATTGTTTATGGATTTTTGTCAGTATTATTAAGGGAAATTTGACATATTTGGACGTTTTCCAAATTATTGCTTTATTTTGCACTCCAATATTTTCAATATTCCAATGCTGTTTTACACCGCTCAAGACAAACTTGAAATGGTAACGGCCTACATTAAAGGTATGTCGCCCAGGGAAATTTTGACAATTTTGCGGGAAAATATCCCAACAGGCCGATCCCTAGCAAGACCACGGTACAGACACTGTGTACAACAGGATGCATCAACCGTCGACACCAAAAGCGTATAAGGACTTCTCATCTATTGACACCTGAGATAAAGTTGAGTATTTGTTTGGCAGCCGAAGAAAAAAAATCTTCTAGTTTTAAGACGTTAAAAAGTGAAAGATACGAAGAAGTCCTACAAGGTGAAGAATGTGCATAAGTTATTACCACCGGATTTTTTTCCAAGAATGGAGTTTTGTGAATATTGGATTAATCGAATTAACGAACGTAATAATATTTTAAATATTATTTCGTTTTCTGACGAAAGTACATTTAACATCAATGGGTCTGTAAATAAGCAAAACTGTCCAATTTGGTCTCGAGAAAAGCATACTCAGTGGCCTAGTAAAGTAAACGTTTGGTTGGGAATGTTGGGTAATCAAATAATACCATTTTTTATTGATTGGTTTTCTCAACGCTGAAAAATATTTAGAAATGCTGGTTATGGTGATTGGTCCGGCATTAGCTAAGCAAATGGTCAGATCATCTTTCAACACGATGGGGCTCCTCCACATACAGCAAGAGCAGTTGTTGAATTCCTAAATAATGCATTTCCGGAAAGTTGGATAGGAATGAATGGACCCTTACAGATTTCCTGCCAGAAGTCCTCACCTCAGCCCTGACTTTTCCTTGTGGGGATACATCGGTCAGAAAGTTTTCGATCTTAACAGACCGAATCCCGTGATCGCCGAAGAATTGCAGGAACGAATTATTCAGGCCTGCAATAATATAACAGTACGGCATTTGGAAAATGTAAGGCGCGAATTTTATACGATCGACTAGGTCAATATTTGTCACCGATTGTAGTTTATGGTGAAGTGTGTTCTGCTTTGTGTTGTTTTTGTAATAATTGTTACTATTGTTGTTATTATTTCTAATTTGTGTTGTGTTACATTGTTGCTGTTAGATAATTATTGTAGTTTTGAATTTTAATTAAAATGTTTCTTAATTTTTAAATTGTCTTTCCAAAATATCATAATATCAGCTAAGAGCCGTTTGACACTATACTTATTTCAGTACTGAATTCAGTACTCAAAATTCTCGTACTGAAAATTGTCTGCGCGCGCCGTTTTAGTACAAGAGAAGTTTCGTCCCTGTGTGCCACTATTATGAATTTTCAGTACATGTTTTAGTATATGCACATGCGCACTAGCTCAGGTTGTGGCTGTCAAACTACAACCTGTCGGTTTTACTGTTGTGTCATTCTTTATTATAATTATTTATCTACGGTGTATTGGGGGCGAATCATGAATACAGATACCTTCAGATCCAACTTTAAAAGCTCGTGTTGAATTTTTTCTAGAGCCTCGTTCCTGGCGTTGCGGTTTTTATAACTATAATATATTATGTTTTGGGGCATATAAGCACTCGTTGTTTTTAAATAAAGAAATTAGCCTGGAAACTTGCTTTTGGGATCACATTGTTACGACAAGACACAACAACAAATCACCAAATACCGGA
The DNA here is from genome assembly GCA_963583935.1 of Diaperis boleti. Classification (NCBI taxonomy): domain Eukaryota; kingdom Metazoa; phylum Arthropoda; class Insecta; order Coleoptera; family Tenebrionidae; genus Diaperis; species Diaperis boleti. The sequence goes on from OY757249.1 coordinate 24,200,753, forward strand.
TATCATCCGGATCAGACTCCGCAGGTACAAAGGAGAGTAATAAAATTTGGGAATTTCCTAGACCAAAGTTGCATTTGTGAAAACAAATAGGCGAGTTGGGTGACCATTGTGTCTGCAGCAAATAATTGTGGTCGGTATATCAGCTGATTGGAGCAATGCGCATCTGATCTGCTCAATTTAAGTACGAGACGCGAACTTGTATACTAGAAAATTAAAATGGGACCACCTTGGAGCCATACTCAACCCAACGCCAAAAGAATAATTGAAATCGGTTCATAAACAAGTTATGCCCGAACATACATAAAAAAAAACATATATACAGTCGAATAGAGAACCTCCTCCTTTTTTGAAGTCGGTTAAAAATAGAACATGTTCTAATTTCTCGTACTAAAACGGCGCGCGCATCAAATTTTCAGTGCGTAATTTTAAGTACGGAATTCAGTCTTGAAATAAGCGTAGTGTCAAACGGCTCTAAATGGGAATAGTAATCTGTACATCTATGCATCTGTCATGATAATGCCAATTTTTCAACAGCCGTCTAAATCATACTGAAAAAAATCCGTGAACAATTTAATTTGTTTGAAGTAGGTACTCTTTCTTATTTTAAATGCATAAGTTTTGGTGCGATTGAAAGAAGAAGTTGTAAATTATATTGTGTAAAAATATTTAATTCCAAATCTTCATCCGAACAAAAGTTGACATGGCCAGTGATAAAAAAGACGCACTGTATATTTGGATTATGCTTATTTTCAACAAGAACAACAGTTTTCAACAATATATTTACACCCGGCCTATATATTTACACATAATATGTAATTTTAAAATTTGGATGTTTGCAGAGGTTAGTCAAGTTATTTCCTCAAGTAACTATGTACATATTAGGTATAAATAATAAATAAATAAATATATATTTGCCCAACAGAAAAAAATCCTTTTATAGGACAATACAAAAAATTAACTTAAACATCGCATTGTGGTATACATACAATAAACATTAATAACATTAATTTGGAAAGTGGTACAATTTACAGAAAAATGTCTCTAAATTTCACGTCAGCATATTGACACATTAACGTTAACGGTGTAACAAGGAAAATTGTTTCCTCGGTGCCAGTCCGGATGGAATTATTGATCAAGATCATATTGTGGAAATAAAATGCCTTTGGTCCATTCCTAACAAGCGGTCAATGAAGAAAAAATTAATTACTTAAAAATAGACCAAAATGGGGACGTTAAACTAAAGCAAAAAGATAATTATTACTTTCAGGTTCAGGGGCAATTGGCAATTACTGGTGCTAACAATTATTGCTACTTTGTTGTATGGATTGTATCTAGTGGAATTGTTGTCGAGAAGTGCAAAAAATTTATTCCATATCAATTTTATTTTGTGTTCTTTTGCAGATTGAAAAAGATAATTATGTCCTTTTAGGATAACATTGTGCCAAAATTTAAAATATATATATTGGCCCGTGAAATACTAAAAAATAGTTGAACTGTTTCTCCCATTACGATGTCATGTTCTCATTCGACTGTTTCATCAGAAGCAAAGTACGACCAGACTTATAGTAATTTTATGGACTCCGGTCAAAAATACTTTTATAATCCCGAATGTCGTCTCGGGTGGTGGTTGAATTTAGAATATTGTATTTGTATTGTGCTAGCATTTGGTTCGTTAGACAGGTAGAGGTTTATGACCCTTTGGCTGTGCTTTGGGTTTCCCAACTGGCCGCTGCAAATATGTCTGAACAGAAAGCATTGTTTCACAGAATGTACTTTTTCTGATGTGTCTCGCGTGGATTTTTGTTTACGTCCTACACTTATGTCACACTTCGAACTTTTTAATCACTCTCACCCAGTGGGTGCTCGTCCTTGCGAAATGCCAGTATTTGGTTTAGGAGTAACAAACAAGTTGCAGAAGTCCGGGCATTTTGATTGGGAGTTGACTTCATAATGGAGAATTTTCCACATCCTGTTGGCACAGTGATGTTCTCGACGACTGAGAAGACTACGTACGTATCTTATGGCAAGCTAAAAGCAGATTATAATCAAAGTTTCGTGAAGGATAAATACCATCAATTTTAAAAGATAGGTATTTCAAAAATCGGCGTTGTATTTTTTCAACAGCATCACTGTGCACAGCATAAAATAGGAACCATACCACTGAAGCATATTCCAGCTTGCTTACTTCAAAAGCCTAGCATTTTAGAGGCAGACAAACAAATGTGGTTATTAAAAGTTAGTTCGGAGTCAAATAGGACTCCCAGGTCCTTAACCAATTGTTGCTTCTGTATTAGCTGACCACACATAACGTAAGGAAAACTAATAGGATTAATCTTCCTCGTGTAAGATACACTACAGCACTTGTTGATATTTAAACGCAGCCTGTTTTTTTCTGCACCACTCCACAATTAAATCGATATTCTTCTGGAAACGTACAGCATCACTGATGTCAGTTGCAGTTCAGGGAAAGTAGCAAAGCATTTATAAATATAACAAAGAGAAGAGGCCCCAAATTAGAACCTTGCGGTACACCACAAGTTGACACATAAGAGAAAGATTTATAACCGTATAAAAAAACATAGTTTACTCTATTTAACAAATAGGAAGTAATTAAAGATAAAAATTTAGCAGCAAAACCGAAGAAACTGAGCTTTTGAAATAATATTTCATTTCAATGCAATCAAAAGCATTTTCGAAAAATTTGAGAGGATTGAAATAGGACGGTAATTATTAAGATCAGATGCACTACCTTTTTTTAAGACTGGGGTTACCCTCGCATATTTCCAAGCATCAGGATAGGTGGACGTTTTTATGGCAAGATTAAGTATCAACTTATGAGGTTTAACCAATACAAATCTTAGGTCACGTATAATAAAACTTGGTATGAGATCATCACCGGCAGTGAAATTATTTTTTAGTTTCGACAACTTTACAAGAGTGTCCTCATCAACAGCTGGCATAGAAAAAGAAGAATTGTTGGAAAAACATCTGGAAGTTCAAAGTCAGGTTTAGGATGAAATACATTAGAAAACTTTTTTTGCAAAAACATTGACTATATCCTGCGGTTTATCAAACTTATCACCATTAAAATGCAGTTTACCAGGAATACGAGATGTACCCTTTTTGGAGCGAACATACTTCCATGGTTCTTTGAGATTGGTTTGAAATGAGTGTTCAATATGCTTTAACTAAGAATTATGAGGTATGGTTACTTCATAACCATAAAGCAAAAGGATATTACTTTTTTAGCTTTGACAGCTGTAAATTACGTTCTACCACATTTTAGACAGCCATGGTAACCCATTTTTTACACATTGAAGATGTCACCTACAAAAAAAAACATAGTAAAATTTTCTTCTTTAAAAAACGCGAAAAAAAAGATCCTGTATGATAAATATTGGTCGTATATTTTGAAAGAAGATACCCCACCTAACTGTCTTTGAATATGTTTCTAAGATATAATAATGACCAATTTAAAGACAGTCTCGTGGTATAAATAGTGAGCACTTCAGTTGCCTATTTACCTTATTTTCAATGTCAGTGTCAATCTAAAAATGTTAATTTACTGCGATTATTACTCTCATAAAATACAATAATATGACAAAATGGGTCAAGTCATTGAACTAAAAGTAAAACACGTCAACAATAGGATAATGAAAGAGTTAAGTTAAGTCAACAAAATACTCCAAAACCATAACCTCTCTCATATTTTTAGGAATTGCGCCCTATGTGCTCGTATGCATTCCTACAACCTCCGCATCCTTTTGGGCAAAATCCGCGTCCGTCACCCTATCCTGCACCTATCTTTATATCAATAATATGGATGTAACTTAATTTAATAATTTTTGTAAAATGGGGGCGCCGCGCCGAGTGGAAAACTTCGTCATCGGCTAAGAAGTTGTATACATTATGTGTGTGGTAGGTATTTTAGATCACTCAGTTTTATTAAAACACTCCTCTTCGCATCGTGTTTCAATATTAAAACTTCGTGATGTAAAATTGAACCTACCACACTTATAATGTAATATACTATTTTTAAATTGTTATCCCACACACTTTTGATTGTTTTTCTGCGCATTGTCTATCAGTATTTCTACATCGATATCTATAATTTGCTCAGATTTTAACTTGGATCTTTTCAGTACAAGTCTACTCTCTCAGTTGTTTTCTTGACTAGTGTCGGTGGCTCTTCTTTAATTGATTTGTTCATATTAATTCAAGTTTCTCTTTCATCTTGATGTATTTTTTACGATAAAGATATGTTACAAGTGTCGGATCTTATTAAAATCTGTAGGCCAGTATGTGAGTGATTCTTCTTCTTCCTTTTGGGGTGATCGTATGCGATCCCCAATACCGTCTTGATCTCAGAGTATGAATGTTTCTCCAAAATGTCCCAAGAGGTGGAGGTACTAGGCTTTTAAACGAATACACATATCGGGATGGACAGTAAATAGCAGAATTTTTATATCAACTGGATATAACTGAATTTCTTCAGTTTGGATTACTTCTTGATATAATGTTATTTTCTGTTGTTTTCTGTGATGTTTACCGCGGTACCTCCTCTTGCGTGGGCTTTTTATACTTAAAACCGAAGAAATTCTGGGTTGGGTGACAGTAAGGTGGTGAAATAGAAAGAGATGTGGTGACATCACCATATTTATTTCGGCGAATAGTAATTTATTCAAAGTTAAAGTTTTAAAAAAAATTGGAAACGACGGAAAAGATTCGAACATTAGTATAGGGTGGCAGAGTTTCATGCCAACTTTCAACTATTTCGACTTCTGTTGATGCATTTTTGCAAAACATACCATCCTATTCATTTTGTTCAAAATCACCCTGTATACCTACAGCCCAACTAATTTCAAACACTAAAGAAATACATTTGACAAAATAATCAAAGAGCAAATTATCACATTTCTAATTTTTAGTTGTGTTCTCCGAACACAAGCTCCGTTTCTGGTGATAAAAAACCAAACTGATAAGACTCAACTATAAATAAATAAACTATAAATAATTTAAAGCAGAGGCGTATCAAAGAAGAGCATTTGAAATGTATTTCTGGCTTAACTGTGGTATCAAATTAACAACGACGAGGAAATGAAATCCTAGCGTCCCAGGTGATAATCAACAAAGAAACACATCACCTTAATGAAGAGTAACCTCGGTGCCCATCGAAACAACTAATGTACAAATGTATTATAAGATTTAAAAGTCAAATTACAATTGGATACACCGGATGAATATGTGGCACTGACCAAAATCATGAAACATGCAAAACATCAGTGGCCATCCTCAAACTAGCAGGAAACGCCTACTCGATTTGAGTTGTGTTTTTGTTGCTAATAAAATTTATGTTATCCTACTTTCTATAATTTTTTTCACAAAAATTTTCTTATGTAAAGTATCAAATTTTCAAAGTCAAATTTTGTACTGTCATTTTGATAATTTATTGAAAGAGGGTCCTTGGATGGTTTAGATTCACAATTATTGGACCCGGTAGGTGGCGCTACAATCGGGTTGTTTGGATTTTTCGCATATCAGAACATAACATAACCCCAAAATTTCAGCAGACAAATATCACTAGATTTAATAATTCCTGTCGCGCCCCTTCTTTGAACTTGACAATCTTGTTATATCCTCGAACTTTATCTTACTGATGTGCAGTTTTGCGGCGTGACACACACCGAGCCGCACAAGAGAATGACTGTTCTTTTATATAAATAAGTCTGATTGCATTATTTTAGAAGCCAATAAACCTTTACAACGGGAACTTGATATTTTAACACAAGTTATAATATTGGAATTTCTTTTATGTACTGGCCGCACATTATGACAATATGTAATTTATTTTGGTTACATTATATCTTTGAATTAATAAAAACAGCTTTTACAAAGGATGATTTTTGGACATTAAATCTATAAGTATATATAATAAAAATGAAATGCTATACGTTGGTAAGCGCATCACTTGAGAATGGCTGGGCAGATTTGCCTAATAATTTGTTCTTCATATATTCGTAATAGTCTAAACAAGGTTCTTCAAGAAAAATTGGAAAAGTTGCCTGATAAATTGGAAAATTCTGGAAAAACTGAAAGTGCTTTTTTTCTATGGGATATGATATGCGTAATTCTTTTTTTGTTTTTTCGTTATGGTCGGAAAATTCGTACAAACTGCAAAAAAACATAATTTTTGTATGCACTCTCGATCATAACTGACCATATAGGAACGACATAATATTTGGATTTTGTTTGTTCTGTTCGTTATGCTCCGGGGATGGAAATACGTATACATATACAACGTGTCCCAGAAATAAGTACATTAATTTGGAGAGGTGGTAGAACTCATCGAGTACAACAACTATTTTTTTCGAAATCACATTTTGAAATTACAATTTTACAACCCCCAAAAATTACGATACGCTTATGGATTTCTGACACAATGGTAATGACCGTGAATTCTGTTGTTTTGCTGGGAGGAAGGAAATATTCACACTTTATTATCTTTACTTTTTGTGAACTTTTTTGTCGCGGCGTTCCGGGTGAAAATGATAAGCGTACCTACCTGTTACTAATTAGTTTAATATCGGACTTCAGAACAGGTTATAGTTAACTGTCCCGTGATTTGGTAATTTTTGTGGTGGACAAAGTTCGTGATCTTTCTTGTGTAGTTTTGTTTTTAAAAATTCTAAATTTTATAAACAACGAATACTCCAGTGCCTGGAAGATTTGCCTTTATAAATCCGGACAACCATGTGGTTCCTGACCGACGGACGGTGCCTTTTGTCACTACGCTATAATATTGTACGAAATTGGTTGAATACGAATTTTCCCGTGATCAACCTGCAGATGAAATGGAGGATTCTCTTATCGTAAGTACCTACTTCTGCATTTTGAGTGATAATTTTGTTAATAAGGCAAGTGAGCAATGAAAATTAATAATGTGTAATTTTTATTTTGGTATCATGTTTTATTACAAAAGAGTCTCTTCAGTTCATTTTCAATATCCCACAAAGAAACAAAAACAAAGTGAAAAACAATCCAGTATAACGCGTAACGAAATTCATACCAAATCTTTACACAATTTTAACTCGAAAAGTAGAGGGTTTAGAGAAAAAAAGTATTTAGAAATTTTGTTGCTATTCACTCGATCTATATGCTGTTAAAATTAATGTACTTATTTCTGGGACAGCTTGTATATTTTAATTGAAAATAAAAACAGGGAAGAAACCGGGAGGAAAAACAAATTTATTGAAATTTGGACGGGACAACGTCAGTCGAGTCAGCTAGTTTAAAATAAAAAAGTAGAATATTGTTTGGCTTTTATTTTATGACAAAATCGAAACAATTGTCTGGATCACTTTTGGTGGTAGATAACTAGTTTTATTCAGTTTTTCCCTGAAACACCAAAAACAATTTTATTACAACTGCCAAGGCACGTTTCGCCAACAATGTTGGCATAATCAGGGCGATGAGTAAACTATTGAAAAAAAAAAAACTAGGGAAAAACTGAATAAAAATAGTTTTGATTTTATGATATAACTGAAATTGATATTGGCACCGTGCAAATGGTGGTATGGTGGGCAAACCGAAATCGATCACAGCGTATGATGATCACGTCAAAATGAACTAGGTTCGGCCTTTTGAAAACTTGTAAATAATCAATAAATGCTGTGGATAAAATATTTTGGCTAATATTGCTAGGTTGTGACTGCTAGGTTAATCCTCTCATCCTGCACCCAGCGAATAAATCGATGCGTATTTTGTGAGACACTCTGTATACTATTTAAAAAATTGATACCCCTTAGATTGTGCTAGATTACCTTCTGGTAGTAGTTAACTAAAGAGCGAGATCGAAAACTAAGGTGGCCATGCACTTTGCCGCTTGTCGTTATTTATGAAATGAAAAAAGTGTCATTTTTAAATATAAAATTGACCTGCCCGAAGATTTTTCAAAACAAAGTGCGTGTGTTTGCATTTTTATTATGAATCGATCACCACATCCAACGTGTAGGCAGGTAACTTTACTGTACAAGTTTTCAACGCCTCCTAATTTAAACTGTGTATTTAAAAAATATGACCCGGAATCAAAAGGCATAAAACTAGGTGTATTCTTCGAATATATACAGCATTCTCGTCAAATTCGCGCTCGTCAGTCTCGTTAAATGCATTTGAGCGTGCAGTAAAAATTCATGAGTCACGCAGCTGCAAAATTTGGCAACCAGTTACAGTTTTTATATGGTCTTTGGAATAGCACATGTTGATTAATTTCAGGATGGCCGCCCACTAACCGGCAGTGCCAATGATGTCATCTTCGACGTGACGTCATCGGATTCGCACTAAGCTTATACCAACGTCTAAAATACCACGAGTTGTATGCACAGAATTCTCGGAACTTGTTATTTTCCCCGGCCTATTTGCATAGACAGTTTTGTTTAAAAAAATCTTTTATTAATTGGATAGGTGTGGGGCAAATGACACTCCTAGTACAAGTAGATTATTGTGTGAAAACTTTTGAAATAAAATTACATTTTTGTTAAGTGAGGTAATTAAAAGATCACTTTTTAGCAAAAAAAAATATTCCCAGAGAAAACACAGATTACATAAAAAGAAAAGTTTTGTTGGGTTTTCTTCTCTTGATCTTACGTTGAAGTCGTTGGTTACGACAAAAAACGCGAAGAACTTAGATAATTTCATTGCTCCACTGATTTCTGTACAGGCGACTAGGAACATTTGCTTGAACTGTTAAGTTTGCATAAATTTATGGATTATTGCAGTTGCGGTTAAAACGATGAGCATGCCATTACATAAAGAATTCATTGTGTGCACAGTTTTTTGTTGATGACCTTGCTCGCGGAAGTTAGTTTTGTCAGCAACACATGACTAGCGAAAAATAGTGGAGGGTTTGTACATATTAGTTACGCAATATATGCAGTGGATGTAGTGGATTATTCCGGTCAAAGAGTCTGTTGAAGATTACAAATTAGACACTCAGGCCATGAGAGTTAATGTATTAAAGATTTTTCCGGTCTTGTTTATTTGTTTTCCCACACTGTTATGTAGGCAAACATTACGGTGCCTAAAAGTTTCAGGAGAATTTTTATTGCTAAACGACTGCTGATATCGTGCGTTCAACAAAAGACGACGTCAAGTGGGCCATGGATTAAAAAACGTATGGCGGTTTACATCTGACATTTGACATGTCACTGTTTACCCGTAACCAGCAATGCATGCGTGTGATCTAAATGCAGACATGACTTCAAGATTCCAACGCATGCTTTTTTGTTGAACAAGCTATGTAAAGGATTTTCTGTTATAAATACATTCCTATGAAAGCAATATTTTGTTGATAACGTTGAAGATCCAGATTTTTCAAATTAGGGAAACGGGTCTTTTCTCAATTTGGATTTGAATTGTAGTTTCATCATTAACAACAAATGGGGTATATAATCGCCTTGCATCATTACTTTTTAAAAACACTTCAATATGTCTCTATTGGGAATTTGCTACTGATGACATTGTACACGTTTCTACCCGTGTGCATTTATTACCATTAGCATCGTGATATTAAGTTGTTATTACTGTGGAATCAATATTGAGCAGTTTGTAGAAATTGTACAGCAAATCTAAGAGGCTCTGGTTCTGCATTGCCAAGTGCTAATGTCTGACTATAATCACGAAATATTTTTGGAGCATTGTGCTGAATAAGTCTGTCAAAATATGCATTAGAGCGGGTTAAACTGCGGTTTTTGCTATTAATTTATTATCGGCAGATCAAAATATAAGTAAGTATCCCGAATTTTCGAATGGTTTGAAGTTATTTAACTTTCATCTTATCAGTATCTATTTTTTACTTCAAATCAAGTAAGCTTAAGTACACACCCAGCCACCCAACATTATACATATTCATAATTATATCGGGTGCAGAATTAAAGGCAATTAATCGACAGACATGTCATCTTCAAAATTTTCCTGATAATAAACTATTTCATTAAATTCTTTATTTTCTTCTTCTTCTTATTTTTTATAATTATTCTACAACTTTCATATTATATAGCTCTCAAAATCTATTCTACACCTGGTAGCTTGTTTCACAGGATTTAAAAATACAGATCTTCCTCTGTTCCACAAAAGCTCCCATTTTCTTGCGTTGTAATTGGACAATCGGTACGTCCTTGTAGTGGGGATGCCACCCCCACGCATATGGTGGTACGAACAGACAAAAGTCTGCACTCTCGTTTCATCCCTCCTTTTCCCCACAGAGATAAATCTACATATATGACCCGTAGTAACATTTTTTTAAGTTTACATTTTTTCATGTGGCAGTAAGTATAACAGTAATAAAAGATTAATTGTTATTTTTTTAAATGTTAGTTCGAATTCGAAAATGACTTAAGTCAACTATTTAAGCATACACCCAAACTCAGTAGCTACCATTATTATGAATTATGAATGCCCAAGAGCGTCGAATTTAATGGTTATAAAGTTTAAAATAAAATTGTACACATTTTGCCAGGTGAAAAATATGGTAGTACCCATTCAGAAATACCACAATTTTAAAAGAACATAGTTATGGAAAGCCTCATTGAGTTTCCACCTAGTCCACATTTCACATAACTGTTCTTGCCATCCATGAACGCAAAACGCGATGGTAACATTCCTTCATACACTCGTAGAACACACCTTGAAATTCTTAAGAAATAACAACAGAAAGAAAGAGAGCAGCAAATGAGCCGTTAAGAATAAACAATTCAAAGTGATAATCATAGAGTGAATCTGCTTATGTGTTTATACTTTGATAGACAGTCATTACGATATCGATTCAAGTGTCACGTATATACATTTTTATATCTATATTATGTAGAATGTTACTGTCCAATATTCACAACTTCTCGAGTAGTAAAAAATAGTAACTTTCAAACTAATTACTTTTCACAATTTTGTTTAAAGTATGGGCTGAATTAGATCGGGATGATCTACCTATATCTGAATTGGTTTGGTAAATTTTGCAATTTGGATTTTACTTAATGATTAATTTCTACGAGATTATAGGACAACTGCCCACACCTCATTATCTGTCACAATTTTTATTACACAGTTTACCAAAAGAATATTAACGGCTTGATAGGGAGAATTGATCAGCCAATCATTTAAAGATATATAAATCGTATTTAGCAATTAATTGAATATTTATAAAATATTCAAACATGTAATATCATAATATGTAATTAATTTGAATTTAAAATTAGGTTAATAGTGCTAATGACAATCAACAAATCCAAATCAGATATTAATGAACGTCTGTGCAATTAAGTATTCCGGTTTTGTTACTTGGATATATTTTTTGTAAAAAAATTTAAAAGGTTTTGGAGCATTACGGGAAGGAAAAGAAAACTTTTAGGAGAAACAGAAGAAAAGGCGTTCTTATTAGAATCCCATTTTCGAAATGAAGTCAAACAAGAAAATGGGGAGTGGAAGTACCATGAGATCATTTAAATTATAAATTAGGGCAGGCTGTGAAATTTAAATTAGGTTGGCACTACTAACTTTTGACAATTTGATTTAAAATTTGAATGTCAATGTCAAAAAACGCTTCTATAGAACGCTGTGTGTTTCGAAATGCCTACCCTAATTTTCCTGCATATTATTATTACTATAAGAGCTGCATTGAAGTTGGGGGAGAACACTTTGAACATTTGCTGTAATTCTCAATAAACCTACATTATTTGTTAATGTTTGATTTTCTTTAAATTAAAACAATTTAACACGAGCAACATAAACGTGACAATGTTTACCATATCCTCAAATTTTACAATCAGTCAATTTGCAGGCTGGGACATTGCATAAAAAACCCCGCCTACTCTAATTTCTAATTTAAATCAACTCATGGTATTACGTACAACGAAACACTCGAATCAAAAGGTGTACACCCGTCCACTTCATTAAAACGTCAAAGTCGATATTAGTTACACCAGTTGCCAAAGAATTTCGAGGAAAAATTTGGAAATGTATCCTTATAAAGTTCAAATATTGCAGGAATTGAAACCTCCAGACTACCGTAAACATAAAATATAATATTCTAAATTTTACTTTTTGTGGTGATGAAGTATGGATTTATTTTGATTGATTCGTAAATTTCCCAAATATGAGGGTGAGTTGAAAATCATAATCGGTTTGCAGAAAAGACTTGAAAATATTTTGAAGGGACTGAAAGCGACTTGAAGAGAGATAAAGCAATTTGAAACGACTTGAAAGGACTTTGAAGCGACTTGCAGAGTCTTGAAGCGACCTGGGAAGATTTGAAATATCTTGAAGGGATTGGAAGCAATGGAAGCGACTTGAAAAGACTTGACGCAACCTGGGAAGTCTTCAAATATCTTGAAGGGACTGGAAGCGACTTGAAAAAACTTAAAATGTCCTGAGGAAACTTGAAGAGAGATAAAGCAACTTGAAACGACTT